>CM037880.1:14964350-16346850 GCA_021292165.1 Shinisaurus crocodilurus | reverse complement strand
GGTCAGCTAGTCCAATACCCTCAAGGGCCATCCTATTAATTTCCATGGAGGGAGCTGTGGTGGCACTTGCATTCCTTTGCACATGTGGTTCACCTAGATCCATTGAAATAGATAGGGACAGGGACACCCACTTGTGGCACATTACACTAGTGTGGGTTAAGGTAAACTGATAGCAGTGGCCTCATATCATCTGTGGGGACCTACCTTCTTGAGTTAGAATCCCACCCTTGCCCACAGACCCTCCCACTCCTATCCAGGTAAGCTACTGAGCGTCTGCTTGACCTCCCATGGTTTAGACATTTGAGAACAACTGCATCCCTTTTCTTAATATCTCCTCAGCCAAACTTGGCCACAAGTTCCTTCATTGTGCTTATCCAGGGACTGAGCTTCTTATTGCTCACTCTTCTCTCTGCCTCCTCACAAAAATTTATCAACTCCTCTGTGGCTGGTGATTAGGTCAGTCCATGTTGAATGCTTGAAGTATTCAGGCCAATTAACACCCTTTCTGGGTGACCAGTATCGCCGATCGATTAAGCTGCTCTTGCCTGCTGTGAGCTCTCACTGCTGCAAAGACAGGAGCCTGGCCCCAGACGCCACGTCAAACTAGAATTAACTGAAAAGCTGGTTGAGACTGACAGCTCAAAAGCTTTTGACTTCTGGAAGCCACCCGAGAAGGCTTTGCCGGGTTCATTGCACCCTCAGAGCTCAGGAAAGAAACAACATCTGTCACCAAAGTGTGAAGTTACTAAAAAAGAAAAACAACAAACACTAATATATTCCATGAGCTTAATACAGAGGCAGCAATTTAACAAAGCAAAAACAAAACAAAAAAATCCTCTGCTCTGATGGTCTGTATACTCCAGGGACACTGCAGTCTCACGCTGCTCTTAAGACATTCTTCAAAATTGTACATTAAATACTCCATATATTTATGATGGATTATAGCACAAGCCTGTTTTCTCAAAATGGCTCCGGAACAACATACAACTGGATAACCAAAGTCAGATGAAGAAGAATGCTACTTAGATAGTTGCTAAAAAAATCCAAACAAACACTAAATTCGGATAATAATCAGAAATATGCTCACTTGGGCCATAACTGATTTGTGCAGAATGTTGAATTTCAGTCAGGGAGGCCTGGGTTCAAATCATACCCAGCCAGGAAGCTCATGGAGTGGCTTAGGTCAAGACATGACCATTCTGCCTAGCCTGACTCACAGTGTTATTATACAAGTGAACCCTCTCGCCGGATCATCACCTTGAAGTGGTGAGTGGGCTTGCGTGTTCCGACGAACACGCACATTCAGAGGATGATCTCCAAACTATCCTAAATGCTTTTGCAGAAGCATACAAAAAACTTGGTCTCTCACTTAACATCAAAAAAACCAAAGTGCTTCATCAGCAAGTGCAAGTTAACCCTTTGGTGATGCCATCTATCCAGCTTGGCGGGGCAATACTGGAAAATGTCGATCATTTTCTCTATCTTGGCAGCTATCTCTCTGTTACAGCCAACATTGACACTGAAATCCAGCATCGTTTGAGCTCCACAAGTGCTGCATTTTCTCGAATGAAACATAGAGTGTTCGAGGATCGGGATATTTGTAAGAAGACCAAAACACTGGTTTATGAAGCCATTGTATTACCAACATTATTGTATGCCTGCGAAACATGGACTATCTATAAACGTCATTACCACCTCCTTGAACGATTTCATCAACGTTGCCTCCGGAAAATCCTGCGAATTACTTGGGAAGATAGGCGAACAAATGTCAGTATACTGGAAGAAGCAAAGACTACTAGCGTTGAAAAAATGATCCTTCAACAGCCAACTTCAATGGACTGGTCATGTTGTTCGAACGTCTGACTGCCGTCTCCCAAAGCAGTTACTTTATTCCCAACTCAAGGATGGAAAGCGGAATATCGGTGGTCAGTATAAGAGGTTTAAAGATGTTCTTAAGGCTAATCTAAAAAAATGCAATATAAACATCGAAAACTGGGAAACTCTGGCCCATGAACGATCTAACTGGAGGTTGGCCTTTCACAAAGGTTCGATGGACTTTGAAGAAGCCCGAGTGCAAGGTGAAAGAGAGAAACGTGCTAAGCGAAAAGCACGTCAAACGAATTCTTTACAGGACCATCTTCCATCTGGTAACCTGTGTCCTCACTGTGGAAAGCTGTGTGGATCTAGAATTGGCCTCCACAGTCACTTACGGACCCATCGCTAGAGTCTACACAATATTTTTCTTTAGAATTTCCTCCTTTTAAAATTTTCTTTTTGTAATTTTTTTTATCCTGGAAGACAATCTTACGCGGTCACGAGTGATCACCTACAGTACAGTACAGTATACAAGTGAATAATACAAGTGAAATAGTAATAAATCCCACAGTCTACCCTGTGTCCCTTAAAGGAAGGGCAAGATGCAATCAAATCCAAATGGTGAGCTACGAGGACATGGATAACAACAGCAGCAGCTACAATAATGCCAAATCTGTTTGTGGGTCAGCTCAACGGGTGGTTTTGGTAATCATGATGTCACAGTGTGTGTTAAATAAGATTGGCTGTTGGTGCTGGATCAAACACAAACAATTGTGCTGTTAACTCAACCCTGTCTGTCCCTCAGCCGATTAGCTTTGTATGGCTAATGCACAACACTATCTCTCAATTTGTCCATATTGGGGGCAGGGAGCTGATTTTTGACATGGGAAAGTATAGACAGTCATACCACTGAGATTTGAAGAAGAGCATTCTGAATCTCCCCACAATTCTCCAACTGCAGGGAGAGGATGCCCTGTGGCAGGTTGTCCTCATTCAAAAAATGCTTCACTGTGGCACAGAAGGTGGAAGGGAAGGAGTTTACTACAGCTCCATGCTTCCCCTCTCACCCTTCCCCCTTATGGAAAAGCTTCTTCAGTGTCAAGGGATTTAGCAGGTAGCCTCCCTGTCTTTTCTTCCACTGCCCCATCACTCCTTGCCTCCTTGCCTCCATCTATGGCAAATCTGGACTTAAGGCGCAATCCTATGCATGTTTAGATGGGGGAAAGTCCTACAACTCCAAGTATGCTGGGAATTGAAGGACTTTTTTCCATCTAAACATGCATAGGATTGTGCCCTTAACCTCTGGATTTGGCTTAAATCTCAGAACTAGTAAAACCCCAGGGAGCGGCTAGTTTTACTGGAAGGCCAAAGTGGGTTGCTGACACATTTCCCAGCCAGAGCCAGGGCCACCAACTCCCTCCATTCAACTATCTTCTCTGGGGTGGCATACTGGAGACAAAAAGATTGTCTCCAGCATCCAAATCTCTGTAAATTGAATATTATAAACCAGTTTCTTCTTATAGCTTCAAGGTGTTGTACACACTTTCAACTCATCCATAGTATGTTAGTGGCTCAGCTGACAACGAAACTAGCAATAAAATGGCCATCTCTAGAGCTTGTAAATCTAATTGGATGGCTTTCCTCCCAGCCACCCCTCACTTAGACACAACTATCAAGAGCACAACACAGAAAAATATAATTGCATTGTCCCATCACGCTGTCTTGCTTTACTGTCCTTCCCATTAATCTTTCAAGATGCCTGGGTTGCTCTACTAGTACCAGTTGATCAACAAACAAACACTGAATGTTCTACAAAGGAGGGGGGAGAAGAAATAATAAATCTGGGAAGCAGTAACTTTGAAACATGGTCTTGATTAACATTCTATTGTCGCTAATCTGTTTTATCAATCCCTTAATACAGAGAATCAATGGTTACACACAGCAAAGCAAATGAGTTCATTGCAGGAAAGAGAGAAAAAAATCTATAAAATGAAGACTTAAGTCTTAAAAGCTGCAAATTAAAAACAATGAGTGCCACTAAACTTTTATTCAAGGTGAAAATTGCTGGTGCCTTAGCCTCATACACAGCTTGAAGCTTTGTCAACGTTGCAACTGACAAGATTTTTGAGAAACACGACTAAGTGCCATAATGATACTGTACCTCCCTCAATAGTCTACTAGATCTGTGAGTAATACAATTTCACTTTAGTAGCACTAATACAAATGCGGTAGGTATGGCAGACTTCTGATGGTAATAATACCAATGCCTCACCTTGCAAAAATGTCAAGGAAATTTGCCAGGCAAGGCAGAGATTCTATCATCTCCTCCTTATTTGGATGACTTAGTAGCAGATGATATTGAAATATACTAATATTGTACTTATCCGTTTTTTTTAAAGCTTCATTTTTGTAAAGGCATGTTGGAGCCAGCTCATATGCAATATGTTTGCATAGTTAAGATTTAAAGCCTACAAACATTGTGGCTTTAAGGTGATTTTGTATTTTCACATAATCATTCACACACCAGGATTGTGTGAACCCGGAATTTCCTGACTGAATACATCATATACTAACAGAGAACTCGTTTGCCAAGTGTGGAACCAACATAGACAAAATGGCACCATCCATGCACAGAAGGTAGGGACCAAAAACAGTCCAATGAGAACTGAGCATGTTCAGTGGGCGGAGGAAACACACAGAGAGAAAATTGGGGGACGGGGGAGATGAAATGAAGTATCCTGGTAAAGGTCATGGCTTACTGGCTGACTAGAACCCTTAATGGGAATAATCCACCCTACCCTGTAAAATTCAGAGAGCTCTGCACATAATCATGTATCCCTTTGAATTTCAAGCTGTGTTCCATGGAACTCTGGGATACTATGACAGATTATCAGGTATTCCACAACGAGATGATTGGTAATAGTGGAAAACAAGACACTTACACAGTTTTCTCTGTCCTGGAACCTTCAAGTGTTAGTATTCATTGAAGGCTACAGCCTACAGCGCAGAGAAAGGGCCCTGCTCAGCTTTTTCCTAATCAAGAGGAAGAGGTTCTGGGCCACTGTGTGAGTGCATGTTCCACACTGGAGCCCGCAGCTGAGGGTTAGGGAAGGGTCAAGCCAGTTTCTAACCCTGATGGATGCAGTCTTCTAAGTTCATAGCTACTTAGGTTAGCTTTGGACATGAGATGTAGAGGGAACAAGAAGCGTTTGTGACGCATATACTCTCTGTGCTTCTTTGTAAATATCTGAAGCAGAATTCATCCAACTTCATGTGTAATGAGATGCATAAGCAATCCCCACAGCAGAAGCACACATATCTCACCACAGGGAGAGATGTGCAAGTTCTTAATTTTGGCATCACATGGAAACATAAAAAACAGTGTGCATGAATCACTTGTGCTTCCTGTCTCCCTCCCACACATATACTCACACTTTGTACCTTTCCACAAGCCACAGGAGAACAGCTATTCACCTTCAACACCCTCTATTACTTCTGTAAAATCAGATTATTACTCCTGGCTTATCTCTAACTCCTACGGTCTAATAACATTAATACACAATTCTCACTTCTGCACTTTTTACCTATACAGTATCTATTTCTTTATCCTACATCTGTTTAGCACTTTTTCCTTCAGTAAATCTATTTGATTCTGTTTTACTCCATCATATCTTCTTCTTTTTTTAAATCAAAGAATCCTATTTCTGTGTCAATGGGCTGAATTTATTGTTCTAGTCTACCAGTCTCAGGCAAAAGTAGTTTTTAAACCTCCAGTGCTCACAAGTAAATCCCACTGATTTCAATTAGACTTATTCCGAAGTAAGTATGCATAATATTGTATCCTTAAATAGTTGACATGAAATGAAATAGTTGATTGTAGCCCTTGAATAGTTGACGTGAAATGGAACTTGAAAATATATGATGACATGCAATAGCATTTAGTATTTGACAGTTTTGATGATTAACATGCAATGATATTTGATAACTGGCAATCATTCCTGAACCTATTCAACAGTTTGCCAAAATAACAATTGAGATTGCCAATTCTAAAGCTCTCCTAGTTTTAATCTGGGCAGAGAAGTGGGCTTATTTCTAACCTTTGTTGGAGACATAGCAAGCTGGGGTGGGATTCAGGAAGACTTAGGCCAAGAGATGACCTCATATCCAGAGGAGCCTTGAGCAGTGAAATAGATTTAGAAGGTGGTAGCCTAAAAAATGGGATTGGACATCCGAATTAGGGTGGCCCACTCATAGCAAGAAAAAAAATTGTTGTTTATATTCAACAATTATGAATTAGACTGTGAAGGCTTTGGAAACAATAATCTATCTTTTATAACAGAGATGGGCAACTTTTCTGGACCCAAGGGCTGCAAGCAGTGCCAGATGGTGGGGCATGAGCTGTACCCACATGCACACGAACGCACGCACGCACGCACGCACACACAGACACACAATTCCCTACATCGTCACTGTGGAGAGGAGGGAGAGGCTTTGCCCCAGGGCCGGTGCTTCCATTAGGCGAACTAGGCGGCTGCCTAGGGCGCATGCTTAAAGGGGGCACGGCCAGCCCACCGGCAGCCAAGGGGGATCTGCCGCCGCCGCTTCCCGCGGTGGCTCCTCTCCGGCTCCCTGGGTGTGCGCCGCCAAACGCCAGCACCGGCGGCGGACGAGCGGATGGCCGGCGCCGGATGGATCCGGACTTCCTAGTCCTCCCCAGGAGCAGGGACGCTCCTCTTCCTCCTCTTCCTTCCTTCGCAGTGAGGGGGGTGGGGGGAGAGCTGAGCCATGGCCCCAGAACTACCACGGGTTGAGCAGGAGGAGGAGGAGGCCGGGCTGGCAACAGCGAGGCTCGGAAGAAGACGGCGGTGGGTGCGGCAAGCTCCCGGATCTTGCCTTCCAAGAAGGGCAGCCGCTTGCGGAGGCACGCGCATCTCAATCCGCGGCAGGAGCCGGGCTGGAACTCCTCCTGCTGGCTGCGGGCTTTCTTCTGGGCCACTGCTGGTGCCGCTGCAGCTGCTTCCACTCGCCTGTGGCACGGATCTATCTCCGCCCCTCGTTTTGGGGGCGGGGGCAGTCAGATAGAAGAAGAAGGGAAGGAGCGGAGGTGAGTGAGGTGCTTTCATAATGGGCATAGGGCTGGAGGGAGGGAGGGCTCAAGTGGGGGGAGGGGCGCGCTAAATATTTGATCTTGCCTAGGGCACCAAACTGTCTTGCACCGGTCCTGCTTTGCCCTCACTCTCCTCCCAGAGATCCTGATGCAGATTGCTGCTTCTTCACTGCTAACAGCAACAGGGGCACAGCTATCTGTTCCCTGCCCCCCAGCCGATGGTTGATCAGCTGTGCAGTGGGGGAAAGTGAGCTGAGCACCCCATGGCTCTGTGGGCTGCAGAGAGAGCATCCAAGAGCCGTGGGTTGCCCATATGTTTTTTATACCATACAGTAATACCTTGGATTACGAGCATAATTCGTTCCAGAACCATGCTTGTAATCCAAAACACTCGCATATCAAAGCGAGTTTTCCCATTAGAAATAATGGGAACTCAGATGATTCGTTCCACAACCATTTACTCACTGCTTTGCTGGTTCCCTGGCAGGGAGCCCCATGGAGGGAGCCTGCAAAGCAGTGATTAAATGGTGCGTGGAGGGCAGGCACGGCGCAGCCACTCGCTCTGCAGGTGCCTCGCGCGCTGCCATGCCGGCTCCCGGGCAGGGAAGCGGCACGGCAGCGTGCAAGGTGCTCGCAGCGCGAGTGGCCGCGCCACTTTGCCAGGGAGCTGGCAAAGCACTTTGCCAGCTCCCTGCCAGGGAGCTGCATGGAGGCATTCCCGCTGCTCCCTACCTATTCCAGGGGCGGCTCGCCTCCTCGGCGAACCACCCGCGCTGCCATCACTGGTCCCGTCGCGTCCCTTGCTGCCCCGGAAGTGACGCGAGGGGACCCTCGCGCTGCCGCTTTGCTCGCCAGGGAGCTGCGTGGAGCTTTGCCAGGGAGCTGCGTGGAGGCATTCCCGCTGCTCCCTGCCTCTTCCAGGGGCGGTTTGCCTCCTCGGCGAGCCGCCCGCGCTGCTATCGCCGGTCCCGTCGCGTCCCTTGCTGCCCCGGAAGTGACGCGACGGGACCCTGCAGTTCCCGTCGCGTCACTTCCGGAGCAGCAAGGGACGCGACGGGACCAGCGATAGCAGCGCGGGCGGCTGCAGAGAGGCGAGCCCCCGTGGAAGAGGCAGGGAGCAGCGGGAACGCCTCCACGCAGCTCCCTGGCAAAGTTCCACACAGCCCCCTGGCAAGTAAAGCGGCAGCGCGAGGCGCAGGCAGAGCGAGCGGCCGCTCACTCGCCTCCATTGGGCTCCCTGCCCGGGAGCCCAATGGAGGCGTGGCGCGGCCTCTCGCTCTGCCTGCGCCTCGCGCTGCCGCTTTGCCGGCTCCCAGGCAGGAAGCAGGCAAAGCAGCAGCGCGAGGCGCACACAGAGCGAGCGACGCGGCTCCCTCGCCTCATCTCCATGGGGTGCTTTGCTGGCTCCCGGGCAGGGAGCCAGCAGCAGCGGTGCAAGGCGCCGCCGCAGGGGCGCAAGGCGCCCGCACAGCGAGCGGCCTCACTTCCATGGGGCTCCCAGGCAGGGAGCCGGCGCAGCAGCGCGAGGCGCCCGCAGAGTGAGCGGCTGCGCCTCGCCTCCATGGGGCTCCCTCCCGGCTAGGCAAAGCCGGGGAGCTGGCACTTTAAGTGCTAGTCGGGGGCACAGCGTGTGGCTCGTGTTCCGAGACACGCTCGTCCTCCAAATCGAAACAAATGATAAAATTTTGCTCGTTTTACTGAGAAGCTCGTATACCGTGTTACTCGTAATCCGAGGTATTACTGTATGTATAATAAGCTCTTGGGGTAGGATAGACTATGTCTAAATAACTAACTTGGGAGTAATTCAATGTAAATAATGAAAAACTCCCAGACACACAGATGAGAGCAAGCCACGGCAAGCAATATGCATTAAAAACCAAGTGTTCCTTTCAAACTCTTCTCTCCCACCCACCCACCCACCATTAATATCTGCTATGGCTTGATTAAAATGAAACCTTTCATTCTCTCTGTTATTTTTTCTAATACATATGATGAGCGTCTAGCAACAGTGCTCTTTAATTAGCAGCTTCTTTGTATTCTGGTTCCTGTTCATTTTCCTCCCTTCATGCAGAAAGGCAGACCTATTAATAGTGCCTCCACCAATGCTTTGTGTTGGCATTAAGTATGTTGACTCTTGGATGCATATCCGTATTGCCAAAGGAGGCTCACAGAGGTGGCTGCATTTACACACAAGATTGCAAAGGTCAGTCCCTGCTGGGCTCTGGACTGGACTTATTACTAATTCTCTTTGTTTCTGTTTCCTTGCCAGGGCTTTGTACTTGCCTTTGTCAGGCCCAGCAAGGGAGGGCTGTGTCCATTGAGGAGCTACATGTTAAAAGCCTTTCTGTGCAATCTTTAGCCATAACTGGCAAGCCACTTAGCATCACTGGGTTTGCTCTCGGGATGGCGTGGGAGCATTGCTGCCCACCAGTGGAGTCCTAAAGACTCCAAGAGTCCGAGGAGTCACAGATGTTGCTATTCATGTGCACTGATTGGAATCAGGGCCTTTGGAAATTGTGTTAAAATTGGATACAGTGATGATCCTCAACTCCAACCACCTTTAGCAATGAGAAAGGAGCTTCCCAATTCAGATACTTCTGACATATCAGCAGGCCTCTTCTGAGTTTCCTAGAGTCTGAACTGAACACTAGTTAAGGGTTCATAATGCCAACACATTTTCCTTTCTGTCTGAGGAGAAGAAGGAACAGGGGGAAAGTCTGAAAGGAATACATGGAACTTTTGCTTGCTTTGTCCTTATAGGTCCCTTCGGCACACCAATCTAGCCTAACACAGAAAACTGAGCAGATCATCAGAGGGGCTGCTTCTGTGGGTTGGGATTTTTTATAATCAGCCGGCCTCTGAGTCCATCTGCAGCTCCTTCTGCCCCCTCCCTCTGGAGGGAAGAGCCTGGAGCTTGAACTATGTCATCAACTACCAAAGGATCAAAAGATATTGCCACATAAGCAGTTCTGTGTATCCATCTTTTTTGTGGGCTGTAATCGTATGTCATTCATAAAAAGCCCACCACTCCAGAAGATGGAAAGAAACATCCGTCTTTCTCTTCTCTCTGTCGTATGAGAATCGTTGGATGTGGTGTCGACAGGAACTCAGAACAGTGTCATGTAGGTCCCCACTCCCACCAGATCAGACTTGCCCAGGAAAGCAATCAAAGCAGAAGACGGGATTTGGCTGATGATTTCAGCAAGACCAGGCTTGGCAATCTTCCCTAAGAGACGTGACTAAGCAAGAAACCGAGGCTGGCCCCCTCACTCTTGCAAAGTTGCACTGCTTCTGTACATTAGGGCATGGATGAGCAAGCCACCTCTCATTATCACTTCCATCTCTCATGCTGGCTTTTGTGGTGTGATAAAGAATTAGGTTTAGCAAATTAGATGAGGGAGAGGGAATTTAGAAATGACACCCTTGATGATTGATGATACTAATAAGCCGTATGCTAAGGAGATTCCCCTCTCCACCTCCTCTTACCCTCCACCAACCCCTGCTCCTGTACATACACAGTCTCGACATCGGCCACTCTATATAAAATATGTACTGAAGCATCCGTGAAACAACAAATGGAAAATCGGGGAGGTGGGGCAATGTGAGGCACTAGATTTCAACCCCAAAGGCCTTCTGTGCTTTATTTCCTGGGATCTTGTCAGCCTGATCTTAAGTTATGTAATCATTAAAGCATTTACATTCTATAAAGGATTCTATTTAGCCAATGGGATTAAACCATTCCTCATGTTGCTGCAGCTTTTCTTTCCCTATAGCTTCTTTCTGCTCCTTCTCACCATACCTGCTGTATTGTGATTATCCAGCACCCAAATTACAGCAATTGCGGAGTGACCTATGAGGTTTAGTTGTTGTTCTTTTCCCTCTCACTGATTACATAAATAACCAAAAAGGGGGAAGTGACCTTTGTGATCGCACTTGTGTTAATATTCACTCATATTTTATTCTGCAACCTTGGATGCACAATTGGAGGGAGAGTACACGGGAATATTCTGAATAATGCTTTAGAAAGACAATAAAAATAGGTCTGATTTCAGCCTCTGACTTGTATTGATCCTGAAGTCTTGGAAGATACCGTAGAATGTGAACCATGTTAGATGTTGCTGACAAGCAGTGGCAGAGGAAGCACAAGTGATCTCTTTTTGCACTTCCTGCCAAAATGGGGACTTCTGTAAGACAACAGCAAGTGCTGCAAGGGAAGGGCGTGGCCTGAGAGCTTAAAGGGAAGGGCGAGGCCTGGGAGCTCATTCTGTTCCTGGACTCCCAGCTGAGCAGAAGCACAGGAGAGAGGCTCCAGCTGTTTTGGGGGCTGTGATAGGCAAGCAGGCTCTCAGAGAGTGAGCAAAGAGCGAGCAAACAGGGAGAGCAAACAGGAGTTTGGCAGCGGAGGTCAAGGGGGAGGTCCCTAAGAAATTTTCTAGATTGTTTGTTTTGTTCTAGTAACACGCCCTTATAGACCAGGGGGACTCTGTTGTTAACATTCAGGGAAGGCAGGACAAGGCACCAGCCATTCCAGTACGAAAAGAAAGACAGAAACAAAAAGGGAACAGAGCACTATGGAAGGAAAGGACTCTGCAGTGGTGGTGACCTGCAATGTGTGTGCAATGTTTGTTTTCCTGCCTGAGATCAACATGGCCTACACGTGCAACAAGTGCAAGCTGGTCACGCTGTTGGAAGAAAAGGTCAGAGGACTGGAGCAGCAAGTGTCAGAAGTATAAGAGAAAGTGAAGAGTTCTTAGACAGAACGGTGGATCTACAGCAGCAAAGCGTAGTACAGGAGCCAGAAGGGCACCGGCAAGATGAAGGAGAGTTGGAGAATGCTGAAGCAAGGGAAAATAATGTAGGGGGAACTCCCTGGAAAAGGGTGACTGATAGGAGCAGAAGAACTAGAAGACATTCTGCGCCTGTGGAAGCAGTGGAGCTATGGAACCGCTTTCATTGTACTTGAGGCCGAGACTGGAGGACAGCCTGCAGAGGATGAATTATCTGGCACCCAACGTGACAGCGAGCAAGAGGCTGAAGGTCAGTCAAGTGGAGGCAATCAAACCAAGGCCTACAGCAAGAGAAAGAAAAGAGTACTAGTTGTGGGAGACTACCTCCTGCGGGGGATTGAAGCCAAAGTATGTCATGAAGACCCATGGACTCGCCAGGTGTGCTGTCTCCCTGGGGCACGAATTAAAGATGTGACAGAGCAGCTGCCGAGGCTCATACAGCCCACCGACACATACCCCTTTCTTCTAATCCACATGGGTACAAATGATACTGCCTAGCGGAGTTACAAAGAAATCATGGCAGACTTTGAAGAGTTGGGAAGGGAACTCAAGAACTTTGGGGCCCAGATAGTTTTCCTCATCCATCCTTCCAGTACTTGGAAGAGGAATAGAAAGGGAAAGAAAAATACTTTGGGTGAATGACTGGCTACGAAGGTGGTGCCGACGCGAGAGATTTGGATTCTGGGACCACAGGCTACACTTCCTGGAAGATGGACTGCTGGCAAAGGATGGGTTGCACCTCACAAGGACTGGGAAGTATGTGTTTGGCCACAGCATGAGGAACTTCATCAGGAGGGCTTTAAACTGAATCCAACAGGGGAGGGAGACATAAACCCGGGGGTAACAATGGAAGAAGGCCTCTGTGCCACAACGGAGAGAACAGCTCCAGCGGTGCCCAATGATAGTCTACCACAAAATGTAGGAAGAAAGTCGGAATATAAAGCACATAGTCTTCGATGTCTCTATACTAATGCCCAGAGTATGGGCAACAAACAGAACGAACTTGAACTCTTGATACATGAGGGCAAATACAACTTGATAGGGATAACAAACCTGGTGGGATGACTCCCATGGCTGAAATACAGCAATTGAAGGATATAACCTTGTTCAAAAGGAACAGAAGCAACAGAAAGGGAGGTGGAGTTGCGCTGTATGTTAAAGATACGTATCTCAGCACAGAGATATAGGAAGAGGAGCTTGGCAGCCCCCTTGAGAGCATCTGGGTTAAAATAAATGGGACAAAGAATAAAATGAACATGGCGGTTGGAGTCTACTACCGACCACCCAATCAAGGAGAAGACGAGGATGAAACTTTTGAAAAACAAATTGCCAATGTTTCAAGGAGGCATGATGTAGTAGTGATGAGTGACTTCAATTTCCCCGATATCTGTTGGGAGACAAATTCTGCTAAACATGGCCCCTCCGAGAAATTCCTAAGTTGTGTTGCTGATAACTTCCTCCTACAGAAAGTGGAGGAAGGAACTAGAGGATCCGCTATCCTTGACCTGATTCTAACCAACAGAGATGAGTTGATAAAGTGGCAGTTTCGGAAACTCTGGGGGAAAGTGACCATGTTATACTTGAGTTCTTGATTCTAAAGGAAGCAAAAGCTGAGCGTAGGCAAACGCGTACCCTGGGTTTTAGGAAAGCCAATTTTAATAAACTCAGAACAATGATAAGTAAGGTCCCATGGCAAGCCACTCTAATGAGAAAAGGAGCCCAGGAGGGGTGGGAGTTTTTAAAAAAGGAAATTCTAAAGGCACAATGGCAAACAATTCCCACAAGGAAAAAAGGCAGAGGGAAACAGAAGAAGCCAGTGTGGCTTCATAAAAAACTCAGAGATGATCTGAGAACAAAAAAGGACACGTATAGGATGTGGAAGGAAGGCCAGGCTACAAGGGAAGAGTATAGGCAGGTAGCACAGAACTGCAGGAATAATGTCAGGAAGGCTAAAGCTGAGAATGAGCTGAGGCTAGCGAGGGATGCTAAAAGCAACAAAAAAGCTTTCTTTAGATACGTGCACAGTAAAAGACAGAGGAAAGAAATGGTGGTTCAACTACGCAATGAGGATGGCAAATTGATAACAGAAGACAAAGAAAAGGCAGAGGTGTTCAATTCCTACTTCGGCTCGGTCTTCTCCCAAAAGAGAGTCTATGCCCCTGGCAAACCTGAAGTGCAGACTGAAGGGGCAGGATTGCAGCTTGAGATTGATAGGCAAACGGTCAAGGAACACCTGATTACTATGAATGAGTTTAAATCTCCAGGGCCTGACGAGCTGCATCCTAGAGTAATAAAGGAACTGGCAGAAGAACTCTCAGAACCACTGTCTATTATCTTTGAGAAATCATGGAAGACAAGTGAAGTGCCAGATGACTGGAGGAGGGCAAATGTTGTTCCTATCTTCAAAAAGGACAAGAAGGAGGAACCTGGGAACTATAGACCAGTCAGTCTGACATCAATCACTGGGAAAATTCTGGAGCAGATTATAAAGAAGTCAGTCTGCAAGCACCTTGAAAACAATGCAGTGATTACTAGAAGCCAGCATGGATTTGTCAAAAACAAATCCTGCCAGACTAATCTGATCTCATTTTTTGATCAGGTAACCTCCCTTGTGGACTGTGGGAATGCTGTGGACATAATATATCTGGACTTCAGCAAAGCTTTCGACAAAGTGCCTCATGATATCCTGATTAGCAAGCTAGCTAAAAGTGGGCTAGATGGAACAACTATCAGGTGGATCCACAATTGGCTACAGAATCGGACTCAAAGAGTGCTTATCAATGGTACCTTCTCAAACTGGGGAGAGGTAACGAGTGGGGTACCACAAGGCTCGGTCCTGGGCCCAGTGCTCTTCAACATTTTTATTAATGACTTGGAAGAGGAGGTGCAGGGAATGCTTATCAAATTTGCAGACGACACAAAGTTGGGTGGAACAGCTAATACTCTGGAAGACAGGAACAAAATTCAAAGCGATCTCGATAGGCTGGAGCGCTTGGCCGAAAACAACAGAATGAAATTTAATAGGGATAAATGCCAAGTGCTGCACCTAGGGAGAGGAAACCCAATGCAGAGTTACAGAATGGGGGACACTTGGCTCAACAATACTACAAGTGAGAAGGATCTTGGAATTGTTGTAGATCACAAACTGAATATGAGACAGCAATGTGATGTGGCTGCAAAGAAGGCAAATGCTATTCTGGGCTGCATTAATAGAAGTATAGCTTCCAAATCGCTGGGAAGTGATAATTCCCCTTTACTCAGCACTGGTTAGGCCTCATCTTGAGTACTGCGTCCAGTTCTGGGCACCACACTTTAAGAAGGATGTAGACAAACTGGAGAGGGTTCAGAGGAGGGCAACAAAGATGATAAAGGGACTGGAAACAAGGCCCTATGAGGAGAGACTGAAAGAACTGGGCATGTTTAGCCTTCAGAAGAGGAGACTGAGGGGAGATATGATAGCTCTCTTCCAGTACTTGAAGGGATGTCACAAAGAGGAGGGCCAGGATCTCTTCTCGATCATCCCAGTTTGCAGGACACGGAATAATGGGCTCAAGTTACAGGAACCCAGATTCCACCTAAACATCAGGAGAAATTTCCTGACTGTTAGAGCAATAAGACAATAGAACCAATTACCTAGGGAGGTGGTGAGCTCTCCCACTCTGGAGGCATTCAAGGTGAAGCTGGATGGCCATCTGTCAGGGATGCTTTGACCTGGATTCCTTCATTGAGCAGGAGGTTGGACTCGATGGCCTTGTAGGCCCCTTCCAACTCTACTTTTCTATGATTCTATGATTCTGCATCTTCCCCACAGTGAGATACATGAGAGCCACATGTCATGTTTTTGTATGTTGTTTTATGAAATAAAATACCAAGATCACATCAATGGGGAAGTTTCCACTTATGTTATACAAAAAGCCTAACTACGAGTTAATTGCACTTCCTCTGTAACTGTAAATTTCTAATGTTCGTAGCCACTCCGTGGGGATACCATTCTGAGAAGTACAATCAACTGAATATTCTATGGAGTTTAGTGGAATCGTATGGAGATTCCAGGGAACTCAAACGTTTGCCTCAGCAGCTGAATGGCAGAAACAACATATAGTAGATGTACATTCTGCACATGCTCAGTTAATCTATCTCCTAGGGCTGAGCTGTGGCTCAGGTTAAGCCATAGATTTCCCCCAGTATTTTAGGTTTTTAGTAGACAATGGTTGTGTGTATGTACTCAATGTCCATGCAAAAACAAAATGTTTGGATAAATCAGCCTCATGGTGATTTTGCCAGGGCAAAAATGGTTGTATATAAAATCATCCATTTACAAAGTCGGGGAAGCAGTAAGAAAATGGTAATTTTATGTCTCGAGTAGCAAGCACAGTACTAGTATTCAACATGCATCTTTTATGTTTTATAGAAGCCTTTCTGCATGTACTCTGCAACTGCTGAGCCACCTGAGACCATGGTGAAGGGACAGAAAATCATCTTACAGCATTCCCTGTTATAATAGCACAGGCTTCTGTACTCTCATAAGCACTGGTGTGCATCATGATCAGAGCCTAACTTTTACCTGCAAAGAATTCAGCAAGTTTCTATCACAGTTGCTCTTTATTAAAGCTGTTACTTCTGATCTGGAGGCAGCAAAAGCCTGGACTGGTACTCGTTTCACTCTTTCTTCTACTCCCTTTGGAGTAATACACTGCTAGACCATGGTGACCTGAAGGCCATGTCCCACAACAAACTTGAGTTTGCCACCAAATATTCATTTGACAGGGACATACAAACAAAAACATGTTGGTTGCATAGACACTTCACATTTTTAGCTGTAAAAAAAAAAGTACGTGAAGCACCCAGAGAGCAAGCAAGAGTCTGTGGCTGAAGAACCTTGGGACTCCCTGTCCACATAAACAATGCACCACTAATTTTCTGGGATGGATGAGCTTGGTGCTGTCAGTCAGGTTGTGAAACAACTAAATTCCAAGCCTGTTCCCATTCAGATTTTGCTGCCTCCATAATTTGGCCTGTTCTTGTTCCTCATTTGATTATCATGATCTGTGGCGGGGGAAGGGCCATAGCTCAGTGGCAGGGCACATGCTTTGCACACGGAAGGTCTCAGGTTCAATTCCTGGCATCTCCAGTTAAAAGGACCAGGTAGCAGCTATTGGGAAAGACCTCAGCCTGAGACCCAGGGGAGTTGCTGCTGGTCACAGCAGAGAGACCTTGGGCTGATGGGTAAATACTCTGACCAAGCTTAATGCAGTTTCCTATATTCTAATGATATCACTGTGTGTAGAAAACATCTTGATAGGGAAATTTTGGACAAACACAATTTGCCAATGAACGACTGGAATTTTGTATTCCAAGGTCATCCCTAGCTTCTTTCTCAAACAGCTGTCAGGTTTTTTCTGTGTCTGTCAACTTTCCATGCCATTGGGCTGTTTTGGTAGGGAGTAGTTCCCCATCTTAGGGTCTTTTTTCTTAATATTTTTCATACCCTTGCAAAACTCAAGGTTACCCAAGCCTGATACTTCTTTCTTGTGTGTGGGTGGTGAAGTTCTGGCTACATTCACGCCAGCATGGGGAAACCTGAATTGGTATTAGAAGGAATCATGCTCCTAGGTGATAGCTGGTGCCCCTGATATTATATTAAAAATAGGGCAAGTGGAGCACACAATTTCTAATATTGCGTTATGTACAGAAGTGGGTACGCCTCCCCATGGGAACCTGCAGTTAGTCAGGTAAACAGGCCAGGCTCAATTATGGCTTTTCCTGCACTGCTCATTTTTTTCTGTTTTGGAGCCTCATCTTCATATCTAACCTTCACCCACACGTATTTTCCCTGTCCTTGTGAATTCTGTCTAATTAAGAGTCTTTCTGATTCCCCCAGGGCCCAAATTTTGGCATGCAGAACGTGGCACTGAAAAGGGGAAGGGTGGGTGAAAACTTGGTGAGAACATTTTCTTTTTCAGGGTCAGATTGGTGCTTTTTAAATCACCATCTGTGTTATAACTACATATCTGAGTGAATCTCAATTAATGAGTGCTATGAATATGATTTAAGACTCAGTGGTGATATTCTTAGTTGACATTTTGTACTTGGGACAGATGCCCAAGTTGCAAAATATATATATGTGTAGCTTCAGTTGCGGAGGGTACACATGTGTTTGAATCACCTTCTGTTTCTTGCTCAAAATACCTTCAAGAACAATTTAGACTACACGGGGACTTTATAGGCCAATCTATGACCTTTATTCTTAGCATTTCCATGCTCAGCAGCTCAGATATTTCCTACTCCCTTAATCAACTTAACTAGAGGAGCAATCCTATGCAAATTTAGACAGGAAAAAATGGCCTACAACTCCCAGCATGCTGGGAGTTGTAGGCCTTTTTTCGGTCTAAACTTGCATAGGATTGCACCCTAATTCTCCTTCGATGGACCTTATTCAAGCCATCTTTTCCATTAGGCCTTTGATTTAAATCCCTTACAGCACAATCCTGTGCACATTTACTGAGAGGTAAGTCCAACTGTTTTCAATGTGGCTTGCTCTCTAGTAAGTGTCTTTAAGATTGCCGCTTTAGTCTTCATCTCCACTTAGAACAATGCCTCAGTATGTATGATGGCATTCGCTCACATTTTTCCTTGTTACCTACTTACCTTAGCCTCTTGCCTTCCCTTCTTCCCCGCCTTGTTTTTTATTTTATTTATGTGGAGGAAGGGGGGGCTGGCTGACCCACCACATCCCCACCCTTTCCTACCCCAAAGGACCCAAGACCCCCAGAGATCTCAAGGTACCAGATTGCCAGCCTCAGCTGTCTGCAATCCTACTTGAATCTCTATTCAGGGACTTCCTTTATGACTGTAACCTGGATTTAGTTGCTGGAACCACAGAGCAATCCACAAACACCATGTGGGGTAAAAAACCAAAGAAGGTTTATTCTGGTAGCATATTACAACAAGAATAGGGAAATGAGAGAAGCACACAAAATAGAGAGACACTTTGGTACAAAGTAATAGAGCTGCAAAAATAACAAAACCTGATTCTTTATATCTCCCAGGCACACACTCTGTTACCTGGGGGTCAGTTCTCTTCCAGGGTTGGATCCAGCACAGCCTTGCCGCCCGGGGGGACTACTTCACCTACCCGAAGGTCCGAGATGGGTAGCCTCCACAAGGCCTGCCTTGCCAAAGCCCTCATTCAGCTAATTTCACCAGGAGCTACCTGGGGTCGGATCCTGAGGCCGCCCGAAGGCTGGGGCCTCTGCTTGGCTTGCTGCCATTGCTCCACAGCCAGCAACCACGTGACGAACAAAGACAAAGACACAAAGGCTACACTTTGGGAATATACCTTTTTTTCCCCCTCCTCTCCTTTCTGTAGCTTTGCTGCTTCTAGCCAATCATGATGCACTTCACCTGGCCAGGCAGGGGAGGGAGACTCATGACATTTGCATCTGAAAAGCCGTAGACTTTCAGGCGTCATGTCCCATCCGATACTTTATGCACATTTCGCCTCCTTCCAGCCCCCCAACTGGCCTTACTGGGTTTACACATGAGGAGGCGTGTGTGTGTGTGTGTGTGTGTGTGTGTGTGTGCGCGCGCATGTAGGAACCCCCCAAAGGCTCTTTTCTTCACAATTTATTTATTTATTATATATACCCCGCCTTTTTTCCTGAAAGGAACCCTTAGCCTTTCCTTCCTTCCCCAGTGCCTTCCTCCACTGTTGTAGCTGGCTGAGGCCCAAACTACACATTTTGGGTGTACCTCTGCTGACCCTGCGCCCTGCATTTCCCCATATAGGTTTTGTTTTGTTTTTCAATGACATGATTGCTATTTTCCCCCTACCCCCGCAAGCAATAGCCAATAAAGTGGAACGGCAGTGAGGAGAAAAGGCTGTGATGATGCTCGCCGCCTATTTTTCCAGTGGCATGCTAATGGCAGGATGCAGGTCAGTGATGGCCATGCATCTCTCCAGAACATGCCATTTGGGCCTTAGATTGCAAGCTCCATATATATATATATATATATATATATATATGCACACACACACACACACACACACACACCAGGGATGGGGACTCGGACTCGAGGACTCGACTCGTGAGTCGGACTGAGTCCCCCCTCTGACTCGAGTCGGACTCGAGTCCCAATATTTTTAATGGGACTCGAGACTCGACTCGGGACTTGAGACCAAGGACTCGTCAACATCCCTGCTTGATGCCACCTGCAGGTGCAGTCTGGACCTAGTTGCAGTAACAATCCAAGTTTATTTTTTAAAATCATTTTCCTAATGCAACCTTTCAGACATTTTGGGTTTGGCTGCCTCTGCCTGCCTGTTTGGGGTTCCCAGCCTCCTCTGCCTGCCTGGTCTCTTCTTAACCAGTTCCACAGTTTGAATTGTCCAAGACAAAGGCCTCTGCCTGCCTGCTTTGTGGTTCCATGCCTCCTCTGCCTGCCTGGTTATTTTGGGTTTGTCTGCCTGGTCTGTTCTTGTCAAAATCAGTGGCAGAGTTTTGAGATAAAAAGCCACACTTGTGCCTATAATTTACTTAAGCCACACATCTGAAGTAGCCTTATTTTGTTGGGAAACCCCCCCACTGATTCTAATAGGGACTCGTGGAGTCAGCTTTGGGAGTGACTCGTGAGTCACCATTTTGGACCAAGGACTTGGACTCGGACTCGAGTCCAAAGACTCATGACTCGACTCGTGACTCAAGACCAAGGACTCTTCAACATCCCTGATACACACACAAACACACATGCTATAAAGCACCATACACAGGGCTTTTTTTCTGGTGGAACTCACCGGAACTGAGTTCCAGCACCTTTTCTTCTATTAATTGCATTACAATTTAATCGCCATCTACTCCCGAGGAAATGTAATCCAAGAGTTCCAGTACCTTTTTCTCCAGAAAAAAAGCACTGACCATACATATTGGTGGTACTATATAACAACAAAAGAAGACAAAAATTTAGTGAGAAAATGGAATGCAGAATGAGAAAGCCTAACTGATTTTATATATTCTAGGATTCCATACCACTACCCTGCTAGTCTTATAAAGGATTCATTCAGTAACTTGTGGAACAAGCATCTGGGTAGCCCAATCCTGTCTTGAACTGTAGCTGTTGATGGTGTAAGCAAAGGCGTATGCTTACTACAGCAACTATAACACCCTGTGCAGCTCTGTCCCAGTTGTGTTTACATGCAGTGGGAGACCCTCCTTGCAGCTCTTAGCAAAAGTTAGGAGATGTGGGCCCACTACACTAACCTTAGGGGTGAGGTGCAAGAGGCTGATGAGGGCACCATGCTCCTCACCTCTCCCTTGCTGCCCCCAACAGTCAAGGATGGAGTGATCCTGCTGCTTTAGTGCAGGGGTGGGGCCAGCTTTCAGAGCTGTGAACCAAGATGCTTCAAACCCAGTGGTGCAGCTTGGGTTGCACCTCAGGGCCAAAGTCCATGGCCCGGCCCAGCCCCCAATGAGCACCAGAGCGGCAGGTGATTGAGGCAGCAGCAAACAGGCCTCGTATCAGCATCTGGGCATTTTAAAAAGCATTTTATATCCAGGAGATGGCTAGCTCAGATGCTCATTTTATTATTTTTACTTTAAAATATGTATTATTATTTCTATAACGAAGTAGTGCTTATTCCCCAGCAAATGTGTTTGCATCAGGACAGCAGAAGCAAATTCCATTTTATTCCTGTGGTCATAATAGTTTTTTTTAATTTCAGTGAATTTAAAATGTGAAACTGCACTTGCTCAGAGTATTCCATTTTTTAATCAGGGTTAGCAAACCTTTTTTTTTTTTTTGCTCTAACATATCAGGAAGCAGTTGAAAAGCATCGAATGGCAACTGGATGAAGATAAATGTTAGTTGTGTGCTTCACAACTGAAGTAACACAGATGACCATCTAAAGGGGGTAGGGGAGGAGGCATCAGACCATTAAGTTCAGGGTCTAAAATTTCCTACTTCTGTACCACTGTCCAAACTTTCTGAGCTGATGCTTTGTGTAACATGGGAGCAAAGCACAGGATCGGGCTGTAAGAAAATGTCTAACACAGAGACTCCCTTACCCATTTCTGAAGCCTACATTTAGCACTCACTCAAGAGCAAAGAGTGCCACCTACTGAACAATTAGCACCACCCAAGGGAGGTGTTCCAAGGTGATCTCATTCAGCTCTCTGCATACCAACAACCTGAACTGCCATGCTTCTCTTTGTAAAATCTAATGGCTTTGTTCTTAAAGTGAATCTTTACTGAATAGGAGAGCCACAGAACTAATATTAAAGGAAGGAAGTTGCTCTCTTTTAAGAATGGCCCGTTTTAGCTAATCCCCAGATCTAAATACACCTTACATTTATGGGTGAGACGGGGAATGTTAAGAGATGAAAGGAAAATACAATATTGTCCCACACATAATTGTGACCGCAAGGATTTCATTTGTGGAAACAAATTAAACATGGATTGTTTCCTGTGACACTCTAACAATTATTAAATTTCCCTACAGCCATACTGGCAGAAGGCAAGAAAATAAACCTCTTCAGAATGCAATAGAAACAATATTTGTCTCTCCTCCCTTTACTCATGGGAAAACACAAAATTTTCCCGCTGTTTTTAATAAATCTTAGTTTAGATTATTTATTGTTTTTTGTTGTAATGATGGATCAGGTCATTCTGAACGTGTTTATACTTTTAATTTCTTTGGTCATGATCCACAGGTCTATATGTCTGGTAGAAGGCAGAGCATGCCTTACTCTCCACAACTTGGCAAACAGAGGCAGCTAGCACGATCAGCTATGACAGCACCAATCACCTGTGGGTGGGACAAAGGTAACCTAGATTGGGTCCATGCTCCCTCAAAAGATGATTGGCACCATCAAAGTTTCCCATACCCATCACATTCGCCCTGGCAGCAAAAAAGATTAGGAAAAAAGAATTTGACAAAATTGCCATTAATTGCCACAGTGATTCGGAATACTAACCAGCATTCGAACAAGATGATTTTATAAATTACTCTCTTTGATATATATTGTTCCTTCAAATTAATTATATTATACATTTGTACATGCATATGATTGTTTGTATTTAATTTTGTCATGGCCTTTGGCTAGCACAATAAACTTAAACTTACTTACTTACCCATCACATTTTTATCCCACCCTTCCTCCAAGGAGCATACCACACTGACCATTACTTAGTGGATACACCCAAGACTCAACCCAACAACATGATAAAATGAACACATAAATTTGGGTAGGCAGATACTGAATCTTGTACGATGCTTTGCCATGGAGGAGCATTTGAGCATCCCACCTGAATATCAAGGCATACAAGGTAAGACTACCACTTAAATAGAGAAAGTAGCAGGTTGGCAGTAAACCTGTGCCTGGATGGTACCACTTCAGATTGCAGGTGTGGGATCACATCATTGAATGCTTCCTGTCATAGACAATTAGGAACTTAACATGTGTAGTTATAGAAATTACATATGTCTGTACCTGAACTGGCAGGGCTGGTGGCAGCGACTGGCACCGCTGGGCACTTGCAAATGGCCCATGACCTCAGGAGGACCCACTGCAGGGCCCACTTCCAGCTCCTGATTTGCCTGCAGTCATCTGGAAGCAACAGTCTAGTGGTGGGCCTGTGATGAGTTATAGGTGCTCAGCAGGGGAAGCCCTACTCCTCTCAGGCAGTGTCAGGTGATGTGGCCTTAGTTATCCCCAACGTCAACACAGAGTCAAAGGGCAGTATCCAACTATGTCATTCTGCTAGCACAAATGACGTTGTGCTAGCAGAAACTAGGTTCTGAACCATGCGCACGGGGAAAATCCAACTAAAGTTACATTCGCACAACCAGTTGCTCAAGCCACTGTGCAACAAGTTACACAAGTGGTTGCGCAACTGCAATGCACAAGCACTTACACAACTGAAAGATTCAGCAGAGTGCTGCCAGTGTTGTTTGAGTTTGCAGAATGACACCGCTGCATACTGCCCTAAAGGTGTTTGTTGGCGAGGAGGAGATGTGACTGCAGCAGCCCTGGCAGCTTCAAAATGCTACCGATCAGCTGGCAGCTGAGGAGAAAAAAGATGGAGGAGACAAAGACTGGGAGAAGGTAAGGAGTGCAGAGGGGCAAGATTGTGTGTATATGCCTCTGGGGCTGGAATGCAGCTGCAGCTCTTTCCCCTCAGGGAGTGCAAGGCTATGGGAGCTGGGGAGGGTGTGTGTAAACACAGCCCAGGATTGAGCATTCTAATCTAATCTATCAAATCTCACTGAGAAAGGGAAAAACAGGGAGGGGGAGAGATATACAGAGATATTAATATACAGAGTGACCTATCTGGACAGGTAATTTCCTAATCCACATTGAGAAACCACATTTAAGTATGCGAGGACAGCTGCCCATTAGACATCAAGGGAGAAATACAAGATTTTAATGTAACTTTGATTGGACACCAGTGTCCTGTCCCATCCCCCCAAAGTAGCAGAATAGAAAGGAGTTCTTGCTCTTTCTAACTCTGGTCTTATTGTGAAACATTTCATATTTCTTGAGGTTTACCAATATAAATTCCAAGGCAAATGCAGTTAATTATCCCCATATTGCAGGCTGGAAAGTGCTGTGGGAGAAAAGTGGCTTATGACAGTCCTGCAGTGTAGTTCATGCTGAATATTGCAGGTTGGGGGTCAGGCTGAGAGAGCAGTATACAACAACACTGAAGTGTTGACCAATAGTATTATACTCCTACTGCAGGTTGTGCTAATGCTGAGAGAATAGCTTACATGACCCTTCAATGTTGTCCAGTTCTGTTATTCCCCACAGTGCAGTCTGATCTGAGAGAGCAGTATATTTATAATACTGCAGAGTAGTATTGTTATACTCTATTGAATGTTGGCGGTGGGGGTGCTGTGTTGAGACATCTAGGGGTTTTCTATATGAGGCATTTATCATGTGCTTGTCTTTCCACACTCACGGTTGTTTACGGGTTCTTCAGACAATGTTATGACCCTCCAGTTTCACTTCTGTGTCTAAGGAGCACTTTCGGTGAGTATTTTTAGAGCAGGGAAAATGCAGTGTTTAATTGTAAAAGCAAAAGAAAACTTTTTAAACTTGTGTATTCATGCTATTCCACTATACCACAGTGCCACCTAGAGGATATGTAGCAGAAAAGCAGGAAGTGAAATATTCTTTGTGCTCCGACCTCAATTCTGCAACGAAACCAAAAGTAAATACAGCAGATTAACAGCCTCATGTAGAAAAGCTCTGACTGCATAATAGCCCACTCTTAATATTGGAGGGCAGAGGCAGGACTGAGGCTGGCTTAGACTGCTAGCCAAAAATTCACCCACAGAAGACACCCTCAGGTTGCAGCACAAGATCAATCTACTTAAATTACCCTTCAGTCCTTTTGCCAAATCAACTCCAGTGCTCGATTGCATGCAGAAGATTCATGTTACATTGACTTGTATGAAGACAGGTTCTACTTTTTAAAATTCTGTGTGTGTGTGTGTGTGTGTGTGTGTGAGAGAGAGAGAGAGAGAGAGAGAGAGAGAGAGAGAGAGAGAGAGAGCGGAGATGGCACTCTGCTGTCCCATCACAGATACAGTAAATTTTTTGATATCTCCATTGATTTCTATTACCCAGGGGAAGATTTATTTATTTATTTGTCTACTGAAACTGTGGGAAGAGAGATGATGACAGGAAAGAGAGCCAGAGCAGGTAGAGGAGGGGAGGAAAAGCCACACAAGTTTGTCACAGGGAGGGGGAAGGAGAGACAGGGGAAGAGGAAGAAGGGGGAGGACATTGGGGGCAGGATGAGGAGTGGGCATAATGCCAAAGGAGGCATAGTGCTTCATATCCAATCCATAGCTGAGCAAAGCTTTTTAGTTCACATTTATGAAAACCGATGAGTACTGAGTAAACATTTGCACAAATCTGTGCTTGGAAAAACACCTTGACATCTATCTATATATATAAAAGTAGTAGTCCTGACTGACTGACTGACTGACTGACTCATCAACGCCCAGCTCAAACCGTTTAATCTAGGAATGTGAAATTTTGAAGGAACATTGTTTTTATGACGTAGACACCCACTAAGGAAGGATTTTTGGAAATTCCGTCCCTAGGGGGTGGAAATTGCCCCACTCTCATATCTCCTATGGGCAAAACAACAGGGGAGCAGTTATTGGCCTCACCTCATAATTGCTGCAGGAGCCAATAGGAGCAGTTCTGCAAATAGCCCATACAACACTTAGAATGTTCATATGAATTCCTGCAGGGGCCAATAGGAGTGGGTATGCAAATCTCCCCTAGGCCATTTAGAATGTTCTCTAAGGGGGTGAAAAGGGAGGGAAACTTTTTAAATGACTGACTGACTGAATGACTGTTGTGTGTGGGGTGTCGTCGCATAGGCTCCATCACATTTTGACAAATCTACCCCAAACTTGGCACAGTCTTCATCACCTGTAGACTCTCAGGATTAACCTGATTTTTCTTTAAGATTAGATATTTCTGTCAGAAAAGATTTCTGCTGCCAGCACAAAAAACTCATGTTTCTTTTAAAAACAATTGTACCAAATCCTAAAATCCACGTGAGCGAAGCCACAGGCAACAGCTAGTCTCTTATATATGCAGCCCTGTGCAGGGCAGATCTGGTGCAGTTATGTTCAACATGGGGCTTGCTTCCTAGTAAGAGGGTTTGGGGTTGCATCCTCAGTGGTTGAATCTGGTAGCTTATATCCTTCCGGTAATTTGAAAGATATAGACACTATCAACAAAATTACAGGAGGAGTAGAGGGCAGTGTCATAGAGGGCCCACTGAGCAGGCCCTATGAATGGGCCAAGGCCTCTGTGTGTGTGTGTGTGTGTGCGTGCGTGCGTGCGTGCGTGTGTGTGTGTGCATCCCAATTTATCATGTATCATTTCAATTTGAAGCTAGCAATTTAGCAATTTAAAAGCAGCAGAAAGGTTAACATAGCACTAAAAGCAGTTAGAGCAGTGTTCTCCAACCTTGGGTCCCCAGATGTTTTTGGCCTACAACTCCCAGCATGCCCCAGCCAGCATAGCTGGCTGGGGCGTGCTGGGAGTTGTAGACCAAAAACATCTGGGGACCCAAGGTTGGAGAACACTGAGTTAAAGGATAAAACAACATGTACCCTAAGGGTCAAACTATATGTTACAGTAAGTAAACATTTTCAAGTGTGTGTTTACACTCTTATTCTTTAAAAACAAAACAAAAAAACAGCTGTGGAGCCCCCTATCCAAATTAGGACTGTGGGGGCAGGTGTTTTTTTTTTAACCCTTTCCTCTTTGCATCATTTTCCGACAGAAATTTGCCCCCTGAAGCAATTCGCACTCCCCCATGAAAAAACATTCCTACACGTAGATAACTAGAAACTAGGGAGAAATATTCTCGTTGAGCTTCTTCCTGACATGTCAGTTTTCTGTATATAGCAATGTTTCATCATGGAGGAGCATTCAGTGATGTGAGCTCCCACTTGCAGTCTGAAGTAGTACATTCCAGACACAGGGTTAGGCTGTTAGGCCTAAAAGGTTTGACCTGTGAAGACACAGAGGGCGCGTTCACACATCACACTAGGCCACCCTGCAAAATAAGCTACGGTGGGTTGGCTGTTCACTGAACAACCCACAGTACACCCAACAGTGCTATGGATTGGGTATTTTGATGGAGAGATTATGTTTGTTAAAAGTTTCCCCTTCAGTGGCTCTGGCCATTGGGCTAGGCCCTGCAGGCACGTAGTGAGGTAAGTAACCACCCATGAATTTGCTATCTCGATGCAGCTCCAGTGCCCAAGGCCACAGCTAGATCTCACTAATTGAGCTGAATGATTACAGCTGGGTTCCTGTGAGAATGTACCCCACCCTCTGGGGCTGGGATGCAGCGTTGGAACTATCCTGGGATTGGCTGCTGGAGATCTGCCCTGAGTTGTCAGGGGTTGGAAGATAAAAGGGGTGATGGAGGGTGGCTGAGTTGTCGCCACCTTCTTGCAGGCTGGTGCATTCTTGAACCCTGGCTGGGATCCTGTCCTGTGCAAGACGCTTACTTCGGTAATGTATAGCATAGACTCAGCTACTTAGTTATTTTGCTTGGGGTACTGAGCCAAAGGTTTCTGTATATAGTTTTCTGTATATAGCAATGTTTTATCATGGAGGAGCATTCAGTGATGTGAGCTCCCACTTGCAGTCTGAAGTAGTACATTCTCTGTGATCTTCTGTATAACTTTTCCTTCCTTTTTCCTTCACCCCTTCCCCCATCTTAATAAACTAATTATCTACCACTACAGCTTTGTGTTCCTCCTTCCAGGTAAATCTCAGTGCTATCTTCAGTGCCTTTGGGAAAGGTGACTTGCTCCCGTATAACGTTTTGGGCTTGGGGACTAAAATAGAGTGTGACAGTTTGAACCCTTGTTTTAGTCAACCCAAGCATATACAGGCCTGTGGCTCACGCTGGCTCAGCTTGCCTGAGTGTGGAAAGCTAAGCAGGGTCAGGCCTGGTTATTACTTGGATGGGAGACCCCCTCCTCTAGTTTCCTGCACTGAGCAGGGGGTTGGACTCGATGGCCTTGTAGGCCCCTTCCAACTCTATGATCTATGAAAGTCTATATCCAGGAGGCCCAAGGATCCCAGATTCAGCTGGAGTAGATGAACCAGGGGTGGTGGCAGCCTATTGACTCTTTGTGATCAACCTTGGCCAACCTTGCAGGGAGTCTGGGTAACTCCCATTCTCCCTTCACACAGACCTGGCTTGGAATCTGTGTCTGCATTGTCCCATTACAGACTCTAGTGTCTATGCAATACTAGCAATGTGCCTACTAAAGTTTAACAAGTTGGATCTGCAACAAAATATTACAATGTGGAGTGTTCCTCTTCAGGATTCCAGCCAGCCATGTCCTTTTCAAGATACTCCATTCCATTCCCCTTACATGGTTTTATGTCCATTCTTTCTGCCCCCGCCCTGCCCATAGTCAGTCAGCATTTCATGGCCACTGAGTATGCTCATCCTTACTGGGATGTTCGGGGCAGGGGAGGTGTTCTCCCTTAGGTTTTTCCCCTGAAGATTTTTTTATACTTCTGCAAACCATGGGGTTTCCATGAGCAAGCTGATACCACCTGCTTGTCTATGGATGTTGCTGTTTTTGCCCATTTGGCAACAAATGAGTTAACTACTAGTATATAGCAGGAGTGGGCAATTTGTGGCCTTCCAGATGTTTTGGTCTACAACTCTCATGATCCTTCACTTCTGGCTATGCTGGCTAGGGCTGATGGGAGTTGTAGGCCAAAACATCTGGAGGGATACAAGTTGCCCATCCTTGGTATGCAAGCTCTAGGGGCAAAAGAACGGGGATGGACATGAAGCTGCCCAAGGTTGGTGGCAGTCCAAGCAGTCCATGGGAATTATTACACCCCTTCCAGTACTGCTCAGCAGCTGCTGCAATGCAAAACTTAGGTCCTGGGAGCATGAATTGATGTGACGTTCATCTGTACAAGCGACAGAAATGGCAAACTGCCTTTATCAATGTACGTACCAAGTTGCTAAGGTTTGTCGCGCTTATTACTTGAGGATCCATCTAACCACAGTTCAGAAAGCTGGAATAGAGACCTTGAGGCCTTTTTCCAGGCCTACAGGTTTTATGGATCTTGGGAACATTAAAAATGTAACACCTAATAAATCAATCATCAAAACACATTGAATTAACCATTACGTTCCTTCCTCGGTCCTCCCCCCCCCCTCCAACTCCATTTGCCCTGGACACCGCCCATTTCCCCTGCAATAGTTGAGTGAGGACAGTGTTGATACAAAGAAGAAAGGATCAGTAGACAAAAAGAAAAAGGATGGAAGAAAAGAAGGGAGCAACTTCAAACCTACATGAAAAGAAGCTCACCAGGTTGACTTCCACACTGAAAATAATAGGGTGTTGTTTTTTTTAAGTTAAAAAGGTTTTAAAAGGTCATTATGCATTTAGCAGTCAAAGACCAGTATGAATTTCTAAGCAGCAACATCTGGAAGATCAAAAGAAATCATACTTCAATCAACATGAAAATATCTGCTCATTACACGCAATCATATTTAGTTATTAATAGACACTGGCTAGACACTGACATTTTATACATTTCATCGTATGATGCACCAGGGACACTTCTGGCATTTAGTTTATCATTTTCATCAGTGTCATGGAAAGAGTGACCGATCTGACCCCCAAAACCCTCAGACTGTCACTCATCGTAAGTGAATTTATCAACACATACAGAATGGGAATACACAGGAGAGTTTTAACTGTTTGCATACAAAATCATTTCATTCTTCACGCTTCAAAAAAGAGAGAAGCAGTGCCCTCATTTTTGCATAATAAATAATAAGGGCCAGCAGACAATTACATAGGTGGAAATAGTATGCAAAATGATTGGAATTCAAATTTGTTGTGTGAATGTAACTGGAGGTGGCTTCAGTAATCAGCTGCAACGGGCTGATTTTCCTCCATTGTTAGAGGTTAACACAAAAGCTCTCTAGCTTATAATAGAAGCAGCCTTACTTCAACTGCAAATTGGCACATATCTCATTAGTATTTTCATTCTATGACATCTCCTCTGATGGACTTAGATGCACAGGCTGGAAAATATTAAAATTAATTGGGCTATCATATTTAAGGCAGAAAAAAAATTAAAAGTCTTGGTGAAGGAACTTCTGGGGGACAAGTAGCACTGACCCTAACATGCAAGACACATGGAATTTTTCTCTCCTTATGTCAGAATGGTTTGTTAAACTGGCATATCCCCTGACTGCAGGGTTAAATTATTGCAATTAAAGGAACAGCAAGAGCAAATCTTTTCCTTCTACTGTACCAATTGCAATAGCCAAAACAAAACAAAAAAACCACCAAAAAAACCAAGGATATCTTAAGACTTATTTCTAATGATAACTATTTGGGGGATTGGATTGCAATTTTAGTTTTGCTAATTTGATCCATTGCTGTATTTTCTTAGTCACTCATTGCATCCTTTGATGATTCTTCATCAGAATTATAGTGCTGTTTTGGCCACTTTGCATGCTATGCTTTAATAATTCTTAGGACAAATATGAAAGGGCCTTGATTATATTGTGTCAGTACTAACGTAAACCTTCTTCCATGTTTCAGTTTAGTAAATCATCCTGATCGCTGAACCAATAACTCTCAGGAAGAATGGCTGTTTCAAAGAGATTATCCAGAAACAGATTATAAGCATCTATAATTCTTATATATTAAATTGAAATTAATATTCTGTTTACCAAAAACCTGAAATAAAATGTTTTGGTTTTTAATTTGGACATCCTAATGTACACTGAATGGTAAGCGCAAGCAATTGGACATTATTTAGTATTTATCCATGTGGACTTGTCTTACGATAACTGGTGGATTTACAATAAATGTATTAGCGTGCCAAATTTATTAGAAATTTAAAAATGCAGAAACATTTCCCTGGATCTCTCTAATCTAGATTCTCCCTTATTTTAAAACATTTTCATGCAATCACTACCCATCTATTATTATTTTTTTGTCTCATCACTCAGCTTCATAACATCTGCTTGCAATGGTTAGATTTAATTTCTCCAAGGGATGCATTCATGCTAGGATTCATCTAATGGTTAAAACAGCTTGCAGAGTCTCTTAAGTGCCAATTCAGCTTTGGTTACAGAGAGGAGTGTTTACACCTAATCCCTTGCGCCCTATCTATCCCTTAGAGACTTTTACTGTCAAAAGGGGATGCACCATGCTAGTAGTGCTCCAATTTGTAAGAGGGGGTGACCCTGATTTGAGAAGGAGTTATAGCATAGACTCCTTCCACATGATCATGCTTCTAAGTTGTTCAGGAAGGAGCCATAGGAACATAGGAAGCTGCCTGATACAGAGTCAGGCCACTGGTCCATCTTGCCCAGTATTGTCAACAGTGACTGGAAACTGCTCTCCAAGGTTTCAGACAGGTTTTTTTGCAGCCCTACTTGGAGATGCAGGGGATAGGACCTGGGACTTTCTGCATGCAAACCATTGCTCTGTCACTGAGCCATGGCACCTCCCATGCTCCCGTAAATACATGGGGTTGGATCCAGGTTTAGGCACATACAACTGGGCTGCAGAAGTGGACTATCCTGCTCCCTCCACTCCACGGCAGCCCCTCCTGCCCTCTGAAAATGCTACATAAAGGGCCAGAGGACCCTGCTGAATGAGGGGAACTGTGATGTATGGGGGGAAGGGGGATCGAGCGGAGGCACTTTCCATGAGTGGAGCCCTTTTGTTAATGGAAGGCAGATCCTAGGTCCTACCCATTATTTTTTCAAACACTGGAAAACATGGATGACCCTGTTTTCTAATGGTATTAATGGTGTTGGGTCATCTTTTTCCCAAGTTCCCAAACCACATATTGACAGACACAACACACAATGAAATGACCTAGTTTGCACAATGAGTAGTTGCCGCACAGATCATCATTTCTAAAACTCTGTAACACCTAATCCCCAACATGTAGCAACTACAAGGGTCAACACAAGTTGGGACTAAACAATTTGTCAGAATCTATCCAGAGAGACTTAATGTGGGGCAGGGGATGAAGAGGGAGAAGAAAATCAGCACAGAGCTGTCCCCAGGGCCACCGCCATCACCTGATACTGCTGCAAAAGTCTGCGCAAAGCACAAAACTAACATTGCAGAAACAATGGTAGGTATATGGGCAGTGTTTAAAATATTTTCCAAGATCCCATTTTATGGTAATGTTGCTTAATAATTAATTTTGTTAATCTTAGGCTTAGACTTCAATTTCATTCAGGTCTGCTTCAAAGTGGCAACTTTTGTTATTTAAAGGAGCATTAGAGTGGGTTGAGGCACGGAACATTTTTAATGAACTTACTATAATTGAATGCACAAACTCAAATAATGCCATCTGAGAAAAATAAGGCACACAGCAATTACTGAAACAATCATAAACATTGCTTGAAATAAGGAAATGCAATTTCTAGACTTACAATGTCACCATGAATTACTAGAGGTGGTAGCTAAGATCCATCTTAGAGGACGGCGGGGAACCAGTTAAACAAAGACTTGAAAATTGTAAGATTTCTGGAACCAAAAAGTAATGAGGAAACCACCACAGCAATGCTTGGTGGATTCCACCCAGAGCTGTACTATGTGGGGAAAGGAAAGGGGACCTAAATGAAATCTACAAGCCCCACCCCTGACTCCCCCCAACATTAGACAAACCAAGTCCCTAGTCCCATAGTCTTCTAAAAATGTTAAAGAGGCCGTGACTAAAAGGTAAAGGGCCTCCCTGTAATTCAAGCACTGATTCCACCTGAGGACTCTGCAATCTAGTCTTGGGTCTTCCCATAATTTAGCACAGGTTGGGGGGGGGGGGAGAACTACTGCCTGCGATTATACAGGATGAAAGCAAAAGACAGCCACGTGAGCATACAATAGCCAAGCTTCATTCGCTACTTCATGTTCATGCTTCTGATGTAACAGACATTAAGGTGCCATGGGACTTTTGTTCAACCAGAAGGCCAACTTCATGCACATTTTAGCCATCACATGTAGCTGATTCTTTATGATGTGATCCTATGTAGCTGCAACGTGTGTGTGTGTGTGTGTGTGTGTGTGTGTATGTGTGAGAGAGAGAGAGAGAGAGAGAGAGAGAGACTACCACAGCCATCTCAGTTGGCTGAAGATTTGGTAGTGGTAGGGTCCTTCACACCCAGTTGCCACCCCACTGGGAAGGAGGGTGATGATTGGGTGGGAAACATCCCCTTGGTCAGCCCTGCATAGCTGAGGTATTCACACTGCAGTTGTGTAGGACAGTAGCCCTAGAGGGAAGCAGCTCCCATACACCTATGGATTGCACGTTCACACAGCTACTCTTCTGAAATTTGGCATACACTTAGCTATGAGATCATTTCTGCAACACTTAAGTAGTTGCCATGTGGCACAAATAGCCCCCCCCCCCCAATTTGGGAGGTGAACCCATATATTATTTATTTATTTATTATATTTACCGTATACCCCTTTTTTCCTTCAAGGAACCCAAGGCGGCTTACATAATCCTCCTCTCCATTTTATCCTCACAACAACCCTGTGAGGTAGGTTAGTCTGAGAGTCAGTGACTGGCCCAAAGTCACCCAGTGAGTTTCATGGCCGAGTGGGGACTAGAACCCGGATCTCCCGAGTCCCAGTCCAACACTCTCACCACTTTGCCACTCTTGGATCCCAGAGAATCTCCTCCTGCCCCCTGATCCTATGTTCCAAATACCCCCTCCTTCCGGCTACCACTACATTTGTGACAACTGGCATATATGTGCATAGATAGATAGATATAGACATAAGGAAAACATTTCCTGCTATAAAGCAGGCTTGTGTTAAAGCAGTGCTTTTTTTCTGGAGAAAAGGGTACCGGAACTCTTGGATTACATTTCCTCGGGAGTAGATGGCGATTAAATTGTAATGCAATTAATAGAAGAAAAGGTGCTGGAACTCAGTTCCGGTGAGTTCCACCAGAAAAAAAGCCCTGTGTTAAAGTACTCCCTTGGCAGTCACAGGCAACCAGGAACTACATGCAGATGAGTGAGAGGGTTGGCAGAGAAGGGACACAGTACTGTCCTCAGCATAGAAACCAAGCAGAGGAGGAAAGCCCCCTCCTCTGTGCTCTGCACAGAAATGCAGTGAGCTGCTGGAGAAGGACCAGAGCTCCCTGTCCATCCTCTGCCAGCTCCTAGCAGGCTAGTATTCTTATTGTTATTTTCTGCAAGCTATAACTTCTGTGGGCTTATTTACAAGTCTGCTATAATGTGTAGTTCCATCCCCATTCTCAGGTTGCTTCTAGACAGACACCTTCTAGCACTACCAATCAAAAGATATTGTGCAGTCATTCTGTCTTTTCCTCCTTAATGGATTTTCTGTGGCAAGAAAAAAGACAGGGAAAGCGATGGGGAAATACAGGAAGGTTACAACTGGAAGACGTCACAAATTCTGTGAATGAGGAAGGTTTCTTCTTATGTTATTATAATGAACATAGTTAGCTAGGGTTGCAAAATGTAAAAGTGCACAATGCCAGATTTCCCAACTCTGCATCCACCTCCAGCTCTATTCTTATAACACTTTTGAAGCTTCAGAATGGTATTAAAATTATAACAAAATTTGCTCTTGCTGAAGACCTTTTTGACATTAAGAATGGATGCCTGAGTTTGCTTTTTGTGCCCTCTTCTCTCCCCATCCCTTTTTCATTTTGTGGCGTGTCTTTTTAGATTGTAAGTCTATAGGCAGGGACTTCCTTACATCTGATCTTTGTAGGCTGCTCTGCGAGCCTTTTCAGCTGAAGAGTGGGGTGGAAAAAGGTTTAAATAAATAAATAATAAGCATCACTGAATCCTTGCATATAGAAACCCCTAAAGATACAGTAAGAGACCCTTAACTATACTTTAATGGTGCTGATGGATATTTATATCTCATCTATTTTCTGCTTCTGCCTTAAGAAATTCTTTTCTTTCCCTTCAAGTACAGATATAATTGAAATGGAATAAAAATGCCCCTCTAATTGTACAGATGCACCATTAATCACTTAATTCAATTCAATTAGTTTCAACAGGATAAGAATGTAATCTGATAGTCTAGGGAACAATAGGCATTTTGGGGTATAAGCAAGTAGTGTGATAACATCTAGTTCTGTGTTTTTCTGCATCAACCTAATGCTAATATTTATGCTTAGTTCAGTTTTTTGGTATTTTTAAAAAAGGGGGAGGGATCTGGATAGCTTTTAATATAGAGAGTAGATTTCAGGATAAAAATAAAATCCCCATTATGGTGTTTGATAAATATTAGCTAACTTTATTAAAAGCAAACACAGATGCATTTGTGGAAAGACAAGTAGCTCTCTAATATAGGCGTATGGAATTTGCTTTGTGATGGGAGCTTGATCAGGAATATATGTGCTCACAGCTCCAAAATAAACCCCAGAACAAAACATCAGGCCAACCAGAACCAACACCCCAGACATTTTGCCAGCCTGAAATGGAACAACAGATTGCACACACACCCAATCTGCACAAAGCCACCTGATCCTCAATCTAGAACCAAAAGTGCTTTTCCATAACCAGAATCCTTTTCTTTGTATTTCTGTTTTCTGTGTCAGAAATCAGACTTCATATCTGAAAGATGTTAAATGGTACAGTGCCTTGCAGAAGTAATCACCCCCCTTTGACTTTTCCACATTTTGTCGTGTTTCCAGAACAAAGGGGAGATTGATGAAGCTGTTTGTCTCGAACAATATTAGAAAATAAGTGCCCTTGAAAAAGGCTCAGGCCGAAACGCGTTGGGCACAAATAAAAATTCACAAAGATCATTATTGGCACTTGGATTTTTTTCTCTCTCTCGTTTCCAGAACAAAGGGGGCAACAGGAAGGGACATGTAGCAATTCAGGTAAGGCTATAGAGCTCAGGAATCTTGTTTCTTTCTCTCCATGCAGCATCCTCCCATGGAAATTTACTCAGCGCTTAATCTAAACCAGGGCTCTCCAGAACTTGGTCCCAGAACCTTCTTCCACAACAAGGGCTCACCCTAATCTACATGAAATATTAATATAAAACAGCCCCTCTAAGCCTATGAAGCAGTAGCACAGTTAGATCATTTTAGACTCTGGGCTTACGGAAACCCTCCTTTTTAGGAGGTAATATGCATCACTTCACTTACTTGAAACTGTGGCAACTGTGCTGAGATTGGGGGCCCTCCTGCTCATCCCGGTGAGTGGCCCAGGAGTCCTGGCCTGGTGGCATCAATGCTGTGAAGTGATACCGTCATGTAAGTCAACAACCATGGCCAACTCTCCCCCCCCCGCCCCCCGGCAGGGCTCCTGTGTTGTCTGACAAACAGAAATTTAGCAATTGAAGCTGCCTCCGTTGCTTCATCTTCGTGCCAAGCAAAACTTCAATAAGCTGCTAAATATATAAGGTGGCTGATAAAGAGTCCTGCCAGAAAAAAAACCCCAACATACCACAACTTGACCAAAGCTGCAATTCTACTCACACTTACATAGGGCCTGTGGCTTATGCCGGCTCAGCTTGTCTGAGCGTGGAAAGCTAAGCAGTGTCAAGCCTGGTTATTACTTGGATGGGAGACCCCTCCTCTAGTTTCCTGCACTGAGCAGGGGGTTGGACTCGATAGCCTTGTAGGCTCCTTCCAACTCTTATGATCTATGAAATCTATAACATGCGAGTATATCCCATTAAATTCAGTTGGACCGATGTCTGACTAAAGCATGCAAAGGATTGGTCTGCATTAACTACCTATATGTCCCATTTGCAAATAAATTGGAGGGGTAGAGGGAACAATCCAGGTCTCTTTGTAAAACCTGCTTTTCATATCATCATACGATGATATGATCTTGCCCCAAAGATGGAAAATCACCTAAGTGTGAGGGGGGAAAGCGGCTGCAGAGCAGGAAACCCTTCAGCATAAAGTGACTGCAGAACTAGCCAATTTTTCTAAGAACAGCTGTTAATGAAGAAATAAATTGCCAAAATCTGACCTTTCCCAAACCCTTTTGTCAAAAAATCCTTAAATGCTTTTTTAAATTATTATTACAAGAAATGCTTCTTCTGGCAGTGAAAGCCCATATACAAACGTACCTGACGTCAGGAGAGACTGTGGGTTTGTTTGTTTCTGCTTCTTTCACCTTTGATCCTCAATGGAGGCACATACAGCCTCCACATGGAATGCTGTCCTCTTTGCCCTTGGTCTGTCTGCTTTGTTTTCACTTCTTATAGCAAGCACTTTGGATGTTTGTTTGGTCATATATTTGCTTGTTTGCTTTTGTTAAGTTTTTTTTTTTACACTGTTTTTTTACACTTTAAAAATTGCTCCAAGGAGGTGGGGGAGGTGACTTTGTGACTGACACACATGTCAGCTAATCAAGGCTGTGCACAGCCCTGTTCTGAGAAGGTGGAAAGTGGCTTTGCAGCTGACACAATGGCCAGACAGCCAGAGCTGGGCAAATCTGGCTTCTGCTGAAACCAGAACAAGTTTCAGCTGAGCTTAATTGGAGAAAGTTTTTATGTGTAACATGTCCCCAAAATGCAGTTAGTTCACTTCGATTGTGGGCTTACTGCTCAAATTGTGTGTCAGTCATCATCATCATCAGGCGATCACTCGTGACCGAGTAAGATTGTCTTCCGGGATAAAAGGAGGAAATTCTAAAGAAGATTGTGTAGACTCTAGCGATGGGTCCGTAAGTGACTGTGGAGGCCAATTCTAGATCCACACAGCTTCCCACAGTGAGGACACAGGTTACCAGATAGAAGATGGTCCTGTAAAGGATTCATTTGACGTGCTTTTCGCTTAGCACGTTTCTCCCTTTCACCTTGCACTCGGGCTTCTTCAAAGTCCATGGAACCTTTGTGAAAGGCCAACCTCCATTTAGATCGTTCATGGGCCAGAGCTTCCCAGTTTTCGATGTTTATATTGCATTTTTTAGATTAGCCTTATGAACATCTTTAAACCTCTTATATTGACCACCGATATTCCGCTTTCCATCCTTGAGTTGGGAGTAAAGTAACTGCTTTGGGAGGCGGCAGTCAGGCATTCGAACAACATGACCGGTCCACTGAAGTTGGCGTTGAAGGATCATTTTTTCAATGCTAGTAGTCTTTGCTTCTTCCAGTACACTGACATTTGTTCGCCTATCTTCCCAAGTAATTTGCAGGATTTTCCGGAGGCAACGTTGATGAAACCTTTCAAGGAGGTGGAAGTGACGTTTATAGATAGTCCATGTTTCGCAGGCATACAATAAAGTTGGTAATACAATGGCTTCATAAACCAGTGTTTTGGTCTTCTTACAAATATCCCGATCCTCGAACACTCTATGTTTCATTCGAGAAAATGCGGCACTTGCGGAGCTCAGACGATGCTGGATTTCACTGTCGATGTTAGCTGTAACAGAAAGATAGCTGCCAAGATAGAGAAAATGATCGACATTTTCCAGTATTGTCCCGCCAAGCTGGATAGATGGCATCACCAAAGGATTGGCTTGCACTTGCTGATGAAGCACTTTGGTTTTTTTGATGTTAAGTGAGAGACCAAGTTTTTCGTATGCTTCTGCAAAAGCATTTAGGATAGTTTGGAGATCATCCTCTGAATGTGCGGAGACCACATTATCATCAGCATACTGAAGTTCCACAACGGAGGTTGTAATTACCTTACTTTTTGCTTTCAGCCTGCTGAGATTAAAAAGCTTTCCATCTGTTCGATATATAATTCCCACACCAGTGGGAAGTTTCCCCTTGACAAGATGTAAAACCATGGCGATGAAAATGGCAAATAATGTTGGGGCGATAACACATCCCTGTTTAACACCTGATCCCACTTTAAATGGAGCACCATGAGAGCCGTTGTTGTCCAAAACCGTTGCCGTCATGTTGTCATGGAGAAGTCGCAAGATATTCACAAATTTATTGGGGCATCCAATTTTCATAAGGATAGTCCAGAGAGCTGTACGGTCTACAGTATCAAAGGCCTTAGCCAGATCGATAAATGCCATATAAAGGGGTTGATTTTGCTCCCGGCATTTTTCTTGGAGCTGACGTGCAGTAAAAATCATGTCTACTGTCCCTCTAGAGGGGCGGAAACCATATTGAGTTTCAGGGAGGATCTCTTCTGAAATAGATAGAAGACGGTTTGCGAGAATCCTAGCAAATATTTTACCTGCGGTTGCTAAGAGAGAAATGCCCCGATAGTTTCCACAGTCTGTTCTATCACCCTTCTTAAAGAGGGTGATAATTATGGCATCCCTGAAGTCTTCTGGGATCTCTTCTCTTATCCAGATTTTTTCGATGAGTTTATGAAGATGTTGTACAAGTTCGGGGGCCCCTTCTTTAAAGATTTCAGCAGGAATCCCATCTGGTCCACTAGCTTGTTGTTCTTCATTTGATTAATGGCTTTTTTTACTTCATCCAAAGTGGGGAGTATTGCAAGTTCCTCTTTAATTTGTTTTTGCGGGATTTGCGAAAAAATCTCATTATCCACCTTAGATTTACGATTTAAAAGGTCATAATAATGCTCTTTCCAACGCAGTGCAATAGACTCTTTGTCTTTTAAGAGTTTGGTGCCATCTTTTGATTGTAAAGGGTTTGTACCATAGGTTTTTGGTCCATAAATGGCCCTTGTGGCCTTAAAAAAGCCCCGTGCATCATGAGATTCTGCAAGTTGTTGAATTTCTTCAGCTTTCTTTTTCCACCAAGCGTTCTTAAGTTCTCTTGTTCTTCTTTGGACCTCAGCCTTTGCGCTAGCGTAGGTTTTTTTCTTGGCAGCGCAGTTAATATCATTTTGCCATATTTGGAAGGCTTTCCTTTTTTGGTCAATTATATATTTAATCTCATTGTCATTTTCATCAAACCAATCCTGATGTTTCTTAGTTTCATATCCAATAGTTTGTTCACAAGCTGCAGTAATGGAGGTTTTCAGCTTAGACCAATGGTCCTCAATGTTGTCAGGAGGTTCCCTAGGTAGATGTTCCTTAAGAAGTGATTGAAGACGAGTTTGCTTAATAGGATCACTGTCAGTACACAAGTGATGATTTACATTTCCAGCCTTCTTTAAAAAAAAAACAACAACTAAGAAACTGAAGAATAAGGTTTTTGAAATTTTGCAAGCAATCACTCTCTTTCACTGCTTCCATGCTTTATACTGCAATAGAAGGAAGTAAAACCTGGGGTGAGCAACTTGCCAAAATGTCTTAGTAATTCAACTCTTTGTTTCACTTACTTGCCATGCCCCACCTCGCTACCTCACTTTGCTGTAGGGACAGGGTAAAGGCCAGAACGATTCCATCTGCTGCAAACCAGTGAAAGTTCATGAACACAAATGGCTTTGTAGCTCTTCTGCCAGTGAGTTGCTCACACTTAAGAGGAGCAGAGTGCTGGCATGTGCACTGATTATCATCCTAGAGCTCAGAGCGAGAGGCAAAGGGTGTGAGCATGGAAATCTTTCATGCTCACACTGAGCTGGTTCACACGACACGGCTCATCCTGGGCTATTTAACCCACAATGAACTGCAGGGCTTGCCGGGCGCATGAGGCCACCATTCTGAATACACAACCCCCTACCAGGGGGATCAGGGGTCGTGCCATGCATGCTGGGACATGCTGGGAGTTGTAGGCCAAAAACATCTGGGGACCCAAGGTTGGAGAACACTGCCTTAGACAAACCATTATTGTTCAGCCTTAGCCCCACCACCATAATCAGTAATTACTAACCTACCTTACATGATTATTGTAAGGATATCTGGGACAATGCATGCAAAGCACCTTTAATAGGGCACCCTGACACACAGAAATTAAGCAGTTTAAGCTTTTCTAGACATGGAGGAGGAAAATGCTCCAGCTGCTTAATTTCTGTGTTAAAGGTACAGGGGCTAGCAACTGCACAGCCCACTCAGCTGGCAAAGGTGGCAACTGCACAGCCCAATTCTATGTATGTTTACTCAGAAGGAAGCCCGCCCACCCCCATATACATCCTGGTGTGCATCCAAGTAGGCATGCTTATGATCGTAGCCCTAATATTAGATCCAAATTCCTCAACCTGCACAACTGCTTGGGTCCATTTTACTTATTACTTCTGACTTCCCCGTCGCCTCTATGCCTTCAACATTTCAATACATTTTACACCTCTAACTTGTACTGCAGTGGGAGATCTCCAAGGAGCAATCCCAAGAGCTACAGAAGCAATAAAGCCTAGAGAATTGATTATCCCAGAGTTTATTTCTTTTCGGGGTAGGAGGTTCTCTCTTCCTGTCAGTGTGACTGTCCCCTATATATTCTTTTTCAGGCTCCCCCTCCGGTTTTCTGCCTGCAAAGCTATTAAGTAAGCTGAGTTGCTAGGGGTCAAACCATTTCTATTTTTTCCAAAGGGGGTAAAAATAATAATAATAATAATAATAATAATAATAATAATAATAATAATAATAATAGCAGCAGCTTACTGGAATCCCGAAAATCTCCCACAAGAACGCCATATACTTTAAAGAGAAAGCAGCCTTCTCCCTCACCCCCACCCCCACTCTCTTCTCTGTTATCCAATCATTTGGGGGATAAGGCCTAAAGCTAGTCCCACTCTCAGTTTTTCTCTCTCAAATCTTTGACACCTTTCTTATAAAATAGCAGAGACCAATATGCCATCTCTAGCTTCATACCTCACATCCCTTAAGGGTTCTTAAGTCTTCTTTCTGCCTTATGGTTAAACTGTTTTGGAAAGACAGATGAACAGTGTCTTTCTGATCAATGATCAGGTGTCATTAAGGGCTTTTTTCTCTGTGCGCTTAGGCTGCCGTATCTCTCTCCCCACCACCACCCCACCCACAAAAAAATCAAGTGCTCACAAAACTTGAGAGCCAGTGTGGCGCAGTGGTGAGAGTGTTGGACTGGGACTCGGGAGATCCCGGTTCTAGTCCCCGCTCGGCCATGAAGCTCACTGGGTGACTTTGGGCCAGTCACTGACTCTCAGCCTAACCTACCTCACAGGGTTGTTGTGAGGATAAAATGGAGAGGAGGAGGAGGAGGAGGAGGAGGATTATGTAAGCCGCCTTGGGTTCCTTACAGGAAGAAAGGCGGGGGTATAAATAAAATAAATAAATAAAAATAAAACTGCTCTCAAAAATATTGTGGCCTGATTCAAACCTACACGTTGCAGCAATTGGGGCTGCACGAATGTGGAGCTTGTCGGAGACTGAATGACACTGGTTGGCAGAGAAGTCCCATATATTTGATAGGCAATAATCAAATTCTCTAATGAGAGCTATGCATGCTGAGCATCGGCTGGTGGATTAGATGAGGGAAATGTGCATTGCAGCCATTTATGTGCACAATTCCCCATCCAACTAGAGATACACGGGGCAAAGCAGTTTCCGCATGCACCTGACCCCCTAGCCAGAGTGTTTGCTTAAAGTAGTACGTAATTGCTCAACTTAACATTTAGAGGGTACGGTACTTAGACACACAAAGAAGAATGGCCTTATCAAAGGTTTCCTTTTCTCCCCCCCCCCCTTCCAAACATGAGGTTTAAATGGATTTTTGCTTGAACACTGGCCAGAACAGTCCATTTTAAAAAAAAATTATGGGGAATAAGCTGCTTTTACTACATTGGCATGCTGCTCCCTTTTTAATTCTCATGGGTTCCTTCCTAGCTTATATTGTTGTTATCAATTTCATAAGCTGCACTGAGCTGGGGAGGGGGAGAAGAGGGGGAGGGCAAGGAACAAATAAATAAATTCTAAAAATGTGTCTCTTTTCTGCTTTTTGAGCCAAATCAACAACATGCACAGACAACAGCAAGAAAGGCTCAAAGGTGCTTTTAAGTGTCATGCATGCAAATGCATCCACTCTCTTTGTAGTTGGCAACATTATTGCATATGCATCTTTGGGCTTTATTCTCACATATTCAAAGAACATGAGTGCTTATCACATTTTAGCCTTAAGAGGGATGCTCCTGCAAGACTCTTTAAAGAGGCAATAGTGCGATACATATAATGGATATCCTTTTTGTGCAGGGAATAAGTAGTCAGGTATACTCTGTGTCCCACCTTTTAAGAAAATCCTGGTAGCACAAAAGGTCCCATATGTGTCCTAGTTATGGTCACTGCACTATAACGGCTCTCAGGATAATTAACCCTCAGCGGAACCTCAGATTGTACTCTTGCATACAACGTGTGCCCTTGTGCCAAAGTCAGAAGCCTTAATCCTGATTCTACGAGCTGTGCCTATGCAATGGATCATAGTATTTAGCCATAAGACTTCTGCACTTCTTCCTGTTTATAGCTATTAGGAATAAATCCAAGAGCAGACCTATTCAACACTCTTTCCAAATGAATAACATGGATTATTACAATCAGCAGGCATGCTGGCATCAGGTGGATTGAATGTGCAGTCACTGAGAAATCTGGTAAGCTCAGCTGCCTCTGTGTGCCTGTTGTGAAGTATATTTAACTCTTACTCAGCATTCTGTTCACACTCCTGTAAAACGTTGCTCCCTGGATTCCAGCGCTGGGTTGGGTGGCCGAAGGTAGTGCTTCGATTCTCATTTAATTAAGTGCTCCGTGTCTTAAGAGGGTGATACTGCTGTCTGCTGATTAGCGCGTTCTCTTTCCAAAGCATCTCATGAAGGAGAAAAGAAGGTTATTTGCCAGTAAACAGAGTTCTCCAATTTCATAATCTCCATTGGGACCTACCGCCCATCATTGTAAAAAATATTCTTATATTTTCTTATCTTCTACTGAAGAGAAAGGAGATATAAAGCTGCCTTACACCAAGTTAGACCATTGTGGTATCTAACTTGATACTGTCTTCTTTGACTCCTAGGGCAGTGATGGCGAACCTTTTTGAGCCCGAGTGCCCAAACTGCAACACAAAACCAACGTATTTATTTCAAAGTGCCAACACTGCAATTAAACCTGAATACCGAGGTTTTAGTTTTAGAAAAACAACTCATACAGTTGTGCGAACTAATTAACATCTTTTGTCTTAAAAAAAAACACAATAACAGAGCTTTCAATGATACAAACAGTTTTTTGTTGGAAAAAAAATCAACTCAAAAAATTATTATAGTACTACATTGTACACATAGCCTGAAGGGAATTTATACAAACTTTTTAAATAATTAGGCACATGTATTTTTGGATAAGGGATTCTCAACTTGTAATATGATTATATGCCAGACTGAAATTGTATGGGGCAAGCTTTACCCCGGGTCCTTTCCCTGCTTCTACAGGTGTCGGATTAGTAAAAGTAAAAGTCAACCTGTACTAGGATGAGCAAGATAAACAAGAATACTAAACATGCTTAACACGTTTAAAACACTTTATGTCTTGGACTGCAAACACTGCATTAGGTAAAAGTTTGCATTGGGCATGCTTTGGCACAATTAATGTGATTTTTGCTATTGCGTGCATGCTGATAATTTGTCAAACCTTGGCTCATGTTCCGTTAGTTTGAGAGCAACACATGCAGCACTCAGGTCAACTGTTAGGGCTTTACATCCAAGCCATGCTCTGTGCATCATTCTTCAAAATTAATTGTGATAACAATGTAGAAAAGAATTCTGTAACAGGAATTCTAGAATAAAATCATTCTGTTCCACACTGTGAGAAAGAACAAAATCACTAGTGTTTTGCAGAAGGGGACAGTCTTTTCGCGATCTGGTGACCAATGGCTCAAGTGCCCACAGAGAGGTCCCTGCGTGCCAGCTGTGGCACCCGTGCCATAGGTTCGCCATCACTGTCCTAGGGTCTTAGGTCTTCCCAAGACTTGGTACCAGGGTTCCTTTAGCTGGATGTGCCAGTGACTGAGCATGGGACCATGTGTGTGCAAAGCAACTACTCCACTGCTACCATTAAACTACAACTCCCCCCACAACTGTAAAAGTACAGGCAACCCCAGGCAGGACATAGGCAAATTTGAACCCAGGACCCCATGACTAAATCACTGCACAGAATCAACAGCTTCTGAAAGAAGCAAAAGAGATATGCATACCTTGCGCACGGCAGATGGCCCTCCCATATGTTTGGTTTCTTCCAGGGTTTCTTCATGCTTGTGTTTACTCTTTAGCAGTGGGTCTTCCATCCTATGCCAGCTAAAGTGTAACACCAGCCACCCATAAGAAACTGCTCTTTGGGCTTCTCTACACGAGGCAATTATTGTGCCCTCGTGATCCCTCACTCACAGAAGTTTGCGGGGCCTTTTCACAACGTCATCATCCTTCAGGGCCTCTCCCATGTTTTCCAGCCATTTCTGCGGGGGGGGGGGGGTTAGAGCGAGGAAAGTCAAGTATTAAATTTCAAACCGGAACAAACCAGAATGAAAGCCTTGTGTAAAGTTGCAATCGCGCTATACTGCAGCTATACATACCACAGCACCACCTCATGGTTGGATAATGAAATATATAGAAAGGCTGAGAAAGACAAACCCAGGGGGACGTGGACGTGTAAAGGACTCACTCTTCCTCCCACAAAGGAAACAGAAGACGCCTCAGTAAAGCAGTGGTTTAAACCTTTCATGTAGAGAAGCCCCCAATCTCAAACAATCTGCACTTAATTAATACACGAGTGGCCCTAAATAGAGTATTTTTAGGCACCCTGATGCAGCACACAAAACACCCAAGAGCCACATGGAGACTGTGCCAATATCTGTTCGCAGAACTGGCAATTAATGGGATCAGCCCAGGGGCACAGTCTACACAAGAGATTCCCAGCTGCACCAACACCCATGCAACATGGTCTTTCTTTCTGATGGGTACTGTTTTCCATGCACCCAATTCAGTTCTAAAACAATGCAGCCATCAGTTCAGGGAGCCTAATAATGGGAAGTAACTCCCTAGGCAACAGCACTTCAGAGTACAATGTAGGGGTCATCCGCATGACTCAAAATGTTCTGGCATGAAAAGGCAATGCTGTTTTATGTTATTTTAACGGGAACATAAGTTTGAAAATATTGTTAAGTAAGAGTGGCCTTTTAGGGCGCAATCCGTTAGAAAGTTCCCCTCAGCAAGCCCCATGGAAATCTACAATAGCTTTGCAAGAACACCACCACACTCATTTTAATGTGGCTTACGCTGGCTCAGCTTGTCTGAGCGTGGAAAGCTAAGCAGGGCCAGGCCTGGTTATTACTTGGATGGGAGACCCCTCCTCTAGTTTCCTGCATTGAGCAGGGGGTTGGACTCAATGGCCTTGTAGGCTCCTTCCAACTCTATGATCTATGAAATCTATGAATACTGATCTAGTCAGTTGGCACCCTGCTGGGCAACCTGAATAGTTTAATCTAGCCTTTTCTCACTTCTTTGTCCTCCAAAATGCCAAGAAAATCCCTTTTCTTGAATAGGCTGGCTGGTTCCAGCCACCTTGGGCTTTTGAGTTGTAAGTTACTGTAGTTATTGTAGTTAAGAAGGTGGTAATTTTCTGATTTACTGGCTAGACCACTGTCATCAGAAATGGAAGCTATGGTGGTATTGGAACGACCAACAATCAGTCTCTGCAAAGGGACTGGCTTTTACTGAGTGGAGATCCCCATTAAAAAAGATCCCCTCAGTCCTTCTAGGGCTTTCCTATATACCATATAACTGGAAGCCAGAGGTACTCTCTCTCTCTGACCATCCTCTGCAATAAGCTCGGCGGCATATGCTCTAGGACCCAAGACTGTGTAGGTAATGTGACTAGATAGGTTGACTTTTTTATTTCTATTTGAAATTTATATGTGTGATTGTTGCCTTCCCTGGTTTCCCCCCTTTATTTCTCTTTCCCCCCTAAATAAACTCTTATTTATATTGGACATTTGGCTGTGTTGTTTTAAAAGGGATTTCTCACTGAACTCTTCTTCACGTGAAAGACTACATGGTTACAAAGCTACTGCTGGAGTTTTAAGATTTTTTAAAGTGTTTGGGGGAAGTTCTCTGTTTCTGGGCTTTTGGAAGGAAAGTCCAAAGTACCTTTCTTTTTTCTTTTTTCCTAGGTCTGGGCTGAAGGGAGGGCACCCTGGCAATAGGGCTCAGAAACTCCCCAAACAGCTGGACAGACTAGGGTGTGTCAGGAGGTTCATTCTGACTGGCAGCAGCCTATCAGAAATACTTTTCTTGGGGAACCTAAATAAAGAAGGGGTCCACCAGGAGTTATCCCCCCTCCCAGTCTCATAACAGCCACCAATCCAATCTCTGGTTGGATTGCAGAGAAGGCTTTCCTGAACAAGGAGGCCTTCAGCAGGTGCCGAAAGCAACACAATGTCAAGAGTCTGCCTGACCTCCAGAGGCAGCGAGTTCCATAGTGTGGAGAAACGAGCCTTTGGGGGTACACACACACACCTCATGTGTGAACCGGCTGGGGTGGGGTGTGCATAGTTAGCGTGTAGAGAAAAGAGTTTTTAGGGTTCATGCATGCATGCATGCATGCATGCAGGAACACAAACACACACACACACGCCTCCTCATGAGTAAACCAGGTGGGGGCTGGGAGGAAGCGAAAGGTGCATGGAACATGGGATGGGGCCTGGCGTCTGGAGGAGCCAGGCTGAGGGCATTCATATGCAGATAGTTCAAGCCATGACTCAGGAGTTCCCTTCCCCCTGCCTGGCCAGTTCCCTTTTCCCTGCCTGGCCAGGTGAAGTTCAAATTGATTGGCTGAAGCAAGAAGGCTACAGAAAAGGGGAGGGGGAAGAGCTATTTCCCCACGTGTAGCCTTTGTTCTTGGTCAGTCCTTTTGGTAGCGTGCCCGGCATGGTAGCGCGCCAGCGAGGGGCCCAAGCCTTTAGGGGGGGGCCCTCAGGAACCAACCCCAGGCAGCTCCTGGTAAAATTAGCTGGTTTGAAGGCTCTGGTGAAAGGCAAGCCTTGTAAGAGTTTACCCATATCGGACCTTCGGGTAGGTGTGGTAATTCTCCATCGGGCGGCAAGGCTGTGCTGGATCTAACCCTTGAAGGGACTACCCTCAGGTAACAGGTGTGTGTCTGAGAGATTTTAAGGAATCAGGTCTTTTTTTTGTTTTGTAGCTTTACTGTGTACTAAAGTGTCTCTCTATATTGTGTGCTTCTCTTATTTCCCTAATCTTGTTGTAAATTGCTACCAGAAATAAACCTTGTTTGGTTTTACCCCACATGGGTTTTGTAGTGCTCTGTGAGTTCAGTATCTAAATCCAGGTTACAGAAATATGAAGGCGAGTCCCTAAACAGAGATCCAAGTAGGATTTCAGACAGCTGAGGCTGGCAGTCTGGTATCTTGAGATCTCAGAGGGTCTTGGTTCCTTTGCCAGTAGGCAAGGGTGGGGTGGTGGCGGGTCAGCCAGCCCCCCCCTTCCGGGCCACATTGTGGCAAGTGCTGGGTCTCCTTTGAGTAGGAAAGGGTGGGAGTCTGGCGGGTCAGCCAGCCCCCCCTCTTCCTCCACACATAGAAATGGAGCTGCCACACTGAAGGTTCTTCTCCTGGTGGACTCCAATCGTGCCATAGGTCCATGCGAAATCACCGGGAGAAGGTCCTCCAATGACCTCAGTGACCGGGTAGGTTGGTAAGGGAGAAGGTGCTCTCTCAGGTAACCTGGTCTCAAGTTGTTTCAGGCTTTCTACACAAGTGCCAGGACCTTAAACCTGGCCCGGTAGCGAATAGGTAGCCAGTGCAGTTCCTTCAGCAAAGGAATTGCATGCTGAAAAGGGGCAGCTCCCAACAACAGCTGAGCTGCTGCATTCTGCACTAGCTCCAGCTTCCGGAGCAGCCTTAAGGGCACCCTACATAGAGTGCATTGTAGTAAGACCTCCAGTCTTGAGGTTACTAACGCCTGTATCACTGTGGCCATGTTATCCCTGTCCAGGAGAGGCCGTAGCTGGTGAACCAATCAAAGATGGTAAAAGGCACTCCAAGCCACTGCAGTCACTTGGGACTCCAGCTGTTGGGCGGTATATAAATAAAGTTGTTGTTGTTGTTGTTGCTGTTGTTATTATTATTATTATTATTATTATTATTATTATTATTATTATTGGAGGCAGTATGTTTCTGTATGCCAGTTGCTGGGGAACATGAGCATAGGGTGCTATTGCACTCATGTCATGCTTGTGGGTTCCCACAGGCAGCTAGTTGGCCAATGTGTGAACAGAATGCTGGACTAAATAGGCACTTGGCCTGATTCAGCATGACTCTTCTTATATTCTTAATCTACGCCTGCCACAAGCACCAGATTATATTATACTATATCCCAATCTACCATCTTCGTAGGTTTAGGATCAGTGATAAATTTAAATGGATGATGATGGAGGGTTGGCGGTGTTGGCCTGAAGGTGAGGGCCACTGAGGTACAAGGGCATCAGACATCATAGAGAGTGCTCAGTTGTGGACAGAATTATAAATGCTAGCGACTGACTGATCAACCAAACACATCCTTCAGAGCTTTAGTAATTGTTGCTAGATGTGAATAGTCACCACCTAAGGGTTTAACTACCATTGGTTCCAATGGGAGATTTTTTTTCTGTTGCTAGTTACAACGCAGGTGGGTAGGCTCAGTTTTCGTTGGAACCACAGCTGGGGTGGGAACGGCTAAACCTCCCCTCCCTGAATGCTGCAATCCCAATGCAAGGGGGGACATACCTAGGAGGAAAGAACCACCACCACCCCAAATCTGGTGTGGCCGCACATATATTTTCTATGGAAACAGTCATGCTTTTGAAGCTAGCAAAATGCAGGGAACTAATACGTTAAAGGGAATTTATTTTCCTTTCTAAACTAAACTTGAAGAGATTCTCTCCCCCAGATCAACCTGGGAATTCCACTCTTCTTCCTTTACTTGGCAACCTTTTCATTCACATAACAGAGATGTAAGCAAAGATCAAGAGGTGCTAGTGAGGGAACACTGTTGCAAGGCTACAACAACAACAAGCAGGGAAAGGAACAATAAGATTCTAAACTGGTATAATGGAATGGCAGACCCTGAAGAAAGGTGGGGGGGGGGGACTCCAGTCAGGACAACAGGCAGAGAAAGGGAGTAATTTCAGAAAGGGCTGAAAAGGAAAAAGGTCTCCAAGATTACACTAAGGTAGAAAGTGTTGTTTTCCCCCACTGCTTTGTGGGCCTTATAATGCAAAGTGAATGAACGGCTTTTGAAAATGTTGCAGTTAGAAAAGGGAGGAGATACCCAGTTGCGCCAGGAAGGATCAATAAGGGGGACAGAGAAAAGTAGCCATTTTTTACCATCTTTTCTTTGTTATCTATGGAGAAGTTCTCAAAATTGTATGAGAGGAGAATGGGTGGATCTCCAGTCTATACATTTTGCTCTCAGACTCTCTCTTTTTTCCTTCTCTCTCTCTCTCTCTCTCTCTCTCTGGCACTTAAAGGAAATCCCTGTCAGGCTAAAAAAGGAACAGTGTTCGCTTGCAGAAGGTGCAAATCCTCCCACAGTATCAAATCTTTCCTACAATGCACTTCTGTGACTACAGTCAGGCAAGCCAGAGCAAAAAAGAAAGAAAGAAAAGAAAAGAAAAAGGGAGAGACAAATTCTCTTAATAATTAATCCTAACCTTGTTCATTCATACAAAATATGCTTTTTAGCAGAGCTGTTCAAGAGCACAAACCTTCTTACACAATCCTCTTTTTTTTTTTTTTTAATCATTTCTGCTGAACCATGTAGGCGGTGTTATTGTCAGATTGCGGAGCCATCACAACTGAAAGGGGGGAAATGGGCTTAGGGGGAGGGAAGAAAGCCTAATGTGACAAGCAAAACAACAACAAATGAGATGCAATATCAGCAGGACAGTTCTGAACAAACTCAGGATTTTATCCATTCCTGTTTCCCAGAGGGAAAAGAAAGGTATAAACAAATTGCATACCCTCCAACATTTCACAGATGAAAATAGGGACACACATGTGAATTTGTAAGAGGTATGGTTAAGCAACATGAAGGTGTGATCAAGAGGGCATGGCCAGGCAACATGAGGGCGTGGTTGAGGGTTTAGCTAGGCAATCAAAGGGCATGGTCAATGTGAAAGGACTGCCAACCGGTCCTTTACTCAAGACCAGAGATCAAAGGTGCAAAACTGCCAGCCTTGGCTCTGCCGTCTTGACACTGATTCTCTCAGGGCCTTGCCCTTGTCTATACACTGGATTTAGCACTGAACCACAGAGGAACCACACACACGCGTGTGGGGTAAAAAACCAGGAAAGTTTATTTAAGGTAAACAGATTACAACAAAAGGTGGGAAATGAGAGAAGGAGAAAAGGTGGGGAGACACTTTGGTACATACACAGTAGAGCTACAAAACAACAAAAGCTAGTTCCTTTACTATATAACTACCTAGGCCTTACTCTTTTACCAGGTTTTTTTGTTCTCTTCAGGGCTTGCTTCAGCAAAAGCCCTCCTCCCGCGAAAGCATGCAGACAACAACAACAACAACAACAACAACAAGCCACGGGCAGGCAGGCAGATTCTTACCCCACCCCACCCCTCCTTTCACTAGCCCAGGTGTCTTTACCCAATCAGGATGAACTTCATCTGGGCCAGGCAGGGGAGGGGACTCTTTGTTAGTGCTTGGGCCATATTTGGATGCAAATACTTGTGGCACCAGAGACTGCGGAGTCAGGAGCCATCAGAGAACCATGTACATTTTGTATTTCCCAGCCCCCAGCTGGGATTATACTTGTTTACACATGAGGTGTGTGTGTGTGGTGCAGGAAACTCTGATGCTTTTTCTCCACAGTCAAGTACAAAAGTTATTAGGGGAAACACACAAAATCTTATATATTATAATTATTACATTATTACATTATATATTATTTTATTAGTGGCTTTTGTATTATTATTTTTTTACCTTACTTAAACCCTTAATTGTTGATATCTGGTGTTTTTCATAAGGGTGTGTGTGTCAGTGCTTGCAGGGCAATCTCTTTCTTTTTGATTTATAATTGTCAGGATTGGTCCCACATTTTCAGGGCAGTTGGAGAAGGAGAAGAAAAGAAGGGGGAGCTTTGGGGTGGGGGGAAATACAAAAAGACACATTGGGGTTTTGAGCCCCTTCAGCGTTTTGCTCCAACACCTCTACAGCTCTGGTTTTGAAGCACAAGGAGTACGGTAACTTTGAGGGGCTGAACAGCTTTGTTGTTGTTTGTTATTGTGGAAGGCCCCCAGTTTAAAGCACTTTTTGTGTTCTGTTCACATAATTTAGATTTAAAGAAACACTTAAACTAGAATAATCTTACAGAATTTAACTAACTTGTATTAAGTTAAAACAAACAGTGCAATCCTACTACGCACAGTTACTCGGGGGTAAGTACAAATGTCTTCAATGGGTCTTACTTACTTACCAGGGGGCCTGGTCAGAGGCAGCAGGTAGAGCAGCACGCGCACACACACATACACACACATCCTCGGTCTGTTCCCTTCCCGCTTAAAGGGTCCATGGGCAAAATCGCAGGTAAGCTAAATAGCTTGGGGGAGGAGGCAGGGGAATTAGGGGCTCTGCATAACCAAGTAAGAACCGGAACCCGAGATGGCTTAAGTGTTTGCTCCCGGGGCAATTGGAGAGTATGAAACTGCTGTATTTAGAGGGTCTTTATTAAAAGTCACAAAACTCTACCCTGCAAGAAACTGATACAGGGACAGTTTGGGTTGATTTTTTCACTTTACTTAACAGCTATTCCAAGCAAAACAGCCTGCATCTCTGTTACAATCCAACAGAGCTTCAGTGAAGAAAATAGGCATGAAGCAAGCTGAAGAAGTTTGCAAAACACATGGGATCCGGTTAGTGGCATGTCCTCATATAACAAAGCAAAGACCAACTTTCTGCCCACTTAAAACTCTTTCCTCTATCAGCAAGAAGCCAGACACCAGACAGGTTGAGCAATGGCTGAATACAGACCAAGGAATGTCTGACAAGAGTGGGGAAAGAGACATATCCTCATATTTACACCTCCTCCCCAAAAGCAATTCCCCTGAGCAGCCAGGTACGAAGTACTGCATCCGTGCTAGAGATCCTGTCTGATCTGATGCTCCCCCTGCCCTCAATCTTTCAATCACAACCCATTTGAGAAAGACCATAAAACAGGGTGGTTTTTTAGTGTGCTTTTGTCTTGTCATCATTTTGCCTGGGGATGGGGAAGCCCTGCTTATTCTCCTCCAGGGCATAATCCATTCCATCATCATTACCTTGTAGAACAGCCTTCTCCAACATGGTTCCCTCCAGAGATTTTGGACTACAATTCCCAGAATTCCTGACCATTGGCAACACTGGTTGGGGCTGATGGAAGTTCGTCCAAAACATCTGGAGGTCACCAGTTTGAGGAAGGCTGCACTTCCTTATGCAAGTGCTAAAACAAATTTTAGGATCAATACCACGTGTAAGGGTTAGCTAGAAAATACAGTTGTTTTGTTTTTAAGAATATCTTGCAAAATACCCAAGGATACTTTATTCAAAAGTAGACCCAAGGTTGAAAAAGCATCTTATGCCTGTTTATTTTGGTAAGGGGAGGGGTATCAGAGATTAACAGTGCAATCCTACACATTTCTAATCAGAAGACAGACTCATTAAGCTCAATGGGACTTGCTCCCAAAATAAACATATTGATGAATCAGCAAAATGATTTGGAAAAATACAACTGGGGGAGGGGCCATTTCTCCTCAAATTACTAGGTAACTAAATTTCATGAATTTTTGATCAAATCACTCTTTCTCCCCAGCTCTACTCTAGATTTAGGCTTCTTGGCTTCCCCTAGCAAACTAGTCTCTGTGCTCTGAGCAGTAATCCAACCACACTGAGTACTGGGACTTTAAATTATGAGAGAATACTTCTCTGCTTGAGACCCACTTTCAGCATAAGCCTTGCCAAAAACCATTCCTTATCTTTCCAGCAGCCCTGTCCCCATCGCCCAAGAAACTGATCTGATATTGATCCTAGCTAGTAATCCAGAGTACCTTGAATAATTGCAGAATAGCCCATCTTTTTAGATCATGTGAAACATGGGGTGGGCTATTCTGCAATTATTCAAGGTACCAGCCATTGGGCACTATGGGGAAGAAAGACTAGGAAATGGCTGTACATATGCATTGTGATCCAAATGAAATTATCTACTGGCCTTCTTAAGCATAAAGCTTCCGTACCCATTCTTCTCTAATTAATGAATTCACATGTTTGAGTAAGCAATGCCAAGCGGACTCCATCAAATTACAAAACAGGATCAGTTAAATGCTGGTGTTTCCTTCAAGGAAGGAAAGAAAACCAACCACCAACCCCCAGATCAACTGGCCTCCCCGCCCACTAATATTTCTATCTTTTCTAGACTGAGCTACAGTGTATTCACTCTCATCCAGCCCATCACTGCCTCCAAACACCCATTCAGAACATCTACTGGTTCTGTCAAGAAGGTAAAACAAAGCCGATTGTCATCAGTATACTGGGTACAACGCAGCCAGATCTCTTGTAACCTGTACCAGCAGTTACATGTAGATGCTTAACAGCATGAGGGAAAGACTAAAGCCCCTGTAGCACAAGGACCACAGAGTGGAGCAAACCCACCCTCCCTCCTGCTTTCTGGAACCTGTTCATTCAGTAGTTCCACTCCTATCTAAACACAGTACCCTCTACTCCTATTTCAAGCAAGTGATCCAGAAGGTTTTGAAAGCTACCAACAGATCCAGAAGAATATGATTAGGGTCACATTCCCCAGTCTATTTCCCAGCATGGGTCATCCACCAGACTGACTAAAGCAGTTTCTGTCCCTGTGCCTTTCATCCAAAGCTCTATTAGGTAAAAGGAGAATCGTATCAAGTTAATGTGACGATTCTCCTGAAAGGCAAAAGCCAATGGTGCATTCTATTGAAGAATAATTACTTAAAATATGGAATCCAGCTGAAATAGCAATGATCAAATTCAGCAAGCACTTCTATGATCATAGAAGTCCAGAGCAGGTTGTATCATAAGGATGACAGCCCCCCAGACCCAGCCCAGAACTAATTTCACCCAACTGCATAAATGCAAATCGGTGTTCCAGGAGGGATTACTCAATGAGAAGGTTATTTATGGCGGTCAGGGTTCCCTAAAAGCCAACATCCACCATTACAAATCTTCTCCTGCAATGCGCAGCCAGAGGAGAGCGTTGGGCACTTTCAGTTCACACAGGGCAACAGTGGTGCCTGACAGGATTCAGCATGAACCAACCGTGCACCCTAGAATCTTCTAAGATGTTTAGGCCAGGGTTTCCTTGCCAGATAAGTCAAAGTGGAAAGAGTTCTTCGAAGGAAAAAAGCTTGAAAATCACTAGCCTAGTAAAGTAAATAGGTGTATACTTAGACACCCACCCCCACCGCACTAGGAGTTTATATTTCAAGCCTGTAGCTTCCAATCCATTCCCAGCTGAAGAATCTGGCTCTTATGTGCTTCTTCCTGCCTTTTGTGCCCTCCAAAGCAGATTTCCCACAGAGGATGCCAATGTGTGCCTTTAAAGCAGCTATTGTTAAAAATATCCCTTCTAATACCAACAACATGTTTACTTCTTTGTAATCTCATCAACTGTGACACTGTATAATTACAGACTGCTCAAAAGCTTCATCTACCCACTCAGTCTTAGAATGAAAAACAACCAGGAGAGAAATTGGAACCAAGGATCTCGACCATGAATTTGAGAATGGCTTTGTAATAAACTGTTGGCCGGTTTTTGCTTTTTTAATGTTATAAGAGTACTTATTTGGCTGGGAATAAGAAGAGCAGTTTAAGAAGGGAAAGCGGATATACATGTGACCCCCCCCCTCACCGCTGAAATAAAAGCCCTCAGCCAATTAGAACTGGATAGTTTGGATACATGCTCCTGGAAGAATACATTCATATATATATATATATGGCAAAAAAGTGTATACCAAACCGATTTTGATACCTTCAGTACCACTGCCAACACAATCCAGCATAGATCATCATCATGAATGGCTATGGTCTTCTTTTTTGCCCTCTCCATGCTCACTTTCTCAAATCCATCTATACCACATACTTATACTGCAGGGGTGTTGAACCACAGTCCAGTGAATCTGGTGCACCTGGAATCCCAACCTGGCCCTTCAGGGTTCACCTTTCCCCCAACTGCTGATCATTTGGTGGTTTTCCAGCTTTTGCGTGTTTTCCCCCCATTCTAAATGGTTGAAATGCCTTTCCTAAGTCTTAGGGCTTTTCTACATGAGGCTTTTAACATACCACTTTCCCGAGGCTTCTGCTTCCAGATTCTTTGCGAAATTAAGCTCAGCTCCTTTACACATATTTTTTCCCAGGGGTTTCTTTCTCTATGTTCCATTACACAACCACTAGGTGATGCTGTGGTATAGTGGAATTTCACATATACACAAGGGTTTTATGCCGCCATTCATGGAAATACCAGACTTCCCTCTTTAGGAAACAAAACGCTAAAATGGTTGCAAAGAACGCAAGAAGCCCTAGAGAATGACAATGTTGTGTAAAGCACCCGCAAACTACTGTGAGTGAGGAGTCATGAGCGCACAATAAATGCCTCATGTAGAAAGGCTCTCTGTTACTGGCAGTAAGAGCTTTAAGCTAATATATGCTGGTATACTTTGTATTTCTGATTCTACCCCTTTTGCCTTTGGTCCCACCCTCTGCTGGAATGCAGCCCCTGAAAGTTTCTCCAAAATTGAATCCTGCTTTCAGGTTCAACACCCCTGTTTTACTGAGACACACATCTCTACTTTCACCAGTAGGCTTCTGGTATCTGCTGCAGGGGACAAATGTAATGTATCCAAGATATAATGAATTGTTCCTGTCTAGTTAATAAAGCTGACAATACCCCCAGACCAGGGGGTGAGGGGCTTAAATTGTCATTTTCCCAGAACATTATACTGCTTTTCCAAGATAATATTTTGCCCATCAGTACTAAGGGGGGAAACTCATCATTTGTTGACTTTTTCCACTTCAAAAGGGACCATATTAAACCAGCCCAGTGTTTAGAAACAACAAGAAAATATCCTGAGACCTGAGGTTGGTCACTATGTGAAGAGAATACTGGACTTAGGTAGGCCTTTGGTCTGATCCAGCAAGGCTCTTCTTATATTCTTGTGTGTTTATTTGGAGGAGAAAAGCACTGAAATCACAAAAAGTAGTAGAACAATGCTGGGTTATATGGCCCAGCAGACATTATGCATCAAATGGGGGAACAGGCATGGAGATCCCAAGCTGCCTCGAAGACAAGCAGCCTGCAACACAGCCAATTATGTCTGCCATCATCTCTCAATTTACTCTAGTTCCTGAAAAAGAGGAACTCCAGGAGTGCTTCCAGATGAGACTTTTATGGCACTATCACTCCGTCTTGTTCACAGAATTTTACAGGGTGTCCAGATGACAAGATCTTCAACTTATAAGCCTCCCGTGTTTTCCTACCATTTTTTCTGTCTTTTCTCTTAACACACAAAATTCATCAAGAAAGAAAAGACAAAACAGCTGCACAATGCCTTCTAATTGATATTTCTAGGAGCCATCTGTCTGGAAGTACCCCAAAAGCTTCTGGCTAATTTTCAACCTGGGAGGAGGCAATTACTAGGTAACTCCACAGCCACCACTAAGTGAGTTCAACCTGTTTTCCCTTACTTCCCCACTGGACTACACCATCATGTATGAAATTGTAGTATGGCATACAGGAGAAAAATCCTTGAGTTGTCAAAAGTATACAGTCAAAACCCGGATTCCAAATTAAGAAGCTTTACTGAGATTAGGGCTGTTGATATTAGGGACTTTGAGAAAACAGGTAAATAGAATAAAAAGAAACAAAAAGAGTCTATTCTCTCAGTGTGCAATCCTATGCATGTTTAGACAGAAAAAAAGTCCTACAACTCCCAGCATTCCCCAGCCAGAAAAAAGTTCTACAACTCCCAGCATTCTCCAGCCAGCCATGCTAGCTGGGGAATGCTGGGATTTGTAGGGCTCTTTTCTATCTAAACATGCATAGGATTATGCCCTCAATAACCTATGCTAAAAAATCTTAAAGAGGAATCTCAAGCTTATTTGCGAGAAGCGAGGATGTTCAATAGACAATCAATTTTCATAGGGAATAACCCCCAATTTAACTCCATAGATTCAGGGGAAGAGGGGGATCCTCTAATCAGGTATGGCCATGTGGATTTGGGCATATGTCTAGGGGTAGAGCTTTGACACTTGGGACACAGCATGTCCAGTATGTAGGCAAGGAGTGCCTGGGGAAATATGCCATTGTCACCTTTCAGCAACCCAGGAAGGTGGAAATAAAATGTGCAAACTAGGACAGATTTCCAATCTATTCCTACTAGACAAGAACGACTGGGTGAAGGTGGGGGGTGGAATTCCAGCCTGTGTACATGGGAGGCTGTTTGAAATGTGACTGCTAAATTGCTATGTAATTAGGAAGCTAGGCCACTGTGCCAGGTACACTGGATTTTCAAAGAGAACAGGCATTTTATTCTCGGGGCTTTTCTACAATAGGTTTCACTCAGTAACTAAGAAAGCAGCAATGGAGCCTGAAAGGCTCACCACTGTATATTGAAGAGCTATAAATTGGTAGGTGCAAATAGACTGTTGAATTGTTAACACACACACAAACACACACTGCAGTTCTTTTGAATTTGACAGCTGGCATGATTCCTCAAAGGGAATCTAGTCTAACCTAATGCTGAGGATTAGCCACGCACCATAGCCAAACAATCCAGAATGGATTAACTGATGTGATAGTACAGTTTATGATCAAGGCAAATTCATATGTGACACAAGCAGAGTGGGAACAACTTTCAACCTTGCCTGAAGTACTTGTTGGGAGGAAAATAAATGTAATTAAGGTATAATAAGATGACAGAAATAGATTTCATAGATCATAGAGTTGGAAGGAGCCTACAAGGCCATCAAGCCCAACCCCCTGCTCAATGCAGGAAACTAGAGGAAGGGTCTCCCATCCAATTAATAACCAGGCTTGACCCTGCTTAGCTTTCCACACTCAAACAAGCTGAGCCAGCATAAGCCACAGGCCTGCTCATAACTAAACTTTAATTTGCAGTGTTAAAACAACCGACATTGATCCAACATGCTCATGCTACCTGTTTTTGCACTTCTGTATAATGCCCAAAGCAGAATCTCACACATCTCTGTGGAATATGTGCATGCTCTCTCCAGGTGTAGTGCAAGCAGATCACCATGGAAGGAATGCATGATCCCCTGTTTTTAATATTACACAAGAGCACAAAAACAGGAAGCATGGCCTTCCTTACACTTCATCTTTCTTACATTTAATTCAACATCTCAAGCCGTTCTGAAATGCCTTTTTGGGGAAGTTGAGTTCATCCACTGGCAAAGGCCTGCAATAAGTGTCATATTAACCACACATAACGTGACATAAGTTCCTATCAGACTATGGGAAAGAATGCAGAAAATATGGCAAATCTAATCATTTTCCTACAATATGTAAAACTGGAGAAAGAACATTTCAAGATAATAAAAATAAATCCACAAGTAGTACCAACTGTAATTCATGCACTTCAGAAGGTTCCACTGGCACTAATTAATAAAATTAAAAAGGAAGTAAATCATATGGAGATGCTGAGGATCAAACCTGGGATCTTCTGTGTGCAAAGCATGTCCTCTGCTACTGAGCCAAGCCACCATCTCTCAGATTCAGCACTTAATTTATAATAAGGAGATAAATAATATTGACCTCCTTAGAGGGTTGTTGTAAGGACTATTATTAACGGGGACTGGCTGACGTGAACATATTATGCCAGTGCTTTCTCATCTGCACTGGCTGCCAGTCTGTTTCCAGGCCCAATTCAAAATGCTGGTACTAACATTCAATGCCCTAAATGGCTTGGGGCCAGGGTATCTGAAAGATCTTCTCATATGTACCTGCCCAGACACTAAGATCTTCTTTAGCGGTCCTTTGAGAGCCCCTACCAAAGGAAGTGAGGCAGGTGGCTACCAGGAGGAGGGCCTTTTCTGCTGTGGCACCCCGGTTGTGGAATGAGCTCCCCAAAGAGGCTCGCCTGGCGCCTACATGGTACTCTTTTCGGCGCCAGGTGAAGACCTTTCTATTTCCCCAGGCATTTTAAACATTTTAATCATTTTAGTCTTGTAGTTGTTTTTAACTCTGTTATTTTAATTTGAACTGCTGCTGCTAGCTTTGCTGTTTGTTTTTTAATCTGTGGACTTAAATCTTATATTTACATTATATTGTATTTTATGGTTTTAACTGTTGTAAACCGCCCAGAGAGCTTCGGCTATTGGGCGGTATAAAAATGTATTAAATAAATAAATAAATAAATAAGGACTACTGAGACCTGCAACAAAATGTTTCAACTAGCCATGCCCTCCTGCATGATACACCATTCCATCTCTTCTTCCTTCCAGTTTTCCTCTCCTTCTTGTTTCTCAGTAGCCCCATTTTGGCTATAATCCTGTCAGCAATCACCACTTACGTTTTCTATTAGAAAGATACATACTAAATAAATAAATAAATAAATAATAATAACTTTGGACATTCAAAAATACAATATAAATGCAAAGCATAATTAATGGGTAAGGGCAAAAGTTTATAATAATGAAAATATTAGTTGTGACACTATCAGTGAGAGTCAGTGGGCAGGGAAATTAACAGTGCAATCCAATACATGACTACTCAGAAGTAAGCCCCACTGAGTTCAATGGGACTTACTCCTAGGTAAGTGTGCATAGGATTTCAGCCTGAGGCTGCAATCCTATATACACTCATCTGGGAGTAAGTCCCATTGAACTCAGTAGGGCTTATTTCTGAGTAGATGATGTATAGCAGCCTTACGCAACCTGTTCCTCTCCAGATGTGTTTGACTACAATCCCAATCATCCCCAGCCAGCACAGCAAATGGATGTGCTGGCTGAGGATGATGGGAGTGGTAGTATAATACATCTGGAGGGGACCAGTTGGGGAAGGCTGACCTACAGGACTGTGCCATGAATGAATCAAGCAAACAACACTTCCCATATACTAAACATGAAGTGGATATATTGTTTATGTCGGATACATCAGATCGGATATTTTAGTTGTCAACAATAGGCATTAGGTATGTTTAAAATACTTGCTAAATTAGCACTTCTATCCCATGGAAAACCTGTTTATGCTGTTGATCAAAGCACATGTTGTTAAAATCCTAGGTCATATTTGGGCAACAATTTTGTTGACTAAAGAAGCCAACGAAGCAGAAATTCTGTTAACTAGCCTAACCAAACCTAGTCTTGGAACCCCTGCTGAGAATAATATTGCCATATACAGAATGCCATTTATTTGTAATCAGTACACTGTACCATTCTAAGGTCTGTATCACATGTTGCTTCTGCAGCAGCAACAGCAATAGCAATAATAATAATAATAATAATAATAATAATAATAATAATAACAACAACAACAACAAATTAAAAAGATAATGTCCCAATGGTGTCAGAGTTCAGTTCAAATCCTACAAGCTTTCCCTGAACAAATAACAGATAGTGACCTTTTGGCCTTCACTTTGCATAAGAATTATCATCAGTATTCAGGAGTTACTACTGTGACTGGGGACTACACAAATGCCAGATTCTGATTTAAAACTCTGATTTATTTATTTTTTAAGAACCCAGAAGAAAAGGGGGTCTTTGAAGCTCATCTGCATTACAGATCAGGCCTCTCTGAGAAAATCAACCATCCATAATTCATTACATGTTTCCTGCAGGGCTTGGAGACAGCAGAGATCCTAGCAACAACAGAGTCATAGCAACAGCTGCAAAGCTGGCCAATCCAGTGTCAGGCTTTCTGATGCCTTGTAACCAATCAGGCTGGGAGAAATCAGACTGAAATGTTGTCGACCAACTGGTAATTCTGCATTGAGCCTAGTTTTTAACTAATATGCTATCAGAATTTTCACTAATACAGACAGGGAATGGACTTGCACATTTGTGCATGCATATGCCTAAAACTATTTTGCCTTAAAAACTGAATGAAATGCTATGTCTAATTGAAGTTTTTCAAATATTTCATTCATCCAAATTGTTAGCACCATGCATCAATTAAGACTGTAATCCTATGCACAATTACCTATGAGTAAGCACCATTGAACACCATGGGACTTACTTCTGAGTAAACTTGCATAGGATTGTACTGTAAATATATTTAGACTGTTCTGTGTTTTTTCATTATTGGAAGCTCATCAAAACCTGATTGGACAAAATGGGTTTCATTCTGACAAGTACTACATTTAAAGATTGATTTAAGCTTTAATATTATTGTTCACCATGTTTTTTGAGTGCTCTTGGAATATTTTATGAAGTGTTTATGCTTAGCCACAAAACCATGAAAATATTCCTTTTGCTGGAGGGCACATGTGTAAAAATGTGCTATCAGTTGCTGAAGTGCTTGCTTAATTGTGAATGTGTCCTTGTATTGTTCAGGCATGCAATAATGCTAGAATAACTACACTTTTGCAATGCAAAATGTAGCACTTTACAAATCAGAGATCTGCTTTTGAAATACTTGCTATTTTGATTCTTTAATATAAGCTGCTACAGTAATTACAATTTTAGTGGCATTCTCCTTGGGATGCTAATGGTTTTCTGAGCATCATGTGATGCACCGTTTGTCCTGAAATGACATCGTTGAGAACAAAGGAAAGAAATTGTATAAGGGCATATGGAAACAAGCGGGAATCAAAAAACATATCATCCTCAGCTGAGCAGAACTTGCAATTTTAAAACAGAAGAGTTGTCAAATGGGAAGGGTGATGTGAGAGAGAAAAGGCATCCTGAGACTTCACAAATACAGCTCTGATGTATTCTACAGACTGGTAAGGACCTCAGAAGATGTTTACACACAAGCAGAATCATGCGATTTCTCTCACTATTTTCTTTAGAAAGATTCAAGTGTTGTATTTTTAGAATATTATTATTTCCAGAAGCTACTCCTGATGATGATTAAAGATTTATTCCATCAGAAATATGCTTCTGTACAATATGATTTTTATCTTGCCTAAGAAAATTAGAATGGTACCACACAGATTATTTGTAGTTGGGTTTTGGGGGGTGGGGTGGGGTGGGGGGGTTGTGTTCCACATAAAACGCATATACAGTATGGGAAAGAAGAAGGTATATAAATCTTTCCGCATGGCTTTATCTCCTATCACATATCTTTTGGGGAAAATGAAAAGCAATCATTCATCTTTACCTGAACATTACCACTTGAAGCTAAGATACTGGAGGTTATCTTAGTGAATGCCTTGGCCCGCAGCCTAAAAGTCTCTCCTAAATTCCACTTGAGTGCCAATGTTCCTCCACTAGTGAAAACTGAGATTAGAAGATTTGCTAAGGATGCTTCAATGTATTTTGGGACCAATTGCCCTATTTCAAACTTTCCAGACGACACATAAATTGACCAAAGCTGTGAAGGCTGTCAAAGGATGACTGGAATGTATTCCCCCCCTCCCCAGTTTTCCTTTACATATTTTATAAAAGATGTGCTTTTTCAAGCAGTGACTTTTTAGAGGTCACAGATGAAAAGAAATTACCATGTACTTTGTCATATTACTAGAAGAACAGAAGATTCTGGATGTAATCATTCCAGGTCCAAGTAGAAATATTTATTAGGTTGTATGTGGTTGTTTTAAAGTATTTAGAACTCTTACAGGTCTGCCAAGTTGACATTCACATTAAAATGTCTGTGCGACCTGGTTATAAAAGAAAACTTGGGAACCATGACTCTGAAAACATAATTACTGTCGATAAACTGAAATTTGCATTTTATTTTCCTGTTAGGGTGGCTCTATTTGGCAATTGCATATTTTGGTTGCAATTAGACACTAATGAAATGGGGGATTTTCTACATCAGGCCCATGACTGTTCATTAAGCTAATCTAATGAACTCTTTGGTCTGCATAGTTAAAAATAAGAAATTGCCTCATAGGATGGTTAAGTGGTCCCATACCTTCATCCTTAACTTTGACAGCTTCAGTGCAGAGCTGGGAGGCATTCTCGAACTGAAAAGCACAGGGATCTCTAATGAGCTGGTAGAATCATACAACTTAAGCTAATGAATTTCTTATCCTCTTAAACTGATACAAAGTTTTCTGGAAGAAGTCAAAAGATCTCAGCATTTTTAAGTGGATTTGTACTTTCCATTTCAGAGAAAAAGAAGAAAAGAATCTCAGTGATGGATAAAATCCACAGCATAATTCTGAAGGAACAATTGTGTGATAATTAGTGAGGGGGAAAGCCTTGTTCTGTGATCTGTTCCAGACACAATACAATGCTTCTTAAGGCACAGACACAAAATGTCCACCATGGTAGTGAAAATATATAACCATTATGGAGTATATGCCAGGGTGTCTACTGATTATACATTTCATAATATCTTAAACCATACTTCCCTGAGCTGTAGAGAGTTTTAGAGGCAGCATTTTATAGGGCCAGTTTCCTTGCAAGGAAACATAACTGAAGACTTGACTTACAATATTTTATGAAATCTTGTTTCATTTTTTGGTAATATCTCTATTTACAGATATTTTAAAAAGAGCATGGCGAAACAGGCAAGCACCTACACAGACAGCAGCCACCTACGTAACTGAAATTCATTAGCAAATTTGACACTATGGAATGTGGATTTAATAGACACTAGATATGGCTTACTCACTACAGAGAGCAAGTGAGTGGTGTCCTTGGGTGTCCGTTTACGCTATTGATCTTGTTATACCTATTCATCACCAGTTTACACTATTTGTACACTGTTTACTAGTGCTGCCACATTTAATTGACAATGTTACTATTTACCCTCTTGAACAGGACATATAGCCTTGGCTTTTTAGGGCACATAGCCTTGGCTTTTTCTTTAATTCTTCTTTCCTCTTTGTTCCCCATATTCAGTTTGTTACCATGCTGTGTCATTTGCTGCTTTACAAATTTTATTAATTTATTTAAAATGCTTTTAGGCCACCTTTAAGTGTAGAACCCTCTCCTATGGCCCTTCTTCTCTGACCCCTTGGAAAAACTCTAGAGCAGTGTTCTCCAACCTTGGGTCCCCAGACGTTTTTGGCCTACAACTCCCAGTATGCCCCAGCCAGCATACTGGCTGGGGCATGCTGGGAGTTGTAGGCCAAAAACATCTGGGGACCCAAGGTTGGAGAACACTGCTCTAGACCATGCCTTATCTCTTGCCTAGACTACTGCAATCTTTTCATAGAATCATAGAATCATAGAAAAGTAGAGTTGGAAGGGGCCTACAAGGCATCGAGTCCAACCCCCTGCTCAGTGCAGGAATCCAGGTCAAAGCATCTTCTCTCCTTTTTCCTTGCCTCGCCTTTATCCAGTGTGCTGCTACCAAAATTATCCACCTCTCTTGTCACTCTCATCCCATGAGGCCACTCCCTAAACCCACACACTCACTGTCTGTCTGCTCCTGGATCCAGTACAAGCACCTTGTCCTTATCTTCAAAGCCTGCCATGGTCATGCTCCCTGTGGCATAACGCGTAACCCCTTCTCCCTGCCTACAGTCCCTCAAGAGGGGGTCCGCCTCGGCCTAGTCAGGTTGTTCTCACCTATCTCAGGCTTCAGCCTTAAACAATTACTATCATACTCCTTTGTGTCGGGAGTATACCGTAAATGGTGTGTGTGATATGCCCTTGATCAGTTCCTCCTTATTTTAAATCAAAAGTAGTGTGATGAATCAGGTACAGACTCAGTGTAGCAGAACTAAAAATAATTTATTAAGTTTACAGTAAATAAACTTTATAAGATTTTTTAAAATGTAATGTTCTTCTTAGTTAAGTGTTAGTCTAGCTTCCTTTCTTAATCCAACCCAACCTAAGGCATAAAACTACTCCTCCCTGTCCCCGGGAGATGCTTTTTATTTTCCTCTCCGACAGCCCAAAGGACCCAACGCTCCCGTCACAAACTCCCTCTCCAACCGCACTCCTGAACCAATCACACAGCACCAGGCACTCAGCCACTCATGAAGTTCCATACATTCTCACACTCCCTCCAGACAACCTTCTATGTATGGATGCTCAGATTATACACAAAAATAAATCTATGGGGCGCTTTCGCCACACTCCCCCACCGGTATCTCTCAGCTCTTATATATCCCAATATATCCCTGTCTTCGCTCCTCTACCAGCTCTATCATCCTCAGCTATCTGAAGTTCTCCTATTGCTTCAGAAGACTCCACCCATTCTCCCTTACTGCCCCACATGCTTGGAACTGCCTCCCAGAACACTTGTGCGATTCCACCTTTCTTGCTTGCTTCAAATCTCTCCTCAAAACCCACTTTTTCTGTGAAGCCTTTGGCACGTTGCACTAGTTCTCATCACCTACTGTAACTCAGCCAGCAACAAATCCTGAGCACTACAACTGAAGCAAATGCATATTGCTTCTCTGTTTGCCCCTGTCTCCACTTCCCTTCCCTGTGTCATATTTTAGATAATAAGCTCCTTGGGGCAGGGAACTGTCCTCCTGTACTCTGTAAAGGATCATGCACACAGATGGCAATATATAAATCATCAATTAATCAGCTACATTGAGTTTTTAAAAAACTTTAATTTTTAAAAAAAAATATTTTTGCAATATGAAAAGGGGGGAAGGGGAAAAACAAAACAACCAACAACAGGAAAATGAAACTGAGCGGGGCAGAATCCATTCACAGTAAACCTTTTCACTAAAAACATGCTCCCAACTAATTGAGCAGGGATAGATAGAAGCTGTATTCCGACATTCTCTGTTTTGGTAGATCAAACACCTGAGAACAAGGAGTGCTCCAGCCCAGACCTCTCCCTCGCTGCGTTTGTTGCTCTCTTCTTGTGGAGAGCGACTGTCTGAAGAGGAGAGTTTCCTCTATCCATGTGGGCTCTGCACATGAGCCAAAAACCCGTGTTCTGGCTTATGTGGAGAGCCCCCATATATACTCTCCCCTTCAGACAGTCACCCCCCCCCATGAGTAGAGGGTGACGAAAGAGAGGAGCGAGACTGGGGTGCTAGGTACTTCTCCTCTCATGTTTGATCTGCCTGAACAGAGAATGCCTGAACAAGGCTAGAGATATATATTAAGTACAAGTGCTTATAAATACTGCATATGGCAAACACCATTTTAAATAAGGCATGCTCCCTTCTCTCACACACAGGAAGAATGCCTCTTCCAAGATGATGACAGCTATAATATGTGCGCATCGTCTAAAGCAAGCATGCATGCTTCTTGCTTCAGAAACATTGTCAACAAAAAACTAATGATTAATCAATTAAAAGTTATTTAATCAGGCTGCAGCAGTATTGCTTAGACTACGGATCTTGCAACACTTATTCATCACCAAGGACTGCTTCTCAGGAGTGGATCACATCCATGTTGATTGGATCTTGTATTCATTTGATAGGATTCTGTATACATAAGTGTTCCACATAATATACAGTCATGCCTTGGATTGAGAGCATAATTCGTTCTGGAAACGTGCTTGTAATCCAAAACACTCTTATATCAAAACGAAATCCCCCCCCAAAAAAAATTGTACAGATTTTTTTAATTTAAGCCGTACTACAGTACTTGTATTGCAAGACATCACTTGTATATCAAGTCAAAAAAATTAAATAAATATTTAAAAAATTGCTTGTCTTGCAAAACACTCTCAAACCAAGTTACTTGCAATCCAAGGTATTACTGTATTGCAGGTAGCTGTCTCTCATTTCTCTTGGCCTCAGTTTGGGGGGGGGACTTCTCTGTACTCAGGAGATATAACTATCCAGTTAGGTGACAACTTCACACATGGGGTGAAATTAGCTGTGGCCCATGAAAGCTTATGAAATTATATATTTGTTCATTGTTACAGGCAGTGTTCATCTTTAAAGCAGCATCAGTTCCCCAAAAGCAAATAGAATGAGCCCTTGTAAGGGCCAAATTACACATTATGCTTATAGCATAGTTGGGGGGGGGGGTTTAAAGGAATTAATTACAGTTGTGGGGGTGAATTCTTACTTTGGGCAGTATCCAATGCAATGTGAGTGCTAACGTAAATGACATTGCGCTAGCATAAGGGACCTCTAGTGCAACACCAATAGCATTAGCTGGCGTGACGGGATTCCCGGGAAAACCCGCTGTGCCAGCTAATGCTATTGGCATTGTGCTAGAGGTCCCTTACGCTAGCACAGTGGAATTTATGTTAGAACTCATATTGCATACTGCCCTTTGAATGCAATGCATGGCAAGGGGAGGCTTCTCTCTCTCCTCCCCAGCCGCATTCCAACCAAAAATCGCTTTCCCCCCCCTTGCCCCCACACAGCTTGGAGCTTTAGGGAAAAAGTTCCTAGTGGTGCCATGCAGGGTGAGGGTTTTTTTTTTTTTTTGTCAGAATGCAGCTGGAGAGTGAAGAGAAAAGCCTTCACTCACCATGCACTGCCCCCACCACACACCTGTAATAAATTTATTTTTAAAATAAGGTGCAACTACATGCTACACAATAAGTATGACATGCAGCTTGGCCGGAAGGCGGCTTCCTGCCAAGCAGATGCAAATTCTCAGATCTCCGTCTCCTCCACTGGCTACATTCCAACTAATATCCTGCTTCTCTTCAGGCCCCACCCAAGGAGGGGTGGGCACTCTAGCAGCTAGTAGCTATCAGCCATCAAAAATCATCAATGATTATTTAAACAAGCATCTTTTAGCCATTAGTGCTACAGAAATATTTTGAGTTATTAGCATAGAACCAAGGCAATTTCCTCACAAAGTAATACGATAGCATTCCTGCCACAATATATACCTTGGGTTCTAGAGAACCTTGGAAAGCTGTTCCTCATGCTGTATCTGAGGCCACTTTCCAACAGAAGGCACTGCATATTCAGAGCTGTTGCATGTTCAGAGCTTGCTATGGGGGCCTATCAGTTAGCACTATGGCATGTTCAGAACTAATTCTTGCAGATCCAGCATCAGCAACTGGCACCCCTCAGGTAACTATTGGGGTTGCAATGTCCCAGCAGGGCCTACCAGCACTGATGCCTGCCCTGGGCTCCAACACCAGGTTACTGGGTCTGTAAACCACCATTTAAAATTTCCCACAATGCACCTGATGTAGTACAGCTTCAGGATATTGTGAGAAATTTAAGTGGCAGCCCCAAGAGGGGGAGGCATCGTTTAAATCTGCCAGATTGCCCTGGAGTAACACTACATCAAGCGTATTGGGGGGAAATTTTATGGTGCTTGTAGCTGCCTTCTGTAGCTGCAAGATAAGCTGATGGCCCACTGATGTAGAAGGACCCCTTCAAACATGGAGCCAGCTCTGAGTCCTAGGTATTATGAAACCACAGAATGGCTCAGCCATGCCATTCCTTCCAACCAGCAAGAGTATATTTTGAACATCTGCCAGCACTGCCAGGGCTTTCCCCTCAAAGCATTAAGCTTCAGTATCCATGCCCCTTTCCCCTACACACAACTGATATGGCAGCATTACTGGAGAACTCTAGGAAAGTTGCCTGGAACCCGATTCCATCCATCCATAGTGCCATATTTCTCCTAAATAGATTTCATAGATCACAGAGTTGGAAGGAGCCTACAAGGCTATCGAGTCCAACCCCCTGCTCAGTGCAGGAAACTAGAGAAGGGGTCTCCCATCCAAGTAATAACCAGGCCTGACCCTGCTTAGCTTTCCATGCTCAGACAAGCTGAGCCAGCATAAGCCACAGGCCTATATCAATAAATGTTACTCAGTCATCTTATATCATAGGCGGACTTGCTCCTAAATTATATCCAAAACTGCTACAAGACCTGGGACTGAAGCTAAATGTGCTTGTTTTTCACTGAAATACATGCAGATTTGAAACATCGCATTGGCTAGTACTGAGGCTATGCTAATGAAACAAATAAAAATGAATACAGGGAGAAGAGTAATCATCCTTGGTAGGCCCCAAGGAGAATTGGTTAAATCTGATTTTCAACCAGAGTTGTGCTGATTATATGCAGCACCTTCTGATATCGCACAGTACTTTTCTACATCTGCTGTACTTTGGCAACAGTAGCAACTTATGATATAAAAGCCAGTACACATGGTCCCATCCTGTCACACTTTACCATGACCAAGCATCAGCACCTTGGATAGAGCTACACAGATAGAAGCAGGGTTAATGCTTCCTCCTTGCCATTCCATCATCACTGAGGATATTGGTGTTGTAGCAGCAGGAGCAAGCAAGGGCAGGATCAGGCCAGCTTTACATCTGTATCCTATTTCTGCACTCTGTCAGCATGCGGAAAGCCAAAATGGAAACAGGGTTCAGACAGAATAAGAGGTAATCTCTACTAATGGTATTAATTCCCAGCCTTTGCAGAAAAATGGTGCATGTTGAGGAGGGTCAAATCAACCCTCTCCAAAAAAACCAACACCTTTCTTGGCCAGCACATGCTCCCATCTTCTCAGCCAAAGCCTAATTCCTGCCATCATTTGCGGGGTGGGGTGGGGGATCAGGCAGGATCAGCGGAGTTCTCTGCCAATTCCTGACCCCAAACTGATCTCTGGAGGTTCCCAATGGGCTTTGGTTGAGGGAACAAGTGTGTGTTGGTAGTTGGTTTGAAACTCAATTTCAAGTGAATTCCTGAGAAATAGAGTTGTCTGAATCAACCATTGTTCAATGTCCATTACTGTAAGGAATGCCTCAAACTAATTGCACGAATTGGTTCTGACTCCTTTGATATTGGCCAATGTTTTCTATGAATGAGTTGCTTACTGATGAACCCAAATCCCAGAATGCTGCAGTTTACAGGTGTGTGACTGTTACAGACTATGGGGGGGGGGGATTACTTTTCTTATTGGTGTACCTCTAATTTACAAGAGCTCTCCAGGAAAAAATAATTTAGGCGGCCACTAGTCACAATGAGCCTCCTGATGCACCCTAGTCTGTCTGGCTGCTTGAGGAGTTTTTGAGCCCTATTGCCAAGGACCCCTCCCTTCAGACCAGACCTAGGAAAAAATTAAAAGAAAGGCGTTTGGGTTTTCTTGCCCAAAGCCCAGAAAACAGAACTTAACAAAACCTTGTGAACATCTTAAGAACACAAATTTTATTTATTTTATTTATATTTATATTTATTTATCGCCCATCTGGCCGGCAAAATTGGTAGTTTTGTAACCGAGCAGCCCTTTCCATGGGGAAGAGTTTAGTGAGAATTCCCTGTTAAACAATGCAGCCAAATGTGCAAATATAAAAAGGAGTTTAATGGAGGTGGGGAGGAAAAGGGGGGGAACAGGGAAGGCAACAATCGCACACACAGAGAGAATTGCAAATAAAACCAGAAAGTTAATGTTGCATTATGTGCTGGTCCCACTCCCAATCTTCGTGCATTTAGCAGAAGATGAGAACAGGAATGCAATGAGAAGCCATGGGGTCCAGGGCAAGGCCAATGCGGGTGTGATCCTACCCCGCTTCCACATGTTCATTCGACACATAGAATGAAGGTGGGAACTAAAATATTAGTTGAATATTTAACTAAGGGCTAAAATATTAAGAGTAATCCAGTCAGGCAATTCTTGTATTCTTTCATAATACCATAGTTCCATATAGCCAAACTTCAAATATAAGATTTCTGCCTACCACTCTAGACTCAGTTCTGCAGAGCAAAAGTAAATGGGAATGATGCTATTAGTCTGTGGAACATGAGGAATTCCAGTGTTGTGCCAGGAGATAACTTTCCCCCACCTTTTAATGTACTTAGCTGCACAGCCTTTCTCCCGTCAAAAGTATCCTGCTTTAGTTGCCTTTGTGGATATGACGAAAGCCTTCACAGAAGGAACAAAGGACTGCCTTCTGCCTTTTTCCTCATTGTGCCCTTCGGAAAAGGGAGAAGGGGCCTCCTCAGGTAATGAATGCCCTGTGATTAGTTCCTGTCTCCATAACCAAGAGAGGAGAAAGAGACAGGACAGGAAGAGTGAGAGGCCTAACAACCTCTTCTTCACATATGTATGTATGGGAGGAAGGGGGCAGGGAGAAAGGACAGGTGAGGACAGGGGAGAAAGGGGAGGACAGAGGACAGGTGAGGGAGAAGGAGCAGCCACAGAGGCGGTCATGGCATTGACAGAGCATAACCATTCTCTTTGATAGGAGAGGATCAGAGGAAATAACCCTTGCTGCCTCCTTCTGTATAGGAAGGAATCCAATCATGGAAATAATGGCTGGCCTACACACTCCCCACTCCGCTTTAAAAAAAAAAAAAAAACATTCAAAAGGAACCAAGTAAATAATGTCTTGCTTCCTTCAACTCTTCCCTTTATATAAGAAGGCAAAGAGAAAAACATTTTCTTAATTACCGTATTATTTTTAAAAGGAAGGATGCTCAAAAAATAAAATAAAAATGGAAATGCTTTGATTCTTCTACTTCCCTCGTGGGAATTAACGTGTCTGTAAAAGTATAAATCCATTCATGCAAAGCAGAAAGGGAAGTGGAAAGGAGATTCACGGTGGAGCAGCATTCACTGTTTCTCCCCCTGCCCCATATAAAAGGAATCTCAAAAGTGAACCCAGTTCTCAAGGATTGAAAGTAAATATAACCTAGCGCAAAAGGAAAACAAAACCCATAATAACTCCTTCATAAGACAGAGCAAAGACCAGGCCATCCAGTCAAAGAAAAGTAGGAAGGGGGGAAACTGTGACTGCCTGTTCAGAACAAAAGTCATCTTGGGAGCATAAAAAAGGAATACTATTTCTCAACCAGATGAATGTTACCCAGTCTATGTTTACTGAGGTTCATAATTGTGTTCAAATTCAAGCCCTTAGATATGTTTGCCACAGTGTGATGCAAACATATTTCATGGTTGTAGCTCTGATTCCCTGATCTACTCCACACAGAGCCAAAGAGAACAGGCCCCTCTCTTTTAAAAAGTGTGGTGTGTGTGTGTGTGTGTGTGTGTGTGTGTGTGTGTGTGTAGACACACACACACACACACACCATCATCACGTCCCACTCAGGGTGAGTTGAAGGAATGACCTTTGGTTCGCTCCTCCACAGGGAGTCTGAGAAAATGACCCCTGACCTTTAGCTCAATGGGAGCGCAGGAGAGGTCAGGAGGAATAACTCTTGCTCCAATCTCTCTCGCCACAGGGGTTTGAAGGGGGGGAACCCCAAGAAACTGAGGAGTATGTGAGCAGCAGAACTTTGAGCTATTTCTGAAAACAAAGCGGGGGGGGGGGGGGAGAAGATGGTATGTTTACTTAGGTCCCTGGAAAAAAAAAACTACCACTGAGAAACAAGGAAACCCATTTCAAGCAAGAATGTGCCTCAGCACTCTGACCTGCAAATCAGGAGAAAGATAAGAAGGGGGGGGGGGGGAAGCAGGATGTAGTTCAAAATCAGGGTGCTCTCTCTGAAGAGATGCAATCAAGACTCTAAAGCCATCAGCTACAATAGTTTTACTTAAAGGGAACAGCTCAGAATTAAGTAAAGTGGTTTTGTTTTAATGAGGCGATCTTTTCCCCATCACTTATAGGCGTCTTTGCTGAATGTAGCATCAACTAAAGGGGAAATTTGGATTATTTGATGGGAAATCATCATCAAGGGCATAGGAATTAAAACTTCCAATCTCCACCTATGTTTCTTTCTTTGTTTCCCAAGTGCCTATACAGCAATCAACTGACAATGCTAGCTAGATGCTTTTGAATGGGATTTTTTTAAAAAAAATAAAGACTGTACAAAACACAGCACTCCAGATCTTGTCCAATCAAACCAGTAACCTCATAAAGTTATTTCTACCGCAACAGTCGTATACGTTCCTTCTTTCTTACTAGACGAGGCCTATAGCTATGTTCAGCAGCTTTTTTTTTTTTTTTTAAATTGCAAATATAACAACAAAAGAAAGCGGGGAAAGCTACAATAGAGAGAAAGAGAAAAAAAAAGAGGGCAAAAAAAGGAAAAGGAAGAACATGACATAAACATATCCACACACAATAATCATTTACAACACCATTAATAAAAGGAATGGGTGGGGAGAAGGATTTGACATTTCTGTTTCAAATATATGCATTAATATAAGCAGTCCATATATCTAAATAAGCACCCTTACAAAACTGATAACTGTAAGAGATAAGTTCAAATGTAGCAAGAACTGTAAAATCTTCAGACCATGGAATGATAGGTGGTGGTAGGTGTTTATCCTTCCAAACTTGGAAGTTTGAGTCTCTTTGCAACTGTAAGGGCTCTCAGTGTCCACTTTTGCTGTCCTTCTGTTAATCCCCACATCATAGGAATATAATTTAAAAGCGCTTGAACATCTGCAATGATAACAGATTTTTCAAGAAAAAAATTTATACAAGCAATGACTTCCAACCAAAAAGAAGCCACACAGGGCATGCCAACACCATATGCTTCAATGATATGCATTATAATATATCGCCAACAGCTGGCAGAGCTTGCCAGCTTCTTCTTAAACTGGGTGGCCAGGTGTCCAGCCAGATGGGTGATTTAGAAATATAATAAATAATAAATAAATAAATATTAACAAGCCTCTGTGATGTCCAATATACACAAAACATCATTTTTTGTTGTTGTTGAATCAGCCTCCATTTTAAATCTACAGGAATAGTACATACTGGAAGCTAGGGCAACTTCGATTAGATTGTATAGAGCATTCTAACTCCCTAGTCCATTCCTCTCTGACATTCTGAACTGTTGGAGGAATGTACTACATTCAAGAGACATTTATAAGCAACTACTCTGTAGGGTTAACTTTCTGTAAAGAACCAATTAATTTCTCCAACAGTATAGAAAGTGCTGAAACGCTCATCGCTGATAGCCCATATATAGACTCCAACAAATGCTGTGGCTGAATATATTGCCAACCAGCACTAGACAGTAAATGATACTTAAGCCACAATACTGAAAACGGTAAAAACTCAGTGTCCGATCCTATTAACTGATCTAAAGTATAAATTCCACTATCAACCCAATTCCTCCAGATAAAAGGCCACCTCTCTATTTTCAAAACTGAATTCTCCCATAAGGTATTAGCATGAGAATATAGATCAAATTGCAGTTGATGAGACATTGTCTGCCAAGACTCTCTAGCTGCTAAAACTTCAAGTGGAGTCATTCCTTTCTTTTTAATATACCTAGATCCTAACGTCATCCAATCAGAAAGAGGTGCCAAATAAATTGACCCCAGAACAACCCATAAAGGAGTAATAAAAGGTGTTTTCCAATCATTTATATGCATTAATAAGCCTTATGATATAAACTAAGATCTGAAAAATTAAATCCGCCCTTCCTGATCAGCAACTGTATCCTCTTAAGCAAAAAACGGGGAGGAAACACTCCCCCACCAATCAACTTCTGAAATGCTGCATAAGGTTTTTGAAAATACGTTTGCAGAATGTATAAAGGAATATTACAGAGTACATAAATTACCCATGGCAAAACATTCATCTTAAGTATATTAACCTTATCCCAAGTACTTAAATTAAGTGATGCCCACCTTTCCAAGTCAACAGATATTTCTGCCAGTAACATGCTAATGTTCAGTTTAATCATTTGAGAAATATCTCTAGGCACCAATATACCAAGAAATATCTATAGGCACCAATATACCAAGATATCAAGGATGGAAAGTGGAATATCGGTGGTCAGTACAAGAGGTTTAAAGATGTTCTTAAGACTAATCTAAAAAAATGCAATATAAACATCGAGAACTGGGAAGCTCTGGCCCATGAACGATCTAACTGGAGGTTGGCCTCTCACAAAGGTTAGATGGACTTTGAAGAAGCCCGAGTGCAAGGTGAAAGGGAGAAACGTGCTAAGCGAAAAGCACGTCAAACGAATCCTTTACAGGACCATCTTCCATCTGGCAACCTGTGTCCTCACTGTGGGAAGCTGTGTGGATCTAGAATTGGCCTCCACAGTCACTTACGGACCCATTGCTAGAGTCTACACAATTTTATACAACTTCCTCTTTATATAATTTTCTTTTTGTAATTTTATCCTGGAAGACAATCTTACTCGGTCAGGAATGATCGCCTACTACTAGTTACAGGGTATCCTTATTTGCCTTGCAGCTTCCAAACTAAGAGAGGCTTTTCTCACTGGTATAAACTCTTAAATGAAGTCTGTGTTTGTACCCCCTATATAACACCCTTACTGTTGATATTTGTACCTTCCATGTAACACTTTTATTGTATATATTTGCATCTTGCTATTGTATTTGTTGTTGTCACTTTGTATTTTGTGTTGTGATGGCCATTGGTTATAGACAATAAACTAACTGAAACGGATATAGAAGGCTCTAATATACTGATAAATAATAAGTCACCTGCATATAAAGCCATTTTATGTTCAACCCGCTCATGCACAAAATTGTAAATACCTCTACTCTGCCTCACTGCAAACACCAAGGGTTCCAATAAAAAAGCAAATATCGAGGGAGACAGAGGACAGGCCTGCCTTGTGCCCTGCTCCAAACTAAAGAAACTTGAAAGAATTCTATTTGTCACACACGAGAGAGATATAAAATTCTAATCCTTTTTAAAAATTCCTGCAGAAATCTAAATTTTTCCAATGTCATAAACAGAAACTCAGTGAAATAAAGAGACAAAGTCTAAGTATGTTGAAAAATATGGTGTGTGTGTGTGTGTGTAATTGTTGTTGTTGTTGTTGTTGTTGTTGTTAATAATAATAATAATATTATAATAATAATAATAATAATAATAATATTATTATATAGTCCTTCGGGGGTCTGTATTTCTAAAAGTACCTGAAGATAGTCTCCAAGATGAATCCTATGACAATGCAGTCACATTGGTTGATAAAAGAATAAAAGTTACAAAACAGTCAGCAAACCTTGTAGGACAATTCATCAGGCTGGATGTTATCTTAAACAAAAAACAGCAAGAGGTGGGGAGGTGTTTTGGGGAATTGTGCAATTTCCAAAATGTAGGAATTTTCCAGTATAATTTCCAAAATCAAGGAAATGTAATTTTAGAATCAAAACAAAAACTTTTATTTCATGACTCATGAGATTGTATGCATGGTTTGGGATCATGGCATATCTTATGAGTTTGTACTGCCCCCCCCCCCCATTATGCTTGGGTCCGGTTCAAAAATCACTAGTGGCTGCATGGAATGCTCAGGAAAAAGAGATTTGTCCTCCTCTCCATCTATTGTTCCTCTCTGTTTTGTTTTCCTCGTTCCCTCCATCTTCCCCATCTGGACTTGTAATTAGCATATGATTTTCACAATTTCCTGCAATCTTGCATGTTCTTTTCTGAAACAGCATGTGTTCTATCTTCATGGGAAATCAAAGTGACACCATGTTTACATTTCAGCAATGTGTGTCACAGAAATTAATTTAGCCATACATGCACAAAGACACCTCTGAACATGAAGAAAAGAAATATTAAAAGGAAATGCCCAGCTGAGCACTATGTAGAGATAGACAAAGGAGGGTAGTGAGCATATCATCTGGCAAACAAAAATGTATAAAGGTTCAGACTGCCTTGGCTTTTAGAGCCTCATGTATTGTGCATGGCAGCCTTCCTTAGCCTGGTACCCTCTTCACATTTTGGACTACTGCTCCCAGGATTCCTGACCATTGGCTGGGGCTGATGGAGCTGAAATCCAAAACATCTGAAGGACACCAGGTTTGGGAAGGCTGGTGTAAGGTCTCTATTTTATTTCCAAATGAACTGGTTCAGAGAATGAACTAGCTATGAGCTGGAAATTCTTAGTTCAAATTTCTGCCTAGCCATGGGCTGGGTGCCTTTGCAAGGCACTATTCATTCATTCATTCATTCATTCCACACTCTTCAGCCAGAAAGGCTCCCAGAGCTGCTTACAGATCAATAAAAATAAGACAGTCCCTGTCATCAGGTTTACAATCTATAAGGACACAACACAAAAGGATAAAGGGATGAGGAGGGAAAAGGAAAACAAGAAAGCTCAGGCACCAACTCTTAAAGTTCTTATAATGACCAGCTATAATGCAGCAGAACGCTGTTGGTCTTATCATCACAGCCAGCTGTGTTGGAAACAGCTCAAAGAGAAGAGAAGCTAAAAATTACTGGTCTCACAGCTCAGCCAATGGAGTGGCCTGGCCCTGCTTCCTATCTCTCCTCATCTGGAGCCTGATGGAATATCTGCTGGATGACAGTTGGAGGCAAGGCCTGGTGAAGCTGGCTTCTCAGGAAGGCTGATGGTGGCCCTACTTTGTTCCTCTCCTTCTTCTAAACTTTAGAAGAACTTTAGAATCTAAAGCCAGACGGAATGGCTGACATAACTTTTTGTCAATTTCAATGGTCCATGTTACAGAACAGGATGGGCATGACCTATTTTGCTGAGACAATTGCTCTACCTTTGTCCTGTGTCACATACAATCATACACGCACTACTGTGCAGTGGGCTGTGGGAAAGGGGGCAGCTTTGCACAGTTATTGAGTGAAGGGATGGGCAGCTGAGCATGGCTTTGAGGACACTAGCCTGCCTCATTCAAAAGAGCCGATGGGAGTTGGGCCTGGACTGGCTATTTAAGACAGAGTTGCCACCTCCTAAGCACACTTTTGGGGGCCAAAACAGACTTTGCTTTAAATCTGTATCTAACAGCTATGCCTTTTTGTCATCTGGATGGGGACCCTAGTGCAGGGAACTATGGGGCTTTTAAGATCCAGCCTACTCTAGAGTAAGAATTTAAAAATGTAGCTACTCTATAGGAAATTTATTTTAAGGCTGTTTTGGCCACTAGACACCACCATGGTCTGAAGCATTGCAAGATGAGTGTTGCCAGACAACTTTGGGGAGTGCGATGAGGAGTAGGAATTTTTCTGCCCATGGACAAATCAACCTTTATAATTAGGGCTCATTTATTTATTAATATACTTTTATACCACTCATGCTGGCTAGGGATGCTGAGAGTTGTAGGAATTTTTTTCCTATCTAAACATGCATAGGATTGAGCTGTTCGTGTACTAAAATCCCTAAGCGGATTCTTTTCCATTTATTCCACACTCCAATGCTGGAGAGTAACATTTCGTGAGATGGGTTGGTTGCTTTAGCCAAATTTATCCACTTTGGTCAATCTACAATTGCTCAAACAGGTCACTCCGGGCTGGCTCAGAAGAACTGAGCAGGCCCCTCTTGGGGCATGACTGACTTGCCTATTGAAGGCTTTGTGGGGTTGTGACTCAGCTACACCTCTTTTGATAACATGGGACTCGGACTTGAGAGATCCGGGTTCTAGTCCTCACTCAGCCATGAAGCTCGCTGCGTGACTTTGGGCCCGTCATTGACACTCAGCCTAACCTACCTCACAGGGTTGTTGTGAGGATTGAATGGAGAGGAGGAGGCCAATGTGAGCTGCCTGCCTTGGGTTCCTTACAAGAGGAAAAAAGGTGGGATTATAAATGTACTAAATGAATAAATAAATTATTAGCAGTATGGAATACAGCAGTGTTCTCCAACCTTGGGTCCCCAGATGTTTTTGGCCTACAACTCCCAGCATGCCTCAGCCAGCATAGCTGGCTGGGGCATGCTGGGAGTTGTAGGCCAAAAACATCTGGGGACCCAAGACTGGAGAACACTGGAATACGGGGTGGAGCTGCCCAGATGTACAATGGAGGCAGACAGGTAATTTGCCTCTACTTCATCCCCCACAGTACACTACCAGCACTGAAAGGGGAGCTTGCACTTTAAGGAATTTTAGTTTATGTCATTGCAAGTTCTTTAATTTATAGATAAAGTTGTGTCTCTGTATTTGTCCAATATTTTGTGTGTGTCTCTTCATTCCAAGTCTATGAACACATGTGAAAGTTCTCTGGGCGGTGTATGGATAATAAATAAGAGATATTTTATGTTTTTAATGTATTACTTTGTTTCCACTCTTTTGTCAAAACCTACGCAGAAATATGGCAGCAGATCATTATATTGCTTTTTTAAAATCCTCTTGATCATGAAGAAGTATTCATGTTTTGTCTTAATAAAGGGAATTCTTGCATAGGAGTTCCCACTAAAAATGTAATCCCATTCTGTCTGGTGGACCTCTTGCAAGCAACACATCTACAAATCGCAATTCTGTTATAGATTACAGGAATCTTCTCTTATATCTTTTGAAATGCAGAGAGGGAGAATCTAAGGACTTCCTGTCAATTAAACATAATTAAAATCCCCCAAGATAATGAGTGCTCCTTGGAAGTTCAGTACCAACGGAATAAGAGTGTTAATATATTCTTGAGTGCTTTTGTTTGGTGCATATAAATTATAAATTATAACAGTGATGTTGAGAATATCTGGCAAGGTATTATTCAAAAAGTAGGAAATATTTTCTTTATCAATATACTTACTCATCTTTTTGTCCTCATCAGAAGAAAATAAGTACTCCATTCACCCCTGCTGACTGCCTCTCTACGCACACGCACGCGCGCACACACACACACGCACACACACACACACACACACACTATATATATATATATAGAGAGAGAGAGAGAGAGATACTCACACACACTAGCGCGTGGATTTTAGGATTTGGTATAATGGAAAAGATACAGTGTCTCTGACTGAAAGTGTAACGTTTAGGCTGGGTGCTGGCAGCAGAAAACTTTTCTGACAGAAATATCTGATCTTAAAGAAAAATCAGGTTAATCCTGAGAGTCTACAGGTGATGAAGAGTGACCGTGCCAAGTTTGGGGTAGAGCTGTCAAAACGTGATGGAGCCTATGCGATGACGCCCCACACACAAGAATCATTCAGTCATTTAAAAAGTTTCCCTCCCTTTTCACCCCCTCAGAGAACATTCTAAATGGCCTAGGGGAGATTTGCATACCTACCCCTATTGGCCCCTGCAGGAATTCATGTGAACATTCTAAGTGTCGTATGGGCTATTTGCAGAACTGCTCCTATTGGCTCCTGCAGCAATTATGAGGTGAGGCCAACTTGCATAACTGCTCCCCTATTGTTTTGCCCATAGGAGATATGAGAGTGGGGTGATTTTGCCCCCTTTTTTCACCCCCTTAGGGACGGAATTTCCAAAAATCCTTCCTTAGTGGGTGTCTACATCATAAAAGCAATGTTCCTTCAAAATTTCATGTTCCTAGATTAAACGGTTTGAGCTGGGCATTGATGAGTCAGTCAATCAGTCAGTCAGGACTTCTTCTTGTATATATATAGATACACACACACACACACACACACACACGCATGCATACACTTCAAGGAAAAATAAAATAAGAAAAAGTTGTGAAATTATGGGGGCATTGCTTAGAAGAAAGGGGTAGCTACGGTATATATCCTTTTCTTTTCCTCCCCTGCCCCAACAATATTTTTTTTAAAAAACTGCTAAATGAGTCCTCATGTATGTGCACCCCCTTTACTGAAATTTAAAATTTGGATTAAATGTCTTTACAAACTGTTCTAGTACAGAATTGGCATAGGCTGGGAAGCAATTTTGTCTCACCATCAGTTATGTCATGGGCACTATCCAATAGTTGTCCATGCCGATTGCACAAGAATACACGCACCACAGTAGCATGAGTTGAATTTCTGGTGGGGATGGAAAGGTAAAATTATGGATTTTAGGGTGACCAAGTATTCTTTTTTACAGAGGATAGCCCTCTGCTTTAAAAGGTGTTCTCTATTTGAAAGGCTGATGACGTGCTGTGTTGATTTCTTGTCTGGACAAACTGGTAGCCTCAGATTGAAAGACCTGAGCCAATTCTCTCTGTTCTTCAGGTAGATAATTACACAGAGCCCCAACCTTTTCCTAAAGGAAAAGTTGGTAACATACCACGGTGGTCTGGTAATTAGCTACCCGAAGCCCGAGAGAACTGGATGAGTATATCCTTCTTCCGAAAATGTTGAGTCGTTTGCCCTCGCAATCGACAGGGGTAGAATGTCGCTTCCCTGACCTCGACTGTGCCGATATTACTATTATCGAATTAGGTACAGGGTGCGAAAAGAGGAACTTGGCATCCTCCTCTCACACCCTGTACATGGACTCCAAGCGTTTAGCAGTGGCCGTTGTTGAAGCTGGAGTTTTCCAGGTCCCCCTCACTGTTTCCATCAGCATCGGCAAGAAAGGAATGAAGGTTGGAGTCGATTCCGTCGTGGAGATGACCTTAAAGATGGGATCTCGCGTCTTCCGCTCCTCCATCTTCGTTTCGATGCCCAAAGCATGGGTCATCCTCTCTGCACATGCTCAACAAAATGACCGAGGTCTTCTGAAGGCGATATCGCTGCCTGGGAGCCAACATGAGCATCCGGAGAGGTCGAGGCCAGAGCCGGTGACAGTGAGGTGTCAGAGTCTGAAGAGCAATCCTCTGGTGGGGAAGAGCTTAGCGCCTCATGGAGAGTCTCCGTCGGCTGAGCCGAAGCAGGGGCTGGAGCGGACTGGAGGGATGTCTGAGCTTGCCCCTGAGCCTCTGAGTCCTTCAGTTTAGGTAAGGGCGGCAGAGAGCAGTCCGTACGACGGAGCGGAGGGGGAGATCTAGATTCCTCTCAGTATCAAGAGTGCCTATGGTACCGAGGAGAGTTGCAATCATCCCATGGCAAGTAATCCCACCAGTAGGTGTATCGGTATGGGTCATTGTTTTGCCACAGGTTCCCCAAAAGGGATTGGCAAAGGTTCTTTAAAGGATTTTCAGACCATAAAAAATACTCCTCCAGGAAGTTAAAGCCAAACATCTTTATTGCAAAGCTGAGCATGAAATACAACAATGCTATGCCTTCCTCCAAGTTCCCTGGTGAAACTCCCACCGCTTAGCTACATAGTCACTGTATTATTTCCAACCAACCCTACTAGTTCCAGCAGCTCTCTGCCTGGGTATCAGCTTTCAGCGTTGGGGCTTCTGCAGGGCTCTCTGAATAGCTTCCTCTGCTCCTCCTTGCGCCTTCCGATTCTTCAGCACCCCACCACTACACACACAACCAACCAACCACTAGCAACCAGCACCACTACTAACAACCACACGCTTAGTCTGCATTTGCTAGTCTTATATACTTTTCTAGCACCAAACTCCATGGGCTGCAGACTTCATGCTTAATTGGTAGCACCTGGGCTGTTGTGCAGTGTCATTCCTCTGGCCTGCAGCCAGGTCACATGCCAGCAAGTTGCTGAAGATTGCATCAGCCTGGCTAGCAGCCAACTCACAATTTAAACAAGGTCATGCCTTGCTATTACAGAGCAAAATACAGGGTATAATACCATAGAGAGCATAATACAGAGCATAGTATCATACAAAGCATAATACAGGGCATTGAGGCAGGACTGTTGTGCAACACTGCATTCCTCGCCATCTTCCGCAACTCCCATTACAGTCATCACAACGCCAGTATTCGAATAATAAGAGTGTCGTGTGGATGTGACAGAATACTCGGACTGCTGATAGACCAGAGAACGGGAGCGATAGTGGTGGTCGCCTTGGTCAACGTAATGGTGTCTGTGGGAGACATCGACCTCCTCTGGTGAATCGGCTCTCGGTCTCAGGCGTCGAGGAGTCGCCAATTCCTTCAACGCAGACCTGCTCGAGATAGGCAAAGGAGCCGCTGGGGCCTCCTGATGAGCAGTCGTGATCAACGGCGAGTCCATGATTTCCCCCTCCGATACTGAGGTGCCTTGAGCTCTTGAACCCGATGAGCCTTTCAGCGTCGGGAAGCACATACAACTTCGTCAATCATTCCTTGCACCCGAAGGGGTTGGCTAGGGATGCAAGGCCTGATTTGGCCCTCGAGATCGAGGGATGGTTGATCGATCCCAAGTTGGGGCATTGACGTCAACTCCGTAGCGGGAGACCTGGCCGCCTCTTTGGCCTTTTGTTTCTTAGCCTTGCATCTCTTCCGATGCTCTGCATCCTCCTTCATTTTGTGGGCCTTCTTTGCGATTCTCTTCGCCAGAAGAGCCTCCACAGGTTTACCCAGAGCTGATGGACACTCCAAGGTCCCAGTATGGGAAGTAGGAGTCTTTGGACAAGATGAGGCAGGAGCTGCCGATGTAGAGGGCGTCTTAACTGCTGTAAGGGCTCAATGCCAAAGGCCTGCTTTCAACTTATCAGCACAGTGTTTTCATGCTTGCCTGGTAAAAGCCTGGCAATTGTGACAGGCCTCCATGACATGGACTTCCCCAAAGCCACATCGCCCAGGGTGGCTGGGTGACCGGCCAGATGGGCGATTAAAAGATATAATAAATAAATAAAAAACAGGCAAAGAGAATGCCCGTCAGTAGGCAGCAATTTGGCCCCGCATTTCACACATTTTCTAAACACCGCTTTTAATGGCACGTTTCCCAAAGAGGGAAAAGGCAGATGGAGGAAAGTAGAGAGAGCGAAGAAAAAATGTTTTTGTTCGGTTTTTTAGTAGAGAAAGAAGATAATAGGGGAAGAAAAACCAGGAGAACAGAAGAAATAGACTCGCAGCAAAGTACTGCGAATAGCAGAACAGAGAACCTCAAGAACAGACTAGCTGCAATGGCGGTCGAAGAGGAACTGAGGGAATGGGCGGGAGCCACACTAAGGAGCACGCATGATGGGGGAGGGGCTCCCGCCCGATTTTCCTCAGCCATAGAACCTTCCCGAACTGCTCTCACCTCAGGCACAGAGCCCATATGTGTGATGCACAGAGACCACAAAGAAGAACAAGGGAAGTGCAAGCTCCGTCACACTCAGCATAGGAAGCTACCCCTTCAGACAGTATAGGCCAGTGTTCTCCAACCGTGGGTCCCCAGATGTTTTTGGCCTACAACTCCCAGCATGCCCCAGCCATGGGGCATGCTGGGAGTTGTAGGCCAAAAACATCTGGGGACCCAAGGTTGGAGAACACTGGTATAGACCATGCTCGACCTAGACTAGCCCTGTGCAGGTCCAGGTCAGCCATGTCAACCTGAGTTTCTGCATAGATTCAGATGTGCTCTCTCTCTCACACGCAACACATTTCAGCTATGGGGATCAGAATTGCTGAGCAGCACACCCAATTTCAGAACTTAAGGCCATCCACATGTACCTGAATTAATTCTCAATAATACAAAATACAATAAACATTTTGCACTGTACATAATTTTAATCTTTAGATTGTTAAAACATCTTACCTTCTCATATTGCCATTATCACATACCGAGAGCTAATTCACACATCAGTGTCCATCACTTGTCTCATCATGAGAGAAGAGAGTCCACCTCTAACTCTGGTATGATAGATTTTCAACTTCTTAGGAAATGTAGTATCTGTCTCATTTAGTTTAAGCAGAAATTATTCTTTAATTCACATTTCCACTAGAAATCTTGAGCCAGTTTTTCAAGGTAGCACAACTGGCATTACATAAAATGTTGAATAGTAGCAGTAGTGTTATTTTAAAATTTGTGCTCATAATTTTGCAAGGACATAATTGTGTAGAAGCAGTTTCATACATTAAAAAAGTATTAATCTACTTTCCTGATATAAGAGAGCTTCTTTTTCTTACTTGAGTCATTTTTCTTCACCACTAAATGCGAAGAATTTAATAATGATTTCCCTTCAACAGCTGAATTATGAACTTTTACGTGTATTTTTACTCTCAAACCTTAAGAATTATCTGGAAAGAAAAGCTCCTTAATCACAGTGAGTAGAAAAGGAGCCATATTTTTGTATCTTGACTTGTACTCTTTAGGAAGGACCAGTCTAATTCAGGTTTTATCTCCTTTTCCTTTCCTCCAGATTTCTCCAGTTCATCTTGAATTTTCTGATTTGTTTCTTTAATCTCATTTAGAAAATAACATAAAGGGAGGATCTGAGGCTGCTAAGGTCCTCTCTAAAGCCAAACTGTTCCAAAGAGTTAGATTCACTGGAACCCACTGAAATCAATCTAAATATATTGGTAACAACTTCAAATTTTATTGTACTAAGAGCTGATAGGGGGAAAAAGGCCCCAGGGAGAAAAAGAACTTAGGAACACCAGTGCTATTTGGAAACATATTATCTGACTCATTTAGTTTAAGCAGAAATTATTCTTTAATTCACATTTCCATTAGAAATTTTGAGCCAGTTCTTCAAGGTAGCACAACTCGCATTATATAAAATGTTGAATAGCAGCAGTACTGTTATTTTAAAATTGTATTCATAATTTTGCAAGGACATAACTGTGTAGAAGCAGTTTCATACATTAAAAAAGTATTAATCTGCTTTCCTTATATTAGAGATTACTGTGCTTTCCTTTTATTATATGCTTCCCTGGTGATAAGGACAGTATGGCATAAAGGGTTGATAGGATGCACATTAGATGCAATGACACACACTACTTCTTGTGTGCTACAGCATTTAAAGTTAATCCATGACTAGAACTACTATATGTAGTTCATGGTTACCCCAGTACACCATGCCAGTGCAGAAATTCTCATTGGGAACAAAAGTGGGCATCTGGGGACCCTCAGCTTTCACTTAAAAAAAATAAAAAATGTTGCGAGTCCTTAAGGCTGCAACGATAAGGTTAATACTACTACCTAGACCAGCTTTCCCCAACCTGGTGCCCTCCAGATGTGTTGGACTTCAACTCCCATCAGCCCCAGCCTGCATGGCCAATGGTCAGGAATCCTGGGAGTTGTAGTTGAAAACATTTGGAGGGCACCAGCTTGTGGAAGACTGACCTAGACAATACCTGGTGAAATCTCTGAAAACAGAAAGAAGCCAAGCAGAACTCTAGTGGCTGGGGAGCAGGGCTTTGCTGTCATATGCAGCTCTTTGATCCTCCGTGTAAACCAGTATTCTCCAACCTTGGGTCCCCAGATGTTTTTGGCCTACAACTCCAGCATGCTACGCTGGCTGGGGCATGCTGGGAGTTGTAGGCCAAAAACATCTGGGGACCCAAGGTTGGCGAACACTGGTGTAAACAGAGGCAGCAGGATATGGGGAGGGAGTTTAGCTCAGCAGTAGGGCCTATGCTTTGCATACAGATGGTCCCAGGTTCAATCTCGTGTGTGTGTGTGTGTGTGTGTGTGTGTGTGTAAGGATCAGGTAGTAGGTGACAGGAAAGACCTTTCTCTGTCTGAAACCCTGGAAAACTGCTGCCAGTCAGAGAAGACGATCTGGGCTAGATTGACAAACCGTCTGACATGGTCTAAGCCTTAGACTCTAAGGCAACTTTATAGGATAAATTGTACCCAATAAGTTCATGTGCATGATTTATAGAGGTTGTAGAAGTCAGCCTGGCACAGAATTTTGATCGTTTTGTAATGCAAAGGCTAGTATACACAACTGTATTCATAGTGTTGTGTTTTCCAATCTAATCATGCCATAGCTTGAGGTTCCATGGGATTAATCTATTAACAGTGCAATCCTATGCAAGTTTAGAAAGAATAAGTCCTACAGTCGCCCAGCATTCCCCAGCCAGCATGGCTGGCTGGAGGGATGCTGGGAGTTGTAGGTCTTTTTTCTGTCTAAACATGCATAGGATTGCACCCTAAATAAAATTAAACTATTCTTCAGATAGCTTAATACTGTTCACATCCTTGACATGCAGGTGATCTGTTCTTGAGAACAGATGAATTTTGAAGCCCACATAATTTATATATATATATATATATATATATATATATATATATATGGGACATGCAAATACAAAGCAATGTTGAGTTGAGATTTTATTTTTTTAAAGTATTTTAGACCAATACAAAAGCGATGGTAGCCTTGAACCCATTAAGGCTTAAGGAGATCAATTCAGCTTTGGGGCTGCATTGCTTTCTAATTTCCAGAGACACATTTTATTTATCTGGAAGACCATATGGCTTATCGGGTAAGTGTGTATACAGTATACCTACAACAAATCCACAAGGAAGATAATATTTACCTAATAGAACATAACAGCGCAGAATAACACAATATGGCCCCCTATTTGATCATCCCTTTTGGTACAATTGCATGCTATCCAAATGCAAGCCATTTATAGAGCAAGCTATCACCCCAGTCAATCCATATTTAGGCAATTCAATTCAAAGTGGATTTCTGACAACAGAGAGATTAGAGGCATCCCTTGGATGCATTATGGCTCATGTAGTAATTTGGAAAATACTTTGTACATCGCTGATAATTGACTCCAAAGGAGCTGTTAGGCTTTTATCAGTTAAACACATCCTTTTGATATGCAGGGTAAATTTGAAAAGCAAAATATTTGCTGAATAATTTACTATGCTGGACTGAGTGCAACACATGTATATTAGGGACTCAGTAGACTTTACAGTACATTATATTTTGCCAACAAGGAGAAGACGTAGTCAGGGGGTGGTGAGAAGAAAAAACCTACCCCAGAGCTTACTCAATGCAAAATGAAGCAGCACATGTGATGTCTGCCTTATATGATGTGTCAATCACAAGAGAGTAATACAGAATTAAAGCACATGAGCTGAGCTGTTTAAGGTGCCCTATAATAGATATGAGTATTCTGTGTACCTGGAGGGGATGTTGCTACTCATGCACAGAACCTTTTGCAAAAGACAGCATCCTAACAACCTCCATTCATATTTTAAAAGCAAATTTCTAGTCCTCAACATTGCAAAGATGGGCTGTTGTAGGGTTATGTGAGGGTTTAACCCTGAAACAACCCTGCCACCTGGGTTCGGGTGACACGACAAACCATGGCTGGTGGTTGAATATTCAAAATGGCTGCTGGCACATGCCACAAGCCACTGTGGCTTAAATAAGCCATGGTGGGCTGCGATGATCCCGCGAACCAGGTCACCAACAGACCACTTGCTGCTGCTGTGAGGTCTTGACGAGACCATTGAAGGTGGAGCCAAAGACAGCTGTGCAACTGAACCAATTGTTTTGGATAGCAAGCTGAGGTTCCCTTGGAGAAAGCTGGTTTGAAACTATTTGAACAATTGTTCAAAAAAGAAAGAAAGAAAGAAAGAGAGGGAAATGAGGGTCAAAAGGAGGGCAAATGTGCCTTCTCTTATCACTGACTTCAGTTCCAGAAACATAGATAGACCAGATGCAACAGTGCAAGCATGATAGCAATCTTTCAAACAGGTATCACATTTCCAGGTGCAATGAACAGGAAACAAAGAGAAGTGCTACTGTTGTTGTATCATGCATTTAAAAGTGAACTCACCTATGAACCTTGGCCTTAACATGGGAAAGAGTCATAAGGGAAACCGAATCCTTACGGGGGACCTCTCGTTTGGAATACTGTAGCAAGAGGGAAGACAGAAGTATTACCACTGGCACTGTCTCTGTACTTTCTGCATTTCATTTCCTCTGATCTCGCTGTTTACAATCCCCCCACCTCAATCATGTGTATATAGCTGCAGCTCAGAATAACACTTCATGTGTCTGATGAAGTGGACTCTAGCTCATGAAAGCTCATGCCATAATAAATGTGTTAGTCTTTAAGGGGTTGTTGTTTTTATGTGAAAATATAGTTAGTCCATAATATAATGTGTTGAGAGACTATCCCTCTAAAGAAAGAACTATAATATTGTTGATCAACTGACTTTGTGATTAATGTAAACCACAAGTGAACTTTTTCACTTCTGGTTTACAAGTGAAAATTTGCAGGAAATTACCTGGCTCACTATGTGGTGACAATGATCACATCAACAGACTTAAAGCAATCTGCACATGATAGCCATAGTGTTATGCATTAGTATTCATTGTTCCACATGTTTAAACCTTTGCCATTATGAGAGCTTTAAAAACACCCCACAAAAACACAACAAATACAATAAACCTGTTAAAGCCGTGTCAAGCAAAGTACTGTGTTTGGTTGATGATGGGGTTGCCACTTTATTCAGAAACCATCTATCATCCTATTCCTGGGTTCTGTCAGACTAATATTACCAGGGGAACTATGTGGATGAGGCTATGCAGATATCCTTGTCCAATGATCATGCATGTCCCTTTAAATCCCACAAGGCAGAGGAGGAATATGAAGCTACTATACCTCCCCACTTCATTCCTTCACCAGTCCCCTTGTTCATTCCTTTCCTCTGCTTGCTATGGGTGGCAGAACTCTAGTCTTGCCCCATAGCTGGTTGAGGAAGAGAATGAATAGAGAGATCAGGAGAGAAAACAGGCAGGAGTTCAACTACTGCACATTCTCCTATTAGATGCTAAGAAGTCAGAAGAGGGAATTTTGCCAAATGTGTAACTTGTCATGAAAGTAGGAGAGAAGCCATACCTGGTCAAAATTCTCATTTGTTTGTCAAATTCCCCTTTATTACAGGAAAGGGAACCTTGTCCACCTTGGCCTCTGGTCATGCTCTCTCTCCTACTGCTTCATGGTGTTTAAAAGGAAAGACAGACAGGATTTCTGAATGAATGTCAGTTCATTCCCATACAGTTTTGGAATATTCATGGAGTATTGATGGATCAGTGATTTTCTATGGGAACAATGCATTCCACAACATCTACGTTATCAGGTATTTTTTAAAAAAATCTTGTTATTGCTTGTATTCTCAGAAAACAGATAAATCAAGATCCCCTGATGATATTAAGGTTCGCCTGGTTTATTTTTCTTCAGCCTCTGATTCTGCAAACAAAATCTGAGGTGGAAGGGAGTTTGGGAGCCGTTGTCCTGGGATACTAGAACATGTAAAAAGGTGTTTAGCTGCCCTAGCTTTAAGTTGGTATTTCCTCACCCCGGTAGGAAACGTGACCAGGAAACGTGATGAGATAGAATTAGTTAGAGCTCATAGAGTATTTTAAAGATTAAAAGTACTTGTTAGTTTTTCAAATAACTGAATTTCCTCACTTTGGTTTTAATTGGCTTGGTTCATAACCTTCAGTGTTCTCTCCCTCTATTTTTGCATGCGCCTTATTTCTTTGTAGGCGAAATGAAAATGCATCATATAAAGCCGCATGAATAACAAAACCCAGCACTCCAGCCTAGTGGTGTTTAATTAAAGCTGCTTGCCCACTCCTGATTCAGTGACGCTTCCAGTTGCTCCCACTCACAGCTGCAACTCAAAAGGAGACATTTGAAGGAGAGAGATAGGGAGGGGTGAGGGGGATATGTAATCCTGTATTTCTGCAGGGGGGGATATGTAGTCCCATGTTTCTGGATTGGCGGGGGGAGGATATGCAATCCTGTCTTCCTGGATTTTTATGCTAGATTAAGAGATATAGGTGCCTCATACCAAATAATCTGGCCCCCCACATCTTTGCCTACTTTCACTGCCTACAAGGGAGCAAACACAAAGCCCGGCACTCTTCCCCCACTGATTCAACAGACAAAGATGACTGCCATACAGAGAACATATCCTAGGTTGGTTGTAGCCATTTGCTTATGACCACATGTATTGAACAGCAGAGATTTGCTTTTGGTATTTAGCCTAATGAGAATCAGGTGTTTGGGGACTGTTTCAAAGGCAGCGTCACATATTGCACTTCTCCTATGTGGAAAATACTTCCATGTAGGGGGAAATGTGAACCAATGCATGTAGGTAACCTTTTGTAGTGATCGTGCATGTGTGCATATTGTGGTTTATATATGCACTGGAAATCTGTGATCGGCCATAGCTTCCTAATGCATGTAATCCCTGTGTACACACAGTAAAATACATATATGTACAGTCACCACACATGATAATATAGATGCAGGTTTCATGCTTCTTCCTACATAGAAGTGCTTTCATGTAGGAAAAAGTGTAATGCAAAGTGGCCAACAAATGAGCTCCCAAACACTTGATTATTATGACAATGAATGTCAGCCCTGTGCATTCTCCTACAGCAACCATTTTCAATGCACTGCCTATACATGCACAGTACATTTTAATCAACAGGAGTTTGATTGAAATAGCTGGTAGCAATATTAATTAAGGGCCTAGGAGGCTGGAGGAGGAACACCAAAAGCCAATCCATGTTGAGTTCAGTACATGCAACCGTCTCTGACCATGTCAGTGCTGCTAAAAGTCAATGTAGGCTTTCCAAAATGTGTTCAAGAGGTTGTGTGAAAAGGCCATTAGTCAAGCTTAATTCCATATTACTCAAAGCTGCATATATACCACCTGAATAGGCGCTTCCCATAGTACTTGGCAAAAAAGAAAAGAAAAGCTGAATTCTGAAACCTGAGTCTTTTTCTACTTTCCTGTGCAACTGATTCTAAAGGTTTTACTATTTCCCATAATTCTATTTCTACTAAGGACGAGGAAGGGCAGTGAGCTGGAAATCTTATGCAGCAGCCCCTTTGGCTTTTGAAATGTCACCAGGCATTGACCACACACCTCAAACAAAATACAAGAAACTTGCTTTTGAAGAAAATGAAAGTTGAGATTGACTGAAGAATCATCTTTCTAACAAAACTGTGTGTGCCTGTGTGTGTGTGTATGTGTGTGTTCACGCACACATACACTATGAATTTGTGTTGTAGAATTGCAGCACACACATCACTTAACTCTCACTATTCCTTTGACAGGCCCTAAATTCCCCTTACACCTTTTTACTGACCATTCTGGGTAAATCTTCATACCTCTAGACCAGTGTTTTCCAACCTTGGGTTCCCCAGATGTTTTTGGCCTACAAAACGCTGGCTGGGGCATGCTGGGAGTTGTAGGCCAAAAACATCTGGGGACCCAAGGTTGGAGAACACTGGTCTAGACAGTAAGAACTACATTTCTGTATTATCTAGCAAACGTGGTACTAAAATAAATGGCAAACAGTAGTAGTAACAGGAGCTCTCCCAAAAAGGATTTTGAAAGTGTAGATCAGATAAGAAATTAAAGGCGCAATCTTATGCAAGTTTATACAGAAAAACGGCCTACAACTCCCAGCATGCCCCAGCCAGGCATGCTGGGAATTTCTGTATAAACTTTTTTCTGTATAAACTTGCATAGGATTGCACACTAACCTTATGAATCTATTTATTCCTGAAGTGCTCCAGTACTCTTTCACCTAAAGAAGAATAAAACCTGTTTGGGATCTGCCCAAATGCTGCTTTGCTGATCAGAAATTTCTGGTTTTTATTTCTCTGAAATAAGACAGGTGGTGACTAGAGAGGGCCCTTTTGGCACCCTTCATCTAGCATACCATAGCCATGGAGGCTTGCACTTTACCCAATCAGGCAAAGGGGAACAAGCAAAGACCTTTTTATTTGACCACTCCTTCCAGCTTGTCATCTGAGCTGGTTCTATCTGCTGGTATTTTACTGTTTCTGCTGCTGCAGAAACAGTATTTTATTTATTTATTTATTATTATATTTATACCCTGCCTTTCTTCCTGTAAGGAACCCAAGGCGGCTTACATAATCCTCTTCCTCCTCCTCCTCTCTATTTTATCCTCATAACAACCCTGTGAGGTAGGTTAGGCTGAGAGTCAGTGACTGGCCCAAAGTCACCCAGTGAGTTTCATGGCCAAGCGGGGACTAGAACCCGGATCTCCGGAGTCCCAGTCCAACACTCTCACCACTACACCACACTGGCATAAAGATTTTAAATCTTTATGCTCTCCTACAATATTTTGATCATTCTTTATTTGATATTGTCTATGACTTTGTGAGCAGGCCCTTGAGAGTTGGTTAAATTGAAGGGTAGCATAGAAACGTTTTAAATAAATACATAAAATGTATCTGCAGATTACAGTTGGTTCATTCACACAGCAAAATTGCCCAATGATACAACCCAAATTGAACAATAATACAAATAAATCTTTGTGAAAGTCCTAAGATTAGACAAATAGATAACATTATCCACTTACTTATGGGTTCAGGAGACACACAAGGAGAGCTCCGAAGAAGGCTAGCTTCACAGTACAGAACAGGAAGGTTACACAAAGGCCTCAAGAAGGCAGCTGGCCTTCACTTGTGGCGAAGACTGCGAACAAAATGGCTGTAAACATTGGCTAGTTGCTTGGGTAAATGAAGACTGAGGAAAGCTATCGCAATCTCTTAAACATAAAAGAACATTTCACAAAATGTTGGCACGGCCCTGTAAAGCATAGTCCCCTTAGGAGCTGCAATAGGGGAGTGAAGGGTTGTTTCTGAGGAGATTCTATGAGCTTTTGTGAGACTCTCTGTGTGTGCGAGAGGGAGGGAGATTTGAGAGAGGAAAGAGACTGGCGCTGAGCCCATATGTGTGAAGCACAGAGACCACGAAGAAGAAACCATGGATGTCTAAAAAGAACCAGCTAAGAGCAGTGGTTCTCAACCTTTTTTGCCCCATGCACCCTTTTCACCATATGTCAGAATGTCATTCCCCCCTTTCCAAGATTGTCTGACTCAAAAGTTGCATTCCAAATAATATGCATATAATATATAATAACTAGGTTTTGGTCTATGACCGTAAATAAACAATCTATCTATATAATAACTATAAATGGAATATTTCCACAGATAACAAGTTAAATATTTATATTTATTTTTAATTTAATCTGTGCCATACAATAAGGTGTGATGTCCTGTAGATTATGTACAATCTGTAGAATCGTAATTTGTAGAAAGATCAGTATTCCAACAGTTTGAGTCTGTGGTCGCAATTCCCCCCCCCAAACCCTAAAATCCCCTCCTGGGGGGAATCCCCCCTTGGTTGAGAACCCCTGAGCTAGAGAATACAGTAAAAGGGAGAATATCAGCTTTCTGCCCTCACAGTGTCCAACCAGTATTATGTGCTGCAGTTTCATGGCCAGGAAATGACAGAGGCCTTTATCTACTGCTGCATACCAGACCAGAACTGCATAATCTCAGCAGACTGATCTGAGAGACTTTAGTCACACATCTCTGTGTATAATTACACCGCACAATATTTAAGGGAATTTCCACCCTCATTCGTCCCACTACAGTTTTGAAACGCAGGTCACATCATTCCCCTCCACAACAAGGAGTTGCTGGTAGGGAAGGGGAGTTTAATTTAGATATCCACAGGAGAGAAATAATCAGGTGCTCGATTTTCAGGGATCCCCATGCACCAAAGCCACCCCATTCAGCAGGGTCCCCTGACTTTCATTTTCAGGGGGCTGCTGTGGGGAGTTGGGGTGGGGACGTCTGTCTCTGCCAGCCCAATTGCACGTGCTAAAATCTGGATCCAACCCATAACACTGGATCCAGTGTGGCATAGTAGTTAGAGTGTTGGAGATCCAGGTTCTAGTTCCCACTTGGCCACGATGCTCACTGGGTGACTTTGGGCCAGTCACTGGCTCTCAGCCTAACCTACCTCACAGGGTTGTTGTGAGGATAAGATGGAGGGGAGGAGGAGGATTACGTAAGCCGCCTTGGGTTCCTTGCAGGAAAAAAGGTGGGATATAAATATAAAATAAATATTTATGAAATATTCATTCCACAATTCCATTATGATATATAAGCATTTATTTGATCCAGTGGCTATGTAATTAATACCATTTAGCAGCACTGTCATGGCAATGAATGCTACTGTGCCTTATAAGAGATATTTAAAGGTAACTCAAGCTTAGGTTGGTTATAAAATATTACTTTGTCACAGACCACAAAGAAGGCCATCTTTAGTGGACTCCTTACAAAATCTTTGTGGAGGAGAGGACATGCGACTCATGCAGGAATATAATTGTTTTCTAGGTTTCCAAGAGCTGTTATTGCCATTTTAATCAATTATTGAGCAGCTAACAGAATTGAAAGAAAAGCAACAAAATGGGATATTTGGGTCAGTGGAGACAGCTACCATTATTCAAGGGTAGAAGCATGTGAAAAGTTAAAGAGGGTTTAAAGGGATGTTGCTTTGTTGTACTTAACACTGATAAATGACATACAAGTCAGGATAACAGGGCAGAGCTCCTGTCAGGAAGACGATGATAAACGAGAAGCCTGAGACAGAAAGGTCTACTAAACAGAAACCTGTATATGACACCTTTCTCATTGATAGACTTGTCTGCATGGACCAACTAACCCACAAAACTAGGCTGGCTAAGTTCCTAGTTGAGTCCATCGTGCACAGTGACCCGTCTCCTGTTGGTCTTTTTCATTTCCACGTGGCAAGGATGATCAATTGGCCTTAATTAAGGCAACACACCAGCATAGGCATTGTGGGAATGGAGGGAGAGAGGTGGAGAGTACAAGAGAAGGAAAAATAGCCTCCTGCGAATATGACTGATACCCATTTCAGGCGGGGTAATTGTAAAGCGAAAATGAACCCCAAAGCAAGAAACCTTTTTGTTTTTTTGTTTTTTTGTTATTACCGCAGCCTGAACAATCTCATTCCTCCTTGAAAATATTGTGTTGATATAAAAAGCTCTGCCTTACCATGGGGCGGGGGGAGAGAGAGAGAGAGATCCTTATTCTTTATGAAAAAGGCACAGTGGCTGTGATTCATATACTAAAGCCATATAAGTCTCCTGCTCCTGAACTCACTGCAGCCTACGTCTCCCAGACGTCTTTATCCCAAAAGAGGGCAGATGAGGAAGGAAATGACAATGGAGAGAGAGAGAGAGAGAGCGCGCCATAAAAGGCGTTTCTGTCACCAATTTATAGCAGGTCAGAAAGAAAATATCCAAGAATAATCACATGTAACATTTCTTTGTTAATAGATTACTATCTCTTGGTCTTTCAGTAAGGATGTTTGTCACTGAAGGATAAATGCTATCAGGCAATGGGTATAGAGGAGGACATAAAAGCAAAATGAGTCAGCTTCGGGAAGGACACTCTAAGTTGCTGAAGAAAACATGCTTCATATAAAATGAAAGACTTCTTAGGTGGAAAAGTACCTGAAGTGTAGCAAATAATGTTCTAGAGTACCCAGTCAGTCTATGGAGGGCACTGTGAGTGCACCTTAGAACAACCCTGATGCCTGAGGGGTACAGTCCAGAAAGAAAGGCAGACTTAGACACTTACCACCTCTTATAGCATTAGGAGACAGATACACTTTTTGTAAACATTCCCCTTTAATTTTTGTTTGGACTAATTGTGCCCAAAATAGTAGTAGTGGTGATGATGATGATGATGATGATGATGATGATGATGATGATGATGTTGATGAGGATGGATGATGATGTCCCACACTTTCTCCAAAGGGCTCAGTATGGTATACATCAACCTTCTCTAACCTGGTGATCCCCAGATGTGTTGGACCAGTGTTCTCCAACCTTGGGTCCCCAGATGTTTTGGCCAGCTATGCTGGCTGGGGCATGCTGGGAGTTGTAGGCCAAAAACATCTGGGGACCCAAGGTTGGAGAACACTGTGTTGGACTACAGTTCCAGTCCATCCCAGAGAGCATGGCCAGCCATGCTGGCTAGAGATGATGGGCACTGTAGCCCAGCTCATGTGCAAGGCGCCAGTTTTGGGAAGGTTGGTGTCCATCATTCTGCTCTGTCCACTGCACCATTTGAGCCTTACACGTCCATCACAACAACCCTGTGAGATAGGTTAGGCTGAGAGAGTGACAGTGAGATTCATGGCTGAGTGGAGATTTGAACCTCTTATGATTAGTTTTAAACTGGATGTCTGACATGATTTTAAGATTTTTTAAGCTATGCTCTTTTACAGTGTTTGCTTTATACTGTCTTATTGTTATTGCTATTTTATTTTTTTATATTTTATGTTCTTAAATTTAGGGACTTATCCTAAAAGGTGAGGTATACATATATATACACCTTTCTTGGCTCCCTTAAAATTAAATATCTTTTTAATTTAGAAATTACATAGTTCTGGAGACTCAGGGGTCCTGATGCACCAGGCAACAGTGAAGGTTGCACAAGATTACTAAATTAGATACCTGTTGGAAAATGGGTCAGTCAGCTATTCTACATTTTGGGTGGGTTCACACATCACGCTAACCCACCATGGCAATAAGTCACAGTGGGGTGGTTGTTGTGCAAACAACCCACGGCTCGCCTGACAGACAAGCGGGCTCTCTGTGGGTTATTCTCCTCCTCCTTCCTCCAGCCGGTATCCCAGGGGACTTGGCGGCGGAAGCTGCGCTATCTCCTCCCCTTGCCATTTTTTGGTTCATCATGGCTCCCCCCCCCCTTTTACCCTTCTTTTTCCCTGGAGATCACAAACAGCCAGTGACAGCCCCTCCAAAGTGCCCAAGTGGCACATTGGAGGGGCTGTCAGTGGTTGGCCACCCCCTTCTTTTTTTTAATGCCCTCCAAATGTGTGCATTTTTTTTGGTGTAATTTAATTTTTCTAGTTGGACTTGCACAAGTGCGGAGGTGTGCACTTCCGCAGATTCAGACTGGGAAACCTCGCCTGGCCAATGTCATGGGTGGGTACCTGCTGTCAAAGTGCAGCAGGTACCAACCCTAGACATTGGCCCAGAGAGGCTCCAGTCCAAATAGGGTTGTTGTTTTTTACTTCGCTTTGATGTGATAGCTGTCAAGTCCAAGCAAAGCTGTGAGTGATCTTTGCTCGCGAAAGGGGGTAGGTGCTTTTCCCCCTCCTTCGCAATGAGATTTCATATGTAAAATTCCCTGTCCAAACTACCTTTTAGCCCTTCCTAAATCCCTCTTTATTTTTTTTTAAAAAGCCCTACTTCTGACAGCTGTCAAAGGCAACTGTCAGCGAAAAGGGGGTGGCGTGCACTTTCCCACCTTCCCAAGTACCTAGAGTACTGGGAATGGGTGGGAAGGTTGGGGGCACTGGGACCTATGGGAGGGACACTCAAAACTCTGACGATCTCACTGCAAAGGGCGGGGAGAAAGGCAGCATGGGCAAGATCACCAAAAGCAGCGAGGGAGTTTTTGCTACTCTTGCTGAGCACCTTGCTCATTGCTTCTCTTTACCCATGGTGGGATTGATCGCCTGGACCCGGATAATATGGTAACCCATGGTGGGAAAACAACCCCTAGAACAGCCCATGGGTTCTCAGGGTGGCTTGCTGGGGGGGGGGAACAAGCTATCCTATGGGAAGCAGTCTGCGATCTGATGACACAACAACCTACCGTGGCTAGTTACCCATGATGGGTTGTCATGTTGTGTGAACCCGGTCCTTGTGCAGAATGAGGTGCTAGAATAAGGAGGCAATGCCATAGGTTGTGTTCCTGATAGACGGAGCACTCCATAAAACACTTCCCCCAACCTAGTGACCTCCAGATTTTGTGGATGTTATCTCCTATCAGACCCAGCTAGCATGGCCAATTATCAAGAATTCTGGGACTTTTAGTCCAAAACACCTGTGGTGCACCAGGTTGGGGAAGTCTAGACTAGACCTTCTGGAAGAATTCTTGCATTCTTTTACTTCAGATTACAGATAAGAGGTTCCATTTTTAATGCTTCCTCCATATAAAAGAAACAAACTTAGGGTGCAATCATTATGCATGTTTAGACAGAAGAAAGTCCTACAACTCCCAGCATTCCCCAGCCAGCCATGCTGGTTGACGAATGCTGGGAGTTGTAGGACTTTTTTCTGTCTGAACATGCATAGGATTGCACCCTTACTGAATAGAAAATCTAGCATATCAGGGAGAAAGGTAAAACACAGCTTTCTCCTGTATGTTTACTACATACAGAGAGAGACTGTTTTACATGCAGGGGGTGGGGTAGCATATAAGCATCCAATCTGCAGTCTGAAGTGGTATAATCTAGAATTCTATTTGCTACCTCATTCTGTAATAATGCATAGAACGACCCTTACACAAGAGCATCCTATTCTTGTTGCTTATTGGAAAGATGGCTGCAAGCAAACCCCGAGTGGTTACTATGGTAAACAGAATATCCTATTATTTCACCAAAACATCTTATCCCTTTCTTCCTGCCTGGGGAAAATGGTGGTTGAGTGACCCTGCTTCTAGGGCAGGAGTGGGCAACTTGTGCCCCTCCAGATGTCTTGTTTTACAACTCCCATCAGCCCTATCCAGCAGAGATAGTGGTGAGGGATGATGGGACTTGTAGACCAAAAACTCTATCTTCTCCAGCGGTAGTATTTCTCTAACTCAATTATTTAACTGCATTTTCATGACAATTTGCTTTCCAAAGTCAACACACTTTCTGACAGTGACATCCTGCTAAATAGCACAAAGCAAGTATTTGGTTTAAAGCCCGTTTTCTGCCAACCTGTAAGCTAGGGGAAAAACCCTTACTCTAGCAAATCCCTTTGGTAGTAGTCCGTGTAGATTTCAATGGGACCACTGTGGAGTAAATTGAACTACTGATTGCAAGTTGAATTATCCATCTCACCCATCTGCAATTTTCTGCTGTTAGTTTGCAACTTTATCAAGTTTTCCAGGCATGGCCATTTTTATCACAAGATTTAGGATTGAGGAGGAGGGTTCAAAGCGTAGAAATGCAAGATTTGAGATAAACCATCACATTCACAATTTTCATTTGATGCTTTAGTTATCTTGGCGACAAATAGATCTCGAAGAATATGATTGGAATGTGTCTTAAAGACGTAAGAACAAAAGATAAAGGGAAAGGACCTCCTTTTAAAAAATCTGCTGCATTTTGTTGATGTGCTTTTTTTATCATTTGCAGTGGATGCATTGGCTAAAAATTACATAAGTAATCTTAGCTGCTTGACAGAGAAATTGTCCATAGAATTGCACAGTGAATTAATGGAAAACTGCCTTGTCAGTCATAGGGAGAGTGTGTGTGTGTGTACACACTTGTTCTCCTTGCTATATCCTCTGACTCGTGCGGGCATTTTATCATTGGAGCAAATGCAATTTCTATTTTCTATCCATCCGTTAGAATGCAAAGAGGAAAGTATAGCATACTAGAGACCTGCAGCCAAATAATTGTTCAATATATGCAATTCAGCACCACACACTCCTTCACTGTCCTTTTAGGAATGCCAAGTCTCACTGCTGCACTCCTGGCTAAATTTCCCCTTGCACGTAATAGCACAGGAGAAGTTCTCTCAAGGTCTAGATTATTTAATACATTTAGGCTGCAATCTTACTCCCACTTATCTGGGAGTAAGCACCACTGAATCCAATGGGTCTTACTTTGAGTAGTTATATCGCAAGAATGATCCTATTAATATCTACTCAGAAGTTCCAGAGTTCTATAGGACTTACTCCCAGGTAAGTACGCATAGGATTACAGCCCTAGTCCCCTTACTTCAATAGCCCCCAGTCCCGAAGAGTTTTTCTCTAGCCTCTCTCTCTTCCATCTCCTCTTCTATTAGGTTCACTACTAATCCTGCACCATTCCTTTAGCCACCAGGCCTGTAGATTCCCTGCCTTTTAGGCTGCAATCCAAAGCACACTTACTGGGAGTAAGCCCCACTGAACACAGTAGAACTTACTTCTGAGTAAAGATGCATAGTATAGAGCTATGTGATTCTCTACTTTCTGAGTATTCTCCAACTCTGCTATCTAACATATAGCCTACCCTACTTAGTTCCTCCTTCCGCAGTTACAACTATCCCTTCTCACAGAAACTGGACCGAACATTTAGTTGTCAACAGGTTTTGTTCTTTGAGAAGTTGGAATGTTTATGGTAATTCCATAACATCACATGCACTCAACATCCTGATGTCAGAGGCTTCATGCTACAAGAACAATCAAATATAGATGGTCCCACTTTTTCAATACCACAGATACATGGATATATATATTTTTGCATGTTAATCCCAGGTTTTAGTGTATGTGTGTGTTAACTGAAAAGTGAAGAATAAAACTGAACTGTATATCAGGAAAAGATCTTTTAAAAATAGAATAATCAGTAATACACAATGCAAATTAAATATGTGCTGAGTCTTTTGTCATTCCTTGGAGATTAAAAGAAATTCTGCTTTATGATCTCAATGTTAACATTCACATCAAATTAGAAGATTGGAGCTTTTCACTGGAACAGGGTACAGCATCCCTAAAAGCAAGTATAAGGAAAAATTAATATTTTACATTGCAATTTGGTGCATATTCATCTGGGAGAAGCCCTGCTCACTAAAGAGTACAATTTTGCCTTTATACAATTTCATTTAACAGACTGGCATTTGAGACATTTTTTAATCCAAGCTCAGCCTAAACTGGAAGTGATAGATAGAACTTGTGCATGTAGGTTTAGTGCTTTGGTTTGAGGAAAATAATAGCCATCGAATGGGAAAACCACAAAAGACAATTTAGGGAGATAGTAATCAACTTAAATTCTAATCTGCCATTCCAATTATAATTATTTGGCCCTGGAGTATTTGCCTGCAGTATGGGAATAATGTAATGCAGGGCCACCTCCAGGTTTTTGAAGGCCCTTGGACAAGACACCCTCAATGGACCCCCTTCCTCAGCAAATCTATCTTCTCACCACCATTGTCACTAGCTGTTATTACTCCTCATCCTCTTTCTCATCATTGCTACCGCACATCCTGGTTGCATACCAGCTGGATTCTCCTAACTACCCTCAGTGGCGTGGCTTGCTGTGTTCTCCAAACCCGAGCAGCATGGGTAGTTTGAGGCAGCAGAAGCCCTCAAATAAACCATGGGCTGTTGTTGGATTATTTGAGGGTTACTGCCCCACCCACCCCAAACAAGCCATGCCACCTGGGTTCAAATGACATAGTAAGTCATGCTCGTGAGGGTAATTAGGGAAATCCGGTCAGCACATGCGGCGGGGGAAATAAGCCACCATGGCTTATTTCCTTCGCTGCAATTCTGTGAACCGGCCCAGTCCTGACAATATTGGGCTAGATGGACCAATAGGCTTGACTATGTAAAAAGCAGATTCCTATGTTCCTTAGGTGGTCTAGATGGACAAGCAGCCTGACTTGGCATAAGGCAGCTTCTTTGGTGTGTGCTATTGGCTAAAAAGATAGGTGTGATAGATGCTGGAGCATTTAACATATTGAGGTTGGAATCCAGCTAAAGTTAGGGTGCAATCCCATACATGTTTAGACAGAAAAGGTCCTCCAGATGTTTTGGCCAACACATCCCATCATCCCTCACCATTGGCTATATTAGATAGGGCTGATGGAAGTTGTAGGACAAAACATCTGGAGGGCCACAACAAGTTGCCCACTAGAAGCAGGGTCATTCAGTCACCATTTTCCCCAGACAGGAAGAAAGGGGTAAGATGTTTTGGTGAAATCATAGGATATTCTGTTTACCATAGTAACCACCTGGGATTTGTTTGCAGCCATCTTTCCAATAAACAACAAAAATAGAGTGTTCTCGTGTAAGGGCTGTTCTACACATTATTACAGAATGAGGTGGCAAATAGAATTCTAGATTATACCACTTCAGACTGGAGATTGGATGCTAATATGCTACCCCCATGTAAAACAGTCTCTGTATGTAGTAAACATATAGGAGAAAGCTGTGTTTTACCTTTCTCCCTGATATGCTAGATTTTATATTCAGTAACGGTGCAATCATTATGCATATTTAGACAGAAAAAAGTCCTACAACTCCCAGTGTTCCCCAGCCTGCTGGCTGGAAATGCTGGGAGTTGCAGGACTTTTTTGTCTAAACATGCATAAGATTTCACCCTTAGTGACTAATGTTATGATTGCATAAACATCAACATCCCAGAGTAAGCCACATTTAACAATGTTGAATGACTCGGGAGATCCGGGTTCTAGTCCCCACTCGGCCATGAAACTCACTGGGTGACTTTGGGCCAGTCACTGACTCTCAGCCTAACCTACCTCACAGGGTTGTTGTGAGGATCAAATGGAGAGGAGGAGGATTATGTAAGCCGCCTTGGGTTCCTTGCAGGAAAAAAGGCAGGGTATAAATATAATAAATAAATAAACACAGAAGAGGAATGGGATTGGAATATGAGGCTAGAATCGTTTGCACATTTACTTGGAAGTAATTTCCACTCACCTCAGTGGGACTTACAGACCAAACCTCTTGCAAAATGCAATATGCTCAGAAAGTCTCACTGAAATAAGTGGAACAAGTAACTTGGGACTATTTCAAAACCCATTGCTTTCAACAAATGGGGCTTTAACTAGATCAGAAGCTGGAGAATTAAGATCACATTGAACGGGAATTTGTATAAGTATACTAAAGGCGCAATCCTATGCAAGTTTAGACAGAAAAAAAAAGGCCTACAACTCCCAGCATGCCCCAGTCAGCTATGCTGGGTGGGGCATACTGGGAGTTGTAGGCCTTTTTTCTGTCTAAACTTGCATAGGATTGTGCCCTAAATGTACAAAAGATGCCTGACTGTACAGAACGGCTTGGACTATTCATATTCCAGGTTTTTTTGCTGATTAATCCAACATTCATATCTTTCTCTCACAAACCCAATTGCGACCTTCTGTCCCAATATGAACATAGGAAGCTGCCTCATACTGCCTTGGTCCATCTAGTTTAGTTTTGTCTACACTGACTGGCAGCGATTCTTTCCTAACCCTACCTGGAGATGCCGAGGATTGAACCTGGGGCATTCTGCATGCAAAGCATATGTGTTCTATCCACTGAGCTACAATCCATCTTCAAGAAGATTGTGTAACAGAGAAGATTGTCCCATTTCTTGAAAACTCTGGAATATTTGTTAGCAGAAGGGTCGATAAAGGAAATGTTTGTTTTTTAAAATAGCTGATTGAAATGTTGGTTATGTTGTCTATTCCCTCTCCCCACCCCCAAAGAACGTGGACTGAAGCATATGAACTTTTCATGGAACTGATTCATCCTAAGTGAGACTTAAATGGAAACTCTATGTTGAAAGTAACAGAAACAGATGGCTTTGGATGATTTAAAGATTTGTATGCTCTTGTTGTTTGGGGTTAGGATATTCACTCATAATTGATGGTTAATGAAACAAATCCCTGTGATATAATATGCAGGTTAAGTGGAGTTAATGTTAACAAAGACTCTTGATATAAATATTAGTTTGAATTACACTTTTATAGATATTATATTGTAGTGTTTAACATTTTAATGCAAACCTCATTATGCCTGCTGAAATGTATAAATAAACTTAATTTTAAACTTAATAGAAACTGGATATTTTAAAGACGCTTAAGGGTGCAATCCTATGGTTGCTGGGAGGGTGTCCCAGGGGCCATATGATACTACAGATCTACCTCTCCATGAGTGGAGAGGGAGGTCTACAACCCATGGATGTCCACCCAGGACAGTGCTGGAGCTTTTATTTTATTATTTCAAATATGCATAGGCTGCCTTCAGGGGGCAGATCAGGGGTGCCTTGGGAAATGGTGGTCCATTTGCCATGGAGTCTGCCTCCCCCATGCCATAGGATTGCCCTGTAAATTTACCTGTGCATTGCTCCATTATCCAGCACTATGGTTTAGTAAATTACTATTTACAGTTTTCTCCCTGTTCTTCCTCCAGGGAGCTCAGTATTCTTGGTTCTCCTCAATACCACTTTATCTTCACAACAACCCTGTGAGGTAGGGCAGGATGAGAGATAGTGATCTAGTTCACATGACACGGCAGCCTATTGTAGGTTAATTAACCCTTGGGTAGCTATGGCACATGGCTGGCCACCATTATGAATATACAAACCACCACCTGGTTTAGTTGAGGACTAAACAACCCTCACACAACCCATGGTCTGTTGTAGGGTTCAGTGAGGGTGGTTTAACCCTCAAATAACCCCCTGGCTGGGTTCACATGACACAACTCCCGTTGTGGGTTGTATATTCATAATGGCAGCCAGCATGCGCCACGGCTCCTTGAGGGTCAATTAAGCTACGATGGGCTGTCGTGTTGTGTGAACTGGTCCACTGACTAGCTCAAGGTCATCCAGTTAGCTTTATGGCTGAGTGGGGTTTTGAAGCTACTTCTCCCTGGTCCAAGTCCAATAATCTAACCACCATACAACATTGGCTCCCTGCTGTCTGACTGATAGCTATCTTTCCTTCTAGGCATTAGAAATTAGAAAAGGAAAAATGGTGCAAAAACATATTATCAAATTGCATTACACAATTTGGTTGTTTTCACACCACAGTGACTGAAATTAATGTGCACTTACAGCTCAATCAATTTGCATAATATTTATAGAGGAAAGAGGTAGGGTGGTATAGTGGTTAGGGTGCTGGACATGGATGAACCATGATCTGGGTTTGATTCTGTGGAGGAAGGGGGGGCTGGCTGGCCCGCCACACCCCCACCCTTTCCTACTCCAAAGGAACCAAGACCCCCAGAGATCTCAAGGTACCAGATTGCCAGCCTCAGCTGTCTGCAACCCTACTTGAATCTCTGTTCAGGGACTCGCCTTCAATTCCGTAACCTGGATTTAGATACTGAACTCACAGAGTACTACAAAACCCATGTGGGGTAAACCAAGACAAGGTTTATTCTGGTAGCATTTTACAACAAGATTAGGGAAATGAGAGAAGCACACAAAATAAGGAGAGAGACACGTTAGTACACAGTAAAGCTGCAAAACAAGAAAACCTGATTCCTTAAGATCTCTCAGGCACACACCTGTTACCTGAGGGTGTTCTCTTCAAGGGTTAAATCCAGCACAGCCTCGCTGCCCGAGGGAGATTACCACACCTACCCGAAGGTCCGAGATGGGTAAAACTCCCACAAGGCTTGCCTTTACTAGAACCCTCAATCCAGCTAATTTCACCAGGAGCTGCCTGGGGTCCTTGGCTTACCGCCATTACCACAGCCGGGTAGAACAAAACCAAAACCCACGCTTTGGGAAATATACCTTTTTCCCCCCTCCCCTTCTCTGCTGCCTCTTAGCCAATCACCATGCACCTCACCTGGCCAGGCAGGGGGAAGGGAACTCATGACTCATGGCTTGAACTATTTACATAATGAAAGCCCTAGGCCAGCTTCTCCAGGCATCTTCATTCCATCCGAGGCTTTCGTTTCCTCCCAGCCCCCTCAACTGGCCCCACTTGGCTTACACATGAGGAGGCACGCGCGTGTGTGTGCATGCGCGCACATGCATGCAGGAACCCCCAAGGGCCCCTTTCTCCACACGCTAACTATGCACACCCCAGCCAGTTCACACATGAGGGGTGTGTGTGTGTGTGTGTGTGTGTGTGTGTGTGTGTGTGTGTGACCCCCCCCCCCAAGGCTCTTTTCTTCACAGATTCCCCACTTGGTCATGAAACACCCTGGGTGAATGTCGGCCAATCACCACCTCACAGGAGCCAGAGAAAGGGTGGGATATAATCGCGAGGACATTATGCAAAATATTAACTGAAGAAAGCAGCGGTGCAGTCAGGACAGGACTCCAGGGCCCCTCTCAGCAGAAGGAACGGGAGGGCCCCCAAACACAGCAGGGCTGAGTTATCACATTTTGAAGTGAAGTGATGCACTTTATCACCTAAGGAGGGGAGCCTCTATAAGACCATTAAATCCAAAGACCTCAAAAAGGGAGTGAGTTAATTTGGGCACTGGAATATTGTCTCTGTGTTTGCTCACACATGTAAAGAAGCTTGGGCCTCACTCACAGTAGTATCAAATTTCCATATGACTTACAGTGGCCAGGTGCCCTCTTTTATAGAGAACACTTCTCTATTTGAAGGGCTGCCAGAGACCCATCCTCTATTTGAAGGGCTGTCCTGTCCAATTCTGGTTTAAAGATCAAGGACCAGAAGACCTGTTGCCCATCAACAGTTTGCACCTGAACAGCAGACTGAACAGGCTGACTGAGGCACACAGGTCACTGGTCTTCCACACTACGGTGAGATGCATTGTATTTCTATTTCAATTATAATATTACGAGTGATATCGAAATTTGAATCTATGCATATATCTAAGCTTATGCAAATTTTATGCAAATAAATTTTGTCTTTTGTCTTCTCTTTTGGTGATGCATTTCTTCCTTTTGGGCGATTCATAAGTGGCCACCCCACTTATAGGCAACCTACATATAACAGGCAGTTCTGCGTATCTTCGCTTAACGTTTTATTTTAATGAAAGGCAACCCTGGGGAAGGCGGAATTCAGCAGCAGAGGATGGCAAGGGGAGGGTCTGGTTAACCCTTCTTACCTTTTCTCTGCTCAAAATGGTCCTCCCCAGGCTGCTCTTTTCCTTTGTGGGAAACATTTATTTCCCCCTGCAGGAAGATAAAAAGCTTGGGAGGGGCATTTTTAAAGAGTCCTCAGGAAGGTGAAATTTTGTATGTAGGGGGAGTGGGGATGTAATTAGGATGTTTCTACATCTCTCCTTCAAACCAGGGGATTTGAACTGCACCTCACAGTGGTGGAGGTACTTCCAAACAACACAGAAAGTTGAAATTTGGGACCCATGTAACTCAAGAATTACCCAAAAATCTGACATTGTAATAACTGACAATAAAGGGCCATAATAGAGGGCATCACTCTAGCACAGTGTTCTCCAACCTTGGGTCCCCAGATGTTTTTGGCCTACAGCTCCCAGCATGCCCCAGCCAGCTGTGCTGGCTGGGGCATGCTGGGAGTTGTAGGCCAAAAACATCTGGGGACCCAAGGTTGGAGAACACTGCTCTAGCAGAAAGAAACCACAACCACATGTGGGATGAAATGTAGCTGTGGAAGTTGCCATGGCCCCTTTATATGTTTAAATAAGCCTTCTGGGTATCTCCTTTAGCAGCCAGGAGCTTGCATTACTTTTGAATGCAAGCTGAATTTACTACACATTTGGCTGGCTATCATATTTTAAACAGAAAAGGGCTACAGTCCTTGTTGCTAGGGATCCTTCTCTCCAGCATGAAGGAAATTACATTTTTGCCATACAGGATTGATGATAAAGATCTGGTGAATACATTCTGCTGTTTGGAAGGAACAGTTACACTTGGATATCATTTCATATATACTCCTTTGTTACTGGTGCAGAGAAAGGGAAAACAAAACATATCTCAGCAAGAAATACAGCTTCATTATTAAAAAGATGACTTGTTTGCCAAAATAATATGCTACTGCGTTGCAATACTGTCACTTAAGTGCCAGGCCTTAGTGTGAGTTAGGACTTAGCACCTGAGCACTTGGAACTAGAATTTGCCAAGTTTTATTTAGAAAAAGAAATTATGCCTGAGTGTAAGCAAAGTTTTTTCCCCCTCAAGGGATTTTTTTAAAAAGGCCTAGATGAAAAATGTCCCTGAACATGTGCAGAATGCCTTTCCTTTGGGAAGGAAATTATTCCTTGCTCAGACAGCGATTGTCTGGATATTCTGTGGGATCTGGTATTCTGCGCATCACGCTTGCAGCTGTCAGGCAGAATGACATGGTGATTCAACTGAGGGGTTCTCTGTAATGGCAGGTTTGTCTGAGTCATGCACATACATATACAGGCCTGTGGCTTACGCTGGCTCAGCTTGTCTGAGCGTGGAAAGCTAAGCAGGGTCAGGCCTGGTTGTTACTTGGATGGGAGACCCCTCCTCTAGTTTCCTGCATTGTGCAGGGGGTTGGACTCGATAGCCTTGTAGGCTCCTTCCAACTCTATGATCTATGAAATCTATGAAATCAAGTCTTGTTTAATTGTTGTAAACGCCCAGAGAGCTTCGGCTATTGGGCAGTATAGAAATAAAATGAATGGTGGTGGTGGTGGTGGTGGTGGTGCACCCTCCAAAAGTGTGTCTCTGACAATACCATAATGGCTTGACTGGATTTTCAGGGGATTTCCATCATCCAGTTCTGACAATCAACCAAGACGGTAAATTCTAAATTATGCCTATAAAATTCGGGCCAGTTGGTATCACTACCTAGAGTTTGTGAAAAAAATGAGAAATTGACATCTGAGCATATGCAAACTTTTTTTCTGCTTACTAGTGAGTAATCACACGCACAGTCTAGGATCAGGGAGGGACTCTCAGGTCAGGAGACAAGGGCTTCGGCGCAGGGGCTGCACATTTTATTTGTAATTTTATACAGTCCCAAGACATCAGAGCAGGTAACAGCATTAAAATAATAAATTACCCATTGCACTGCTAAAATACAATTAAACCTACGCCTGTATGCACCTTTCCCCATTCAAATTGGGCTAAAGCTTTAAAAATTATGGAAAACAATCACATTCTCTTCCATTGCAAATATCGGAAGATGAAGCTGGAGGCCTTAGCAATATACATGATACAGAAACCATTCTGCTATCCATTGTTCTTACCTCCCTATGTATATTCAGCTAATAACCAAGGTCATGTTACACTCTCCGTTTTTAAACAGACTAGACAAATTTACTAGCTTCCATTCCACCATGGATGTGTTGCATGCAGCTGATCTTCCCTCCCTTTCTGTAGTAAACATGTCCCTCCAGTGGTGTCTTCAAAAACTGCACCATAAAATAATGCATATGATATTTTGCTTGCATTAGGGGAGAAAAGGAAGCGTAGATTTTTTTAAAATGGAAACTGTGAAGTTTTGGGCTTTTTAAAATAAAAATTAAAATCCAGGTCCATTGGCTAAGGAACTCCAAAGAAGAGTGTGCCTCCTGTTAAGAAGATACAGTTCCGAAGGGTACTACTGGTAGAGAAATACAAGTCTTGAAATTTCATCAAAACCAACAAAGAATCTTGTAGCACCTTACAAATTTATGGCAGCAGCAAGAGCTTTCATGTTCTATGTCAAATGCATGATGTCTATTCTCACTTTACACAGGCATGAGAACAGGCAGAAAGAGTGCATGTCATTACCAAATATTATTACCATGCAGAGTCAAAAGCAGACAAAGGTTAGAGATCCCATCTGCATGGGTGTGACCACTCCAGTGATAATGAATTAGAAAAGCAATTCACATTTAGTGCTGCAGACAGAGCCAGCTCCTAGCTCCAGACTTGAGGGGGCCCTCCACATGATGGCCCTCTGTGGGCTCCCTCAGTGCACTCATGTGGGCCCCCTCAGTGGATTTACCTGGCAGCACAACTCCACCAATCAGTGCCAAATGGTCCTCTCTGGTGCTGGGAGCCTGCCATTTTAAATTTCCCATAATGCCCCAGAGCAGGGGTCTCCAATGCAGCACCCACAGGCACCTCCAATGACCCCCATGAAGGGGTCTCCAACTTGGAGCCCATGGGCACCTGGGGAAAAATGATTTTTCATTTTTTTAATTTTTTGGTTTTTTAAAATGTGTACATGGATTTGTATGAAATGCATTCAACTTTCTAGCAATTATACATAGGCTACAACAAAAGCAGATCAAATATCCAAATAAGTATCCATTTGAAGTTGGCATCTACCGTATATGCCACTCGTTAATATACCAAAAGCGTTATAAGGTCCTCAATTTGCTGCATTATAGGAGGTGAGTGTTTATCCTTCCAATTTTGTAATATCAGTCTTTTAGCTGTCAAAAGGGCACAGAGAATCCATTTCCACTTCCATTTGTTAATTTCATGAAGCAGCTAAATAATTTAAAACAGCGTGTACATCCGTGAATATTAAAGACTGTTCCAGTACAAAATTTATCTGTGTGATAACCTCGCCGCAAAAAGAAGCAACTTCTGAACACTGCCAAAACATACTGTATGTTTAAAAAAAGCAATAGCTGTATTGCTCTGCCAGCAATTAGCCGAATTAGACAATCCCTTATTAATGAGACATCGCGGTGTCCAATAGACACAAAAGTTTTTGCTGAATATAACACAGACTAAGATCCATAAACGCGACAGGTAGATGCCACTGATTAGGCATTTTGTGGTGGTGCCCACAGCAGTTTCTCAAATTCCCAAATGTGCCCACAGGCCCAAAAGGGGACCCCTGCCCCAAAGCATCCAACGTTGCGTCGCTCTGGGACACTGAAAAATTTTGCATGGTGACTTGTAGCAGCTGCCTGTTGGCCACTGAGGGTGAGGGGGGCTGAGTAGGCATCAGGGGTTGTGGACAGATCCAGGGCCCTGGGGCCCCAGCAACTGCCCGAGGATGCTTGGTGCTGACACCAGCCCTAACTACTGAATCATATGCGTGAACACCTTATAAGTGACAACTACTTCCTGTAACAAGCCAGCCAGCGCCAGTCTTTATTCATCCTAGATCTGATAGTGCCAAGCGCATATATAAATGCCAACTCGACATTTTCACACTGGAGTCTCTCTTTTAACCTTTTCCCACCACGCTGAAATAAGCCAGCTTTCAAGACTTTTACTGAATATCCGAGGAGAGACTGAAAGGTGCCCCCACTATTTTCTGAGCGTTACCATTATTAATCTCTGATGCGTGTCATTTTATTTTCTTGGGCAGAGACTGTTCAATTTGGCCAGTGTAGATGGTTGTGCTGCAACAGACACTAACCCAGCTAGTAGCTACGCCTCTGTAATTTGTCACAAAAAGTCGCCCTTCCAATAGGTTGACTACTTGGGCATAGCTAAAAGAGAACACTGCATATTACCGGGTGATATATCTGCCCTTTCCTTTATGGAACACTTGCATAGCAGACAGATGTCGGCCAGGTTTTTCAGCCATGTTGGTCATTCTTATAGAGCCCTCTAGCAGTTGAGTAGGATTGTTGCAGGCTATCTGGCCATCATATTTTCAGGAATAACAGAAACCCTGGCTGTGCAGGCAAAGAAATTAGTTCACACAAACTGCTACTTTGGGGGCTTGGAGCCCTTTATTAGGTTTACCTCTTCTTTTTCCTTGCCACCCCTGCATCACAGCAGCAAGTTGAAGAGTTGTGGGAAGATTTGCACTTTTAAAAATACGAACACTGTGGCAGAAGTAAATACTTTCCTACCCCTCTGACCCTGCTTTTCTTGATCCTGTGCTGGTGGACAAGAAAACAATCACATTGGTAGTCTACCACCTGGCTCCCTATTTCAGTAACACAAATAAGGCTCAGAAACAGCAGGTGGGAAGGTGAACACGTTTCTGGATTGTACCACTTGAGACTGCATGTGGGAGGGGTTGTCACAACTGAATGCTTCTACACCCAAATATTCCCTGCATGTAGAAAACTAGGTATCCAGGAGAAGCCCAGCCATCCCCCTGACAAACTAGTTTTCTTTGTGAAGGGATTGTTTTTAAACTGAGAGTAGCATTAAATCATGTGAGCCGACACCTTCTGTCTGAAGGGGTACAGCTCTGTGACAAAGCGGCGTGTCTGCACCCCCAAACCCTGCAAGGCAGGCCAGGCTGAAAGACAACCTTGGTCTGTTCCTCAGACGTAGGCTGCCACCACCCACATTCTATTAATATCTTTTATGCAATATTAATTTGTAATAATTCATACCCTGGATATGTGGGGATCCAGGCTTATGGCTTATATATGGAGGAGGATCGGGCCTCTTTTGCAGAGCTTCCTTTGAACTCCTTAACAACCTGGGTAGTGTGTTCACCCAGTGGTCCGATGTATAGGTAAGGCCACCTTTTGAGAATTCAACTCCAGTTTCCAATTTATTAAAGAACAAAGCAGGGAGAACTGAGAAAGAGTTGGCGTTTAAAACAAAATGAAACATTGGAACAAGCTCACTAAAGCTTACTTACTGGATTCCTAAGAGTAACTCACCAAAGCAGCTTACAGGTGGGGAAAGGGATGAGGCCCACCTGGGCTCCAAGCCCAGCTTGGTCTTGTCTTCACTCTTCGCCAACCAGTTAGATGCAAAGAAAAGAGTTCACAGTTCAGATATCTTTATGGGGTTTGGGCAGCTCCCAGAGAGGGAAATTAAAAGCAACCAATTAATAATAGCCTGAGAGGACCTGGTGATGCATCCTCCAGGCAAGTGGTGTGGGGAACCACTTGAGGGCTGAATTCAATTTTGGAGAAGTTCTCAGGGGCCGCATTCCAGTGGGGGGGGGCAGAGCTGAAAGCAAAGGGGTTGGGCCAAAAACACAAAGAATCCACAAAAATAACCAGTATATTTTCACTTACAGCTCTTACTGCCAGCAACTAAACCTTAGGAAAGACATTTCAGTCTTTTCAGATGGGGGGGGGAAAAACTACACAAAAGCTGGGAGGGAAACTACCAAACGATTGGTGGATGGAGAAAGGGGGGGGGGCCTCAGAGGGCTGATTGGAAGCCCAGGAGGGATGGATTTGGCCCTTGGGTCTTAGGTTCCCACCCCGGCTGAGGTGATTTCTATGGTACCTCTTTTAACATAAGCTGAGTCAGCCTGGCCAGGCCTGGCATGTTCATTATCCAAAGACCTTTCCAGACAGGAGGTGGGGGGGGGGGAGGTTTGGTTCATCACAAGCTCAGAAATTAGTTTACCTCTTATTTGGTTTCTGAGAAGTAGGCCTAAGCCATAATATGGTACAGATTGGTTGGGACAGCTGCATAGGGCTGGCTCTGATGGGGCCTGAGGCAAAGTGCCCTTTGGTGGGCCTTTTTTCCTACGTCTGTGGGCCCCTCCCCTCATTAGCAGCAATGGAGGCAGGTGAACAAGTGGGTTACAGTGGTGACGAGGAGGAGCAAGTCCAGCGGGATCTTGTCTGTGGGTTTCAGCTGAAGCACGGGCCCTCGGCAGGTGCCTGACCCTTGCTGCCGGCCCTGGATTCCACCATGACATAAACATCCAATCTTACTTATTCATCTCTGATTTCAAAGGGGTCTGGTTTTGACCTGATGAAGAAATGTGCTTGTGATGTTTGCCAATTAAGGAGAAATATCTGGTTGTTTCAGTCACCCTGTTGGGGGGGGGGGGAGAATCCCTAGTTCAGCGTTCTCCAACCTTGTAGGCCAAAAACATCTGGGGACCCAACTCCCAGCATGCCCCAGCCAGCTACACTGGCTGGGGCATGCTGGGAGTTGTAGGCCAAAAACATCTGGGGACCCAAGGTTGGAGAACACTGCCCTAGTTAAAGGAGGCAGAAAGCCTCAGGGGCTCAGTCACTGAATTACCAGAATGTAAAGATGGAAAAGAATTGTTCCCTTCCTTGAGAAAGACAGTAAGTAAATGAGCTTGTTTCATTCTCCCATCCAATGGTTACACACCAGCATGCAGTGCTACAGTATTTTAAGAATGTCATTATGCTTCAGCTTTATAGGAAAGGATGACAGAGTTAATCACAGTTTGACAAGTATTAAGGATATAACTGGAACTGTGCAAGTATTCAAGTGGTTTCATGTTCCTTAACAAGAGATTTAGCTGCTGTTCATAATCAACAGCAATTGGCTTGATTGGGCTCTCACTAAATTCTATAGGAGTTACATTAGGCTTAATGTGAACCAATTAATGCCTATATATAATTGATAAGGGGCATGAAACAAGCCCATATCCATGGAACTAGGATCCTAAACATGCTTACTCAGAAGTAAATCTCACTGAGTACAATGAGACTCTCAAACAAGTGTACATTGAATTGCGTTCTAAAGCTGCACTCCTAAACACAATTACTAGGAAAAGTCTCATTGAACTCAGTGGGACTTCCTTTTGAGTAAATGTGCTTAGGATTGCACCTTAAATTTCTATCTACTGCAGTGTTCTCCAACCTTGGGTCCCCAGATGTTTTTGGCCTACAACTCCCAGCATGCCTCAGGCATGCTGGGAGTTGTAGGCCAAAAACATCTGGGGACCCAAGGTTGGAGAACACACTGATCTACTGTATATGTTCACTTTGGATTTTACATACAAGTGTTTTTACACATACAGGGTTGGATCCAGATTCATGCCAGATCAGCTGCACTGATGGAAGCGGACTTCCGTCCACTCCTTTGCACAACAGCCCCTCCAGACCCCTGAGAACAACACAGATGACTGGCAGGCAGTTAAGCCAGGGCAGCTTAACTAGGCTCACATGCTGGAGGGATTTGTATAATTACCCTTGGCAGCGCAGCTTGTCGTCGTGTTGGACAAATCTGGCCAAGCCACCTAGAACCCTACAACAGCCCATGGGTTCTGTGCAAGCCGCACACACAGCATAGCTAACAAGCCACCTTGGCTTGTTTACTCCCTCCCAATCCTGCGAAGCCTGTCAGCGTCAGAGAGTCAGGAGACCTGCTGAATGGAGCAAGCTGTGTTGTGTGGGAAGGGGGGATCCTCAAAAACCGAGTGGAGGGACCTTCCTCTCACAGAAGGTCCCTTCTTTTCACAGAAGGCAGATCTTGAACCCAACCCATACATTTTAAACCTTTCGTATTAGCCTTTCATATTTTGAAAACATTTTTCCAAAATGTCTCAAGTTGGTCCACACATGCGTTTAAATTCCTTACTGTAATATCCAACAGTTACTTACATGTATAAATGGACCCAACCATCACACATCTAACAAGACAGACAGCTCCCTTTGTTTCTATGGACTCAGTTAACACAATCAACTGCCAGCAATCAAGTGTAGAAAAACCATGTGATGTATGCATGTGAAGTTCTCCTCAAGTGTTACCAATACATTAGGTTCTAGTTTCAATACAGTTTGATTGGCACTTCCTGTTAAGATGGCCATCACTGGCAAGCAAATAGGACTTGCCTCTCAGGTCTCCTCTCTTTGCGCGTGGCATGGTTGGTCCTGCTAGCTAAATGGCAGCTTTCAATGGGAATTGAATGTCTTTTCCCCACTCTCTTTTGTGCTTGCTTGCATACCAAAACATATTCTTGGGCTGCTGTTGTCCTGCCACCCAAAAGGTATTTTGGGAGTAGGAAGTGATGATTGTAAGTGTTTAACCCATCTGTGTGGTCCTAACTACACACTCTTGAGCTGTTATACTCCTGCCACCCAAATGGCAGCTTTCAATTGGGAACAGGAAGTGAGGGTTGTAAGTCTTTTTAAAGTCTCTATGGTACTAACTTAAGTACCAAAAAATGCTCCTTGGGCTGGAGCCAGAAAAACAGTTTTCAAGAACATTTAACTGTTGTGAGAGGCCTCATTTGCCATCATGTGCACATGGATTCTATTTGTTCCACTGTCTCCTCTGGTAAATAGGGAAGGGGGCTACTTCCACATTGCCAAAAAAGAAAGGCATCACCAAAAAAAGGACACACACACACACACACACAAGAACACTGATTTGCATGAAATTTGCATGTGCTAATTTATATCTACAGGTGGAAATTTAGAAATAATTACTAATAATTTAAACTATTAAATTAAATTAAACTGTTTAATAATTTAAAACAGAAGTACAATACATCTCATCAGAGTGGGGTAGAGACTGTGGCCAGGTGACCTGCTCAGGTCTGCTGTCCGGGTGCTCACTCCTGACGGGCAACTTCAAGGCCCCTGTCGCTCTCCCTTCTTAAGAACATAAGAAGAGCCCTGCTGGATCAGAGCAAGGGTCCATCTAGTCCAGCGTTCTGTTCACACAATGGCCAACCACCTGCCCACGGGGTCCCACAAGCAGGACATGAGTGCAACAGCACCCCTCCCGCCCATGTTCCCCAGCAACTGGTGTACATAGGGTATACTGCATAGGCATTCTTATGGATCTTTTACCTTTAAACAGGACTTGGATTAGACTGGCCCTTCAAACAGAGGACACCTTTAAATAAAGGAGTGTCCTCTGTGAATTGGGATATATGACCACCCTATAAATAGGTGTTTATCTCACTTTAGAAGCCTGTGAAATTGAGATCTGAGGTAAAAGTGAGATGAACAAGAACACCACAAGCAGTGATCCCTCTTTCAAGCCACCTCAACTCTAAGAAAGAAGCTTCCATACCTGCCCAGCCCTGTCTGCATCAAGACATACATCTTAGCCAGAGCCTGCAATGATCTCTCTTCCAGAATTACTTTCAATGGGTTTGTTTAGGATTCCTTTTTCAACTCTATGTGCCCACAAAGTACTTTCAGAGGAATTGTAACAGGGAGCCCTGTAAGAGTGAATATTGCTGGCTCTCAATATAGATCATGGCCCCATCTGGAATACCTTGCATTAAGGATTGCAAAAATGTGTTTTCTTTTATTCTTTCAATCTTTCCCACAGCTGGAAAAGGATGTCAGGAGGGCCAGGGGGAGGCAGAAAGCCTTTCAAGCCAGTGTAACAAGCCAGCCAGCCCGTGCATGCGCGCACACACACACACACTCGTATGTGTTGTGATAGGAGATCACCTAATCCACTTCTTGCCTGAGTGGGCTCTCCAATTTCTGCCTTAGAACTGACAATTCCCTTTGGCTTTATGGAAGGAAGGTTCTTGTTCATTTTTATTTGCTGAATTTGTCTCCAGGGAAATCTCAGAGGATCTGCTTCGTGCTATAAGAAATAACTTTCCCCCCTTACCTTTTTACTCATTTAGATAAGCTACACGATTCCATTAAATGTTGCTTTTGTTAGGGTTCCTCCTTTCTCGTTTGGACTCTGAAGCATCTGATGCATCTTAACAGCATGATTTAGCTAGGGCCAGCCTCTGCTGTGCTAGGCCTCGCCCAAGAGACAAACAAACATGGTTCCTGAAAGTGCTTTTGCAGAAGTAACTGGGGAGGCTGCATTTTGACTCAGGGGCCCAACAACAGTGGGAAGGTCGTCTTCATGTCCTATAGCCCTTATGTCCTGCTTGTGGGCTTCCCATTGGCATCTCATTGCCCACTGTGGAAAATAGGATCTGGGCTAGATAGGCCTTTGGTCTGATCCAGCAGGGCTGTTATGTTCTTAATCCAAATAAGGCAGGGGTGCAACCAAATTCCATTTTGGATAAACTTTCAGGGTGGGTGCAACTTTTAGGGTTGCATTCCAGCAGTGGGTGGGGCTGAAAGGGTGCAAAAAGGGTGGGGGCCCAAAACCAAAAATATCAGCATATTTTACCTTAACGCTCTTACTGCCAGTAACTAAGCCAGGGCTGGCCCAATACATTTTGCTGCCTGAGGAAAAGAGCAAGATGGCGCCTCTCCCATTCAACATACAAAAGTCAACTGGACTGGCAGATGAATCTGTCTTCAACACTGATGATGGAACAACATCCTCCATTGCACCTGAAGGTAATAAGCTAATTTAGGGGGCTCAGAGCAGACTGCATGGCCCACATGCCCCTCCTCCAATACTTTGCTGTTGCCTCCCAGCATCTGCCGCCTGAGGTGACTGCTTCACTCTGCCTCATGGTAGGGCTGGCCCTGAACTATGCCTTCAGAGAGGCATTTCAACTATTTGGAATGGCAGGTGGTAGTGGATTGCACAAAAGCTGGGAAACCACCAAATGATTGGTTGTTGGAGGGGAGTGGGCTGGGACCAGGAGAAGGGTGTGTGGTCTTGTGGGGAACCACAGAGGGCCATATTGGGATTCCCAGGGGGCCGGATTTAGCTCCCGTGCCTGAGGTTCTGCACTCCTGGAATAAGGGTTTTGAGCAGTTGAGGACGACTTGAGATTTACACAGACTCCAAACACACCCTTTTGGTGAGTCCTAGACTTTACACAGATGTAACCCAGACACTCCCTGCAGCTTCCACATTTTCAGCCCTCAACCATTCAGCTAAGATGGTTCAGACGCCGAGGACATGGAAGCCAAACATTTCTCCTGTCCTGCCCAGCACTCTGTAACTTATGCCTTGTCCGTTTTCAAAGAGCCCTCAAAGCCATCTCTCCCCACTGGAAGCTCCATGCACACAGACTATTGCTTTCAAGGCGTTCTTGGAAGCAACTGGCTGGCCACTGGTGGAAGCAGAATACTGCTGGACTAGAGAGACCGGAGATGGGCAACTCCTGGAGGTTGGGGGCCTGCTGCATCCCCTCCAGAACCCACCAGGGGCCACACCTCTCTCCTGCTGAATTTGCCACTGAATTTACTGCAGCTGGAAAAAAGCAGTGATTTTGCAAGAAAATAAGGCACGCAGGCTTCCAGGAGCGCAATTCTACTTGCAAACAAGATGTGTGCTCCCCACAGTATCTTGTTTTCTTGCAAAATGGTGTCTCTTTTTTTTTTTTTTTTTTGCTGCTGCCCCTGCCACAGCACCAAATTCAGCAACACCACAGGCTGGGGAGGAAGGCCATGGGAGGCCTTTGATCGCATACAGCAGGGCTATTCTTATGTTCCTATGACTCCATTTTCTTAAAGGTTTTTCAGACTGTGGTGATCTACTGTTTTGGTGCCTGAGCTGAAAGACATGATGGTGCCTCCCCGCACATTTCATGTACAAAAGCCAACCAGACGGGCAGATGAATCTTCCTTCAACATTGGTGTTGGGAGAGCATCTATGACTTCACCTGAGGGCAGCAGGCTAGCTTGGAGGTGAGTGCAGGGCTGGCCGAGCGGCACACTCAGCTCTGTGCTCCAGCATTTCGCTGCCACGCTCCAGCCCATAGCACAGTGTACTCCAACCTTGGGTCCCCAGATGTTTTGGCCTACAACTCCCAGCATGCCAGTGGGAGTTGTAGGCCAAAAACATCTGGGGACCCAAGGTTGGAGAACACTGCCATAGCATCTGCTGCCAGGGGTGACTGTTGACCCTATTTAATGTCTCAGATTACTACTTGCAAGACCAGTTAAGGCAATTACGTAGCTGGAACTTCACCATGTACTGGGCTGGCTATGCCTAGAATGATTTTGTGAATTATCCCTGAGAAGCAGCTATTACAGACTCTGAAAGTCAAGGTACATATAAAATGGGGTCTCGGTCTACTGCACAAATTCAACTCTACAGTTACCGTCACCACTACGAGGGAACAACCTATGATTCTACCCTACTAACAAGGATAAGGCTTTATTCTTAAAGCCAAATATATTAGCAGAAATCTGGGTGCCAAGTTGCTGGAACCATCTTTTTTTTCCATATCATCATGGGATTTGACATCTCATACCCGAATGATTCCATTTTTATGTTGGTAAAATCCTTCATTTCTCTGTCTGGCTGCAGTTTCTAGTTGGTGCAGCTTATCATCCAGAATGCGATTTCAGAGAGAGTAGCAGTCTATACCTTATAACCAGAAAGGTGCACTTTGTAATAATAATTGACAAAGAATATGGTCATTTAGTGCAGCAGAGAAACTGAATTTTTAATCATTCTGTTTAACTCTGATGTTAAGATGTTGGTTTTTAAAGCCACAATTAAATAATTGTCTGGCCTTAATGAATAGTTCAAAATATGAAAGAGCCAGTTAACTTATTTTTAATTTTGTTTTGTTTTTGGCTTGCAAGCATGTTATCTATTGAAGGTTGTTCTCAAATGGTTGGATGGTGCATAGCTCATCCCTAGCCTTTATCCAGCATATTGTAACATCACTTCATGATTGCACTAAGATGCTCATAGAAATATTGGGTCTTTAGGATGCTTACACGAGATGGGTGGCCATAGCAATTCCTGTGGGTGGTCTTGGAACTCTTCTGGGTTGGGAGTATGGTTCAGTGGTTGAACACATGCTTTGCATGCAGATGGTCTCAGGTTCAGTCCCTGCCATCTCCAGTTAAAGGTTCAGGTAACAGGTGGTGTGAGAGACCCACATCCAGAGAGCCACTAGCAGTCAGAGGAGATAATAGTAGGCATGATGGACAAATACTTTGACCTGGTATAAGGCAGCGTCCTTTCTTCTAGGCCAGGGGTGCAGAATCTCTTTCAGCCTGAGGACCAAATTCCATTTTGGAAAAGCTCTCAGGGGCTGCATTCCAGCAGTGTGCTGGTCCAAAGGCAAAACAAGGCTGGTCAAACACCCCCCCCCTTAATAGCATATTTTAGCTTAAAGCTCTGACTGCCAGTAACTTAGTCTTAGGAGAAGCATTTCAACCTTTTAGAAGGGCGGGGGGAGGGGGACTGCACAAAAGCCAGGAAGCCACTGAATGATTGGTGGTTGGGAAAAGGGGCCAGGGCCAGGGGAGGCATGGTCATCTGGGAACCTCAGATTGGGCCCCCAGGTGGGTTGACCTCTGGGCCTGAGGTTCTGCATTCCTCTGGGATTTGGTAGACAGGCCAGTTCTGCATAGGGTCGCTCTCCCCGAAAGATCGGGGCGTAGTCTGGGGGCACTCCTTGATTGGTGGTTGCGGGAAAGGGGGTGAGGCCAGAGGAAGCGGGTGTAACCATCTGGGAAACTGCAGAAGGCCAGATTGGGATACCGGATGGTTAAACACCTCTCTGATGCAGATGGATGTTAGAAGCAAGAGGAGCAAATGGCATAATCAGTCTGCCCTACATGATTTCCTTCATTTACAAACTTGTGTTACTATTTCTCCCTTTCCGCCCCCCTCTTACATTATGTTCCTGGTTGTTGCCCCTTCCCCCTTATGAACGAAAAGCCATGCAAAACTTTAAAATAGCCACAGTCAGATCATCAGTTGTCTCCACTAAACCAAGCTAGCTGCCAAGGGAAGAGCCTTTTATTTTTATTTTACCTATATATAGCATTCTTGGGTGTTTGAGAGAAGATTTCTCAGTTCTGTCTGCCTTTTAGCATTGTAGGCAACAGCAGCTGTGATGGAAAACTTCTCTGGCAAACTTCACTCTCTCCCGTCTGGACTTTCAGATGGAACCCAAGATCTTGAGCCAGTTTTTATCCTTTTGAGTTTTACAAACTTGGCCCAATCTTTTAAAGAGAGCCACGGATCTTAGACACACATGAAGAACGGACGGGAGGTAGCATATGGCCTGGGACATTTGGAGCAAAACTCAAAAGGAAGAACTGCTGCTTTTTTCTAAACTTCCATTCCAGTTTGTTTTACTTGCTGCTGGTACAAACAAGATTGGGTGAATGCCACTCCTTTTACCCTGCCAAGAAGCAGCGTTTCCCCTTCCAAGAGAAGAGGAGAAATATATTTTGTGCCAACGGATCGGAATGACAGCGGTATGAAGAAGCCTAGCCTGAGCCCTGTAATGAACTCAGTATTGTGTAATTAAAACTATATGTGAGATTGTGCATGTGTGTTTATACTATTCAGCTCTTAAATGCTTAAAAAGTAGAGACTAATACTCTCTAATTGAAAGAGAAATCATAATAGTAATAGAAATCAGAAGAATGGATGAGTTATTGTTCAAAACAACACCGGGATTTAAATAGAAATGTAACAAATACCGTTTGGTCCTTCATATAGGAAAAAGTGATAAGAATGTCACCATGTTTCAGTCTGTTTGGAAATTGTTTTAAAATATTTGATTTGCAGAGTGCCATCTGACCGCATGGAAGCAAAAGCAAATTTATTCCAATGTTTCTTCTAACTGTTGGTGAAATGATCTTATCAGAGCAGATGTGATGCAGGTATGGTGGACAAAGCAGGACACAGACTTTTTGGCATCCAGTAAAGAAACCCAAAAATAATTGGCACAGTACAATTCCACTGGACTTTATGATTGTGACACAGGGCTATTTCAAGGAGACAGGTTTAAAACAGGACATTAAATTGGTTTATGATTTATTAATGGTTAGGATTTTAATAGCTCAATATAGAGTTGTGGGGGAAGTTCTATCAAGAATGAACAGGGAGATGAAGTGCTAGTTGTTAAATGTTTAAAGCTACTGGTTTCCTGTTTTACAGAAAAAGTAGAACAAAATGTATAACTAATATAGGGATGATAGGCCTTTTTAGTATTGGGAGAAAGGACAAGGGAAGTAAGTAGGTTAGGGTAGCAGCAGGTTAAGGATTTAGTAATAATGATCAATCAATGTATAAATTGATAATCGGATAATTTATGTTGGAAAGTTTAAGTACTTCTTGTTAATTTTATCATGAGTAAACTATAATTAGCATTGTGTAATACTATCGATGATACTTTGCTATTGAAAAACAAACAAAAACAAGACTGAGAAACCAGTGGAAAAATATATTGAAATTAGGGTGCATTTGGGGAGGTCAGAGCAGTAAAATAAAGGAATCTCTTGTGTTGAACTGTGGCTTAAAAACAAAACACCCTTTCCATGACCTGTTTTATTCATTTAAATGTTTTGTTTACAATTGTAAAAAAAGGGACTAAATTTTCACTAAAAAGTTGAAGCATTTGCTCTGGGCAACGGGGGTGAGGGGGTGGGATGGACAATGTGGATTTTTAAAAAATTTTATAAGGGCCATTACCAATCAATGCTCTGCACAGCCGGATAGGGAGCGGTAGGAGATGGCTTCCTAATGATCGAAAGGGCCAGCCAGGCAAGATTCTGCACAGGCAGCTTTTCCTGGAAACAGAAAAAGTGGTTATATACCTGGACCTGATTTACTTTTGGAAAAGTGTATGACTGTTCAAAACAGTAACTGTGGGTGTGTAGCAGATTTAGCACTCAAGGTATGTAAGTCTGTCTTAGTCCTAGCTTGCTTCAAAATTGGCAGTTAATTGCAAAAGTGGCCAAAATGATTTTTATTTCTCTTTTAAACATTTTTTAATTGCACACTAACATGCAATCTTATGTTTTAACTCATGTGCTTCAAGTGGTGTAGGAAAAGGGGGAGATGATACACATGTTTAGAAAGAAACAGTGTCTTCTGTTGCAGGACCAAACAGAAGTGTGGTGCAGGTATTAGTCTGAAGAGTGACATGCATACCAAAAATCTTAGCATGCAGCTAAACCAGCTTTTCATAAACTTCAATTATTCTGTCAAGTTCATATTTTAATTAAAATATTTTCTACAGATATTTTTGTTTTGAAAAATGTACTGTTATATTTTGCTAATTTGGAAATATATTATTTATTTATTTATTTATTTATTTTTCTATTCCATCCAATAGCTGAAGCTCTCTTGGCAGTTCACAGCAATATTTGCATTACATCTTTGCATTTATTGGAAAACCACACACAAACGTACCTTTTAGAGTGAAAGCATGGTATGCCTCCACTTTTAATCTAGAAAACCTCCCCCAGTGTTCCGTCTATCAAACTACTGTGCTAGAAGGACAGTATTCCTGTCCTTTGTGTGAGACTCAAAACAGCAGCAAAGTCAGCTTTCTTTGCTACATTTACTGCTCTGAAGAACATCATATTGGTAAAATTATATTTTGGAAACATAATGCAGAATGTGGATTTTTAAGCTGTCCCTCTCTTTACCATAGCATGATTTTGGATTCTCTCCATATCTGTGTTGTCTGCCTGCGTTGTGTATATTCACCACATGGGGGCGCAAAAATCTTTTAATCACTGATTTTCCTAACATGGTGGCTGGAAGAAATTTGGAGTACCATCTCCTGCATGCATCGCAACTTATCCTTAGTGTAATAGTGACTACAGACCGCAATAATGCAGCCAACACATATATGCTGCTATAAAATATCTGAAAGACACTCACAGCTTGTTCACATATGCAGAACTATATGCAAGGTCTTTCCCTATGGTCCCTCCTAACTGTCCTTGGGCATAGATAAACATAATATGTCAATTGGCAAGCAACTTTCACTACCCAGATAGACCCTGCATTATTTTTTTTTATTTTTTTTAGCGCTGCAATCAGAAATTGTGCAGCGTCTGTCTGCAAGCAATTTGCACATTACATTTCTCCGCATGATCCCATACCCAAACACAGTTAGAAGGCATAACATAGAAAAAGCAGGCAACTTCTCCTTGACCCGAGAAGCAGTTTTTTCATGAAAAGCAAGTCAACCTGGCCCCCCGCTGCCGCCAAACATGGCATGGCTGACTTGGGGAGCACCTAACAGGGGCCCTTATTTGTTTTAAATGTTTGTAGGTTGTCTTTTAAAGTGAAAAATCCTCACGAGGTGGCTTCCAACATATAAATAGACAATATAAACAATACATTTAAAAAAAACATAATTCTAAAATTACTAATTTTAATTATTAATGGGGAAAGATTTTTGTTTATTGTGAATGAACACTTTTCGTGTTGTATTGTTTTTAGATTATGTTTCTATGGTGTTTATTTTTATGTGTATTATTGTGCTGACTATGGTTTATATTGATTTTGTTTTCTTCTGTTTTATGGATTATGGATTTCGGCGTGCCACAGCCTGGTTGGCTAGTGCACATACAAATAAAATTGAATTGAAAATTGAATTATGGATTTCTTTATTTGTGTGTATAAGTCACTTTGATTCTGCTTGTTGCAGTGGGAAGTGATGCGGTGATGATGATGATGATGATGATGATGATGATGATGATGATACACAGCAATAACACTAACATAAAATCATCTAACGTAGTATAAACACTAAAATCCAATAAATATGGAAAAAAGCACATCATATAACCAGCAACCCAATAAAACCTTTTTAGGGGAAGGCAATGGAAAACAAAGGAATCTTTTAGGCAGTTTGAAAGGCTTGCAGTGAGGAAGTCTGATGTAACCCAGTTGGCACAGCATTCCACAAATGAGGGGCCACTGCTGAAAATGCCCTCTCCGTTGCACCTGACAACCTAGTCCTCCTTTCAGGTGGAGATCTCAATTTGTGGGTATGCTCATATGGGAAGATTTGGTCGTTTAGGTCAGTGTTCTCCAACCTTGCATGCTGGGAGTTGTAGGCCAAAAACATCTGGAGACCCAAGGTTGGAGAACACTGCTTTAAGTAACTAGGTCCAAAAACCATTTAGATCAGGGCTCTCCAACCTTGGGTCCCCAGATGTTGCTGGCCTACAGCTCCCAGCATACCCAGCTAGCATGGCTAATGGCAAGGGATTCTGGGAGCTGTAGTCCAGCAATATCTGGGGACCCAAGGTTGGAGAACCCTGATTTAAAGGATACTTACTCAACCATTTAAGGGCTACAGCTGAAACAAAAATAGTACAGTTTATCTTCATTTGGAAAGCTGACAATACTGACCAGAGTGGTCGGCATTGTGTTAAGTGTTTTTTATTCACTGGAATTTACATCAGCGCCCATCAACAAACGGTATGTGTGTGACCAATTGTGATCAGATCCAGGTGTGCAATGTTATCACCTTATATGCCAGAGATAAATGATGCATGCAACTTGTGAACTAGGTTACAAATGCAATACAAAATAAGGTATTCAAATGTTGAAGAAATTGAGTAGGGTGCTGTAGAAGCTCTTGGCTTGGAGCCCAGTTTGGTGTCGGGTTGTTCTTGCACCTTGGGCTCATGGAAATGTCAGTTTTGTGGATCCCGGCCAGGGCCGGATTAAGAGCATTATGGGCCTGGTGCTGAAGAGGGCGCGCGGCTGAAGAGGGCGCAGAAACGCTGCGCTCCTCTTCGCTGCCGCTGCGCCGCCCCCGCCAGGCCTCCGTCTCCCCTCCCTCCCTCCCTCCCGCCGCCGCCGCCGCACCCTCCCGTCCCGCTCACCGCTGCGCCTCCCGCCGCCGCTGCCATCACCCCCCCCGACCCCCTCCCCGCCACCTACCTTCTCCGCGTCGTGTCGCTTCCGGAGCCCCGCCGGCGTTGTTTTGGCGGGAGGAACCAGGGCAACAGGGCTTAAACAGCCCTGTTGCCATGGTTTCCCCGGCAAAAAACAGCGCGGGGGTCCCGTCGCGTCACTTCCTCCTCCTCGGCGGCGGCAGCAGCAGCAGCCGCCAGGGCGGGGGGAAGGTAGGTTGGTGGTGGCGGCGCAGGGTGTTTTTTTTTTTGCAGAGCAGGGCTACTTTGGAGAGGGGGGCGCTAAATATTATTTCGCCTGGGGCGCCAAACTGCCCTGCACCGGTCCTGATTGTGGGCCTATTTTCTGGTAGGGGCCTGGAGCTGCAGCTCCAATAGCCCCTAGCTTAATCCAGCCCTGATCCCGGCCAAATATAAGAAATCAACATCAAATGAAAAAAGACACATCTGTCTTTCAGTCTAGATTCAGTGCATGTTTAAACAATCTAACTCAAACCCAGAAAATATGAGTTGACTATAAGACCTCATCAACCAGAGAGGCCCTTTTTACTTGCATTCATTCATTCATTCATTCTGTGCTCCAGAAACCAGAATTCAGCATATTTTGGTCAGGTTTTGACAAGCACACAATTGTCTGTGCCATTCACCCCATATTTTTAGGTATTGGGTTGGATTAATTTTAGTATGCAGTTGTTTTAATGCTGGTTTAAATAATGATGTTGCTGGTTGGTCCCAGCTGAGGACAAAAAGGCAAGCCAAAAATGTAACAAATAAAATTCTTAGCAGGTTGTGATGGTAGATCCTATCCAGGATAATGCAATCTTAGAATAACTGTATGTAAGACTGCCTGACTATGGTTCAGTTCCAATGTTACAGAAGGGAGAGTTCTCCTTGGCTTGATACACAGCTGAACTTTTATGTATTGACTCACCCTCAGGTGATTTTCCATTTGAGCATTCTGCTAAACCACAGGTAGGAAAGGCATACTCATTAAAATATTGCAGGAAGTTTCCACTAATGTGAACCCAGGCAGAAGTAATAATGTTGGTAAGTGGAAACACCCATCTCTTCTTCAGTTTCACAAGACATGATCCTAGCCTGATTCACTTGCCCTTTTTTCATGTCCTATTACTTGTGTCAGAAGAAACTTAATACAACAAACTAGAGATTCCAAAATAATTTTGGGTTGAGACTCCTTTTCGGAAGATCAAGGTTCCTCAAAACCCAGGTACAAAGATGCCCACGCTCCTCCTTTCCATCATCTGGATCAAGGGGGCACCATTAAGAGTTATTACTGTTGTTGCTCCCCACCCCCAACATTTCAGACTATATGCAATTACTCAGAAGCAGGGCGACTATATTTCTGGCCAGCTCATTGGTTCTGGTGACTATTATTAACAATAAAATGTGTCTCCGTTCTAGGTGTGTATGCCAAAGGCACAACCCACATCGCTTAACAAAAGGGGAAAGGGGAGGATAATTTGATGTGTTGATAACGTTACTGTGGTGCTTGAGGTACTGAAAACTAACTGAAATGAATGCTCATAAATATGCTTTTTGCAATGTAGTCTTGAATAAGTCCTAGAGAGAATCTCTAGTTTAAATTTTGCCGAGAATCTTACCCCCGACCACCAAACCTGAAATAGCGTGTGGCGCCTGGCCTGGATTCCTCCATTTGTCAAGGATTTCCTTGAAACGTATTATTCTGCATAATGAAACGGAATTTGGTAAGAGCAAGTAATACCTGCTAGTCAGCACTTTACAAGAACTGTTGGTCTTGTTAGTCACCTGCACAAGCAGGCTTCTCAGAAGTATTTTTCAGGTGGTTTTTGTTTGTTTTGAACTTACCTTTTGTAATAGGAAATGGTGAAACCATTGATTTGAATCTCCAGACAGCAAGCTAAGCAGGGTCAGGCGTGGTTATTACTTGGATGGGAGAGCCCTCCTCTAGTTTCCTGCATTGAGCAGGGGGTTGGACTCGATAGCCTTGTAGGCTCCTTCCAACTCTATCTATGAAATCTATGGAAGTAGGGGTTAGAACAGTCATCAGCTGGGAAGAGGTTCTCTTGTTCACCAGCACTGGACAGCACCTTTGCCAACAGAAGGAGCTGTGTCAATGGGGTCTTTTCTAAACAGAACAGGCATGGGAGGGTAAGGAGAGGGGAGCCTCTTGCAGGCAGGGAGGCAGATACATGCTTTTCACAACCTCATAGGAAGTTGGCCATGAAACCTAAGGAAACAAACTCAAATTCCCAGCCTCAACGCTGGGAACAATGAAGCATGTCCAAAATATGCAGCTGAAGGTCAACCTGGAGATGCTGCCTGACCCTTCAGAAGCCGGTAGTTAATAACCCATTCCTGGGCAAGGTGCTTGAGCGGGTGGTTGCTGGTCAACTCCAGGCACTCTTGGATAAAACGGACTATCTAGATCAGGGGTCTTCAAAGTAAGGCCCGTGGGCCACATCCGGCCCGCCTTGCCTTTTTATCTGGCCCGCCGGCTGATTGGAGGAAGCAGACTTTTTTTTAACTCTTTCGCTTCAAGCGCCGATTCTTTTAATTCTTTTCCATAATATGGAAAAATTAGTGGTGGTGTTTTACCTCTTATGTATGAGCTGATGTAGCTAAGTCAGATTTATAATGTTTCAAAGATGCTACTTTGGATTGAAGCAGAGTATGCTCATTTGTGTGATGGCAAAAACAAAAGTATATTCATGTCAGGCATGAAACAATTATGCAACTATATATGTAAATGCCACCAGCTTTGCCAGGAGTATTCATTAATATTCCCTCTTCTTCCTTCCCCATTCCTGGCTTTTCCCTTGTGTGTCGTGTCTTTTTAGATTGTAAGCCTGCGGGCAGGGACTGTCTTGTTAATTGCTGTAAACCGCCCAGAGAGCTTCGGCTATTGGGCGGTATAAAAATGAAATAAATAAATAAATAAATAATAATAATAATAATAATAATAAAAATAACTTTCCATTTAAGGGGGAAAAAATTCACCCCTATCAAGTAAAAAAAAAGGACCCTGGTCCTTTTTTTTAACTTGATCCATTCGTTCATATTTTTTTCAAACTATAGTCCGGCCCCCCAACAGTCTGAGGGACAATGAACTGGCCCCCTGTTTAAAAAGTTTGAGGACCCCTGATCTAGATCCATTTCAATCTGGATTCAGGCCTGGTTTTGGAACAAAAACTGCCTTGGTCGCCCTGTGGGATTACCTCTGCCGGGAGAGGGACAGGGGGAGTGCAACCCTGTTGATTCTCTTGGACCTCTCAGCAGCTTTCGATACCATCGACCATGGTATCCTTCTGGATAGGTTGTCTGGGTTGGGAGTTGGAGGCACTGCGCTCCAGTGGTTCTGATCCTACTTGGGCGGCTGATTCCAGAAGGTGGTGCTGGGGGATTACTGCTCTGTCCCTTGGCAGTTATGCCATGGGGTGCCACAGGGCTCTGTTTTATCCCCCATGCTGTTTAACATCTACATGAAACCACTGGGAGAGGTTACCCGGAGGTGTGGGCTGAGGTGTCATCAATATGCAGATGACACCCAGCTCTATCCTTTTCATCTAATCCAGGTGAGGCAGTGGCTGTTCTGAATCAGTGCCTGGACACAGTAATGGACTGGATGAGGGCTAATAAACTGAGACTCAATCCAGATAAGACCGAGGTACTGTTAGTGGGTGGTTCGTCTGCCCGGCTAAGTGATATTCAACCAGTTCTGAATGGGGTTGCACTACCCCTGAAGGATCAGGTTCATAGTTTGGGGGTGCTCTTGGATCCCCAACTGTCACTCGAGGCACAAGTCAACCCGGTGGCACGGAGCACCTTTTATCGGCTTAGGCTGATATACCAACTATGTCCTTATCTGGACAGAGATAGCCTAGCTACAGTTATCCATGCTCTGGTAACCTCTCGTTTGGATTACTGCAATGTGTTATACGTGGGGCTGCCTTTGAAAATGGTCCGGAAACTTCAGCTCGTCCAAAATAGGGCAGCAAGATTATTAACCGGGACTGGCCGACGAGAACATATTATGCTAGTGCTTTCTCATCTGCACTGGCTGCCAATCTGTTTCCGGGCCTGATTCAAAGTGCTGGTGCTAACATTTAAAGCCCTAAACGGCTTGGGGCCAGGGTATCTGAAGGATCGTCTCCTCCCATATGTTCCTGCCTGGACACTAAGATCTGCATCAGCAGTCCTTCTCCGAGAGCCCCTGCCAAAGGAAGTGAGGCAGGTGGCTACCAGGAGGAGGGCCTTTTCTGCTGTGGCACCCCGGTTATGGAATGAGCTCCCCAAAGAGGTTCGCCTGGCGCCTACTTTGTATTCTTTCCGGTGCCAGGTGAAGACCTTTTCATTCTCCCAGGCATTTTAATCATCTTAATCTTGTAGTTGTTTTTAATTCCATTATTGTAACTGCTGCTGCTAGCTCTGCTGTTTGTTTTTAATCTGTGGTTTTAAATTTTATATTGTATTTTATTATTTTAACTGTTGTAAACCGCCCAGAGAGCTTCGGCTATTGGGCGGTATAAAAATGTATTAAATAAATAAATAAGGTGCATCCCCCATTCTGCTGCTTCACCAGCCCTTTTGCCCACCTGTCTCGCCTAGTGGATGTAGCAAGCAACACCTTAATTATGCCCCATAGCAGGCAGACATGTTTCCCCCCAACATACAGTGATTGTGTGACACCTTTGGTGTTTCCGTTCAAATAATTATCAACATTTTGTGTTCATTGAATATGCAGGTTTGGTAGTTGTTTAGAATGTGCATGATCTAATGGTATTTACTGTGCATATTTGATCCATAAGAATATAATATGTACTGTATATTTTAACAACTCACTCAGACTAGAGACTCTCAAAGGAGAATCAGATCAGATCATCAAGGCACAGCCCTGCAAGCTATCTCTTTTAAGCAACATCACCTCTGGCCAAGATTGACCTATTTGATCTCCCACTGTATTGTACCAAAAGCACAAGTAAACAATATAATCCAAGGTGTCCAAAATCAATAGGTCTAGATAACTCAAGCATGACCTCAAATTTCCCCAAGTTTTATTTGCCTTCTAATGGAAGCCTAGCACATTTGAAATTCCCTTGACTGGTTAACTTCAGTCTCTAATGCCCCAAAGAGACATCCTTTCTTGACTCCCAATAAGTGAGAACAGAGACGGGCAGTGCAATCCTATGAGGGTACCTGCAACCCTCTGAACCCAGAGGATTGCAGGCATCCTATGCAGGGCGGAAGGAGAGTGGCAGACAGGATATTTGCTGCACTCCCCTCACCCTCAAAACCATAGATGGCCAATTTTGGCTGCCTGGATGTTTTTCCTCTCCTCACAAGGACAGGCGGAGGTGTGCCGCCTGGATTCCTTGGAATCCAGTGGTCTCGCTTCTCCCCTCCCCACCCCTAGGATTGCCCCCCCCGGGGGGAACCTAAGACGGAAGACTGTCTTCGGTTCCCTGCTGGTGTGGAAAGAGCCGTGTCGGCTACAAGGGGCGGCGGCACTCTGCGGCCTCGGAAAAGATTTCTGAGGTCGTAAGGGCTTCCAGTCCCAATCCTATGTGTCCCCCCCCCTCAGAGAAGGTTGGAGGGACATAGGATTGCACCCATAATCATGTTCCTTCACTTATTTTGTGGGCCTTACAAACAACCTACTCATGTTGGCAACTCATGGAACACAAGTCAGGGTAAAAATATATTTTAGCGTCTAAAATTATTTTTTAGTACATTTTACATTAAAGAAATTATTTCAACCATCACACACACAAAATGCCCAGTAAAACATTCAGTTTCAAAATGGTATATTGAAATAATAACTTTTAATTATAGTGTTTTAGGGGACTAAGTATCAGCAAGATGTCAAAGAACATTCCATGTGGATTCTAAAAATGTTCTGAGATTGATTTATTTTTCAAATTTTTGTATGTTGGTACAGTAATACCTTGGATTGCAAGTAACTTGGTTGAGAGCGTTTTACAAGACAAGCAAATTTTTAAATTTTTTTTTTTACTTGATATACAAGCGACGTCTTGCAATACAAGTAGTGATGCATCCAAAGCCGGGTCGTGCCCCCGACCCGATTCTCTGCGGGGGTGGCCGCCCGACCCGATCTTCTGAGCGGCACAGAGGTTCTCCGCGCCGCTCGATCGAACTTCCCCGGTCCTGTTCGTCACTTCCGAGACCGGAAATGATGCGACGGAACCCTGCACAGGCGCAGAACGCGCCACAGGGGTCCAGCGCGCCTGCGCAGGATTCCGTTGCGTCATTTCCGGTCCCGGAAGTGACGCGACAGGACGGAATGGGCTGCCCCAAAGACAAGGTAAGACCTCACGTGGGCGTGAGTGGGGCCGATCTCGGCCCCGTTCTGCCCGTGCGAGGCTCGATGTTACAAGCCTAAGTACTGTAATACGGCTTAAATTAAAAATCTCTGTACAAATTTTTTTGGGGGGATTTCGTTTTGATGTAAGTGTTTTGGATTATAAGCACGTTTCCGGAACGAATTATGCTCTCAATCCAAGGCATGACTGTAGTATAAAAGTGTCAATGTGTTCATTGACTGATGGTTAGGGAATGTTTTCCCTTTTCTGTTTGTGGGAACTCATGGAATAGAGGGGCAACAGTATCTGGACATCAGGGAAGTTCCAAAATGTGCTCATGACCCTTACTCCTGCTTATCCTGTATGAACTCCGATGTTACATTGCTCACGAGTAAAACATGAGATACAAAATAAACAGGATATAATTATGTGGCATATATATAATATGCAGCATCCATTACATCAGGCTGCAGTGCAGAGGGAGCAGTTTGCGGAGCAGAGGCCCGGGTTTTGCACAAATCTGGCATTAACTGTCAGAAAATTCAAGGTGGAGTGTGTGCATATGTAGTGAGAGGAGGATGCTTCCATACTTCTCATGTGAAATGCTACAACAAGAATGACTCAAATCTAATGAGTTGGCCCTGATTTCTGCAAATTTGCGCAAGAGATCCATAGTGGTTGGGCTCCAAATTTGTGCAAATATTTCAAGCAGTTTCACGGAAGCCGAAACCACCACCCCTGCCCCGCTTTTGGCCGTTGGGTCGGAAATGTGTCAAAAGTCCATTCAGCTCAAATGGAATGAATTTTCCAGCACCACACATCCTTAACCCTCTGTTTTGGAACATAAGCCCAAGGGCAGGGACCATCTTAATACTGATCACCGTAGGTCAGCTAAAGAGCAAGATAAAAGTGCTTTAGGGCACAATCCTATACACGTTTAGACAGAAAAAGTCATACAACCCTCAGCGGCCCCCAGCTAGCTATGCTAGCTTGTAGGACAAATCTGTAGGACTTTTCCCGTCTAAACACGCATAGGATTGAGCGCTTAAATAAAATATCCTTCAATAATTTATCCAACTCTCATTTGAAACCAGAGAGATTTTCTGCTCCCACAATTGTTCTGATGGATGCTATGCTGCTAGAATTCTAATATTTGGAAAACTTCTGATCTTCACCCAAAACAAAACTGTCATTTTTAGCTATTAGTTTTTGTACCCACAGTAGTTTCCCATGTCTCTTGGTCTTTCCTCAGTAGCAAATCAGAGAGCGATCCTATGGCCCCTAGACATAATCTGTGGGGGGGCCACAGGATACCTCGGATTCCCAGATCTGAGGACTGAAACAGAGCTCTGACCTCAGAGCTGGGAATCTGCACTCCAACCCACCTCCCAGCCGGCGTGGAAAGGACCGTGCCGGCTGCCCCTCAGAGGTCAGGAACGCAACCTTGGAGAGGGGGGTAAATGGAGCAGGGGCGGGAGGAGACCGCAGAGGCCAGGCTACTGAGTATCCTGTGTCCTCTGCAGCCTCCTTCCCTCCCCCTCTGAAGCGCCCCAGCTAGATGGCCAAAAACAGCCGTCCAGTGAAAATGCAGAGCAGGGAGGTAGAGATCGCCTCTGCTGCTCCTCCTGCCTGCATAGGATGCTTGTAAGCCTCCGAGTTTGGGGGCTTACAAGCATTGAGGGCGCAACCCATATGATTGCGCCCTTAATGCAGCCTTTCCTCAGAACCTTAAAACCATCCACCATCTTGCCAACAAAATAAAAGACACTTTGTGTCTGGAGAACTTTCATTTCGTTTAGTGCCTGAAATGTATTCTGTCATGCCAGAAATACTTTTTGTGATATTCATTATCTTTTTTTTTTTTTTTTACAAAAAAACCCCCCAAAAATAAGGGAACCGACTTTATTTCTTTAAATATTAGTAACACTGCATGACATAATTCAGTGGTATCTACGTATGTAACAAAAAAATTGTTCTGCGCCTTACTTTAGACATATTGTATTTTAAATACCCTAAAGAGTTGCATAAGATTATATTTTCATAATACAAGCATTAAAGATGAATCCAAATAAGTACCCCAAATCCTCTTGCATCCTCCTCCTGACCTAAGCTACATTATTAGAGACTAATTAAAGATTTCTCCAGGAAACTTGGTTTTCCAACAGTGCCGAGGAAACTAAGTCTCACATGATTTATTGGGAGGAAAAACATTCGCAGGAGACGAAGCAGCTGACAACTTTAAGCAGCAAGAAGGCAACTTACTTGCAGTAACCATGCTTGGAAGAAATTAAAGGAACGTAAGGCTCCAACTTAGTATTTAGTTTTGAGGTTAATGAAAGCTATGTACCATGCAAATTAAACATTTATATGGAGGGGGAAATGAAGTCATCTTGCTGTATCTAAATCCTTAATTTCCCAAGCAAGTATGTGCATGCCCTCATCCCCCATTTTACCCCAAAGAACCAACACATATTGTGTATACCTAATGTACAAAATAACTATTCTAGGTCCTAGTCAAGACTTCATCCAGCCCATGTAGCTTCAAATGCCAACCTAGGGAAGGGAGGTGAAATTTGGCAGGCCAGATGTGGTGCTATGACCCTAATATTACTACTTATGTAGCACGAGAACATCTTCATGACTGTTGATTTCCAGTGAACTAGTGTACTATTTCAAAGTGTACGATTTCAGCTATTATTTGGCTTGATAAGAGTTCAAGAGATCATAATAAAGTCACAAGGACCAATTTCACAAAGCAGCTCCTTGGAAAACTGCTCTCTCAAATCATTACAGGGTGGTATTTGAGATGCAAGGTACATAAATAATGGCATGTGTAAAAAAGGAAAGTCAATCACTTTTTCCACTGGGGAAAATAAATGCAGAAAACGGATCAAGTGTACTCGGTGTTATGCTCAAGGTAAAGTTAAAACTTAAATCCAGCTCTCCTCAGAGGGAAATTTAAATGAGAAATATACTATGGTTCAATTTAGGTTATTTAAAAAAAAAGTCAGAATTCTCCACGATCAAAATGGTCATTTTAAAAAATAAAGACATTGTTTACAACTTCATCATCCTAGAAGAAACATGCTAGACTACAAGTAGCTTTAGCCCCAGGAAAGAAAGAGGTCAAAAAGTTCCACAACATTACATTTTCCGAACTTCAAAAATACAATGTATTTCTAGCCAGAATCTGCTTATGACTCGACATCCTGATCCTAAACACGCTACTCAGAAGTCAAACCCACTGATTTAAATGGAAATGACTTCTATGGAGCGGGGTTCTGACTGGGGTGTCTTACAGAAACTCAAACGAATCTGTGGTGCTCAAACATAATAGTGCAAGTTTAGTGTACTTTAATCAGGAGTTGTCACCTCCCTTGCTAAGTGAGAATAGCCATAAGAAAGATATGCATCAGGAATCTGGGTGGGGTCAAATGGTACAACAACAAAGGGTCAGTGTTTTAGGGCATCGGAGTCCATTTTAATATGGTGCCTTGGCCGACTTCTTCTTCTTCTGTTCCTCCCTCAGCTTCTGCTTCTTCCTCTTGCTGACTTCTTTGTGTCCTGAGGAGAGATGGCTTGTAAAACATTGTTCATATAGCAGATTTCCTTTCATTAAGCAGAAGCATCCCAACTTAAAATCCAGTTCTTTCCCTAAGGAGGCACAAGCAAATTGCATAGACAAGTGCAACCTTCTCCCTCGTCATTCACTCACCTTTCCCTTAATACCTGGTCTATCATGCTGGCTTGTCCACATGGAAGCTACTTCTGTAAGGCAACTGACCATGGCTTCACTGCAATAGCCTCCTGACTGCATTGGGATTTACTACACCAGTACTGGCTTTCCTGATACAGAAACTCTACCAACCATTTGGAGAGTCCATATTGTAGATATCTCTAAATGTTATGGCTAGGTCATGGGGATGCAGCTACTGGGAGGCTGTTTGCCATGTAGCCTTTGACAGGAAAATGAGCTGGTGAAATAGACTTCGAGCTATGTGGACTGGGTGTGCCAATACTTCCAGGCAGATCTAAACCTTTCCGCTTCCATTGGGTCCTCCCTCTCCCTGCTGGATGGGGATGATGGAGTTATACTCCAGGGCACCACCAGGCTGGGGAAAGCTACTGTAATCTATGTTGTGGATTTTGTCTCCTCCTTTATCCTGTGATCTCCTTGGCCCTATTTCAGGGCTAGACTGCCTTCCATTAGTTGTGTTTTTGACAACCTGCATTTAAATAGCCTTATCTGGTTAATTTGGTTTTATTGCTACCACAAGTTTCACTAAAGCTTCTTTGAGACCATCTCTCTCTCTCTTTTTTAAGGTATGTCTTTGAAGTTTTGGAAAGATGGGAACAAAAGGTTCAAAGGACTTCAAAGCCATTCTGGATTACCTCATTTTTTGATAAAAAGTGTACAACGTTCAAGTGTGTGTGTGAGAGAGAGGGGGGGAGAGGGATGCATTTAAATGTCTTTACTGTTACTAGTGAATACTGTATGACCCAGTTTGCACAATCAAATTAAGCCATTGTGGCTTGTTGAATTGAATTGCTGTGATTAAAATTTGGTATGGCCAGAGGACAGAGAAACTTGTTTTTTTCTGGTGAGGACAGAGAAACTTGGTTTTTTTTTTGGTGGGGCATATAGAGCCACCCTCTGCTTTGGGGTACTACATGCCACCAAGCACGGCATACCCTTATATTTAAGGGTAAAATTATCCATTGTGTTATTTACATCATAATTCAGTTTTTGATACTCTGAAAATGGAGAAACTGCTCAGATTTTTGTTCAGGATGATTGCCACTCAGTTCAGTCAATCACCCCACAAGGGGAGCCAATCCATAAGAATGGACACAGATGGAAATCCATAAGAATGGACACAATGAACACAGACTGGATATCACCCATCAGAGCGACAGTTGTTACTAAAATAGAATATGTTACCTTAATTAAGAGGCAGCATGAACAAAGGACAGGGTAAGACTCCTAAGTCATGGTCAGAAAGACACATCTACAGGATTCAGGAGCCTTGCAAGTGGATCATCAAATTGCTAACGGGGCAATGCAACAGAGAAGTTCCACTTCCAGATACAAGGCTAGAATTGACAGTTGGATCTCACCTGGGAGGCAAAACTTTATAGGTGTCTGTCTCAGTAAGGAATCGGGGACCAAGTGGAGCAAGTAGTACTAGAGTTCTAGAACATCAATTATAGAACATATGAAGCTGCCTTGTACTAAATCAGAACATCGGGCCTTCTTTCCCATACTGCTTACTGCAAGTGGCAGAAACTTTTGAGGACACAGGCCTTTCCTGGCACCAGCTACCCAGGATTGGCTTTGAACCTGGGACCTTCTGGATGTAAGGCACATGCTCTGCCACCCCAGAACCAACTCTTGAAAAGGCTGGTCAGTGACCAAGCCCATTTCTCTTGACGAGTTGGTCTCCACCATGCACAGGATAGGAATAGTGATACTTACCGGATAAAGCAAAGTCCTTAAAGGTGCAAGAATCTAAATGATTGAGCATTAAGATTTTTTGAATCTGATATTCAATAGCTTCTAATCCCTTTTCTTAAAAAAAAAATATCATTAAGGCTCCACACCCACACCCACTTAGAAGATGAACAAAGTCATATACACACATTGGATTCAATTTTTCTGTAGTCATAGCAAGGATGTAATTCTCATTTGTACCTGTGTCACATGCATTCTTTGGCTTGCTATTCTAATGCAGCCCAAGTTGCACTGCCCATTGAACTGCAGTGTACCTAGTCCTTTAAAAAATGATGTGCACTAGGCTGTGGGAGATGGGGTGGAGATTTGACAGCAACTGTTTTACTTGCCAAGCAAAAGTACAGATGGCTTTGACATTAGGCTGTCAGGCTACACACAACAGTGAGACAATGGCACAGCGGCTGCTACTACAGATCCATTAGAGTAATCGAAAAATTCACCCCAATACTGCATTTGGAGGGGGAAAGTGGGGTGTTGGGAGCATTGTCACTCATGTTGTGGGAAGGGTCAGCTTGCCATTACCAGAAGCCATCACATGTTTGTTCATGCATCTGCTGCCGTGCCAGTCGAGGCCACAATGCATCCTTGATACGTGCAGTAGCAAAAGCAAACATGGCAGTTTGGACTGGGGTACGGACATCCTCCATGAGCATGGGGGGAAACAGGGAAAAGAGGTTTGAGGGGCCTGACATGGCCCTTGGACCACCTATTTATTAGTTATTTGCTTATTTAATATATTTATATCCTGCCTTTTTTTTACTTGAGAATTTAATTTTAACCAAATGGAGTTTAATTTTAACTGAATTTCTCTCACGCATTCATAAATGTGCACAACAAAACCTTCCTAAGGAGGTTGCCGCTATTACTCTGGCCTCATTGGATTGCAAGGGCTTCAAAGGAGACCTTGAAGGTTCATCCAGTCCATACTTGCATTTTCATAGCCTCCTCTCCCTGCAGATTAAGATTTAAATAGCCAGATTGCAGAACACCACAAACTCATGTGCTAAACAAGATGCAAGAGGCTAAAAGTGACTGCAGGCAAGGAGTAATGTGAGGAAGGAAAATGTGAGCTAGCTCTTCAGACCTACAGAACTGGGAAGAGCCAAACACACATTTCCCTTTCTATTAGAGACAAGGTGTTTCACCTTGTGAGAGACAAAGCAAAAATAAGCCATCACAGAACTCCTACACTCATGGCAGTTTGTTTGTATTATACAGGGCAAGTGAATCAGCCAATCCTGGCTCCTCAATCAGTATACGCGTATGATACATGTCTTTGTTGCAGTCATACAACGGGTTGGATCCAAAGACACTCTTCCTTCAATGGACAGAGTCCTTTCTCCTTCCATCTGAGAAAGATGGAAGCCTATATTTTTAGATGTGTGCAATATCCCTCATGCTTTCAGCTTAAATTCTTGTGTGTGCAATTGCTAAACACAATGATTGCCATTTTCTCAAACTTCCCCCAAAAACTGGAAACAGGGAAGGGGGGGATGAAACCTGGCATGGGGAATTGTGAAGGTTTTCTTGAAAGCACAAAGCAATGTTTTCCAACAAGGATTCTAAGCCACACTATGAAGAAAGCAGATTCAGTTGTGCAGCTGCCACTAGAGTACCACCATTTCTCATTTTAGCATGCACAAGAAACAGACTGGATCAGCAACTTAATGTATTTGCCTCTTTCATGACGGCAGCCAGTAAAAACAAATAGGGTATGAACAATGGGTTATTCATGTTAAGGCGCTTGTTAATACTGGATACCAAGGGAAGTGTGAATCTTGCAGTATTAATCTGCAAATTAGACACTTTAGATCTGGCACTGATTGAAATGAACGAAATGCGGAGTGGGCTGCTCCCCATGTCAGCTCTTGAGCCAAAATGAAAAGGTGTGTGAGCTTTTGTTGAGCATGCTCCATCAGATTTCAGCTTTAAAAATTCTAGTTAAAAGTGCAAAACAACAACAACAACAAACCATTGAGGCTACTAGAAATGTGCTAAAAACATGGATTTGGAGCAAGGAAATCAAGCAAAATGTCAGCTACTAAACCAAGTATTGTGATTGGCAGTAAGCATTATGCATTTTTGGCATAATACATTAATTTTATTTGGATAATTTCTGCAACTGGATGGGGTAATGTGGCCCAGGGTATTCTGAAGCTAGCCTAAATGCAAAGGAAAAACAGCATGTGAACTGCTAGCATTAAATCAGTATGCAGCACCGTGATCTTACTGAGCTCTTCGATTCTGGCTTTTGGCTAACTGATGTATCTTTTTTTACTGGTTCCTGCTTTACCATTGGTTTCTGCTTTTCTACTTGTTCCTGCTTTTTTATTGGTTCCTCCTTTTTTACTGGTTCCTCATTCACCCTTTTGTGCACACCTGATGAATAAAGGGGACTCTCCCAGCCGGTCATAACCAAGTCATCATCCTCATCGCTATTACAGTGAAAGGCATGCTTGGAGTAGGCAGCAGGCTTCAGGGACTTTGGAGAACGAACATTAGCAGGCTGGAAAGGCAAGGCGTTTTGTCCTCTGCGTCTGCATTCATCTGCAAAAGCTTCATCATCAGCTACACCTGAGGGGGTGAAAAAGCAGACCATTCAAGAAAGAAATGAGCTGGTCACTCAGGGTGGCTTTGTGTTCGTTCAATGGAAAAAAGAAAAGCCAGAAGTAACAAAGTCTTTAATCCAATCTTAATAGTTGTCTTGAGCAAATCACGTAACCTCTTTACACCTCAGTTTCTCCATGTGTAACAGCAGTATTTCTGTCATATGGACATGTCCCTGCTGCCCTCATTTACCACAAACTACGACTGGGTAACTGCACTGCTGCATCTTAAAATGAGGTTAAAAAAAGATCGTCCATACTTGCAAGTCAAGGCTTCTGACAAAGGTTCCTACAAGTACACAATATTTTCATTTTGAAGAAAATTATATAGGTGGGTAGTCTGCTCTTTAATTTAGGTTCTCTCTGAGCAGGTGCAGAATGGTGAAGAGATACAGAGCTAGCATACCCAGCAGACATTGCTTTCCAGAAGGTTCCATGCTCTGAACACAGCACTCAACGGCCATGTGTGGAAATTAGACAGTCACTAGAAGGAAGTCTTATGAAAATCTACCACAAAGCAGGTTGCCCCAGTTGTGTAAGTCTACGGTAAGATTTGATCAATTGACCTATTTTCCCAAGTGTTCAGAAACAGTATCACCAGGTCAGTCATTTAACTGTGGTACTAACTGAGGGTTCCTAAAGAACAAGACCTGTTATAAGGAAACACTGTCCAAAGACAACAAGGGAACCCTAGTAATAGTAAAGAGCCGACTCTGGAGCAAAAGGAACCTTGAGAATTGTGAAAATGAAGATTAATGGGAAGAATATACAAAGCGAGAAACAGATCTGTGGAAGGAGACAAATGATCCTGACCATTGTCCAGGATGTTATGATGCAAGATCTTAAGTAGAACTGTGTATGTTTTTAAGTGGAGAACCTCAGCTTCCATGTAAAACCCCACACATACGTATCTAGCCTTTATGACTTCAAAGGATACAGAAAGTATGTAGGCAATGAAGAAAGTAAGTGACGTGCTTCTCAGAGACTCCAAAGGTTTTGCCTATTCTCTAAGATCAGCAATGAACTGAGATTATATACTGCAGTTTGCATAATTCATAGCGGACATTTTGGCTTCTCACAGCACAGACAGTGGGATGTAAATAGGTTACATGACCCACCATATCTCTCCATTCACATCTTTGGATCACGACACATGCCTCATTGCTATGCCGCCCTAGATGGTTGCCCATGGGTTTGAAACAGGCGAATATTGCTGCAAGACAACAGTCCTCTAGATGAGGCTATCACATCAGCACCATGTCTTGAGATGACTAGGACCAAAATCCTGAGCGCTGCAGTTTAGGTGCATTCTGGTTATGCAACAAGCTAACAGAGACCAAGCAACTTGTAAAGCAGTCTTTCTCACAACCACCCTGTTTTGGACAAATGAAGTTTCCATAACATTTTCAAAGGCAGACGACCCACATAGAACACATTACGATAATTCAAATGGCAAGTTACCCCAGAGTGTGAATAACTGTCTCAAGGCTATTTCTGTCCAGGTAGGGTCTTGGTGCATGAGCTTAAGTTGATAAAAGGTACTCTGAGCCACTGAGGCCCCCTCTGTCTCTAGGGATAATTATGGAACCAAAAGTACCCCTAACAAGCCTGATTCTTTAGAGGGAGTGCAACCCCCTCCAGAACAAGGTGAACTGGACAGTTCCACTTAACTGGACAGAACCATGGAAAAACAGAATCTCTCAGCAGTTTCATCTATATGTTGAAACGCATATGGGATAAAACAGAGCCCCGACAAACCCCATTGAACAACTGCCATAGGGCACAGCAATAATCCTCCAGCATCACCTTCTGGAATTAGCCACACAGGTAGAACTGGGACCACTGCAATACCGTGCCCACACATCCTAATTCAGACAGCCTTTCAAGAAGGATAACACAGCAGATGGTATTGAAAGCTGCTTAAAGGTCCAAGGGAACCAACAGGTTCACACTCCCTCTGTCCCTCTCCCAGCATATGTCATCACACAGAGTGACCAAAGCAGTTTCTGTTCCAAAACCAGGCCTGAAGCCAGATTGAAATGGATCTTGAAAGTCAGTTTCATCCAAGAGAACCTGAAGCTGATTATCCACTCACTTGAGCACTTTGCCGAGGAAGGGGACGTTGGCAAATGTTACAGAGGAGCTTCAGTCATGCTGGCTCTCTGACATGTGTATGCTATGGATTTCATTGGCATTACCCTTACACTTTTGCTCAAGGAAACATTTTAGTTTGGGAAGGCACAGGCTGAAAAGCTGCTGGGAATGCTGCTAAGAGGCACAGAAGCCACAGAATAGATTTGCTTCCTCCTTGATTAAGGAAAGTTGCTCCCTGTGGCCGGGAAGAACATGCAAATGCCTGCCTGATTGCCATGCCACCAGCCAGCCAACTAACCTACAAAGGTACTTCTGAATTAGTCAATCAAAAAACCTGTCAGGAAAAATCGTCCAATCCTGAAGCATCCTCACCTCCTAGACAAGTCAGCCAAGTCAAACACTACCTGAGCACCCTTATTGAAACCTTTTGTTTTGAAGATTACTGTGCTATTCTACTCTGCACAACGAGCTAGATGAAAATTAACCCAGAGGTAAGTAACTTCCCTGAGCCTTCTGTTCAGTTGCCAGAACCAGATTACTGTTCCCTTTGTTTTAACCCATCCTGGGTCCGGCCTCTGAGCCACTGAGCTTTGTGTTTCCTTTGTTTCAAACCCTGTAACTGTCTTGGAGTTCAATGTTCATCCTTTCTGTTTGGGCATCCCTCACGTTGGTGTGTCACAGCTCTGCAAATAACCCGGGGTTTGATCAGCTTTAATACAATTCCTCGTGACTCCCCCCTAGCACGATTCTCCACTCTGTTCTGCCACCTACCCCACATTTCCAGGGCCAGAGTGCACCACTTTCCTGCCTCCTTTGACCCAGACAGATCTGTTCACTTTGTATACCCAGAGAGAGAGAGAGCTGTATCTATCCCCAGCAAAGTGCTGCATTGAGTCCAGCGGCAAGTTCCACACATAATGCAGCACAACTTACCAGCTCTATCCAACCATTAAGGTGCCTCATAGGGGAATGTGGCCTCTGCGTGAGTTCTGAGTCCAAAGGTGGAACTGGTCATGCAGGGAGAATAGAGCACCAGGGAAGTAGCTAACAAAGAGGAGAAGCCCAGGTGGGAATGCTTTTTACCTAAATCTGTTTTCAACCAAATTGTGGTGGCTCTGGACTCTCTAATAATGGCACAGCCTCCATTCTATTTCCCCATTATAGCCCATCCAAAAGCCTTTTTTGGGATGTCTGCAGACAACACGGTGCAGGCCATTGTCAACAAGGCTAGGGCCATGAAGCTATTGCCCCATTTTTCAGTTTGGAACTAAAGCTGAGAAGTCCAAGGGTAGTTGGTGCTCACAGCATTTCTCATTTTCTCCAACCAATTGGGATGTCCTTTGGGTTCTCCTTCCTCTGAAGTCAGGTAAGTATATCCACACCTGCTTTATCTCTTTTCCTATCCTCCTAAATCTATCAATTTACACCCCTGCAGCCCACCTTTTTCACCAGCAACCAAGCGGCGGATCATATGGCCTTGCAATTCCCTGCTCTGCATTTCCATAGCACCATCTTCTTATTTGGTAATTGCTAGCGGATGGGTATGCTGGGGGCAAGTATACTAACCAAACCATTTTTCTCTTTTGTAACTAATGTTAACTGAGAACAAAAAAATGTTAAAAATGAAGACTGCGTTTTTTAATGTTGAACAAGGGTTTGAGCTAATTTCCCCTCTTTAGAAGTAGCTATTCTTCATTTTAGTGAGGACATAAAATCCACGGTGTGCACATAATTCACACTTCTACCTAAAGGCCCTCTCAGACCTCACATGTATACATGTGAGTTGTGTGCCTGTGTGAATGAGAACACGTGGAAATACCTATAGTTTTTGTTTATCTTCTTAGTCCAGGTAAGGTTTCTTCAGGAGCAGCCTGATCTTTTAAAGAGGCTGATACTGCCCCCTCTCTTTACAACCTCCTGGACCCAACCAGACATCCCCTCCCTCTTAGATATAATAAGCCAGAAGGGGCAAGGGGCAACTTTAGACTGCCATGCTTTTAAACACATTGCATATTTGTTTTAACTGACTGTTAACTGGTTTTATTTGTATGGACTTGCCAGAGTTTGTAAGACCCCGTGGGAGCCCCGTGCCAGGTAAAACCAAAACTCAAATGTTACTACCATTAAGAATAGAAATCCTCATGGAGCCAGCTTAACTGAATGATGCCCTAACCACAGGAGATGCCCCACCCTGAAGAACGTCCTAGTTTTAGTGACTCACTCCTTGAAGCAAGGTATAAAGTAGAAAGGAACAAGTCAGATGGAGTAAGACAATAAGAAAACTTTACCGACATAGAGAAATAAAAGAGGTGTTGGAATTTCTAACACATTTAGTTGATCTTGTTAATCATGTTTAATAAATACTCATTAAGCATGGTGTCATCCAAGGTGGCGTCATATTCTGTGCATGTTTTCCCTACTTGCTCATGCATCAGCCGGTACTTCAAGGGCTGGATGTAAATTACTAGGAAATACTGTGATGAAGAACACTATGGACTGGTGTTAACAAATAAGAGCTGATTCAAGGGGAAGACAAATCCTTAAGAAATATTAACTGAACAAATTTAGGATACTTTTGGCCCACAGCACTGAAGAGAAGTAGGAATGTTATGACAATGGTACTCAAACTAAACTGACACCTATTTCTCAAGCAAGACTCACATGGAAAACTGGTGTAGTCCCCCAGGCTGGCTTTAAACTAAACTTTAATTCTGAGATCAGAAGTAACTTAAGCGCCCAAAACCTCAGTTCCATTTCTGAATAATGGGAATAAGTGATCTACCAAACAAGTATGACAAGGGCTGTGAGGCAAATACCAGGACAATATTCAGCAGTACAGCATATACACACAACGATTAAACCGATTTTAAGAAGGATGCTTACTTCTTCTACTGCACAAAGCTCTCCCCCCCCCCCCGAACAGGAACAGATCTTGTTCATTGGATATTATTCGCACTAGAGAAATTCTCAATTGATTGTACAGAGAATTCTGCCCACATATGTGCTACTGGCACTCTCTGATACAAGAATTGCTTGGTTTACTTAAGGACAGCAAATCCACATGGAACACCAGCCTCTCCTAAAATAGTTTATGTACTCTAGAAGCCAGTCATTGGCCAACCTATTGGTACATCAAGGTAGAAAGCCACTGTGTTGCGATTTATCTGCCTAAGCATCTACTGCATGACTTGGACAAAGTTGTAATGATTTGGGGGATGCTATTGTTTGGAAAAGAAACATATGTACAAGGCTTGAAGGCTCCTCCTCCCTCAACTGCCACCACCACCAGCCATTCCAGCAGGCTGTGCAGAGGGAGAAGAGAGGGAGTGCAGGGCCATTCCACCAGCCCTGCAAGGAGTATTCATTAATATTCCCCCTTCTTCCCTCCCCATTCCTTTTTCCTTGTGTGTCGTGTCTTTTTAGATTGTAAGCCTGCGGGCAGGGACTGCCTTGTTAATTGCTGTAAACCGCCCAGAGAGCTTTGGCTATTGGGCGGTATAAAAATGAAATAAATAAATAAATGTACAATGAGTACTTTGGGAAGGGAATGTTGTTTCCATTTGCCATAGCAGCAAAGTTTTGATCCTATACCTTTGTATCACATATGTGCAACCTCTTGGTCACTCTCTTAGGCCTGCAGGAGCCCAAGGGTACCCTGTCCACTTTCCCCCACTGTCTAGCTGAACAGCCATCAGCTTGGAGGGGTCAGGGAACATATAACTGCTTCCCTGCTGGCAACAGCACTTAGCATCACTGGACAAACCTAGGTGGATTGTCAATCCTTGCATAGATGTGCAGCCTATTGGCCCAGAGGGTTGCATGCAGTGCTGGGTACTGGGTCGAGACCCACAAATGCACACACATGCACATTGATATACACACCCCTCCCAGTGATCCCAATGCAGAGCAGCAAGGAAACAGCAATCTGGTTCAGGATAGAAGCTTTAAAATCCCCAACCCCAACATTCCTATCCCTTTATCTCTGCAGGCAGGGTGGGAAAATTTAAACCTCCCCATCCCTGCATGCTAAGGTGTGTGTGTGTGTGTGTGTGTGTGTGTGTGTGTGTGTGTGAGAATATGTGTGCATGTCTGTACATGCCTACCACCATGCATGGGAAGAGTTGTGAGGCCTGGATGATCGTGCACAGGAATGCAGATCTGATTTGCCTGATCCCATTTTCCTTCCACTCCAGGTGGGAGAAAGGTATGTAAAGATTGCCATGTTCAGGCACAGAAAACAAATGAAGCTACCGGTAATTTGTAGCAGGTCAAACTATTGTCCACACTGGCAGTGGCTCTCCGGAGTTTCAAGAAAAGGTATTTCAAATCACCTTCTGTCTGATTCTTTTAACTGGAGAAGACAGGGCTGAGTGACCACTGAGCGATGGTCCCTCCCTCAGGCAAGTATGTGGGTAAACTACCCATATAGTCCTATATGAATTCAGCCAGGTCTCATTTCCTATCCACAACCCCATTAGCCTTTTTCCATGCCTGCCAACATGAGAAGACCCTTCCCTGCCCCCTAGTTATTCCAAGGTGACACCATATTTTGGCTAGTAAAAATGTGGGGGAAACATACAGTTGGGAATTTTTAGGGGAAAGGTCACCTCCTTCATCTGCCAGCCCCCAAACCATCTTCTGTGACATTCAACGAATATTTACTATCAAAATGTTAGCAGTTAGAATCAGCAGTTGTATCCAATGGTGTCATTCCACTACTGTAAAGCTTCTTCCGCTTGCAGAAATCCTTTTATCCTTGTGCAAGTGTCAAATCCGATATTCTGATTATGCTTGCCCAAGGCATTGCACAAGCTGTTCTACAAATTGTTTCACAAGACACTGCACAACCCATTACGACCTCATTAGACTAGATGTTGCTTGTGCTAGATCTGGGATATAGCCAATGTTATGCTAGGGGGAAAATTACAAGAGCTGGCACAACCACTATCCGCACTAGTGGAAGCAATACCTAGCTTAATGAAGTCTAAATGAGTTGTGCAACATCTTTCACAATGTCTTGTGCAAAACCTTGTGAAACTGCTTGCGCAAGCAGAATCAAATTACTGGATTAGACATTAAGGATAGAAACAAGGTTTCCGCAAGTGGTAGAGGCTTTGCGGTAGTGGAATTACACCATTGGATACAACCCCAGCACTGCAATATTCCTTGTAATTAAAGCATGCTAATGCCAAAGAATCACAGTGATGAATACTGGGGGGGAAATCAGGGTACTTTCCCCACAACACACTGAAATAAAAGAAGATTCCTTCTTCCCAGATAATGAACAGTATTGGCTTTATTCCATTCTAACCCATTTAAAATGCTCTTGTGAAAAGAGTTCTTAGGCAGAAATTCTAGAATTCAAAGCTATCACACAAACAACTGATAATCTGAGTGTTGAAACTAGCTGCCTCTTTTATCAGATTGTAATTGCCAAATTTAACTGTAAAATGACTTACAAGGGAATTCCTATCATGCTGATGTTTTAATTGATAACTTCTTTCTCAGCCATGCAAGTCCCTCTTGGATAAGAGTTCATATTTATTTGACATTTTATTACAACATTTCACCCAAATGGCCCAATGCTAAACTAAACAAACAAAGCAGTGCAAATAGTTATTCTAAGACAGCAAATGCTTGCTGAATTTGAACAACAAAGGTTTCAGACTAGAGTTTGGGTTAGGATCTCAATATGGCATAAGAGTATGTCATGATATTCTAGGCGCTTTGGCCCCAAATTCTGTATTACAGTGGGATGAGTGGCTGCTTCTGAATCATTTCTCTTTCCTGATAATTTCTAGGGGGAAGATGACATGTGATGTCACTGTGGTCAGCTTGTTTGACCCTCTCCCATTAGCTGCACCCAATTAGTCAGAGGAAGGGATGGAGCAAAGCAGCAGACACACATCCGCCAGAATGGCTAGAATGTCTGAAGCTACCCCAGTGTTGCAAAAGCATTTGCAATATGAGATGCTGGGTAATTTATTGAAATTGCTGTTAAATGAAACTTCAGTATTTAAAGGCATGCCCTCAGGGGACTTACGTAATTCCTGTTTTGTCAAACAACCTAAATCCAGAGAAGTTACATTTAACATTTCTCAGAGACATAACAATGAGAATTAGCTTAGTGCTCTGTTTGGTTACAGCCAGAAGAACAAAAAAGCCAAATCCTCTGTTCGTGTCTGAACACAATCCTCTTATCTGCAGGGGGCGGAGATAAAAGAATGAAGTATACATTCTAGCCAGCGGAGGGCAATATTGCACACTGAGAAAACTCAACAGTGAAGTCATCTGTCAACACATGAATATGAATACGGTTTCAATGTATGCCTTATAAAAGGGATAAAAGGCATGTTGACAAGACAGCATATTTGCTGAGGATGCCAACTTCAAATTTACTGGCAACTCTCCGATGTCAGAAGCAAAACTGTGCACATAACCATTCTATACTCTGTACACTCCTGGAAGTGGGAAAGGCAATTGGCAGCAAATCTATGTCTGTGACAGGTGGGCAATCAGTGCTGGGTGTAAGGGAGGACCTTTTAGCAGCAGATTTACAACATGTGGCAATGGCCTCCTGCTTAGAGGCCATTAGAAAAGGCTTTGAGAAAATTAAAGAATAGGCCTGTTGATGGGATTAGTGTCTGACTCCCAGGTTTTGGGAGAAAGCAACAAGTGAAGGCTATCATCACCTTGCTCGGTTTGCAAATTTCACAGGAGCATTTGATTGGCCAAAGAGTACGGGACCAGATGGTCTGAGTGAGCATAGGCTGTTCTTACGTTCTGAGCAAGTGCCAGTATTTCAGTAGATAGCATTGGCCTGAGATCAAATCTCTGCTTAGCCATAAACTTGCAGTGTTGGTCTTGGGCAAACCTGCCCCTTAGCATAAGTTCAGTATCTGCAAAAGGAAGTATTTTCCAGGATTGTTGTGCAAATCAGTGATAAGTGCTGTAAAGAACTTTACACACTTGATATGATAGAGAAATGGCTCATTTCCCCCCTAAAGGGAGACAAGCAGCAGGAAGATAAGACCCCAAACAGAATTAACAAATGTTAATTTGCTGCCATCCCATGCATATTTGACGTGAGGTTGAAGTGATCAGCACCATGCAAATCAAGCCTGGGATCCATCTTACAGATCAGAAAGGACTCGCTTCTGCATGCGTATATATGTGGTGTAGCAAACACATCATCGAGATGGCTTGGAGGGAAGATATTACTCCAGTGCCAAGCCTACACTCTGTGGAGTATTTTTAGCATGGGTACTAAGTGATTTTTCAAAACAGACTCACTGTCAGCATAAGACTTCGGGGAGCTGCTGCTTCATGTAGGTTGGTGGCACTGATATTATGAATGCTAGCACTGTGCAAACTTCAAGGTTCTCATAGGAGATTCCCAAATTAGAGAGAGGGAGTGCATAGTGAAGCAAGACAGAGCTTGCAATTCCTAGGGTGAAGCAGCAATAAATTTATCCCAGCACAAAGTATGACGGAAGCAGGAGAACACCAACTGTGGGATGTTCTCACAAGATGGTACAGCTTCTCCTCTCACACCCTGACCTAAGGCTGCACCTCAACTGACTATGTGTTGTGTGTGTGCGTGCGTGCGTGCGTGCATGCGTGTGGGGGGAGGGTAGGAAAGAGTGCTTGTTTTGTCCCATACTGGCATAAGCATTGCAAATAAACTTTTGTGAAGCTTAGTTGGGGGGGGGGGGGCACACTTACTTTTAAGTGCATACACACCACATATCAAGTGCTCTTATTTCCAAGGCAGGGGTTCAGTAGGTATTTCTAATTATTGTTCAGTTAATGGGGTGCAAAAATATGCCACTATATTGGCAACTAATATTCTCCCCTTTCCACTTCTCAAATTAGACATTCCCAAAACATTGTTGACTATCCTGTTGCCACTCTTCAGGGCCACACCAATACTCCATTGTTAAAGTTTGTAAAATGGGGAGAGCTGTTGTAATGTCTTGAAAATGTACTTTCAAATGCTGATGTCAGCGTTTGCAGACTTCTAAGAAAAACTAAATTCTATCCCAGCCTCATGCCATGCACCACCAGCAGAAGTCACATAAAAGTCACATACCACCGGCCAAGAAACATTCTCCATACACCCCACTTTCACAGGGCTAGTATGTAGAAATTGTTCGTTTTTGCTTTATTTATATCCTGCTTTTCTTCCATGGAGCTCAAGGCAACATACACTGGGTCCCCCAGAAATCTCCCATCCAGGCACTGAACAGACTCAGACCTGCTTCACTTCAAAAAGGTTGCTGCATCATGGTGCCTCCAACAAAAAGTACCATATTATTGACTAGGATTAATCTTGTTTTGCCAAATGAATTACACTGCAAGGCTGGTATAACCAAAAAATAGTGTAACTGAAAGCTAAGACTACAGTAAAATCGGCCCAATGAAAGGTTCAGCAAAAGTGGCCGTGAGAGAAGGAAAATGGTGGTAAACATGCAAAGAAAATGGAAATTGGCATCAATTAGTAAGTTTGCTGCTGCAATATTTGGGATTTTTGAACAGAATTTGGAGTATTCTGCCCAAATATTTTGCCAAGATTAGAAATGGAAGATCAACACACAGAAGAGGCATGCATCTAGGCACCAAAAAAAGCCAACACTCCAAGAGTTCAGTTTTTGCTGTTTTTATTGCTTTTTAAGACCATATCGGTTTTGATTATGTTTTATTATTGTACACCGCCTTGGGAGGGCTCCTGCCCTGAAAGGGGGCCAAGAAATATTTTAAATAAATAAATAAATAAATGTGTTCAGGGTTTTCTCCTGAAACGATGGAGCCAGCTCTAAGAGCACAGCTCGGGTGCTCAAGCCATAACATTCGGTGCCACAGGCCCCATTCACAGCATAAACTAAAACAACATGCATTCCTAGATCACTGAATATAACTGAATGATTACAAAGACACGTTCTTGTTACATGTTTGTTTAGGAACACACTGAAAGTGACCCCCCCCACACACCAATTTAGCATCCAGCACTAATTTTAACAGCCTGAATGCCAAAAAATTGCAGGCTGTTTTGTGGAACTTTCTTCTTCTTGCCCTTCAGAGTGCACAGCCAACTTTTCAACAGTAGTTAGGATGCTAAAAACCCAAGGCAGAGCAATCCTACTGGGGAGTCGGGGCTGGGGGATATCTGTGGTGGAGAAACCAGCACTTCCTAAGCTCCGCTGGTTCACGCCAGCTGGAGTAGAAGGTGGGGGGGGAGGATTTACTTCCCCCGCTCTGCACAGGGGTTTGTTATTAGCTTCCCTTTCATTGACACCAATGGGAAGGAAATAAACTATGTCAGCTCCAGGGCTGGCATACTTCCTGGCCCTTGATTTGGGCATGGTGGGGGAAATGGGGGTGGCACGGGATGGTGAAGATCGACAGCCACTCCCAGAATGCCGTTTCTGGTCCCACTGCTGGAGCAGTGACAGCGGCAGAGCTTTCCACCAATGAACTAGGGAGGCTACCACCTGCAGATCTCCCACAGAGGGGGGGGGGTCTGCAGCATTAAATGGTCCCTCAGCTGCCCTCCCAGAGAGCACAGGATTGCCCCCTAAGTATTTTTCAGCACAGGGTAGCCTCAGAATATATAATACTGTCACAGCTCCACTGTTTGTGCAAACGCTTCTGAATATTGAAATTTCTCTCTCCAGCTAGTGTTTGAAATTCCAAGAAAACACACTCAACACTCCAGCAATTCCAAATAAGGCAAAGTTATAAAAATCCATTTGCTTTTTAAAAACACACACACACTCGTGCTTTGCTATATTCCATGATGTACCCCCCCCTTTTTAACAACTTATGTCTATAAATGTTCTCCACACAAAAAGCATTATAGAATTTAATATTACATGAAAAATCATTTCAGAATTTCCTGACCAAAATGTGCTTTGTAGACAAGAGGCTGAAGTCATCCATGAACCATTTAAGGAATTTCAGAGCAGCTGCAAAATCAGTAGCCTTTTAACTGTTTTTTTTTTTTTTTACAAGCCCAAAGGGATTTTATGAATTTACAGCACAATCCTATGCATGTCTACTTAGAAACAAGTCCCACTGAGTTCAATCGGACTTACCCCTAGGTAAGCGTGTACAAGACTGCAGCCTTAGTATGACATTTTAGCTGTCATACTGCAAAATGTGAACATTCAAATTCTCTGATACAAATTGGGGTAGTTTGTGTCCCTGCCTCCCTTATTTTGGATAGATTTTTCCTTTTAGCTATGACTAACTAAACCTAGAATTTTCCATAATCTTTCACCACTGTAGCACTAGATTAACTATGATTAGATACAAGATCCAAATGTTGGACCTTGATACAGGGTAACTGACAAGCGACCTAGTTTTTGTTCCTATGCTGCTCTTTATCCAGGACTCCTGTAAATTTCTAAGAGCTCAGAACATAGTAGTTAACCCGTTATGGCAATACAAGATCAGTGGTCATTTTCTTAGCGGTGTAGAATCATACAATGCTTGACCAGCATTAAGAGCATAAAATTAGTTTATAAAAGGGGTGGGGAACCTGTGACCCTCCAGATGTTGTTGGACTGCAACTTCCATCACCCCTGACCACTGGCTATGCTAGCTAGGGCTGATGGGAGCTAGAGTCAACATCATCTGGAAGGTCTGGTTCTCCACTCCTGGTTTACAGGACAGTGCATTTCTAGTGTGGGGAAGAATGCCTACCTCCAAGTGAAGGCAGAAGCTTAAAGGCATGAGGGTGAGATGTATGGCAGGGTATGGTGGGGTGTTGCTGTTTTTTTAGTGCAACACCCATTGGATGCTAAGGACCCAAACTACATGTTCATGAGACTCTAGGATATCAAAGAGTTATCACATTAACTCTCAATGCTGTCTAAATTTTGATTTTATTTTTTATTGATTAATAAATCCTATGCTTTCCTCTAGGGAACTGAGAACAGCATACATTGCCCACCATCTTTATCTTCACAATGACTCAAGTAGGTTTTACTGAAACATAGGGACTGGACCAAGGACACCCAAGGAACCTCAGGGGATTTGAACCCTTTTAAGGATATTTCCAGATCCTGGATATTGGACCACAAGATCTTTCAAGAAGATGCCACCTTATTGCATCTCTACAGATCTATAAATAAAAACACTGCGGTAGTCTGATTGGGATGTACGGTAAATGCCAGTGATAATATGAAGACTGACTAGTAGGAGGAAAGGAGTACTGTGGTGCATAATTTTGGTGAATTGTCCAGAGAGTTTGGGCTATTGGGCAGTATAGAAATGAAATTAAATTAATTAAATAAATTATATGATGCGAGAAATGAAGGTGAGAAATAGAAAAGTGGAAATGGTGAACCAGATGAACCAGTGCAATAATAGTTTTCTGCGTCATGGGAACCTGGCTGATGCATCAAGGACAATTCTCTTCTGGCTTGAGATAGTATCTCAGTGATCTCACTCTTCTTTCTATGACTTCCAATCCAGCTTCTTTAATGCTAGCTGTGTTCCTACAGCCTTGCACAGCACCAGAAAGACAAACTGGGAAATTTCCATTCTTCCTGTAATGCTGTGTTTTCTGTTAGCAAATATGGGCCCCAAAGAGCTCTTCTAAAAATTAATTTTTCAAGCATCATCATCATCATAATCATCATCATATTATTATTATGCTTGAATTTTATTAAGATGATGAAGATGAAAGAAACCAGAAGAGGCTTTATAGCAGAGAGTGATAATTAGAGTTGCTCTATAATGAAGAACATCTGACATTTCAGCTCCAGGGTCCTTCTGATAGTTTTTGTAGCACTCTGTTAGAGGCTCCTATTTTTGGAAGATTTGATCTGGCAGGCCTAAACCTCAAACTATTTTGAAACGAAGCTAACTCTTATAGTTGAAGAATGCTCAACAGTTTGCCAAACAAAAGCTCTGCTGAACCAATGAAGGTTTCTCAGCTTGATATACGATGTGCCAAAGGTCACAGCCAGAACATGACACGTGCGAGGTTTCAAGATGGCGATGTGAGAGTTTGTTTTGTCTTGAACATGACAAGTTCCATTTTAAATGTGTTCCTCCCAGCTCAGTTCTTTTCACATGCTGAAATGATTGCAGCAGCACAAACAAAATAAACATGGTTCTCGTAATTCTAAAAGATAATACATTCTTGGGCCCCTGTCCTATCTAATGTCAAGGACTGGCTGAGCCAGATAGGATGCCGACTGTGTAGCCTTGCACTGATGCAAACGCTCTAATTCCCACCTTGCACACCACACATTAGACAAGGCCGTAAGTGCAGCATATCTATGGAAGGCCAAAAGTGGTCTAGGTTAGGAGACTCAGTGCCTGGTATGGGAAGGGAGGGGCAGTGGCGAGGTTAGTCAGCATCGTATCCACCAATATCAGGAAAGAGACCCCTCCCTGCACCTGGACACTAAAAATGTGTACTCCAGGACAGCTCTGCACAGCCCTGCAGAATAATACAATGACTTCACATCCCATGCATTTGTGGTATAAATACAACACACTCACCCCTGAACCTCCCTCCCAAAATCCTGACCTGTGCTCCATAGATTCTCCTCATGCCAAGACATAGGAACAGGTCCCTCATTCATGGGACAGGACAGCAAACATCTAACTAGAGAAGCAAAGAGGCCACAGCTAGGCAAATGTAACAGAAGACAAGCATCAATACAAAGGGGACACAGACACCCATCGACAGTGTAAAAGATAAGATACCAACTGGACAGGTAGCAGGATAGGCTTCTAGTAGCTTGCACAGGCACAAGCTGGAGCGTAGGGGCAGCCATCTGAGCAAAAGTGCAGGGTTAGGCTTTTAGTCTCCCAGCTCAGCAACGTTTTCCGAAATTGTGATGGTGTGCTATTGTGGCTAAGTATATTGACAAGAAAGACCCCAGTTCAAATCCCACAACACCCACATGCTCACTAGAGGTGGGCATTAGGCAAGCCGCTATTCTCTCAGCCTCTGCTTCCCCAGCTGTAATATGGCAGGAATAATACTGGCATACCTTAGGTTACAGGATTACTGTAGGGAAGATGTATGTGCTTTGAACACTTGGAATATAGGATATAAATATTGACTATTACAACTATTATTGACAGTAGATAGGGCTTATCTTCTGATAAAGGCTGCCTTTTATTTGGGTTCCTGTGTCATGAGTAATCATTTACTTTGCAGTGGTTCCTTTGGCTGATATTTGGCACCCAACAGACTGCTCATTGCCATGACAGGATGCCTAAACATGTGTATTGTTTACTCGGCAGATGGCAAAGTTTGCTTATTGGGAATGTATAGTTAAATCTCATGCAAGCCTCAGAAGCATCCATCTTAGACATCAAGAGCACAAATCCCATTATAGCACAGCAACAGGTTTTGTAAAGCAGAAATGGTAATCTCCTTTAGAAGAAAGCTCGATTGCCTCAAGAAAACGCAGCCAAGATAATCTTGAAACTAAGATCTCTAATTCATTAAGCAGGATTAACTGAGAGGATGAAATGGGAGGAAGAGGCGGAGAGAGCAGGAGAGAGAGAGAGAGAGAGAGAAACACTGTACTAAGGCTTCTAACTATTAGAAAGGTTTACACCACAGGAGAAAACCCTGGAGAGACATAGAAACAGGACTCACCCACATGGCTCTCAGTGATTGGATGAACCACAGAATGCCCACAGCCACCAAGTAACTTAAACATGCCACTATGGACTGAAACACCGATAGGTCTTATCCCTTAAACCAGGAGTGGGAGACCTTCGTCCTGTGGGCCAGATGCAGCCAATGGGGCCTCTCCTCCCAGGCCCTGGCCGGTGTATGCATGTGTGTGAATGGGGTTGCCCACCCACATTTGACTTCGGCTTCACCCACCAACAGGCTTAGTTGTTAGTTCTCTGACCTTAAATGTTTTAATTGAGGATTTTATCTTTTGATTTTGAATGTTTTTAAATGAGATGTTTTCTATTTTCTGTTTGTAAATGTTTTAACTGTGGACATTTTGTATTTTGAATTTTTGTGTTGTAAAGTGTATTAAGATGTCTTTTTGGACATAGTCAAACAATGTATAAGCAGATTGTTTGATTAAATAAATAACATAAACAAACAAGCAATGGCTTCAACAGGACTGCCAACCATACCAGCTGAAACATGCCCCAGAGCCCCCAGGAATCCATCAGAACCCATTAGCCTCTGGGAGCAGAAAATTTCATTAGGTCTCCCACCTTTGCAGAGGGATAAGCTACTGAAAGCCTGAACTTCTACAGGAAGTGATCCAACCATGACAAGGGAGCAGATGTTAAATCCCCAACTCTCAGATCACTATCCACCTGTCCAACTGAGAAAACAAAATCTCAAACATGCCCCCATTCATGTGTTGGACCAATGGCTGCCATGAAATCTGAGCCACCCTAGAAAAGGCAGACCCACCATGGATGTTAAAGTCCTCCAAGATTATTATTCTGGAAGTCCACAACAAGAAGTCTGAGACTATCTCCATCAGCTCAGGCAAGGACGTTGCTGTGCAGCAGAGTGGGTGGTACACAGCAGCAGCATCCCCGGTCTGTCCCAACAGCCCAACACAAAGAAAAACACACTCCAACTTGGTATTCACCCAGACCAGAAGACTGGAGAAGAACTCCTATAGCTGACAGCAACTCCACCTCTCCCTGACCTTGCAGCCTATGCTGCACTAAATCCACAGGTGGGCATAGCTGAAAGAGATTAACTCCTCTCAGCTCCCCCACTTAAGTCTCAGTGACACAAACGAGGTGTCATCCACAAGTAAATCACAGATGACATAAATTGTTTTGCGCTGACCTGGCATTTAACAGCAGCACCAGCAGACCAGAACAGAAGCTGGTAAGATAACCAGGAACTATATTGTTGGAGATCAGCTGGAAGAGGGAACAGGTGTAAAATGTTGAATCACTCCTCCCCTCTCCCAGATTAACCAAATCCCACTGCCATTTATCTTCCTACAAGTAACTACCCTTATGAGGCACCCCTTTCCCTCCCCAGATTAACTAGATCACTCGTTAAGATGGCAGTAAGGCAGAGTGACATCCTCGTGGCACCTGAAGGATTGACCCCACTGCCCAAGGTAGTCTTCCTTTTAAGGCCCTACCCCAGGAAGCTGATGCAAGCAGATTTAATTTCATGAAAAGAAGGTGCTGAAAACTGCCAGGTTAGGCCTGGATCCCTTTAGGACACCAAGCATCTCTGGAGAAGCCAGTAACGCACAGAATATTGATAGTCTAAAGCAGTGGTAAGCCATCAGGTGTCTTCTAGATGCTTTGAACTATAGCTCCCATAAGCGTCAGCCAGCATGGCCAGGGCTTATGGGAGTTGTAGCCTAAAACATCTGGAGGGCACCAGGTTGCCCACCCCTGAGATAATGGTTACTTTTCTCAAAGAGAATTAGTGAAGCATCTTATTGGATCAATCAGTAGTTTACAGATGACCTTCAAGCTTTCTGTTGCACAGAAGTCTTCTTCAGGCAGAGGTAGGTGCCTTTATGATATTTGTTTTAGTGGTGTCAGAGCAACTGCAGTGTGGCTCCTTTCTGTACCACTCAGTAATGGAGGAGCCTGCCCTGTGGCTCCTTCCCACATTAGTTTCACCCCTTCAGGAAACTGGCATGGGAAGGAACTGTGTTTTCAACTCATCCCATACAACTGTTGGCTTCTGACAAAATCACAAGGCGCAGGAAGGAGCTCCTGTGCCACTGCAGTGGGGACCCTGGAAGGAGCTCTACACATTCATAGCGCACCAATCTGGACTTCTTCCTCAAAGAGTCTGAAGTAGCCAAGTCCAAAAATCCTATCTGTTATTTGGTATTTCCTAAAGGAGGTCAGAATTGAGGTTCTGCACTTCAGTGAGCTAAATAGAAACAAAGAAGGCATAAAACAGAAGCAAAGGTATGAGATAGGGGGAAGTCAACTCATCATGAAAGTAAACGCATAACAAAATGTCCTAGCTAGGGAAACCTTGTACTGAATCACACCTACACATTCTGGTAAACAAGGAAACCTTTCCTGGCAGCTTCCTTAAACAAACCAGTTCTTATCCTTGAAGGCAACTGTTATAGTAATTTAGAAACAGACTGCCCACTAGACAACATGCAAATATGAAGTTACTTAGATCCAATGAAAATAGAGGGATTATTAATTTATAGAGGTGCAAAACTATAGGAAACCCCAAAACTAACCAAATGCAGTTCCGTTCCCAGGGAAACCCCCACCCCACGCCAGTAAGTCAATAACTAAGACTGAAGCAAAAAACTGGCATTAAGACAGCACTGATGAAATTGTGCTAACTCAACCTGCTCTCCTTAACCTGGCAGTGCTAACAGAAGAGTCTTCTGGTCTGGAGGCAAGCCAGGACATGTGGGACTGCATGTGGACCTACTTCAAGAGCATTTCTTAGGACAAAACAGAACACTGATGAGGGGTCCACACATTTTGGCTGGTCTTGATGGAAAACCAAAAATATAAGGTTGCCAGGAGCCTGGCCATCACCTTGTCCCTGATCTCGTATTCAGTTTTCAAAGTGAGGTGTAATTTAGTGTCAAGCTTGGAGAGGGGGTGGGGATTGTTCCCACAGCTGTGCTGTGCTTCCAAGACACTCCAAGCACAATGTAAGAACAAGCCCCAGGTTCCTCAAGCTTGGAGTGGACAGCATTCCTGCAGTTGCATTGGGCTTCCAAGGCCCGAGTGCCACTGAAATGCAGCATCAATGCTGGGACAATCCCTCAACCTCAGTTCCAAGCACAGGGAAGGAGGGCTGGATCTCATGTGAAGTTGATACCGTGCCCCCATCGCAGTTCTAATACTGGGGGGAAGACTGGAGGCATGTCATGCTCAAAGGGCAATAGAACACTCATCATGGCAAGCACAGTTATGGAACCTTGATGCCGATATTCATAGTGTGGTTTGGACAGTATCCTGATACATTTGAAGAGCACTTCCTAGGACACAGCCGTTCACTTTCTTGAAGCTGCTCCCAGTGTTAACTATAGCTATTTATCACTAACCCATACCAATTAACAAAACTTCACCATGATAAACTGTTTATAATTTGGGGAATATATAGCAGGGTAGGGCAAGCAAGAGCTGCAATACATTTTTCATCCTATGGGAAAAACAAGTAGGAGAAGATATAAACTATCAAGCACTTATAAGAGAGCTCTTGGCTGTTTATCAAAGACCTCTGCTTCAACCATAGGAGCAAGTGAGCCAATACTTTATTTCTGACTGAGCAGTCTTTTTTTAGTCCATCAGCCTTCAAACAGGCCTCTTGGAAATGCTCCTCAGCAACACTAATTATTTTCATTTTTTATCCTCCTACATGAATGATTCTCTTGATTGCCTTCATTCATGATTACTGCTCTGAAGAGACAAGCATATGAGTTGTACATAATGATACCTGCCACAGGTTCATATACAATGTACACGCAGCTAGTTTGAAACACATTGCAAAGACGACAATCTGACTGCTCTGACACCTTCCAAACCACTGGAGACTGAGGGTTTACTTCTAATTTTTTTTCATTTGGAAGAAATGATTTTACTCTTCAGGGACCTATCATAATTTGAGAAAAACAAAATATCTCCACAGTGAAAGGGGAGCTCCTCCTTTATCCTGCAGAAACTGTACAGAATGCAGAGGTAATTAGTCTAGAAAAAAACTATTTCAACTTAACCCAGACACTAGCTGACAAACCATCAAGTCTTAGCTTGCACCAGCTGTCCTAGATCACTCACTCAGACCAAGTACACATCCTTAAACTTTCTGCAAAATCAGGAAAAACAGCAATAAAGCCAAATGTACAAGGATATAAAGAAAATGTAACTTGCAGGATAGGACTTAATAGCTATCTATTAAACTATTTGTCTAGAGAGACTTGAAGCACTATGATCCTGTTCTACTCCATGTCACCTGTTTGCTGTATGTCTAATCTGGAGAATATTTAAGTCATTAGAAAAGTATTCATCATTATGAGGAAGAGATGGCTTGGGACAGTGTTGCTGGTACAGTGCAACACCCCGCCCTCAGCATATGCACATATGTGCACAAAGACTGAAGTTCTAAAATCAGGGTGGATAAAAATCAATGATTTTTAAAAATAAATTTAAAAAATTGATTTTTCTGATTTAAATTGATTTTTCTGATTTAAATTGATTTTTTAAATTTAAACTGATTTTTTAAAATAAAATGCTTTTTGAGGAAAAATCTATCTAAAGATAGTTTTCTATTTAAGATAAATTATAGTCCAAAGGTTATTCATCATGAAATAAGGATTAGTTTTTAATTATGTAGCATGATGCTGTATATTCATGCAATGTTTAAATTTTTTGGTAAATGAATTCCATTAATCCATTCACAATGTCATGTTCTTCCAGAGGTTTCTGTAAGATTATTGGGCCATTTTTCTATCTAGAAGATATTATCACAGATGCTTGGTTTTACAGTTCTCAAAACTGTGAATTTGTGTCTTCAGAGATCACATGCTGCTTCTTCACAGCAAAAATGTTATAAAATAAACATACAGAGTTGAGAAAAAGACCTTAATACCCTTGTTCCTTTGCAAATCTATGTACACAGAATCAACCCCATACCTCTTAAGTGCTAATAGTATAACCAAACCAGTATTATTTTTAAATATAACTGTAAAACTAATCTGAAACGTTGTTATTCTAAAAATGAAACCTTCATCTGGTTGTAAATATTAAGATTATACCAACAAGAATGAGTCTTTGGTAACTCTTGAGTTGCATAAAATATGTATTACCGGTAAGCTTATATAGCGAGGAAGAGTGCACTTGGGGGAAGGGAGTCACATGATTAAATCGAGTCTTACTGAGTAGTGATTTAAATCGTGATTTAAATCAAACTGATTTAAATCAAATCTACGCTGTCTAAAATTAATTTATTAATTTATTATATTTTTGATTCACCCATCTGGCCAGTCATCCGACCACTCTGAGCGATGTACAGTCCAATAAAATACAAGAAAGAAAAACAGAGTGTAAAACACAATTAAAAACAGTACAAAACTTATCCTAACCCATCCCATATTCCCGCCTGAAAAGCCACATTTTTAATGCACGGCGGAAACTAATCAAGGAAGGGGCATGGCAGAGGTCACTGGGGAGAGAGTTCCATAAATTGGGGGCTGCCACAGAAAAGGCCCTCCTCCTAGTCCCCACCAGCCTGGTTTCTCTGGTAAAATAAAATAATGTTTCTGTATAAAAGGTACCCAAGATCAAACCATAAAACACCATGTGATCTGCATAGAGCCAACACCTATCTGAATAGCTCCAGCTCTTCGTTTGCATAGTCCTGCCCTGGAGCCTTTGTTTTGGCCATGCCAGAATCCAAGCATTGCCTATATATAATTAAATGCTCACATTTATAGGGTCCCAGTCTGGGGAGGTGAACTGAGCCTTGCCCCACTCCTCTATCCACTCACACTTCTCTTGCTTGAACCTTTACCCACTATGCAATTCCATTCCATCTGATGCCTCCCTCCCCCATCTCAAAGCCAGATCTCTGCTGGATGGAGTCAAACCACTACAGTAAAACCTTGGATTGCAAGTAACTTGGTCTGCAAGTGTTTTGCAAGACAAGCAAATTTTTAAAATAAATTTTAACTTGATAAACAAGCGACGTATTACAATGCAAGTACGGTCAAGAAAAATGAAGACTTTACACTATCATTCTTTATTGCAGCTTAAATTAAAAATACGTGTACAAATTTCTTATGGGAAATCTCGCTTTGATATACAAGTGCTTTGGATTACAAGTACGTTTTAGGAACTAATTATGCTTGCAATCCAAGGTATTACTGTATAATATATTGCCTCCCCGCTCCCATCAGGAAACACCGCCTCCTTTGTAAACATAAGCATAGGAACAAGTTATTTTTGTTTGTTAAAAAAGACAAATAACTGCCCCCAGTTTTGTTCTTTCTGCCTAGATACGTTGTTCCAGATACCCCTGGAGTCGTTCCAGCCTGGTGACCAAGTCCCGGTAAAGAAAAAGGAGCATAAAAGACCACTACTCCCAGATCACATCCCTGGGTAGGCCTCACCTGGAAGCAGGCCATACTCACGGAAGAAGAAGCCAGCACGGGACACCAGCAGTAAAAAGCAACTAAAAAGCTAAAGTTACTGTTTCCAAACAATAGACATTGCAAGAGTGTTGCTTGCTTTTTGTATTTGTGCCACCACAATGGCCAAGTTTTAAAGTAGTCCTGTTCCTGCAAACTTTTTGCTAAATAAGATCCCGACCCAGTGTGAACACCCCCACTCTCAGTCAGAACACCTGAGTAAATCTGCTCGCACCTGCATCTTGTGTGCTCTAACCCCTGTGCCAGTGCAAAAAGAGTGCCATTCCCTAGAGCTAGTAACAAACTGTGCAAAGCTCAGCATTTCAAATTGTTGTATAAATAAAGCACACTGTTAGTTCCATAATGCATAAATAGTCATATGCCACCTATTGACATTTAACCCCTGCCAATGGGCATGTTCAAATCTTGTCATCTACAGGAAATTCCATTGGCAAACCTTGGACAAGCACTCTCCAACTACAACTGGCAAAACACTCCCCCAATGGAAGTGATTGAACAGTTGCCTTTCACGTGTGAAGAACATCCCAATGCCGTAATCATTATGACTGTGTACCACCATTGGGATAGCTGGGCCTCACGGATAGAATATGAAGCAGACACAGGCCTTGTCCAAATTGCCTACATTGATGAACAGGGAACAGAGTGGAGTTACGTAGAAGATGCCGCCAAAATAAACATGACCTCAACGCGTTTTGACTTCCAGGTCCACCTATCCCACTAGGGGAACCAGAATGTAAACTAATCTGTTTTCAGTGTTGCCTTAGATTTTTACAGCTTATAGCAGAAGACGAGCTGCAAAGAGCTTAAAGATTTAAAAAAAAATGCTGTAAGGGGGGAGATATGTTAGAAAAGAAAACATAGTACATGTACAGAGTGCAAGAATAAAGTTCCACCATCTACAAATAATGAACAAAGCTGTAAATAGCACACATTGTGAAAATGAACTACCGGTAATCTCTTTGTTCCACTCCCTCCTGGCCTGAGCTAACTAACCTTGCTCATCTGCCTTTGAATTAGAATTGTATCGCTTCTTGTCTGGTTGTATGCCTAGTGCCTTCTCTCCTTCGGCTAGAATCTGTATCTTTCTGTGCCAACGCCAAATGTAGCAGGCACATGGGACATCTAGTGCCTCAAAGTGCCCTTAAGGTTATGAGAATCATTAATCTAGCTAAGAGAGGAAGGGATAAGTAGCCTTAAGCTTCTGATTGGTTATTGTTATGTTCAAATGAAAGTTTCTAATTGGCTGTTGTCATATTCGGGGAAATGTATGTTACTGGTTAACATGTTTAAGCAATATGTTTGATTCACTGAAGCCATGCTGTAAATGTAAAGTATAAAAAGGCTTGCATGCCCCACTTTCCTTTGTCCAGCTCCGATTTGGGCACGCGCCCCTGCTGGTCCTTTTTGCGCAGAAATAAACTTTGAAAAACCTCACTACTGGGTGCTGCTTCCCTCTCCTTGAACACTGGGTTCCCTAGGGAGAGGACTGAGCAACACATGGATGGAGGGAAAAAATTGTTTGGTCCCATTTTTAAGAGAACCAACCTAATTTGCTCTTCCTGGACTAATACACTGATTTGAACAGTTGCCCTTCGTATTGCACAATGCCTTCACTCAAAAATTGTGTACAACAATTCATATATTAGGGAGGGAAGTTGTTAACAAAAATGCATATGTTAGAGGAGATTGTGTATGAAAGTTAATGTGAATTCTTGCATTTGTGTGTGCTTTTTTAAATCACAAACGGATGTGAAAATTGGACAGAACAGACTGAGTACATGTGAAACTAACATGGACCAAAAATAGACTGATTCATCCATCCCTACTTCCCCTTTCCCCAAAGTGGTTTCCAACCTGGTTTCCATTCCTATGCACTGAAGGGTATAATAGTTAAAATACTGAGAAGCACACATGGGAACAAGGCTATTGACTAGATCAGTGATGGCGAACCTTTTTGAGCCCGAGTGCCCAAACTGCAACACAAAACCAACTTATTTATTTCAAAGTGCCTTAAATTTGGCAGAAAGGAGGAGGGGGCACTAGTTGATCGCGCCCTGCTCTGTCTCAGGGCATGGCTCTTCACCGGGCGCGCAAAGATTCGGGCGCGTGCGTGCTGTGCTTCTGAGCTGTCTGTTTAGTTAGGAGGAGGGCTGGGTGCCTGCACAGTCTGCTTCTGGGGGTGGAGATGTTGGAGTGTGCCTGCCTGTGCAGGCCAGCGAGGAATGAGTGGAGAGGAGTTACTATCGAAACCTGACGCTGAATGCAGAAGGGGATGGTCTTTTCGCAATCTGGCGACCAATGGCTCGAGTGCCCACAGAGAGGTCCCTGCGTGCCAGCTGTGGCACGCGTGCCGTAGGTTCGCCATCACTGGACTAGATGTTGTCAATACTGCGCTAAATGAACCAATGGTCTGATTCTGCATAAGATGCTTTCCTCTGCATTCATACAAGTAAAATTCTATCACTGCATGCACATCCGTGACAGTTGCTCCACCCAATGAAACCATCGCATGAATAACATCAAGGGAATTAGGGTTCTTGACACTAGCAACTTTTAGATTTAATGCAGTCCCACGTTTCTTCAAACAATCAGATTACGGTAAACAGATGCCTGCTGCAGATTTTCAGCTAAAATTAGATGGAACTGAGTAGGAACAGTACACTTGGAATGAGTTAGTGGGGAGTGACAAAAATCTATTCATTGGACCAAAAGCAAATGTGTCCTTTCAAAGACACAACTGTTTCAATAACATCGAAATAGACAAAGTCAGTTACTGCCAAGATAGCTTCCATATCAAAGGTCTCCAAACAGTAACAAACGTATTCCTTTGTCTGCGGCTTGCCACTACAGAATTATATCCACACTACTATATGCTAAGTGACCAAACCCAAGATGAGCAGAGCTTAGCTGTGTTACCATCGCTGAATCCTCCTCACCCTTTATTCGGGGAATCAACTCTTCTTCTTGCACTTTGAAATGAAAAGTGAAAATGAACTAGCTTAGGAGGAATTTTGCCAAAGCCAGTGTGGCGTAGTGGTTAGAGTGTTGGACTGGGACTCGGAAGATCCGGGTTCTAGTCCCCGCTCGGCCATGAAACTCACTGGGTGACTTTGGGCCAGTCACTGCCTCTCAGCCTAACCTATCTCACAGGGTTGTTGGGAGGATAAAATGGAGAGGAGGAGGAGGATTATGGAAGCTGCCTTGGGTTCCTTGCAAGAAAAAAGGCGGGGTATAAATATAATAAGTAAATAAAGCATGATATTCCAAGTAGGCTTCCATGTCTAATGTAAGCCAGTCTTTGCCAACCTGGTGCCCTCCAGATATTTTGGACAACTCCTCCCAGGATTCTTGATCATTGGCCATGCTGGCTGAGCCTGATGGGAGTTAAAGTCAAAAACATCTGGAGGGTACCAGGTTGGGGAGGGCTACTGTAAGCCATACGACTTCTGCAATGAACTGTTAATTTCGGTGAGTCTCTCACATTTTCAGCAGTCACTCTTCCTTTCCCAGGGCAGCATGCCTCTCTGGACCTCTCACTCTCAGCCAGCCACACTAAGTAAGGAGGAAGTAACCCAGGCTGTGCCCTAGACTGGCCCGTGGGGCTGTCTAGTTAGCAACTACTGACCTACATTGTTCTCTACCCTAACATGCTATTTTTTGAAAATTCTCTTATCCTGCCTGTCTGCTGCCAACAGGCGCAAACATGATGCATGAGATAATGATTTAAGGAATTTTTACCACCACACCCAACAATGAACTTTGATCTCCATCCAGGGCCTAGTTAAGTGACAGCCTAGTACTATGCGGTTTGGGTACACGTGCCAACAATCTTATATACCACAGTACTTTTAAGCGACTCCCACAAGAGAAGATATGTTGCTTGGGAAGGCATATTTGTGCATCCAGCTGCAGTGATTTATAGAAGAAAAACAGTGTCACCATGGATCCAATCCTTTCCAGGGAGGACGCACAACTTTCCAGGGAGGACACACAAATAAAAAAACCACTGACTGCCCTTTTAAATACCAAATAGAACAGCTAAGATTCAAGAGGCACATTAAAGCTCTTTTTATCTTAAGGACAATGTGACTTAAATTGAAAAAGAATTTCTACAACTAAGGATTCTGATCTTTGAATATTATGTCAACAGCATCTTTAAACTGTGAGTTATAAAAAGCATATCTAAATGAACTTCCCAAACATTAGTTGTTTTACTCAGCACTTTTCAGATTTCTGGCCAACAGTTACATCTCAGAAACATAATTGTGAAAAATCATCATCATCATCAGGCGATCACTCGTGACCGAGTAAGATTGTCTTCCGGGATAAAAGGAGGAAATTCTAAAGAAGATTGTGTAGACTCTAGTGAAAAATACCTTGAAGGATAGGAAGGTGGAGTAAAAACCAAACCAGCTGATGCATGTTTCAAAATATGCTGACTGAGAAGTCCTATACCTGAGGCATTACTGTACATTGGTGAATGTGCTTACTGCTCAACAAACCAGCCTTTTGAAACACCCTTAGGAATTCATGGTCAGGTTGGTATACATCAACACTGTGTGAAGCAGCAGGGAGAAATATGTAGGCAATTATATGGTTAGAGAAGACCAGAAATGTTATGGTTTTCGAACCATACACTTGCTTTCTCCAGTACAATTATAATTATTTGCTTGCACAGTATGGCCAAACAAACTTTAACTTGACTACTATGGCTATCATCTCTTGCTGAAGTGCCATTCAAGTTCTCATGAGGAACATGAGCAGGAGGATGCTATTGCACTCATGTCCTATTTGTGGGTTTCACACAGGCAGCTGGTTGGCAACTGTATGAACGGAATACTGGACAAGATGGACCCTTGGTCTGATCCAGCATGGCTCTTCTTATATTCTCTCTGGTGGTTTAGTATGTGTAAAAGCAGTGGTGGTCAACTCCCCCCCCCAAACAACGTATTTTGGGCACTGGCTTGCAGCATAAGATGGTGCATCCAGAACTTGAGTTCTGTAGGCTTGAAAAGACTATCAGTGACATGCGAAATCTCTTTACAAGCAAGACCAAAACAGTACTTTATACATAAGAAGGACAAAGTAGTTGTGGCAGAGCAGCCAGATGAAAATGTTATTCTGCTGATGCAGCCTAGCTAAAATGACTAACACAGCCCTTATAAGAAAGAATAGTGCCTACCATAAAGGAAGATTTGGAACAGATAAACTAAGATGTGAATTACCATAAAGAAATTATGTCAACTGTCTCAAGCAGTCCCTATAAAAAGAGCAATAGGTTAACATAGCAATTTATCCCCTGGGCTACCATATGGCCCAGGGGATAAAAAGGCCCAACTCCTCATAGCAGCCTGTCAGTTCATCAGAATCCCATCTCTGTAACAAAAGCAACTTTCCAGCCCTACCTTGGCAGTTTTGAATGCCAAAGAAAATGCCCATTCCTGGTCAGTAAATGCCAGAGTAACCAAATTCATGAAAAGAACAATTATTTGTGGCAGACCTCCCCTTCAAATAGAAGGCAGTTATAACAAGATTTGGTGGATGGAAGCGGACGCAAGACAAATACAGGCAAGAGGAACAATACCAGTGTTATGCAACAAAAGTTGATTTCAAACTTCTAAATCACACTCACCTATAACAATTAAGGATTATCTCCAAGTGACCATTCAGGAAAATTTTATTGTATTAAATGTGTTCATTTTGTCTCTTCAAGGCAATTGGTGCATCACAAGTGGCTAACATAGTACAAGTGAGCAAGGGATCTTATTTGAAAGGTTGAATTATATCTGAAAACCCTTTGCTACACACTGAATTGTTCCTCCCTCAGTATAGAATAGTTGCATTTTTCTCCAGTTTTGGTATGCTGAATGCCCGAGTGAATAATACATTATTGTCTTTTCATGCTTAAATTCAAAGAGTGGATTCAGAAAACCATAGCCTGGATCCAAAGAGCCATAAAACTAGTTCTGTGAGTCAGAGGCCTTTAGTTGAGTTTTTCTTAAAACAGCAATCTCTTGTATCACATGGCAAAATGTTTTTAAACTGAATAGAGTTTCAAAAGCAGCTTATGATATGGCATGGTAGTCAGTTACTCAAAGCAAAAATACAAGTCCCTTGGTATGGGTCTAAACAGCATTTGGGTTCCAACTCACATTCTGAAATCACATGTGTTATAGCAGATTTAGATTATGGCTTCACAGTTCACCACAAGATAGTATGTTCCCCTCTTAAAGTCCTGCTTTAAGTCCTGAAATACAGTAATACCTTGGATTGAGAGCATAATTCGTTCCGGAACCGTGCTTGTAATCCAAAACACTCTTATATCAAAGCGAGTCTCTGGCAGGCGTGAGCGGGGCCGATTTCGGCCCGCTACGCCCGCTCGAGGCGAGCGGTTACATCCCTACCTTGTCTTGCAAGACGTCGCTTGTTTATCAAGTCAAAATTTATTAAATGTTTTTGCTTGTCTTGCAAAACGCTCTCAGACCAAGTTACTTGCAATCCAAGGTATTACTGTATAGAATTTTGGCTTCTTTGAGTGAGCCTATTAGAGTGAATTCTGATAACCCTGTTAATAATCCACTCACACTGCAATAATATCTTCACAAGGGAACTTCACTAGTGCTCTTACGAAGTGAACATACTACCTTGTGGTGAATCGTCAAGCCATAATCTAAAGCTGCTATAACACATGTGATTTCAGACATGTGATAATGTGAGCTGGGATCAGAGTCAAAGTCAAAGGTATTTTATCGTCTTAAATCATGTCACAATGAGGACATAGGTTGTAAATAAGCTATATGCTGTAAATAATATATACAACTGCATCCTCATTTATCTTTTTTTCTTCCTTTTTTTTCCACATTGCCACTAAGTTCTCTCAAGTTTACAGTATATTAAAAAAATACTTTCATTTTACAGATGAAGAAACTGAGGTTAAGTGATTCATCTAGTTACAACAGGATGGAGCTTAGCAGATTTTATGTTTGAGCATTTGGATCTAACATGAACCAGCAAATATGGTTAGTGAAAAGGAACACTCCAACACATTCTGGAACACAACACACAGCATAATCAAACAAATACCACTTGCATACAAACTAATATGGTTAGCCAGGCAAGACAGGCAACAGAGAAAGCCCAGGCATGAAAATGAGACGTATAGGTCGATGTTAAATTTTTCAGAATTCAGACACTGACAAAAATGGCAGAAGTACTCTTCCGTTACAAAACATACCATTTAAAAAATGGACAGTTTAGCAATACCTTGTTGGAAATGAATCCCAAGGTACAAATGACAGCGTTCAATCTAGTGACTAGACAGAAGACAGGTTTCATAGATTTCATAGATCATAGAGTTGGAAGGAGCCTACAAGGCTATCGAGTCCAACCCCCTTTAATACAATGCACTTAAGATAAAATTGCACTTTTGTTCACAATGTAAAAATTTATATTGACAAGCCTCAGAAGTTACTGACCCTTAGAAATACTTTGAGGACTCACCCAAGTTTGCATAGAAAAGATGCAAAGCTTTCACTATGCAAAAGCACTACAGAAAGTTACAGGACACAGTCACTTACCCACTGGATTTAGGACTATGGTAAACATAAGAAGTTGGAACCAGGCCAAGTTAGTTGCACTTGGGTCCCATTGAAATGAAGCCGATGAAGCCGATTATTTAGATCCGTGCCAGTCGGGCTTCAGGTCTGGACATGGGATGGAGACGGCCTTGGTCACCTTGGTGGATGATATGAGGAGGGCTTTGGATAGGGGTGAATGCTCCTTTCTAGTCCTCCTCGATCTCTCAGCGGCTTTTGATACCGTTGACCACGGTATCCTCCTGGACCGTCTGGAGGGGTTGGGCTTGGGAGGCACTGTATTGCAGTGGTTCCGGTCCTTCCTCTCTGGAAGGTACCAGAGGGTAGTTCTCGGGGAGGAGGCTTCGGACTCTCGGCTGCTCACTTGTGGAGTGCCGCAGGGTTCCATCCTCTCCCCGATGTTATTCAACATCTACCTCAAGCCGCTGGGAGCTATCATCAGGAGGTTTGGGGTGCAGTGTCATCAGTATGCGGATGACACGCAGCTCTACCTCTGTTTTAAGTCCTCACCGAGGTTGGCCGTTGAGACCCTGTCCGTGCCTGGAGTCAGTGGCTGGCTGGATGGGAAGGAACATGCTGAAACTGAACCCCGACAAGACCGAGGTACTTCTGGTGGGGGACAAGGGAAGGTTAGGGGATGTTGACCTGGTGCTGAATGGGGTACATCTACCCCTGAAGGACCAGGTCCGCAGCTTGGGGGTCATTCTAGACTCCCAGCTGTCCATGGAGGCTCAGGTGGCAGCTGTGAGCCGGGCAGCGCTGTATCAACTTCATCTGATACGGCAGCTGCGCCCCTACCTTCCTAATCACCTGCTCCCATCAGTGGTTCATGCCTTGGTCTCCTCTCGCCTAGACTACTGTAATGCGCTCTACGTGGGGTTACCCTTGAAGACGGTCCGGAAGCTTCAGCTGGTACAGAACGTGGCGGCTCGCCTGATTAAGGGCAGCCGCCGGCGTGATCACATCACGCCAGTGCTTAATGAGTTGCACTGGCTACCAGTTGCTTGCCGAGCCGAATTCAAGGTGTTGGTTTTGACCTTTAAAACCCTACACGGCTCCGGCCCAGCTTATCTCAAGGAGCGCCTCCAGCAACATCAAGTAGGCCGCTCAACAAGGTCTGCCACGGACGGCCTTCTCCTTATCCCATCAGCCAGAGCAGCCAGGCTGGTGGGGACTAGGAAGAGGGCCTTCTCTGTGGAGGCCCCCACATTATGGAACTCCCTCCCTAGTGACCTTCGCCATGCCCCCTCCGTGATGAGCTTCCGCCGTGCATTAAAAACATGGCTGTTCAGGTGGGAATATGGGGTGGGTTAGGTTTTTAATAAGAATTTTTTATATTGTTTTAATTATTATATTTTATTGTGTTGTGTTGCTGTATTTTGGCTGTACATCGCCCAGGGTGGCCGGGTGACCGGCCAGATGGGCGATTGATAAATATAATAAATAAATAAATTGAAATGAGTGGGGCAAATGAGTAATTTGTCCTATTGATTCCAATGGGACCTAAGTGCCACTTAGACTGGACCCATCCATAGCGTTATAACCCTCCAACAGCAATTGTATAATGCAGCCCATAATCTATTATCAGGAGTAGATGATTGGTTACACCAGCCAGTTGCTGATACCAAACCCCACAAGTGACAAAGACACAGCTACCACTCAAGTGTGTAAGCATGCTAAGGGGCAGGATCTGCTGCTAATTTAGTACTGATCTACACAGCTCTTCATAACTAAGGAGGACGATGTGGGCAAATAAGAGTGCCTACTCTTCTCCCAGAAACATCCACTGTATTTATACACACACACACACCATTACCACATCATTCCCTCTGATAGTGAACTCCGCCAGCAAATCCTGACAGGATTGTAGTCAAAATAGGCTCATTAAGAAATAAAAGGGTAGCAGCCATATATTTGAGGGAACCCCAAGATTTGCAGAAGCACAATTTCCACCCCAGAAAAATGCAGCCCAATAAGAAATGAGCATGTTCAGTGGCTGCAGAATGCCAAGTGCCTGCGGAGGGCAATGAAATGGAGTATCCTGGAAAGGGTGTGGCTGGCTGGAAACTGAACTGGAGCACTCCATCCTACGACATTTTGTTGCCATTCCCACTTGTTTCCTCCAAGAGTGAACTCAGGTGGTCAAGTTTCTATAGTCTGGAAGAGAAACCGGGCCACCCTAAGTTAAAGGAGTGGTTTTCAGATACACCAGGACTTCCCTAGATATGCAGAAACTATGTAAGCTTGTAATTAAAAAAAAGCTACAAAAAATACTTTTGACGAGAACCTGCGAGCTTGCAGAACGCTGACAACAGTTGAGCCTACAAGGGGGGTGGGGAGAAGGAAATCAGATGCTAGCCACACTGCGAGTCTACGAATCAACCCTATGGTTGAGAACATTTAAGACATGGAATGTGTGTGTCAGTGGGGAAAATGGAAACAGAGCATGGGGGAGTGGGAAATGGCCTCCTCAAGCCTGTTATAATAAGTATCCCAGAAAGGGGGTGGGGGAGGGAGAATTAATTTGCGGAGATCCACCTCTTGCACTATACAGGGGCGTTTCAGGAGGAAGGAGAGGGGGGAAAGGATATATTTCTCCTTTCCCCATTCTCCCAAACTGAGGCGCTACCCTCGCTCTCATATAGCTATAAAATTCTTAAGTTTGCAGCTGGCAGCCCTCTAGCGTTTGGTAGCACACGAGTGAAAAACCTTGGGGATGGGAGAAAGAACAGTGTGCTTTATTATCCCTTCCCACACCTGAAATTGCTCCCCCATGCCCAGGGCTGAACACCACTACAAGGTTCTTCTTCCAGGCTGACTGAATAGGAACTTTCCTCTTAGGGGCTAAGGATACACTGTAACATTGTGTTGCAGGTCCCATTTGTTCTTCTATACTCTTAACCAACAATGTAGCTATTTCCCCCCCCCCCCCCTTTTCATGAATAAATCCTTGCCTGTGGCTTCTCAAACGAGACCAGGTTTTTGTTTATGTGACCACTGCATGAAAAAGTAGCGGAAGACACAAGAAAGGTATAGGAAACAAGGCAGGAGGAAGCAACAGGTGGTAGGTACAGCATTAATAAGGGGCTACACTGTAGACAATGGGTTTGTGGAGCAGGAACTCAATGGTTTCCATGACTGCCCCATCCTTTTCTCTTTTGCCATACAAGTCAAATTATATTGACTTGTCCGAATAAGCAGATGGGGAGCTATATCTGCAGTCACACTTACAGTTCAGTTTGAGAACCACTAGTCCAAGTAACCTGTGGTTGGGTAAATCTTTTGCATATGTACAATTTCCACCAATCATACATTCAACGTTCTGTCATGCCTAGCAGTCCCATTGCTTCTCCCACAAAGCTTTGGCAATGTATAAGTCACCCAGCCACTCTGCTTCTTGGCAGCAATTTTCATGAACATGACAGGGCAGAAATGTACTACTATACATGCAAATAACTGCTGGGAAGCAGTGTTCTGCTGGCTCATACATTACTTTTCCCTTGTGGATACAGCAACAGATTCATTCAGTGTATGGGAGTTGTCAATGTATGAACCAGGCAGTTTCTAAAAAGAAAAAACCCATCCCAAGCACAGATCTGGATTTTTCTGTCCTATTCTTATAAACGCCAAGAAACAACTACATTTAGCAAGATCAAATTTCACTTCCTGTACATACTGACAACAAATTATGGCTTTGCTTGCATTACCGGAAAGGTTAGCAGCTAAGGGTTAGGTCTGAGATCCAAATGACCCGAAGCCAGTAAGTATGATACAGCACATTTGGAACAAGAGAAATCTGCCAGCCAAGCAGTACCCCAGGGCTGTGTGCATTTTATGATCACACTACACAAGTGCAGAAATTATCTGGCACAGAATTCAGCATCCTGAAAATATCAGCTCTTGACAGGCAATGAAGTGTGCGAGGTATGTCTGGCAGTGATGACAGTTGATTACATGTTTTGTCAGAACTCCCATTAAGGTTATGTCCTCACTCGAAGGTCGGTGATGAAGGTTTTGCAATTAATCCATACTTGATGACATGATATATTTCAAGTGATATGGGAGGGGGCTTCGAAACAAGTAAATATGTAAAACTGTATTAGCTAAGACAGGATGCAGAGTCTGGCATTTCTTGCCACACAGTTCTAATATTTTAACCAGAGTATACACACAGCCCTGAATTTGCCAGCATACAGCATTCTAGCAAAAGCACCCAATTCAGCAGATTGTGTTTTCTGAAATTTTGTGCAGTATTTTACCTTAGTGATGAAATAAAGTGAAAAAGCTTGTGGGCTAGTCTTCTGGCTCTTCTTATGTTTTGCTAACTAATAGAACTAGCATTGCAGATAGTTCTGTTGTGATGCTGAGAAGATACTGAAGGGGTGATTCTTTAATGGAAGTAGCCTGTCAATGCCTCCTTTAGCAATTTGGATGGACTTAATGAAGAGAGGAATGGAAAAATGCATAGGGTTGCTCATCTATGTTTAATTTAAAGTAGGGGTGGATACATGTGTCCCCTACTAAAATTTGTAGTGGTGGCAAAACAATCAGCAGAAAGCTAAAACGGACAAATTTAGCTTGTATTCAGCTGTTAGCAGCTGAAAATTGCCATTTCCTTTTGCTATTGCCGCCAAATTTGGTGGTGCAGCAACATAAGCATGGCGTGCGGTGTGTGTGTGCACACACGCGCAATAATCGGCCCTGGACACACACACCCAAGTTCCCCACCCTTGCTTTAAAGGTTTCAGTGTATTGCTAGTGTGATTTGCCTCTCCCAGTTCCATGGCATTCACCCCAACCATTCTAGGTTGATTTTGCTGTATCAAACAGCACAGAAATCAGATATGAAATATAAAACATAAGAGTTTACTGATTATTGAATTTTGTGCTCGAGAAGTTCATTTGATCTTTTGTTCCCTGCTTGCCTTACATTATGCATTAAGCTTACAATATGAAAGGCCTTTAAGAAGTATTATGAAAGCATAATACTTTCTAAAAGTAATTTTTCTAGGTAAGATATCCCGAGTCAGGCATGAGGATAGTTTTAGAAAGAGATACAAAGTGTGCATACGCAATTTAGCCATATGCAGATACTTTCTAAAAGCATAGGGTTGTATCCAATGTTAGTCCTACTTAGAGTAGACTGACTGAAATTAATGGTACTTAAACTAACATTGGATACAACCCATAGGTATTAGTAAAGGTCTTTGCACACTATGCTGAGACCTTCATTGAAAATCTGATTCCTCACGTCTCACCTCTCCTAAAATTATTATTATCTACTCTCAATTATTAGCAGTCTTCCCATCTTAAAATTATGGTACAGTAAACCCACTGCCTAGAAGCTTAATTTGAATGGATTTCATTGCGGAATAGTCCTAACACCTATACTAAAGGGAACTTCCATGTACTTTTCTGAATGAAAAGGCAGCCTAGAGAATGCTAATTTAACACACACAAAAAACCCTAAGATGTTTCTTATTTTGCTTTTTGCAGCCATCTATTGCTTCAGGTAAAAGGAAAGGGCAAATTATAGAATTGTCTGCTAGGTCTTGTGTTCAGTAGCATGTCCATTGAAAAACTAAGTTGGGGCGGCCAAGAGGGTTTAGTCATTTTTGTCAGTTCACAAAAATGAATTTATAATACTGATGTGTTACAGTTACTCTTTTTACCCTGTCCAGAAGAATTACATTTTGAATGCTGAGAATGTTGTAGCTAACATTTTAGTGGCATCCAATTTTTACCGAGAGGAATGTTTGCAAGGGGGAAGATTGAAGGAAGTGGGCATTGAAAGCAAAGTATGGTTAGCATCCAAGTTACATAGGCGCACAAAAAAAAGCTACAAATGTTATCCATGAAAGAATGCACCACAAACATCAGCATTTATTCATTTTTAACATTTTAGCAAAAATGACAAAATACCCAAGCTTGCTAGGTTTAACTTTTGTTAGCCTAGGCTTAAACATTACACATTTAGATGTCAAAACGTACTAAATTGCCAGCATTCATGCACAACTAGAAAACATCCTTAATTTGTTTAAACCAGAAATGCACCATCAGTAACATACTAACATTATTCACTACTAAATATTGCAAGCGTTGAAATTAAATTTGCCTCAGAAATGTTAACTTCACAGTAGATGTAAACTACTAGTTGGCTCACATGTCAAATCCAAACAAACAAACAAACAAAACCAAAGCAAGATGCATGCTAATATTAGTGTACAATTGGCCCTAGCACTAATGCAGGGTAACTGTTCACCTAGAATCAGTTTAATAAAAAGCAAAGTGCATACATAAATTTACAACAATTTTAAGGACAAAAAAATGGTCCTATTCATGTGGTCCCAGCAATTAAACGCAAAAGTCTGACATATGAGCTCCGATGAGCTGTTTATAAATATCTTAGATTACGTACAGTATAATGAAAGAGTTCATTTGAAATCTTCAAAAAATGTTCCTGTTAATCCTCAAAGGGTGCTCGTTATAGCTTAAAATTTCTGTTAAATGCGTGCGTTGAATTACTTGTTATCCAAGCGTAGCAGCTGCTCCTTACCATTTATTGTTAAAGACTTTAACTGGCCATCTTCTTCAACTTCTACTCTCTCTTGTCCATTCTCAACAATTCTGCAGGATAAAAATCCATTTAATAGTCTTTTTGAAATGTTTTGAATACTGATCAAGTGGCACAGGGATCTCTTGACCATAAAGTGATTTACTACCAACTGGTACCAAATAGCAGCAGCTAAATTGAAAAGCTTCATTTTATGCAAAAGTTTGAAACAATTATTTGTGCTAATGTTACCAAACCCTTGAGGTCCTTTTTAGGTGAACTACCATTTTAACATGATAATTTTCCATAATCATCACATTTCTAACTCATTAGTATGTCAGTTACAGGAATATCTAGCCAAATCAGTCCTACTCCCAGCACAAGACTTGGGATAATCAAAGACAGTAACTGAAAAACAGAGAATCCAATCTTACTAGGAATAGTGTTACAAATCTGAACAGTGTATTCACATCCTTTCAGATTAATTGCAACTAGTAAAAGCTTTAGTTTCCTAACTCTCTTGGGCAAGTAACATTGAGAGAAGCAACTAATTCATATACGTAGTTACATATTTTTTAAAAATGCATTGCACTTTGGAAGCTGTTGCATTACTAACCTACTAAAACATTTGAATTTAAATCACTATACCTCTTTGTAGTAATTTTTCTGCCATTAACTATTTTAGTTGAAGTCGATACCGATTTGAAGTTACCCATCCCACTGCCACCAAACGACGTGGAGGAGAATGAAGTAAGGCCCCCATGTCCCAAAGACCCAAACGAAGTAAAACCTGGTAAGGGAATAGGAGTGACAGAATGTATTTGACCAAAACAAAAAGTGTAACATTTATTCATAAAATATTAGGAAGTGATCAACAGTTTAACACCTATGTTTGCTTTTCAGATTAACAAATGTGCTAAGGATCAGCATTAATTGTCAGGCCACTATATGTAACCAGGTCTACTAACTGCTGCTACCGCCTTACATTCTGAATTTCAGCAATCCTAAATACCAGTCAATCTCATCTAGTTCAACTGTTGTTGTCTTCAGCTTTTGAAGGCCCAACTCAAGCTGATGTTTGGAGTCCTTATGATTTTTCTAATATACATTTATGAAGAAATTATTTAACAGTAAATCAGGTGAAACATCCTTTGTAAAAGTGAAAATTACATAACTTACTGATTTAGCCAGTGCTGTGAGTCTTCTGAAGAGCTAGACACAACACACTGACCCAGTTTCCATTTCTCATATACTAGGGATCCAAACAGTAGCTCCCGCATGTCACCTAGCAAATCACTTTTGAAACAAGAGATTTTCCAAAAGCAAACTGGGTGGAGGGAGGAGAGAGAGAGTTCACACTCAAAAAAGCCTTTGGGTGTTCCTAAAATAGCTTTCTGAATCCAACACTTTTCCCTTTGTTATCTATTCCCATAATTCTAGCTCTTCAGAAGTGTTCATGCATTCCAGGGGCTCATCCCAAGAAATCCTAGTTTGTAGGCCTACATAGCTTAAACTTCACTGTAAAACTACTTCAAGTTTTATGGGAAATTTACATTTTTAATGACATTAAATTAAATTCATCCTACCTGTATCAAATGAAGAAAAACCACTCCCAAAGGCAGGAAATCCACCGAAGGCAGAGAAAAAGGATCCACCACCTCTGTTTCTGTTTCCACGTGGCCCTCGTCTATTACCAAAAAAGTCATCAAAAGGATCTTCTGCAAATAAAATTAAAGAGGTTTTAGAAGTTAGCCAGTGAATTTCAGTACTAAACACACACATACACACACTAAATACCACATAAAATTAAAGTTCTTTTTAAAAAAGCTTATAATCCATTCATTTCCAGTCTTATCCACGTTCCATTTTAACTAACATGACAGCGCTGCGACCACAGTTGGGGATTCGAGCTCTGACCCTGCTCCCCCTTGCAGCCAGCATGGAAAGAACTGTGCCAGCTGCTCTCCAAGGTCTGGAAAGTAAGCACAGAGAGGGGGTAAAGGGGGCATTCTGGGGGGGAGGGAGGAGACTGGAGCAGCCAGGATACTATGCATCCTGAAAGCACTCCAGCTTCCTTCCCTCCTCCTCTGAACTGTCCCAGTTAGACAGCTGAAAACAACTGTCTAGCAAAAATGCAGAGTGGGGAGGTGGAGATCGCCTCCGTCACTCCTCCCACTCAGCATAGGATGCCTGTAATCCTCCAAGTTTGGAGGCTTACGGGAATCCAGATTGGATTGTGCCTTAACTCAGTCTGGATCCTACCCAGAATGTTTAGCATTGCCATAAGTATAGCACTTGGCAAACTTTTACCAGATTTTATAGAAGTGAAGAGACAGGTCTGTAAGTTACATCAATATAAACTCCTCTGCCCCTGGAGAGATGCAATATATGCAGAAGCTCTGAGTAAGGCCAATTGCAGTGCCATGTTTTCCAGTATTAAGTATATTATAGCATTTGATGTTTGCCACTTCAGATTTGTTACAAAAGCATCTCCTATAATGTTAGAACTTAACTGAGAAACAAATCCCAGGCACTGGTTTGGATGTCACGACAGTTCTTGAGTTGTTTAACCCAGGAATTGCTGTGGCTGAGTGGGAATGAACCAGCACATTGCCTCCTGTGCACCTACCACTTCTGCTTTCAATCAACAACACAGGACATTTCTGGGTTGTTACAGTGTCATCCAAACCCAGGAACTCTAGATTTAGGAGTTAAACAACCCAGAGTTAACCCAACAATTGCCCATGGTTTGTTGTTGGGTTACCTCTGGGCTGTTTAACCCCTAAAGAACCCAGAGTTCCTGATTCAGAGGCCACAACAACCACCCAGGAATTGCCACTGATATGTAAAACTGGGTCATCATGGATTGGATTCAGAAATGCCATTCTACAAACAGGGCTCCTTTGGATCAAGCGGATGATCCCAACCAAGGAAGAGGGAGGAGAGGTGATTTTTGCCAATTCTCTCTCTGAAGCTCTCACAACTTTCAAAAAGCTGCTCTAGAACAGCATGGGAGATGGCACTGGGAGAAATGAGAACTGGTGAAAGTTGCTTCCCACACCCCCAGTGGAGCATTCCATGAAATGAACTCCATTCATAGGAAGCCTGGACCACAACCAATGTTTTTAGTCATACGGGAATGATTTCAGTGCACACCTAAAATGCAACACATTATACAGGTTCACTCGGCAGGGTGCCAAATGTGGCTGCGGTGGTTGAGCACTCACATCCTGAAATTGTTAATCCAAAACATATTTGCTAGGGTTCAATTATAAACCTATATGCAGACCCACGTCCTCTCACAGGCATCCATGGATTTGGCCTAAGCAACACAAGAGAGCTTTTGTTTCATCCCCTGTGAGGTGAGCAGGGAAAGGGAGGCAAAACCTTGAGGTCATAATTTTCTTGAGGTAGAGTCAGTTTAATATAATTTGGCCTTTCTTGTGCATATATCAAAATTTTGGTCAAGGGGATTTCTTTTGAATCTCTTTCCCTTCTCCCACCCCCCAATTTGACAAGAGATATACAATTGCCATATCAAAGTTGGCAAAAACCACCATCTCTGAAATAGATCACATATCCCTAAAGCTCAGCTACTCCCCAAATCATACACCAACTAAACAGAAAAAGAGGGGAATATCTTGTGCATATGAAAACCAGCTAAAAAACATGTCTAGAATTGATTGTCAAATTGACCTAATTGTTGTTTTTCATTCCTGTTATAAGCAGTTCATTCTTTAGAAATCGCCAAGCCACAATGTTTTGGCCAATTTATTGCATTATATTATACCATATGCAGAAAAAACAATCTTCTTCCAACATCCTCAGAATAAATTCTGATACAAGAATAAACTTGAATGAAATATGAGGGGGAGAAGCATTATACTATATTTGTTAACATAACCTTTCAAGAAGAATGTAGAGAAAAATAGTATTTCACATTGGGATATATTAAACACTTTTTACAGTCATCAAAATCTTTCCACTTTTCTTTAAAGGTATCCCATGTGCCTATTTCCTTTTGTTCCAATATAACTAGTTTTGATTGTGTTATGTCCCACATTTTATCGTACCAATCTTTTATAGAGCAAAAGTTTTTGAGAACTCCAGTTCCTCACACATAATATCCTTGCTGCAGCAAACATATAAGACACTAATTCCTTGTGCTCTTAAATTACTATGGGGTCAGTAGTTAAGCCACCATTCTATTGTTGGTGAAGAAGCTGATGCCTAATACAACAACAAAATTTGTTTGGTGGCTAATTAGACTCCAGTGATAAATAGCACAGCAGCTTCTGGAAGTACCCAGATTACTGGGATAAAGCTGAAAATAAGATGATATAAAGACTTACTTCAAAAGCTAATACTAAATTAATTTGAGCAACTTCTTTCCAAAAGGGTCACCTGCAGGGTTCCATATTGTCAAGTCCTGTCATTTTGTAAAGTGTCCAAAGCAAAAGAAAAAAAAGAAAAGGAGGGAACAAAAACGTAAAACATTGTTTTCCTCTGCTGGATAAGCCTGAGTGGAAGTCAACAGCTAAATGGGCAACAGAGTTAAACATGGTCTTCAGTTGCAGCTATATAAGATTTTGCTCAGTGAATCCATAACTTCCTAAACATATTTGTAGAGTATTACAGAAAAGCCTAGAAAGCTATAGAACTCTAAAGCAAAGGTAGGCAAGCTTCTAGGGGTCAGGGGGCCATATTGTCTCCTGGGACCCACTAGGTGGTGCACCCCTAACCCGCTGCTGCAATTGTCAGTCCCAGCAACACTCTCACCCCCGCCCCACCCCAGTTTTGGAAGGAATCAAGGCCCACAGGGAGTGCTTGTTTTGTCTACAAGAAAAATAGAGTTGAGCAGGAATAGTGACCCAGTCCTTTCTGACTGCAGTTATATTAGGGCTATACATATATGGGTAGTTCAAATGATGTGAACCTAAGCCTGCCCATCCAATGAGCAAGAGAGGCTAAGCTATTTCTAGGTTTATGTACCCAGGGGAATAAGGAGAGTTACAGTGTCCAATGCTTCAGACTAGTTAGGAAAGCATTATGATTTATTTGTATGTTTTTATTTAAGACAGCATACCTGGTCCTCTCCCCTTGTCTCATTATCTCAACCAACCTGTGAGGTAGTTGTGAACTTCAAGTGAGCTTCATGGCCGAGTGGAGATTTGGCAATGCTGAACCTGGGTCTCCTGACTCCTAGTCCAACACTCTTAACACCATACTGGCTTTCATTTTCATTAAACCCACCATCTACAGCAGGAGTAGGCCACTGGTGGCCCTCCAGACATACAACTCCCATCAGCCCTAGCAGGCAAAGCCAACGGTGAGGGACCATGGGAGCCATAGGCCAAAACATCTGAAGGGCCACAAGTGTTGTTGTCCCCAATCTACAGGAAGGCAGGCAGTTCATGTTCATTTAATTTTCACATACAGTAAAACCTTGGATTGCAAGTAACTTGGTCTGCAAGTGTTTTGCAAGACAAGCACATTTTTAAAATAAATTTTAACTTGATAGCAAGCAACGTCTTGCAATACAAGTACTGTAGTACGGTCAAGAAAAATGAAGACATTACACTATCATTCTTTATTGCAGCTTAAATTAAAAATATGTGTACAAATTTCTTATGGGGAATTTCGCTTTGATATACAAGTGCTTTGGATTACAAGCACGTTTCCGGAACGAATTATGCTTGCAATCCAAGGTATTACTGTATGTAAGTTTGACATAGGATAATCACTTAGATTTCTGTTGTCCATTCATAGAGGTCAATGGCTAAATTAAATAAAAGTGCAAAGACAGTGCAGTACCCAGCTATAAAAGGAATGGGTTGGAAGAAATCCCATTTATCAACATCCTAGACCTGGGATGGTAAACCTGCGGCCTTCCAGATACTGTTAGGACTACCACCCCCGTAATTCCCAATTATTGGCTACGCTTGCCAGGCCTGATGAAAGTTGAGAATCCAACAATATCTTGAGGACTACAGGTTCCCCACCCCTTGCCCTAGACTATGATACATAATTTTGGCGCAACTAACTCCTCTTTAACAAGGATCAATATTTTGGCACCATGTTTCTAAACCATCACAAATGAGAAAAAACTTGCAAGTAAATTACTATTTGTGTATTAAAACTCTTGAATACACTTTAGTTCAACATGTTATCAGCTAAACCACTAAGGTAACCATCTATTCTGTTCATATAAAATGACACAGGAGCATCAAGTTACCCCCTACCACGCCAGCGTCAGGTTGTTGTTTACATCTTCCCATACAGTTCTATCATTACAGTCCATTACCCCATTCCTCACTTAAGTTTAAATGCTTCAATCCATTCTACAATATAGTCAACCAGTATACCGTATTTTTCGCTCCATAAGACACACCTCCCCCCCAAAAAAACTAGGTGGAAATGTCTGTGCGTCCTATGGAGTGAATTTTACTTTCCTCTGTTGGTCCAGAACAGCAGAGGACTCCTGATTCCCGCCGAACAGCTGATTAAAAAATAATAATAATAATTTTTTATTTTTTTTTACTTTCCTCTGCTGGTCCGGAAGAGCGGAGGACTCCTGGGCAGGGCGGGGGAAGCCCCCGCCTCTCAGCTGATTCCCCGTGGAACAGCTGATTTAAAAAAAATAAAATTATTATAATTTATTATTTTTTTTACTTTCCTCTGCTGGTCCAGAAGAGCGGAGGACTCCTGGGCAGGGCGGGGGAATCCCCGCATCTCAGCTGATTCCTCACGGAACAGCTGATTTAAAAAAAAAAAAATTTTTTTTGGTACCATACGGTAAGTGCGTCTTATGGTCCGGTGCGTCTTATGGGGGCGAAAAATACGGTGGTACTTATCTTTTCTGTTCACGTTCTGTCTAGATGTATAGCACCTAATCTGGTATGCAGCAAATATTAAACATGAGTTTTACCGAATCTAGAAAAACTGTAGATAAACTAGAATAGAGTTTTACAGCGTAATCCAATGAGGCTGCCTATAACCCTCCAAACTGAGGATTACAGGCATCCTATGGAGGGCAGAAGGAGTGTGGAGGCAAATGTCACCTCCGCACTTCTCCCACCCTGCAAAACACTGATAAGACAGTCCATTTCGGCCAGCTAAGTGTTTTGTCTCAGAGCACGAGGAGAGGAGGCTGAGGTGCCAGCAGGATACAGCCCTGATACAGCCCACTCTCATCTGATCTCGGAAGCTAAGCAGGGTCGGGCCTGGTTAGTACTTGGATGGGTGACTGCCTTGGAATACCAGGTGCTGCAGGGAGGGACCACAGCTCAGTGTGATAGAGCACATGCTTTGCATGCAGAAGGTCCCAGGTTCGATCCACAGCCTCCAGGTAGGGCTTGGAAAGAATCCTGCTTGAAACCCTGGAGAGCCGCTGCCAGTCAGTGTCAACAGTACTGGGTAGATGAACCAAGGGTCTGACTCAGTATAAGGCAGCTTCCTATGTTCCTATGCGGATGTTGGTGGAGCCTGCCTCCACCCCTCCCCACCCACAAAACTCCCGACTCCAAAGTCGCTCTTCCAACCTTGGGAGTCACAGCCAGCGCGGTTCTTTCCGTGCTGGCTGCAAGGGCAGAAGGAGGGAGTTCCAAGTTCAGAGTCCCAGCTCCGACCTTAGAGCAAGTTTCTGAGGTCAGAGCTGGGATTCCGAATTATCCTATGGCCATCCAGACTATGTCTAGCAGCCATAGAATTGTGCCCTAGATCAATATTCTGCAAGTATAGGGGGACCTTTAATTGTGCATGGTTAATGTTACCTTTGTTTTGTGCTTGCTGTAAGAATTGGGACATCAAGTTACACAGGTCAGCAAATTCTAAAAGCAAACAGTTTTACTTTGGTTTCTCAATGTGTGAACTTGAGGAGAGTACTCCACTTCAAACTGACCATCCCTAACCTTAATATGGAAACTATTTTTTGAACACGCTGAAAGCTTGTAATGCAGAACTCAGTTGACACAGAGGTGGTCATCAAATTATTTGGGGATTGTTTAATACCCCCTCCTTTCTGCACAACTAAACGTGCAATCCTATGGATTGTAAAGGAACTACAATATTGCTGTTTGGAGAAGGTGTGTGGATCACAAGAATCTCTACGTTTTTGTTTATTCAAAAGTACGAACAGCTTTTGGATCTGCTAGAAAGGCAATAACAATTAAATTGCAGTTAAGTGTCCAAACAACCCCCAACTGTTTAGAACAGTGTTCTCCAACCTTGGGTCCCCAGATGTTTTTGGCCTACAACTCCCAGCATGCCCCAGCCAGCATCTGGTTTAGAAAAAGACTATTCTTTATTCTGAATATATTTCAAGAGCTACTTCTCCCCACCCCCAAGTGATACAAGCTTTACAGTTAAACCAAGGTATTTGGAAATCTGACCATCTGTTAAAACCCATTCAGCAATTATGATGAATGCTCAGAGAAAAGCTGGAACAGTTTCAGCAAACTTCTTGAACGGGGTATGAACTGCCTTGATTTAAACATACCTATCTAAACTTTCTGGTTGCTTGAGTTTTATATCACCATAAACTCATTCCTTTTCATTTGCATTAATTTGTTTACTCGTTCTATTAACATCTCAACAGAGCAAATAGCTGTAGAATTCTTAAGTTTCTACATGGCTAAACAAGTCAAGTAGTTTTATAGTAGACTAGTACAGAAGAACGAGTTCACTATTTAGGCTGACAGATATTGCTCCAGCTTGCTTTGCAATAGCTTATGAATACAGTTTGCTAAATCAAAGGTTTCTGTACTCTTTGCTCCTAGGAGGCATTTTCAAAAAATTACCTCATGTCCAAAAACATCTACATAAAACAGGCATTTGGGTTCAGTTAATAGTGTTTGGTCATAATGATCCTGAACATCCTCAAAGCTAGTAAGAGTTTGCAATAGAAATAAATCTATGGCTAGAATTACTTCGTATTACATACTAACCAAGTACCCTTCAGAGAAGTAAACAGACGTTTTAGATTAAAATAGATTTATTAATTTAAAGTCTTCCCCCTCAGTAGAATTCCTCCAACTCTGATCCTATACTTATTTCTTCTTCCAGCTCCTCCAAAGTTATACTGCTAGGCTCTTCTAACCACTCTTCTGAGACTAAACTCACTTCCTCCTCCAAGGACTCTTCTGTTAGTCCTTCAGAGTCCTCCTCCACCACTAGTATTTCTTCCAGCTCAATAGATCCTTCATCATATTCTTCTAAAGCCTCAATAGAATCTTCACCATATTCTTCATAAAGCTCTTCCTCTAGCACTTCCTCCAGTTCCTCTGCTAGTACTTCTCCTACTGACTCATAACTACACTCTTCCTCCAGTTCCTCTATAGATATATCTTCTGATGCTTCATTAGAATCCTCTGGCAGCCAACTGATAATCATTGAGTAGGTATCTAAGAAAAGTATCAATTGTAGTTCAGTCAATTCATAAAATAATTTTGTTATGCAAGCCATCTTGAGTTGCAATACCTTCAATTTCATCTATAAATTAAATCAAAAGCAAGCTATGTATTTAAATTCATAATCTGAAAAGGCCGTTTCTCTAATGAGTGATCAGTGGCACAGTAACACGGTATGGCATATTCCATTAATTTGCATTTTGTGTGTGCGTGTATGAATCTATAGACAGATAAAACCACACATATGCACAACACACACTTCAGATTTAACTGCTAGATCTTAGTTAATGTAGTAGCTGCTGGAGATCTTTGTTCCAGCCTTCTGTTGCTGCCAGTGAAGATGCAGGAGTTTCCTACTCTGCTCTTCAGGAAGGACTCTAAAGATTCATTGAAAGAATGTCTTGCTTACATAAAATGCAATTTACCTTTCTGAAATGGTTTCTCCTTTGGCATCCCATCCCCCAGTCTCTAATTTGCATGTGTTTCAATTTATGTTTACCACCAAAAGTGTTTATCACTTTATTATTTACCAATGGAATTCTATTCTCTCTCCACCCCACACACAACAATATGTAATTAAATGAATGTGGTAAACATTCATTTTATTAGTTCTTTATAAAAGATGTTATTGTTTTTCAATACCCTAGTGAGAAATTAGTCCAACAGGGAATTATTGCATTGTTGAGGGGTCCATGAACGTATCTACAGTTTAGCCCTTACCATGAAGGGCTGGGAGATTTCTTGAACCCCTAATCCCTCAGAAAAATTTGGGATTCCAGATTACCCATTAAGTGAGCATCAGCTTTTAAATATATTTCTTTCCATACTTACTCCTAAGCAGAAACAGACAGGAAAATTTACTTAATACATGTCTTCTCAAATGTAAGTCTATGGCATTAGAAAGAGAAAGACTATTTTATTTATTACTCAAACTTCTAGGCTGCTTTCCAAGATAAAAAAAAAAATCCAAAGCTGCTTTAAATTAAAAAACGGCAATAACCAACATTAAAACACACATCAAAGCCAGCCAGATAAACAATAAAAAGGTAATATCCAAGCATGAAAGACTAAAAACCAGAGCAAAAGGTGCCCCAAAATAAAAAATTAAGGGCTCACCTGAAAATTAACAAGCAATAGGCCAGTGTTCTCCAACCTTGGGTCCCCAGATGTTTTTGGCCTACACTGGCTGGGGCATGCTGGGAGTTGTAGGCCAAAAACATCTGGGGACCCAAGGTTGGAGAACACTGCAATAGGCCAACTGTGTATCCCTGGGGAGGGAGTTCCACAAATGAGGGCCCATTGCAGAGAAGAGCCTCTCTCTTGGGACTGCCAATCTAATAATTGCTAATGTGCTGGTGGGGCCCTTTCCCCATGCCATCTTAAAGCTTGGGTGCAAGAGGTTCTTCAAGTAACTGCATCCCAAACTATTTACCGCTTTAAAGGCCCAAACCAGCACTTTGAATTGAGCCCAGAAGCAAATAGGGAACGTGTAACTTTGATAAAAAATACGTGTAACTTGCGCTGAATATCCTGCCCCACCAGCATCCAGGCTGCCATATTCTGCACTGGCTGTAAGTTTCCAAATAGTCTTCAAAGGCAGCCCCACACACAGCACACTGCAAAGTCTAGCCTGTATAAAACCAGAGCATTAGTAGCCGAGACAAGATCTACTGCATCCAGTTAGGGTCTGCTCTTCCACAGATAGCTGTGAACCTAGGACACACCAAAACTGCCAACGTGATCTTTCAGCGGGAGTGCGACCCTCTCTAGTCAGTTGAACACTTCTACCCAAGTTTGCAAGCTTACCCACCCACAGTACTTCTGTCTTGTTGGGATTAAGTTTCAGCTTGTTCATCCTCGTCCATCCCCAAACTCCTAAAACATGTGTTCAGGAGTTCCACAGGCTCCCTCGGATCATTAGGTGGAAACATGAGGTAAAACTTTCCCCAGAGGCTTCATATACATGTTAAAAAGCATAGGGACAGAACAGAATCTTGTGCTACCCTTCAGACCAGTCTTCCCCAACCTGTTGCTCTCCAGATGTTTTGGACTTCAACTCCCATCAGCATGGCCAATAGTCAATAGAAACCTGGGAGTTGTAGTGCAAAACATTTGGAGGGCACCAGGTTGGGGAAGGCTGCAACAGATTAATGGCCACAAGTTAGAAAAGAAGTCCCACCTTCATCAATTGACTATGCCCTGCCAGAACGGACCAAGACCAGCTGAATACCAAGCCAGTCAGCCCAGACCTGGGAGATTTTATTAGCCAAAAAGAGCAAGGATCCAAAAAGCAGGTAGGTCTCAATTCTCCAAGAAACTCATCCACATCCCTAGCTGTTGCACACGCTGAAGATTATCCAGCACATGACCAGCTGGAGTTCTGGCTACATCCATCTGACTGAAAATGATGGCATCTCAGTCAGATTGAATCTGAGTGATTTTATCTGTGAAATGCAGTGCAAATTGATCACAGCTGCTGTCTAGTCAATTTTCCAAGTTGAGTCTATTTGTGCAGAATTTGTTTGCTTGAGTGTTATGTTTTTTATCTGCTGAATCCAAATCTGTCTGTACCTATGGGATACACATTAGCATTCACCCTAAAACCAAAGGTGGCATACAAGACAGCTGACACCAACTCCTCGGTAGCATAAACTTATTCTTGAAGATGTTTTGGGTGCAAGCTAATATTAGGCCAACACTTATGCCAAGCTTTTTAGATGTTTAAGTTGAAAAATTACAAAATGGTGACCAACTGAAATTGGTCAAACGCATCTGACCAAAATGTATTAAAAGGTCAAATGTGTTGGTCAGAGCATTAAATGAAGCATAGTTTGGTGTATAAACCAACTTTCTGTGACACTGTGATGCTGAGAAAATGGAAATTTAAAAATCCAAAATGGCAGCTAAAATCACTACATAAATATATGCATCATCGCATAATCAGAACAATGAAACCTTTACAACCACAGAAGAGTACCTAATAAGGTGTTCCCTTGTCTTGATAAGTGTTTGGGAAGGACTTGGCCACAGAGATTTCCATTGTTGAAGGCAGGCTCCAGAATTGAAGACATCAGGATGAGCTCCCTCTGTACAACTTGGATCCAGACTTAATCATGCTTAGAGTAGACCCACTGGACTCAATGAAGGACTTAGTCATGACAAATGTAAGTCCCCTTGATTTCAATGGGTCTATTCTAGGTGTGATTAGATTTAAATCCAACTACGGTATGTGTCAGAAGATAAAAAGTAACTGCATCAATATAGAATTTGAGACATTTCTGGCTCATGTGTGTTTTGGCTGCTCATGATGGTGGAGCAGCAGAGGAAAAAGTGGTTGGCGATTTCAGAAGTATCTTGCTGTCTAAGTTTTCATTTAAACTTCAAAGCATATTCCCCCACAAGCAGGGGTGACTATTAGATGGCATTCACTCAGCTTGCATTTTTCAAAGCTTGCAATGAATTTACAGTATCCAGGAGCAATACATATGTTTAGCTATACAGTACTCTATTTGTTACTCATTCCACATCAAATCAAAAAGGCTAAGCACAGGCCACACTAGCCAGCGGTGGAAGGGACTTGATCAAGGTCTTGCTTTATAAATCCTCAGAATGTATATGAATAATCAATTTCAAGGGGAAAGATCGAATGCAAACCACTTTTGAAACTTTTGTAAAACAAGCTGCAGTATACAGATTGTGACCTATTTAACAAATCCACAGCAGCCCAGAGCTATCCAATTAAAGAAACAAAGTCAGACTTAAGCTTATTGGCAATATCCTTTTGGTAATATCAATGGTGAGCACATGGTAAAAGAGTGCAGTATAAAAAATGGCAAGGTTTATCACCACCCCTATTAGGATCCTCACAGGTAAGAAAAGGAAGCGTGCAGCATATTTTTATTACCAACATGAATTCCAGCAGTTTACATTGCCATATTACACCAAATCTCAAAGTTGAGTACTTACCAAAGAAATCAAATGAAAATGGGTCTCTTCCACCAAAGAAGTCTCTGAAGACATCCTCCGGGTTCCGGAATGTAAAGCCATATTCAAATGGGCTGTCAAAATGACTCCCACCTGCAAAAGAGAGCATTTATTATCACATTTCAGTTCTTCAGGAAACTAATGTATTTCACAACATTTGCAATTTATTTTCATTTATACTGCTCTCACTAAAAGTTCAATGTGAAGAAGCTTTCACAGTCACTAATCTCCTTGTTGGGAAGATTTACTATTTTTTATTAGAATCTTAAGAGTTGCAACAAAAGAGATCCACATCAGGAAACTTTGGGAGAAATCCAACATTGCACAAGTAGAGGTCAGTTCATGTGGTGGGGCTTTGCCCTCTTCTCCCTGTGCAGCCACCCATTTTGAAAATCTGCTTCAGATGGTTCCCCAATCCCCTAGAGCAGATTTTGAGGGTGTGTGGGGGAGTGCAGGGGGAGGCAGGATCATCCCCTTCGTCATTCTGCTAAGAGCCATGCTGGATCAGACCAAGGGTCCATCTAGTCCAGCATTCTGCTCACACAGTGGCCAACCAGCTGCCCACGGGAAACCCACAAGCAGGACATGAGTGCAACAGCACCTCCCACCCATGTCCCCCCGCAAGCGGTGTACATAAGCATACTGCCTCTGATACTGGAGATAGCATATAGCCATCAGGACTAGTAGCCAGTGAGAGCCTTCTCCTCCAAGAATTTGTCCAATCCCCTTTTAAAGCCATACAGATTGGTGGCCATCACTACATCTTGTGGAAGTGAATCTTATCTTTTAACTATGCACTATGTGAAGAAGTACTTCCTTTTATCCGTCCTGAATTTCCCACCATTCAGCTTCATGGAATGACCCTGGGTTCTAGTCTCCACTATCTCTACACCATGCATAATGTTGTACATGTCTATCATGTCTCCCCTTACTTGCCTTTTTTCTAAGGCAAACAATCCCAGCTGGTGTAACCTTTCCTCATAGGGGAGTTACTCCAGCCCCTTGATCATTTTAGTTGCCCTTTCCTGCACTTTTTCCAAATCTACAATATCCTTTTTTAGGTGGGGTGAGCAGAACTGTACATAGTATACCATAGATGGTCACACCATAGATTTGTATAAGGGGAGTATGATATTGGCAGTATTTTTTCAATTCCTTTCCTAATTATTCCTAACATGGAGTTTGCCTTTTTCACAGCAGCTGCACACTGGGTTAACATTTTCATCGAGCTGTCCACCACAGCCCCAAGATCTCTTTCTTGGTCAGTTACCACTGAGATCCCATCAGCTTATACTTTAAGTTGGGATTTTTTGCTCCAACATTTATTTAGTATACATCAGTTTATTTATTATATTGATATCCTGCCTTTTTTCCTGCAAGGAAACCAAGGCAGCTTACATAACCCTCCCCCTCCTCTCCATTTTATCCTCACAACAACAACAACCCTGTGAGGTAGGTTAGGCAGGGAAGGACTTGGCCACAGAGATTTCCATTGTTGAAGGCAGGCTCCAGAATTGAAGACATCAGGATGAGCTCCCTCTGACTAGGGACTAGATCCTAGATCTCCTGAGTGCCAGTCCAACATTCTAATGCAGGGCTCTCCAACCTTGGGTCCCCAGATGTTGCTGGACTACAGCTCCCAGAATCCCTTGCCATTAGCCATGCTGGCTGGGCATGCTGGGAGCTATAGGCCAGCAACATCTGGGGTTGGAGAGCCCTGCTCTAACCACAACGCCACACTGGCTCTTGATGCAGTTCCATCAGCAGGAGAACTTAACTGGGAACCACCTTTGAGATTATTTGACTTCTCTAAAATAAGACTGAATAAATTCACATACTGAGCTATTCTGAGGTATTTAAATCATTTGGGCTTAATTTCAGATACTCCATGGAAGATTCCATAGTTCACAACAGACAAGACAACCTGGCTGATTTGTTTTAGTTTTCATTCTTTAAAAAATTCAGTCTGCATAAATCTAAACTAACTGTTAAAAGTTGCAGTGACTAGAATGTTCTAATAATTTTACTTATTTTAAAAGGGTATTTAAACTTAGGGCTTGGATCAAGATTTAGTCACACTTAGAATAGAACTACTGACATCAATGGGACTTTAGTCAGGTCTAACTCAAGTCCATTGATTTCAATGGGCCCAATTATGTCTAAATCTTGATCCAGCTCTAGGTCTGCAGAGTCCTACCCCACCACTAACAACTATATCATGCTATCTCAAACTTTTGCTGGCAGCTAAACTGTCAAAACATCTTTAGCTGGAAGTCATTCACAGGATTACAAAAAAAAAAAAAAAGAAAAAAAAAGGAGATCATTCCTACATACCTCCTCCTCCATTTAAGCCTTCTTTTCCATATTTGTCATAGATGTCACGTTTTTTAGCTACAAAGAACAGGGAATAGTTAAAACACAAAGTACTTTGACATTAAAGTTACCTTGGATCAAGATAACACTTGTGGGAGGTGCCTCTGCCCCATTTTGGGAGACCCCCCTCAGCCTCCCAGACCACGTCCGTCATTCAGCAGAGTGCCTCAACCATGAAAATATGCTTTGGGGGGAGGAAGGGGGTGGGGAAATGACATTTTGTCAGCCCCCTCTAGGCATGTTTCTCTGGATCCAACCCACTGTATTTGTCACAAACACAAAAACCTATGTAAAAACTTAATACATGCTCTATTTTAATTCATCATAATAAAGGAATCAAGATGTGCAATATAAATGGCCCCCAAGATGTCAACTATGCATACAAAAGTGGCTGCACAACTTGGAAAGGGTAATTTGACTTTTCGATGGGACTATTTTGCTATATACCTAATCTCTTCCAGAGCTCAACTATCTTCACGAATTAGCAGTTTGAACATTAAAAATGCATGCTAACTTACAAGCATTTCAAAATCCATATAGTGCAATATCTTTATTAGGCCAACTCAAAACCACAAAAAAAAGGTGTGAGCTTTTGAAATCCCCAGATTTCAAAGCTTTTTGTGATCTTTCAGTGTAAAGATATTACACTAAATGGATTTTGGAATTTCTTATGGCCAACACAGCTGGCTTTATTTTTGTATTACAAGGATTTTACATTTTTCATGTACCTATAATTCACACGTTCAGGTCCCAGGTATCTTTATATCCTGAACTTCACAACTAAGTCAATGTTCCTTCAAAGTCTGTACATTACCCACAACTTCTAATAAACACATTTTAAATAGCCTGAAGGGTACTGAAACATAAGTCAAAAAATAATAGGAAGTATTGAAGAAAAAAACTGTTTGAGATAAGCTTGCAGAACAGAATAAATCAGAAGTGAACAAATTAGGGAATAGTCTTCATATTCCAAGAAGCCACCACCAATTTGGCAAGAAGAAATAGAAGTTGTGTAACACTTTTGACTGCTCGTTCAGAGTAGCAGCAACTTTTGCTTTGCAAATGGTATGGTCCCACACAAATCAGGAAAGGGAAGCTGTAAAACTCCAGCACACAAAGCTATTTTGATGGCAAACAATTCTAAAAATAACTTTAGTTCCCAAAGCGGAACAACTGAAATGCTAAGCAACTGACTTGAGTCAAATTTGCAGTCAGATTTGTCACGAAGAACGAGATACATTTTAAAATTTATCAGAGTTCATGCAGAATTATAGAACAAGACCAATGCTGGATCAGACCAAAGGCCTATCTAATCCAGCATTGTTTGCACAGAAGCCAACCAGATCCCACAGGAAGCCTACAAGTAGGACGTAAGTGCAACAGCAGCTCCCTCTCATATTCCTCAGCAACTGGCATACAGAGGCATAACCCGATACTGGAAGTAATACATAATCATGATTAGTAGAGATTTATAGCCTTATTCTCCATGAATTTGCCTTTTAAAGCCATTCAAGTTGGTGGCCATCAGTGACCTGGTTCACCCAACATGACAACCACGATAAAACAAGCCACGGTCACTTGTTATCATGGGTTGTCATGTCCTGCATACCTAACACGATGGCTTAAGTGAGGGTTGTTAACTACAAACCACCCATGCTGAGAACCCATGGCTTGTTGGTTTGTTGGCTGTGGTTTGTTTAAGCCGTGGGCTGTTGAGTTGTGCAAACCCAGAACCGCAGGTTGGGCATGGCTTGTTCCAGGCACTGTCTCAGGTGCAATCTTCCCAACAAACCCTAAGACTATGCGCCAGGTTCTGGACTGATGCTGAACTATGCGTATTCATCGACCTCTGGATAAGTCAAGAGGCACAGGAGGCCCTACAGAGCACAAGACACAACACTCACGGCTTCGCACATAGCCCAGCGCAAGGAAAAGCTGCATGGACTGGAGAAGTTTAAGGAAATAACGCCACCCCATGCCCTCTGAATCCCTGCTCAGAAACAGTACCGCACCGTGAAGCACAAGCAATATGGAGCAGCTATTACTGGCTTAATCCGGGACCATTATCCACATGTTCTCCACGGTTAATTACTGTGTGGTACTGGGCATGGTTGTTCAGCACCCCCCACCCCAAGAAATGAAGCCTGCCTCCTATATGTACATTAAGCAACCTTTTAGTAAACTTTTTTTTGTAATCTATGCCAGTTGTGTGGTTTTGATTCTGGGCAATTTACTTTTAATCCTTCTCTTTAGCTCTCCTATCACTAACATACCAGATATACTAATAGTTTTACAAAAAATGAAAAGTACAAATAAGCTCTTCTACGAGAAACAATTTTAAGAGATTTCTGTTTAGATCTACCTAGATCGTTTGTACCTTTGGGGCTAAAACCTGTGATTTCTATACCAGTTCAGCAACAAGGTAACAGGAACTGAGCAACCATCTATCTTCTGACTACAGAAGTTTGCCAGGTAGACTTGAAGTGGGAGTCAAAGAAAGCAATGAAGGTTCCATGGAGAACCCAGAGACAGAATAGCTATGGAAAGAAGGTAGTTGCAAATGGTTACTGCTCTTAAACAGATAATTCTAGAGGCACAAAACTGGACTGGTGGTGGCTACTGGTCCTAACCCCCTATTACATGCTTTATTCTGTAAGCTACTGCAGATCCCAGCACTTGACATTCTGAAGCCAAAAGCATGGTCAACCAGGGATGTTGAAGAGTCCTTGGTCTCAAGTCACGAGTCCTTGGACCCGAGTCTCGAGTCCGAATCCTTGGTCCAAAATGGTGACTCCCGAGTCCCGAGTCATTCCCAAAGCTGACTCCACGAGTCCCTATTAAAATCAATGGGGTTTCCCCCCAACAAAATAAGGCTACAGTAATACCTTGGATTGCAAGTAACATGGTTTGAGAGTGTTTTGCAAGACAAGCAAATTTTTAAATATTTATTTATTTATTTTTTACTTGATATACAAGCGACGTCTTGCAATACAAGTACTGTAGTATGGCTTAAATTAAAAATCTCTGTACAAATTTTTTTGGGGGGATTTTGTTTTGATATAAGAGTGTTTTGGATTACAAGCACGTTTCCAGAACGAATTATGCTCTCAATCCAAGGCATGACTGTACTTCAGATGTGTGGCTTAAATAAATTCTAGGCACAAGTGTGCCTTTTTATTTCAAAACTCTGCAACTGATTTTGGCAAGAACAGACCAGGCAGACAAACCCAAAATAACCAGACAGGCAGAGGAGGCAGGGAACCCCAAAGCAGGCAGGCAGAGGTCTTTGTCTTGGACAATTCAAACTGTGGAACTGGTTAAGAAGAGACCAGGCAGGCAGAGGAGGCAGGGAACCCCAAACAGGCAGGCAGAGGCAGCCAAACCCAAAATGTCTGAAAGGTTGCATTTTAGGAAAATGATTTTAAAAAATAAACTTGCTGTACTTCCTAAAACTTATCCATGTTGCATTTGAGGAACATGATTTTTTCTAAATGTTTGCCCCCCATTCTGGAACGGTGAGGTCTCATCACAATTTCACCCTCACTCTTCGCCAGCGATCGCACTCCTCTCCACTCCTTCTGGCACAGCCCAGGGATGTTGAAGAGTCCTTGGTCTCGAGTCCCGAGTCGAGTCTTGAGTCCCATTAAAAATATTGGGACTCGAGTCCGAGTCGAGTCAGAGGGGGGACTCAGTCCGACTCACGAGTCGAGTCCCCAAGTCCGAGTCCCCATCCCTGCGGTCAACACAAATGGCAATTTCTGAAGTCACAGAAAATGCCCCGTCCCTGCAGTAGGACTCCGCTTAAGAATAGCTGATGGTTTGCCATCCTACCACTCACCATCTGACAGAACCTCATAAGCCTCAGCTAGTTGCTTGAATTGCTGCTCAGCTTCTTCTTTGTTCTCTGGATTTTTGTCAGGGTGCCACTTTAATGCTAGTTTACGGTACCTGAAATGAAAAGGGAAAGTTATTGATCTCTATAAGCTGCTTTGCTTAAGACGGACACTGCCTACAAACTGCCTAGTTTGTAAAGTCAGACACGTTCCTTAAATGCAATGGTTGTACCTAATGTAATATTCAGACATGGGTGACACCTCTCCCCCTACTGCAGCCCCATGTACTCTCCAAAAAAGCCGCTCCTGAGGGGTAGTGACCTTCTGGAAAGGGCTGGCATGAGGTTACAATCGGAGGGGGGATTGGGAAGAATTAGGCAGAGGCAATTTGCAGGGTATTGCATTACAGATTATTTAACTCCACAGAGAAATAGGATACGTGAAAGAATGCTGAACACCATCTCCTAAAGCATTTGCTGTGTTTTAACGGTTAGACTCAAAGCTATTTTTTATATTAGGCTATTTTAATTAATTTATCAGTCACTCTATAACTTATCAATATAAATTAAGAGGAAGACCGCAACACAGCAATGTGATATAGTATAGCTTAAGTGTCCATGATTTAAGGTATGTTAAAAATATTCTCCTCTTCTACAGTTTTCCTCTTCATTTCCTGTTTATCAGTAACCATAGGTTGCCAAACAGTTTGGATATCATGTTTGGAAGGCATTCACTAACCATAGTCTGTCATGATATCTGAATTGGCTAACTATGGTCAGGTGAAAGTGTCCTGATTTTAAATAATATTTTTGCAAGATGAAGTTTGATTCTTGTTGTACATCCTGGAGTAAGAAACTTGTCTGCAGCCAAGTTTTCTTGAATATGTCCCTAATTTCCGCTTTAAATAATCTCTCTCAGCAAAAAAGTTCACCTTGAGAAATAAGGAACTTAAATCTTATTAGGAAGAGTACCAGTATCTAGTCAATTACATGTAATACAGGAATACCTTGGATTGCAAGCATAATTTGTTCCGGAACCGTGCTTGTAATCCAAAACACTCTTATATCAAAGTGAGTCTCTGGCGAGTGTGAGCGGGCCAGATTTCGGCCCACTACGCCCGCTCGAGGCTGAGCGGTTACATCCCTACACTTGTATTGCAAGACATCGCTTGTTTATCAAGTCAAAATTTATTTTAAAAAATTTGCTTGTCTTGCAAAACACTCTCAGACCAAGTTACTTGCAATCCAAGGTATTACTGTAATTGGTACAGGATAGACAGCAAGTGATTCAATAAACAATTCTAGTCATTACATACGTAATAATTTGGTGACCAGGACTATGTTTGCCACAGAGCAGGACACACATGTGCCTTATATTGTAAACCGAAGTACATTAGAATAAGCTCAAATAATATGCACAACTTGCCCTAGAGCTTTCAAGATCAGTACTTACGCTTTTTTAATGTCTTCTTGTGAGGCATGCCTATGCACTCCTAGTACTTCATAATAATCCACCATGTTTATTGTTTTGATAACAAAGTCCTGTAAAAATAAGGCATTATTTTAAGATTTACACTGCAGATTTCTATTGAAAAGGAAAGCTCTGGACACTAAACAGGTTTTTCTTAATCAGATTAACAGCCAGCCACAAAATTTAGAAGACTAAACTGGGTACAGAGCTAGTTTTCAAAACATCTGAAAAATCTAGCTTGCTTCACAAAATTTCTTCCAAAACCTGTTTCAAGAAGTCCTTCTCCCTTCAAGCACAGAAAGATTGAGTAGAAAAGCAACAGAACTGCCTCCACCCATATCTATCAGAAAAGGAAAGCTGCTGCAATTACTCTACTTTCTAATGGATATGGAATAGTTAACACCAACCTCAACAAAACCAGAGATCACTGTTCCCTCAATTCTGGTTCTCAATTGTACTTTCATGCAGGGGCTGATTGCATGCAATGAGCACCCATCAGGGTTTAAAAACCAATGGGTTGTTGTGCACAAGCAGGAGCCTGCAGTGCACGTCTGCATTCCTTCTGCTTTTACTCAGCAACGCACGATCAGCTCCTTCATAGACGCTGAGTGTGACGTCTGAACCTGGACTGCTAGGTTGTTCAGGGGCTAAACAACCCAGCAGTTAGCCCAACAAAAAACCATGGGTTAACCGCTGGGTTAACCTCTAAACAACCGAGCAGTCTTGGTTTGGACATCAAGCTCAGCAGAAGCCAATTATGGGTTGCTGAGTATTTATTTATTATATTTATACCCCGCCTTTTTTCCTGCAAGGAACCGAAGGAGGCTTACATAATCCTCCTCTCCATTTTATCCTCACAACAACCCTGTGAGGTAGGTTAGTCTGAGAGACAGTGACTGGCCAAAAGTCACCAAGTTAGTTTCATGGCTGAACGGGGAGTAGAACCCGGATCTCCTGAGTCCAACACTCTAACCACCACACCACACTGGCTCCATCAATTTGTAAAAAGCTGGGTTGTCATTACAAGTGAACCAGGTCAGTGTATCTTGGATCAGTACTTGGACCCTGAACTTAGCATTTTTTACAATCCAACTCTCAAATGGCTTCCAGAAATAATGGGTTTTTAGAAAAAGCCCTTCAGTTTTTAAATATAAAATACACAGAGAAAGCTAGGCAGAAGAAATGTAACTAAGATTACAAATTAAGAGCAAAAATAGAATGCCAAAATGGAGGGAGGTGGAATAAAAGAATGCACCAAAAATTCATTTTCAGCATTTTATCAGCCTAAATTGTGCAAAGGTATACTTTCTTGGTATGTGCCAACAAAATGGGTGGAAAAATATCCCCACTATTACACAGTGAATAGGACCTTCATTTCCTTTGAGTATAACATTTTTCTTTGCAAATACAATGGAAAAGTATGAAAGGTTAATTTCTAGCCCTCATTAGATTCAGAGAGGAGAGACTTCAGATAGTTGCTGGTTAATGTTTTCCACCCTACAAGCAATATAGTTTTAGAAGCCTGAATGTAAGGCAAAAGGAAAACTGAAAGCTGATTTCAGTTCCCCACCACACCTTGTACACTGACAGACATGTGCCAGTGAGCACACATTTATCCAGGAGCCATAGTTCCCTGGCAAGCATGGGCACTTGCAAACTTACGTTTGCCATTTTACTACTGTGGGGGGAAATGTTGTTTTACATAAACATTTAATGTTTAAAGCTGCCTCCAGCCTATATGCTTTATTGAAATTCATGAAACTAGAGTCCCAAAATCATTTAAATTATCTTTTTTGATAAAGGATATTTATAATGCCACACTAGCTGAAGTTGTAGCTTTGTTATGAAATCAGGCAATCTTACAAAACGCATATTCTGGAAAGTCCATCAAGGAAGCAAAACAGAGAAATCTAAGTCCAATTAATCAGTGACCAACTTTGTTACAGAGCAGGGTGAGCAGTCACAATGTATATAAACTATAACAAAACAGATTTTAGAAAAGGCTAACTTCACATTTTATGAGGATTTCTAAAACGCCTTCCACATTTAATACCAATGCTTTAAAAAAGCACTGTCAATATTCCTGGTACCCTGCAAAAAATGTTTAAGGCTATTTATAAGCAAAACTAAAAGTCTAAGACAGGAGCAATTCATTGTAAACATGCCATGTTGTGCCATCAAGAAAATCCTTGCTAATTGCTTCATTAGAATTTAAAATTGTCAGTGCTTTCAATAAGTCAACCACCACTGCTGTTTGGAGACAGAGAAGTTAAAGGGTGGCAGGCAATAATGCCATTCATTCAGTCCTAACATTTTAGTCTCAGTTGTCATCTAGTACATGTGGGATACAATTATAAATTAAGAGCAACATGGTAGGCAATTAAGCTAAAGAAAACTTCTGAGTGAAAGGGTGGACACTGGTATGCAGCAGTAATGACAATAAGATTTATGCACCGAAAGCAACATTTAAAACAATTACATGATAGGATTTAAAAATTCCATTCAACAGCTTTATACTGACATGTTTTTCATCTTACCAACTATTAAAAAGGTACTACAAAGCAAGGCATATTGGTGGAGGAATTGCTGTTGCATTCAGAGTTTTACCACTTAGGAAATGTGCAACCACATGTCTTCGACATACAAGCTGTTGGAAGAACTCCTTTGGGTTCAACCCATTTGCAAAAGGGACCAAGATCCAGTAAAGGCTTCTGCAAATAGGAAGATGATTTTTTACTGATTCCCTCTTCCCCAGCAGCTGCCCCTCACCTCCCACACAATTCCCAGAGAATCTGCTAACTTTTCAAGAAGATTTTTTAGTGGGCTATGAGACCTGAGAACAGAACTCCAGTTGCAACCCACAGTTCTTAAGCTCGAAGTATTTTCTAGTATATAGGTTTAGCACAAGTCATCTAAAAAAACCTTGCAGCAACAGTTCCACCTGCCAGTGACAAGTGTCCCAGGTCCTTGGCAAGGAGGATTCCCAGCAGCCTCCCACAGACTCTTTGTACTGCAATTTGGAGAAGTAAAGCAGCAGGAGCTTTGCCTTTTTTCTTCCCTTCTGCAAAATATCATAAGTGAAAGAGAAAGTTCTTCCAAGCCCTTTGCACTTGCCAGGTAACTTAAGGGAGAGGAGGTATTATTTAATGCATTTATTTATTTATTGTCTGCTCTTCAACTGACAAGGCCCCTAGAGTTGTTTACTTAAGGTTAAAAAAAATGAACAGTCCTAGCGGGCAGGCTCACCTGAAAAACACAAAAAGAAAAAAACCAAAGGAAGAGAAAAACAAATCCAGGAACCAAATCTTAAAGTTACAGAAGTCTCCCAACAACCAGCTTAATGGAAAGAGTTCAGGGAGAGGAATAGCCAAATGGAGCTGGTCTCTCAACAGAGCTGATTGAGTGGGCCTTACTTTCCACCTCTCCCTGCGCTGCAGCCAAGTGGAATGGCTGCTCTTAGATGACAGCTGGAGAAGAGGAGCTAAATGGAGCCAGCTGGGCTGATGGGGTGGCCCCTGATCTCTCTGTGCAGCAGTCAGATGGAATGGCTTCTACTTAATGGAGATTAAGTACTGTAGGTAGGTATATTGAAACGTATGGCACAGCAGCAGCTATGCCATATTGTACCACATACTCATCTTATTACAAATACAGGAAAATTCTTTCATCAGGATTTGTTCCTAGTAATTCAAGCCATCTTAAATAGAGGACAGGAACCTGAATAAAGTTTTTTAGATCAACACTGCCAGTGAGAACTGAGGCTAAGTTTGAAGCAGGGAACTAACTGGGTATGAAGAAAGGCCTGTTGTGCACTTGAGAATTGTGGACACTCCAGCAAGACATGTTTAACAGTGAAACACAGAGTCTTGTCTCACTTATACAGTACAAATGTTTCAATAAGGTAAGGAACATCTCGAGAATCTTCTGATATTTCTTCCCTTTTCCAAACTGCTGTGCAAGTGAAAGAAACTCTCCCCTCTCCCTCAAGCAAGTGCAGAATGCTCAGAAGAAAGCAAGTTTTTTCCTTAATCAAAGGTTTCGATAAGAAAAGAAACAGCAAGAATTGATCCCACTATTTCTAGCATTCTCCAAACTTCTGTAAAAGTGGGAAAAGAAGACTGGGGGTGGTAGCAAGAACAACCCCTAATAAAAGCTTACACATTCCAGCCATGAAGATAAATATTATGTTGTCATTAAATCAGTTTTCTAGAGATAGACAATTCAGATCTAGGCTGACGTTCATCATCCAGTTTATCCCAGTGCTAAAACAGATGCCAATTGGATTGCTATCAGTACCACACAGTATAATGTGCTGTGTCTAGAAACCTGGCAAGCGATACACATTGCTGGATAACTGATCCGAGATACTGCCAGAAATGGGAATGAGAATCACAACACACATGAGAGATTTAGTTTAAAATTCTCTCTTCATATACTCCAGAGTTTATAGAAATAAACCCTATACAAAAACTGATGTTTAAAAAATAGCAGTCTGAACCCAAGACTTTATATTGTAATTTGTGGAGCTTTTGGGGGTTCCTGCATGCATGCAGGAACACACGAACACACAAACAAACAAACACACACACACACACACACACACACACACACGCCTCTTCATGTGTAAACTAAGTGGGGGCTGGGAGGAAGCGAAAGGTGCATAGAACATGCCAGGCAAGTTCATATGTAAATATAGTTTAAGCCATGACTCATGAGTTCCCTTCTCCCTGCCTGGCCAGTTCTTTCTCTTTTGCCTGGCCAGGTGAAGTTCAAATTGATTGGCTGAAGCAAGAAGGCTACAGAAAAGGGGAGGGGGAAGAGCTATTTCCCCACGTGTAGCCTTTGTTCTTAGTCTTAGTCTTTTTGGTAGCGTGCCTGGCATGGCAGCGCGCCAGTGAGGGCCCCAAGCCTTTAGGGCCCCCCCCTCAGGAATCGACCCCAGGCAGCCCTGGTAAAAATTGGCTGGTTTGAGGGCTCTAGAAGGCAAGTCTTGTGGAGGGCTATTTATCTTGGACCTGCGGGTAGATAAAATAGTCCTGCCCCCCCCCCCCCCCGGGCAGCAAGGCTGTGCTGGATCTAACCCTTGAAGAGAACACCGTCAGGTAACAAGTGTGTGTCTGAGAGATCTTAAAGAATCAGGTTTTTATTGTTTTGTAGCTTTACTGTGTACCAAAGTGTCTGTCTCTCTATTTTGTATGCTTCTCTCATTTCCCTAATTTTGTTGTAAGATGCTACCAGAATAAACCTTGTCTTGGTTTCACCCCAAATGGGTTTTGTAGTGCTCTGTGAGTTCAGTATCTAAATCCAGGTTACAGAATTGAAGGCGGGTCCCTAAACAGAGATCCAAGTAGGATTGCAGACAGCTGAGGCTGGCAGTCTGGTATCTTGAGATCTCAGAGGGTCTTGGTTCCTTTGCCAGTAGGCAAGGGTGGGGTGGTGGCGGGTCAGTCAGCCCCCCCTTCCTGGCCACATGGTGGCAAGTGCTGGGTTTCCTTTAGAGTAGGAAAGGGTGGTCTGGCGAGTCAGCCAGCCCCCCCCCTCTTCCTCCACATAATTAATGTAACTCATCGACCAATTCTCTGCAAACCAATTAGTGAGCAACATGGCACATCTTTTAACCAGTGCCAAAGGAAGAAACCACACAAATTTTGTCAATGTTGATACAAATGTATGAACAGGATTCATCTTGCACATAGTTAATACAGCAGTAAATAACTTTCTGATATTACAGAACTACATCTTGGAAAAATCCAACTTCAGATAATCTTTTAAGGCAACAGCAGAACAGTAATTACTGCAAATCCCACTGACTTCACAATTAACACATTAATAAAACCAAATACGAGAACACCAAGGAAAGATATGGCACAGAAAACTGCACTAATATTCCAAATGTCCTTTGACTTGGCCAAGGTGGTACAAAGGAAGATGGAGCAGGATTAAACAATGGAGCAGCACAGCAACACGGATTAGTGCTTTTCTGATCTCACCAGTGTCAGAAATGACTCACTGGGTGGGTTTGCACGATAGGCTGTGCCAGATTGCAGCAGTCTGACTTACAAGCCACCCTACCCCCAACATGCCTGACAGATGATTGGGCGCATCACAGGTTGGGTGCACCCTACCTCCCCCCTTGGTCCTCTCGCAGGTATCCCATGGGACACCAAAGGAGCACCAAGGTTTTCCCCTCCATGCGGCTTCTCAGCAGGGACAGGGAAGCAGAAATCACTTACAGCCCTCACCCCAACTCATGAGTACACATCATGAGCTACGGTGAGGGCTGTTGGCGCTGCTGCCAATCTCGGCAGACAAGACTTGCTCTGCTCATGAGCAAGCCGCCTCTGCCGAGATCGGCAGCAGTGGCATCCTACCACGCAGAGCATGGCTCCTCCCATCCGGCACTGCTGCTGCTTGGCAGCAACACCGGACTGGGTGGGGAGTCGAGCTGAGCTCTGCTCAGCCTACTCCTAAGCAAGCAGAGCAGAGCGCAGCTTCCCCCATCTGGACAGCACCACCAATCCTGCTAGTCATCACCACACACAGTAGTGACTGGCAGGAGTGCCCCCTTTCACTCCTGCTTGTGAGGAGTCCTCATGAGCAGGAGTGAGAGCTGGTGGCGTCGCAGTCTCTATTGTGTGCTACCGCTCCAAGCCCCAAATGGGCTTGAAACAGCAGTGTGCAGGGGAGATGGGGGCAGCTGTCATTGGCTTCCCCAAAGTGCTGCTTGGGCACTTTGGGGTGGCCGTCATCTGTGGTCGCCTGGAGCTGCTTGGCAAGAGGATTTTGCTACACTTGCCAAGCAGCTCTGTAGTGCCTTGGGTTACAATTGGGCTTGCCGTGTCGCCCAGGTTTGGACAACATGCCAAGCCCAGGGGTGGTTACTAAACCCTACAAGCCATGGCCTGTCAGGGTGCTTATAAACTGGGCTTATAAGCCACCCCAAATAAGCCATGGCAGGTTCACACGACATGACAAGCCCCCCCTGGCTTATAAACCAGGGGGGCTTGTTGTATTGTGTGAACCCAGTCATAGTCTCAAGCTCTATACAGCTAGAAGTTGCTGGGGATGGGGTTAGGTAGAAAAACAGCTATATCCGAGAAGCTACCAAAGATTGTATCTGCATATACTGAAGCTATCAAAAATGAGAGCCACTAACAGTGCACCAAATATGAGCAGTAGTACTAGTGGCTTAAGTCAGAAGTCAGCTGCTTCAGAGGAATGAACAAGTTACACAGTTATAAAACACACAAGACCTGAAAGCTGTTGAATTGTTCACATTTGCAAATGAGATCTGCCAAAGTTACTTGCAGAAGACATCAGTCTGAAAGAAATACAAAAGCAACTTTACAACAACACAGCAATACATGAGAGGCTGTTTCAGGTGTGGAATTCTAACTCAAGAAGAAGGTAAGCCACCCACAGATAATATGAGGCTTCACTATCAATCTATGATAATAATCTAGACTAGTACATGTGACACAAGCACAAAATAACTAGAAATATGTGCAGAGTCAGTAACTCAAGCACATGGTTTCATCCACAGACTACGGTATCCATCAAGTCACAAAACATGCATATATGAAGCATATTATCATGGAATTAAGCATTTGTAAAATGGGTAATTTTTTCTACCCTGTCTTTAGAAGGGAGGCAAACATTTTTACCCATTTTATACATGGGAGTACAGTAGTGAAATTTTCCTAAATATTTCTATTGGTTTCTGTTAACACAATAGGCTAAATACTATGAACTTAAGACACGTAAAAGGTTAGCTACCAAGACCCCAACCTAACAACTAGTTAGTCTGGGTCTACCTTATTACGGTAAGTAACTAGGTAGGTCAAGCCTGCCTGGCCCCCCTGAATTCCATTCCTGGATTGTTTGCAGCAATATAGCTTAACAGTTATTCTATCCTAAAGCAAGTATACTATGGAGTCTTGAAATGAACTCAAGTTTTGCAAAATATTCACAAATTACCAGCACAGAGTTCTAAGGTTAAATCTTTTGGTTGGATCTAGAGTTCTGCTCACATAATATAGTCTTAGGGCTTGTCTCCTCCTTCAGCTCCATGAAAGTCTGCTCCAGAGGATTGGGGGACCTTCCAGAACAGTGTGGAAGGTGGCTCGGGGGGGGGGGGGGGCTGCAGGATGAATTGGCATTAATCTCCCCCTCTATTCACAGAAACTTCTGCTGGATTCAAGCTTCTTCCATTTGCAAGACACCTGTGGATCCAACCCTTTGAATTGAGCCCCATCATACCTTGCATATTTTCACCACTAAAGTATGTACTTTATGAATAACTTGCAAATGGACCTGGCTTTACCCAGGTTGCAACAGCACTTATAACAAAGCCGTCAAACTTTTGCAGCTGTCAGAATTGAACACACTGTGCCTGCTCCATCTGAGTGAAGGCACACCCACTAGCACCACTAGGCATGACCCATGGCATGGTGTACCCCCATAGCCCCCTAAATTCCCGAGGAGCAGCTGTCCTACAGCAGTGGGGAGGGGGCAGGCAGATAACTGTGTCCCTTGGCCTCTACTGATCTCCTCTGGCTTCAAACTGTAGTGACTACATAGCCATGTGCCGTTAGGGAAGTCTACCCTTAGTGGCTGATGGTGTTACTGCAGGCTTCAACCACATGGGACATATTAAAAAGCCAAGGCATTTTAAAAACAAAATAACCCTGAGGTGCACACCGCTTGGGACTCCTTAGTATGCATGCTAGGTTTCAGGTACAGTAATACCTTGGATTGCAAGCATAATTCATTCTGGAACCGTGCTTGTACTCCAAAACACTCTTACATCAAAGTGAGTCTCTGGCGGGCGTGAGCAGGGCCGATTTTGACCCTCTATGCCCGCTCGAGGCGAGCGGTTACATCCCTACACTTGTCTTGCAAGACCTTGCTTGTTTATCAAGTCAAAAATTTTCAAAAATTTTTGCTTGTCTTGCAAAACGCTCTCAGACCAAGTTACTTGCAATCCAAGGTAATGCTGTATTTAGGTTTCACCATCTTGGCACTGTGGTGCTGATGGACAGACAAAACACACAACCTCTTTTATTATAGATTATTAAAGACTTAACTCATAGCTGTTAACAACTCAAAGCAGAAGGAAGTCAAAGCAACCACATTCCTTTCATTTAAACAGAAAATATTACAAAGGTATCCATTTTCTGTATTTACATGCCTTTCAGCAGAGACTGCTGCTAGAAAAAGTTCAAACAAGAGGTTTGTGTAATGAACGAACATCTACAACAAGCCAAATTCTGAGATATCTGGCAAGGAAAGTTTTAACCGATGTGGTTAAGCCAGCCCTACCAAAAAATAAATAAAATCAGATACTATAGCACAGTGGTTCTCAACCTTTTTTGCCCCATGCACCCTTTCCCCCATGTCAGAATGTCAGTCCCCCCTTTTCAAGATTGTCTTAATCTGTGCCATACAATAAGTCCTGTAGATTATGTACAATCTGTAGAATTGTAATTTGTAGAATGACCAGTATTCCATGGGAAACTTAAGTCCCCACTGATTTCAACTGGAATTAAGTGCAACCAACTTAGTGTGGATCCACCCTATAAGGTGCATCTTTTGAAGACATTTAGCTAATTGTTCTAAGGAGTTTTTGATCATGTGGTCTTATGACAACTAATTCGCTCCTAAATGATTAAGACAAGCAAGCCACTAACAAAACAGAATGTTGTAAATCACTTCAAACTGAAGAGCCAGGGCATAATTTAAATATCTCCCAGTCAGCTAACAGAATTTAACATACAAAACAAGATCTCCCAACTCTTCCAAAAAGGAAATGCTTTTGTTATTTTAATCTAGGCTTTTACCAGGATCCTGAGTGCTCTGGGATTCTTGCATATTTTGAACTGAGGTGTGGGAACCTGCAGTGTTAAGAAGGCCTGTTTCTGCCTGAAAAAGTACAGCCTATTGAGCAAGCTGAAATGTAAAGTGGGCTTTTGACAAACTGTTTTCACTGATTGTGTATCAAGACAATAGTTGCTGGGCAACCAGATACTTGCTCCTGGTCTCCTTTTTTAAGCATATTTTTTTTCTTTTGAAAGAAAGGCAAAACAAAACCAAACAAACATAAAAAGCAAAACAAAAAACAAAACAAAAAACAAATACTAAACTAGAATGGACTTCCGATTTTTCCACAACAAAGTATAAGTAACATTAAATACTCTACTCTATAGTTACAAAGATATTTCTTTTTTCTATTGTCAACTCTTATTCTTCTTGTTCATCAACCTCATAAGTTCACAAAACATCATTTTAACCTTAAACATAGATACTAATTCTTCTAATTAAACAATATTAAAAATTTCTACTCATTTTTAGCAAAAAATCCATAGCTTCTTTCAGATACTTGCTCCTGGTCTCAACTCAGCCTCTTGTGCCATTCTCCCCATCACATCAGTGCTAGCACTGGACCCTTCCTTGGAACAGTGCCATCTTTAGAGAGTTATGCTTTAAATCCTTCTGAAAAGGTAAGCTTGGCACCCTAGGGAAACTTTGGAATCCTTCAAAACACTATTACAATGTCTTGTTGATCCTTCAACCAGACTTTTTTTCTGATCTTGATGTTTGAGCTTAGGCAGGGTATAAATATATATTCTGTCTTGAGTAATTCTAGTCCTAACTACGTTCTGAAATCCTGTATTACTCAGTGACAAGTCCAAATTCTAATACTCTCTCACTTGCACTGTTCCAACAACTTAAAGGGGTATGGCAGTGATGGCGAACCTTTTTGAGCCTGAGTGCCCAAACTGCAACACAAAACCAACTTATTTATTTCAAAGTGCCAACACTGCAATTAAACCTGAATACCGAGGTTTTAGTTTTAGAAAAACAACTCATACATTGTCCGAACTAATTAACATCTTTTGTCTTTAAAGAAAAACACAACAACAGAGCTTTCAGTGATACAAACAGTTGTTTGTTGAAAAAAAAATCAACTCAAAAAATTATTATAGTACATTGTACACATAGCCTGAAGGGAATTTATAAAACTTTTTAAATAATTAGGCACATGTATTTTTGGATAAGGGATTCTCAACTTGTAATATGATTATATGCCAGACTGAAATTGTATGGGGCAAGCTTTACCCCAGGTCCTTTCCCTGCTTCTACAGGTGTCGGATTAGTAAAAGTAAAAGTCAACCTGTACTAGGATGAGCAAGATAAACAAGAAAACTAAATGTGCTTAACACATTTTAAACACTTTATGTCTTGGACTGCAAACACTGCATTAGGTAAAAGTTTGCATTGGGCATGCTTTTGCACAATTAATGTGATTTTTGCTATTGCATCGCATGCATGCTGATAATTTGTCAAACCTTGGCTCATACTCTGTTAGTTTGAGAGCAACACATGCAGCACTCAGGTCAACTGTTAGGCCTTTACATCCAAGCCATGCTCTGTGCATCATTCTTCAAAATCTTTTAAATGTGATAACAATGTAGAAAAGAATTCTGTAACAGGAATTCTAGAATAAAATCATTCTGTTCCACACTGTGAGAAAGAACAAGATCATTAGTGTTTTGCAGAAGGGGACGGTCTTTTCGCGATCTGGTGACCAATGGCTCGAGTGCCCACAGAGAGGTCCCTGCGTGCCAGCTGTGCCACCCGTGCCATAGGTTCGCCATCACTGGGGTATGGTTTGGCTGGTAAGTTTACTGATGTTACAGCATGTGCTATCGCATTTAAAAAGTTCACTCTCTTCAATTTAAATAAAGGACCTCAGGTACCAGGGCCAGAAAATAACTAGGAGAACCACGGTTGGGAGTCAACATACTGCCGTTTATGACCAACCATGGGTTAATTAATACAGTTAATTAATGGATGCAAAGTGAAAGCATTGAGCAGGTAAGAGGCAGCATGCTTGCTCCTATGCGGACCCTACAACCCATGGGTTGTCTTTACATGGAATTGGGTGACTGACTGAACTAGATGGTGGTGATGGACCAATAACCTGATTTTGCACAAGGTGACTCCTTAAGTTCAATCCCAAGACCAAAATATTCAGAAATGTAGAATAAAGGATTTGCAGAAGCCTTCTTTTAAGCAAGCTATAAACTGGGGGGGGGGGGGGGGAACATTATAAAAGCTTGGCCAATGTAGCATTTGTCAAATCGCTACATCTGGACTCTCAAATTTAGCTCAGACTATTTTCCCTTTCCGTTGTAGCAAATATTGTTTATGTTGAATACAAATGTTAGTTCTGTGACAAATAGTTTTTGTGTATTCCTTCATCCTGCTCAGATTTTAACCCTAGTCACCATAGAAAGCATGGAGAATATAAGGCATACAAAGATTTCCACTGTAATATCTGTAGTAACTTAACACATTATTCCAAAGCATAAATTTATTTTAAGAAAATAAAGTATCACTTTACTATTCTTTCCCTGGTTGCTTATTCCCTTTCAATATGATTTTAGGAATTTCTAAGCGGGCTGGAAAAATCCCAGGATGCCCCAAAATTATGTGTTGGCACCTCAGAAACTGCCTCCAGTCTAGCCTTGCTGCTAGTCTCTCACTGGATGTAACAGTTTCAGAATAACTTGGTTTTATAATTATTAAATTTATATCATGCCCTTCAAATAAATTTTACCAGGGCAGCTTATACAAGGTTCCACCACAAACAATGTCATATAGGATAAAAACATTAAGACAGCAGACAAAAGTAGCATAAAAATATGCAGGACCCACCACTCCAGCTGCTCCATTTATTTATTTATTTAGGCTTTTGTCTGCAAACTTGGGTTTATTCATTCAGCAACCACTGCTGTTTTTAAGACAGATTATACTCCCTCTAACTAGTAATATGAAATGTAACCAATTACAAAAATATTTTGGAAGCAAGTAATTAATCTGGGAAGCTCCATTTTTATCTCCATGAGAGTATAGCTCAGTGTTTCAAGGTTTCTCAAATGCTTTGAACTTGGGAATGCACTTCTGAACTTAAGTCTACTTTCTGTCCCCTCTAATGCAGAGGGGAACAAGTGTCAATGCTCATGTGCAGTCCTGTGCAGCCTGCAGTTGCATGCGAGGATCTGTGGAGTGAAGTATTAATCCAACACTACATTAGAAGAGAATTAGAACAGAATGTCTGAGTGACCCCCTCCTACAACGACACAGAAGAAGCTATAGTTATAACAAAGCAACTACTCTCCCTGTGCTTTCTTCTACCTAAGCCCAGGTAAGATGATTCTGACTGGATAGCAGATGAAGTCACCCTGAGGCCTGCCATGCTATATGCTCCCTTCTGCACCAAACTGCTTGATTTATTTAGGAAAAAGAAAGCAACTAGCAGTATAGGAACCTGCCTTACACTGTGTCAGACCATTGGTCCACCTCATTATTGACACCACTGACTGGCAGCAGCCCTCTGGGGTTTCAGCCAAGATTCTTTCCTAGCCCTACTTGGGAGATATCAGGGACTTTCTGCATGCAAAGCATGTGCTCTACCACTGAGCAATGGCTCTCCTAAGTGGTCTTCCCCAGCCTGTGCTACTCCCCTACCTCTTTGCTGCACATACCAACTTCCATTCTGATTGGACAGCAGGGTCATAAGTAGATTGGAGGGGAGAGAGAAGTGTTGGTGGTGGCAAAGCTGTGCCTGTGTCATGGACCGAGGAAGAAAAGTAGAAGGAAGATGGAAAATGGAGTGGGTGGAAACATGGGGGTGAAAAAGGAGCAGAGGGGGCCATGTGCGGAGATTGGAAAATGAAGTGGATGGGACAAAAAAAAAGAGCAGAGGGGACCATGGGGGAGTAAAGAAGGAAATCAAAGACATGGGGTGAGAGAGGAGACTGATTTTGGAGGTCGGCTGGCACAGGAGAGATTGAGGGACCCTGGCATACACTTTTAACTGAAGAATGCCAAGTATTCTCAACTGTGCTTTTTTAAAGTGCAAAGTATTCATCTAGTTATCTTAAAGTGCAAAGTATTCATCTAGTTAATATAAGAAATAAATAAATCTTAAAACCTTAAGACTTACTAGTTTCAAACGTTTTTCCTCCAAAGAAGTTACAGTTGCCAATTAAATATTGCCCCCTCTATACCTTTTACATCTGCAATTCTAACAACATTCAATGGCACTTATTTCCAAATAATCATACATAGGACCATTAACCTATTCCTAATTGTTTTCAAACAGCAGTTTCTGGCCTAAATTCAGACCATTTGTTCACTGCACCATTTTTAAAAAGACAAAAATAATTACAGAACCATTTTGAGTAAGCAACTGTGAAACATTTATCTTTCTTTTGTCAGGACAAGAGTGCTTCCTGTAACTGCATGGCAGACCAGGGTTGCAAAAAAATATATCATGATTTTTTGCAAAATAAATAAATTTCATTATTTAAATCAATGATTTTTTTTTATTTAATCAATTTCCCCCCCAATCTTTTTTTAGTAAAATTAATTTCAAAGTTCAGGCCACCACTACAGATAGGCCACCACATCCATATGTAATGAGGTTACTTCTTTATCAAGTTCTTTCCTCATATATTTTTTTTTACGTTACCAGTATTATTAATTACTAGGCTACCTACAAGACAGGGTTGCAAAAAACCCATGATTTTTTGCAAATCGAAAATTGGATTTTAATTGATGATTTAATTATTGATTTAAATCACTGCAACCCTGTGGCAGACTGCAAAACCCAAAAGTGGGGAAGAATTAAGAGAGAAACAATCCCCCTTCCCCCACTGACACATTACATAGGCAGTGATTGGAACTACTACTATCATTAATAAATTCCAGGGTTAGCCATCTTAGCCTACTACAGCAAATTAAAAACCAAAGTGCTATGGCATCGTTAAGGGCACAAGCTTTTGCGGACCAGAGCTTATTTTAATAATCCGTTGTAGCCCCTGAAAGCTTATTTCCCCAGTAAGTTTGTGCAACAAATGTGACTTAAACAGCAATTTTTTTCTTTTTTCTTTTTTAAAATTACTGTTAGCTATTTTAGATTTCTTTTTGGAGAGAAGACACTTAAAAATAATCTCTGTTGACCTTTAAGACGCTACAAGATTTGTGTTTTGTTACATCAGCCAAAATCACTCTCCCTCGATCTAAATGCCACTTTCACACACACACACAATCACCCACCACCACTACCACCACGCATTCCTAAGAGGCATCATTCTGTGTCTCGGGGGTCCTTTCCCAAAGTCCACAGGGGTCCGTTTGCTTGTTCTAACGAGGACCACGAAGGCGCCATGCGTGCTTCTACCCAGCCTGCCTATCCGGGTTAGCCGCCGGAGAAACTGCGTCGCCCCAGCGTCCCTGGATTTCGGCGGCGAGTGTAAGAACGGCGACGAGGAAAGCAGGGAGAACAGGAAGATGCTCAGCCTCAGCGACCTTAAGGGTGAAGACTCAAGCGACCACAAGATGGAAGGCTATCACGACCCAATAGAAGATCACCCTCGGGGGGCCCTCGGCGCACTTCAGCCAATCGCGAGAGAGCACAAGACGTAGAAACATAAAGCGGGGGGGGAAGACGACGGCCCCGTTGTTGAGGCGAAAATCGCCTCAGTACTGCCCCTTCCCCCCCCCACTACTACCCCGCCTGCTTTACGGGCGAAGGGCCTCGCTAACGGCTCTTCCGGCACCCGAATGGCCGCTCACCCGCTCTCCTCGTCTTCTTCTTTCAGGGCCAGCAACTGCAGCGCTTGGCTCTTTCTCCCAGCCCGCTTCCCTTCCCGCTCTCTGAGCAGCAGTGACGGCAGCGACCGCAGCTCTTCTTTGAGGGCCACAAACAGGAAGTGCGTCACACGCAGAGCGCGCTTTTGGCCCCTCCTCCATAGAGGTAGGAAAGGCAAGAGTAAGATACCTTTCGTGCGGGTTTTCTCCACCTCCACCAGGACTCTCGGGTGAAAGCTGTTAATATGAATCAATGGGGAAATCCAGGATTTTAAGCGTCCCTCCCGGGGGGGAAAAAAAGTAGCATCCAGGATTGACGTTCATGGTCTTTCTAACGCAGCTTTAATTTCGTCCGGACAAAAATATGTATATATTTGAATTGCTGAACATCTAAAAGTGCACTATGGCTGCGCGCAACTAAATGAAGCTCAAGGGTGTTGTTTTGGTTTTCAATGGAACACTGGATTTTGGGCTGGGAGCAGGTCTGAGGGGCAATTGAGGCAGAATGGGCCTTTGCTGCAACCTGAGAGAAGTTCAGGCTAGAAACTCAAACCAACCTCAGCTCCACCTCTGACCTGTATCATTCAGAGTGGAGTTCATTTACAGGGCTGCCCTTTGCTACTCTCTCGGCCTCGCTCCAACCTGCGACCGAAGATAGCAGCACTGGAGTACATGGTGCAATCTCCTATACATGGTTAGACAGAAAAAAAAAGTCCTACAACTCCCAGCATGCCCCAGCCAGCGGGAGTTGTAGGACTTTTTTCTGTCCAAACATGCGTAGGATTGCACCTTTAAAAACTCAAGAAAAAGTTGATTGGTTCATGCAAATAAGACTTGGTTTAGAAAGAACGTGAGCTCCCCTATTTGCTGCTACCTTTTTGTTTCACATAAAAAAACCAAAGTGCTTCATCAACAAGTGCAAGCTAACCCTTTGGTGATGCCATCTATCCAGCTTGGCAGGACAATACTGGAAAATGTCGATCATTTTCTCTATGACTTGGCAGCTATCTTTCTGTTACAGCTAACATCAACAGTGAAGTCCAGCATCGTTTGAGCTCCGCAAGTAAGAAGACCAAAACACTGGTTTATGAAGCCATTGTATTACCAACTTTATTGTATGCCTGCAAAACATGGACTATCTATAAACGTCAGTTCCACCTCCTTGAAAGATTTCATCAACGTTGCCTCCGGAAAATCCTGCGAATTACTTGGGAAGATAGGCGAACAAATGTCAGTGTACTGGAAGAAGCAACTAGCGTTGAAAAAATGATCCTTCAACGCCAACTTCAGTGGACCGGTCATGTTGTTCAAATGCCTGACTGCCGTCTCCCAAAGCAGTTACAGTAATACCTTGGAATACAAGTAACTTGGTTTGAGAGTGTTTTGCAAGACAAGCAACATTTTTAATATTTATTTAATTTTTTTTTACTTGATATACAAGCGTCGTCTTGCAATACAAGTACTATAGTACGGCTTAAATTAAAAATCTCTGTACACATTTTTTTGGGGGGATTTCGTTTTGATATAAGAGTGTTTTGGATTACAAGCACCTTTCTGGAACGAATTATGCTCTCAATCCAAGGCATGACTGTACTTTATTCCCAACTCAAGGATGGAAAGCGGAATATCGGTGGTCAATATAAGAGGTTTAAAGATGTTCATAAGGCTAATCTTAAAAAAAATGCAATTAAATGGAGGTTGGCCTTTCACAAAGGCTTCATGGACTTTGAAGAAGCCCGAGTGCAAGGTGAAAGGGAGAAACGTGCTAGGCGAAAAGCACGTCAAATGAATCCTTTACAGGACCATCTTCCATCTGGTAACCTGTGTCCTCACTGTGGGAAGCTGTGTGGATCTAGAATTGGCCTCCACAGTCACTTACGGAGCCATCGCTAGAGTCTACACAATCTTCTTTAGAATTTCCTCCTTTTATCCTGGAAGACAATCTTACTCGGTCACGAGTGATCGCCTGATAATGATGTTTCTGGGTGGACACGTTGCTGCCCAAACAAAATTAACGTAAAATCTTGGGATTCTCAATTGATTTCTATGGAGAGCTCTCACTTCCGCCCCGGGGATATTTTTTTTAAAAAGTGCTTCTTCGTCCGCATAGACCTGTAAATTCCCTATGCAAATAATGCGGTGCGTCACTCTACCTGGTCTTATCTCTATGACCACATCCCGAAGAGAGCGATCGCGAGAGGAAGCAACCTCAATTCTCGGAGGCTGAGACTCTTCCGGAAGTTTCTAGAATAAGTAGTTCTCCCCACCCCCTTTCCTTCCGCCTCGTAAAGAAAAAGGTTTCGGGTGCGTGCGCCACCTGGTGGCTGTGAGGTGGTGTTGCGCTGCCAAGAGAATGGCAACGGCTTAACAGCGTTGCGATCGCGGGTAGGCAGAAGGTGGATCCAGATGTGCTGGTTCCTGGGTCATTTGTAGTAGATTGGCAAGGTTTTCTGACTCCCAGTTATTTATCAACAGCAGCAATAGAATGACTACTTTCTAAATTATACTGCCGAAATGAAGAAAGGTTAGGGGTAGCAGGATTTTTGTGTGGAACTGGAAGGGTTGTGAGCTGCGTTTGTTTTGAGTCCCAGAACTGTCCAGTCCTTCTACACAGAATTCCAAGTCGTTCCTGGGCTCAGAATTCTTTAATTTCAACTGTGTGTCTTCGCACCAGGCTCCAGTTAGTGAATGCCACGTTTCTAGTGGGGGGGGGGGAAACAAACGAAGTATAGCCAGTGTGGCGTAGTGGTTAGTGTTGGACTGAGACTTGGGAGACCCGGGTTCTAGAGTCTCCACTCAGCCATGGAGCTCACTGGGTAACTTTGGGCCAGTCACTGACTCTCAGCCTAACCTACCTCATAGGGTTGTTGTTGTGAGGATAAAATGGAGCGGAGGAGGAGGATTATGTAAGCTTCCTTGGGTTCCTTGCAGGGAAAAAGGCGGGATATAAATATAATAAATAAATAAATAAATAAATATCTTGAAAGCCTGAAATCTGCCCACCACTGGCTTAAATAAACAAATGCTATGGCATAGATTAAGGGTGCAATCCTATGCATGTTTAGACAGAAAAAAAGTACTACAATTTCCAGTATTTCCCAGCCAGCTATGCTGGGAATTGTAGGACTTTTTTTTTCTGTCTGAAGATGCATAGGATTGCACTCTTGGTAATGTATTTCCAGAAACAAAACAAAAAAGTTGATGGAAGGAAGAATCCAGCATCTCTCTCTCCTGCAGAAGGCTCCTCATTTGGCTCCTTTGTTCTTTCAGCACAGAGAGAGAGAGAGATCTTCAGCTGGCAGCCAGCATCATTACTTGCTTCCTAAAGCCAACATCATAGAGAACCTTTCTCCCCGCCCCCTCTTTCTTTCCTTTTTTTTTAAGGAAAGGGCTTCCCATACGAGCAAGGAAATTACCATGGTCAGTTTCACACATACACTTTCCCACTCTGGGGGAGACCCTGCTCCCCCCCCTTTTTGTTTTCCCTTTTTGCAAAACTGAGCTCTCTTGGGAACCTCTAAACCAGTGATGGCGAACCTTTTTGAGCCCAAGTGCCCAAACTGCAACACAAAACCAACTTATTTATTTCAAAGTGCCTTAAATTTAGCAGGAAGGAGGAGGGGGCACTAGCTAATCGTGCCCCGCTCTGTCTCAGGGTATGGCTCTTCACCGGGCGTGCAATGATTCGGGCATGCGCGCGCTGTGCTTCTGAGCTGTCTGTTCAGTTAGAAGGAGGGCTGGGTGCCTGCGCAGTCCGCTTCTGGGGGTGGAGACATTGGAGTGTGCCTGCCTGTGGAGGCCAGCGAGGAATGAGTGGAGAGGAGTTATTATAGAAACCCGACACTGAATGCAGAAGGGGACGGTCTTTTCGTGATCTGGCGACCAATGGCTCGAGTGCCCACAGAGAGGTCCCTGCGTGCCAGCTGTGACACGCGTGCCATAGGTTCGCCATCACTGCTCTAAACACACACACACACACACACACACACACACACAAAAGAAACACATGGATGCACACACACACAAATAAAACGGCACCGAGGGAAATGTAATGGTGAAGGTGTGTCCAGGAAGGAAGTGAGGAGGTTAATAAGGCTGAACTTCCCAGAATGTCATTGCACACATCAAAACCACACCCCATCAAAAGTCAGGAAAGTAGCAATAAGGAACATCCACACCTGTGGAGTTTGCAGTGCTGATTCATACTTGTTTTAAAAGTTGGATTTTTCCATGGTAGGGAAAACCACAGGACAAATGTTGGGAAAACATGAGCTGATTACAAAAGGATGACTGTGATTGTCTTGCTATTTCCTTCTTCCCCATGGCTGAACTAGGGACTCATCCACCATTGTTTCACCTTAGCTACACAGGTGTGAAGATCTCACTAGACAGGAGGTATAGGATGGCCACTAATCAGATTAGTATTGGATATATAATAAATAGAAGAAGGCTTAACATGTGTACTTAGGTTATAATTGTCTATTCTTTGTTTAGAAAAAATATACAGGATATAAAATTTATTAACAGTGCAGCCCTATACAGGTCTACTCAGAAGCAAGTCCTATTGTAGTTCAATGGAAATTACTTCCAGATAATTGTGAACGGGATTGCAACCTAAGACATACACACAATATTCATAGAAAAATCCATTAGTTAGAGCTCAATTACATATATTGCCATTACAATTGGTGCCTTGCCCAGCCTGGAAGTTTGACTTCCCCCTGGCACAGCTGAGTTGTGTGGGAGCCATTGTCCTTACAAACTAAACAGATTATATAGCTTTTAAAATCTAATACTCCCCACCAAATGTAATGTTCCTGGGCATTCAGCAAAAGTGATAAAGAGTCTAGCACCATTTTAATCATTCCCAGCAGCCATTTTTACACAAGGCCAGATTTGAACTGGGAACTTTATACTTAACAATTCCTGGACACTATTTCGAGGCAACCTCCAAAATAAGCGGAAGGGTAGACTTGGGGAGTCAAAAGTCAACATATTTATTTCATAGTGCCACAAGTCCTTCCTTAGTTTAAAATGGGGTTAAAGTGTGTGTGTTGTGTTTAACTTTACCCTTTACCTGTTTTAAAAACTTGTTTTGATCATTCATTTGTTGGGCTTATTCAAGCCCCTCTACCAAAACTCATTTTAAAGTAGTGATTCTTCTTCTTCTTCTTCTTCTTCTTCTTCTTCTTCTTCTTCTTCTTCTCCTCCTCCTCCTCCTCCTCCTCCAACTCAGTATTATATATATATATATATATATATATTTGCTTTCAGCCTGCTGAGATTAAAAATTATTCGATATATAATTATATATATATTATATAATATATAATTCCCACACCGGTGGGAAGTTTCCCCTTGACAAGATGTAAAACCATGGCGATGAAAATGGCAAATAATGTTGGGGCGATAACACATCCCTGTTTAACACCTGATCCCACTTTAAATGGAGCACCATGAGAGCCGTTGTTGTCCAAAACCGTTGCCGTCATGTTGTCATGGAGAAGTCGCAAGATATTCACAAATTTATTGGGGCATCCAATTTTCATAAGGATAGTCCAGAGAGCTGTACGGTCTACAGTATCAAAGGCCTTAGCCAAATCGATAAATGCCATATAAAGGGGTTGATTTTGCTCCCGGCATTTTTCTTGGAGCTGACGTGCAGTAAAAATCATGTCTACTGTCCCTCTAGAGGGGCGGAAACCATATTGAGTTTCAGGGAGGATCTCTTCTGAAATAGATAGAAGACGGTTTGCGAGAATCCTAGCAAATATTTTACCTGCGGTTGCTAAGAGAGAAATGCCCCGATAGTTTCCACAGTCTGTTCTATCACCCTTCTTAAAGAGGGTGATAATTATGGCATCCCTGAAGTCTTCTGGGATCTCTTCTCTTATCCAGATTTTTTCGATGAGTTTATGAAGATGTTGTACAAGTTCGGGCCCCCCTTCTTTAAAGATTTCAGCAGGAATCCCATCTGGTCCACTAGCTTTGTTGTTCTTCATTTGATTAATGGCTTTTTTTACTTCATCCAAAGTGGGGAGTATTGCAAGTTCCTCTTTAATTTGTTTTTGCGGGATTTGCGAAAAAATCTCATTATCCACCTTAGACTTACGATTTAAAAGGTCATAATAATGCTCTTTCCAACGCAGTGCAATAGACTCTTTGTCTTTTAAGAGTTTGGTGCCATCTTTTGATTGTAAAGGGTTTGTACCATAGGTTTTTGGTCCATAAATGGCCCTTGTGGCCTTAAAAAAGGCCCGTGCATCATGAGATTCTGCAAGTTGTTGAATTTCTTCAGCTTTCTTTTTCCACCAAGCGTTCTTAAGTTCTCTTGTTCTTCTTTGGACCTCAGCCTTTGCGCTAGCGTAGGTTTTTTTCTTGGCAGCGCAGTTAATATCATTTTGCCATATTTGGAAGGCTTTCCTTTTTTGGTCAATTATATATTTAATCTCATTGTCATTTTCATCAAACCAATCCTGATGTTTCTTAGTTTCATATCCAATAGTTTGTTCACAAGCTGCAGTAATGGAGGTTTTCAGCTTAGACCAATGGTCCTCAATGTTGTCAGGAGGTTCCGTAGGTAGATGTTCCTTAAGAAGTGATTGAAGACGAGTTTGCTTAATAGGATCTTGAAGGACTTGGATGTTCATTTTACGCCTTGGTTTCCTTCCTTGAAGCCTACGTTGGGGAGCAATGTTGATAACCATTGTGGACCGGATTAGTCGGTGGTCTGTCCAGCAGTCGTCGGCACTCACCATGGCCCTAGTAAGAAGTACATCGCGGCGATCTCTAACACGGACAATTACATAATCCAGAAGATGCCAGTGCTTTGACCGCGGGTGCTGCCATGATGTTTTAAACTTATTCTTTTGTCGAAAGAGCGTGTTTGTGATAGTGAGATTATGCTCTGCACATATAGACAAAAGTAAGAGTCCGTTCGGGTTGCTATTACCAACTCCGTCTTTTCCAATAGTTTCTGGCCATAAATCAAAGTCACGCCCGACTCTTGCGTTAAAATCGCCCAGGAGGATAATTTTATCCTCCTTAGGTATCTCTGACAGGAGAGTGTCCAACTGGCTATAAAAACTTTCCTTGATGTCATCATCAGCATCTAATGTTGGTGCATAAGCGCTCAAAATAGTTACCTGTTGGTTATTGGCGAGCTTTAATCGAAGAGTTATCAGGCGTTCGTTAATGCCAGTAGGAACTTCTGACAAAGAGTTCACTAGTTCATTTTTTATGGCAAAGCCTACACCATGTATTCGTCGGTCCTGCTCAGGTAGTCCTTTCCAGAAGAAGGTATAACCTCCTTTTTCTTCTTCAGTATGCTGATGATAATGTGGTCTCCGCACATTCAGAGGATGATCTCCAAACTATCCTAAATGCTTTTGCAGAAGCATACGAAAAACTTGGTCTCTCACTTAACATCAAAAAAACCAAAGTGCTTCATCAGCAAGTGCAAGCCAATCCTTTGGTGATGCCATCTATCCAGCTTGGCGGGACAATACTGGAAAATGTCGATCATTTTCTCTATCTTGGCAGCTATCTTTCTGTTACAGCTAACATCGACAATGAAATCCAGCATCGTCTGAGCTCCGCAAGTGCCGCATTTTCTCGAATGAAACATAGAGTGTTCGAGGATCGGGATATTTGTAAGAAGACCAAAACACTGGTTTATGAAGCCATTGTATTACCAACTTTATTGTATGCCTGCGAAACATGGACTATCTATAAACGTCACTTCCACCTCCTTGAAAGGTTTCATCAACGTTGCCTCCGGAAAATCCTGCAAATTACTTGGGAAGATAGGCGAACAAATGTCAGTGTACTGGAAGAAGCAAAGACTACTAGCATTGAAAAAATGATCCTTCAACGCCAACTTCAGTGGACCGGTCATGTTGTTCGAATGCCTGACTGCCGTCTCCCAAAGCAGTTACTTTACTCCCAACTCAAGGATGGAAAGCGGAATATCGGTGGTCAATATAAGAGGTTTAAAGATGTTCATAAGGCTAATCTAAAAAAATGCAATATAAACATCGAAAACTGGGAAGCTCTGGCCCATGAACGATCTAAATGGAGGTTGGCCTTTCACAAAGGTTCCATGGACTTTGAAGAAGTCCGAGTGCAAGGTGAAAGGGAGAAACGTGCTAAGCGAAAAGCACGTCAAATGAATCCTTTACAGGACCATCTTCTATCTGGTAACCTGTGTCCTCACTGTGGGAAGCTGTGTGGATCTAGAATTGGCCTCCACAGTCACTTACGGACCCATCGCTAGAGTCTACACAATCTTCTTTAGAATTTCCTCCTTTTATCCCGGAAGACAATCTTACTCGGTCACGAGTGATCGCCTGATGATGATGATGATATATATATATATAGAGAGAGAGAGAGAGAGAGAGAGAATGGTATTCTGGCTGAATGCCTAGACTTGATTAAGATAAAAGTAACTTATGTCTTGACCTTGCTTGAACATCTCTGGCAAGTTCTGGGAGAATCCATTCATTTTTTTCAACAGCTTTCTGGGACTGCATCTGAGGCCCACAGGTTTGAATGGAAGAGTGAGTGAAGCCTAGAGGCATGCATAGGCAAATGAGTGGCAGGCTTGCATTGATTAAGACCTGAATATTGCATATCGCCTAAAACACAGGAGGATTTCTCCTGAAAAGATATGGCTCCCCCCCCCACTGGGCGAATACCACCAGAAGCTTACTCCAAAAACAGTCCCATCAGCAGGAAGACCCAAACCTTTGCTTTCCTAAGTACACCCATTATGAGTCATCAAAACATAAAGAGTAAGATCTTTAGCAGAGTTTGAAGACATCTGGGGGGCAAAGACCGCCCCCACTGCCCTCTTTTCTCCAAAAAGGCAGGAAAGAGACTATAAGAACCAAGAGGTTTTAGCAAGGGGTCGGGAGAGAGCTGAGGGGGTCACCTTGGAACACGGACTGCGGGGCTACAGCTGGAACCTCATCACAGCAGACAGGTAGTAGCCAGGACTTTGCTTTTCTATCCTTCTAGATGGGAATCTCTCCCCCCCCCCCTTTTCTGTTCAGGCTTGTCAGTGTAAAAGGGACTCTTTCTCTTCTCCAGAATACAGGGTGTGTTTGAACCATAGCGTAAGGATATTTTGCTGCCTGACATCACTAGGTTTGCTTTACCAACAAGTAAGACGCTGTACCTTCTCTATTCTTCAATAAAACCACCCTTTTGTTTCTAGAGTGTGTGTGTGTGTGTGTGTGTGTAGGTTTGTTTAAGTGTAAAAGGAGCAAAGCACACACTCCCCCCCCCCCCAGCAACGCAGGTTTTACCCCAGCCAAAGATCCTAAACCTTTCGTAAGAGTGTGGGGTCGTTAGAGGGAATCTAGCGCCCGGAATCATCTGTCATAACAGTTCCATGAAGGCGAAGCTCTTTTTTCTGGATCATTTGAAGGACAGCATGTTTCTTCTTGTCTTCATTGTACTGTTGAATCTTCGGACAGACAATAGTTTGTTTTAGTCTTGTCATCCTGTGCCATGAGGATGGCATCTAGACACACGCCCCCATGTGAATGAATGGGGCATAAGAAAGTAAGAACCACCATGCTGGGTCAGATCAAAGGCCCATCTAGTCCAGCATTCTGTTCACATAGTGGCCAACCAAACCCTCAAGTAGGACATGAGTACAATAGCACCCTCCTGATTGTGTTCCCCAGCAACTGGTATACAGAGGCATACTCCCTCTGATACTGGAGGTAGCATATTGCCATCATGACTAATAGAGACTGATAACCTTATCCTCCATGCATTTAACTATAATCTCCTTTTAAAGCTGTCAAAGTTAGTGGCCATCACTATATGTTGAGGTAGCGTATTCCATAGTTTAACTATGTGCTGTGTGAAGAAGTATTTCCTTTTATCTGCCCCGAATCTCCCACCATTCAGCTTCATTGAATGACCCTGGATTCTAGAATTATGAGTTTTGCTCCCCATTGGCTTTCTCCATGCGGTTTTCTACACCTCTGTCATGTCTCCCCATTCTTGCTTTTTCCCTAAGCTAAACAAAACAGTCTCAGACTTTGTAACCTTTCTTCACAGGGAAATTGCTCCAGCCCCTCAACTATTTTGGTTGTCACAGAAAGCCAGTGTGGCGTAGTGGTGAGAGTGTTGGACTGGGACTCGGGAGATCCGGGTTCTAGTTCCCGCTCGGCCATGAAACTCACTGGGTGACTTTGGGCCAGTCACGGACTCTCAGCCTAACCTACCTCACAGGGTTGTTGTGAGGATAAAATGAGGAGGAGGATTATGTAAGCAGCCTTGGGTTCCTTGAAGGAAAAAAAGGCGGGGTATACATATAATAAAAATAATAAAAAATAATGGCATGGCCATTCCACAGCACAGGAGGCAAGAACGTATCTTGTCCCCTCTGACTAGGCCTCAGTTCAAGTGTATGACTTTGAGAGGGGCCAGTGGGCAGCTGCCCCCCTACCCCAGGTCATAATTCCTCAGAAGCGGTCAGAGCCAACCCAAAACATTTGATGCATGAGGTGAAGGACAAGATGGTGCCCCCTTCCTCCCATTCTACACACCACACTGGCAGTTGAATCTTAGTTCAGCACTAATGATGGGACAGCAGGCTAGTTTAGGGGGCCAGGCCCCAGCGGGATGCTGCCGCTGCGGCCAACTGGCCCCAACCCCCGGGCCCCAGCATTTGCTGCCTTACTCTGCCTTAATGATAGGGCCAGCCCCAGAAGCAGGAATTTCTCTGACCCTATGAGGGCTACTGGCTGACCATTCCTGGTTAGGCAGATCACTGGTTCTTAGCCCATAGTAGTCACCAGAAGGAAATGGTTAGGAGATGGTTACCTGATGCCTGTGTGTGCAACACAGAAACGGAGTACTTGTGTTTTATTATTTACTAGGTGAAGAACCTGTTCTTCGAACAGATTTAAAAAATGGATTACTTTCTACGCTGTACTCTGAGTACTTCAAGCCCCCATTTGCGCCCCCTTCAGGGTTTTTTTTTTTTAAGAAAGTTTTCACAACATAGTTTTTATTAGTGATCCATAAGCAACAACCATGCCAATTTTCAGCTTTCTAGGGAAATAGGAGATAAATTGATGAATCAGCGAGTCAGGGCTCTCACTTTTATATATATAGATTGATTGTAGGCTGCCTTTAATGCAGATGATGATGATGATGATGATGATGATGATGATGATGATGATAAACAGAAACAAAAAGAAAGATGACAGTTTGTAGCCAAGTTAGCCAAAATTGAGGATACAGTCTTGGCGAGGTACTTGTTACTACCTATTCTTGTTTTCTGTCACTCATGTTCTATTTTTATATTTGTTTATACTGCAAATATTTCACAGACACTGCTGTGGCACTACCTCAAAGGGGGAAGCACATAAAAGAGAAAGAACGTAACCATTATATAGACAGACCAAGAGATGCTCATTGCATGGAAGCAGTCAGTGGGCTAGATATAGGTTCCTCTGATAAATATATGTTCTCTAAGAAAAGAGATGTGAGTGTGGTATAAAAGAGTGGTATAAAGCTTGTTGCTTTGCTCTTGTGCTGCTTTACACGTACATATATATACATATACACAGTACTAGTACTGACAAAAGCTGTGGGTGGCAGGCACCACCTTAAAGAAAGCATTTCTCCTCTTAGGAAAGCATTTCTCCTCTTCCAAGATGCCTGCGCCACAGTAGGGATTATGCATCACCTAAAAACAAAGGAAGTATGTGTTCCCCCCCACCCTTCGGAACTATTGTTTTATTCAGATTGATTAAATGCACATATGAATGCATGCAGTCAACTAAAATTTGTTTAATTGGGTGACAACCCTACTGGGAACACAAGTGACAGTGCAAGTCTTGGGGAAGTAGGGAAACGTTCTCCAAAGTATGGGGCAAACAACAAAACAAAACCCGATTCTGCTCATTATACAATGACCCGCTCATCTCTAGGCATTGCTCAGAATCCAACAGGGCACTTACACCTCACCAATTCTCTTGCGCCCCACTGATTCTGTTGCACAAGCTGTGGGCCCCACCGATTCTGGCGCTCAAGTAGGACGCACCACTTGTGCAACACAGATTTAGTGCTTCCCTTATGCGAGCTCCACCAACCTGTTCCGTTCCAGAAATGAGCGTCTTTGATCGTTTCCGGTTGCCCCAGAAGTGCTAAATCTTCCTTCTGTAAGTAGTAGGTTCCGCTTGCAAACAGGAATTGGCAGGGCGTAAGGGAATTGCTGGATGTGTAAGGGCCCCATTGGATGCTGCCCACTCTCTGAAAACACAGTTCCATTTTATGGGCATCTCACTAGCATGGCCACAGCAAAGAGATGAGGGTCTTATGGGATGAAAATGGGAGGAACACAGGCCCTGGAAAAGATGCAGTAAAACGAGCTGGGAAGAGAATATGGGGCCAATACTCATCCACAGACCACAGGTCATCTTTGTGTGCATTTCTCCGCACCTCCAGCAACTTGTAGGGATAGAATTAAGTTTGCTCACAGCACTGCTCTTGTTGGCTTTGCAATTGCTACTTGACCATAGCAATTGCTACTTGACTGTGATCACACAGGCTGGAAAGATGTGTTATAAGAATACTGTACTATCATGAAGCTCAACATGTTTGTAGATCATAAAACATACTTCTCACAGTGCTTTATGTTTGAGGATATACAAATAAAGGCAGTAGAGAGAACACCATACTTACCATGCTATGCACAAAAGGTGTGTATTATGAGAGAGATCATAGGGGTGACAATTTCAGCCTTAGGTGTCCAGGTATTAGATGTGCTCACTACAAACCCCAGGCCTGCACAATTTATGTGAAACGACATGCACAGGTTTGTGCCAGCTTCCCACCAATGCTTCTTAAGGAAACGATCACATATGCTGACTTTGCTAATGCCTCCCAAGTGGCCTTTCCTGTCACCAAATGCCCCTGATGACCACAGGACTAGTAAATGCTGCTGTACCAGGGCAGTATCTTATAGTGGTTCTTGCCACAAGCACAATACTGAAAATTGTGACATTGCATCATTAGGTGGCTGGGAAACAGTGAATTATAAAATGAACAATTAATAGGTTTGGGCCCTGGGTTTAAGACAGCTGAACTGAAGGCATCTTGAACAAGGGGAATATTTCTCAGCCCCCAGTCCTACTGATCAGCACTCCATTCACAGCAGGACTGGGTGGCAGTGGTCTCGCACTGGTGAAATTCCACAACCTAAGAAGAGACTAAGTACAGTGAGCTGGTGCACAATCACCTTTACCCTATAGAATGTACTTGTGCCATACAGAGTCCTTGTTCTGATATTGGACTGGCCATACAAAGAGCATGGTAGAGCCCTGGATTAGGGTTTCTAGGTCCAGATGTTTATGAAGCTTGTGTTCCTTTAAAAGTTGCACAGAAGGGAAAGATCCCAGGTGCAGCTTCTCATAGGATTGCAATGGTAAAAGCTGTACTAAAGCTGTACATATAGTGCAATTTACTTCCTAAGAAGTAAATCCCATTGAATTCAAGGGGGTTTACATCCAAGTAAATATGCATAAGCATTGCAGCCTTAGTGACATTCTGTCTTCTATGGCACCATCTACCTTGGATAGCTCCAACCACACATCATCCTATATGAATTCGACCCCTAATAATTACACAGAACCTGGTGCAAACCTGTACCATAATACTTACAACAGGTTATTTGTGTGTGCTTGTATGTGGTGGGGTACAGGGATGCTGCAATGTTTGGAATGATAGAGAATTAAAATGCTTCCGACTTAGGGATGTCGGAGAAATCCACAACGGATTCAAATGGGTTCAGATTTCTATGAATCTGACCTACAGGATTCTGTAGTAGAACGGCTTTTTCCAAGTCACATTTGTGGTCCGTTTCTTAAGCTTTTTAGGGGGATATGTGCATTTGCACTAATGCACATTTGCAAACAGGAACGAAATTCTCAAACATCCCTAAAAAAATCTGATTCCATCAATGAATGGATGACAGAACGAATGACACATGACAATCCATGAAACGCAGATGGAATGGATTTAACAAAATCCATACATCCCTAGCTTAAGAACATAAGACGAGCCATGCTGGATCAGACCAAGGGTTCATCTAGTCCAGCATTCTGTTCACACAGTGGCCAACCAGCTGCCCATGGGATCCCACAAGCAGGACATGAGTGCAACAGTACCCTCCTGCCCATGTTCCCCAGCAACTGGAGAACATAGGCATACTGCTTCTGATACTACTACTGTTAAGTAGTACTGCAGGCAATTTATTTACTTACTATAATTTAAACTACCCAGTAACTAAAGTTCTCTGTGTGGTGTACAGGCTCTAATTTTATTCTGGGCAGCATACAATGTCTGATACAAACTGGCCAGAATCTAGAGAACTATGCAACCAGTTCAACACCTTCATAGGTGCTTTTAGTTTTTCTTGAAGCGTAGCTTGTTGTGCCACATGGCAAACCACCTCTGAAATGGGAGAGAATTAACATAAGTTTGAAATGTGGCATAGGAGAGAAAGTAAAGTAAAAAAAATCCATTGGGTGCGTCTAAAGTAGCTCACTGGCTCTTATCCAGTGCTCTTATATAATAGCCTCATCTTTGGTTCTACTCAATTTGGTCTCCGTGATGACATTTAGGAAACTGTGCCATATGATTGCAGAATAGGCGTAAATGCAATTTCCAGCCATTATAATAATGTGGCACAAATCCAATAAAATCTTGGAAATATTATGATTCAATAGAAAAAGTTTAATTTGCATTTTACAACTTACAAACATGACAATTTTAATCAAACAAATGAATTCAGTTGAAAAAATAATTTCAAAAATATTTAATGCTTTGGATTATAAAATAAATAATGCTTTAAAAAAGGAAAGTGTTCAGGTTTTGCTTTTAAGAGAAGGCAACAGTCCTGCTAAGGGTTTCTACAGTCTTTCTTTATTATGCTCTGTGAAGAAAAGCGTCAGTCTCCTGCACCACGGAGGTTGAGAATCCCATGCAAATGTACATAGCTTTCTCTGATGGCCCCTGTCCCCTCAGTCTCCCATGTCCCTTTGATGCCCCTGTGCCTCAGGTATTTGCATACAAATGTCCCAAGCACTCTATTCATGATCAAAGAGCCACCCCTCCCCTGCCTAGCCCAGATGAAGTTCATCCTGATTGGCCAAAGACAGCGGGCTACTGAAAGGAGGGGTGCGGGGGGGGGGGGAATCTATACTGCCTGTGGTGGCTTTTGGGTTTTGTTGTTGTCTGGACGGAGTAGGGCTTTTTGCTGAGGCAAGCTCTAAAGAAGACCAACCCCCAGGCAAGGAGTAAGTGCCTGGGTATTTATATAGTAAGGGACTACTTTTGTTGTTTTGTAGCTCTACTTGTGTATACCAAAGTGTCTCCCTACCTTTCCCCCCTTCCCTCATTCCCCACCTTTTATTGTAATCTGTTTACCTTAAATAAACTTTCCTGGTTTTACCCCACACGGTGTGTGTGGTTCCTCTGTGGTTCAGTGCTAAATTCAGTGTATAGACGAAGGGCAAGGCCCTGAGAGAATCAGGTCAAGACGGCAGAGCCAAGGCTGGCAGTTTTGCACCTTTAATCTCCCATCTTGAGTAAAGGACCCGTTGGCAGTCCTTCACATGTTCCATAATCTATACATGTTTTTAATAAACACAAGGCAGGCAAGTCAACTGTCTTATTATTAATCTATGTAAGCCACTCTGGAAGCCTTTTTTGGCTGAAGAGCAGGGTAAAAATGCTATAAACAAACAAACAGTCAGGAACACAATAGGTAGAGTATCGTAACAGTTACCATAAATAAAACAGCTTAGAGCAAAACCAAAAAGAAAACAATTGTTTTATTTCTGTACATGGAGACTACAAATAGTATTTTTAACACTTCATTTCTTATCCAAATCATGAAATTATACATTTTTGTACTAACACTAGTAAACATCGTAAAATCACTCAGAGCTCTTCTGCACATTTAAAATATATTGCTGTTTACTGCTAATTAAATATGAAATTCAGGAGCTTCTCCAGCAGTAAAATAGTTTTCGGTCTCGGGGACCACCAATGGAGCGGGCCCCGATTGTAAAGTACTCAGGTCTCTTTCAACTGATGATAAAGGATGCACTTGATTCTACCTGTTAATGATTTAGGTTCCAATTATATTATAAAAAAATAATTTAGTGAGAATTGCACGTGAAAACAAATGCTGACCCAGTGCTGTGACCATTCTGAATCACCTCTTTTCATATGAAACTAATGTTTCCCTTGGCAATCAAACTTTGTCAAGTAACACACTCCAGTTCCCTGTGTCCAAGCCAGACGAGCTAAGCAATTGGATTCATAGCTGCTTATTCATGACAAATAACAAAGGACAGCCCAGTTTTTACACCAAGCACAGTTATTCCAGGTGAGGAAAGCTAAAGAAGGTATGTGAACACCTGCAAGCTTTCAGATATAAAAGATAAAAGCCTAATGCTTCAATTCAAATTTATTTTAATAGTTGTTACAAGTATTTCTTTTCCAAAGTCACAACTGTTGTATGTATTCTATATGCCAAAGAAGTGTGACACATAAAAAAGACTACAGGTGCAGAAGAGAAAACGGAAAAGAGCAGAGAGAAAAAAACATTGCTAGTTACATTGTAACATGTTTGATTGATCATGACACAGGTTAAGGTAATAACTGAAGAAAAGGCATGTCCATTCAGATTTACTGATGGTTTTTTGTTGTCGTTTTTTAAACAACAGAACACAAGTGAAATAAATGTATCTCTCAATGCCTACCATTTACTACCATGGTAATAGAAATGCATTTTCCCCAGTTGCAATAAATTGCAGTTGCAGAAAGATTTGTAAACAATTTCTGCCACTTGAAAAGACGTGGAACTACTTTTACCCATCATATTTTAGCCTCTCAGTTCCAAGACACTTGCAAATTGTTCGCTTCCCTCTCCAAGGACATCACCCTGTTTCTTCCCCATGGGCTGTTTTGTATGTTGCTTTATTGCCAGCTTGTGGAGTTATTTATATTTGAACAACACGAAGCCAAAGCTTCATCTTTGGTTATTTTCACTAAGATGTTACTGTGCTCAAATATGCTCTTTCTCGGAAAGCCTACCAAATTGCACTCAGCATTCCTTATTTTGAATCAGAACAAGGTAGCGTCAATGCAGTTAAATGCTAATGAATGACAGCAAACTAACATCTTGCTTTAAAACTGAAACCTACTTGAGAGTATTTGATAGGAAATATGAACTGCAGAAACCTACATGGAATTCCCTTAATCTGCTTGGTATGGGTGCTGCTTATGGAGTAGGCACTGATTAGTTCCTCAGCAGAGCATTTGATTTAAACTTCAGTTCAACTCAGCTTAGCTCAAATCCAGCGGCACATTCAATGGCATAAAGAAGCTTACTCCGCATAAGGTTTTCATCATAAAACTCTGGAAGCTTCAGTAAATTCATGCAGGTACTGGCAGTGGGTAGTCGCTCTAAATCAGAGCCTCCATTGTGTATGCAAAAAGCAGGATATAATTCCTGGGGAGGGGAAAAAGGGGGATATGAAACAGTAATTAGAGCAAACTTCCCAAAAAGGAGAAGAAATTTCATCAGCATTTCTAAACACCTTTTTCTTTATGGCCCTAAAGAAACTCCTAAATCCAAAACAAAACCATATAAAAAGGACACAATATTAGCTTCTGGAGATGCAGTAACCCCAAATGGTGGAATTAATGTGAAACCTTGAAACATGGATGATTAAAAGCTACTTTTTCCTTATCAAGTAATTTTTATACTTCAGTTATTCAACAATGTGATGGCACACTAACATGCTGTCTAATTGAGATTTTGGGCAGTATCCAAAGAACTGTTAAAGTAGTTCCATGAGTGCACAGGGACTTATAGATTTCATAGATCATAGAGTTGGAAGGAGCCTACAAGGCTATCGAACCTCATAGACTGTTTTCCCCTCAATTTTCCTTAACAGCAGTGCAAGCTGTGTGATGCAGCATGCGGGTCAACTGTTAAATGCAGAATATTCCAGTGGACTAGCATAAGCTTGTGTGAGCTTAAACAGCAATGTGGTTCCCAGACATTAAATTAAAACACACACCTTGATTTCAGCTATTACCATGAGCTTTGCAAACAAAATTTCTACTTGCTTGATCAACTGTTGCTCAAGAAAAACACATTCCCCATAAATTAAATCAACTATCCCTCTTTAATAAATAGTAATTTGACTGAACAGACTGGGTTAGATCCAGATTTAGGCACGTGCAACTGGGCTGGTAAAAGCAGACCTCCACGACCCCTTCTCTCCAGAGCAGCCCTTCTAGCCCCTTGAAAACATAGAGGGACCCTGCTGAAGGGGGTGAGCTGTGGTGTGCGAGGGAGGTATCCCTCCAAATTGGGCAGAGGCACTTTCCGTAAGTGAAGCCCTTCCGTCAACGGAAGGCAGATCCTGGATCACACACCCTTAAGACATTCAAGGCACGTTACAGTGCAATTAAAATACACAATAAAAGAACTACAACAAACATAATAAAAATATACTATGCAACTCAAAACTTATCAGATTTATGCTATTGCTAAAGCTGAGCAGTCTGTACATGAGCTCTTAGGGCTTATCCACACATACTTTTAAAGAATCCTCAAACCATTTTTCAATGAATTTTCAAACCATTTTTCTCTTGCAGCAGTACAAGGCTAAAGGAGCAATCCTACAGCCCCTAGATAGCATCTGAGGGGCCACAGAATATTTCAGATTCCCAGCTCCGAGGTCAGAGACAGCGCTCCGAACGCGGAGCTGTGAATTGGAGCTCTGACCCTGCCCTCCACCTCACCGCTGGTGCAGAAAGAGCTGTGCCAGCTCCCTCTCCAAGGTCAGGAACGCAACCTCGGAGAGGAGTAAAAGGGGGTGTTTCGGTAGAAGGGGAGGGGAGGAGACTGGGGAGGCCAGGATACGAGCTATCCTGAGGCCTCTCCAGCCTCCTCCCTTCCCCCTCTGAAATGCTCTCACTACACGGGCAAAAAAGCCTGTCTAGCGAAAATGCAGGGTGGGAAGACAGGGAGGCGAAGATCACCTCCCCTGCTCCTCCTGCCCTGCATAGGATGCGCATAAGCCTCCGAGTTCAGGGGATTATGAGCATCGAGGGCACAACCTATAGGATTGCACCCTTACTTATAAAAAGTTTGTGACTGTGACGATTTTGGTTCTATTTAAAGTGGAAATACATACTGCCTGGGGTGTATGATTGACAGCCAGAGTGAATGGAATGGAGTGGCTGGAGCTTAGTTGCGAGTGATGGGCTGGGTGGGGAGTGACTGGATTTTAAAAAAAGGGGGAAAAGGGTTAAAAGTGGGAGAGGGCAGTTAGAGAAAAAAGAGGGGGTTGGATTCGGAAAGAGGGAGGTGGGAGGTAGGTGATAGGAAGGTATTAGAAATAGGTCTGTTAGAAGAGTGAAAGAGTGCTATAAAAAGAAAAATATTTACTTACCTGTTATTGCCTGAGACCTATACTTGATCCTTGAATTCCTTATGTTCCCTGACTGTGATGTCCTGTGTTCCCAAAATAAACCTTGTTTTTTGGTTCAAACAGCCTGTTTTCTATTTATATCCATAGATAAGCCTTTAGTTAACCCCATGTGCCTCGCAAGGGTCACACGCTACTTAGGGGTTTGGTGGCAGCGGAAAACAGTATTCAAAAAGGTGGCAGCATATCTGAAGGGTATAACCCACAATAGGTGGGAAAAATAAGAGAGAAAGAGCAGCATCTATGGAGCTTATCAGGCTGGGTGGCAGGAAAGCCCTGGCAGTGGTAGCTATCCCAATAGCGGCGTGGTGATAGGCCCTGGCTATTTGGGAGGTGCACCTGGGTGGCAGGGCACATCCTGAGGGGAGACAGGTGTCCTCGGTCACTAGGTGAGGCAGCAACACCCCACCTGTGTATAAGGTATGGGGTGGTCGTCGCAGTGATGTTATACCGTTCTGAACAAAAGCTTAAGGTGGCTCCAGGTGTTGGGGGAGTATTTTATTTATTTATTTATTTATTTATTTGTGCCCCGCCTTTCTACCAAAAAATGGCACTCAAGGTGGCTTACGGAATCAATTAAAAATGATTAAAACAATACATTGAAATGCAATAAAAACATAACAATGTAAACCGCTTTGGGTGCCTTAGCAGAAAGGCGGTATAGAAATGTAATAAATAAATAAATATAACAATTAGAGAATAGTATTTATTTATTTTAAGAGGGCAATTCTCAGAGAGCTCTCAGAGAGTGACCAAGGCTACCCTAAATCTTCCCAACTGTTAATATTTATGCCCTTCACATTTTTAAATGTACACAAAAACTCATTTTCATATAGGGCTCAGTATCCTGGCACTCCCCGGATACTGAGCTGACTGTAAATACAGTATTGTACAGAATACTGTAAAGTTAAACCATGCAGAAGTTCCTTGGGAATACGTACATGTTGGTCAAGGACCACATGATGCCCATTCCTGCTTTCTACAGACCACTTAAGACATCCTTCCCCAACCTGGTGCCCTCCAGATATGTTGGACTACAACTCCCAGCATGCCCTAGCCAGTCCAACACATCTGGAGGGCACCAGGTTGGGGAAGCCTGACTTACGGACTCTAGCTCTGACAGAATAAAACATGTAAAGGTGTAAAATAGTTTCCCTAAGAGTTTAAGTCGAGTTTTTCTCATCCCTTAGGAAATGAAATATCTCCCCACAACAGGTACGTAGAAGACATTTACATGACACATCCAAAGCTCTTCTTTCATTGGCAAGGGTATATTAATTTAATCAAATGCTTTGGTGAGTGAAAACAGATCCTCTCGTTTTAGAAACTTCAGAAAAGAAAAAGGAAGAAAGAGAAAAAACCCTAATACACCAAAGCCAGTAGGTTAATGAGATTTTAAGTTAAATTATCGTTTAAATGGAGGCTTTAAAATGTATGTCATAGCTAAAATGCTGTATTTTTAGTGTTCCTTTCAAAATGCTAATTGAATTTTCCTACTTTAAGCCTTAAAAGTGTTAAAAATGAAGTTCTATATTGAAATGTCAAGCTAAGGGCACCATTTGTAGCATAATTAAATACTGTGCAACGGGAATTTGCAATAGCAGAGAAGCGAGAAGCATCATCAATTTATTGTGTGACCTGATTAGAACTTAACAGTTTCCAACTGCACTTTAATGATTCTTTTTTTGTCTGTAACAATCTCATTTATTAAACTTATTAAACTTTAATTAGCTTTAGCATATGTTATTGTGAGCTCAAGCTGCTGGCATCGAAGACTCCCTTTAAAAAAAAATAATGGTGCAAGTCCTGACTGTGCTATTTATAAGTAAAGCACGTCTTCAAGACACACTGCATTCTTCTAAATGAGTCTGAACTAACTTTAGCAAAAGGTGAAGGTTCCACAATGTAGTATGGACAAGATTTCAAAGCCAGCCTATTAGAAAGTTATGTTCTTAACAGTAACATTTAATTATCTTCTATTTTAATACAGCTATGTACAATTAATTACTGAAGGCATTTTGCTCTAATTGCTGCCCTCGGTATATTTTTTCATTAAATGAATCCACTTATTTCATGGCAAATACTAATTACTACTTACAGTACATGGTGCTCTTCATCTTCAAAGTACTGCAGCAGCACATTTATTATGGACACGGAATTATACTACTCTTCTGAAGGTTCCTATGCTGCTTGGGTACAGCATGATAACAGGACCTCACACTTTGGTGGGCAAACAATGGGTTGGATCTGGGAAGGGCACTGCTCACAGAAGGTGTCTCTGCCCGGTTTTCAGGCATTCCCCTGTACCATAGCTCACCCCATTCTGCAGGGTCCCCTGACCCCATTCTGCAGATCCCATTCATTTCAATGGAGCCTGGTGTCACAGAAACAGCTACCCATATTAATATCAATCACACAAAAACACCTATATATGGTGTCCCTCTCTGGTATGTGCATTTTCCACTATGGCTCTTAGGTTTCTTTGGCTATCATGTTTTATCGTAGGCTCATGGCCTATTTCCACCCCATGCTCATTTGGGCAACCGAGCAATTAAAAACTTTTTTTTACTTTTGCCCTCTAGGGATGATTCAATCCAGACTGTATGCTTCCCAGCTCCTGTCACCTTCTCCCCAGGATTCTCTAAAAGGTGCTCTGCCACCTTTTTTATTAAGCGCCAACGGTCTCGTTCCATTCCTTGGACTGGGGCTAGAATGCTCAGCTTCTTTAGAGAATGAGCTTGTTAAGTATAATGACAACTAACAATGCAATCTTATACATGTCTACTTAAAAGTAAGTCCCACTGTGTGTGTCTCTCTCTCTCTCTCTCACACACACACACACACACTTTCTAACACTTAATCTTGCAAATGGTGTGTACCCCCATTTATTGTATAAATTTCCTTAAGTTTCAAAGCATTTTTTTAAATTGCTAAACCATGATTGTGGTTTGTAATAGGAAAGCAGATACCTTAAACCCCAAGAGAGGAGGTCGTGAGCAGCTCGTCACAAACTTGAGTAATTTACGCTTTTCATCATCGGTGAAACTTTCTACAACTCTCCAAAAGATTTTGATTACTGGATGATCTGCAGAATAGCCACCTACAATTTTCAAAAGAAAATCAAATTGCATTAAAACCAAACAGCACTGCTATTGTACATCATTAGAAGATAACAATAGTGTATTCTGAACATACTGATACATTTGAACTATTTAAATGAGTCATAGAGATCCTCATTAAAGGTCATGGCATGCAGCATGTTACCTTACTATTCTTTGTAGCTTTTTGTTCACAGTTCTTACAGTACTCAGTGCAGGAAGCCAGATGTACAAACTGCAGTCTACACATGCCAGCAAAGGAACCAGCATGTGCTGAGTTATCTGCCACATTTGAACTGTGTGGACTGAGAGCAACAGAATGGCACATCCCATGCTACATAATTAGAACTTGTGGCTAGCTTTTTTATGGACGCATTGAACTAGCAACACCTATGAGATTCAACACATGTTGGAAACAGCCCAGGGTTCTGAAAAACAGCCAAATCAAAAGGAACTGGTTTGCACATTAAGGGAAATGGAGATTAACAAAAGCATGAGTGAGGGAAGGCAACTGAGGTAGTTTCATCTCCAAGTCTATGTAGGCCTGACAGACCAATATTAGGAGAGATAATCTGGGAATCTCAAGTATATTGGTCTGAGCTCCGTGGAGAAAGGGTTCAATACAAAATCTTAATATACAGTAATTAGGACTTTCACTCAACTAAATTACACAAAAAGGGCCATGAACTCGGAATGGGCATTAAAACGACAGATGTGGTTCAATGTAAGCAAGTGTAAAATGATGCACACTGGGGCAAAAAAAATCCTAAATTCAAATATACACTAATGCAGGAGTAGGCAACCTTTTGGGGCCTGCGGGCACATTTGGCAATCTGAGAAACTATCCTGGGCACCACCACAAAATAGGTGCACTGCAGCCACCTGCCATCTACATTTCCTAAGAATGTCCCTGAGCCCAGAAGCAGTCATGGGGGGGAAGGAGATGGGAGCAGCTAGAGGTCCTCACTTTGCTTTGAAGCGATCCCAGCTGCCAGTAATTAATCATCATTATCATCAACAACAGTAGGAGGGGTAGGGCACCTTGGTGAGCACCAAGAAAGGTGTCTTGAGGGCACACTGGGGTGTGCAGGCAGCATGTTGTAATGGGATCTGAGCTGGCTGTGACTGACCAGGAAAGAGATCTTGGGGTTCTGGTGTATAGCTCAATGAAAACTTTGACCCAGTGTGCTGTGAAAAAGTTAATTCCATGTTGGGGATCAATAGGAATCGGAAATAAAACTGCCAGTACCGTAATGCCTTTATACAAATCTATGGTGCAACTACACTTGGAATACTGTGTAGTACAGTTGTTGTCACTACACCTCAAAAAAGAGACAACAGAGCTGGAAAAGGTACAGAAAAGGGCAACCAAAATGATCAAGGGGCTAGAGCAGGGCTCTCCAACCTTGGGTCCCCAGATGTTGCTGGACTACAGCTCCCAGAATCCCTTGCCATTAGCCATGCTGGCTGGGTATGCTGGGAGCTGTAGGCCAGCAACATCAGGGGACCCAAGGAGGGCCCTGGGCTAGAGGAACTCCCCTATTAGGAAAGAGATTACGTATGGGGCTTTTTAGTTTAGAAAAAATGTGTGTAAGGGGGTAGCCATGTCGGAGAAATCTGCAACGGATTCAAATGAGTTTGGATTTCTATAAATCCAACCTACAGATTCTGCAGCAGACTGGCTTTTTTTGAGTCATGTGGGCTTGCGGACCAGTTAACTTTTGGGAGGGATTTGCACAAGTGTGCACTTGTGCCAATGTGCATTTGCAAACAGTAACCAAATTCTCATACATCCCTAAATAATCCAACTCTGTCAATGAGCAGACAACAGAAAGATGCCTGACAATCCTCAAAACACAGATGAAATGTATTTAACAAAATCCGTACATCCTTGGTAAGGGAAGGACATGACAGAGATATATAAAATTATACATGGTATGGAGAACATGGGTAGGGAAATATTTTTCTCCCTCTCTCGTAATACTAGAATCTAGGGTCATCTAATGAAGCTGAATAGCAGAAGATTTAGGACAGATAAAAGGAAGCTCTTCCTCACACAGCACGTAGTCAAAATATGGAATTTGCTACTACAAGATGTAGTGGTGGCCACCAACTTGGATAGCTTTAAGAAAGGATTAGACAAATTCATGGAGGATAAGCTAGCAATGGCTACTAGTCAAGATGGTGATTTTTATTTTTATACCACCCAGAATTCCCTGGGTGGTATGATAGCGATATACCACTTCCAGTACTAAAGGCTGTATACCAATAGCTGGGGAATACAAGGAAGAGGGTGCTATTGCATTAATGTGCTGCTTGTGGGTTTCCCATGGGCATTTGGTTTGCCAGTGTGGAAACAGGATGCTGGACTAGATAAGCCTTTGGTCTGATCCAGCATGGCTCTTCTTATGTTCTTAAGAGTTTTCAGTGGAGAGGTCACTTGCTTTTATAACCTTTTAATTAAACATATACAAATTTAAAGTTATGGGGTTAGATCCAGAGAAGCTCAGTGGAACTCTGCTCATGCAACAGTTTCCTGCTTCCTCTTGTCCGCTGCAGTTTCGTTTTCATTGCCCAGGGACAATGGGAGTGGCACTGACAGCATTGGAGTGGCACTGAGAGAAATAGGAGGTGCAGTGGTCCAGCCATTATTACAAAAACCTCAAATGCTTTTTGGAATACTAAAGCCTGAGATAACTTATAACTTAAGGAACAGAAGCCATGGTGAAAGGAAAGGTCATTTTTAATATAGTCTTAAAAACTCAGTCAAGCAGACCCCTAACTTGGACCTACTGATTAACACAAAAATATCAAGGCACACTGTGCCAGTACATTTTATCTTTGGAGTTATGACACCTGATTTCTTATTCCTCCAAATCTCACTAAATTGTAACTGGGCCAGTTGTTTTTAAAAAGCAATACTGAGTATTTTTCTTAGAATTTGTGAATATGGGAATGATCCAACTAAAGGTTAAGCAGGTTTAAGTCTCCTTAATTTCCATAGGAAAAAGTGAACCATATAGTTAATTCTACTGAAATCAACAAGAATTAATTGTGCCGGACTTTCCTGGGTCATGCACTTGATTCTGGCTTGTGATAGCTCATTTAATTACAATATACTTGCCTGAATAGTTTGTGAATGTTTTAAGGTCATCTAGATTAATAGGAACTTGTGCACCAGAAATCAAAACCTAGAATGGATGGGAGAGAAATATGTACTTTTAGATTCCTGCAGGACTTTCAAATCTTTGTAATTTTTGCATTACTAAAATAATTATTTTCTCCATTCAGTTATGCAATAATACCTGAATTTCTTGCTGATCAAACATTCTAAGCCACTCAAGATTAACAACGTTGGCAAGACCCTGTCTAAATGCAAGGCAATGCTGTCTGATCTGTTTGTTTAACCTGTAGTCTGCCACAAGATGGATGTATGCTATTCGATTAGCACTAGTGACAGGAATATCCTTTCCACCAGGCTTCAGTTCAACCACCTGTAAAACACAAAAAACTTCTATGAAAAAAATGTCACACTCTAGGCAATGACTTGTTTTTTTCCACCCCAAATCCTAATACAATCTTTCATGACATTTTGAGGCACAGAAGTCCACACACTCCAAACTTAGTTAATCAATAATTAATGCATATTTGTATAGAATACCATTAATACAATTGGGCATTTACAGAGTAACAAACAAAAATCAGTCCTAGCCCAGAAGAGCATACAATACAACCTACATTTTGGCAGTTAGGAATACAAAGTGGCCTATTTTGTCACAACATCTGCCACTAGGTGGCATAACACAACTATAGAGTCTATCTAAGATTATGCAGGAGGTCCTAATTCACAGCTGGTTGGATGGGCAAATACCTATTTTCAAACCTTTCATTTTTGTTTTGAACACACTGAAGCCAACAATAACTTCTTCCAAAAAGTTATCAGCAAAATGCAATTTAAGTATAAGAGCAACCACGGTTAAGAATACGCTTAACATTTTGATCACAAATATTTTAATATATAATTAGGGATGAGCAAAACCCAGCCATTCCAGTCAGGAAAACTTTGATGGAGCAAGGAATCAATCAGTTCTACTCTGCAAGAACTCCAGAGTCATGGATTCCCCAAACATTTTAGATATACGCAGAAGTCCACATTCCAGTGGATTCTGGGTCTATTTCAGAAATAGTATGTGACGTAAGTCTGATGTAGTCTGAGGATATCACCATGTCATGCTAGGCTGTACTTTGTATGCTTCAAAGTTTCTGGAGTAGTAAGGGCTCAGTGAAACCACCACCATGGGCATCCCAAAGTCATGCTAGATCTTGCCTCAAATGGGCCACGGCCTTTGGTGCTTGGCAACAACACCAACTTCTTGCATGCTGAGGATCACCAGGCACATGAGGTGGGGGCTCAAGTATCCTGAAGAAGTACCCAGCATTCTCTAGTTCTCATACCCTGCAGTTGTATATTATTTCTGGAACAAACACAGAATCTGCTGGGAAGGGCACACATAACCAGACTTTAAAAATAATCAAAACCTTCTGTCCCTTGCTCAGAGAAAAAAAATTATCATCATTTATGAAAGACTGGAAACCCCTTGTGGACTTTTTGAAACCCTAAAAAGCCACTGCCACTCAGCATAGAGATATTGGGCTGGTTCACATGACTGAACAGCGCACCGTGGGTTAGTTAATCCAAGGTGAGGCTGTGACACATGCGGAGCGCATGCAGCTGTTATTTTGCATATCCAACCCCTGCTTGGAGGTTGTCATGTCGTGCGAACCTGGCGAGCATGGGTAATGCGAGGGTTAAACCCTTGCATAACCATAGAATAGACTGTGGGTTATGCGAGGGTTGTTTAATCCCCACATAACCCACACTTGCTGGGTTTGCATGACACGACAACCCAGAGTGGGGGTTAGACACGCAAAGCGGCACCCATGGGATGAGCTGTGTCATGTCATGTGAACCTGGTCAGTATTTAGTCTCAACTAACAGGACCAATGGTTTGATTTGGAATAAGGCAGCTTTCTATGTCCAATGCCTGATGAGCACTATCATGAACACTGCAATTTATGATAGTAGATTTATGTTGCATTTATCCGGAATTTATTAGGAATTTGTTTATTAGGCAATAAAGCTAATAAAAGCACAACCATGAGCGCTCAGCATGCACTGTAATAAAGCTATTCAGTTATTTCAAGACAAAGGCCTGGTTCAGACAAACTGTGGTTTATTGTTGGGAGTTTGGTATAGAATCTTTACAACTGACAAAAATGCAGTGCAGTCTTTTTGTAGAGGTTGTTACATAAGTATTCTTACAAGCAACAGTACTATGTCTAAACATTAAACAAGTATGGGTAGGTGTAAATAGGGCTTCATTGCTGTTCTTGCTAGCTTTCTTTTCAATAGCCTTCCATTTCCTCTGATTTCTCTAACAAATATCTGACAGTCTTTCTGGGGATAGATGGATCAGCTATGTCATAGTTTTAGAACCCACTCTTAATGAGTTTTACTCAGAAATCCCATTGATTTCAATCAGTGATGTGGGGTGGAAAATTTTCAGATGCTATATTTTTCCATAGAAAATTTTCCACACCATGTATGTCTGCATTAATCAATAGTTCTCTGGGCTGTTGTACTGCAATCAATCATGTTAGATGGGCTAAATATAGGATACGAACTTCTATAAGTTATTCCTCTAAGGCAAGCATTGACAAACCCTGGTGCTCAGTTGCTCATTCATCCTTTCGTGAAAGAGAATTTTCAACTACTTGTTCTGAATCAGATTTTTCTCATCTTGAAATGGAACTGATAAGCAGTGCAGAGAGTGAGTGAAGCTGAAGGTGCTACAGTTACTTCAGCAAAAGAAAGTTAAACTGTTGATATAAAATATATCAGGTACAGCTCTCTTTGGGTGTGTAATCCCAAAAATAGTGTGTTCCTCCAGGTATACTCATTTTTTTGGTTAAATATAAACAGTCTTCATAAGGGAAGTACATGCTGTTTTCTTTACATTTTTACAAATAGTCCAATAAAATAATTTCCACATAAAGCTTTGAATGTGTTTGAATTTAACATTTAAACTATATATTGTGTAGTTAATTTATTTTCTCCCTAAGCAAATATTGTAGTTCAAATATTTTGTAACTTTTGATATATTTATACTGCACATAAAATTGACATAGATTACATTTTTAGTTCTGTTTACTAAATATTAGATATCTTGTGTGCTTTTTGAGGGAGAATGTGTATTGGGGAGTAAAAATGAGTCAAAGAAACATGCTAAATCAGATAACATTATTTAGAGCACTGGAAAAAAATTTCCAGTTCTACTTTTTTCCAGAAAACCCATATCACTTATTTCAATGGTATTATCATCAAGTAGGTATGATTAGGATTGCACCTAAGACTGGAATTTCTCCAATAATAGCTTTTCTTTATTGGTAACTGAACTGCTTCCTTATAGACAGCCAATTAAGATTCAGTTCTTTCCCAGAAGATATCCTCAGAAGCACCGACTAGAAGCAATTTCAACGGGTGGGATCCAAAGAGGTACTTTAGGTGAACCCCAAGGGCTTGGACAGATCCCTTTGGTATACCACAAGCTTCATTTCAAACTCCCCTCAGTTTCAGTTAAAGTCTGCTATGCAATATTGGGGGGCTGCACAAGACGAACATCCCTAGGATATGTAAAACTAATTGTGTGGTTCTTTTGGATCCAGGACAATATACTCTTTGTAAACTGAACCCACAGTCAGAAACAGAGCTCAATTTGTGTATTGGCCTGTCCCAAACTAACAATGGGTTAGATACAGACCAAATTAGTTGAACGTACGGTAGATCCCAGTGAAATCAATGGGACAAGTTAGTCATGATTTAAGTCCCATTGATTTCAGTGAGACCTAAGTACAACTAACTTAGTCTGGATCATGCCCTTAAAAGTTAAATGTCTTGTCCAGAAATAAAAAGTGGTTGTGGAATTAATAAGTCCCAAAGATATTTACTATAAATGTCTAGAGATACTGACTAGCTGTAGCTCACTCATTTCACTACAGACATCTCTTTGATAAACATATACTTAAATGTGTATTTCAGAATGCAAATTGTTGTTTGTCATCTCACGTTCAATAGCTAGGAGGGTGTGACTTCAGCTCACAAGCTGGAGGGCTGTTTTTGTAATCTAATGCTATTTTCCATTCTGGTCATTATCTACCACATAGAATTACCAATTATGTTGTTATCTTCAATATTTATAAATACAATGTTTTAGACCATCCATGTCAGCATTTTAGAGCCATTATCTACAACAACTGCTCTCTGAAGACAATTTGACAGATAATGAAACAAACTTCTTGGCACTTGTAAAGAAGTATTTTCTGCATAACCAAACATGTACCGTAAGTGCTTGTGATTTAAACTGAAAAACTTACAAGCTATTTCTCCCATGATCATGAAATAATTTCCCTTTTACAACAGTCCAAACATGTAAGTGCTTGTGATTTAAACTGAAAAACTTACAAGCTATTTCTCCCATGATCATGAAATAATTTCCCTTTTACAACAGTAAAACTTGGTATCTAAAAGCAAGTGCCACTTGCCACATGAGCTGACTCTCTTTGGTTTGATGAGTGTCAGTCCAAAGCAGTGAAATGCTCGGCCTGTATGCACTGACTCCATGTTGCAGAAATACCAGTTGTTGCACACGTGCCTTATCACTCCGGCATCTGAATACAAATGCTGCTGTGAAATTAATAGTTAACTGGCTACACTAGGAATGGAAAAGAAGGAGTCGCTTACTTGTGCTTCCCCCAAGTCATTATTCACCACAGTAAAGTTCAGCCCAAGTTCTTCAACATCCCCTTCATAGCTCTTCAGGAAAAGCAGGTTTTTGTACATTTCAGGATCTAGTGAAGCCAAGTGATGAATGTCCACATCTGCACTTGTCCCCAGCAACTTGGAGAGAAAAAAACTGGCAAATGGAAGCTCAACAAGCATGTTTTCATATAAAGCCTTAAAAAAGAAGAAGTAGAGTTGAACATTAATTTACCCATTTTGATAAACCTCAAGAATCTGAATATTTAATACATTCTTTCATTTCATTAAATTCACTACTAAAAAAGACCAATCTTAGCAACAGAGTAATTTTCCAACCCTAAAAATAATATAAAGGCCTCTTTTCCTTTATATACCTTTACCAGGCTTTCACTTTGCTAACCCCAACCCTACCAATCCATATATATTAAACAGTACTAGTTTCAATGCATTTATAGGCAGTGTGGGTGTTAAAACTGAACTATGTTCCAGTTTATGTGTCAATGCTAGGCATACAGTGCTTTCTAGAGATGCAGGGGTGGAGCAATCATCATCATCATCATCATCATCATCATCATCATCATCATCAATTTTATTTCTATACCGCCCAATAGCTGAAGCTCTCTGGGCAATTTACAACGATCAATTAAAAAACCCAATAAAATACAATATAAAATATACACAATAAAAGCATTACAAGAAATTTAAAACCAAATTTAAAAAACAACTCTAACAACTAAAACAAGTTAATACAATGCGACCAGTAAAAAAGTAAAAATAGCCACCCCATCATGCTCTATTGATAGTTGGTAAAAGCCTCAACATAGAGGGCAATCTTGACCTGGCACTGAAAAGATAGTAGAGTTGGCACCAGGAGGGCTTCAGGGGGGAGCTTGTTCCACAGGGGGGGTGGGGGCTACCACAGAAAAGGCCCTCCCCCTTGTTGCCACCCTCCAAGCCTCCCTTGGAGGGGGCAGAGAGAGGAAGGCCCCAGATGTTGAGCATAGTGTTTGGGTAGATTGGGTCCCAAGCCATGTAGGGCTTTAAAGGTTAAGACCACCACCTTGAATCGGGCTCAGAAGGATACAGGCAGGCAGCATAAGCGAGCCAGAACTGGTGTTATATGTTTGGAACTTCTGGTCCCGGTGATGAGTCTGGCTGCCACATTTTGCACAAGCTGCAGCTTCTGAACAGCCTTCAAGGGCAGTCCCACATGAAGTGCATTGCAGTATTCCATCTTAAGAGATTACCAGAGTGTAGATTACTGAAACCAGACTATCCCTGTCCAGATAGGGGTGTAGCTGGGCCACCAGCCAGAGCTGGTAGAAGGCACTCCATGCCACTGAGGCAACCTGAGCCTTAAATGACAAAGATGGCTCCAGGAGCACCCCCAAGCTATGAACCTGCTCCTTCAAGGGGAGTGCAACCCCATCCAGAACAGGTTGAACAACCTCCATCCAGTCAGAGGAACCACCCACTAACAGCATCTCAGTCTTGTCTGGATTGAGCTTCAGTTTATTAGCCCTCATCGAGTCCATTGTCGCAGACAGGCACTGGTTTAGCACATCCACAGCCTCACCTGCTGAAGATGAAAAGGAGAAATAGAGCTGCGTGTCACCAGCGTATTGATGGCAACTCCAGATGACCCCACTCAGCGGTTTCATGTATATGTTGAAAAGCATGGGGGATAAGACCAACCCCTGTGGAACTCCATATTGGAGAGTCCATGGAGCTGAGCAATATTCCCCCAGCACCACCTTCTGGAGCTGGCCATCCAAGTAGGAGCAGAACCACTGCAATGCGGTACCCCCCACTCCTAACTCAGACAGCCACCCCAGAATGATACCATGGTTGATGGTATCAAAAGCTGCTGAGAGATCCAGGAGTATGAACAGGGTTACACTCCCCCTGTCTCTCTCCTGAGAGAGAGTGTGACCAAAGCTGTACAGCTTTTGTACAGGGTGACCAAAGCTGTTTATGTGCCAAAACCAGGCCTGAACCCCGACTGAAATGGATCTATATAAGAGTGCCTGGAGCTGGTTGGCCACTACCCGCACAAGGACCTTGCCCAGGAAAGGAACATTCGCTACCGGCCTAAAGTTGTTAAGATCTTCCGGGTCCAGGGAGGGTTTCTTCAGAAGTGGCCTCACCACCACTTCTTTCAAGTGGCCCGGGACCACGCCCTCTCGCAAGGAGGCACTGATCACCTCCCTGGTCCAGCTGGTTGTTCCCTCCCTGGTTTTTATAAGCCAAGAGGGGCAAGGATCCAGTAAGGATGTAGTTGCACGAACCTGTCCAAGCACCGTGTGAACATGCTCGAGCTGTACCAACTGAAATTCATCCAAGAAAATTTGACCAGGCTGTGCTCTGAGGAGCTCACCTGTTTCAACTGTCATAACTGTCCAAGTCCCAGAAATATACTGCAGCGGGCCTTAGAGGGGTCCAGAATGTCCTTGGGGCGAGCATATAGAATAGAGGCAGTGATATGTTGTTTTTTTTGCCACCCTCACTGCCTCTAAATATACCCGATTGTAGGCACATACCAGGGCTCGATTGCATCCACTAGGAGTTTTTCTCCATCTGCACTCAAGCTGTCTCCTGTTTTGTTTCATCACTCTCAGCTCCAGGGAGTACCAATAGAGAGGGAGCTCAGGAGCGATCGTGTCAATCACCTGGGCCATCTCTGTATTCCAGAGACTGACCAGGGATTCGACAGGACCACCAGCCATATCAGCCGGAAACCCCCCAAGGGCTGTCTGGAAACCATCCGGATTCATTAGCCTCCAGGGACGGGCCATCTTAATAGGTCCCCCACCCTTGCAGAGGGGGAAAGTTGCCATTAGTCTAAACCTCAGCAGGCAGTGATCTGACTAAAGCCCTCCACCTTCAGATCACTATCCCCATGCCCAGCTGAAAAAAACAGATCTAGAGTGTGCCCTGCTACATGAGTTGGGCCAATGACAGTTGGGACAGTCCCATGGTTGTCATGGAGTCCATGAAATCCTGAGCCGCCCCAGATAAGGCGCCCTCGGCATAGACATTAACGTCTCCTAGGACCAATAGCCTGGTGGACCTCAACATCACAACCAGGACCACCTCCGTCAGCTCAGATAGGGAGTCTGTTGAGCAGCAGGGTGGGCAGTACACCAACAGAATCCCCAGTCTGTCCTGCTGGCCCAACACAAGGTGCAAACACTCCAGACCAGTAGTCAGACGGACAGGGAGCCTGGAGAGAGAGAGAGAGTTCCTACAGACCACAGCAACCTCCCCCCCCCCCGACCCTCAGGTCTACCCTGATGCTGCACCAAGTACCCCGGTGGGCATTGCTGGGAGACACCAACTCTTCTCTGTTCCCAGGTCTTGGTAATGCATGCCAGATTGGCCGCCTCATCCACTATTAGATCATGGATGATGGAGGACTTATTCTGCACGGATCTGGCATTTAGAAGCTGTATCCAGAGACCTGAGGGCAGGCTGATAGGGCAACCACCTAACCTGCAGGTGTGAGGAGGGCTGGAACATGGCACAGCCATTAACTGTCTGGGCCACGTTCCCCTTACCTAGCTAGCGCTCCTCCCAACACCATATCTCCCTCTACCCGTCACTACACTGATGCCCCCCCCCACAGATTCCCCCCATCTGTACACACAGTCATGCTAATGGCAATGTTCAATTTAACACAAAGTTGAGGCTGACCTGGTTCACATGTAACACCAATTCATGTGTTGTTTAACCCATTAATCGGTGGGGCAGCACCACAGCAAGTGACTGCACTGCCTCCCCCACACTCACCATTTTACATCCGCTTTCATAAACAACAACCGAGGAATGTTCCAGGGTTCTTTGATGCAATGTACAAACCCGGAACTCTGGATTGTTGAGGGACAGACAACCCAGAGTTTTTACCCAATAACAAACCAAAAAGCAGAAGTGGCAAGCAAGCGGAAGGCAGTGTGCTTGCTCACTGCTACGCAGCCCCAACTAACTATGGGTTGTTTAACCCATAGCTAGTTGTTACGTGCAAACTGGGTCACTGTTTGCCACTCTAGGTATGTTCTGAATTATTCTATTTCTAACCCCAACCCTTTAGCTTTGTGTACTGCTCTGTCATATTCCTGCACTGCATACTAACATGAATGTATATGAGGGCAGAAATGCTACTTCATATTATTTCCAAATCCAACACTTCAAAACTTTCTGCATGCAAGATCAAGACAATGATGAATTATAGAACCTAGAATAGCAGCAAAGAGCAGCAATCATCCATTGATGCCCTATCAAAGATACCTTAACATATAGATGCTATATGACGCTTTATACCTACCACCAAGAATATATGGACAATTAGATCAAAGCCAAAGAGGCATTCCATAAGCACAACTAAATGATTTAGTACAGGTATGGATACTGAAACCTTCATTTGTGTAACTGAATTTAAAAAGTAAACTAGTGTAAATCATTAATTTGCAATCTGTAAGGTCAATGTTTGCTGTTCTGAACACAAAAACACACGCACTACTAATTTGTTAAATATATCAAAGCTACCTGAATTTAAAGTGGAATTTCATCTATGACTCACCAAATATTTCTGCAGTTGTTCAATCCTCCCCCCCGGCCACTTTTTAAAAACACAAGTCAGGTTTAAGACTTTAAGCATTTAATATAGAAGCACTAATAAATGATGGCCCTAAACACTATGATCACATCAGCTAAATGGATTATAAATTAAATTTCCATAATGTATGCAACTGAAATACAAATGTAGGCATAAATCAAGGTATTTTCTAAACACAGGTTAATTACACAGATTCAAGAACTGTCTATTTTTTATGCAAAATAATCCACTTACCATTTTTCATTTGGGTCTTAATTCTTAGCCATATGTAACACTGGCTCCTAGAAGCCTATCAATAACTCCATGTCAAGGGAAAATAGCAATAGGTATATTGAAGGGACCTGCATGTTATTTTTCAAGTGTCTGTCTTTTATGAGTGTTTATTGCTGGAAATTGTGCCAAAATGATTTGAAATAAAAAGGATTAATTATAGTAGAAGCCTTTTAATATAAGTGAGTGCACTAGCAATGCAATTAATGCAAATTGTGGTGCTATCAGGAGAATAAATGTGAACAACATCACAGGCCATTTCTGTTTGCTGCCAAGTAACTTTAGTAATTTACTACATTAAGAATCAATAAAAAAAATAATGCTTTTCAAATGCATCTCTATCAATCTTCAGGTAGCTCCACAGCAAACATTTATAACTTAATCTAAAAACTATATAAAGCATTTTTAGGCCACCTTGATTGTGCAATCTTGATTGTCATTTTAATTAAATACAGCTTTCCATAGCCAAGTTCTTCCAAATAAAAAAAGGGAAAAGAAACATTCATAAACAAGGTAAGATGAATTGTTAATATTCCAATTAGAGTAAAAGCTAAGTTTTGTAACGAGCATCTCTCAAATGCACAATAATTCTTTGTTAAGTTAATCACAGTTGAGCTCTGCTCTTTCTAGGTGGCAAAATACAATAAGCCTCACATTGCACAAATGCCCTGTCTTCTGGAGTTTCCTTGGCCAAGTCAAGCTCACTTTGATCCTTCATTTCAAGTTAAGAACTAAAAAAAATAAATATACGAGAGAAAGGAATTAAGTTTACACTTTTGGACTGAAACAAGCACTACACCATAGGCACAACCCACAGCCCCATTTTGCTAACACAATCTCCTTTTAGCCCCACCAACAGCAGTTATTCCACAGAAACTGCAACGAACAGTATTCCTGCTCCCAGTGATTTGCCAGGGTTTGCTTGCTTGCACATAATGTGGGGTTGTGGAGCGGCAGTGCCCTAAGACTACAACTCTAAGCCTCCCTAGAAGTAAATTATACAGTAACTTACGTTGAACATCTAAGGGACTTGATTATGAGCCAATCCACTTCAGACTGAGGTGCCTACCCCGGTTATGCTCAAATGTAAATCCTACATTCAGCAGGACCAAAATATGGTCTTCTTAACTCCTATGGCAAGAGAATCCATGAAGCTAGTACTAATGTACAGGGCTCTAAAAACACTATGACACCAATGGCTATGGTGCTTATAACGAAAAACACAGGATGTGCTAAGAGGTTGTTTTACATGACAAGAAACCTAAGCAGAACATAGGAAAAAAATGAACACAATATCACACAATCCAATGGTTGTGGATGATGAAGTACAGTGAAGGATTAGGACTGGAGAGTAATTAGGGGTATCAGGATAATTAGGGGCGCTTCAGCATGTTATGTCAGGCATGTGGTTCATCATCACAGCAAGGACACAATGACCTTAAATAATGACCAAATGAGCAAGATGGAACATTCCCAATCGGTGAGATGCAAGAAAGAAGCAGTATGCCTTGCTCACACCTGTATGTCACTCTGTCCTCTGCCAGTTTCAAAATAATTTTTTTTCTCCAAAGAGGAGAAAATGTGAAGACCAACTAGATCAGGCTTCCCCACCCTGATGCCCTCCAGATGTTTTGGGTATCAGCTTCCCAGCCAGCATGTCCAATGGTCAGGAATGCTGCGAATTATAGTCCAAACCATCTGAGGTGCATCTTACTGGGGAAGGCTAAACTATATTTTCAACATTTTCTAACACACGTGCTCTTCCTGACTAAGGAATAAAAATGGGCTTTATCATCTATATCTTTTTTTCTTAAACACCCAGTATTTGCTCCTTTACACTAAAGAAACTATTACTCACATATATAAACAGAGAAACAACTATGTACCTCTATTATAACACTGAAGAACAATACTAGGGCCTATGCTGTATTAATAGCACAGATTTGTTATTTTAAGCCATTGCTCTTTTTCTCTCTTTCCATCGCACTAGAAAAATCTATAATAATAAAAGAGGATATATGTCTGTCAGCACCATAGCACCAAGACCATGAAACATAGACACCTGAAACATGGAATGCATACTAAGGGGACCCTAGGGCTGTGCACCTGGCGGTAATTTTGTTTTTAAGACACATTAATTCATTCATTTTAGTTAATTAAAATGAGTTTGAAGTCTGCAGTAACATCTTCAGTCACTAGGTGGCAGACGTCTCTAAGATTCAGCGCATAGCTTTGCTGTTGACACAGTTTGAACCCGCGGGGAGTAGTCTGAGGGACAGTTATATGGCTGTCCCCACCCCACCCCTGCTGTGAGGCAGCAACCCAAGGGAATGATGTGGGGCTACAGTGGCACACCATGGGAGGGGCCATGGTGCAGCTGACAACAGCTGACAGAATTGCACATTGTGCCTACATCATCTGAATGAAGGCTTCACTATATCAAACTAAGGACTATTCCAACAGATGCGAAGCTGGGTCCATTCACTAGTTCTACAATGAAGGTTGTCATGCTAATGTAAAAAACAACAACAAAAACCACAATTTGCTGTTGCTACTTCCCCAGAAGCTTCTGTAGGCATTTCAGCTTTTCCCAACTGGGACTACAACACATCTTCAGGCCACCACTGGGAAGGTTGGCCTATCTGTACAGAAGCAAACACATATATACTCTAGACTGCTGGTCGATCCATATTATCATCTTCCAAGCAAAAGCTCGCAAGTCATTTCACACACCTGCACATCTGTTTCTATGCACGTAACAATCCCAGTAAGTGCAAAGGCCTGTATCAGTCCATAGTTAGGAAGGTATATTTTATGTGCTTTGGACAACTCTGCATATATAGCTGCTGATATTCTGCATCATGAGCATTTCTGAATTAGTGTGTTGAAAAGAATTCTCCTGTTACAAGCTCATGCAGAAATGAATATGAGCTCTTAGAAGGAAATTACCAGCACAAAGTATAACTTTGTTAAATGAATCATTAAAAAAAACCTGTGTGAAGGTAACTATCATTAATCTAAAACAGTGTGGACACGTATCAAGACAAATCAATATCTTCAAATCAGCAAAGTACTCATTTTCAGTAAGAGTTCAAACATGACAATTTATTTCAGTAAATATTCTGAACCTAATTGACTTAAATGGACCTAGGTGTTTCCAGAGGCAAAAAAAGATCAGGATGCCATTACCACATACTTTAACTGTTTATTTATTCCCTGTCTAGGAAGCCTGATTTAGGAGCTATAAAATGCAATCAGTACACAAACCAGAAGCTGGAATCATCTGCTAATGGAACTTTTAATTGAGAAGTGACCACTGACATGAGGTAATTCTTTCCATGTAGAATTGCTTGCAGAGACCTTTGTGCACTTTATCACAGTAAACAATCACTAACATATGCATTAAAGAAAATTTAAATACATTATGACCCAATAAATATCACAATCAATCAATACAATCATTTCCCTCTCAAAGATTAAGTGTAAAAATACCACACTTTTAGTAGTCTTTTAGTGCTGGACACATATTTATAAATGCTGGTACTAAGTTTAGTCATTTGTAATGAAAAGATAATTGGTTGTGTGAAAGAAACTAGTATAAAGAAGACTACCAGTTGTGTTAACCATTTTAAAAATAAATTCATATTAGGAAATGATTAAAATCTATTGAACAGCATTGCATTATCAGATGTCTGAATCATTAGCCACTTCATATTACTTGGAAATTATTTAGCTGTATATTACAAAAGTACACAATTCTTTGCACAATCAACAACATGCAGGGACTCTAATCAACATAGCTACAGCAATTAACTGAAGTGAAAGGTCAAATACAGTTTACCTAATGAAATTAAGATACTCTGGAAGTTTATTTTAGGAGAATTAAAAACTTTACAAAATGGATTTGAATTTTTATTTTATTTTTTTCAGGAGAGGAGAATGAACCACAGAGTTTATAACCCAGGTTCTTCAAGTACAAGACAGTCTCGGATCTCCAATCTACTCCAAATTTTTACAGCTCCCGTCACCTTTATGACTGCCCATTCTTCTGGCAGGACACCTGGTCCCTTGACAGCTACATGACACAAAAATTCAACAACAGGCTATCAATGGCTACTAGTCCTGATGGCTATCTGCTACCTCCAGTATCAGAGGCAGTATGCTCTGTTGCTGGGGAACATGGGTGGGAGGGCGCTGTTGCATTCCTGTCCTGCTTGTGGTTTCCCGTGGGCAGCTGGTTGGCTACTGTGTGAACAGAATGCTGGACTAGATGGACCCTTGGTCTGATCCAGCATGGCTCTTCTTATGTTAACTTTTCCCTGCTGTGAAAATGCTGTATTGGGGAAAGCTTTTGCCTATCATGAAGCTCTTAAAAGGCACAGGAGCCATGTCACAAAAAAAGAAAAGGTGGCAACTAAGACTGTCACCTGATTTAAAAAATCTTAGGGTGCAATCCTATTGATTGCGCCCTCAGTGATCAGAAGCCCCTGAACTCGTGGGCACCCAATCATCCAGCGCAGGGCAGAGAGGAGAGGTGGAGGCGATCTTTGCTTCCCCTTCCTCCTGCCCTGTAGATTTCACTAGATGGGCTTTTAAGCCCATATAGTGAGGGTGCTTAGGAGGGGGAGGGAAGGAGGCTGAAGGAGGCTCAGGGTAACTCATATCCTGGCCTCTCCAATCTCCCCCCCTCCCACTGGAACGCTCCCTTTCCTCTGTCACTTTTCCGAATTCAGAGGGCAGCAGGCGCAGTTCTTTCTGTGCTGGCTGTGAGGGGGTGGGGGAGGAGGCTTGGATCTCTGACTCCCCCTTCCAAAGTGGGAGAGTTGTCTCTGACCTCAGAAGGGGGAATCCAAACAATCCTATGGTCCCTGGCACGCTCGCCCAGAGACCATAGGATTCCTCCCTTTGTTTATTAGTAATACGAGTTTTAGTCAATAGCTTAAATCAAGTTTCCACACTAGGAAAAAAAAGAGTTCTGATGCAAAAGGCATATTTTATTGCTAGATGATGCACGTGTGTGTGTGTGTGTGTGTGTGTGTGTGTTATAGTCGGCATCATCCTAGAAGAGGCACTGCCTCCTGTGAGAGAGGGAAGGTCTAATGCAGCCTTTTCCCAATCTGGTGACCTACAGACGCGTTGGACTGCAACTCCCATCATTTTAAAATCTGCTGCCCAATTAATCCAGCACTCTTTTAGTCAATCAAATCAATTATTCTAACCAATTTATCTATTAAGGCTGCAACCCTATACCTGCCTACCTGGGAGTAAGCTCCACTGAACTCAATGGGACTTAGTTCTGGGTCAACATGTATAGGAGTGCTTTGTACATATTTGCAAGCCTGGTGACAATCCTAAATAGTTAAGACATCTACTTCACAAAGATATTTTAGGGTGATGGGGTTAGTATTTTCCCCCCCTAAGAGTCATAAGTAGTTCTTTCAGGACCTGAAGAGCACTGAAAAAAATCGCAGTCACCACAATTAAGGGTTTTGTAAAGTGTTTTTGATTATACACTGGCAGGGATTAAATGCAATTTCTTCAAAATAGAGCAAAAACAAACAGAACATTTATTATAGGTAACAGATATTAAGCACTAACTAAAACACAGTTATCACCACTGAAGGGCTATCTGAACACAGAATACAGGTAAATTATTTGATTTTAATGTATTTGTTTTCCGATAACATTGTAACGTATAGAGTTCTTAGCAGCAACACCCTTTGCCTTTTTGTTTTATACAAATAAGAAATTGCTGTGGATGCCAGACTGCTTCCTTTGCAACAGATGCAATTTATTTACACAAAGGCTTTTATTTAACATACTGCTGCATTTTAGAAATTACTATATTTGCAAATGGATAAAATGGAGACATTTTAATAAATGGATGAGTAAGTATTCAACAAGGTCTTCAACTAAAACCACAAATCTGGCAGGGACAGAATAGTAAGGCAGGGATTCAATAGTAAGGCCGTGCCTTATCTTGCTGTTGAATTCATCGACTCTCCAAACATGCCAGTTAAAGGATATTTCTGCACCTGGGTGCAGCTAATTATTAAATAACACAGTCATTTTGTGCCTTGTGTAAACACAGGACATGCACAGCAATAGTTTGCTGCTTTCAAAATGATAGGCAACTGGGTTCCCTCTAATTTCAAAGTATACAGCAACATTATTTAGCCTTTTGCAACCAGAAGTCAAAGTTTCCTTTTTTTCTTTTATACTTTAAGCAGTTAATATCCAGGCAAAATGTAATGGCGTCTGTGTTTCACCTGTTGGCAAGCTAAGTTTTTACAAACTGAACAACAGTTTTCCAAATTTGATGCAGGTCCTCCCAAAGGAGTTACAGGTAGCTGCTTATATAAACACCACTGTGTGGGGGTCTTGACTGGGCCAAATGTTCTGGTAAGGACCACTTCACATACCATGCAGGGGCAAACCCAGACTCAGCAGGGAGCTGCAACTCATCTAGACAACCTGATGAGTGCTCCTTTATTCAGCCCTATTCAGGTGTTCTTACTCATACTTTCCCATTGGGTGAGGGGGAGAGTGGGACTGCACTCACTGGCCCCACTTCCACCAGCATGGCCTCTGCCAGCCCCACCTACATCCATCCATCGGGGTGAAAGTTCTGAAGCAGGGAGCTTGCTCTATGCAGGTGTATAGCCTGCTCGTGTAGAGGAACCTACACGAGATCTAGAATCTTGATCGTACAGGATTCTAAATTGTGTGGGGAGCCTATGGGGCCAGTGACTGCAGTTCTGGTCTCTCACACAACAGGGAATGTGTAAGAATACCTGAATAGGGCTTAACACACATGGTTGCAGAGGCATATCTAAGGAGCTCACAATTTACATTTTTAGATGAACACTTAAAACATCTTAGGTGTACACCTAAAAATGTAATGTGTAAAATGGCCCTAATGCACCTTTCCCACTCAATACAACCTGTGTCATTGCATGGGAGCATGCTGAACTGGCTGGAAGTTAAGGGGCAACCAGAAATCAAACAGCTTTTTCTTGACTTTGGAAAACTTATCACCATAAAGTGGTTTGAGATTCCATGAATGAAGCCATATCTATACTGCAGACTTTAGCATCATATAAACTATTCAGGCAGTAAGACAACCTGCCAGATATAGAAATTTATTTGCAGCTTTACAACAGAGATCCTGCAGACCAGGGATGGGGACTCGGACTCCAGGACTCGACTCGTGAGTCGGACTGAGTCCCCCCTCTGACTCGAGTCCCAATATTTTTAATGGGACTCGCGACCAAGGACTCGTGTTCCAAAATCGTGTTCCTCAAATGCAACATGGATAGGTTTTCGGAAGTACAGCAAGTTTATTTTTTAAAATCATTTTCCTAAAATGCAACCTTTCAGACATTTTGGGTTTGGCTGCCTCTGCCTGCCTGTTTGGGGTTCCCAGCCTCCTCTGCCTGCCTGGTCTCTTCTTAACCAGTTCCACAGTTTGAATTGTCCAAGACAAAGGCCTCTGCCTGCCTGTTTTGGGGTTCCCTGCCTCCTCTGCCTGTCTGGTTATTTTGGGTTTGTCTGCCTGGTCTGTTCTTGCCAAAATCAGTTGCAGAGTTTTGAAATAAAAAGGCACACTTGTGCCTAGAATTTATTTAAGCCACACATCTGAAATAGCCTTATTTTGTTGGGAAAAAACCCCATTGATTTTAATAGGGACTCGTGGAGTCAGCTTTGGGAGTGACTCGTGAGTCACCATTTTGGACCAAGGACTCGGACTCGAGACTCAGGTCCAAAGACTCGTGACTAGACTCGTGACTCGAAACCAAGGACTTTTCAACATCCCTGCTGCAGACTCTGTAGTCTATAAATTGCTTAGATGTAGTCTATAAGTTGCTCAGTCAAACCCACCTACACAGACATTAATCCTGGTACTTTGAGCTAAATATCTGAAATGCTATAGTCATGCCTTGGATTGAGAGCATAATTCGTTCCGGAAACATGCTTGTAATCCAAAACACTCTTATATCAAAATGAAATCCCCCCCAAAAAAAATTTGTACAGAGATTTTTAATTTAAGCCGTACTACAGTACTTGTATTGCAAGACGTCGCTTGTATATCAAGTAAAAAATAAATAAATAAATATTTAAAAATTTGCTTGTCTTGCAAAACACTCTCAAACCAAGTTACTTGCAATCCAAGGCATTACTGTACTGGACTAACGTGTGCAGCTTTTCACATATACATGGAACTTCAAGCAATCTTCCTGAACTCAGAATTTCAAACATATAGAATGCAGCTATGTGCCTACACCACATATACAGTATTTTTCCATGTATAAGACTATACTTTTTCCTAAAATTGTTAGACTAAAAATTGAGGGTCGTCTTATACACGGAAGTAAGCCAAGGAGAGAACCACGCGGTTGCGAAACTGCCCAGTGGGGGGCGTCTTATACATGGGGGCGTCTTATAGACGGAAAAATACGGTACTGTCAAAACAACACTGCCATCAAAATGAAGATGTTCTTCTCCTGAAATGAAAAGGGAGAAAATGTATAGAAAGCTGTTACTGTTTCCCAAGTTCTCTCCATTTCTGAAAACACCCATAAAAATCCCCACTTCTATCCCATTTTGTAGTATTCAAGCAGTTCTTATATATACATATGCAATTTCTTTTACCTTTCCAAGCATCGTCCCAAGGAAATAGTAGTGCCTTGCGTAAGAATCTCCAACAAGCATCTGTGCAGCAGGGTTAGGGTAAAGCAGTCCTTCATTAGTGGTCTTAAAAAAACCTTGGTTAGGATTAAATCCTGACTTAAGTAGTTCATTCAAAAATTCTCGGAATATTCCTCCTCCATCAATACCAGCCTCATCTAGACCGTGGGCATTAAGTAAATGAACACGTATTCGTTTTTTCAGATCAGGTTCTGGGGAAATGAAAAAACAAGTCACATAAGAATTTGTAAAAAAAAACAAAAAACCAACACCCTCCTTTATACATATATACATTTAGAAACAACTTCTTGAAGAAATCCCAAGCAGTTATGAGCCTAAAGGATGAGCAAAACATGGAATTTAAATTTTGTGTGTTCCAACTCGTCAATAACCACATCTCAGTAACCCAATACAGTAATACCTTGGATTGAGAGCATAATTCATTCCGGAAACGTGCTTGTAATCCAAAGCACTCTTATATCAAAGCGAGTCTCTGGTGGGCATGAGAGGGGCCGATTTCAGCCCGCTACGCCTGCTCGAGGCGAGCGGTTACATCCCTACGACTTGTCTTGCAAGATGTCGCTTGTTTATCAAGTCAAAAAAATTTTAATTTTCTGCTTGTCTTGGAAAACGCTCTCAGACCAAGTTCCTTGCAATCCAAGGTATTACTGTAAACTGCACAACACAATTACCTCTTGTTGGTTATTTATAGGAGACACCCCACTCTCAAAGCAGCCCTTTTAAACCACATTGTGAAGTCTTTTGACTGGAGCAGCTTACCATATAGAGAAGTCTAGTATTAGCAGCCCCACTAAATGAATAATTTTTTAAAATGTTGGTTTGGAGTTATGCTGTGCAGATTTTTCTGTGTGGCTGGTTGCTCTAGAACAGGGCTCTCCAACCTTGGGTCCCCAGATGTTGCTGGACTACAGCTCCCAGAATCCCTTGCCATTAGCCATGCTGGCTGGGTATGCTGGGAGCTGTAGGCCAGCAACATCTGGGGACCCAAGGTTGGAGAGCCCTGCTCTAGAATGATTAATAGCTTGCATGCAGAAAAAGCTATTCCATTTCTACTGCTCCCTGAACTTTTTAATATTTCAATAATGCCTATCTATCCAAATTTTTTGAAACAGGGCAAGTATAGTTTTGCCATAGAAAGATTCTCTTTCCCTTTCATCTTGAAAGACTGAGCAAATCTGTCTGTTATTATTCTGATCTGCAACTCTTTCAACCTACCACAGTTATTTGTCCATCCACCAGTAGACTGTTCCAAAGTCAAGTTTCTTAAATACCTGAAATCCTACCTAGAGATGGTGGGCACCGAGTCACAATATGACTTATATGACCATCGCAGAATTTGACACCATGTCTTACAGCAGGGATGCACAACCTTTATGGCCCCAAGGGCCACATGCAATGCTGGTTTGGGGTTGGGTGGAGCTACACGCGTGCACACATACACACACACCCCACTCAGTGATCCTGATAGATTGCTCTTTCCTTGCTGCTATCAGTGGAAGAAAAAGGGCTATCTGTACAAGGAAGGGGAAGGACGTAGACCCTATGCTGTAGAGCAGGGCTCTCCAACCCTGGGTCCTCAGATGTTGCTGGACTACAGCTCCCAGAATCCCTTGCCATTAGCCATGCTGGTTAGGTATACTGGGAGCTGTAGGCCAGCAACATCTGGGGACCCAAGGTTGGAGAGCCCTGCTGTAGAGAGTGGAGGCAGTGGAGAAATTTGCGGCGGCGGGGGGGGGGGGAGAGATTCAGTAGTGGGGGGGGGTTAGAGCATGCTTGAGAGGCAGTAAGGGCCTTGGGGGGTCACATATAGTCCCTGGGCCACAGGTTGTGCACACCTGTCACAGTATACTGGTACCAGATTTCACAGGTGAAAAAATTAAGTTCCCGAAACCATTTTCGGAAAATTGAGAACATTAACACGTGGTTTTTTTGTATGTATACTAGATATTTTTAAAAATACTTAAGAGGTACGAGAGAGGAAGTAGTCAAAAACAGCTGGATAGCCTAAAGTTTAGAAAAGCCACACATGCTGAATCGACAGGGTTATGATGACATGCAACTATAAGAGAACCATAACATGTTTTTAGATAACTAATATTCCAAGTACCAGAAACACTTGCACTTACGGTATCCTGTGCTGTGGAGCCACAGCTCTCAAGTGCAAACAATCCATTAGAGGCAATTCCGGTATTGTGACAAATGGAAGCCACATTTATATGCATTTAAGAGCACATACAATTTATACTAAAGCTACCTGCATCTTAAAATGAACACTGAAACATTTCCCTTAAAATTGCTTTCTTTTACTCGAGTTCATAGGGACAGATGGGCCATCATTTTCCAGATGATACTCCGATCTCTTCACACAGATACAAATAAATTCTAAGACCCAGCGCCTCCCAGTTCACAGTGCATCCAATACTCCAGACCCATTTAAATAAATTAAGTCTACAGTTGTATCATCATCATCATCATCAAGGTGGCTCAGTTTCACCACTAATCTTAGTAGGATTTCCAGGAGTTTTCTAATTGTTATATTGGTAAGGCTATCTTACCAAAATCTATGGTGTATGGAAAATAAATAAATTAGGAAAAATATGAGTAAACTGAGAAAAGGGAGCACATAAGGATTGTTTACACTCTCATATACAAGAACCCAGGAAAAATTATCATGCAATTTAAAAAAAAAAAAACACAACCCAAAACAAAAGTTTAGAAAACATCCTGACACAGAACAGTTTTACCAGTGCCTGGTACAGAATTTTAAAAATCTCCCCATAACAGTAGAATGCTGAATTAGGGCACACATTTTGCAGCTGTTTTCAAGATTATTGTTACAAGATAGGAATTATTCATCTTCATATGATGCACTAACCACACTAGCCCACAATCTAGAAGCAAGGTTTGCACACATGAACAGAGTATATGGCTCTTATTTTTATAGTTCCCAAGACAAGTGATTTTATTACTATGAACTTATTTCAGCATTAATTGATAAACACTGTACCATTTTCAGGGGAAAGTTTGTCATATGCATCTTCATAAATATAATTTCTTCGGATAGTGACGTTAATTCCATCCAGAAATGGACCTTCTCCTTGAACCTCCTGTTTGTCAGCATAGATCAGTCTTTGAAAGATCTTGTATAAAGTGAGTAGTGAAGGGAGGGGAGGAAAAGTAATCCCATTTTAGTATGGATTTTCAATATGCCACAATTTCACAACATTTCAACTTATATTTAAAATTGTGTTACACAATAATGAAATACTGGAGAGTTTGTGAAGGTATGCAAATTGGTGTAGGATATAGAATGGTTAAAAACAAGTACTATAGACTGCATTAAGAAACTGACATGTCATATGAATGGAAGTTTAAATTTATAATTCTATTTTGTACCACTTCTAAATCTCTCACCAATGCTAAGCAACACGTTTTCCCTACATTTATCATTGTCCTTTTGGGAAACAGTGATTTATTTCTCCCATGAAACTATCTTTCATTTCCTTGATGGGACTAGTATACTACATTGATGGCAGCACAATTCTGGGAATTCAGTTTGCTAATTAGCTGAAAGCTGTAGAGCCAACAAAAGAACCTTAGAAAGTTGTTTTTGTTGTTTTTTAAATGAAAAAGATGAAGAGAGCCCCCTTTAAACAACAGATATTCTGTGGAATACTTCAAAGGACTGGTGATTTTCAAAGATATAATCAAATTACAGGTTGAGGCCAGGATCTCTAAAACTGCACAATCCATTCTGGAAGCCCAATAGACTTGTGTTTTTCATATACTACCTGCCCCCTGCCATCAGCACACCAAATGACTTCTGAAACACAGGGGAGGCATACAGCAGTAACCACGTACATAGAGTTGGATCCAGATTTATGCTAGTTCAACTGCCCTGACAAAAGTGGATTTCTCCACACCCTCCTTCCCATGGCAGCCCCTCCAGCCCCCTGAAAATGCTACACACAGAGACAGGAGACCCTGCTGAATTGGGTGAGCTGTGGTGTATGGGGAGGGGATCCCCAAAATTCAGGCAGAGGGACCTTCCGCAAGCAGAGTCCTTTTCTCATGGAGGGCAGATCCTGGATTCAAACCCATAGATTGATTCCGTCTGAAGATTAAGCATCTGCAGATTCCATTTGAAGATTAAGCATGGGAATTGCATCTTGCACAGATGATTTATAATATAATGAGGCTGAAAAGTGTGGGAAATGATGCTAAATTAATTTAACCCATCTTCAACACTTCACAAAGAAGGCAAGCATTCTGATTATTTCCAAACCCCAACACCCTTTTTGAAATGCTAAGCTTGTAAAAATTTGATGCATCCTTAAGACTTTAACCATTCTTCTCTCTCAAGCAATGGAGCCAACAAAAGGGCAGGTACAACCAACTGGTTGGATTGCCCTCCTTCAGAGGCAAGTAGGGGAAGGAAACTTAGTGCAAGGATGGGGAAGCTTAGTGCAGGGATGGGGAACATATGGCCCTAGATGTTGTTGGACTGCAACTCTGACTGCAACTCTGACCATTCCTCACCTTTGGCTATGCTGGTTAAGGCTGATGGGAGTTGCAGTCCAACAACATCTGGAGGGCCACACGTTCCCCACACCTGGCTTAGTGTTAAGTTCACCCTTTCCTTTTCACCCCATTCAGTAGGTAGACACTTGAGCTCAGATGTATCAAAATTCTTTTATCTGCCTGCCCTGCGAAAAGGAGAAAGAAAACTAACTGATGAAGTTTCGCTATTTAGCCTGTATTTTCATACATTAAGAAAAAACAAACCAGAATATTGGTAGATACAAGAATTTTGGCACAACAAATCGGTCTAAATTTAACCCAGGCTTATAATAATGACTGAACTGTAACTTCTCATTAATATTAATTCCAAAAACATAAGATAAACACTGGGATGCAAAAGAACTCTCTGTTTACAATAGATCTTCTGAGGCCACTCCTTTTAATAGTAGTCTCTATGCCTCCTAGAAAGCCACTCTGGAAGTGCAAGGAAACTTCAAGAGCAGCCTTCAATGTAAATTATGGAACTGTCCATCAAGTAAGACAAAAAAATCGAAAAAACTGAAGGCAACAATTTATTTATTTATACCCCGCCTTTTTTCCTGCAAGGAACCCAAGGTGGCTTACATAATCCTCCTCATTTTATCCTCACAACAACCCTGTGAGGTAGGTTAGGCTGAGAGTCAGTGACTGGCCCAAAGTCACCCAGTGAGTTTCATGGCTGAGCGGGGACTAGAACTCGGATCTCCCGAGTCCCAGTCCAACACTCTAACCACTACGCCACACTGGCTCTCCAACAATGTGTGTGTGTATGGAGGGACCAATATACACTCAAGGATATCTTTGGATCCAGGATTTTAAAAAAAAGAAAGAAAAGAAAAGAAAGCATACTCTGGAACACATACATACATCTCCAGCCACTTTATAAGAAAGACAGACTGAAATGAAAATGGTAACTGGAATGACAAGATCAGACAGATCGAATGTTCTTGTGGGCAAAGGGGCACACTATTTTTCATGAAGTAAACAGTGCAAGTTTGCATATTTAGCAAATACATGGGCAGCGCGATCTAAAGTGGCTGCCCATAACCCTCCCAGCACGAAGAATTACAGGTATCCCATGGAGGGTGGGAGGAGCATGGAGGCAAGGATTGCCTCTGCACTTCTCTCGCCCTCCAAAACACTTAGATGGCCGATTTTGGTCAATCGTCTAAATGTTTTCCCCTGGCTCATGAGGAGAGGAGGCTGAGGCACCACCAGGATTCCCTGTAGCATGGCGGTGCTTCACTCCTCCCCTCCCTGCCCCCAAACGCCATTTCCGAGGATGCTCTTGCCGGCTCTTTCTGCATCGGCTGTGAGGGGGGAGGAAGGGCGCTCTGAAGTCAAAAACACTTTGACCTTGGAGCGCTTTTCCAAGGACTGAGCTGGGACTCCGACTTTTCTCCTATGGCCGTATAGACAGCGTTTATATTTATGTCAAAAATACAGGAGTTAAAAAGATGAAGTACCTTTACTCTTTCTTCAAAAGGAACCACAAAAGGTAGCTCAGTCAATATTGCAAGTTGTCGTTCCTCAGATACAGAAAGAGGTGCCGGATCCAAGCCCACTGTTAAATTGAAAATGAGAGAGCACACTTAGTTTGGAGGTGCAATACAACGCACTATCTTTCCATTCTTCTCTGAATGGTGAGGTCACCACCCCATACAAAGCACAAGGATTTCCACTATACCAAGCTTACTGACTGAACATAGCAAACATCAACTAGGACCCAAAGGTCTATCTGGAGAGGTCCTGCTCACATAGTTGGACTTGGCCTCTCTTCCTACTGAATTCTCCACATACTTACACGGGACACGGAATTCCACAGGACACGGAATAATGGGCTCAAGTTACAGGAACCTAGATTCCACCTAAACATCAGGAAAAATTTCCTGACTGTCAGAGCAATAAGACAATGGAACCAATTACCTAGGGAGGTGGTGAGCTCTCCCACTCTGGAGGCATTCAAGGTGCAGCTGGACAGACATCTGTCAGAGATGCTTTGACCTAGATTCCTGCATTGAGCAGGGGGTTGGACTCGATGGCCTTGTAGGCCCCTTCCAACTCTACTTTTCTATGATTTTCTATGATTCTACTTAATCCCACTCCCAAAACAAGGCACACTGAGAGTAGCCTCCAATGCAAAGCAAGGAGTTGCAGTTGGGAAAGAAAACTGGGTGAAGACCCAGTGGGTGTACAGAAGCATGTGTGTGAGGCCGTAAATCTTTTTGGGTCCTGGCTATGGTCACTGGGACCTGATATTCATTTAGACAAGACAGATGTGTACTTGGTAAAATTGTACACCTCAGATATATTTTGAAAAGACCTAAGGCCAATCAGTATAATTGGAAATGAAAATTCTCAAAACAAAAAGGAGCAGGATTCTCAATATCTGGGGATACAATTAAAGATCCATTCATAAGCACATACAGGCAATGTCTGCAGGAATGGTAAAACATTCTTGGAAAAGCTGGTATGCATGACTTTGATACTAAAGCAGAGATAATGCTCAGAGTGACAATTCTTTGGCATCTGTTTGCAAGGTAGCAGCAACTGGATGGCCTTTTTCAGCAACCATCAACCATTAACAGATGCTATACTTTTAAGCTCCAAGTTATTTTTAACTAGAGGTATTTAAAAGTGCCTATTAGTGGAACAGGAAAATAACAGAGCTGAGAACTTTTGGCAAATACTGTACCAATATTGTAAGCCCTTGGAATTTCAGAGTGTTATGATAACTTTCAATAAACATTTTTAATTACCGTCAATGTATGCTATCTATTAAGCTAAGGGTTAAAAGCATTTTAAAACAGAAAGTGCATGTACAGCAAAGGTAAACCACTATCTAACTTCAGCAGTTCAATTATTCTGGTCAATTAGTCAATTTTATCTACATTGCCCCATCAACGTTTCCATCTTTAAAGAGAAATATGGGATGGAGTCATCAATACACAGGACATTTAGAACTCAAGAGCTTGCCATTTAAGTAAATGAAAAAGCACAAATAAACATGGCCATATGTGAGTCAGTGGCTCTTTCACACTAATTGGTTTTAGCCCATACGGGAGTCAAGTGGGATTAAACAAATCATAAGCACACTGTTATGCGCCTGTCTTCACACAATCATGTTGATCACATCTTTTTTCATTTCAAGGGCATTCCCTGATCATCAAGACAGGCAGAGTGACCTTTGGAGGATGAAGCCCTTTACTTCCCCAAGAAATGGATGTGGGCACAAAGTGCAGCCAGAGACTGATCTTGGCTACAAAGATATCCCCTGCACAGGTGAGAGGATAGTTTCATAGACAAATTCTTCCCATTCTCTCCAAAGCCTTGAAATGTATGCAACAGCAGACTCTCTGTGGTAACCCAACATCTTCAGAAATGTATGAACTATCATCAAGGTATATTATATGATTGGCCTTGCCAATTATTAAATTTCAACTTACCGTTGGACAGTGCAAAATGATATGGGTCTTTCCTGTACACACACACACACACACACACACACACACACAATTTCCTATGGCTACCAAGAGTTTTACACAAGATACCACAGAACAGCATTATGAATGAAGCAGAAATCCCCCTAAATTCTACATACCAACATATTGGGAAACCTCAGAATCTGGCAACATGCTCTTCATTTATAAAGAAGATATGACATCTTCAGTTTCCAAGGCAAAGTGGTAAATGTATTGCCTTACCATCCAAAGTAGACTGCAATGGACCTATTCTTCCCATTCTTCTCACTCTCCATACGTGTCTGGCTGATGGCACATAAAGCTGTGTAACCTAGCATTAAATGTCATGATTAGATATCACGAAAAGATTAATCTCTCTCCTATAATTTAATCATTGCTAAAACAAATGTTCAAATACAGTTAAATATATATTAAAATGTCACAAATCATGTTCTAGGAAAAACTCACACCATGTTATATTAAAACGGATTAAAATATTGCTCTTCTACCCAAATAAAGCTAATCAAGTGTTATTACTGAAAATGCAGGAATTCAATGCTCAGTTTTCTTTATTAATCATATCCCTTCTTCTCACAAAGGCTTAGAGGGACTTTACAACCACTCCTGTTCCACACATTCTGATTAACTGTACACCTGCACTGGGCCTTAGAGTAAGAGATCGCAAGGTTATAGGAGATGGGACAAATATCTTGCTTATTAGAGCTGCAGTCCTGCACACACTTACTCCCAAATACCACTGAATTAAGTTGAACATTCTTCGGAGTAAATATGCATAGGATCAGACAGTGTACTTTCCCATACTTCCGTATTATAAACAGGGAATTGAAAGCAAAGGGCATCAATATTTAAAATGCTTCAAGAGGTCAGGTTAACACCTGCACTACATTTTACTAATGTGCATATACTATATGTGATGATTAATGCCAGGATTTAGAATTAAAAATAAATTTAAATCTGTAAACATAGTTGGATAGGAATGCCCCCAACACACACAATTTAAAAAAAAAAGAAGCAACTATCTTAGTATTACCTTGTCTGCTTTAATGTTTTCCTGTTCTGATAGCCAGTGATTTGGTGGACAGAAATTCCTTCTTGTATCTCTAGATTTCAACATTTTCACTAAGTTAGTGATTACCTGGATGAAAGAAATAGTTCAATATAAAGTAATATTATGCAAAAAAAAATAATACACTATACTATCAAAGACAGTATTTTTGCATTTATCATTGCTATTATTTACACATTACAGGAATGCTGCTACAGTATTTTTATTCTCAAGAGTTGTGATTAAGTAATTGAGAATTTGGCCACAGTTCATTGGATAGTTACTCAAAACTGCATCTTCATGGAGATCACTGCAATCTCTCAGAGCCAATGTAACTAAAATAATTATTCTCAATAAGGTAATTTAGAATAGGAAAGCCAATTGTATCAGCATAGTGGCTGCATTACACACAACATTAAACCATAGCTTAGCATTAAGAGAATGAGCTACAACAAGCTTTGGGCTCACATGCTCTCCTTCCTCCTCTGGCAAAACCACTTGGAGGAGATCAGAAGTTTCTACTTCAAATTAAATACAGTTTAGTGCATTGTCCAAACTCTAAACTGTGTCATGAAAAGCTGTGGTCAATCTAAAACAGAAGCAAAACCTTCCATGCTGCATTTCGACAGCTAGCTGTCAAAGCTCCTTTTTCCCTAGAAAAAGGGGGAAGTGCACATTTGCACTTTCCCGAGCACCTAGAAGTTCGAGACAAAGTGCAAAAAGTGCACCCCAGTGGAAACTAAAGGGGGGGGGGGGAATGAGGATCTTGCTGCGAAAGGGATGTAAACCCCAAAAAACACCCTTTTCACAGCTAAAGATCACTTGTACCTTTGGTTTTTCTTGATAGCTTGCCTTCTGACAGTTGTCAAGAAAAATCAAAGGGGGGGGGGGGAAATGTATTTGGAGATTCTTCTGGGCAATGTCCAGGGTTGGTACCTGCTGCCCCTTCGTAGTGCAACTCTGAAAGTTCACAGTTGTGCAACTGTGGCTAATTTGCACAAAACGTTTTTTTTTAAAAAAGGCTGGGCAACCACAGGCACCCCCTCCCCCAATGTGCTGCTGGGGCACTTTGAAAGGACTGTTCGTAGCTGTCAAAAAGAGGATTGCAAAAGCTGGCTGGACAGCCGACTTTTGCAGTCTCTCTACCAAAAAAGTTTAAAGGGGGGGAAAGCTGCGGAGAGACCAAAACGGCAGCGTGGGGGGGGGGGGACACGACTAGTTCCTCCCGTGGTGTCTCTTGGGATGCCTATGGCAGGACCAGGGGGGGAGGGGGGCCAACAACTCACAGTAAGCCCGATGAGCTGTCAGGTTTACCATGCGTTGTTTGCACGACACTTATTGCCACAGTGGGTTAGCATGACATGCAAACACACCCATTGCCCCCCCCTTTTGATGCACCATCTTTTGCCGCTTTCCCACCCTTTACTGGTGCTTTTCAACTGACAACTTGGCAACTGGTCCCTGGCAACCGTGCGCATACGCAGTTAGCCTATATGCAGTCTCGCCTTGTCAATGTCCTTGTCTGTTACCTATTCCACTTCACTGCACCCTCTGACAGCTGAAACAGAAAAGAAAATTGACCAGGCAGGAATACACCTATCAGACAGCCATAAGAGCACGCTTGTGAAAGACTGACAATAATAATAATAATTTTTTAAAATTACAAACACAGTGGCACAATTTTCAGGGGCTGAAAAAATAAAAAAATAATACCCCAACAACATTTTTTTGAGGCACCAATTCTATTTTATTTTTTTTAAATGGTGGCGAACAAAAAAGGATAGCAATCTCAGCATGGAGGGGGAGACATGTTCTGCCGCGAAGGACACTGGGATACGTGCCTAGAGCCAGCTGGAGGACTAAGGGGGAAGGAGGGGGAGAACAACCCATGGTAAGTCTGATCGTCTGTCAGGCATACTGTGGGTTGTTCCACGAACAACCAACCCACCGTGGCTTATTCGCAGGGTGGCTTAGCATGACATGCGAACCCACCCCATGTTTTCTTAGGGTGGCTTGTTTGCAAAAGACAACCCATGACGGAAAAACCGCTCCAGGTTCGGATGTCACACTAAGCTACCCTGCAACCATCCACGATAACAACCCACCGTGGCTTAGCATGACGTGCGAACCAGGTCACTATCCGATCAGTCAATTGACAGGCATGCAACCCTAGTTTCAAATCATCTAGACCAGGGCTCTCCAACCTTGGGTCCCCAGATGTTGCTGGACTGCAGCTCCCAGAATCCCTTGCCATTAGTCATGCTGGCTAGGTATGCTGGGAGCTGTAGGCCAGCAACATCTGGGGACCCAAGGTTGATCTAGACAATCAGAAACACACTCATATCCAGTGTCTCCTGGAAAGGTTCTACACATGAAAGGTTCTACACATGACTCCTGAAAGCAAGGTTTCAGGAGGTTGGAGAATTATCTGTGCTAATTCACAGGCACATGTTGGAGCTAGGGAAAAGGGCCGTGCAAGAATAGGTACTTGCTTCCCTTTTCCTAGGTCCAACTATGGATGTAATGACACAGGACCAAGATTGTAGCTGAAGAATTTAAGATAGTCCCTGCTCTCATCTTGAAGTTATATCAAGTTTGAAAGCAGTACAGAAGAATTATAGCAGTATGCTGTACGAGACTATGCCAGTGGGGTTTTTTTTTAGTAATTACTTCAGTGGTGTGTGAATTGGTGCATTAGTGGGCAGATGCCAAAAGTAGCAAAAGAACTTAATGGGCATTCAAAAGGGTTTCCTTTGCACATACTGAAGAATATTTTTTAATGACCTAGTTTGATAAGTGAGGTTTTACATGCTGGAAAAACTATTTTTTAAAAACCCACACCATTAGATCTGTATGATTATGCAGAAATAATGTCACCATCTTGCCCTTTGTAAAATTCGATGCAGGTTAGCTAAGTTGGTCACTCAAGCACTAATTCCATTAGGCCCTAACTGAACACACCTGGAGGAGCTACTGCATGTGAAACCTTTCAAGGACTGAGGAAAGTAATTTGAAAGACATTCAAAGAAATTAAGCTGAGGCTTAGATTGCCTTCATTGCTTTTTTGCTGCGGTCAAAGTCTCTACAAACCTGCTCAAACCCAGTACTGTAAAGAAAGAGAGGGATATTTGCAAAAGGCACATGAAGTAAGCATCAACTTAACTTTTAAAAATCTATTCCCCTAAATACTTTCCCCCTCAACTTGCTATTTTAATACTATCTTGCACCTTTGGAAAATTGGAGGAGAAATTGCTTTTGATAGAAACAAAATGATTTTATAAACTTGAAACTAGTAATGAGCCAAAAAGGGGGTTCACCATTTTGTGATTCTTTTTGCTCTCTGTTCCAGCAATCTGTCAGGTTAAGGGGCATGTGGGGGTGGGGGGGGGATTTTGAAGCTACATGGTGCCTTTCTCTTCTGGCAACCCTTTGCCACAAAGGGTGACCTTGTTGCAAATTGCCTCCTTTAACTTAAGTTACCAGTTCAAAGGCGGCAAAGCATAGGATTCCCACCCCCACCTTCTACAGGCAAAATGCAAGAGAAGGACCAGGATTGCACTATGCATAGCTAGGCACATAAAACGTTTTGTTTTGGTGAAGGATGGCTTACAATGGCAGCTACACACACACACACACACACACGAGACATTTGCACCAAAAACTAAACCCCATGCAAATTTGGTGCAGTACTTGAAACCCTTAGTTCTATAGATAATCTTCAATTAAGCCCTATTCACTTTGTTTTACTATATGATCATACATTCACAGAATGTGACAGAAGTGAAACTGTAATAGAAGACTTGGTTGCTCTAAAGCCACCGCCCCTGCCAATGGTTATAAAACACTTCGGGCAGAATCTAAGGGGGTACTTATGCCCCTGCTGATTCTCTTATGCCCCACCAATTCCGTTGCGCAAACGGCCCCCACCACTTGCGAAACACTGATTTAGTGCTTCCGGGGCAACCCAAAATGAGTGGAAATGCTAGTTTCTGGAAGCAGGCACGTCAGTGGAGCTCACATAAGGGGTTTCCTCTAGGAAGCAATAAATTCCCCTTATGTAAGCGGTGGGTCCTGCTTATGCAACGGAATTGGAGGGACCCACTGCTTGCAGAAAGGAATTCGTGGGGCGGAAGGGAAACGGCGGGGATGTAAGCGCCCCGTTGGATTCTGCCCCTAGTGAAAGTTTTCCTTGATTTAAAGAAAATCTACTCATTGCTATAGTTTAAAAAACAGCAGAGGGAGATTTCAGGGTCATTGCCCCGTATTTTTCACTGGCTTTTAACAAATGAAGTTGCAGTCCCCATGGCACTGTGATCTTTCCCTTTTCTTTAGGCCACCTGTTCCCACATGCAGGACAAAAGCAATAGTCAAATATGCCAATTTTTGCTTGAGCCACATTAATACTGAGGAAAAATACTGAAGTATGGTTTTTTTTAAAATTACAAATGGGCACTAAAACTGTAAGTACTTTAGTTAGCCTGAACTCTCTATTTGGGAGCAGGGTACCTGAAGGACCATCTGTTCCATACAAACATGCCTCTTCCTTAAGATCTTCTTCAAAGGTCCTGCTCTAAGTCCTACCAGGTTCTGAAGTAAGGTGGGTACTGACCAAAGATAGGGCCTTATCTGTTGTGGCACCCTGGTTGTGGAATTCTTTTCCCCAGGTAAATATGAATAGCTTCTACTTGGGAAGACTTTAGGCACCACTTAAAACAATTTTGTTCTCCCAAGCATTTTACTGTGCTGTCATCACCATTTAATGCTCTTATTGTAGCCTTTTATATTGTTACTGGTTTGCTAATATGCTGTTTTATTATAATGTTAGTGTATTTATTTATTTATTTATTTAATAAATACATTTTTATACCACCCAATAGCCGAAGCTCTCTGGACGGTTTACAACAGTTAAATTCAGTTTTATTGAATGTAATGTTCATAATTTTAATTAGTTTTAACTTCTTGCTTTTTATTTTTGTTGATTTTAGCCACCTGGGAGACCTTCAGGTTGAAACACAGGATAAAATCCTTTTGAAATAAAGAAATAAGAAGCTGAACTTCACCCTTGTATACACATGTTATAGAAAACTGTTGATATTAGTCAAAAGTTTATAGAGGCATATCTTGTACAGTTCATCTTCTAAATGATGCCAAATTAAGAAGCATACTGTATATATTTCTTTCAGTAAATCCTTCTAGATTTGGTAAACATTATTCTGCATCCTGCTTTACTTTGTATGTTTTTTCATTATCCAGATTCAATGTCACACATGAAATCATTCCAAATTTTAACTGTACACATATGTTAAAAAAAAAATTGTTGGATAAACAAATAATATTTTGTGTGTGTTTCAACGCAAGAGAGTTAGCAAAATGGATGTAATCATGCATTTAAGAATAACATGTTTTCCTAACATACAAAACCAAGTATATTGGGCTTCTTTTCAGTGTTTCCAAACTGAGGGTTTACTGGATAATGAAAGGATATACCATTTTAAAAAATTATGCAAAAACATATTAGATCTGCAAAAATTCTAAGTTTAACTATGCATTAGTACAGTATCCAACACAATCAAAACATTATCAGTTACTCTCATCACTAGTAATGTCCATAATGTTCATGCTCATAAGTGAAATGTGTTGTAAAAATCAGGCAGAATGGGCGGGATAGAGGCTATTGTAGACTTGTAGAATGAATAAGCATTCCTTAATTAGCCCATCAGGTTAAGTGCAAGCATTAATGGGCCTTTCCTAAAGTCTAGCATGACATCTTTCTCCAAACATGGCCAAGAAGAAAGTTCCATTAGCAATATTAATACAAGCTTAGTTGATCATTTTCATTCAATTAACTTCTTTCAATTAAATAGATAGCTTGACAAAAGCAGTGATAAAAGACCTGAAGGGACGGCTGATGACTCGAACTGAACATTAGTGAGCGAGAGGTCGCCGGCATTAAACGGACTGTAAATCTAGCATTCAATTTGGAAAATGCATTTCTTCTGCTTCCACTCCTTTAATGAGTAATTTTAGCTGACTATATGTGTTTGCTGCAGAAATTTCATGGCAAGTCAAGCACTTTCTTGCGCAACTGTTATGTTCTTGATTTCTACCCCACCTCTACAGTGTTCCTCAACCTTGGGATGCGGGGGGGGGGGGAGTCAAACTGAGGAGGATACTGGTGGGGTTTTTTTTTTAAATGTTTAATACAAAGATCACCTTCCTGAACCAATCTTAGTTGTGAGCATCCCCCTGAAAAACTGCTAACAGGCAAATGGACTTTAGGACTGTAGACAACACTGGTTGAATCCACTCACCAGCTTCCTAGTTCTCAGCTGGGCTCTGTAGTGTGCAGTTATTATTTCTACCCTACTTTTCTCTTCATAAATACTTAAAATGGCTTACAAAATTCCACACACATACTGTACACACAGGAGTACATGAAGTAGGTACCACAAGATTCCCCCAAGGACCAGCTGGGGTCAGCACAGGCTGAAGTATCTAGAGATCTAGACTATTTAGAGAGGAAGTTATTAAACGTCCAAACACTGAATCAGGTAACCCAAATCTAGCCATATTTGAACCCAACTGAACAGATATGCATTTCTCTCAGATTAGGTTTGTCTCGATAGTGAAAAGCAATCAAGGAATCTATTAACCTTGTGGACTCACTAACAGAATGGTTTCTAGTTTTTAAAATAAGTGGTCCAGCCAACATAATTTATTTTTGAAAAACACCCATCTCTAATTAGCCCTATCCTCCTTGGTCCTTTTTGATGCATTGTTCCCAGCTACCTGAAAGCACAGTAATAAGATTTCTCAATATGTCCAAATAGTCATCCATATGACAATGACTGAAGAGCATAGAATCATAGAGTTTGAAGGTGACAATTAGGTCATCTAGTCCAACCCCCTGCTCAGTGCAGGAATCCAGTTTAAGGCATCCCTGACAGATGGCTGCCCAATCTCTGCTTGAATCCCTCCAGCAATGAAGAGCCCATCACCTCCCTAGGCAGTTGGTTCCACTGTCTGACTGCTCTAACTGTTAGGAAATTTGTCCTAATGTTCAACCGAAATCTGCCTTACTGTAACTTTAGTCCATTCTTTCATGTCCTACAGTTTTGGATGATAGAGAACAGCTTACAGCTCTATTCTGTATGACTGCCCTGGGGCATTCATTACACAAGGATAGAAACTATTTCTTAAAATATGCAAGAACTTCCAGGAATCATGACATGCTAACCATAAATCAAACAGGAGCTGCTGAATCAGAACCAAATGTAGCACCCATTCTCTACATCAATTTTCCCTTCTGCATCTAAGCTTTTCAATAAAAAGGCTTGTTCAATTATATAATCACATTCTTCACAATACTAGGATCTAACAACATTTGGAATTGCCAAAAATCTATGTTTTCTAACAACCGTTACAACTAGAGCGAAAAACACTGTGTAAAACTGTAAGCATTTACATAGTGTGTAACTTTTAAGAATTTAAAGTTGAATATCTATTATCTTTGTCATAGATTTAGGTATTGATTCTAATTTTAGACTTGTAATCACCCATGTTTTTCCTTGTTTAAAGTGCATGAAAAAGGAAGTTCTGCAATTTCTTTTGGTCTACTCTATAAATCAACAATCACCTTAAAGAGCTGAATCCACCGTTTCTGTTCTGTTTGGATACACTGCTGCATTTCTGTATTTGTGGTAACTCCAACACTTCTAAATGCTGCAATGTATTCTTCACGAACCTCTGGCTTGGTTTCTGGATATGCCAATTTAATAATTCCTAAGCACGCATCTCGAAGGCAACGTGATAATATTACCAGTTCTTCTAATGTAAAAGGCATCATTGATGATTGTCTTTGACCTACAACTATACAAAATACAAACAGTCATTAGCACTTTATTCTTGCTCTCTTGGTCCCAAAATATAAGATTAAAAAAAGAAAGGTGATAACTTGGATCTACACTAGTGTAGCTGGTTAGAACTGGACATTTTTGTTTACAACGTAGCTGAAAATTAGCTGCCTTTGGGTAAAATACAACGTACGGTAAGTCCTATTTAGAGTAGATCCACTGAAATGAATAGGACTTAAGTTAGTCATGACTAACTTAATTTAGGGTGCAATCCTATTGATTGCGCCCTCAATGCTTGTAAGACCCCCAAACTTGGAGGCTTACAAGCATTGAGCGGGAGGAGCGGCAAAGGCAATCTCTGGCTCCCTGCACCTCCCACTCTGCATTTTACTAGACAGCCATTTTTGGCTGTCTAGCTGAGGCATTTCAGAGGGAGAAAGCAGGAGGCTGGAGTGCCGTCAGGATACATCGTATCCTGGCAGCCCCAGTCCCCTCTCCTCCCCTCGCCCCACCGAACACCCGCTTTACCCCCTCTCCGAGGTTGATTTCCCAACATCAGAGAGGCAGCTGGCACAGTTCTTTCCGTGCTGGCTGCGGGGGGTGGTGGTATTGGATCCTGGGTTCCCAACTCCGAGGTTGGAGCTCTGTCTCCGACCTGAGATCTGGGAATCCAAATTATCCTATGGCCCCCCAGATGATGTCTAGGGGCCATAGGATTGCTCTCTTATTCATTTATATTCTACCAGAAAAGAATTAAACCTGAAGTTAAAAGTTGCATATGCTTATTCTAAGCAAGTAACTAAGTGGAACAAAATGTTCCCTATTGTATATTATCTGTAACATTTTAATAGTAACATTTTAACTCAGTTTAGTGACTTGTTTATACCAGCCCTGCACAACTTGTATGTGAACTGCTTAAGATTTTTTTTAATGTTAAGGGGTATATAGGTAAGTATTATTAATAAATAAACTTGTAACGTAACATGCGAGACACAGACTACTTGCCATGTATGGCAGCTCCATACTCTTCCTTTACTTCCTGCTTGCTTGCGATTGCCAAAAATGGTGGTGGATTAGGTTTGCAGCTTGGGCGTTATTTCGGACCCAGCATTGCTCCTCGGGGGCCAGGTGGCTGCTGGGGCCAGGAGTGCCTTTGCTCAACTTCAGCTGGTGTGCCAGCTGCGTCTCTTCCCAGGGAAAGTGGATCTAGCCACAGTGACCCATGCCTTAATCACCTCTCATTTAGACACTCTACATGGGGCTGCCCTTGAATGTTTGGAAACTACAGCTAGTGCAAAATGCAGCAGTCAGACTGTTGTCTAGTGTGTACTTTAGAGACCATATATCATCTGTCTCGAACAAGCTGCACTGGCTTCCAGTTCATTTCAGAGCCCAATTCAAGGTGCTGGTTTTGACCTAAATGTCTTGGGGCCAAGATAGCTAAAGGACTGCCACCTCCCATATGAATCTGCCCGTAATTTGAGATCTTTATCAGAGGCCCTGTTGCATGTCCTACCTTCAAGGGAGGTTAGGTTAGTGGGTAGATGAGACAGGGTTTTTCTGTAGCGGCAACTCAACTGTGGAACTCCCTCTTGAGGGAGATCAGGCTAGCTCCATCTTTATTGGGCTTTAGACAGGAAGTAAAAAACTGTACTTTGGCTTTTAAAATTGTATTTGGCCTGTTTTTAAAGAAGGCTCTGTTTTTTGTTTTTATGTCTACATTGTACATCGCTTTGAGGGGCCTGGTGGGCAGAAATGCAATATGCAAATACTTTGAATAAAATAAAAAGAATGGCTATCTGGTGGGCTGTATTTGGCTTGATGGGTCACAAATTGGGCAGGCCTGATTTAAATCCCTAGAGTGAATTCAGGATAATTTTTACTCTATTTGTAGAACACCCAAAAACATTCTATAATTCCAGCTGAGGATTGATACCCCCAGGCTGAAAATACACATTCCCCCCACACACACCTGTCTTAATACTAATATGAACTTTAAGAGAAAATAGTGCTCTAGACAAAACTTATAGATGATGATGCTCTTCTTACCTTCTATATTAGGATCACCAAAGAATTCATTATCATGTATAGAAATAAGTGAATGACTAAACAAGGAGCTAAAAAGGTAAAAGAGAGGGATGATCCGACTAGAATCTTCTAAAGACATAGGTGAGCCGCAGGATATCACCTGAAGGAGGGGCACCATAGACCTTAACAGATCAAAACAAAAGATACAGAATGATAATTCATTTAGACGCATGACTGGGGAGAGGTAAGAAAGGACTTGAGGGGCAATTTTTCTGATGGCCCAGTATGGAACAAATTATGAAGTATTCTCTTTTAGAAACAACAAAGAACATTTTTATAATATTTAAAAGGCAGCCTACAAAACTCAGATTCATGAATTATCTTGCAGCACTTATTCTAGTGAAATAATGCTGGCACTTTACATATCTGTTTATATTGTTTATATTATTCTCACAATTACCATGCAGTTGCATATCTCCAATCAAAGATCAGATATTTCCAGAGTGGTAGCTGTATCAGTCAATTGCAGCAAAAACAAAATGGAGAGACTTGTGACACCTTAAAGACTATCAAATTTATTCTGGCATAAGCTTTTGTGGTCGGTGTCCATGAAAGCTTATGCCAGAATAAATTTGTCTCTCTTTAAGATGCCACAAGACACTTAGTAGGTATTTACTATAATTTTTATTTGAATGAAGAATTTAATACTGAGCCAGGCATTAGAAATGTTAACAGCCATTTTATGAATAGCCACAGAGAAGACATTACGATACCCGATTTTACAGATACTCACACTACAGTGCCTTAAATAGCATGTTCTAATTGGAAAAATGAGGTGTGCTGAAGTTGAGGCACAAGCTAATTTCCAGAGGTGTGTGTGTGAGTATTATGGGAGTCTCAATGTGTCATGTCATAGTACTTATAGAGATAGATCCAACTTTGAGATCACAACCTATTCTCTCCCGCTCATCCCTGACAGAGCATGGTTTGTTTAATCCATGGGCTGTTGTTACATGCAAACAGACCCCAAGAGCCAGCATTTATTCGGCCAAAATATGGTTGGGAGAGTAACAAATATAATTTCACCTCAACTTATCCAAGTTAAACTGGGCCAATAGAAATTGTGGCTTGCTTCTTGCTGAAATTCTATAAATGGTAAAGGACTGTCACCCAATAAAAGAAACCTTAGTCAATTAATTGTGTGAGTTTTAGTTGATATTATTATTATTATTATTATTATTATTTATTATTATTATTAACAACAACAACAACAACATAAAACACATAACATTTTCTAAGCACTGTACAGATATTGAAAGATAAGATGTTCCCTGCCCACAGCCTCACACAATACAAAAGGAAAAAGGAATGGGGAGGGAAGAGGAAAGCAAAGCTGATGGAAGGGACCGGCTTGGTCCCCTTCCCATGATGTTATATCTGGGAGGCAGGAGGAGCAGCCTCCCTGTGGCCCAGGGTCTCCTGGCCAATGGCCAAGGCCAGAGTGGCAAGTTTATTAAGCTCGATATGCTTATCAAGCTCCCCCCCCAGCATCCACACATCACCAATAATGAAAAAGATACGACAAAATATAAACCTCCCACCTGGCGAAAGCCCCACCCACCCAACCTGTCACCCTCCAGAGGTTTTCGACTACAACTCCCAGAATTCCTGACCATTTGCCATGCTGGCTGAGGCTGATGGGAGTTGGTCCAAAGCATCTGGGCACCAGATTGGAGAAGGCTGCTCTAAATTAGAAGATTGATATAGATATAATCCAAAAAGAATTAAAACAGAAAACAAAAAAAATACATTTCGTTTTCAGATGATGCACACGTGTATTGCAGCAAGCAGTATTTTAGAAGAGGCATTTCCCCTTTTAACGGGAAATTAGAGCCAGTGTGGTATAGTGGTGAGAGTGTTGGACTGGGCCCCGGGAGATCCGGGTTCTATTCCCCGCTCGGTCATGGAACTCACTGGGTGACTTTGGGCCAGTCACTGACTCTCAGCCTATCCTACCTCACAGGGTTGTTGTGAGGATAAAATGGAGAGGAGGAGGATTATGTAAGCCGCCTTGGGTTCCTTGCAGGAAAAAAAGGCGGGGTATAAATAAAATAAAATAAATAAAATAACGCACAGACAGGAGAGGGAATGCCCCTTAAGAGGGAAGTTGCCATCTTTGGCTTGCATAAGTACTGTACTTATATTAAAAGTAATGGAGGGAGCAATCCTACGGCCCCTAGACACCATCTGAATCAGAGTCCTCCCTCCAAGGTCAGACACAGCACTCCAGCCTCTGAAATGGGAGTCAGAGATCCTATCCCCCTCCCCTTCGCAGCTGATGCGGAAAGAACCGCACCGGCTGGCCTCCGAGATCGAGAGGGGAGGGGAGGAGACTGGCGAGGCCAGGATACAAGCTATCCTGAGCCTCTGCCAGCCTCCTTCCCTCCCACTCTGAAATGCCTTTGCTAGATGGGCAAAAAAGCCAGTCTTGGGGAAAATGCAGCATGGGAGGACAGAGAGGCCAAGATTGCCTCCCCCACTCCTCCTGCCCTACATAGGATCATCGTAAGCCTCCAAGTTCAGAGGCTTATGTTCATTGAGGGAGCAATTGATAGGTTTCCACCCTAAAAAAAATTAAATCTGCTGCCCAGTTAATAATGGCCACCTTCTTAGTCAATCATATTTTTTTTTTTAAAATCAATTAAATTTTGCAGACCTAGTAAAAATGATTGATAATCATTTATATAGCACTGTTTAGTGTAAACTACTCATCTTTCATTTATTCTAACGCTGTTTCATTCTGCATTCATGCTGCTTTATTCATGTTTAGATTTTTAATAAGAGTACTACATACCCAGTAATCATTCTTGTTGTCATTGAGGAGATTAAATACCAAAGATGCCTCAGGAACCTGGCATTAAAAGCTAAGCTGTACAGAAGTCTAAAACAGAAAAAGCAAGAATATTGAATTACATCACTTGGGTCATATAAAACATATGTTAACTTTTCTTTTAATATTTATCCCAAAGTAACATTCATAAATAAGTATTCTTTCCAGTATTAGTCAACTAGTTTTATTACATATCAATCCTGATGCCTTTTAAAGTAAGGGCTATAGTGCCCATTTATCATGCTAAAAGTAATCAGAGGTGACCTGCTTAGTTAACCTGTTCTTCTATGCTTCACCAATCATTAAGAGAGCTCTTCCACAATATATTGCATTTATTCAAATGTATAATCCTACAGTTATTTTAAGGAAGTATCAAACTTGTACGCAAAAACCACATTAAATTAAGATATTATGGGAAGACCATATAATACAATTAATTCTTGTAACTTTTCAAAATTATTAATATTTTGTTTATAAATTCATTCTCATTCACATATTCTAGTACAGGAGTGCAAACCTCAGGCCCGGGGGCCAAATCCAGGCCGCCCGGGGACCAAACCCAGGCCGCCCGGGGGCCAAATCCAGGCCGCCCGGGGGCCAATCTGGCCCTTCAGGGTTCCCCAGAGGGCCATGTCCCCTTCCACTGGCCCCACCCCCCTTTCCCCCAAGCCACCGACTGGTGGTTTCTTGGCTTCGGTGGAGTTTTTTTCTCATTCTAAAAGGTTGAAATGCCTTTCCCTAAGACTTAGTTACTGGCAGTAAGAGCTTCAAGCTACAATAGGCTGATCTTTTTCCCATTTGGCCCCACTCCTTTTGCCTTCGGCCCACCACCAATGGAATGCGGCCCTTGAAAGCTTCTCTGAAAATGGAATTCAGCTTCCTGGCTGAAAGAAGTTCTGCACTCCTGTTCCAGCAGTACTCATGAGTAACTTTTTTTTTTTTTTTTGCTCCAGTAACCCATAAAATCTCTATGACATTTCCAAGAACATTATCATTAGGACAGTGAGCCAAGACCTTAAATGTTACACACCCAAGCATGATTAACTATAATGTATATCTCTCGAAAGAAAGAAAAGAGTCCAGAAAATCTACAAATCTCTCCCAAAATCTTTAAATTTCTGATGCTTTGAAATTCCTGGCAATGTGAAATCTACCATTTTGTTCTAATTTACAACCACAGTTTTATAACAATTACAATTATTAATTAAAAGAATTCCAATGAAATTAAACTATTTCTAAAATAGCAAGTTTTTCTTCATTTTTGGAAGCTGTTATAAAGCAAGATTGCATGTCATTGAATTTTCTAATTATGTGCTATCCAATTTGCATATGTTACAAATTCATTTTTGGAATTTCTCTATATTCCTTATATCTGATTACATGTGCAATAATAAAATACATCTCTCCCAACACATATTACCCTGATTTTCTAGAGCATTCTTCCAAATTGAAGCATCAATCCTTTTCATAATTACATATTTGTAACTAATAATTTTCTACTTGTGTTACTTCTGCTTTACATTTAATAATGAAGTAAAAACATGTACTTCTCCTTTGGAACCGCCTATCCCTGGCAATCTGTCCAAGCACCTGCCATCACAGCATTTAAGTGACAAATAAATATATTTTTATTTTCTCTAGCTTATAACAGTCTTTGATTATATTCCTGTTTTATTACAGGCTGCTAATTAAGCCTGTTTTAGTATTTTGATTTAACTGCTATGATTTTAATATATCTATTGTTTTTAAATGTTATTAGCCACCTTGGGAGATTTTTTAATTTAAAGAATCCTGTAGCTCTGTCCCTTTATACAAAACAGCCATTTTATGAGAACCCTGCAGATTCTCTAAGCAGGCATCTAATTGTCCGCAAACAGTACATGATTTATGTGTATATGGCAGAATGGTATTTTGGGCACCCTTGGCTTTTCTTTTTAAAAAGTGTCAAATTCTTTCTGGTGCAATGGGAGAGATTAAATGACCCATTAAGCTTTATTTAGCTGAAGCACAGCTATAAGTTAATTAGTTAAATGCAGCATTTTCAGTCTAGGTCATAAATTGGGCCCAGTTTCCCACTGAGACCATTTAACTTAATGAAGAGAATACAATACAATGAGACAAGCTCATACAGTTGGATAAAGGTCACTAGGCAGGGCAGCATATTTTGACACTTCCTTTAAACTGCAAGGTGTCACAGGTAGAAGGTAACAGATGTGACTGCAATTACATGAGATTAAGTGAGTCATTCAGCTACACTGGCATACAATTGTAAATGAACGTTGCTTTTCTGCTAATGCCCCTCTGGGACTTCTATCTTGCACCAATAGGCAAAATGCACTCTAAATATTTTAATACAATGACATGGAGATTTTACCAAAAAGTGGTGTGTGTTTTTACGTCAGAAGTGTAATTTCATGATACATTCTTGAATGCTATTTTCAAGCTGAAAATGTTTACATGAAGTACAAATGCTCCCTAGATGTCCTGAATAGCTTCCCCAAATGCACGGACACAGATTCTTAATGCGTGGATGTAGAATCCTTATGATTTAACTACCTTGCTAATATTCCAGAGTCTCATCTTCCTTGTGCGAGAAGATTAGGAGTTCTCTTATAACAGAAGAGTAGCAAACGTATTAGTATGAATCAGGTACACTGAAACTGAATTATTCAGATGTGCAATGATCAAGGTGCAAATCCCAGTATTCAGGTACCTAAGTAATACACTGTCACTTTAAATAATAGGGGTCAATGCTTAAATGCAATGTTGACTCGCAAAAGGGTGCAGCATTGTAGGAAGGGTTCACTACTGCGGAGTGGTGACATGAGAAGGGACCCCAGTGGGATTGGTTGGTTGCTTACTAACCCCCACGATGGTGTCAACAGACAATCAACCTGTGCAAGGGCGTAGGTGGCTTGTTTCAGAGTGATTCATACCTCTCGCCTCACACTAGTATCCCAGGGGCCCTTGCGTGGAAATCACCATCCTGCTATCTTTTGCTCCCTCCTCACGTCAGCAGCCTTCACGCAGTTGGTCTGCTCACTGCTCTGGGCACAAGCCAGTCTCTCAGGTAATCTGGTTCTGTAGGTTTATGAGCTTCTAAAAGGCCTCTTCTGGACATTCTGATGAGAATTAATGGTTTTGTGACTCAACGGGGGGCTGTTAGGTGAGGCTGAGGCATGTGCAGTTATTTTATTTATTTATTTATTTATTATATTTATACCCCGCCTTTTTTCCTGTAAGGAACCCAAGGCGGCTTACATAATCCTCCTCCTCCTCCATTTTACCCTCACAACAACCCTGTGAGGTAGGTTAGGCTGAGAGTCAGTGACTGGCCCAAAGTCACTCAGTGAGCTTCATGGCCGAGCGGGGATTTGAACCCGGATCTCCTGAGTCCCCCAGTCCAACACTCTCACCACACTGACAACGATGAGATGTTGTCAAGGTTCCACCTGTACCAGGACCCCTTGATCAGCTCCTTAAAGATATCTGCCTCTTTAAGAGCCCCTCCTGTATCAGGATGCCAATTCTCTGCCTTTTTACCTCCTGTTCCCAGTAACGTGCGATTAGGCCTTAGGCGTGGTGTAAAAGACACTTCAACAACTTGCTGTTAACAATAAGTGTTTACTTTAGTAATTATTGGTAAAGTAGATTCACATTAACTTAGGGTAATTACACAATTAGAGCTGTAGGATTACAAAAAGCCAGTATAAGGGAAATAAAAAGAAAAATAACACAAGGTTCTCTAACCTAGCTACACTGTCACCTGTAAGCCTCAGTTAAGAGATTCCTTCTCCAGCCTAGCTCCTGGCTGTTCTGCAGTTCTTTAGTGAAATTCAGACTCTCTTCTCTGTCTGCTTCTTGGTGCCTGAGGAAACCCTCCTCTCTCCAATGTCAGCTCTCGCTGTTTGCCACCCACTGCAGATCCAGATCCACTCTTTATACAGTCATGCCTTGGATTGAGAGCATAATTCGTTCCGGAAAGGTGCTTGTAATCCAAAACACTCTTATATCAAAATGAAATCCCCACAAAAAAATTTGTACAGAGATTTTTAATTTAAGCTGTACTACAGTACTTATATTGCAAGACGACGCTTGTATATCAAGTAAAAAAAAATTAAATAAATATTAAAAATTTTGCTTGTCTTGCAAAACGCTCTCAAACCAAGTTACTTGTAATCCAAGGTATTACTGTATACACTTCCCCTGCCCAGACCTAGAAGGTTACAATCCTGTGACCTCAAACTGGGGAAAGGAAACTTCTCTCAATGAAAAGGAAACTTAACTCCATGAGGGGAAAATGAAACTCACAAACTCAGGAGATGTTTGGGCCTACAGGCTTCAACTAACTCAAGCCTGTGTAGGCCTCAATCCTTCACAGCTGTCAAGTGCAAAGCCAAGCCACGAGCAGATCTTTGCTTGCCAAAGGGAATGGCGACTACACCACTCCCTTCACGAGATCCCCCAGGTTTTTAGTTTGGACCTGACAGTTGTCAGTGTCCTCTACCTTTTCAAGAGCCTCTAGGTGCTCAGAAAAATCAGGATTTTTGACAGGGCTAAACAGGGTTTTTTTGACAGGGATATACACATATTTCATGGCTGCATATGTCCCTGTCAAAAAAAAAACCCTGTTTATCTTTGTCCATACCTGTTTTTTAAAAACCAAACCTTTCTTTTGACAGCTGTCAAAAGTAAGTGCTCTCATAAATGAGGTGGGCTGCACATTTCCACTTTCCTGAGCACCTAGAGGCTCAGGAAAGGGCGGAAAAGGTGGAGGACACTGAGAACTATCAGGTCCAAACTAAAGACCTAGAGGGTCTCACTACAAAGGAGGTGATGTACTTGCCACCATCTTTCGCAAGCAAAGGTCTACTTGCTTTCACTTGACAGCTTGCCATTTGACAGCTGTCAAGTGAAAGCAAAGTAAGGAATTTGAAACCGGGCTTTGTCAATGTCCATGGATGGATGGTGCCTGCTTTGGCACCATCCATCCAAGGTTTCAAATTTCAGGTAGTCAGAGTTGTGCACTTGCACAAATCTGAACTATTGACCAAAATAAACAAATAAATACTGACATTTGTGCACATTTCTGACACAAATTTTTTTTTTAAAGAAAAGGTGGCAAACCAGTGATGGCTGCTCCATTGTGCCGCTTGGGCACTTTGAAGAGCTGTCACTGGGTGTCACTTCAGAGATTATGAAAAGTAATCTCTGAAAAAGAAAAAGGGGAAGGGGGGAGAAGCCGTGGCGACCGCAAAAGGGGTCACAATTAGAGCAGGGGAGAGCAAATCAGTGATGGTCACTCCAAAGTCCTGCTTGGGCACTTTGTTGAGAGGCTGTCAATGGCCCAGGCAAGCTTGGCAAGAGTAGCAATGAGTTTTTGCTGCTCTTGCTGAGTGGCTCACTCACCACTTCCCGCAGCCCATGACTGGGTTGGTTGCCTGGGTTTGGACAACATGACAACCCATCATGGGTCGAACAACCTCTAAAACAAACCATGGGTTGTCAGTGTGGCTTGTTGGGGAAAAACAAGCTACCCTGCAGGAAGTGGTCTAGGTTCACATGACACGACAAACCACTGTGGCTTTCTGTTTCATGCAAGCCCAGGCAGTATGAAACCTTTGGATTGGTCAGGTCTCATATAAACATAAGACTGGATGAGAACTCTAGATGAAATGAAATTAGCAAGCAATGCAAAGAATAGTCACATGGCTTTTATAGCTTTTATGGGCAATGAAAATATTCAGAGTTCTCGTCCATTTTCTGGAGAAAATTAACTGGAATTGTCTGCCTTCTAGTTTTGTTTCATGTCCGCTTACTGCCGCTAGATGGAGAGAAAATCAGACTAGACTGAAATTCATATTTCCACAAGATCAACCCAGAAGTAAAATATGAATTACTGCTTTTATTCTATTTCATTACGTACAGCAATTTGGAGTATGAACTTCAACTTTGTTTGAAGTTGTAAATGTGCATACTTAAGCTACAATTCATTATGTCAGCAATAGTTTTTTTCATTTACTTAAAATTAGATGCACACTATATTACTCCAAAATCAAATATCAAAATGGCTGAATATTTTGGACGGTTCTCACAATGTTTCCCATTACTTTTATTTATTGCACAGAAAAGTGTATTTTAGCAGATACACACTTCCTGTATGCCAAGGTGCACCTGCCAGATTTCCCTCCTTTGTCACCCTATCAAGAGAAAACAGACAAGCGGTTCCCTTGCTGCAGCTTTGGGTTAAAGATGAGTCGTAGGTCTGAAAAGACTGCCAGCTTAAAACACAAACACACTTAAGTTAAGCACTTTCATAACCTAGAAACAAAACCAAATAAACTCACACAAAGACCAGCAGAATTTTAAGCACAGCTTTCTGAAGGAAATAGAGGCTGTAGTCATACAATTAAAGCTATAGAGACATCACTAATTAAGCACCTTTCCTACACAGTTCACCAATAAACCACAAGTCAGAGCAATGGTGCATTTAAATCCCGTAATTACTATCTAAGGCAATAGACTACCTAGTTGCAATAAAAGCAGGCATACTAATTCAGCTTCTGCTATGATCTCCAGATCTCACATCCTGCTTTAATGCAATTAGTTGACAAAGAACTAATTACCCTAATCAAGTGATCACAGTTTCACTGACATCTTACTTCCTTGAAAAGCTATAAACACCAATAGGCTAAAGAGACAGCACCAATTAGTTTTCTGTAGCATTGTTTACAAAGCAGTTTGAATTAATTGTCTTTTATGGCATTCCAAAAAATACCAGGAATATCTACGTTATTCCCAGTAACTTTGTGTCATTCACTCTGCAATTCACAATTTCTGATGTGTTTAAAACCATGAAGACTTAGCTGGATCATTTATTTTTTAAGACCTTTGAACACAAGCTACCTATCACTAGTAAACTCTGGCATTTTTCAGTATTTTAAGGAGGCCCACACATTTAACATTTCATTCCTCTTAATTAACATCTCTAACATTCAGCTAGCCTCTTAAAGGTGGGGACCAGCATTTTTTACTTTTTTCCCTGTGAATAGCTGACTCCGGCCCTAATGCTATAAACTATTCTTAAACTCCCCCCAATGAGGCATTTGAGACTGCTGTCCGAGCAGTCTAATGCCAACTTGGGCTCACAGAACTAGCTTCATGGTTATTTGGATACTGGCTGCAGATCTCCATCCACTCATCTAAGGAAACAAGTGTAACTGGCAATTTTCATGAAGTTTGTAGTGCTGCATCTTCAATCCTAATGTGAACAGGCCATTCCAAAGCAAGCAAGAAAAGCCTTGATATAAGTGGTGCACACCTGCATTATTACATGAGTCCCCAGTATGCGTAACACAGTTAGTGGGACACTTTCCAGTGCCAAGCACATATTACATTGTTCTTCAAGGGGCTTGGGGATGGTGTTCTTCTGCATGATAACACAGGTGGCACGTGCTCAGTGACTTAACTGCTGATGTGAGCAAAAAAATAGCAGACTGTAAGGTAAAGTGTCATATAAATCCTTAAATCAGTAACTTCTACTCAAGTACCAGAAAGAGAAGAGAAATGCTTGACTACATGGGAGGTGTTACTATTGCCATTTCAGGTATTCAGAAGACAAGCCTATGAAAATTATTCTAAAACCTAAAATATTGTAAAGGTGGAAGGATATTTTCCTCCTGGTCTTCAACCATGTACAGAACATCACCACAGCCTTGTTTTTAGGGTTCGGTCAGCAAGCATATGGTAAATAAATAAATAATACAATGTTTTTTGGGGATATCAAAACTGAATGTCCTCCATTTTATCAAAGTCTGAAAGCCAAAGAAAACTGTTCTGCCCTCTTATTCATAAGGGTCCATCTTTAGGGCTTCCAGACAATAAACTGTGTTAAAGCCATCCCAAGATTAACAGATTTAGGTCTGCAAATGCACAAATCTTTTACACTTGCCTGACTTTGGGCACCATCATTCGGTGCTGCACCATCAGTGTGTGGCAGATGGAAGCCATCAAAGTGAAGACTTCTTCACTAGCTGAATCTCTCCAAACCATATTTAGCAGAGTGTTTGTCTGCTGTTTTGTATCCAGCTTTGAAAGACACTCTTCAGTTATATATTGGACTGATATTCTTCCATCTCCCTGTAAAACAAAATGGTGTGGGGGGGGTACATTTCAATGAGTCAAATGTTTTCAATATTGATGTAGTTTCTCCAATCCCCCAATTCCAACATTACTCACATAGGGCAGGGGCTTGTACTGTGCTCCCCCGCCACTTCTGTACTGGCAAGACACACCACCCAAAAAGGATGGGAGAAGAAATCAGCCACAGATCAACACCAGTTGTGAAGTCTGCCTGAGCAGCTTTCCCATCAAGGCAAGGAAAGGATAATCCTCTTTACTAAAGGAATTTTTCAGTGTCCTTTCTTGGCTTCCAAACTAGTGCCATTGTATTAACTCAGTAATATGGAAGGCTGCCATGCAGGCAAGCCCTACAATACTTTATAACCATTTTGAAGATTAGAGCAAGGTATTTGATAGTACAACAATGGTCTGGTCTTCTCTGCTGCGCTCCCCTGTGTTTTTCAAATATAATTTTCAAAGTAATTTAAGTGGCCTTCAAGCAAGCATTACAAGTTTATTTTACGTACACACAAGAAGATGTGGGAAATGAGTGCTTTTAAGTGCTGATTTAGCCAAATGCAGAGGTGAGATCATGGCTCCGCACATGTCTGGATAAGTAAAGAAGACACCATTATATAGTCAACCTAAAGGTTGAAAATCTTAAGCAGTCCATACTGTATCGTGGCTCTTGTTCTACAAGTTTTCACCTAATGTTTTGGTTAATTATAGAAAGTTATTTACCAGCAAATAATTCGATTTTAAATCTCATTAATCTATACAAGTTTTTAATTCTTTCAGGTCTGTATACTTTTAGCAATTAAAAAACAGTATCTGAAGATATGTAAGAATAAGCTTATAGCATGTGAGAGCCGGTGTGGTGTAGTGGTTAGAGTGCTAAAATGGGGCTTGGGATATCTGGGTTCTAGTCCCCACTCAGCCATGAAGCTTTGGGCCAGTCACTGAGTCACAGCCTAACCTACCACACAGGGTTGTTGTGAGGATAACATGGAGAGGAAGAAGACCATGAAAGCCACCTTGGGTTCCACGCAAGAGGGGAAAAGGTGGGATATAAATGTAATAAATAAATAAATAAATAAGGGTCCAAGATTGGCAGGCTGATCTTAACTCACGAAATTCTTTTTAACTGAGTATTTTCAAGGCAAGTTTTCCATAAGCACATATAAGAATCCACAATAGCATGTGAGAGCCAGTGTGGCGTAGTGGTGAGAGTGTTGGACTGGGAGTCGGGAGATCCAGGTTCTAGTCCCTGCTCAGCCATGAAACTCACTGGGTGACTTTGGGCCAGTCACTGACTCTCAGCGTAACCTACCTCACAGGTAGGTTGTGAGGATAAAATGGGAGAGGAGGAGGAGGTTTATGTAAGTCGCCTTGGGTTCCTTTCAGGAAAAAAGGTGGGGTAAATAAATCCTCTGCACACTTACTTGGAAGTAAGCCCCCATGAACTGAATGGGAGCTAATTCTGAGAAGACATGCATAGGACTGTCCTGTTAATCATGGCTAATAATCCTCAGATTGGAACAACTATTAAAGTGGATACTAAGGTTGAAATAGTAGTCATGAGCAGTTCATAGTTTGTTGTTAAAAAAACTGTCTACTAGCATATGTCCAATTCCAATGTCTAATGCTAATACAAATAGCTTTAATATTTCTTCACTACCTGAAATTGATAAATCAGAATTCTATTTATAAATCCATACAAAGAGCAGTAAGGCTTTTATACACAACCTCATTGCTGATCTTTCTGAACAGCCATTAAATTCTATGCCCCCATTAGAATTCCATTCTCTTCCACAATAAATCACAGTACATTATGTAGCCACCTGTGTAATGTTCTACTTGACTGCAATTGACATGCCTAGCCATATAAAAGCTATTGTAAGCAGCCTGAAACAAAACACCTAGAAATGGGGGGGGGGGGGGGGGAGAGAAAAGACGAAGTATATACTTTACACACACTAGGTTAAACTTTTGTGCTTTCCACTGAATAGAGAGAAACCTGTAAACTGTTAATTTGTGAATGGGACCAAAACAAATACAAATTAAGGGGACTATTGCTTATATATTCCACTGCAAAAAAAACAACACCCCGCCGCCGCCCACAGAGTTACAGCAGAGGAAACCTGCTCCAGCTTGTTGCCATGATAAAATTTCATCAAGGCCATTTTAATAGTAAAAGCATCCAGGGTGGGTTTGAAGACCTGGACCTCAGAGGGAGGAAATGCCTGCTTGAGCAAGGATGTGGGCCCTGCCATTCTTAAAGAAGCCTTATTAAAGTCCTTACTAAAGAAACCAAGTTTAGACCCTCAAAACCTGGATAACTACCAGCCAGTCTCTAACCATCCCTTTCCGGGTAAGGTGTTGGGAAGAGTGGTGGTCTCTCAGCTCCAGCAGGTTTTGGAAGAACTACCTTGGATTGCAAGTAACTTGGTTTGAGAGCGTTTTGCAAGACAAGCAAATTTTTAAATATTTATTTAATATTTTTTTACTTGATATACAAGCGACGTCTTGCAATACAAGTACTGTAGTACGGCTTAAATTAAAAATCTCTGTACAAATTTTTTTGGGGGGGATTTCGTTTTGATATAAGAGTGTTTTGGATTACAAGCACGTTTCCGGAACGAATTATGCTCTCAATCCAAGGCATGACTGTACCTAGATCCATTCCATTGTGAATTCCAGGTTGGTTTTGGGACAGAAACAGCCTTGGACACCCTGGTGAATAACTTACACTGAGGATTGGAGGGTGGGAGTGCAACCCTCTTGGTCCTACTTGACCTCTTGCTGCATTTGATACCATTGACCATGGTATTCTCCTGTCTCGACTGTCTGGCCTGGTCTTAGGAGGCACAGTATTACAGTGGTTCTTGGTCCTTCCTGGTCTGTTTTAGGAAGTAGTTATGGGCGATTTCTGTTCTGCCCCACCACCTTTGTTCTATGGGGTACCACACAGTTCTATCCTATCCCCAAAACTCTTCAACATCTATATGAAGCTGCTGGGAGAAATCATCCAGAAGTTCAGGCCTTGATGTCATCAATATGCTGATAACACGCAGTTCGATCTCTCTTTTCCACCCCAAAATTTCAGGGAGCCTGTGGAACTCTTGAATAGGTTTCTGGGTTCAGTTCTGGGACAGAAGGGGGAGAACAAGATTAACTTAATCCTGAAAAGAAGGAGGCTCTGTGGGCTGGGAAGCCAGCTGATGAGGATAGAGGGGTACAACAGGTCCAATACACTCCCCATAAAGGACCAGATGCACAGCTTGGGGGTACTCCTGGATTTTCAGTTTGGGACAGCACAGATGGAGGCAATGGCCAGGAGTGTTTTCAACAAACTCTAGCTTGTACGCCAGCTGTGGCCCTATCTGGAGTAGTCGGACTTGGCCATGGTTGCCCACGCTTTGGTTACCTACAAAATAGACTGCTGCAATGTGCTTTACATGGGGCTATCTCTGAAGATGGTACAAAATGCAGCTGCCCAGATGCTAGTGAGGGCCAGAAAATCTGAACATGTAACTCCAATCTTAGTTCAGTTGCACTGGCTACCAGTATCTTTCTGGGCCCAATTCAAAGTACCTGTCTTAACATTTAAAGTCCTTAACAGCTTGAGACCAGGTTATCTGAAGGACCGCCTTCATCCAGACTGTATGCCCATATGCTATAATCTACTTCAGGGGGCCTTTCTGAGTGTCCACTATTAAGATCAGTGAGTTTAGCACACCTTAAGAGACAGGCCTGCTTGGTGGTGGCCTGAGTTTTTGGAACTCTCTTTCAATAGACCTATGCCTTGCCCCTTCCACTCTAGCATTCAGGTGAGCCTCAAAAACTGTCCTCTTCACATGGCTGCCTTTGACTGATACCATAGTACCCTATGTTGGTAGAGCAGCTTCACAAAGTAATTCTCGACATCTGTTTTGATGTGATCACCTTTAAAAATTGCACTTGCTCTCACTTCTTTTTGTATATCGCTTTGGGAAGGCATAGCCCTAAAAAACCACTTTAAAAATACTTAAAATAAACAAATAAATACTTACAGGCATGGAAGTCATTTTACTAATTTCTTCATCTTCAGAGTCACTGGTTGAATCTTGACAATCTGTACCTGATGTAGATACAGGTAACTGAGAAAGAAATGTCTGGAGTACCCGCAAATACACAAGTAGCCCTTCTTCTGAAAGAGATCCTGTAGAGAAAACCATTACAATTAAATACTTTATAGAATACTGAAATGCTGAAGAGGGGTCATTTATGAATAAACATACTTGGTTTCATAAGAGACTGAGCAAGTCTAATATTTTGAACTTAATATTCTAAATTGTTCATTCTATAAAAACATTATGGCAGTCTTCCCCAGAAGCCCTCCAGAAGTTTCAGACTACAACTCCCATCATCCCCAACCACTGGCCATGCTGGCTGGGTCTGATGGTAGTTGTGGTTCAAAACATCTGAAGGGCACCAGATTGAGGAAGGCTGCATTATGGGCTGGATCCAGACTAAGGTAGTTGCAATTAGGTCTCACTGAAATCAATGGATCATGTTACTGATTTAGCTTAAGTCTCACTGATTTAATTGGAAACTAAATGAAACTATTTTAGTGTCAATTCAACCATTGAAACCATAAATTATATATACTTTTTGGGTGTGAGAAGAATAGAATAAATATGGTTCGTAGGCTACATGACACACACAATTTTCAAGTCTAGAGAATCAGAGCTATCTTTTTCTTTTCTTCTTTTTAAGTTTATAGACTTCATTGTTGCCAATATAAACTAGAAACCTAATGGCAACAAATGCTCGTCTCAAAAATCAGAAGGCACACTAAAACAACCAAAAAGAAAAGACAGAATTGTAAATTCCATGATTATGCATTTTTCAAGTTATTTTAGTATTGTCAACCATTGACGCCTTCTAGCTTGCAAATTTTCTAGCATGGCGTTCAGTGAAGAAAAACCTAACCCCAAATTCCCATTCAGGTATGAAAGGTCCGTGGGTGACCTTAGGCCACGCACCAGCTCTCAGCTAAACATACCTCCTAGAGTTCCTGTAAGGATAAATGGGATAACCTCAATGAACTCTGCCTTGGGGCCCTTGGAAGAAGGGCAGGATACAAATGCCAATACAGTAAAACCTTGGATTGCAAGTAACTTGGTCTGCAAGTGTTTTGCAAGACAAGCAAATTTTTAAAATAAATTTTAACTTGATAAACAAGCGACGTCTTGCAATACAAGTACTGTAGCACGGTCAAGAAAAATGAACTTTACACTATCATTCTTTATTGCAGCTTAAATTAAAAATATGTGTACAAATTTCTTACGGGGAATTTCGCTTTGATATACAAGTGCTTTGGATTACAAGCACGTTTCTGGAACGAATTATGCTTGCAATCCAAGGTATTACTGTAGTAGTAGTGATGGTGATGATGATTATGATAATGGTTCAGTGGTAGAGCACATGCTTTGCATGCAGGAAGTCCCAGATTCAATTCTCAGCATCTCCAGGTAGGGCTTGATTCCTGCCTGAAACCCTGGAGAGCCACTGCCAGTCAGTGTTGACACTACTGGGCTAGATAGACTAATGGTCAGACTCAGTATAAGGTTGCTTTCTATGTCCCTAACAACAACAACAACATCAAATGTAGTAGTAGCAGTAGTAGTGATTGCAAAGCACCTAGTTGGCTATTTCAGACACAGTATGCAATAAATTGATACTTAAAACTGATTAAATATGCTTTACACACCTAAATATGTTTCACCAACCATTAGAACGAAGTAAAAAAGCCAAGGAGCTCTCTCACTTTTCCTCAAACGCCTGCTTTCTGTTAATAATAGTGCATTCAGAAAGAGTTCATAAGGGAAACAAGTTTGCACATCTGCAAGCGCTGGAATGATGAAATGGAATATCTGGTCTGTAAAAGGTGCTGCCAGGAACTCTTCCGTAAAAGCAGCAAAAATCTGTTGCCTGTGGCAGATAAAGAAAGGGTTCTCTTTATGGAAAATGTAAACATAGCTTTTCACCAGTACATTCACAATATAATCAAGCGATAGGTCTGAAAGTATATGTTACCCATCAATTAAAAAATGGTAAAACTACATTTTATTAATTCTATATTAGATTCAACTTGTCAGTGTCACTCAAAGTGTATGTCAGCCCTATTACTACTGTTCTTTGGTTAAATAAGCCCACAGAAACGCACTGGGAGGCTGTTTTAGAACTAGAAATCACTAGAAAAAGTTGATCTAGTACTTCTACAACACTCTCTATATTTGTTCCATCTAAAGTACTATTATCTATTTGTGCATCGCGACAGTAAGTAGAAACACTAATATGAATAAATGAACAACTAAAGATGGCAAGTACTTACCTGGCATCTTCAGGACACGAGCTATAATTAAAGTGCAATGGCTTCAGAACATTCTCTAACAATATTTTTGCAATAGGAACCCGAGAGACATCAGAATACTCAATACTTGATGGAAGCTTGTTATTTATTAGCAGATAAAGAGACCTGTAGTAACCTGAAAGAAAACGGTGGTCTATTTTAAGCTGTACATTTATTTTTAAATGACAATAAGCACTTGAATATATTTCAGTGGTATAGCCATGTCATCTGTTGCAGTGAGCATAACAAAGAGTCTTGTGGCACGTTGAAGACTGGCTTTCATGGGTTGCAGCCCACTGTCAGATGCATTTACAATATAAAAAATACAAACTGAGTAAGTGCAATCCTAAGCATGGTTATTCAAAAGCAAGTCCCACTGACTGCAGTGGGGCTTACTGTCTAGTCAATAAGTTTAAGATTGCAGCCCTAATCATATTCAGAATTAGTTTTATTTGCATATACGAAATTGTGCTATTTAAACGCATGGACTCTTCACTGTTCCTACCACGTTTGGTGTTTCATGGCATTAGGGAAATTATGGTAGTAATTTCACAATCACAAAAATATTTTTAACCTATCGAAAGGACTTTGCATTCTCCAATAATAAATATTTATTTTCAACATTTACATGCCATTCTTAAATACAAATATTTAAGAAGGAGCACTGTTCAAAGACAGACAGCAAAGTGTGCTTCATTCAAATATTATTGCAATGTTTATTTATTTTATAGTACTTATATATTGCTTAATATAACATCTCTAAGCAGTTTACATCAATATTCACACCTATTATAGTGAAAGTAGCTCAAAAACACAGCTGGCAGCAGTTTCATATTCAAAGTTCAATATAATTTTGAAAGCTAATCATTACACTAACCTTTTTGAATTACGTAGTGCAATATTTGTTCAATTATTGATGCTACATGGTTAGCATCTTGTAAAACAGGCAAATAGGTATTCTCAGATGAAAATACTTCAAGCATCCTCATAGGAAGTGCAACATTCAGACTGTCATCATTGCAGTTTTGTAGCAACCTATGATTTTATGACAAGATAAAAAATGTTACTCAAATGGTACAGAAGCTTTTCCTTCTAATGAAAAAGAAATACCATTCCAACTTGCAATTAGCAAAATGAGCTTTCAGAATAGTTTGAAGAAAACTTAAAATGTAACCACTGAATACAAGTGATCACAGGGTAAGTATATCCTGGTGATGTGCAGGAGTTTCCTTCCTGCCAGGGATGCCTCAGTGCCAGGACTTTGGTGAATATGGAGGGTCTAACAATAGGCATAAGGCTCCGCTATTGCCCATGCAGCTGACTGGGGCCTAAAGACGTCAAGCTGGCCATTTAACACATGTAATACAGTCTGCAGCCTTAAGTGAACCGATCAGGCTATAGGAACATGGCATATTCTGCACCAAATTGATTTGGGTTTGGTTGTTTTTACCTGCAACATAGGCCCAACAGCCTTTTTATCTGGAACAGGCATGTAAGTTTGTCAGGGCCATCAAGCTGCTTCACAAACTGAGAATTTTGTTTAATCAAGTTTTGACAAATCCATATCTGGAGGGGGGAAAACAACATTCACAGATACAAGTGTTAAAATGCTAAAAAAAACCAACAACCCCAATGTTCTTGCTGTTTGCAAACTGAACAGTAACAGACCTAATGCTATATACATACAGTAAAAAAGCAAATCAAAACAGAAACTCCTCCCTCCAGGTCCCCCTCCCGCCATGACATTAAGCCAATGTGATAGTGAGAGACAGACAGACAGACAGACAGACTTGCAAGTTCTTTAGAAAAGCAGTTTGCTGATTTGCAGGAAAAAATTGAAATAACATCTTCAAGAATTAAATAAGTTTAACTTTAAAAAAAGAAAAAGAAATGAAAGCCAAATCTACATCTCCTAGGAAAGTGACAGAGCATATGTGTATATAAAGCATGTACTAGTGACATGTGTAAAATTTCCTACAGGCTGATCTATGAACATCTATGGCTAGCAATGCAGGGGGAGGGGGAGCAATTGAATATTAGGTAGTAGGAAGTGGGGTGATTAGAGCCAGGCTGTGGAGAGACAGGAAAGATTGAGGAGGCTTGCAGGGTGACCCAATGGGGGTGGAAAGAAAGTGGGGAAGGCGGGGGTGACCCTGAAAGAGAGAAAAAACACACTGTGGGTTCAAAAGAGTGATTGCATGTGTTGCGGATCAGACCCCACCTCTGTCTTGTACTCAGGATCTTAGGCAACGAATTTAGGCAAAACACAGTTTGGGTAACAATAGTTAGCCCAATATGGATATTATTGTGAGCTAGTTTGCCTAAACTGGGACACAAGGAGGAAGTGGGAGTGTACAAGCCCCAGGAATGGCCCCAAGAGCCAAACCATGTTTACTATGAACCCAGCCATTGCCCAGCAAACTAACCTTCACAATGCAGAACACATCTGCACTGTAGACAAGTCACCCCTGAATGTTTAGGTTAAGCCAAAGTGCTCCCTCCCCATTTCCCACAGACTAAAGAACTACCTGAACAGGCACAAATCACAGACAGAGGCCAACTTATTCCCTACAGCAGGGGTGGCCCACACTATGCTGCAGCCCTGATCCAAATCAAATCCCTGCAGCTGCTTTTAGCAGAAGGAAAATACACTGGAAGATGTTCTCATGAAACTCCCACTTAATGTGTAGTCTGGGCTTGGAAGAGTTTCCACACTTTAGTGTTGCCTCTCTCAGAGGTGGGGTTATTTGAACACCCAGCCAACAGCTACTCAGATAAGGAAAGAATCACTGTGTTGCACACACACTGAGAATCATATTCATTCAGTATCCCTCCCAATATACATGCAGCCAAAGTGAGGTATAGCCATTTCTATAAAGTCCTTACTGCTAGGTGGCATTCACTTTATTATAGAGCCTGAATATTCATTAGGAAGTCATGTTGCAGTGCAGAACACTCTTCCAGGCCTCAGAACATTAGGTTGCTCCACACACAGCAGCATGAAGAGAAGGCACTTCTATCCATATAAAGGGGAGGAGTGATTTTTCTGTCTGGCACCATCCCCCCGTATCTCAGGGATGCTGCTCTAGACGGTCCCTGGCCAGGGTGAGTACTTTCACGAGGTTGTGCCAGAAATTTGGGGGTGGGGAGAGAAGCTGAAAAGCCACCTTGTACAAGACAAATCAACACTGTGCAAGACTGGATTTAACGCCATTGTCTGGGGCAGGGGAGGGCAGACTTCAGGCTTACAGGATCTGCTTCATTTTTTGCTAGAACTCCAAGATCCACCCACCAGACCCAAATGCAAAAGAGTAGTTTAGGGATCAACATACAGTTAGAAGTAAGGAACAGGGTAACTTTAAGCACATGCTCAGCCCAGGAATTTGTTTTCAGTACCAGAACTGAGCTCACAGTTCTTTCACCCACAAACCCACTCGTTTCTCCCCACCAAGCATTCTCCATTGCAGCAGCCTAATGTGGGGTTGAGGAGCCCTTTTCATAAGTTGCTATGGTTAAACAATTGGAAGTGAGAAATCCTTTCTGATCTACTGCAATCGCCCAGAGGTCCATCTGTAGATTCTAATCTACCTTCTGCCCACCCTTGGTCTAGCGAACTGACAAGAAGCCATTCGTATACTACTGACAACTAAAGCAATTAAAAATAACATTACTGAAAGCACGTGAGGAACTAAAAGCAATCTCCTTAATGAAAGTTCAGTCCTTACCAAACGTTTGGAATCCTCATTATGTCTATAGAAAAACAGAAGTTGGCGAACTAGAAGAGTCAGATTTGCTCCATTGGCGGTGGAGAAACTTCCTCCAGATTGTGCTAAATTAGCATAGTGATCGAATTCGCTCCTCTGAATAGAATACTTAAAATTGAAAAATAAAATTAAAGTTAAAAATTAAATTTAAATGTGATAAAATAAAATTAAAACTTATTGTCAGATATTAGGATTCACGGGCAGGATTTCAATATATTTATATAAAGCTGCAGGCTTCATTGGCAAGTCAGTGAAAAATTGTGGGGGATGAAATTCAACCTTCAAAGGTTTCTTCCATTGATTTTTGTTTATAATCAGGGCTGCATTACTGTATAAGCACCTGCACAAGTGTTGCAATAAAATTTAATGTACATATGATGGTAGCAACAGGCACAAAAATTCAGATGGCATGGCATCTGCAGTAAGTTTTAAAATGTAATTAATCAGACCTAGCATTGTGTGTACAAATCCCACAAATTCTATGGAATCAGAAGGATTACCTGTGCATTAAAAGAGCAGAATTAGGGCTCACTTATAGATTAATAGGTCATAGAGTTGGAAGGGGCTTACAGGTGGAAACTCAGAATGAGCCAAGAATAAAATAAATGTATAGGAAGTGTTGGTCTTTGGTGGATTTGTGTTCTATTATATCATTTACCATGTTGAGAATAACAACATTAACATGAAGAAATATTCCAAACTGAACCACGTATATTTTTGCCTTTTTATGGCACTTTTACATAGACCAAGATCCAAAAGGGCTACGTATGGAGCTTCCTCATGTCCACTGTGGTTTCTGATCACCCCATAAGACCTATGCCCAGAAAGGTGGGCTCCAAAACTTCCTGCACAGCAGAAGTGGGCAAAACGTGGCCCACCACAACCATTTGTGCACCCCCTCCCTGGTTCCCCACTGCTGCCGCTGAAAAGATTCCTTTGCTGCTGGAAACTGCAGTGCTGCCATAGAAATCCCAGCAATTCTGATGGGAAACAAGGCACAAAGGGAGCCCTGTTTCCCAGCAGAATCAGGCTCCCGAAAGCTCCCTGAGCTCAACTGGGTAAACCTTGATGTGCATCAAGGGTGACAACCTCTTTTAGCCCAAGGGTCAAATTTATTTTGGAGAAGCTCTGGGGGGGGCACATTCCAGCGGTGGGTGAGGCCAAAATACCAGCATATTTTAGTTTAAAGCTCTTACTGCCAGTAACTAAGCCTTAGGTGAAGCATTTCAACCTTTTTGAATGGGGAAAAAACTACACAAAAGCCAGGAAACCACCAAACGATTGGTGGTCGGAGGAAAGGGGCTCCCCACTTTCAGGGGAACCACTGAAGGCTGGATTGGCACTCCAGGCAGGCCACATTTGGCCCATGGGCCTGAGATTCTGCACCCCTGACATGCATACAGAGATGTTTGGGAGAAAGTACTGTACAGGTTTCTTTCAACTTCTATCATAGTATTTTTATATTTCAACTCACTGTCATGTTTTGCTGGTTATACTTATTTTTACTGTGACGTTACCTTCCAGAAGTCTTTATAAATAGGGGTGGGCTACAAATTGACTTTGAAATAATCATTGCCCATAAAGCTGTAGTGTAACCTATCATCCGAGTCCAGAAAATCACTAGAACAGGATTCTGCTCCAGCAGAGCCAGAGTGCCTAACATATAACCTCATTCACAGGCTGTCATGTGGCTACTACTTATTACCTCCCCTACCCCACTAAGCAGCAACAGCTTTTGTACAGCAGATCCAGATGCGGAACTTGTTTTTGCACACTGATAGTGATTGCTGGATCTGGGCCAATGTCCAGTACAATAGAAGGAAGGCTGGAATAGTGACAGTGGCAACCGTTAGGCTGATCTTATTGTGATCTACTGGGCAAACTCAATAGCACAGTGTTCTCCAACCTTGGGTCCCCAGATGTTTTGTCCTACAACTCCCAGCATGCCCCAGCCCACTGCAATAGCACTTAAAAATGTCAATCACGCAAAAATGCCTACTTGGTGTTTTCTGTCCCTGTACCCTCGAACAAAGGACTGGATGATTACTGCATTTTTCAGCCTTCTCCTTTCTTCCTAAAGAGACAAGACAAAGGTCAAAATAAAATTTGCTGCATTTTAGTTAACAGTACAAAGCAATGACAAGAAAAATACCTGTGCGTTCACAAAATAAACTGACACATTCAAGAGCATCTTCACTTAATTTCTTCATTAGTGTCACAGAGGAACAAGGGTGGCAGGGCCTGTGGTAGACAAGGGCTGAACTCTCCACATAATGTGGGCTTGCACTGCACAACACCATGCAGTAGCCAAACAAGGCTAAGGCTCTCATGTGCCACACACGCACACAAATATTTACTAATTTATTTACAACATTTCTATACTTCCCATCAAAAGTTCTGGGTGGGTCACAAAATTAAAGTATCTTGCTACCCATCAAGAGCAAGGTGCTTTTTCTCACTTTACACTGATCTCTCTCTCTTCTTATCATATGTATTTCCACAAGAGCAGCTGATAATAATCTTACAGAGCAATCTTATGGCCAGTAGACAGTGTCTAGATGGTCGTAGGATTTTTCGGAGTCCCAGCTCCGACCTCAGAAAATTGGTCCAAGGTCAGAGCTGGGACTCCTAATTCAGTACACCCTCCCACCACTGGTGTGGAAAGAACCATGCCAGCTGCAGCTCTGAGGCTGCAAATATGACCTTGGAGACAAGGTTTAGGGGGCGTTCCAGGGGGCAGGGAGGGGAGGAGACAGGCACCACCACAACACGAAGTATCCTGGCGGCACCTCAGCCTCCTTCCCTCCCGTTCCGAGGCGCCACAGTTAGATGGATGAAATTGGCCATCTAGCTGAGTTGCCGGGTGGGGGGAGCACGGAGGTGACCTTTGCCTCCGTGCTCCTCCCACCCTCCATAGGATGCCGGTACTCCTCCAAGTTCAGAGGCCTATGGGCATCCCGATTGGATTGCACCCTAAATCCCCCATCCCATCCCCAATACCCATGTACTATCTTGCCCCAGTCTCTGTTATTTATTGCACGGCTGTCATCCTGAATCTTGGCCAGGAACTGGTAAAACTTCCATAGACTTAATGTTGGTGGAATAGAGCAAGCAAACACATCAATAATTTGTAAGGTTGTCCTAAGAACAAAGGGTTTCTTAAGGCAGAATTCATTTTTATATATACTACTGCAGCTCCATCTGTATGAGAAAGATAAGTGAAGAAAAGCAATGAAAACAACAGATATGAGGAACTGAATGAGGAAATATTTGGCAGAAAGTGAGAAAAGGATATCCAAATGGAACAGAAGAGGCAGACCTCAGAAACAGAGGGCTACTGCTCAGCTTGGACTGTTTTTAAAACAGAAAAAAATCAATTCCGATCTCATAAGCAGCTACTGATTTTCCATATCATACAGTTGAATTACAACATGAGACAGTTATATTTTGCTCTGTAGGCATAGGTTTCATCCAAGAATACATAATTGTCAATTAGTGACCCATAATTGCAAATGTTTGAAGCCTGAGGTCAATGCTGCAATATCACTACATTCATTTTTAAAAGCTGTGCCTGATTTTATTCTCAATAGACTGATGTTTTCTTCAATTTTATAAAATGTATAGTATGAAGAGATATGTTCTCTTCAAAAGTACATTTGCATAACATAATAGATTCCTATAAATACACAGTGCCTTGTTTGTTATGTACATGTTCTGCATCAAAGCCTTACAGATAACCATACAGACAAATTATTTGCTAGTCATAGTCATTTAGGACTGGTACACAAAGAATTTCCTTGGTTATAGTTAATCAAATTACAGTGATGGTGATGGCTGGGGTTTTACACAACATTCATGCAGTCCCAGCAATAACAGATTCACAATCACCGTTTCCACAAGTACACATATGTACAGCCTCAAATACCATCAGTATTTCACATGGTTGCATCTGACGCTGCATCTCAGTGTTGTTAATCATGAAGTGTTACCATAAAATCCCATGAAAATATTGCCATGGTACACACTGCTCTAGCAGGCAAACAAAGTGTGTGAATCAACCCTGCAAACAATTTTGCTACTGGTGGATCAACATCATGGTAGGAATTTTCGTGTCCCATATTTGCAAAAACCATTCCAGCAAAGTTGGAATTCAGGGCAAAGATCACATAACAAAATAAACCCTATCATTTTAGCATTCAAATATTCATCAACTACAGAAACGGCAACACATCAGGTTGAAAAAGGAAATAGCCAAACTGTTTTATTGATGCACACAGGCTAATCCTAATTGTTTGCTTTTGCTGAAGTAGGCTAAAGAGCTGTAGCTCAGTGGCAGAACACGTGTTTTACATGCAAAAGGCCCTAGATTCAATCCCTGGCATCTCTCGGTTGGGCTAGAAAAGAGCTGCTGCCAGTCAGTCTTGACAATAGTGAGCTTCAGGGACCAATGGTCTGACTTGTTCTATTATTATTATTCATCATCATCAGGCGATCACTCGTGACCGAGTAAGATTGTCTTCCGGGATAAAAGGAGGAGATTCTAAAGAAGATTGTGTAGACTCTAGCGATGGGTCCGTAAGTGACTGTGGAGGCCAATTCTAGATCCACACAGCTTCCCACAGTGAGGACACAGGTTACCAGATAGAAGATGGTCCTGTAAAGGATTCATTTGACGTGCTTTTCGCTTAGCACGTTTCTCCCTTTCACCTTGCACTCGGGCTTCTTCAAAGTCCATGGAACCTTTGTGAAAGGCCAACCTCCATTTAGATCGTTCATGGGCCAGAGCTTCCCAGTTTTCGATGTTTATATTGCATTTTTTAAGATTAGCCTTATGAACATCTTTAAACCTCTTATATTGACCACCGATATTCCGCTTTCCATCCTTGAGTTGGGAGTAAAGTAACTGCTTTGGGAGACGGCAGTCAGGCATTCGAACAACATGACCGGTCCACTGAAGTTGGCGTTGAAGGATCATTTTTTCAATGCTAGTAGTCTTTGCTTCTTCCAGTACACTGACATTTGTTCGCCTATCTTCCCAAGTAATTTGCAGGATTTTCCGGAGGCAACGTTGATGAAACCTTTCAAGGAGGTGGAAGTGACGTTTATAGATAGTCCATGTTTCGCAGGCATACAATAAAGTTGGTAATACAATGGCTTCATAAACCAGTGTTTTGGTCTTCTTACAAATATCCCGATCCTCGAACACTCTATGTTTCATTCGAGAAAATGCGGCACTTGCGGAGCTCAGACGATGCTGGATTTCACTGTCGATGTTAGCTGTAACAGAAAGATAGCTGCCAAGATAGAGAAAATGATCGACGTTTTCCAGTATTGTCCCGCCAAGCTGGATAGATGGCATCACCAAAGGATTGGCTTGCACTTGCTGATGAAGCACTTTGGTTTTTTTGATGTTAAGTGAGAGACCAAGTTTTTCGTATGCTTCTGCAAAAGCATTTAGGATAGTTTGGAGATCATCCTCTGAATGTGCGGAGACCACATTATCATCAGCATACTGAAGTTCCACAACGGAGGTTGTAATTACCTTACTTTTTGCTTTCAGCCTGCTGAGATTAAAAAGCTTTCCATCTGTTCGATATATAATTCCCACACCGGTGGGAAGTTTCCCCTCGACAAGATGTAAAACCATGGTGATGAAAATGGCAAATAATGTTGGGGCGATAACACATCCCTGTTTAACACCTGATCCCACTTTAAATGGAGCACCATGAGAGCCGTTGTTGTCCAAAACCGTTGCCGTCATGTTGTCATGGAGAAGTCGCAAGATATTCACAAATTTATTGGGGCATCCAATTTTCATAAGGATAGTCCAGAGAGCTGTACGGTCTACAGTATCAAAGGCCTTAGCCAAATCGATAAATGCCATATAAAGGGGTTGATTTTGCTCCCGGCATTTTTCTTGGAGCTGATGTGCAGTAAAAATCATGTCTACTGTCCCTCTAGAGGGGCGGAAACCATATTGAGTTTCAGGGAGGATCTCTTCTGAAATAGACAGAAGACGGTTTGCGAGAATCCTAGCAAATATTTTACCTGCGGTTGCTAAGAGAGAAATGCCCCGATAGTTTCCACAGTCTGTTCTATCACCCTTCTTAAAGAGGGTGATAATTATGGCATCCCTGAAGTCTTCTGGGATCTCTTCTCTTATCCAGATTTTTTCGATGAGTTTATGAAGATGTTGTACAAGTTCGGGCCCCCCTTCTTTAAAGATTTCAGCAGGAATCCCATCTGGTCCACTAGCTTTGTTGTTCTTCATTTGATTAATGGCTTTTTTTACTTCATCCAAAGTGGGGAGTATTGCAAGTTCCTCTTTAATTTGTTTTTGCGGGATTTGCGAAAAAATCTCATTATCCACCTTAGACTTACGATTTAAAAGGTCATAATAATGCTCTTTCCAACGCAGTGCAATAGACTCTTTGTCTTTTAAGAGTTTGGTGCCATCTTTTGATTGTAAAGGGTTTGTACCATAGGTTTTTGGTCCATAAATGGCCCTTGTGGCCTTAAAAAAGCCCCGTGCATCATGAGATTCTGCAAGTTGTTGAATTTCTTCAGCTTTCTTTTTCCACCAAGCGTTCTTAAGTTCTCTTGTTCTTCTTTGGACCTCAGCCTTTGCGCTAGCGTAGGTTTTTTTCTTGGCAGCGCAGTTAATATCATTTTGCCATATTTGGAAGGCTTTCCTTTTTTGGTCAATTATATATTTAATCTCATTGTCATTTTCATCAAACCAATCCTGATGTTTCTTAGTTTCATATCCAATAGTTTGTTCACAAGCTGCAGTAATGGAGGTTTTCAGCTTAGACCAATGGTCCTCAATGTTGTCAGGAGGTTCCGTAGGTAGATGTTCCTTAAGAAGTGATTGAAGATGAGTTTGCTTAATAGGATCTTGAAGGACTTGGATGTTCATTTTACGCCTTGGTTTCCTTCCTTGAAGCCTACGTTGGGGAGCAATGTTGATAACCATAGTGGACCGGATTAGTCGGTGGTCTGTCCAGCAGTCGTCGGCACTCACCATGGCCCTAGTAAGAAGTACATCGCGGCGATCTCTAGCACGGACAATTACATAATCCAGAAGATGCCAGTGCTTTGACCGTGGGTGCTGCCAAGATGTTTTAAACTTATTCTTTTGTCGAAAGAGCGTGTTTGTGATAGTGAGATTATGCTCTGCACATATAGACAAAAGTAAGAGTCCGTTCGGGTTGCTATTACCAACTCCGTCTTTTCCAATAGTTTCTGGCCATAAATCAAAGTCACGCCCGACTCTTGCATTAAAATCGCCTAGGAGGATAATTTTATCCTCCTTAGGTATCTCTGACAGGAGAGTGTCCAACTGGCTGTAAAAACTTTCCTTGATGTCATCATCAGCATCTAATGTTGGTGCATAAGCGCTCAAAATAGTTACCTGTTGGTTATTGGCGAGCTTTAATCGAAGAGTTATCAGGCGTTCGTTAATGCCAGTAGGAACTTCTGACAAAGAGTTCACTAGTTCATTTTTGATGGCAAAGCCTACACCATGTATTCGTCGGTCCTGCTCAGGTAGTCCTTTCCAGAAGAAGGTATAACCTCCTTTTTCTTCTTTCAGCTGTCCCTCTCCTGCCCTTCGAGTTTCTTGAAGTGCTGCTATGTCAATTTTAAACCGTCTCAGCTCCCTTGCAATAATAGCAGTCCTACGCTCGGGGCGTTCACTATCTATGTTATCCAGCAATGTCCGTATATTCCATGTTCCAAAATTCAAATGTCTTTTTCGACCGCTAAAATGGTGACCCCACTGGATAATAATAATAATATTATTATTATTATTATTATTATTATTATATTTAAATTTTAACATATAAGATACAAAATACATAAACATACAAATTATACAAACACACACATAAATAACAACAACAACAACAACAAGTGCACCCCCCCACCGGGACCAACTAAACTACATAACTATTCAGCCTTCCAAAACTGTAATGACTCTTGTGAAGGTATACACCCTTTCCCACTTAATAAAACAAAATCTACAAATACTCTCCATATATCTTTAAAATCATTTCATTTATCCCCTTTTCCTTGGTATGCTTTTTCACAGCAATTTTTCATTTTAATTTCTATCTTAGAGAATGCAATTTCAATTGGCAACTGCTATTTTAGAAGGCTATACTTATATCATACCTCTCGTTTCCGTCTCTCCTCCTGTGTACGATGCAAAAGAGATGCTTTTTCCTCCTAGAGAAGAACAAACATAATGTAGTATTTCTATCTGAACAACTATATTTTATGTTTTGTATAAGATATATATCTCCTTCTCAAAGTAAAGTATATATCGTTCTCTCAATTACATGTATCCTCCCTTTTCTATGCTTGGACCTAACACAATTAATATGATACAGTAACACTATCAGCAGCCTAATCCTACCCATTCACTGTCTACCTCATGACATAGTTACAAATACAAGTATGATTATCTCCTTCGTAACTCTGTTTTAAACAGAGTAATTAGATTCAACCTGATTTAAAGTGTACTTCAGTCAATTCATATATTTAATTACTTAATGACTGGGTTCAGACAGCACAATAACCCACACTCAAGAGTTGAGTATGGGTTGAGTGTGGGTTCTTGTTAAACCATGAGTTGTTGAACTGTCTGAACCCAGCCATGTTACCAAACCATGGTTTGTTAACCACAGACAACCCCGTTCACAACCCAACTACAAACTATGGTTTGTTCGCTCAGCTTGGTTCAGACAACATAACCCACGTTTCAACAACAAGCCATGGTTCAATGACAATCCACACTCAACCCTTGAGTGTGGGTTATCGGCTGTCTGTGAGAACGAATGAAAACCACCTTCGGTGGGAACACCGTATACATTACACTTTCCAACTTCCCCAAGACCACAAACTGCAGGAACAGTTAAAATCATTAATACCTTCTCTGAACCACTCACATGGGCAAATTGTAATGGATGAAGAAGTCACACGGTGACAAAAGAAGATTTTGCTACGCATGTGTATTTCCAAGCGTTCTATATTTGGAACTATGTTAGACATACATTGGATTGGATCCCGAGTTTACCCTCCACAAATGGAAGGGCTTCTTCCATTGGCAGAGGGAACTGGGTTCCAGTGGAGCCTCCCTGCTGGAGGAAGGGAGGGCAGGATGGCGATTTTTGCTGATTTCTCCTTCCTCCTGCAGCCCCCTGCACCACTGCACATGCTGTTCTGGAAGGTTCCCCAATTCTCCTGAGCAGATTTTCAGGAGCATAAAGGGCTGCCTGTGGGATCATGTGGTTTGAGGAGTTCTGCTCCATATAACTCTAGATCCCACCATTGTTTTCTCCATTAAACTGCATGAATTCATGGATCTTTGCCAAACAATAGCCCCCACATGCCAGAGAAGATTCCAGAGGAAAAGGATACAGGAAAATATCTGATGGATGTAAGCATCCAGATAGAATGTATTTAGGGTAGTATTATGTGAGTATATAGTTAAGGGATTGAACTGAGGCGATTAAAAAAACATAGGTAGTAGAAAAATCCTTTTAACAATATAAAATAGAAGCTTTTGATTGCAGTATTTGGTTTCCTTATTTGGATTAAGTAAATAATAAATCAAACTTGTCTGCTTGGCAGATCTAAGAATTCTTTTCTAGGCAATGTGGTGAACCCTACACACTTTAGATATTTCAATATAGACTACAAAGGAGCAGTAAACATTTACAATGGTGAATAAACCATTGGAGAAGAGGCAAGACTGAAAAGTTCATTTGTGTTCTTCTGACAGACAGGTTGAATGATTACTAGTTTTGCTTTTCAGATAGTTTCAGTAGGTTGCTTGCATAACAAAGTGTATTTTTATTTATCCAGGTGGGCTTCTTATTTCCAAATTCAGAACTAGGGCACTGGGAATGGAAAAGAACTGAACAAAATTCATTGGCTTTTACAAAGTCTATCACCAGTATTTTGAAAAAGCCCTCATAATAATGAATCACGAAGACTAATGAATACCATAGAGATATATAACCTAATTACTACTGCTGAGCCATATTTGATCTTGTATATTTTATTTTATTTCTTACAATTTTAGACTGCCTAATAACCTTAGTTTTCCTGACTGCTTGCCTGACTGCTTACAGACATCAGATAAGGATCTAAACACTAGCCCACATTATTTACAGAACAGTATCCAGACATAGCTACATAGTAGCAACTAAGCCATGTGTGGTACCCAATGAAAAGGTGCTTCAGTTTGATTGAATAGAATTAAAACAATGGAAGTTCCCTCTAAGAAGCATGTAAGTATGAGACCCATTGCAAACATATCTACCATGTCCCTCTATTTTATGTATGACTTACAGTAATACCTTGGATTGCAAGCATAATTCGTTCCGGAAATGTGCTTGTAATCCAAAGCACTTGTATATCAAAGCGAAATTCCCCATAAGAAATTTGTACACATATTTTTAATTTAAGCTGCAATGAAGAATGATAGTGTAAAGTCTTCATTTTTCTTGACTGTACTACAGTACTTGTATTGCAAGACGTCACTTGTTTATCAAGTTAAAATTTATTTTAAAAATTTGCTTGTCTTGCAAAAAACTCACAGACCAAGTTACTTGCAATCCAAGGTTTTACTGTATTTATATAGTTATTTGTCTGCTGCCTTTTAAGACCAAGTCCTCACAAGGCAGCTCATATAATAAAACATTAAAAAGCTATAGTACAGTTAAAAGTTCACATCAAATAATTACACAACAGCAAAACCCAATTAATAAAAATTAAAATACAGGTTGGTTAAAATAAGGTATTCCAACAGTAGGACAAAAAAACCAAGCACAATTTTAACTTGCAGCAGTTAAAACACAAGGGAAGGCAAGTAAAAGGGTGCATTTTTAAGCCCTCATAAAATGCATACTAATACAACAATTACAATTTCAGTATTTAAACCACAAATTTAAAAAGACCACCAGCAGCTAAAAGCATCCTTCAAGTACCCAACTCAGATTCACTCTGTGTTAGAAACATAAAAAGAGCTCTGCTGGATCAAAGCAAAGGTCCATCTACCATAATCTAACTTCGTGTTTCCCACCATGGCTAACCAGATGATTCCAGGAAGATCACAAGCAGGATATGAAGGCAACAGCCCTTCCCACGCTATCTCCCTCCAGTGACCCAGTTTGCATGTAAACACCATGGTTGGTCGGGGCCGTGAGGGAGCAAGCGAACGTGTGCTCATCACTTCCACTTTGCACTCAACAACAAACCATGGGTTAAAACTCTGGGTTGTTTCCCCCTTGATAACCCAGAGCTCCAAGTTCGCATGTCATGCCAAATAACTCAGGAAGGGTTGTACCTGGGTTGTTTTCCAAACCGGATGCAAACCAGAAGCAGCAAGCAGGTGGGAGGTGGCACACTCACTCCTACGTGGCCCCAGCAACCCATGGGTTAAAAGACCCATGGGTTGTCATTACGTGCAAACTGGATCAGTGACTGGTATTCAGTGGCATACTGCTTCTGAACATGGAATTTCCCTTTAGGTGGTACCATTAATAGCTATTGACAGACCTTTTCTCCATGAATTTGTGTGATTCCATTTTAAAGCAATCTAAGCCCATGGCCACGGCCACATCTTGTGGCAGCAAGTTCTGAAAACTAATTGTGATGCGGGAAGAAGTTCCATCTTTTGTCTGTCCTGAAACTATTGCCAATCAATTTCATTGGATGACCCCATGCTCCTAGTGTTAGGCGTTAGTGGTAGAAAAAATTATCTGTGAGAGATTGTGCAGGGGGGGCTGGCTCCCAATGTTACTCCGCCTGAAGATTATGTTGTTCCAGAAATGGGTGAGGGCAGGACACCAGGAACAAGCAGCGAATCCAAGCAACAGAGGCTGCTATATAAATGGTGTGGGAGAGACAGACAAGAGAAAGACAGGGAAGAGCAAGAGCTAGACATCCAAGTTGTGGAGACTGAAGAGACCAAAACAAGCTTTGTTTTCCGGGGGAAATAGGGGGTTATGGTAAAGATGAAGGAAAGGGTCTCATATTTATATGGTTCTTATAGAAACCTGATTCCTGGATAGCACCATGGTTTCTGCTCCTGGCTTGTTTCAATACACTATAATTTAAACCAGCCTTTCCCAACCTGGGGACTGTGGTTTATTACAAACCATGACTGTAAGCTTTAAATGTCCACCCTTTGTGCACAAAGGGAAGAAGAGGATATGATAACCAGTTTGTTATGTCTGAAACTGAAACAGACCTTAAGTTAAAGACTGCTTTTCTATGTCAAAAAGGAATGGGAGAAGGTATTGGACTTCCAAGGTTAAGCATTATATACAACACAACATCTTATATTTATTATTGTCCTACAGGACCCAGGGATTAACAAGGCATCACAGGCATTAGTGCCCAGGAGATGCATCCTGAATCTCACCAAGATTACTCATAGACCTCATATGCATGGTCTTCCTATTTTATATCTTCCAGCTCCCTGAATTCAGCTATGTATTCAGTTCTCAAAGTTATTAATATTTATGATTCTACCAAAATATGAATATTTACTTTCTACTTCATTGAGAAATTCTGTTTTACCCAGTAACTATCAGCCCTGGCTTCTGAAACGGCCTAAGTACTTACAGCCTAATCCTGTACATGTTTGCATGGTGAAGTATAGGCAATATATAATCTGACCACCTCACCCCCACTAACACACGAGCGGCCACATTCTGTACCAGCTGAAGTTTCCAAGCTGTCTTCAAAGGCAGCCCCATGTACAGTGCATTACAGTAGTATATCCTGGATGTTACCAGTGCATGGATAACTGAGGCATGTTGCCTTTTCACATTGATCCAAGTGTGTTTGGTAATGTCATATTATTTTGTTTTGTTTCAGTACCAGGCTCCTATGAAATCATCTATGTCATAAGGACATAGTAGCCATTGATAGCTTTATCCTCCATGAATTTGTTTAATCACCTTTTAAAGACATCTTGTGGTAGTGAATTCCATAGCTTAACTATGCAATGCGTGAAGAAGTACTTCCTTTTATATGTCCTGTATCTCCCACCAATCAGCTTCATGGGATGACATTGGGTTCTAGTATTACGAGGGAGAAAAAAAGTTTCTCTATTGGCTTTCTCTACACCATACATAATTTTGTACACTTCTATCATGTCTCCCCTTACTCACCTTCTTCTAAGCTGAACCATCCCAGACGTTGTAAACTCCCCCCCCCCCCAAAGTTGATGCCTTAGACTGCAATCCTATATCCACTTAACTGGGGAGTAAGTCCCTCTGAACTCAGTGGGACTTTGTTTTGAGTAGACATGTATAAGATTGCACAGTTGCATATACTTGACTATTATTTGACAATATTTTGCCATCCAAATGCCGTCGCCTAAATTCACTGCAGTAGGAAGCAAAGCCTGTATTGGGACCTTCATCTAAGTACACTGGAGTCTCAATAAATCACACTTGACATTACTCCACATTTTTTCTAGCCCTTCATTGTTGTTTAAAATCCAACAGTGGTTTCAGCACTGTAGTGGGAATATATTACCCTCACCTACTTTTCTAAGCAAAGCATGATCTTTAAGTGGTATTATTACCGTCCATAATTTGATGGCAAAAGATGTAAAGCACCTAAGATACATTCCTGAAGGGCAGTCCATGCTCTGCCAATTGGCACTTTTTACATATTAAGATTTATTCTATCTTCAGTGCACAAAACTATGTAATACCATGTATGCGATCTAATGAGCATAAATGGCTTTTAGCTATCAGAGATGTGTCAGTAAAAAATATAGTTCCTCCATCATTCAGATGAATAGCTACACATGGGGGCCATTCGCATGTAATGACAACCCATCAGTTTAAAAACTGGGTTTTCGGGGATGTTTGGGTACGCTGCTTGCAGTGAGCCTACCTCTTCTGCTTTATTTCGCACACAACCCACAATCGGCTCCTTCGTAGGTTGTGCAATGTGACAAGTGAACCCAGACTGCTGGGTTGTTTAGGGGCTAAACAACATGGCGGTTAACCCAACAACAAACCATGGGTTAACCACTTGGTTGTTTAGACCCTAAACAACCCAGTGGTCTGGGTTTGCACATCATGCTGCACAACCTATGAAGGAGCCAATTGTGCATTGTCCTGTAAAGCTAAGGAGGAGGGTGCACTGCAAGAAGCGCGCCTGCACATCCCCAACAATCCATCATTGTTTAAACTGATGGGTTCTTGGTACATGCGAACCAGGCCATACTTAATATATTTATGATGCGCATCTGATTCATGAAACCTGGCTTAGGTGATCCTGCATAACAAATGATGTGATATTTATGGCAGATTAGACAGAACCCCAATAATATTTTCAGCGTAGTGGTGAGAGTATAGGGCTGGGACTCGGGAGATCCGGGTTCTAGTCCCCACTCCGCCATGAAACTCACTGGGTGACTTTGGGCCAGTCACTGACTCTCAGCCTAACCTACCTCACAGGGTTGTTGTGAGGATAAAATGGAGAGTATGTGAGCCACCTTGGGTTCCTTGAAGGAAAAAAGGTGGGGTATAAATATAATAATTAATTAACTAATTAATTAACTGACATAGTACTTTCAGCATTCAAATTAGCATCACAATAGTTTCATGAGATCTTAGATTTGTTACCTTGGTAGCTTTAAACCAGCCTGACCAGTTGTTGCTTTTAGGCCAACCTCAATTCTGGGCACATTTAAACACACATGCAATCACAGTTAACATAAGAATGACTGGATTTCTATTACTTTGGGCAAGATGGTAATTCTGTTCCTGTGCATAACAATCCTATGATGAGGCAGCCTTCTCCAACCTGGTGCCTTCCAGATGTTTTGGAACTACGTACCGTATATCTCTCAGCATTCCTAGCCATTGGCCATGCTGACTGGGACTGATGGGGAGTTGAAGTCCAAAACATCTGGAGGACACCAGGCTGAGGAAGGCTGCTATGAGGCAAGCATTTTTACTCCCACTGCACAGTCAGAAGACTGAAATTGGGCCTGTAAGTGACTCCAGAACAGATACGGGATTTGAAATCAGGCCAAGTTTCAATTGTGTCACTGTTGAATCACAGTACAGTCATGCCTTGGATTGAGAGTATAATTCGTTCCAGAAACGTGCTTGTAATCCAAAACACTTGTATATCAAAACGAAATTCCCCCAAAAAAATTTGTACAGAGATTTTTAATTTAAGCCGTACTACAGTACTTGTATTGCAAGACGTCGCTTGTATATCAAGTAAAAAAAATATTAATAAATATTTAAAAATTTGTTTGTCTTGCAAAATGCTTGCAAACCAAGTTACTTGTAATCCAAGGCATGACTGTACTCCAAAACACACACAAACCTAATCTAGATTACAGGAAATACAGGTTACAAGATCATTTGTTTCCACTGCAAATGCTTTTTTAAAAAAAAATTGTAAACTATAGGTGGCTGCCATATTAGTCGTGTACATTTTTGGTGGGCCTTTTTGTGTTGAATAAGTACTCAAGAGAGACCTCCCTTTTAAAAACAGTGCTAATAAAATGAAAAGAGAAAGAGAAACCTAAATGAAAAGAAGGTGCATCCTTTGCTTATCAGTCTACTTCAGAAACCTGGACAAGGCTTCTCGTAAATGTATTAAAAAGCTATACAAGAAAACAGTATCCTGTATAGTACAGGAACACAATGTAGGAACTGAGGAACTACATTTTAAAACTCAATCCCCCTCAAAAAAAACCCTTGTATACCTTTCCCCCTAAATTACACTCTAGTCCCACACAGCAGGGAGGCCTACACATTGCTCCCTGCTGCCCCTTACTCTCCACTCCCACATTTAATTTTTCCCCAATTGGATGAAATGTTGGTGGGAGGTGACACAAGGGGGGGGGGCTGATAACTCATAAGGAGACACTCGCCAAGCTGCACCGAATTTCGAGGAAGCTTCACAAATGGGCGATGGCCTCTCTCCGCAGTGTGTTTTACAGGATATTTCGGAACCCCAGACATTTCCATCTTAGTTTCTCTTTCTAAACCCTAGGCTTTATACGCCCACTCCCAAGGAAGAGCAAGCCACCGCTGCAAACGAATGCCCTTCTCCAGATGTCTTCCTCATAACAACACAAACTGAACCAGTCACCAGCACGCTGCTTCTGAATACACCAGCAGCTCCGAGGCGCCTCTGGTTTAAGATTTGGGGGCTGTGGTGGTGGTGGTGATATTTTTGGCAAAGCAAAGGTTAAAGGGGGGGCACCAACAACATGAGAACAAGGGGCGAGGCAATCGAGGTTTCTTCAGCTAACCCTTAGTCACGCCTGCTGTGCTGTGCAGAGGGGCCCACCAGAACCTGCGCGCAGATTTCCGGCACAACCTGGAAAGGGGCATTATTACGGTAATCAGAACAGCAAGAAGTCAGACATTGCACGAGAAAGACGAGACAGGCTTACCTTCTTACTGGCTCCTCCAAGAGACACCTTGGGCCTGGTTTTGAATTCCCCTTCAAAGCTGAACATGGTTACAGCTTATCCTCCCATCTAGAGAGCAAGCCCCTGCCTCCTGAGCTGGCCAGGGCAAAGAGCCAGGGAAGTGGGGGCAAGGGAGGAGGCCGAGCCCAGGAGAAAGCCCCAAATCCACCCTCACACCCACCCCAGTGGCCACTGAAAGCGCCCCCTACTCCCTCCTATCGCCCAGAAGCGACACCAAGGAAAGAAGGAAGGAAGGCCTTCTCTTCTCTCCACCTCCAAATGTCCTTTTCCTTTCGTGTCTCCCCCAGCGCCCAGCAGCTACAGCTCAGTGAGTACTGCAAAGGGACTCGCTTGGGGCTGCCTCACTTTCGGGGGGGGGGGGAATCAGCCGGTTCCTGAAAGAAGATGGCCGCCGACTGCAGCTCCCTCAGCGCGCTCCCGCCCCTCGGGCGCGCGCGCGCTCAGCCCCTTACGAGGGCGCGCGCCCGGCGCTTCGGAGATGATGACGGGCAAAGCCGAACCTCGAGGCGGGGCTGGAGCAGGCCTTTCCCGCAGGGCCCGGCACTTCCTTGCCGGCAACCAAGCCTCGTTGCTGCAGCTGCGGCGTCCCACTAGACCTCATAGGAGCCCCGCTTCGGGGGGTAGGGGCGGGACAAAAAACGGGGAAAGAGGAGGCCGTTTCGTTTGCCCGCTTCCTCAGGCAGCCTCCCTCGCTCGCTCGCTCCCGTCCGATTCTCGTCCTTCGGCCAGCACAAAATCCCATTTACTGAGGCGGCGGCAGCAGTTTAGACTTCCGGACGAAAATTATGTTATATCGCCAATTCCTCCTGTGCTGGAATGGTCACTGTGTTTATTTTGCACGCGCAAAAGCTTTAATGGAAATGGTCACAGCATGCATAAGAGGAGCCACGCTGGATCAGACCAAGGGTCCATCTAGTCCAGCCATTCTATTCACAGTGGCCAACCTGCTGCCCACGGGGATCCCACAAGCAGCACATGAGTGCAACAGCACCCCTCCCGCCCATGTTCCCCAGCAACTGGAGTACATAGGCATACTGCCTCTGATACTGGAGGTAGCATATAGCCAATCAGGACTAGTAGCCATTGATAGCTTTAACCTCCATGAATTTGCCCAATCCCCCTTTAAAGCCATCCAGATTGGTGACCATCACTACATCTTGTGCACGTGTGTGTGTGTGTGTTTCACTACCATTCACACTACTGTTTACATTCGTTTTTCCTCTATCCCATATGTACCCTTCCTAGCTTATCTCAGTTATGAGGTCAAAATGGCTGTGTGTGTGTGTGTGTGTGTGAGAGAGAGAGAGAGAGAGAGAGAGAGAGAGATGCCCACGTATACTGTCTTCTTGGAGGAAAGGCAGGATATATTAAAAATAAATTTTATATGTATTATATTTTTATCCTATCCTTCTTCCAAGGAACTCAGGGTAACAAACAGTTCCCCCCACACTTTAAATCATCACAACAGTCCTGTGAGGTAGGCTGGGCCAAGAGATAAGTGATCAAGGATCACCCAGTAAGCTTCATGAACAAGAGGAGATTTGAACCAAGTCCTCCCAATCCTAGGCCAATACACTAACCACTCCACTAGCTCTCACTTCAAAAGTAAAGTGGTTCTGGCTGGTTGATGAAGCCACATTTACAGGGATCCCACAGGGGATCTGTCTGCAGAGACGCTGCACACACGAACACACAGGTTTTTGCAATACAAAAGCCTTTCCCATGCCATCATAATGATGGGCATTTTGCTAGTTAAAAATAATCCTGGTATCAGCGGAGGCAGGTATAAATTGTTTTCTTGCTCTTTCTGACCAACCTGGCACTATAATTTTGTGTTTACACATGAAATGCTCCAAATGTCAGAAGAAGGCCTGCATTTAATTCTGGTCTTGGCCTGTCAGCCATTATGGCACCCATGCCAGAGCAACAAGCTACTGAAATGATTGGGGCTTTGGCAGCAATAGAAACAAAGCCTCCTTCCCCGGTGAAGGAGTTGGAATTAATGGACTGCTGCACTGTAATTTATGGGTGTAATGTAACACTTCCTGAGAATAACATGTTAACTTTATAATCCTGTAGCTGTTAGTGACTTACTGTTACCTTAAGCTACAGGCATAGAGTCTGACTCTGTTAGTGACAGGTTTAATTGTTTTCATAAATTTTCATTCAACGTGTTTTTAAAGAAAAATCAAATAGCAAGAAATATAGTGCACAGTAGTAATTTTACACCCTGATTAATTCAACTGATAAATTTTATTAGGGCAATTTATTAGATCATTGGATGAACAGTGCTTTGGGTTTACCATAAAAATTCATTAATACTAAACAAAAATTTAACAATGCTAACATATCACATAATGCTGACAGTGCTAATAATGTGTTCAATGGGAAGTGGTGGGAGGCATTGTGAATAGTAGCACGTGTCCTGCCCAGAACTGGGTGAGAACACCTCTGGGTTGGGACCCATGTGTTTTCGGAAAACAGCCCAGAGCTTAGCTGGAATCCATACCAGGCCTTTAAAAGACAGTGCCATATTTCCACAAAGTTTAAATAACATTTCCAATATATTAACATATTGCAATGAATATTTTTATTTTTATTCATTTGGACTTTTACCCTACAATATCTTTAGAGCTCAGAGCAAGTCAAGCTGCAGTGAGAACTGGATCCTAGGAACAGGATCCAAATTACAACATGGAAGATAAAACCACATGAGATCTGTGGTTTTGCATTCCGTATTTAAAGGTTGGTGAACTTAACGGTGCCCTTTCGTTAATAAGTCCTATAATCCATTTAGCTGAATGTCACTTATTCATGATTAAGTGCATTCAGAACTGAGAACTCAAAGTTGGATTATTTGGGGCCTGGTATTGGTGCATCAGAGAAATTAATATAGATAATTACATTAAACAAGAATACAGGCTGTGGTTACCACTGAGGGGTTTAGATGACTGATTGCCATTAATGTTAATTAATTGAAGTTAATTAATGGGTCCTTTAAGCCATTTGCCGTGCTCACTCAGAAACACCAGATGCTAACTAGTCAGCAAAAATAGACGTTTCCCTACTTAGCACTGCAGCTTTTAGAATTCTTACCTTAGCTCTCAGTTCTAGAGGCAACTAAAATTGGCTCAACTGGAAAAATTACCCCAATGTCCCCTTTTATATAAAATAAGTTTTGGGGCCAATTTCAACACGCTGTCATGCTGACCATGACACATTTTATTCTTGGCAATGAACATCAAGATCCTGTTAATGGGAATTCTATCTTATTCATTTATATAGTAATAATAACAGTCTAAAATAGCCTAAAAGCAGCACCATCACGTAAAAAACTCCAGTCCATTCAAAACGGTAAATTAAAGAGTCTTGTCCTGATGGTGGAAGGCAGTTAATTACATGGCCTGGCAGACTTGCCTGGATAAACTATTCCTCAGAAATGGGGCCATCACTGAAAAGGCTCTGCCCTGCATCCACGTGGATCTACCTTTGCACATAGAAGGTACCTCATGGAACACAGTCTCTCCAGATGACCTGAGGCAATGAGGAGGCTTAGATGGGACTTGGACTCCTTAAGGTACACTGGGCCCAGCTGTACAGGACTTTAAAAGTAATAATCAGCACTTCAAAATTGAGCCTGGAAGCTAACTGGCAGCCTGTGCATTGATTTTTTGAAACAACTTAGGCTTGCCAGACTGGGGCCTAATGATGCTGGAAAATCTCTGCTGCTGGAAAATCTCAAAACAGGGAAATGGTTAACAGTAGCAGCCTCTGCGATGGTGCACACTGTGACATCTTCTGCAAATTTGTGATGTCATTGGCAGCAGCTGGCCCTGTACCATGCTAGCCAGGCCTTCTTCCCTTAACCACAACTGGCAATAGCTGCTAGATCAGGGCTCTCCAACCTTGGGTCCCCAGATGTTGCTGGACTATAGCATCCGTTGCCATTAGCCATGCTGGCTGGGTATGCTGGGAGCTGTAGGCCAGCAACATCTGGGGACCCAAGGTTGGAGAGCCCTGTGCTAGATGCACTGGCCCTCCCTGCCTGCTTTTCCTACTCCTCGGCTGTTACTCAAGAGCCGCCTAGATATGCTCCTCCCCTTCTTTACCATTGCAACCTGCTTGTTCACCTGCCTCTTGCTCTGACCCAGACATGGTAGTGATAAGGAGGAAGAGTAGATGCCACGACCTACTTGCTCACTGGCTCTCTGCTTGTCAAGCAAGCAAGTGGCAGCAATGATAAGAAAGAGAATGAGGAGCAATAGCAGCTGGTGACAATGGTGGTGGGAAGGTAGACTTTCTGAGGCAGGGGCCCCACTGAGGGTGTCTTGCCCAGGAGCCCTCAAGAACCTGGAGCCGGCACTGAAGAGTAGAACTCCTGTTCAGTCCTTGCCAGTTCAACATGGCAAGGTCTGAACTGAGGCGGTGGGGCCAGCATCCACAGCCCCATCCCAGTACACTAAGCCCTCACACGTTTTCTTGAACGCCTGAACAGGGCTTTAGTTGTGCTTTGTTTGGAATTATTGCATTTGATTGTTTCATGATTTTATTGTAAATCACGCCAAGCACTCATTGGGCCAGTTTGCACAACACGACAGCCCATCAAGGGTTAATTTCTCCTCCGGGAGCTGCGGTGTGTGCTGGCTGCCATTTTGAATATGCAACAGCCCCCAACTGGAGGTTGTCATGCTGTGCAAGCCCAGATGTCAGGGGTTATTTGGGGGGTTAAACAACCCTTCCATAACCCATGATCCGGCAACCAGAACATGCCTCAGCTCCTCAGGGTTAAATTAACCCTCAAACTCCCTAGTCCCTGCACTTATCCTTCTGAAATGTTGCAGGTTTCTTTCCTAAAACATCTATGACATGCCCTTTTAATACAAATTGCCAAAAATATCCATGCAGGGCATGGGTAAGGGGAAGTGAATCATTCCCCGCCCCACAAATCTGAACACCCCCATTCCAGAAAATATATTGTACCTATCCTTCTGAAATTTTGCAGGTTTCTTAACCTCTATGCTATATGTCCTTTTCATAACAAATGCCCCCCGCATAGGGGGATATGTGCTTCCTTTTTTGAAAACCCCTAAACTGTGAACACTGCACAAGGTCTCTGCACCTGTTCATCTGAAACTTGGCACAAGCTTCTTCCCCTCAGAAGGGGCAATTATCCCTGAAAATTTCATCCATTCTGCCAAAAAATCAAGAAGTTATCAGTGTCCTTTTTAAAAATAAAAATATAACAGTGTGTAGCTGAAAACCCCCTGCATCAATTTTTCTGAAATATGGTAGGATTAATTGCCTCATAAGTGACTACTATGCCTGCAAAGCTTCCTCAAATTCTGGCAAACATTAAAAATATATGTGTTGATTTGTTAATCAAATTGTTGATTTCCAGTTATAGTCCATGGTAGGCATGAAGATTTGGATTTCCAAATCAAGATTTGGACCTGAGTCCAAGTGGGCAGCCTCTGAATTGGTCTGAGCCAAATCAGGCAGTTTTCTGAATTGGGCTCCAAATCAAATCTTGTGGTTGGTGCACCCACCCTAGTCAATATTATTATCATCTTATTGTAGATTGGGGTAGACTGAGGCTGGCAGAGTGGCTTGCATAAGACCACTGGCAGCCCCATCCTATGTGGGTGCTCGTAACCCTCTGAACTTGGAGGATTATGGGCATCCAATTGAAGGCAGGAGGAGCGTGGTGGATAGGATTGCCACTGTGCTCCCCTCACCCTCCAACGGCCGATTTTGGCCATCTAAATGTTTTTCCTCTCCTCTTGAGGAGATTCAGCAGATGACCACAGTGCCTCACTCCTCCCCCCCCCCAGCTCCTGGGAACATGCCCCCCCCCCATGCTGGAACCAAAGATGGTCTTTCGTCTGTGGTTCCCAGCCGGTGCGGAAAGAACCGCGCCAGTTGCGAGGTGGGGGTTAGGGCGCTTGCACTGGGGAGTCCAACTTCTCTTCTGGTCCCCTCAGGCAAGGTCAGAGGCCCATAGGAGGACTGCACCCTTAGTGAGTTCATGGCAGAGGCGAGATTTAAACAAGTGACTTCCTGATTCATAGCTCAGTCTCTCAGCCCTATGCTACATTTTTATTTTCAAGATAGTTCTATTTAGCTGAATTCCACTCATCCAAACAGCTTCTCAACTTATGAGCTATTCAGTCTGCAATCATATACACAATCCTGGGAGTAACAGAGCAATCCTATGACCACTAGTCGGCCACAGGATTTTTTCAGATTCCCAGCTACAAGGTCAGCAAATTGCTCCGACCTTGACCTCGTAGCTGGGGATCCACACTCAGGTCGCCTCACCCTCCTCGCAGCAGGCGCAGAGCCGTGTCGACTGCTTCTCTGAGGTCATAAGGGTGACCTCAGAGAAAGGCTTTGGGGGGTGTTCTGGGAGGTGGAGAAGGGAGGAGACTGCCACCAAGATACGGCATATCCTGGTGGTACCTCCAGGATACGCCGTTCAAAGCGCTCCCCCTCCAAAGCGCTGCACTTAGATGGCCAAAATTGGCCATCTAAGTGCTCTGCGAAGCAAGAGGAGCGTGCTCCAGATCCTCCAAGTTCAGAGGGTTACGGGCATCCCCATAGGATTGCACCCTAAGTGCCATTGGATTCAATGGGACTTACTTCTGAGTAGACATGCCTAGGATTGCACTGCTAGTTACAGGTACTAGCCGAATATCATTTTAAAAAGCCACAACACCCCACCCCAAAGACTTCTGACTTTTTATTTTATTTATTTATTTATTTATTATATTTGTTACTCGCCCATCTGGCCAGTCACCCTGGGCAATGTACAATTAAAACAATACAATAAAACATGATAATTAAAACTGGGATATTTAAGTTGCAGTCAAAACCAATGGCTCATGTTTCACCAGGTAGTTGGGTGAAATGGTTAAGATCACTGGTATCTTCTAAGGTGGATTCCCTAGAAGATACTCATTGAATATTTAGCAGAGCCTCAACAGGAAGTGGGCGTAGCTTTCAGCTCTTCCTCTTTCTGCTGAGTCTCTGAATGTGTGGTTGTATGAGTTGTTGCCTCCAGGTTGTTCTAACAGCAGCATGTAACCAGAGTTGCTGGTCTGAACTCCACAAGTTCAGACCCCAAGTATTTCCAAATGTACTGTAACCAACTGTAAGAAACATTTTTAAGCCTGCCTGAATGAAACTGCATAATCTGAGTGAGTAAATGTTACTTTTAACTTTTACAAGACTGTGTCTCTGATTATTGTTCTGAGGGAGAGAAAAGGGGGCAAAACCAGGGAAATCCAGTCTGTCTTAAAGCATCCTGGATTACCAAATGCTAGCTGGCTAACACTAGCCAAATCTAAGCTTCTTTTAAGCTGGAAAGGGACTCTACTCTGCTGATCTCACTAACGTGAGAGAGGAAGGATATTACTCCACAATATATCATCTCCTAGTATCTTTTTCAAGTCCCAACAAAAACAGTATAAAAAATTCTTTTAAAATCCTAACCCACCCCTTATTCCCGCCTGAAATACCATGTTTTTAATGCACGGCGGAAGCTCATCATGGAGGGGGCATGGCGAAGGTCACTAGGGAGGTAGTTCCATAACTTGGGGGCCGCCACAGAGAAGGCCCTCTTCCTAGTCCCCACCAGCCTGGCTGCTCTGGCTGATGGGATAAGGAGAAGGCCGTCCGTGGCAGATCTTGTTGAGCGGCCTACTTGATGTTGCTGGAGGCGCTCCTTGAGATAAACTGGGCCAGAGCCGTGTAGTTTTTAAAGGTCAAAACCAACACCTTGAATTCGGCTCGGCAAGCAACTGGTAGCCAGTGCAACTCCTTAAGCACTGGCGTGATGTGATCACGCTGGTGGCTGCCCTTAAATCAGGCAAGCTGCCGCGTTCTGTACCAGCTGAAGCTTCCGAACCATCTTCCAGGGTAACCCCATGTAGAACACATTACAGTAGTCTAGGCGAGAGGAGACCAAGGCATGAACCACTGATGGGAGCAGATGATTAGGAAGGTAGGGGCGCAGCTGCCGTATCAGATGGAGTTGATACAGCGCCGCCCGGCTGACACCTGAGCTGACTTTAAAAAACAACAACAATTATAGCCCATTTTGTGGCTCGGTTTTTGTCAGGCCATCAGAAACATTTTTCATGAGGTTCTGAAATGTCTTCAGTGATATGAAGTAGTGACCACTGCAGTTAAATAAATCAAGAACCTTAATTAACAAAGACTGGCAGAATTGCAAAAGCAATGAATTAGTTTGTGCACTACCTGAAGGATCATGCACACACAAAAAATAAAAAAATAGTGCAGTTACAATTAATGGATTTAATTTTAAATGCCAGGGTCTCTGCCTGAAAGTGCCTGAGAAGTTCATTTTGGCATTCTTATTGCTCTTTAATTATAATTGATGTACCTGGGAAAAATGTCAGGCAATGTACATTTTAACACAGGTACTTGTCTCTCATAAGAGCTCACAGACCTTGTTTGAAATAGTCAATGATATGCAACAGGAATGTGATGAATCCCAAATTTATTAGGGTAGTTAAAAGTAATTATTAATTCTTTCTTTGGCACAGTAGATATCCATGAGCCAGAACTTCTTTTTAAAAGTACAGATGGCAAGTTTTTAAAAGGCCAGTTATAAATGCTTCCTAATCCTAGCCTTATGTATAAACTACTTTGGTTCCTCCACCCCTTCTCCATGCATATGCTTTTAAAAAAATTATAAATATTTATATCTTTCCCTTTAAAAAAAAATCTGCCCCTTCTCTTGTTTTCTTTTTAACCTCTCCTACAAAACTAATACAACACCCATCTGAAGTACCAATCAGTACCTTTCTGTCATAGCATGGAATAATTCCAGAGGTTTTTTGTATAGGTAAATGTTGGTAACGTACGAGGCGTGCTAATATACGCGTGGTGGGAATGTACGTTTGTTCACAAACTGGGGGGTAAAAATGCTTGCAGAAATATCAGAAATAACCCAACAAGTGATAACATGAAATCCTTCTTTGGAACTGTTATCCATTTATGAAGTGGAAGAAGGGCAGCGCACTCCTATAGCCACTAAACAGCATCTAGACGGCCATAGGATTTTTTGGATTCCCAGCTACAAGGTCAGAAAATCACTCCAACCTTGTAGCTGGGGATCCTTGCTTGGATCTCCTCCCGCCTCCGCCTCAGCCCCCCCCCCCCGGCAGTCAGCTCGGAAAGAACCACACCAGCTGCTTCTCCAAGGTAATAAGAGCAACCATGGAGAAGGGTTGGGGGGGGGCGTTCTGGGGGGCAGGGAGGGAAGGAGACCAGTGCCGCTAAGTTACAATGAAAAATACAGTACATCTTATCATAGTGTGGAAGACTGTGACCAGGAGACCTGTGTGCCTTGCTCAGTCTGCTGTCCAGGTGCTGTTGAGCAATTTCAAGGCCCAGATCTTCCTTCTGCTGTTTTTTAATCTTTAAACCAGACTTGGACTGGACAGCACTTCCAACAGAGGACTGTCTTCTGTAAAAGAAGACACATGGCCACCCTAGGAAGTCTAAAAATTTGGGTAGTCTGTAAAAGTCTAGCAATTATATCTATGCTGGCAAAAGGTCAATAACTGGATGGATCGGTTCTTGTTCTATATTCCTATGTGTCCCCTTCATTGGATGGAACATCTGGATTTGGCTTTCTACTTGCTCCCTGACATTCTACTTGCACCTCATTCAGTGGTGGGACACATGCGGCCCCTGCCCCCACTGGTACCACATCACCAAATTTGGCAGTGACAGCAGATTTCACTTGCAAAAGAAATTACCGGTATTTTTTTTTTGAGAGAACAATCAGACTGGTATAAGAAACAACATGCTAAAAGTTGCAATGTCCAGCTCAATGTAAAATGGGTATTTATTCACCACAGTTGTTCTTGGAAATGGCTGAAAAGTAACAGTCACTTGACGCAATGCACACAATAATAGAACTGTAGGATTCTTTTATGTTATAGAATCATAGAATCATAGAAAAGTAGAGTTGGAAGGGGCCTACAAGGCCATCGAGTCCAACCCCCTGCTCAATGCAGGAATCTAGGTCAAAGCATCTCTGACAGATGTCTGTCCAGCTGCACCTTCAATGCCTCCAGAGTGGGAGAGCCCACAACCTCCCTAGGTAGTTGATTCCATTGTCTTATTGCTCTGACAGTCAGGAAATTTTTCCTGATGTTTAGGTGGAATCTAGGTTCCTGTAACTTGAGCCCATTATTCCGTGTCCTGCAAACTGGGATGACCGAGAAGAGATCTTTGCCCTCCTCTGTGTGACATCCCTTCAAATACTGGAAGAGTGCGATCATATCTCCCCTCAGTCTCCTCTTCTGAAGGCTAAACATGCCCAGTTCTTTCAGTCTCTCCTCATAGGGCCTTGTTTCCAGTCCCTTTATCATCCTTGTTGCCCTCCTCTGAACCCTCTCCAGTTTGTCTATGTCCTTCTTAAAGTGAGGTGCCCAGAACTGGACGCAGTACTCAAGATGAGGCCTAACCAGTGCCGAGTAAAGGGGAATTATCACTTCCCGCGATTTGGAAGCTATACTTCTATTAATACAGCCCAAAATTGCATTTGCCTTCTTTGCAGCCACATCGCATTGCTGGCTCATATTCAGTTTGTGATCTACCACAATTCCAAGATCCTTCTCACTTGTAGTATTGTTGAGCCAAGTGTCCCCCATTCTGTAACTCTGCATTTGGTTTCCTCTCCCTAGGTGCAGCACTTGGCATTTATCCCTATTAAATTTCATTCTGTTGTTTTCGGCCCAGCGCTCCAGCCTATCGAGGTCACTTTGAATTTTGTTTCTGTCTTCCAGAGTATTAGCTGTTCCACCCAACTTTGTGTCATCTGCAAATTTGATAAGCATTCCCTGTACCTCCTGATCCAAGTCATTAATAAAAATGTTGAAGAGCACCGGGCCCAGGACCGAGCCCTGTGGTACCCCGCTCGTTACCTCTCCCCAGTTTGAGAAGGAACCATTGATAAGCACTCTTTGAGTCTGATTCTGTAGCCAATTGTGGATCCACCTGATAGTTGTTCCATCTAGCCCACTCTTAGCTAGCTTACTAATCAGGATATCATGAGGCACTTTGTCGAAAGCTTTGCTGAAGTCCAGATATATAATGTCCACAATGTTAATTGAGTTGTGAACATAACATTGACAACAGTTAGAACATCTGAGCTTAATTTTAAATGGGAGATTAAGCACATGTTACACTTCCACAATGTTAGCCTTAAGCAGAAAAGAAGATACATGACTGCCAAATTTACAGCTCATCATTCTTACAGGGTTGTGTTGTTGTTTTTTTTGGTGAATGCCTGGTGAAAGCACACATTGGCTTTATATAAAATTGCTCTATAGTTTAAAGTCTCCCTAAGCTTAGTAAAGCTGTATTTTAAAGATCTACAGTAAATATATTAATGAAAGCAATTAGAGTAACACTCCTGGTTAATCATGTGCCAAACGCCACCATGTCTGTTTTCTAGATTTATTAAGTTGATCCTGCTTCAGTGGAAGTCAAATGGCAAATGTCCCATTGCCTTTTACAACTTCCCAGGAACCTGAACAGCTTTTCCTCCCTTGAATGGTCCACGTGCCATTTCGCAAGGGATCCTTTTCCCACTGCTCAGCTGACAATTGTTACAGCTGTTCAGCTCATTGGTTAACTTGCCCTTCAATTTGCAATGAAGTATAGTAATTTCAATGGCTCTACTCTAAGTAGGACTAACATTGGATACATCCCTGCTCAGTTTTGAATGGGGACACACACCTGGAAATCTGCCGTCACAGCATCCATGATAGGTGGCCATCCAGCCTCTGTTAAAAACCTCTAAAGGCACATTCCTAAGCAAGTTTAGATGGGGGGGGGGAAGGCCTACAGCTCCCAGCATGCCCCAGCCAGCTATACTGGCTGGGGCATGCTGGGAATTGTAGGCCTTTCTTCTATCTAAACTTGCATAGGATTTGCACCCTAAAAGCCTCTAAGAAAGGAGAGTCCACCACCTTCCAAGGTGGTCTGTTCCACTCTTGAACAGTCCACACCATCAGGAAGTTCTTCCTAATATTTAGTCAACATCCCCTTTCTTGAAATTTGAAGCCATTGGTTCAGCTCCTGTGCCCTGGACAAAGAGAAAACAAATTTGCTCCAACATCTGACAGCCTTTCAAATATTTGAAGATGGCTATCATATTGTCTCTTCTTCAGGCTGAACATACTAACCTTTCCTCATAAGACTGGGTATCTGGGTCCCTCACCATCTTCTTTGCCCTCCTCTGGACATGTACTGGACATAGTACTCCAGGTGAGATCTGTCCAAAGCAGAACAGAGTTGTACCATTACATCTTGCAATCTGGCCACTATACTTCTGTTGATGCAGCCTAGAATTGCATTAACCTTTTTTTGCTGTCACATCACATTGCTGACTCATTTTTAGCTTGTGGTCTACTAAAACTCCTAGATACTTTTCACATGTCAGGCCAGATGTCACCCATCTTATATATTTGCATTTGGTTTTTCCTACTGAAATGCAGACCGTTACATTTATCTCTGTCGAAACTGGCTTCTTTTTTTGCTTCCCCCCCCCCCCATTCTTCCTTCTATGAAGATCATCTTGAATCCTGTTTTTGTCTAAGATATTAGCTACTCTTTCCAGTTTGTTGTCATCTTTTGCAAATTTGATGAGCATCCCCTCTGCTGTTTTATTTAATCTTGATTTATAAAGATATTGAACAACACTGGGCCCAGGACAGAACCTGGTGCACCCCACTTGTCAGTTCTCTCCAGGCTGATGAGGAGTCATTGATGAACACTCTTTTAGGTACAGTCCATCAACCAGCTAAAAATCCACCAAATTGTAGCACTGTCTAACCCACATTACCATGTTTCATCAAGCCCACTTACCTGGGAGTAAGCCCAGTTCAACTCAGTGTGATCTTTTGTAGGCATGTATAGGATTGCAGTGTCAGTCATTGCAGTGCTGATCATATCATAGGGTGATCTCCCATATCAGTTGTCAAGAGGTAGGGAACATGATCTTTTCATGTACCTCTTCAGGTTAGAAAAATAAACTCCAAGGAGAAGGGACAACATGTTGAGTTGGCATGTGTTGATATGGCCATGTGAATTCCTTCTTAATTTAAAACTATTTTGAGTTGAAATAGCTTTTGGGCATTCTCCCAAAGCATAATATATACTAGTAATGGATCGTTGCAAGTCATTAGCTACAAGTGTAATGTAGAAAACATATCCTGGGCAACAACTGCCCTTTACGCATTGTATTTGGTAGATTCCACTTTCACTTCAATAAATTTATATAATGTATTCCAGTGCCAAATACTAATAACAGAGCTGGCTAAACAGTTACAGTACATTGTTTCCTATATCATCCTGGCTGGTAGGGGGAGAAAATAATCATAGCAAAGTGAGTGTACAGAAACTATAATTATATTCAAAGAGCAGTTATTGCTGTTCTTGCATTAACCTTGCAAAGCTCGCCCCTCAAATGTCTATATAATGAATTTAACCTTGCATTTGGTAATGAAATATGATTAAGAGATCGGCACAGTACAAGTGTTTCAGATGATAAGGGATTCCCACATTACCATTTTTGGTTGTGAAATGTCAGAACTGTATGTACTCTTTTATTTTGATTTCTAAGATTCCCCCCCATCCCACCTTAATTCCTTGTGTAAAGCCAGGAGAGGCGGGTGACTCCTATTTTGGTGGGGCTCCTTTTCCATCGCAGGTTTTGCAGATTTTATTTGGAGCTTCATAGGAGCTGCCTGTGGTGCTGAACTCCATCCCGAAAATAGGTTCACCACCATGGAGCACCATGGATAGTTCCTATGAAGCTCCAAATAAAACCTGCAAAACCTGCGATGGAAAAGGAGCTCCACTGAAATAGGAGCCACCCGCCTCCCCAATGTAAAGCAGTGTGTTAACTATTTTTTTAATAAAACTTTAGAACTTTAAAAAATAAACATACCACTACAAAGAATGCAAATCATAGAGAAAAAGAAAATTGCACACTTCGTCCTTATTATAATTTATTAATTTTTTTTAAAATCACAATGCTTTTTTTTTTTTTAGTTTGCTCATTAGTAGCCTCCATGTGAAATCCAGTCCTTTTCAATAAACATACCGGTACATATATTTACTCCACCACTAAACATCTATAAAGTACAGACTGCATGTTGGACTCATTCACCAGACTGGGTTTTATGTGAAACTACAAGATGGCTGGCATAGGTCAGACCTGTGCTGAATAAGAAAAAAACATCTGTGCTAAGGAAAGTGGGATTCTACAACCTGCAAATTTGCTTGTGTTCCTTCCATCTGCTGCAGCAGCAAAAGTGTTTTCCCATACAAACTCCTACTAGAAAGGGCACAAACTGTTTATCACTCCCTCTAAAAGCGAATTCAGGTGGTGAGTGCCAACATGACTAAAGCCAAAAGAGGGCCACTGAGAAACGAAGGAGCTATCAGCATGCTTGAGGGAATCCCATCATTTGCAAAAGTACAAAAATCTTTTTTTAAAAAAACACTTAAAGGGGACAAACCCCCCCCCCCAAAGAAACCCAGTGAGGACTGCATATGCACAGTAGTCATGCAATGTTGTGTGTCAGCTAGAAAAGAAAACCTGACAACTAGGGTCGGGCAGCGGAGGGGGCATAGCTGGCTGGCTGCCACTCGGAACAGGAGCACTCCTGTTATGGGGTGCAAATACACTGTAACATTTTGTTGCTGTTCTCACTTGTAAAATGTTTTTATTTGCCATGCATTTTACCCTTCAATTTATTACAAAAGTTTTTTTTTACTGCAACTTATAATTGATTGCTATCAATAATTTTTGACAGAAAGTAGACTGTACAATGTATTTGTACAGTTTGAGACTCAGAAAAGAAGCCAAAAGACAGAGCCTTAAAGAAACAAAATTTAAATGACCATTTTAATGGTCCCTGTTTTGCCAGTTAAGTGATCAAAGCCCTTCCGCCATAGAATTTTAAACTTGTCACTCAGTTTTCTTTGACAGTGAGATTTCTTGTATTACGTATTCTGGCACCACTAAAATCTTGAGAAACTAAACTCTTTGTGTGACCTTGATGAAAGTGGCATACTGTCATTTCAGATAGCAGGTGAGCCATATAGTTCTTGACTGGTCCCCCAGTTTAAAAAACAACAGCAACCCCTTCTGCAAGCCCACAACTAGCACATCAGGCGGAAAAGTTCTCTCTCCTTGCTAGTACTAGTTTTCTACTTGCAGGGAGCTGTGTTATTGCTAATATGGATAGTTTCAGGATGACTTTGCCAAATGAGGTTCAGTGGGTGGCTACCAGAGCAAGGGCCTTTTCAGTGATAACACCCTGTTTGTGGAACTTTATTCCTAGAGATACTTGCGTGATACTTACATTGTGGTCTTTTTGGCACCAGCTGAAAACCTTTTAATTTTCCCAGGTATTTTAAGAGCCTTTACCGGTCATTTTAGGATTGTTTTTAAGAACTTTAAAGAACACTGGTGTTTAATTTTCCACTGTGGGTATTGTTCAATGATTGTTGGTTTTTATTTTATCTTTTTAGGGCTTTCCATGGTGCCAATTGATCAATTTCTTCAGTATTCAGAATTGTCTGTGGTGTTTGTTTTAAGTCTATTTCATGTACATTATATTCTATACAGTCCACTATATAATTCACCCAGGGCCAGATTCATTCTTCCTTTTCAGACCACTTTAGAAGGTCAATCAGATGATTTTAAAATTAGATGGTTGTTGGCTGATGTGGATAAATTCATTAGCTATAGGATAGCTTTATTTGCACTAGCTTTAAGGAAAATAAGGGCAGCTTTTATAAACGACACTATTACCAAACCCTACGGGGGCCACACAGAAAGAATTTTTCTGAACCTTGATTATTTTATAGTATATTGTTTTATTATATTAAATGTTTTTTCTGTTCTTCATTTTATACTTCATGTATATATGCATTGTGATGGCCATTGGCTATAAACAATAAAATTCTGAAATATGAATGTGGTGTGTGTTTGTTTGTTTGTTTGTTTGAAGTCTATTTCATGTTTAGGTGTTAGTGTTTTACTAATTTAAGGCGCAATCCTGTGCAAGTTCAGAGAGAAAAAAGGCCTTCAGCTCCCAGCATGCCCTAGCCAGCATAGTTGGCTGGGGCATGCTGGGAGTTGTAGGCCTTTTTTCTGTCTAAACTTGCATAGGATTGCGCCCTTTAATGTTGTCAACTGCCAAGAGGATTGTGTTGAGTGTTGTAAATAAATAAATACATAAATAAAGGGACAGCATTCAAATGCAACATCTCACCTCTGCTCTCCGGAATGGCCTAGTGCAGTGATGGCGAACCTTTTTGAGCCCGAGTGCCCAAACTGCAACACAAAACCAACTTATTTATTTCAAAGTGCCAACACTGAAATTAAACCTGAATACCGAGGTTTTAGTTTTAGAAAAACAACTCATACAGTTGTCCGAACTAATTAACATCTTTTGTCTTTAAAGAAAAACACAACAACAGAGCTTTCAATGATAGTTTTTTCTGGGGGGAAAAATCAACTAAAAAAATTATTATAGTACTACATTGTACACATAGCCTGAAGGGAATTCATACAAACTTTTTAAATAATTAGGCACATGTATTTTTGGATAAGGGATTCTCAACTTGTCATATGATTATATGCCAGACTGAAATTGTATGGGGCAAGCTTTACTTCGGGTCCTTTCCCTGCTTCTACAGGTGTCGGATTAGTAAAAGTAAAAGTCAACCTATACTAGGATGAGCAAGATAAACAAGAAAACTGAACGTGCTTAACACATTTTAAACACTTTATGTCTTGGACTGCAAACACTGCATTAGGTAAAAGTTTGCATTGGGCATGCTTTTGCACAATTAATGTGATTTTTGCTATTGCATGCATGCATGCTGATAATTGGTCAAACCTTGCCTCATACTCCGTTAGTTTGAGAGCAACACATGCAGCACTCAGGTCAACTGTTACGGCTTTACATCCAAGCCATGCTCTGTGCATCATTCTTCAAAATCTTTTAAATGTGATAACAATGTAGAAAAGAATTCTGTAACAGGAATTCTAGAATAAAATCATTCTGTTCCACACTGTGAGAGAGAACAAGATCATTAATGTTTTGCAGAAGGGGGCGGTCTTTTCACGATCTGGTGACCAATGGCTCGAGTGCCCACAGGGAGGTCCCTGCGTGCCAGCTGTGGCACCCGTGCCATAGGTTCGCCATCACTGGCCTAGTGTCCTAGACTATTGTTAACTCCTCAGGCCTCCACTACCTCATTCTACTGCGTGTGTAGATCATGCCTGACATGTGTCACCCCCAATGCAAATTTAGAGGAAACCTCAGTTATATCAGCCATTTCTGGCATTTAATCCAATTGACATTAAAGTTTAAGAAGCCATGGTTATTGCCCTATTCTCCAGCCATAGAAGGGTCAAGGATGTCGATCAGGAAACCTGTGTGTGTGACAGAGAGCGAGAGAGAGCGAGAAATGAAAACAGAGCAACAGGTGGGGACTCCCGTTCAGCAATGACAGCACTTTGTTCCATTCTTGGCTTTGTGTCTCTATTACGATTATCAATTAGTCAGACGTTTTAGGACCTACAAAGATTACAGTGGGAAATACAGCTTCATCAGTCATTTTATAACAGCAACAGAAGCAATCTGAGGTGTTTTAGCACCCCTCAGGTCAAGACTTTTTAAAAAGAATTATTTATTGCTGCTGATTTAGGGATTTGCATGGTGCCAATTAATCAATTTCCTCAGTATTCACAATTGACAATTAATTGACATTTCTCTCTCAGTCTGGCAATGCTTTTGAAGATTGGGGTTGACAATTTTTTATTTTACTTCCTGGAGAGAGAGAGAATGCTATTTCAGTAAGAAAGAATGAAAAGCGGGGTGGGGGGGGACGACGACACAGTTGGATATGAGACATATTCGGCAGGGGTAGGGAAACCTTTTTGGCCCAAGGGCCAGATTGTCACACAGGAAACCTCCCAGGGGCCACATGCCAGCTATGGGTGTGGTCAGAGCCCAAAGTGGGCAAGGCAACCCCCATCTCACAGACACCATTCACACCCACCCACCCATTCACATCATACACACACACACACACACACACACACACACAGCTTTCCAGCCCCACTCCCAGCTAATCCCTGTGGGGGGGGGCATTTTCTCTGCTCATTGCTGAGAGAGAGACTCCTTTTCTCATGCTGAACAGAAAAAAGGTTTTATCTCCAATCAGTGTATTTTGCATAAAAGGAAAAATAACAAAGTACAAGTACACCATCACCATTTGCACCAAGTTCCAACTGGAGTTCCACTGTTCCATTTGATTTGGCCTAATAATTATTTCCCTGACCATTAGTTCCTTACAGGTTTTTAATAGTGGAAATCGGACTATTTTAGCTCTGTGTTTACAGCCCTCTCATTCTCTGGTTGTGATCCACTGAGACAAATGCAGCTGACCAGCCAAGTACATTGGGCTGCAAGTTTCTTGATAACACCCCAGTTTTTGCACCTCCAGGCAAGAAGAAAAAGCCAGAGACTTATTGTGTCCTGTATTTGCACCACCAAATATAGCTGCTAGACTGCAGTAGGCATGGAGGATTGCAAGTTGTACAGGAGTGATTATTAATTACAGAGGAAAAAAATCAGTTCACATTTTAGTTTGGGCCTTCTGGCATTGTTCTGGTACTGTAATGGGATCCTAAGATTGGCATACATGATATGCTGGTGCATATCCACCATGAATCTGAACCTTAAGAACATAGGAACCATGTTGGATCAGACCAAGGGTCCATATTTCCAGCATCTGTTCACACAGTGGCCAACCAACTGCCTGTGGGAAATCCACAAGTAGGACATGAGTGCAACAGCACCCTCTCGCCCATGTTCCTCAGCAACTGGTATATACAGGCAGACTGCCTCTGATACTGGAGGTAGCATATAGCCATCGTAAGTAGTAGAAACCTTGTTTCTGAACCTCAGCCTGTGTCCATAGGTGAGGGTGGTTTCTTCCAATCAGCATGTTACAACATGTTTTTTTTTCCCCATCCCGGACATGCTGGTAGAAATGGGAAACTATTCAGAAGCCTACAAAAATAATATGGAACAGAAAAGAAAAATCTTAAACATTTGCATAACATCTAGCAGTGGAAAATGGAGACACAAAAGAGAACATTAGTGTTTAAGCTGATCGCTAAATGTCTAGAAACCCAAACAGGCACAGAAGAGCAATAAAGCCGCTTTTCAGATGTGACTGGAGGATGTCCATAAAGAGGATATAATGAAAAGAACTGCCCAAATGTGCAAGGATAATATAGTTAATGTATTACTACTTTTATTATTTTATCATCTTTCATTAATTGCTGGCTTTGTTCCTACAGGACTCAGTTCCATGAAAAGGGCTTTTAGTCAAATGTCTTCAATGAAACGACCACTTAGACCCCAAGAATAAGGCTGAACCAAGGTTTTCTTGACTTCTTTATAAAAAATCATGTATCCCCCATGGTGATGGGGATGTATGAAATGGATGAAATACCGGTATGTGTTGTCTTCATGTTTACATGATTGGAGCATCAACTTCAGAACCACTGAGAAAGGGATCTAGAATAATATACTCAGGATAGGTTTATCTGTTCACAATACAAGTATTTATTTATTTATTAATTATATTTATACCCCACCATTTTTCCTGCAAGGAACCCAAGGCAGCTTACAGAATTCTCCTCCTCCTCCTCCTCCTCCTCCTCTCCATTTTATCCTCACAACAACCCTGTGAGGTAGGTAGGTTAGGCTAAGAGTCAGTGACTGGCCCAAAGTCACCCAGTGAGTTTCATGGCCGAGCGGGGATTTGAACCCAGATCTCCTGAGTCCCAGTCCAACACTCTCACCACTACGCCACACTGGCTCTGGGATACTGGGATAGTAGGCCTACACAGGCTAGACGATTTCCAGTCCAACTCCATTGCTATGAAAAAGATAGCCCATAGACAACAGTGTTAACAGAATCAAATCTACATTCTACTTACAAAAGTGTTTATTGGATTCTTGAGTTCCTCCTGGCAACAGTCCCCTCTATGGCAAGAAAAAGCTTCAGGGAAGTCGGGAGGAATTTAGATTTACTCCCATCCTCTTCCTCTTCAGGAAGGCTTACATGAGCAGTGGGAGATTTTCCTTGTGCGCGATACTCATGTGCATAGCCTCTATGCCCTTCTCTTCCCACTTCTGTGTCTTTCCTATATAAAGGAACACAAGCATCCTAACTGCCTTCCCATCAAGGAGTCCCTATCATACCCACAGTCTGTGGGACCTGACCCTAGCTTGGAGGGAGCTTCAGCTTCAGTCAGGCACAGATGCTGACTCGGGGGAAGAGGTGGTAGAGTCGGGCTCAGCTGTAGGGAATCAGAGACTTTACAGTTCAGTTCTGCCAGGCCTCCCACTTCCCAGAGAATGGGGGGGGGATGAGGCGCTGGAGGCTGATATAGACAACTCTCTGCAGCTGGACGACTTGACCTTGATGGAGGCTCCTGCTTATCAGTCACGGACATCATCCCTTGCTACAGGGCAGCAGAAGGCAGGAACTCTGGGAGAGGGTGTCTCAAGGGTGGCTCCTTTGGTCTGTCACCAGCAGAAGAGGGCAGGACAGAAACACCCAGGCCAGGTGTAGCCATTGGTTGAGGGGCCGGTTTCCCTGCCAGGACCCAATGTCCGACAGTGATTCCTTGTAGCCACTCCCTGCATATTAACCTTTGTAGCTCCCCTCGTAGGAGACAATGTACCGCCATCCTGGACAGCTTCCCGTCTTCTAGGAAATAGGAATGTTGTGAACTTACTTGGCAAGATGCACTGGGTATGTTGCACTCTGTTCATGCTCTGGATAGCTGGACTTATAGCCTGGGGATTATTATCACCCTGTTTATTTGGAATTTTATTGCCTCTGTGAGAGCTGTTAGCTCAACAGTGGAATTACTGCAATAAAAGCTGTTTACTGCGATTCTTGTCTTGTCTGTGGGAGGCCAGGATGGGACACAGTCATTCCAGTGTGCACAGTGGTCTCCTGGCAATAATGACCCACATCTCTCACAAATGCCACCACTTGCCACTGCTTCTGGAAATTTCCCAAGCACCCATTTTCCCTTCCTGATTACATGTCTCTCTCCACCTCTTTCATACCTTATTACAAAATGCATTAGGAAGAGGTAAATCCCACTGAATGGAGAATTCCAGGTGCAGAGCATGATTCAAAGCCTTGCACCTACAGAGGTGTCCTGTTCTTTTTGTCTGAAGTGGCATTCTTTGTACATGTACAAAGGTTGTACGAAGGTTGTGTAACACTGGCACCACTAAATCATGGCAGTGCTAAAGATCAGATTCTCAGTTGGTTAACGTAGATAACCTAGGATCCTGTCTGCCACATCTGACAAAGACAAATGTAGGGCCTGTAATCCTGACAGGTGAATATCCTGGTTAAAAACACTGCAGAGTTAAACTACATGATTATGTCATAAAAATAAAAAATGATAACATTTTGATATTTTTTTTGAAAAATGGTGATCCATATATCCACAGATATTATGTTACAGTATCCCTCACTCAAATGATCCAAGAAATAAAGAAGTTATTGGCAGCTCTCCTAAAAATTAAAATTAAAATATAAAGAAACATAGCACACACACACAAAAACCCCTGCATCTATCTTTCTGACATTTGTCGGGTATACTCCCCTTCTAAGAGCTACTATGCCTGCAAATATCATCCATGTGAAGAAAGGGGGCTGGCGACTCTGCCAACCAGCCCTCTCTTCTAGACCAGAGATCCAAGGTGCAAGACTGCCAGCCTCAGCTCTGCAGTCTTGACCTGACTCTCTCAGGGACTTGCCCTTGTCTATACTCTGGATTTAGCACTGAACCACAGAGAAACCACAAACGCCGTGTGCGGGGAAACCAGGAAGGTTTATTCAGGTAAACAGATTACAACAAAAGGTGGGGAATGAGGGAAGGAGAAAGGTAGGAAGACACTTTGGTACAAACACAGTAGAGCTACAAAATAACAAAGCTGGTTCCTTTCTATATATCTCCCAGGCACTCACTCTTTACCTGGGGGCCGGTCTGCTTCAGGGCTGCCTCAGCACAAGACCTCATTCAGCTAATTTCACCAGGAGCCACCTGGGGCTGGATCCTGAGGCCAGTCCGAAGACCTGGACCTCCGCGCAGCTTGCTGCCCATGATCAACAACCAAAACCAGAAGCCACAGCTGGCAATATAGATTCTCTCCCCCCCCTCCTTTCAGTAGCTCAGCTGTCTTTAGCCAATCAGGATGAACTTCACCTGGCCCAGGCAGGGGAGGGGGTGGTTCTTTGCCCATGACCAGGGGGCTTTAGAACATTTACATATGCATATCTGAGGCATCAAAAGGACAGCAGAGACTCTGTGGAGACTCTGTGGCGTTGGGGCCCCATCAGATAACCTATGTACATTTCACCCCCTCCCAGCCCTTAGCTGGGATTACCTGGTTTACATATGAGGAGGGGTGTGTGTGTGTGTGTGTGTGTGTGAAGGAAACTCTGAGGCTTTTTCTTCCACAATCCAATTCTGATAAAGAAAACAGAAGACTTAGAGCTTAGCTCCATGACAGTTAATAGGAGGCACAAAGCCTCGGATATTCGAATCTCAGCTCAGGTTCTGTACCTGAGTCGAAGTTTGAGCAGAATCAGGCCATCTTCTGATGCACCGAATTGGGGTCTGAGTGAATCTGGGGTATGGTACACATCTATTCAGCGAAGGCTGGTGGCTCACATGTCTGTGGGGCGGTTTATCTACTCACGGCTGCAGTCTGAACTTTTAAGGAGCTGTCCATGGTGCTGAACCTAGTTGGGCCCTGGGGCTCAGCACTGTGGATAGCTTCTTTAAAGTTCAGACTAACCTATAGAGTGGATAAACTGACCCACTGGCATTGGAGTCACCAGCCTCCACCTGTTAAATTTGCTGGGTTTTTTTTTTTTTTAATGTTGTCAAATTAAGGCACATTAATATATTTGAGTGGGTTTTTTTAAATTAAGTATTCTCATCCCTTTCCCCTAAAAAAGCCTGCCATTAGCCCTAACCTTGAACCGTCAGCAACTGGGAATGTGTGTGAATGAAGCCCCAGTGAAATCGAGCCCATGCGTTATTGACAGATTTACCGCCAGGGAGCTGTCCGTGGTCCTGGCTCTAGATCCTAAGACAAACAGGTCAACCCTTCATGTATCAGATCATACTGTGGAAGCCAGGAGGAGGAGGATTTATAGCGAATGTCCACACATTAACTAGTTAAAAAGAAACAGTGTTGCTTAGAACAACTCTTTGCAGACCCTGCAGTCTGCAATAGAACAATCGCGTTAATAGCTGCACCAGTCTGTATTTTGGATTCAATAAACTTAGAATTAATGTGGACCAGCTTTACCGTGAAATAACATGCAGCAGATTCCAGAAGAGGCAGCATTTTTCTGCCTCCAAGATCCAGCCATGTGTGTCATTAAAGAGAGAGGGGGGGGAGAGGTCTAGTCCAGAGGGAGGTGTCCATGAGTAAAAATGTCTAAGACCACTAGGAGTCTGAACAGAAAGAGGAAGAAGCTGAGAGCTACGCCCACTTCCTGTTCAGGCTGTTAATAATTCAATGAGTACCTTCTAGGAAAACCACCCTAGAAGGTATCAGTGATCTTAACCATTTCACCCAATTACCTGGTGAAACATTAACCATAGGTTTTGACTGCAATTTTAATTATCCAACATTTTAAATAAAAGCCAAGAGCCTTACCTCAAGGGCAGTCCTGAGAACTGCAAACACTGTAAGCTATGATTCTGCTGCCTGGGTCTTACACCACTGCAAGCCCTCTACCTGAGTGGGTGGGGTGAGGGAATCCTAGGAGAAAGTCCACAATTGTCTATATGTTCCTAAGACCACCTGTCTTCCTCAGTACAAATCACCCTGAAGTCTAAACTTCTCCAAGAGACTTAGGTCTGGGTACAATCCTTCCCACCGCTTGGCTTTGGAAGCATGATGATCATATTTGACAGCTGGTCACTGGCATGTCTGTTGGTCACTTGCAGCAGCTGCTTGGGTTGTTGAGTTCAAGTAGTTTTACTGGCCCATTGTCTTGCTCCACCTCACATGCACTGCCCTTTCTTGCCCGGACAGGAACTTCCCTTACCTATAGCAGATTCTTGAGCAGCTGTTTGCAGCAACACCAGCCGTGCTACCTCTTAAGATGCATAGCAGATTGGAAGGCTCAGGTATCGGTCCACCCCTGAATGCAGAAAAGGGGGCCCTCCAGATACCGTTGCCCTGTATCTTTCACTCCTGAGCCAGCAAGCCACGTTCAGCCTTTCTTGATTTCTTGGCCACATCAGTTTCACTATCTGCATCACTCTCTCCCCCCCTCCCCCCATCTTTATGAACTACCTTTTTGGGATTGACCTCTGCTTGCCTCTACAGTCACCCTACAATTTTGCTTTGCCCCTTGTTTAGATAATTCCGCTGGCTAAGAAATGCCTTTCTGGGTAAAGATTCAGCTCCTCATTCTTTCTGGTTTTGTTGATGCTGCTATTCATCATCATCATCATCATCATCATCATCATCATCATCATCATCGTCTCACTCTTCAGCCAAAAATGGTTCCAGAGTGGCTTACATACAATTGATTAAAGAAACAAACAAAGAAGGCAGTCCCTGCCTGCAGGATTACAGTAAAAAAAGAAAAAAAGTCATGACACCAAAGGAAAAAAAGATGGGGAGGGAAGCAGGGGGGAAGCTGCAGCCTGCTGGAATGGCTGCTGGTGGTGACAGTTGAGAGAGGAACATCTTCTAAGTTAGAGGAGTCAGGTAGCAGATGACATAAAAGACCTCTCCTGAGATTCCGGAGAGCTGGTGCCAGTCAAAGTGGAGAATTCATGGCTAGATGGACTGATAGTATGGCCTGGCATAAGGCAGCTTTCTGTGTTCCTGAGCCTGTCCTTCAGTCCTTACTGAAGTCATATACATCTTAAAGGAGTATCTGCCACTGTGATTCTAAATTCCACACCAGTGCAAGCTGGAAGTTTTATTAACTACATTTCCAAAAGCTATCAATTTATTTCCTCTTTCTCCCTAAAGCTTGTTGAAATTATAGTGCTCATAAATCTGAAGGCCTGACAGAAGAGAGAACAGAAATTAGTTTGGGCCTGGCAAAGCGTCATCTTTCAATTGAACACTTACCTAACTATCGATCAGGAGAAATCCTTTGCACATACAGTAATACCTTGGATTGCAAGTAACTTGGTTTGAGAGCGTTTTGCAAGACAAGCAAATTTTTAAATATTTATTTATTTATTTATTTGCTTGATATACAAGCAACGTCTTGCAATACAAGTACTGTAGTACGGCTTAAATTAAAAATCTCTACAAATTTTTTTGGGGGAATTTCGTTTTGATATAAGAGTGTTTTGGATTACAAGCACGTTTCCGGAACGAATTATGCTCTCAATCCAAGGCATGACTGTACTCACATATATTGACACCTAATTTCACAGGGAACATCTGTCTAAGGCTTAGGGCAAACCAAAACATCTTTTGGAACACAGGTCCTTTTGGAGCCAGCCCATTGTGTCATTATGCCTCCTGTTTTTCTTGTACTCCATGTGGTCATGCATTCCCACCCCCTCCTTCCAAACCAAAGCAGTTTTAGCAAATATTCTAGGATTCATTCTGTGATAGCACCACAATATCCCCTGTCCTTATCGTCCCAACAGTAGTGGGCCAAGTGCTACAGACTTGACGGCCTCCAATATTTGAGATTCACCTGCCAACTCCTTCTCTTGAGCCAGAAATCACCTCCTTCCACACACATACCAGGCTCCTGGGTGTTCGTCCTGAGCCCATAACTGGAGCAAAATAGCTCTGTAGGAGCGGGTAACCCAGCAAAGGTCTAGGGGAGACTGAGAACTTATGTATTCATTGTGTTTTTATGATATTGTTGGTGTGTAATTGTACACCATGATGGAACCCACTTTTGTGGGTGAAGGGGTGCCTAGAAATGTTTAAATTAAATACATAAATACGCTTTTAGTTAGGGGAGTGTCCGCAAACAGAGAAGAACCACTAGCAGAATTTTTCATTTGAAAGCAATGCTTAAGGCCCCATTAGCAGAGCCAAATATAGTCAGTGGCAGTTTTAAACTGACCTCTTAACAATATTACTAATGCTTTAAATGGGTGTGAGTTTAAATGCTTTGGTGTAAGTGGTGGAATGGGCTATTCGTTAATCCTGAACCAATATTACCCTTTCCCTTTTTGCAAGGTCAAATCCAGCGTGTGCTCCCAAATTTAGCATCATTTTGAACAATACTTCTGGTGATGCTACAAAGATCAAGTATGCATCCACCAAATGTTGGGCTCAAATATCCGTAGTGCCGGCCTCCCATAAGAAAAGTCCCAGGGCATGTTCTGAAGGTGCAAGGTGCAGCAACCTTGCTGAAGCAACACCATGGCATGGTTAGGACAACAATGGCAGGGGCGAGCTTTTTCAGCCCAAAGGCTGCATTCCAAACTGGGGAACATCTTGGGGGCCACACTCTGTCTGCGGGCTGGGCCCAAATCTGCTTCTGACCCATTTTAAGCCTACTCAGTAGTAAGCAGGACAAGTCTCTGCATGTTTACTCAGAGGTAAGCAGGACTAACTCACTCAGCAACACTTTCAAATCGCATCCCAAATACCAAGCCTCTCTGTGTCTACTCAGAAGTAAGCAGGACTAACTCACTTGGCAACACTTTCAAATCACATCCCAAATACCAAGCCTCTCTGTGTCTACTCAGAAGTAAGCTGACTAACTCACTCAGCAACACTTTCAAATCATATCCAAAATACCAAGCCTCTCTTCATGTCTACTCAAAAATAAGCAGGACTAACTCACTTGGCAGGCTAATGTGGTCTTTTTCTTAATTGGTTTAATTTTCTTTTTCATCTCTCTCTTTTTTTTCTTTGCAAAATTGACTACAGGTAATGTCAATGGAACACCTCAGAACACTGCATATCTGTGTGTGAAGCTGTGGCCTTGCAGCAATTTTATATATATATAAAAGACTGATTATCTAGATAAACAGGAAAAAAAATCTATGTTCATTTACATCAAATGAAGCCTCCATTATTGTAATGTATTTACACTGTCAACTCCGCCTAAAAGGATATTCAAAATTATTGCAGAAGGTTGAAACCTTAGAGCCCACCTCGACAAACCATTCACCACGTCAGCGGTCTTTGCTCATTTGAGTAGCCCCATTTGAGTGCAGAGATTTACAAGGGCCAGCCTTTTGTTTTGCAGACATACGCTACGCTAGCAATGCTTAGAACTAAAATGGCGTTTATGACTTTAAAAGATGCACAGGGAAAATAATTCCTTGCTGCTCCAAGAGTTATGCATATTTGGTTGCAATGATCTCCAGCAATTTTGGTGTGGTGGGGGACTGATACAGTAAACTCAACAGCAAATCTAAATAGACATTTCTCTATATTTATTGCTCCACAGGGACCATAGATGGATTTCACCTCACTTTCCTATGCCACGAGCAAATTACATTGAAATCCTTCCAAGAACTGAAATGATACGTTTATAAATCCTCCTTATTGAACTCCTGGCCTCAAGTAACTTTATTATAATAAAACATTTAGGTGGGTTTTCTCCTTTCATTTATTTTGGAAATGTCTTCCGCTTACAGGGAAAGAAGTGTCAGCCTTTTGTAATCTCGCCTCCATATGCTGAATTTTGTGCTGCAATACAAGCATGCATCAAATAATAAAATCACACCCCAGTGTATCCGATATGTAATGAATTCCTGCATGTGCTGTTTTATTCATCGGGCTGATTTATGAACACTTAAAGTACACAGCCACCTTAAACAACTTAAGGTTGATTGGTCTGGAGCTGTACTGTGATCCAAGATAACACTGGGTCTCTGCCATCATTTGAAACAATTGTCTGGATGCCTGTGGGGACAAACAACCTTGGTTTAAAGGGTTTAGGTGATTCAAGAAAAGAACACCAATCCTATTTATTTAAAATGAAAGCACCAGTACGCTGAACTAGGCCAGAAGACTGAATCTGAACAGAATTGGCTCTTGTCTATGGAGTATGCTCTTCAAATAAATGTCCAGATTAGATGTCCAGATTAGATGTCACATTAGGAGATCCATCATCAACTCTCCCACTGTTTTTAAAAGGTTTAATGGCTGCCAAGGTGGGAGAGAGATCCAATAGAGATACTGAGATAGTGGTGCTGTGGGAAGGAGGGTTCATCCTTTTGCCCAAGGTATTTTTCTTATTAAAACCTGTGGTTGACAGCAAATCATTAGACCAGTCTTCCCCAACCTGACTGGGGGGTACTGGGAGTTGTAGTCCATCATGTGTGGAGGGTACCAGGCTGGGGAAGGCTGAAGTAGGGTGCAATCCTATGCAGATTTAGACAGGAAAAAAGTCGTACAACTCCCAGCATTCCCCAGCCAGCATGGCTGGGTTCAGACAACACAATAATTCACATTTCAACAACAACCTAGGGTTCAATAACAACCTACACTCAACCCATACTCAACCCTTGAGTGTGGGTTATTGTGCTGTCTGAACCCAGTCGCTGTTTCACTCTGACTGATGGTAGGGCAGGCCCTACTGTTTACCTTTTCAGACCCGGCATCCTCTTTTAAGACTTTATTTTTAATTTAGGGTGTTTTTAAATGCAGTTTTAAGTTACTGAAAATAAATATTGTCAAATTTAACAGTATCTATAAATAGGAGTCAAAATAATCTACATGACACTCTGATCAGTCAAGGCTTATCTACGTTTTAACCTTAATCTGCAACATGGAATTCACTCACAGTGCAAACCTATGCATGTCTACTCAGATGTAAGCTCCATTAAGTTCAATTGGACTTACTTCCAGTTACGTTTGTATAGGATTGCAGCCTTAGTGCTACTGGTTTTTTTACTTTGTAACAGCACAATCCTAGGCATGTTTACTCAGAAGTAAGTCCCACTACATTCAATGAGACTTACTTACTAGAAAGGGTTTATAGGATTTCAGTCTTATTTATTTATTTATTTATTTATTCTATTTATACCCCTGCCTTTCTTCTTGCAAGGAACCCAAGGCAGCTTACATAATCCTTCTCCTTCTCTCCATTTTATCCTCACAACAACCCTGTGAGGTAGGTTAGGCTGAGAGTCAGTGACTGGCCCAAAGTCACCCAGTGAGTCTCATGGCCGAGCGGGGAATAGAACCCGGATCTCCCAAGTCCCAGTCCAACACTCTCACCACTACGCTACACTGGCTCTCTTATATTGCAATCCTATACATGTATACTGAGAAACAAGTCCCACTGAGTTCAATGGAGCTTACTCTCAGGTAAGTGGGTATAGGATTGCAGCCTCAGGCTTACCTGGAAGTAAGTCCCACTGAACTCAGTGGGACTTACTTCTGAGTAGACATACACAGAATTGCAGTATTTGTGTTTCTTCTCCTTTTCTCTCCCTGTTCCCTGTCCTGTCCAACTTTCTTTTCCCTCTCCCCTCTTAAAAAACAACTTAAGAACAGAATATTCACACTAAGTCCTGGTACTACCCTTGTGGGTCAACATTTTCCTGTTGAAAACCAACAAATTATAAAGCAATTTGTAGCACCTCATCTCACGGAATTTAAAATTATCACCAGCTTATTACAGTTTGGCAGGGTAAATATGTTTTGAGTTAATGCAATAGTAATGCCTTTTAATCTTATCTACCTTACAAGCTTGCTCCCAACCTCTCCAGTGGGTTGTAACGTAAGTGCCCTGGCTACATCAATTACATTTCCATTAGCATTTCAGATATCTCTTTTGATATATAGCATTATCTGAGTGCAGACACAGGAAATGTCAATATTGTCTTTCCCTTCATTATGCTAATCGCACTGCGTAATTTAGCAGGTTATGGTTCTTAAAAAGGAGATGGAGATATTTATGCTGAGATAACATTTCCAAGAAGCTGGCCTGAACCAACACAGCAGTAAACTGTGCAAATATGCAAGCTGGGCGAATGGTCAGAACTGAGAATTACTGGTGACTTCGGTCATCCTATAAATATTTCAGTTCTTGTGCCCGCCCAGCCTGATCCAGCACTCTGCTATTATTTTATTTATTTAAAAATATTATTCTCAACTTTCCATATCAATGCTCAAAGTAGCTACAACAACATAGGGTCTTATGATTCATAGATCATAGAGTTGGAAGGGGCCTCATTGCAGGAAACTAGAGGAGAGGTCTCCCATCCAAGTAATAACCAGGCCCAACCCTGCTTAGCTTTCCACAGCCAGTGTGAGCCACATGGGTGAGGATCATTTTCCAACCCAAAGACTACATTCCATTGTGGAGAACCTCTCCTGTGGTGGGGGAACTACATTCCAGTGGTGGGCGGGGCCAAAGTCAAAGGGGTGGAGCCAAAAATAAAAATCGCCAGAATATTGTAGCTTAACGCTCTTACTTGCCAGTAACTAAGCCTTGGGGAGGCATTTCAACCTTTTAGTGTGGGAAAAGCTGCACAAAACTCAGGAAACCACCAAACTCTTCGTGGTTGAAAGAAAGTGGGTGGGGCCATCTGGGCAACCCCAGAAGGCCAGATTGGGATCCCAGGAGCCCCAGTTTCAGCCCCAGGGCCTGAGTTCCCCACCCCTGACATAGGACTACCTCTTTGTTGGCTTTTCGGTAAAGGGGGCAGCCTCACACTCATACCTGTTTACACGTGCAGTGCTGCTCCCCTCCAAAGAAGCTAATGAGTCAGTCTGCCCACTCAGGAGATCTGTGTTTGTCCTAAAGTTCATGTAGGGTTTTGGATTGGGACACAAGCATACTTATAGTTGATGCAAGTGCCAGGGCCTGTGGCTCATGCTGGCTCAGCTTGTCTGAGCATGGAAAGCTAAGCAGGGTCATGCTTGGTTGTTACTTGGATGGGAGACCCCTCCTCTAGTTTCCTTCATTGAGCAGGGGGTTGGACTCGATAGTCTTGTAGGCTCCTTCCAACTCTATGATCTATGAAATCTATGAAAGGACAGTGAAGCGGCAGGGGCAGCTGTCTCATATACAGTCATGCCTTGGACTGAGAGCATAATTCGTTCCGGAAACGTGCTTGTAATCCAAAACACTCTTATATCAAAACGAAATCCCCTCCCAAAAAAAATTGTACAGAGATTTTTAATTTAAGCCGTACTACAGTACTTGTATTGCAAGACATCACTTGTATATCAAGTAAATAAATAAATAAATAAATATTTAAAAATTTGCTTGTCTTGCAAAACGCTTTCAAACCAAGTTACAGTACTTGCAATCCAAGGTATTACTGTATATGGAGCTGAAAGAAAAGGAGGCAGTAGTGAGGGAAAGAAAGGGGATACAGTACATTAAGGAGTCCGGAGATTAGTTTGGCCTCTAGCAGGAGCACTGGCAGCAGATGAGGTGGCAAACCCGTATCTGGACTATACCACTTCAGATTGCAGGCCAAAAGGCTCTCATGCCTGCATGTTCCTACCTACCAAACTGTCTTCACATAGAAAACATGCCTTTTCTCCCTGACATGCTAGCTTGCTGTGTACTGGAATTATTTTAACTGGAGGAGCATTCAAATTGTGTGAGCTCCCACCTGAAGTGATACAGTCCAGACACAGGTTTACCATCCTCCTCAGCTGCTTGAGACGAGGCCCTAGTTCTTTGGCTCTGTGGTTTCTAGCTTATGTCTATAGCTATTGTTTGAAAGGAAGAAACCAGAGAGTCTCAAGACTTGATCCACAAGCAAATATGTGGAACGCAATCAAATAGGAACATATAAAGTTGGCTTATACCAGGTGCGACGGCTTGTCCATCTAGTCCAGTATTGTCTTCTACAATGACTAGCAGAAACTCTCCAGGATTTCAAACAGAGATCTTTCCCATCCCCTACTATCAGATCCTTTTGAACTAGAGATGCCAGGGATTGTTTGAACCTGGGACCTTCTGCATGCAAAGCATGCACGCTGCCACTGAGCTATGGCACCTCCTCTAAAGGGGCAGGATACAAGTCTGCCTGGCAGTTACTCTCTCTTCCCTGGCGACCTTTCCCCTCTTCCCAAGTTGTTCTCAGGAAAGTCACTTTGCACATGCTCAGGGGACATGCTTTTCTTTACTGCTACGACGACTATCACCACCACATGTTTTCCATGGTTGAGCCACACAGAAGCAGTGTTAGGGGGAGGCCTACTAAGGCTGGGACCCCAAATCTTTCATTTGGAGACCTGAATCTCTGGGAGGCCATGTGACCCTGTCTATGCGCACTTGCTGAAATAAAGGGACAGGGGCCCTGAAGATCTCTGTTGCAGCTAATCCCCCGGTTTAGTTGGCTTTTTGCCCACATGTGCTTCACCTCCTGTGTCCCTCACCTGAATCTTTCTGCCTGAGTTTTTTTTTTCTGATGCCCTCCTCTCCCCTATCTATATATCCCCCCCTTTTTTTACAAACAGGGGTGTCCTTAGGGACAGGGTCCTTTAAAGACACACAGACACAGAAATTTTACAGCAGGGCTCTCCAACCTTGGGTCCCTAGAGGTTGCTGGACTACAGCTCCCAGAATCCCTTGCCATTAGCCATGCTGGCTGGGTATGCTGGGAGCTGTAGGCCAACAACATCTGGGGACCCAAGGTTGGAGAGTCCTGCTTTAGAGCATATGTGAATTAGCACATGCAAATTTGTGCTCTCTTTTTTTTGGTCTTGTGGGCCTGAGCTCCAGATCTTTTCGAAACCTAGCACCACCCCTGGAGCCATTATGGACTCTGCTGCAAATTAAGCCCTGAACGTGCACTCTAGAATGGGCAGAGATGTGACTGATTATTTAGGACTTGTCTAAAGGCTTCTCTGCTATCATTGCACCAGCTACATTGGTACAAACCTGGGCAGGTAAAAATTTGGCTGCAAGATATTCACATGAAGCTACTGCTGAGTTTTACAGTTCAGAAGGATGGGCCTGCCCACCTTGCCTTTCACAGGAGTTGCCATAGCCACATCCATCACAGCAACATATATGTTTAGAATTAGGGCACCAGAAAGTCAGATTCTCTTCCAGTCACATGAACCAAGCCAATCCATTACCTAAGTATAAAGCTTTAAGAAAACTCAGTCTCAAACCATCGTTTTGTCAATAAAATGTCATCTCGGCAATATAACTTCCAGGTGGCTGGATACTTTTTTTGCATGCTTAATTCTACAGATGCATTAAGCAGTGTTATACACAGCATCAATCAAAAAGAATGGTCAATATGGAGATCATATTTAAACCACTGATGCTACAAACATGCTCAACACTAAGCTTTCTTCCTCTGCCCGCCCGCCCCCACTCCCAATGAATCAACATAGATCTTTATAAAGGCCATCAAGACTGTGTCTCAGGACTAGCACAAGCTCTCTTCTTAGGACAAAGCTCCCTCAAACCGTTCTTTCTTCCCTGCTCCCAAACTTTTATTTTTCTGTTCCCAACAGTATCAGGGACCCCAATTCATCCCAATCCCTTCCTCTTTGACCTCTCACACTGACAAACCCATCCTATTGCAGGCTGAACAATCAGCACATGACATGACTGCAGCCTAGTTTAAACTCCAGCATCAGTCTCCAAGGGAAGAATGCTAATTTTCTCCAAAATACAGTTCTCTTTGCAGGCTTTGAAAGGTCTAATTGATTTGCATGCTTGTATTTGAATTCCAATTGTTCTATCAAGTTACTTTCCTTAAAGTAATGAGTGTACATTTTAAATTCTTGCTTGTGTTTAATACATTCCCATTGTTTGAAGGTGTGTGTGTGTTTGGTTTCTCCCTCTTTGCCATAGACACAGTATTGCCAATGTTAAAAAGATCCTTTGTGTATCTTAAGAACATGTGCAAATTTGTACATGTATCTAAGGGATACATGTACATTGACAGCCAGTGTGGCGTAGTGGTAGAGTGTTGGACTGAGACTTGGGAGATTGAGGTTCTAGTCTCCACTTGGCCATGAAGCTCCTGGGGTAAACCTCGGGCCAGCCGTTGACTCTCAGCCTAACCTACCTCACAGGGTTGTTGTGATAAAATGGAGAGGAGGAAGTGGATTAAGTAAACCTCCTTCCTTGGGTTCCTTGTGGGGGGGGAGGGGAAGGTGGGATATAAATATAATAAATAAATATATCAGGGAGCAATCCTATACAGTGATGCCTTGGATTGAGAGCATAATTCATTCCGGAAACGTGCTTGTAATCCAAAACACTCTTATATCAAAACGAAATTCCCCTAAAAAAATTTGTACAGAGATTTTTAATTTAAGCAGTACTACAGTACTTGTATTGCAAGACGTCGCTTGTATATCAAGTAATAAATAAATAAATAAATATTTAAAAATTTGCTTGTCTTGCAAAACGCTCTCAAACCAAGTTACTTGCAATCCAAGGTATTACTGTACATGTTTAGGCAGAAAAAAAGTCCTACAGCTCCTAGCATGCCCCAGCTAGCCATGCTGACTGGGGGATGTGAGAGTTGTAGGACTTTTTTCTGTCTAAACATGCATAGACTTGTACCCTAGAAGAAGCATACAACAATTGGGATTTGCCCTTCAAAATGATGCAGTTTCTCTGGAAGGTAATACAATGAACTTTAAATGATCTTCCGGACCCTTCTCCAACGAAGATCATGTCCTGTGAAACTTCATCAGAATGGCCATTAATTCAGTTGCTTCCTTCCAATTACTTTCCCCAAAAAAATCCAGTTCAAAGCACGGAAATTAATGTGACAAAATGTTGCCTTCCCCTGGAAAATTATAGATGTCATGACAACAAATCGCTGCCATCCACACAAATAAGCTGGTAAAGCAGCAGAATCACTGAGATTTATTTTATTTGTGTTTGATATTTTCAGTGTGTCTGCATTTTAAATGCATTTTAATGTAAAGGTTAATGCAGTTTTAATCAAGGTCATATGGCTACTCTAATGGCCTACTCTTTTAAAACCTCTTTAGCTGGCTAGACAGATATTATTAGCATTGAGTGCCATTAGGGACGGAAAAAGCATGGGTTTGAGTCAAAATGATTCTTACACATTAAATTAATTTTCAACCCAAAATTACATTCATTACATACATTTTCAAAAATTTAAGAAAAATTGCATTATCAATATATTTCCCATCATAGGCTCCTGTGAACTGCCCACCTATTATCTATAATAGTATTAACAGGCCAGCTGCTACTCCACCTATTAAATATTGTTTCCTATCCAGTGGTGTCAACCTCCAGCCCTCAGCAGAATGATGTCTGAGCTGCAAAATTAGGACAATTAAACTGCCCCTTCCTTGGCTATTGATCACTTCTGAAGTGAGAAATGATTGTATTAGTACTCACACTGTAGGCTAACCCAACAGTATTATGTCATAATGGCATGCCCATTTCTGTGTCCAAGCCATAGGAAACTCATATAGTTTTCACCTGGAACCAAATATTTATGGCTGGCAACAGGTAAAGCCTGCTGTGTCTGAATCAAATAGAATCAAATTGGTTTAACTAGAATTTATATGCTAATTTGATTCTATTCAGTTTGGGCTTAATCAGAACAATGGGTTCCTTTAACAGTACAGGTGCTAAATTAGTAGAGCTAGAAATACAGTATTATCACAAGTAACTGCTGTTATTAATGGATTCCCATATATATATCTGAATTGTGTAGAAATGTCACATACCTACATCTTGTCATATACCTACATCTTGTATTTCCTGGTCTTTTGAGCCCTCTGTTTACATTTCCCCCCCTCTGTACCAGTACATATGTGTATATATCTGCCAACAGAGGATAATGCTTCATACATTTGAAGTGGGTTTCAGTCCCAGAAAGCTTATGCCGCAATAAATGCTAGTTTGAAGGTGTCACTGTCACAAGACTCTTGTTAGATTGGTCATTGCCCAGAGTAGCCGGGTTCCGGCTAGATGGGCGATCTAGAAATACAATAAATAAATAAATAGATCTGTTTGGGGCAGATGACTGTACAGAGGGACAATTCATTGCTACATTTATTATAAATACCACACTTATATATAGTACTTTTATAGTGCTCTTCACATATGTTATTTAACATTTAATCGTGCACTTAAATTAAATTCTATGATACTGTTTACATGCTTTACTTGTGAAAAGGGAGCAAGTCACATTTGATTATAAATCTCCCCAAATCAGGGCATCCTATAAGATCATTACAGGCACCCAGAAAATGACACCCACCTTCCCCTTTGCCACTATTCTGCTAAAATGAAAGAGAGGAGATTAAGTGACAGATGCCAGGAGACCCTGTGAAATAAATCAACTATCCAAGACTTCCTGCATTGGAACCAGTCCTTTTACATCTCACTTCCAGTGAAATCTGCTGTTTCTTGGGATTGGGTGGTGCATCTTGATACATTAAGATAACATTACTTTGGAGAAGGACAAGAGAGCTGAAGTAGGTAGGAAAGGGATTGAATGGGGAATTTGATTCATATTTTCTCTCCCATCTTTCCCCCCTCCCCCCAATTCATTTTTTAGATTAGTAGCTTGTGAAGCAGAGAATAATCTTTATATCTGCACACAGGGTTGCCTGCCTCATGTCCTTGGTGTAGAGCAGGCTACAAATCTAACTAGCAGAGTGTAATGGAAGCCATGTGCAAAAAGGTATTAAGCTAAAGTTAAGATCACACTGAGGGCAATCACATATTACATTTTTTTTAGGTGAATGTAATACACACATATCATCCAGGGACCACCATCGGAGAGCCATGATTGGTTACAGCTCCCTGCTGAGTGTGCAGTCAGTGGCAAACCCTGGCTTCTCTCTGTGTAATGTGTGAAATGGCTCTGAGAAATCTATGGAAACATTCCATTAAATGATCCCATTCCACTAAAGAGTCACAGAGCAAGGTGTGATCAATGTCATTGTGAATATGTCCCTGCATATAGAAAATCAGCACAGGCAACAACACTTTCCCCCAACCTGCTAGCTTTCCATGGGTCATGCTTTTTTCTTAATCTGGAGAAGCATTCAGTCATGCAACCCCCAGTCCTCAAGCTGAAATAGAAGAGTCCTAGGAGGGCTGTAGCACATGATTTCCCTCACCAGGTGGACTGGCCTTGATCCCATCAACACTTCTCATGGCATGCCCAGCCCATGACAAGCATATCTGTGTTCACTGTTGCAAAAATCCATCCAATCCCAACCAAAATACACACACTGCATTGGCTTCCAATTAGATTCCCCTACTGAAATCAAATCAAGGGAATTTAAAAGGATATAATTTCACCTGGATTGTGCCCTAAACTTCTTTTTTAATGGCTTCTCAGTCTCTCATGCGTTTGAATGACTGAACTCTTCCTCAAAAATCAGATGGGCTCTTTATCCTCTCTGCCACGTTTCCAGCGGTGGACTCTGCAGTGGTGAGAGTGTTGGACTGGGACTCGGGAGATCCGGGTTCTAGTCCCCGCTCGGCCATGAAACTCACTGGGTGACTTTGGGCCAGTCATTGACAGCCTAACCTACCTCACAGGGTTGTTGTGAGGATAAAATGGAGAGGAGGAAGACTATGTAAGCCGCCTTGGGTTCCTTGCAGGAAAAAAGGCGGGGTATAAATATAATAAATAAATAAATAAACAAATTATTCCAGAGTAATAGCCGCATTTGGCCGTTTGAAATTTAAATTCAGTTGTTTTAAAATTAGGTTGATTTTACGTTTTTTTTTTTAACGGCATGCCAAAAGGCAGTTTATCAGATTGGGGATTATCTTTTCTTCCTCCCAAAATAGCATCTCTTTTCATTAAAAGGTCACAGCAAGCACTTGAATGAATGACAGTATCTGAATTGTTGTTACAAAACGACACGAAGGGCTTTTTCTTCATTGGAACTTCTGCGGTGATCGCTGTCCTTCACGAAATGGTCCTCGCTTGTTACATAACTTTCATGCTGATATTTCCCCCGAGCAAAGATCAAAACGCATTTGGAACTGGGAAGGATTCTTGTTTCCTTTCCAATTAATCCCGTGTGACAAACGAGAGCAGCTCTCACAAAGAGCTGTCGGTCTTTCCATGACCAGCCTTTAAATATAATGGTCATGATGATTGCTTTTTTTAAATCCAAGTCTCTGACGTATCGTTCAATATACAGAAGTGAGAGCAACCCTCAGTCAAGCAGATGCTTTCGCACAGCCCGATTACACTTAACTTGGACGTAAGTCATGCTGAAATCAATGCTGAGTCATGCTGAAATCAATGGGATTTACTTCCAAGCAATTGCATTTAGGATCGCAGTGTAAAAGAATCCACTTTAAGCTCCCAAAGGAAGAGAGATACGCCCAAACAGGATATTAAGGCGCAGGTCTTTGGGGTTGTAATTTCACCTAGTTCCTAAATAAATTGCTTTGGAACTATTAGAACCAACCCGACTTGTGTCTACAAGTTTTTTTGGGCGTGTGTGTGTATTTAAGTTTTTGTTTATTTGTTTTTGTTGCGATCCTAATAAGCCACTTGAATGGAAGTACGGGTTGCAAATGAAATTAGGAGACCAAGTTTCCTAATAATATAGCAGGACAATAAAAGAGTCACAGTTTACACCACTATATTCCAAAAGAAGCGTATGCAAACTGTTAGTGGAAGCTGTGGAATGACTTACAAGCACTGATTTATATGCATTCCAAACCGCTTGTGCAAAAGAAAGAAGGGGGGGGGAGTAGTCCGAAACTCCTTGTTATGTATATCATTGCACGTGTGTTTACAGGCTGAACTTTTAAAGAAGATTGTGTAATTACATACGTCTGTATGCAACCAAGCATATATATATATATATATATATATATATATATATGTTTGTGTTCTCATATGTGTATCTGGATGTGTGTAAAACCTGTATGTGACTACTACTAGATCTCCACCTGTTCAATGAATTGTATAAACATGATGTCCCCGACACGGGCTGTGTCGGGCCATAACAAGGAGTGGCTGCCCCACTTCAGGGTATGACAATTTTCTCATGATTACTTCTTAGAATTACTGTTTATTTACTAACTGCCCATCAGAGTTTCATTGCATTTTCAAACATATTTTCAAGCATATTTTCATTACAGATTATCCTACTTTTTAGTATTATTTCTCTCCTACTTGATGGGGAAATTAGAGGTAAATGCGCTATTTATGTATTTATTCCGCAAAATTGAGTATTTAACATCCCCCCAAATAAATTTACAGATAACATTTTATTGCATCTCGAAACCACTCGCTCGACGGGGGCTTTCCTCTGCCCCCTCCTCTGCCCCCTCCCTTCCTCGAATTAAAAATTCGACGCCTTCAACCAAGCTGTTGAAGACGAATGAGAGCAGAGTAGTTAAAACCCACATTATATAGTTCTGTCTAGTACCAAATTACGTGTGCTGACCCATATATTTTAAGATTGGAAACGGACTCCAGTCGTTTAAAATACTGCAACGTCGATAGGACTAATTAATTGGAAATAAGAAAACGAAAGAATACAATTAAACGAGCAGAGAATCATTTTCTAATTTAATAGAGGGACATTTATAAAGATCACAAGCTAAAAGGCATGGAATGATTCTATCGACATGGTGTTAAATCAGAGAGGCTTAACTTGGCGGGGGACTTGGGAGCAGCTTCTGCTACTGAGAATGCAGCTTTTGCTACTCATCTGCGACAGCGTTTTGACCCGATCCAAGCTTGCGGCCTCACCATTAGTCTTCTCTCCTCTCCCTTCTGTTATTTTTTAAATCAGCGTATTACAGGAAGACACAGTCCCGCCCGCATCGTGCCCAGCCCTTCTAGAGAAACTGACTTCCTCACAGACTTCTTACCCAGGGAAGCTTTTAACTTTTCTATCCTGGGCGTTTAAACACGAGCAATACCGCAGGCCTTGTCAGTTGCCAAGTGAAACTGACAAAAATGATAAGATCACCCCTTCCTCCACTTACCCGACGCTTTCCACGGGGCCCCTCTTCAGCATGTTGCTGCTTTATTAGTGCCCCATTTCCTACCCATAATTTATTGCAATAAAACAGACACCCGGGGTCCTCTTAAATTGTCTTTTCATAATGAATAAATTTAAGCGGGCTAATTAATATCTAAACTAACCCAATTTGTCAAGTTGATTTGTATTTTACTTAATTGTGAAAGTAATTACCACACGGGCAAATTAACAGCTTTCTGGAAATGACCGAGGCTGGGTTTTTATTTCCTTCCTGGGCTAAGAAAATTCATCCCCCCCACCCCAGCTCTTGATGTGATGAATAAAAGTCATAAATCTGGATGATTGGTGCAGGCAAAGTCTAAATGGCTTCATATTTCATTTTAGGTTTAATAGAAATATTCATGCTCCGTTTTAATGAAATTAAATCGAAGGGGGGGATGGGACTATTCAGCGAGCCTGGGTTTAAAGGGACACGCACACGTGTCCCCCCCGCCCCATATTTGAAAAAGTGTTTTGTTTGTTGACGGTTTTGTTGTTAAAATTCCGAAGGATGTTTTCCTGAAGGTCATCAAGCCATCGATATTTCTGAAAAGCAGATTAGAATATGAGAAATGCAAAAAAAAATGTAAATACCCTGCCGGGAAACAAAGGAGATCTTCTCTGCTCCACGCCTCAGCAATAACCTAGTGAAGCTGAAAGTGGATTGCCAACTTTTCACCTAGCTCCTGCTCCTGCGCCTTTAACGCAGGCTTGATCCGCAGGAATTAGTAGGTGGTGAAAATGTTCATTTCCAAGCGGTGTAAAGATGAACCGGCTGACCTCTGAAGACCAGTCGCTGTTAAGAGGCACAGCTTCAGCAATCGAAATCCTAGCCAAATGTTTTGGGGAGGGGGGATTAAAATCGATTTAAACCCACTGGAGTCTTTAAGAATGTGTCGGCTCTTAGCTTCAAGCATTTCTGTGTTAATGGAATCCGGATATAGGCCTATCAGTTCTTAGGTATTTCAGGAAAGAGTACCCCCCCCCTCAAAAAATACACACCCAGATTTATCAGAGCGGCTAGGAGTAAACAGGGGGGGGGACGACGACACCATCAAGTTGTGTTTTCATTGATGGAAGAAACAGGTGCCAAAGTAGGATATGGGGTGGTTAAGAGATGGAGCCTTCGGGGCGCCATTGTTGTAATTTGTCAATGGAAGCTTGGCTGCTGCTCCTCCATTAAAAGGCTACGAAAATTACTGCTCTGCTTGCTTTCTAACCTCAGTTCTGTAACTAGGCCCTTAGCCAAACAACAACATCTTCCCGTTCGCTCCAGATGCTATCCTTTTCTTTTAGAACGAGGCAGTCCAACTATGTTAAGAATATACAAGGAAAAATAGAAATGTATATTCTTTTGCAACCCTATAAACTCACCTGGGAGTAAGCCCCATCGCACACAGAGGGAATTGCTTCTAAGTAGACATGCATAGGATTGCACTGCAGACTCCCTTGCGTCTTGAAGTAGAAAAATAAAACAGAGAATACTTTGCAGTTATCTCGCTTTCTTCCAACACTATCTTGTCCTTGTTTACTAGGAAGTAAGTCTTCACGTGTGCATTCGCACACTGGTGCGTGTACATAGTATTCCAGATTTAGAATCTTCTAAGAGAATTACACACATTATTTCCCTACATTGAGTCCTGAAAAGACTGCAGTCCGATTTAAACTGGGGGTGTCTGGATTCACATATGCTGCACTAGAGAACCGCCTCCTCCCATAGGAGCCCCCCCTGTAATTTGAGATCTTCATCAGAGGCCCTGTTACACGGGTACACGCAACAGGGCCTTTTCTGTAGCAGCACCAACTGTGGAAGTCTCTTCCAAAGGAGGTCAGGATGGCTCCATCCCTATTCGGTTTTAGACAGGCAGTAAAAACAGTGCAGTTTGGCCAAGCTTTTGGCTTTTAAAGTTGTATTTGGCCTCGTTTTAAAAGAATGTTCTGTTTCTGGTTTCTGTTTTTATGTTGTGATTTTACTGGACATCGCTTTGAGGGCTCTAGCTGGCAGAAAAGCAAGGTATAATTTTAACAATCGTTAAAGAATAAACAATCTGGACATATTCACACGTCTGAAAACGTGTTAAGAATGCCTTTGCATTTGAGTTGCCCCACTCTGGGGAATATTGTTAAGGCAGGCCAGAAACCAGAAGAGGGTAATGTTTAACAGCACAATCTACTCAGAAGTAAGTCCTGTTAAGTTGAAGAGGACTTACTTCCAGGTATGTTTACAAGATTCATCATCATCAGGCGATCACTCGTGACCGAGTAAGATTGTCTTCCAGGATAAAAATTTACAAAAAGGAAATTTTAAAAGGAGGAAATTCTAAAGAAAAATTGTGTAGACTCTAGCGATGGGTCCGTGACTGTGGAGGCCAATTCTAGATCCACACAGCTTCCCACAGTGAGGACACAGGTTACCAGATGGAAGATGGTCCTGTAAAGGATTCATTTGACGTGTGCTTTTCGCTTAGCACGTTTCTCCCTTTCACCTTGCACTCGGGCTTCTTCAAAGTCCATATAACCTTTGTGAAAGGCCAACCTCCAGTTAGATCGTTCATGGGCCAGAGCTTCCCAGTTTTCGATGTTTATATTGCATTTTTTTAGATTAGCCTTAAGAACATCTTTAAACCTCTTATACTGACCACCGATATTCCGCTTTCCATCCTTGAGTTGGGAATAAAGTAACTGCTTTGGGAGACGGCAGTCAGACATTCGAAGGCTGGTCTCAAACTATGCTGTTAAAGGCACCTACCTCACAGGGTTGTTGTGAGGATAAAATGGAGAGGAGGAGGATTATGTAAGCCGCCTTGGGTTCCTTGCAGGAAAAAAGGCAGGGTATAAATATAAATAATAATTGTTGTTGATTTCAATTGCGGAGGAGCAAATCCAGATTTAAGGGTCGCTTGTGAACACAGCCGCAAACTCAGTGGGCAAGGACTGGACAGTGTTACTGGCGTTGCCACTTTTTGTTTGTTTACTGAGCAATGCAACTGAAACTTTCCCAACTCTAAATTGTTGTCAGAGATGGAGAAATGTTAAATCTGAAACCTACCACCTATGCTTATTTTGCAAATATTTAACCATTCCACAGAATTGTTATAGTCTGCAAGTCTTACATTTCGTAGTCATCTGGATCCATTATTTATATATATTTTCTATATTCATGTGTTGATATGTATACATACAATATTTAGATTATGTACATATAATCCACCTGCTGAAGATAAGACGACAACTCTGTAAGACTTTAAGGTGCCACTGCCACAGGACTGTTCATTGTTTTTGCTGCTACAACTTACAGAGTGGCCCTCTGGAAATTGCACCTTCCTCGCTATTTGTTTGATTGATTTGGTGGTGGGATTTACAGAGGCTGTTTTTGTTGGTCTCTTTCTATTCTATCATGTTAACAATATTTTTGATATTGTTTTAATTTGTTGTAAACCTCTTCTAGCATTACAGGCGGCTATGAATAGAGGAACAACACATTCCCTTATAGCCTAGACACCTGCCTTGTTTGAACCACACTTATATTCAACTGAAAAAAGAACCTTACTTCCAAGAAAATCTTTCGATCTGGAACACATGTTAACACCCCCTTCTAATAGGACCCCCTTTCCGTTTGTTCGATAGAAGCTCTCTTTAATTTCCTTTAACTGCTGCAAAAAACCCCACAAAAAAATCAAATGGGTCTTGCTTCCTGTGGCATTCCAATGATAGGTTAAGGATCACCTGTGAATATCTGCCTATTTATCTATTTTTATTTGTATTTATTTTGAAAAGCGTTTCTACCTCGCTTTTTGGCACACAGAGGGCCCCAAGGTGGCTCATAAGCATGGATTAAAAATATACTACAGAGCTATAAAAACAAAGGACTATTATGCTGCTAGCACAGAATCTAGCTCTCCCTGGCAGCAATGGATAACTGGATGCAATTGTGCTTGGAAGAATAGAGAAAAGTCCATTTGAGGAGACCTCTTACAGTTCGATCTTACGGAGGTTTATTTGGCAGTAGGGATTATTTACTCCCCATAAGCGGTGCAAAGGGTTCCTGATAAAATGAGAGGATGATTGAAAAAAAAGGTAAGTCTGTCAGCTTTTCTACGTTGCATTGCAATTTAGCTTTTCGGTTTGTCAGTTGGCTTTTTCGGTTTTTTAACGCACAGCCCAAAAACCTAAAAAAAAAAAAAATGCCTTCCAACGATTTCCTCAATCGGCTTTGTCTCTACGGAAAAACCCGCCAAGAAGTCTACATGGAAAGTTAATAGCTTTGTAGCTGTGAGATTAGCCAGTGAGCGCATCTGGGCGTTTTTCATCTGCTCATGTCCGCCTAAAGGCACAGCGACAGAGACCGGCTGCAAAGTTGGCAACCCTCCGTTCCAAGGAAGGTATTCGCCCATCTCCAAGCATGTCTCCCGCAAGCTGCGTCGGCGGGAGACGAGAGCCCGTTTTATAGCCTCCTCGGGGGCGAGAGGCGCGCAGCGCGCTCGGCTGGCCTGGCGCGCTGCGGGCCGGGGCCTCGCTGATTTCCCCAGAGCCAAACCAGGCCTTTGATGCAGGGCCGTCCGGCCGAGGAGCCTCGAACGGTGGGCGGATGATGGATCGGCCAAAACTCATCAGCTTTATGGGGAAACAGGTTAAGGGCAGCAGCCGAGCGCCGCTGCTTCTCTGCCTGACCCTCCTCATCCATTAAGGGAGGTATTTTCTTCCTGCCTCGCTCCGGGGAAGGGAGGCCTCCGCCTCACGGGCGCTGGAAATGGCTTCTCCCCCTAAACCTGCCGCGCGCAGAGAGGCTAATCCAGCGGAGGCATCTCGGGGCCCAGCGATCCGCGGCCTTCATTAGCTCGTTTGCAGAATGCCGCGGCGTCAGGGTCGCTGCGGGCAAGACGGATGCCTCCTGCCCGGCTGCCTCCAAGGGACCGTCGTGGATTCAAACAGGGCAGGCCTCTAGGGCCAGCTTACTGAGCGTGGCGAGGAGCTGCCTGCCTAGATCACGTTCCTTTTAAAACAACAAAACAGAAAACCAATCCTGACCTACGGAACAGCCTATATACCAGCAGGGGTCTCCAACCTTGGGTCCCCAGAGGTTGCTGGCCTACAGCTCCCAGCATACCCAGCCAGCATGGCTAATGGCAAGGGATTCTGGGAGCTGTAGTCCAGCAACCTCTGGGGACCCAAGGTTGGGGAGCCCTGCTATATACTCACTCTCGCCCCACCCCTTTTTATGCTCACAACAACCCTGTGAGGCAGCTTAGAATATGAGAGAGAGAGAGAGAGAGAGAAAGCGCACGCACAAATGGCACACTGTCATCTATGCTCACAACAACCTCGTGAGGTAGCTTAGAATGAGAGAAAGCAAGCGCAAATGACATACAGTCGTCTATTTTATTTATTTATTACACAGGTGGGTATACCGCTTTCCAGCAAACTGTCAAAGTGGTCATCTTCATATAACCATAAAAATATAACAACAAAAGTACAATTAAATAATCACTGGTTGAAAATAAAACTATAACTGTAGTGGCTGGGTCACACCTTAAGCAGACCTCTAGTCTTCACTTTTGATCTTTAATCTACTAACCTAATCTCCATGGTTCTTGTCTGACCCTCTGACCATTTTATATTAGTCTCTCCTTCAACTCTAAATTCAGCCCAGAACTGTCAACTCTGGTCAGGATTGCCAACTGGCCAAAAAACAAAGTGCCTGTGCCATTCTGCAGGTTTACCATCTGCAGAAATCATCAAGGAAAGCTTTAGGTAGGAGGATCACCAGCTAATTGCTGCAGATCAAATCTGTTATAGGTTGGCAATCCTAACTCTGACTGATAGGGGCTCTCCAAGATCTCAGGTGTGATTCTGCATGCACAACAGGCTCTTTGCCAAGGAATTGTCACCTCTTACCTGACCCAGCAGTTTAAATGGGAACAATATTTTGTTACTTTAAAGCAGGGGTGGGCAACTGGCGGCCCTCCAGACGCTTTGTCCTGCAACTCCCAGCACCCCCAGGCATCATAGCCAATGGTGAGGGATGATGGGAGTTGTGGCTCTCCAGATGTTTGGGCCTACCAGTTGCCCACAGTGTTTAAACTGGGATGACTGAGGATAGATTGCCAGCTCTCAACTGGCCCCTGGTGCTGTGTGCTAAAGGTACAGCAGCAGCAGGAGCGATGATGATAAATTAACGAAGGGGTTAAATTCACTTTGATTGCATGGGTAGGACTTCAACCTCATGACACATAAGCGTGGTAGGTTTCTTGGAGTATGGGAGGGGCTGGCAGTCTCCAAACTGGAAATTATGGCATAGTGTTGGATCCGATTTTGCAGCAGACCGGATAGGAAGAGTGATAGTTGCAAAATGAAATGGAAAAGCTCTATTTTTATTCTTATTTTTAAAAATGCATTGGCAGGGGGGTTCTACCTATCAGTCGCTTACTTTTAACAGATAATCAGCATATCGTTCTTACTGCTATATAATCAAAAAGAGTAGATAATTAAAATACAATAAAACCAAGTTTAAATGGACATAAAAGCTGTATCTGACAAACACTGTAAACAGTTCCCCAGAAAAATACATGTGTAAACAAGCATTGTTTCTGAATTCTTCAATAGCTACCCAAAGGAAATATTGCAACCCCAAACAGTTGGACACAGCAGGGTGTCAAGTTGGCTCCTAGCAAAGCAGGTTCCAATGTGGTACATGTCCAGCCAGCCACCCTCTATAAAATGTTTTTTTTTAAATAAATAGAAAGAAAGGTTATCCACCCTGTGCCCATGCAGGCCTAGGTGCTGAAGCTAGGCCTGTTGGCCACCGCACTTCCCCATCACCTGCTGCTCTCTGGGTGGTCCTTTGGGCTCCCCTGGGTTGTGGGACCCTGGACTTTGGCCCTGAAGTCCAACCCTAATTGCACCACTGGATGCTGTTGTCCTGCTCAGAAGCTTCCCAGAGAACTTAAAGATACCCGTGGGAAATTTACTGAATGGGAGGGACCACCTAGGGCACACAGAGCTATCTCCAGCGAGATAAAGCAGCCAGCTTCCTCTTTGTTAGTCCCCCCTCCCTTTCCCCTGTTACCAGGCCCCAAATGCTGGATCAACACAGGTGCATCAGTCAGATCTGGGACAGAACCCAGCACAGGTGTCAATGGCTGGTCTTCAAAGTAGTCTCTGAAGGAGTCCTGTGGAAACTGGCGGGAAGGAGGGGCTGCTCTAACATAAATGTATTTACTTTTTTATTTATTACACTTATATCCCACACGTTCTCCTCTTGCTAGGGACTCAGGGTGGCTTACATGGTCCTCCTCCATTTTATCCTCACAACAACAACCCCGTGAGGTAGGTTAGGCTAAGTGTGAGCGACTGGCCCAAAGTCACCCAGTGAGCTTCATAGCTGAGTGGGGACTAGGACACAGACACTGTCACCACTAGGCCACATGGGCTCTCTGTGGTCTGAGAGCTGAAGCAAACCTGATCTTCGAAAGGATTTTAAGGGTGCAATCCTCTGCATGTTGAGACAGGGGGGAAAAAAGTCCTACAACTGCCAGCATGCCCCCAGCCAACCAACCATAGGACTGCACCCTAAATACTCTATATTCATTCATTCATTTCATTGATTATATTTATACCCCGCCTTTTTTCCTGCAAGGAACCCAAGGTGACTTACATAATCCTCCTCCTCCTCTCCATTTTATCCTCACAACAATCCTGTGAGGTAGGTTAGGCTGAGAGTCAGTGACTGGCCCAAAGTCACCCAGTGAGTTTCATGGCTGAGCGGGGACTAGAACCCGGATCTCCCGAGTCCCAGTCTAACAAATAACAAATATTATTTGATTTCCGTTGAAATGCAACCAACGGTGCAATTCCAAAAATGTAGACTCAGAGGTATAGCCCATGGAGTTCACTGGGACTTACTCCCAGGTTGAGTGAGTGTAGAACTGCAGCCTGATTTACTTCCAATTCCACCTCAATCTGCTGAGAATCCCATTCAGAAGGCCAGAGAACCTGCGCCTGTGGCTGCACTTCCTGGGCTTGAATTCTCCTTGACTTCAGCGGGAAGCAAAAGATTACCGCACATTGCCTGTCGTAAGGTGGCCAACTTTCCAGGTGGCCCTGCCGCTGTGTTTTTAACAGAGGCTTGATCTGGAGCAGTGCAAATGGAGGAAGCGGTTCTCACAGTCCCGAGACAAACGCGATCATCTGCTGCTTGCCGGAGATCGCGGCGCTGTTGAAGGGCACAGCAGCAGGAACCTGCTGACCAGTTGGCCACCCTCATTATCTGGAACTAGTCCTTACACACACCTTCAGGTTGATTTCCACGTAAATCCGTGGGGCTTTTTGCCATTAGTAATGGGTTCAGGATCGGACGGTCAGAGAACCCGAGGTCCAGTATGAAGATCATATCTATATTCCCCACGACAGCAGGAACCCCTCCCCTCCATTAACCTGCATCAGGAAATTACGATGAAATAGTAATAGGTCATCTATCAACCCCCCCCTCCACCACCCCATTAATAAAGATTAGGACTGAACAGAAGAAGGGCGCCTAAATCTTTCAAGGGGCACTAAATATTCAAAGGCGAGGAGAAATTGAGACGATCGAGCGCGTCGGGTAAAATAATGTGATTTTTGAGGGAAAGGTCAATGGGAAGCACGTCCAAACCGGCGGAGGATTTAAGTTCCGCTGGAGAGGACTGATGAAATGGGATGGGAAGGGCGCATGCGCCCCGGGAACCTGACAGAAGGGGCTTCCTTGCGCACAAAAGGCCCGTCCAGCTGCAGGGGTCGGTGGGCGGGGCGGAAGTCACGTGGGCGTTTAAACGAGTTCTTTAGCGAGATTATCTCTCCAATTCCCAGGCGGCCGACAAAGGGAAAGGCCTGGGCCCCGATCCAGAGAGAGGCGACCGTGCTTCAGGATGCCCTCACATGCACGCTGGCTTGGGCGTAGGCACTGTTGAACTCAGTGGGATTTACTTCCGAGGAAGCGTGCCTAGGTTCGGGTTGCAGCAGGTCCCATTGGCATCAATCATCATCATCATCAGGCGATCACTCGTGACCGAGTAAGATTGTCTTCCGGGATAAAAGGAGGAGATTCTAAAGAAGATTGTGTAGACTCTAGCGATGGGTCCGTAAGTGACTGTGGAGGCCAATTCTAGATCCACACAGCTTCCCACAGTGAGGACACAGGTTACCAGATAGAAGATGGTCCTGTAAAGGATTCATTTGACGTGCTTTTCGCTTAGCACGTTTCTCCCTTTCACCTTGCACTCGGGCTTCTTCAAAGTCCATGGAACCTTTGTGAAAGGCCAACCTCCATTTAGATCGTTCATGGGCCAAGAGCTTCCCAGTTTTCGATGTTATATTGCATTTTTTTAGATTAGCCTTATGAACATCTTTAAACCTCTTATATTGACCACCGATATTCCGCTTTCCATCCTTGAGTTGGGAGTAAAGTAACTGCTTTGGGAGACGGCAGTCAGGCATTCGAACAACATGACCGGTCCACTGAAGTTGGCGTTGAAGGATCATTTTTTCAATGCTAGTAGTCTTTGCTTCTTCCAGTACACTGACATTTGTTCGCCTATCTTCCCAAGTAATTTGCAGGATTTTCCGGAGGCAACGTTGATGAAACCTTTCAAGGAGGTGGAAGTGACGTTTATAGATAGTCCATGTTTCGCAGGCATACAATAAAGTTGGTAATACAATGGCTTCATAAACCAGTGTTTTGGTCTTCTTACAAATATCCCGATCCTCGAACACTCTATGTTTCATTCGAGAAAATGCGGCACTTGCAGAGCTCAGACGATGCTGGATTTCACTGTCGATGTTAGCTGTAACAGAAAGATAGCTGCCAAGATAGAGAAAATGATCGACATTTTCCAGTATTGTCCCGCCAAGCTGGATAGATGGCATCACCAAAGGATTGGCTTGCACTTGCTGATGAAGCACTTTGGTTTTTTTGATGTTAAGTGAGAGACCAAGTTTTTCGTATGCTTCTGCAAAAGCATTTAGGATAGTTTGGAGATCATCCTCTGAATGTGCGGAGACCACATTATCATCAGCATACTGAAGTTCCACAACGGAGGTTGTAATTACCTTACTTTTTGCTTTCAGCCTGCTGAGATTAAAAAGCTTTCCATCTGTTCGATATATAATTCCCACACCGGTGGGAAGTTTCCCCTCGACAAGATGTAAAACCATGGTGATGAAAATGGCAAATAATGTTGGGGCGATAACACATCCCTGTTTAACACCTGATCCCACTTTAAATGGAGCACCATGAGAGCCGTTGTTGTCCAAAACCGTTGCCGTCATGTTGTCATGGAGAAGTCGCAAGATATTCACAAATTTATTGGGGCATCCAATTTTCATAAGGATAGTCCAGAGAGCTGTACGGTCTACAGTATCAAAGGCCTTAGCCAAATCGATAAATGCCATATAAAGGGGTTGATTTTGCTCCCGGCATTTTTCTTGGAGCTGACGTGCAGTAAAAATCATGTCTACTGTCCCTCTAGAGGGGCGGAAACCATATTGAAGCCTGTCGAGTCAAGGTTAACAGCCCAATCCCGTGGCATGTTTTCCGAGCAGTGAATTCACTCACTCCAAGCAAGTGTGCGAGGACAGTCGCCTGAGAGCACACGCCCAGCGCAGGCTGTATTTTTATTTTTATTTTTTTAAAAAAATTGATTTATACCCCTCCTTTTCACCAAAGAAATGGGACTCAAGGCGGCGAAAAGTAACAAGAACCAAAATGAAAATAAAAACTTAGTTATAACAATAATAAAGCAAATACGTTAAAAACAGAAGTAAAACACACAAACGATAAAATAAATAAAAACAGCACTGTTCACTCAGAAGTAAATCCCTTAGCGTTGAGTGGGGCTTACTCCCAGGCAAGTGTGCAACCCCCTTAAGTTTACACCCTGAAGCGAGATGGGATATGTTGTTATCATCATCATCAGTAGTAGTATGTTTATACCCCGCCTTTTTTCCTTTTGCAAGGAACCCAAGGGGGCTTACATAATCCTCTTCCTCCTCCTCTCCGTTTTATCCTGACAACAACCCTGTAAGGTTGGTTAGGCTGAGTGTCAATGCCTGGCCCAAAGTCGCGCAGGGAGCTTCATGGCCGAGTGGGAACTAGAACCCGGGTCTCCCAAGTGCCAGGCGAGCACGCTAACCACTCTACCGCATGCGGCTCACCTACCTCTTACTCCAGAGTAGTCCCAATAACTTCCGAGGCAGCGAGATTTGTAAACCCGAAGTTTCATCACGGATCTCCCATTTGTGCACTGGGCTTCTAAGGGGGTCACGTTCATTTCTTTATTTGCAAGAGCTCTTGCGCCTATTCCGAGGCCTGTGGCTTACGCTGGCTCAGCTTGTCTGAGCGTGGAAAGCTAAGCCGGGTCAGGCCTGGTTATTACTTGGATGGGAGACCCCTCCTCTAGTTTCCTGCATTGAGCAGGGGGTTGGACTCGATAGCCTTGTAGGCTCCTTCCAACTCTATAGAAATCTATGAAAGGACATGCGCCCGCTGAAAAGTATTGCGCTCGAGGCAGGCGGCCTGGGAAGACCCCCCGCACAGGCACATGGGAGCCCTGCCTAGCCCCAACCTACGCTGTCTGCCCCGTCTATGGTTGCCAACTTTTCAACCAGCCTCTGTAGCTGTGCCTTTCACAACGGCTTGATCGGAAGTAATGCACAGGTGATGAAGCTTTCCGGGGCTTGGAGGTAAACGTGATTAGCTGCCCATTGCTGCAGATCTAGGGGCACAGCTACAGTAACTGGCAGAAGAGTTGGCAACCCACTTCCCTTGCTGTAGACTCTACAGTGTAGAGGAATGCTTATTATCGCATGTTCTTTTTCCCTGACAGAGGCTCTGTGCCTTTAATAACTGCTCATCAGTGCATCTCCATGCTGAGGAAGCACTGTTACCTGTTGGGCATATGCCTGTCTTGCATATGTTCAAGATTTCATTCGTTTCCCCTCTTAAAATCTCCCCTGTGGGGTGCAGGGGCTGAAGCTCTCCCAGAAGCCAAATTCTTTGGACAGAGGGCTAGTTCACACACGGAGGTGGAGTTAGAGGGTGGCCCATTAGGGCTGGAGCCCCAAATCTTTCATTTGGAGACCTGAATCTCTGGGAGGCCACGGGGCCCTCCACCCTGCTGTCTATGGGTGCTTGCTGACTGAAATAAAGGTCCAGGGGCCCTGATGATCTCTGTTGCATCTGATCCCCCTGGACGAGCTGGCTTGTTGCCCACAGGTGCTTCATCTCCTGCTGCCCCCTCCCCTTGAATCTTTCTGCCTGAGGTTTTTTCCTGAAATCAAATGCCCTCCTCTCCCTGTCCATTCACCCCTTTTTACAAATAGGGGTGTCCTTAGGAGACAGACTCCTTAGACATACAGAGAGACACTTTAGAGCATACATAAACTAGCATACGAAAATGTGTGCATTTGTTTTGTCCTGTGGGCCTGCGCCCCGGATCTTTTCAGTACCTAGCCCTGCCCCTGTTCACACATGCAAATCCATTACCTGATGCCTGCTGTAACATCAATTGATGGCTTTCAGGTATGAATGGGTCATCACAGATATACAAAGATATGCAACTTGCTCAATGGGCCCCAGGTGGTTGCTTGAAGAAACACCCCTTCCTGATCCCAGATGGGAAAATCCAGTGGGGTTACTCACTGGAAAAGAGAGCACTCTGAACATGCACAGAGGCACGCCCAGCCCATCTGCTTTCTGCGTATGGTCCTGTGATTGACTGAGAGCTCCCAAGCCCCGACAATCACCTGTGTGGGATCTTTGATTCAGCCCAAGTCATGGTGTTAGATACATCCTCTGATTGATGAAGCCACGCTAATCCTTTAGGGGTGCCCCCCTTTCTTTATGGCTCTGCTGCAGCAGTGTGGTCAATCCGGAGATGGAGAGATGATGGGCCCATTTGGTTAGCTCATGGTTGGGAAGCCAAACCGCTCACGGCTGTAAAAATCACATTTCCGATGGTTATCTAAAGTGGGTTTGCCAGCTGCTTGCTTCTTCTGTCTTCCTTCCAACATATAACGAAGGGTGAGGGCAGCTTCCCGCTACCTGGCACCTTCCAGATGTGTTGGACACTGGTTGGAAGATGCCGGGAGTTGTAGTCCAACACATCTAGACAGCACCAGGGTGGGGAAGGCTGAGTTGTGGGGTGGGGAGACAACATAATGTCTACACGCGGGGTGGCAACCCAGCCTCAGCGAATTACTGGGAGATGAAGAAGAGCCCTGCTTGATCAGACCAAGGGTCCATCTAGATTCCAGTCCTGTGGCCAAGCAGCTGCCAGCAGGATCCCAGAAGCAGGATGTGAGTGCTACAGTACCCTCCCACCCATGTCCCCCAGCAACTGGTGTACAGGGGCATACTGATATTGGCGGTAGCATAGAGCCAATCAGGACTAGTAGCCATTGATAGCCTTCTCCTCCATGAATGTGTCCAGTCCCCTTTTAAAGTCGTCCAAAGTGGGCCATCACCACATCCTGTGGAAATGAATTCCATAGCTTAACTATGGCCTGTGTGTACTTCCTTTTATCTGTCCTGAATGGTGACCCCATTGGGTTCTAGAGAAGGAGAAAAACGTCTCCCTATCCATTTCCTCCCACCATGCATAATTCTGTACACCTCTCTCATGTCTCCACGTTCTCACCTTCCCCCCCCCTAAACTAAACAGTCCCAGATGTTGTAACCTTTCCTCATAGGGGAGTTGCTCGCTCCAGCCCTTGATCATGGTGGCTATTTGCTACCTCCAGGATGGTACTAATCTAGCGGGGGCTGTACTTATGACAGCCCAATCGTGCCCCACTTATTCTTCTAAAAACAGTAGGCTAGGGGAGACCATTGCAAAAAGTGGGGGGGGGCAGGCTTTATCCCCTTGTCCCTTCTGTAAGAGGTTTGATCCAGACTACGAATCACTTTTTCATTTACTCTGAGATTGCGGGACAGAATGTGGGCCTGATCCCAGTAGTCGGGACTGGAGCTGCAAGCCTATGCATCGTTCTCATGGGAGTCAGCTCCACTTCACTTCAGTGGGACTTCCGCCTTTTTAAAGCCGAAATGTTAAGCGAGTTTACCTGGCAGTAAATCCCATTCGAGACAGTGCAATTTACTTGTCCATGATAGGGTTTTTCTCTCCCAGCCAATGCAAGAAGTTAGCTTGGGGGCTAATGAGGTGCCATTGCTTTCAGTGGGATTGATTGATTGATTGATTGATTTGATTTGTACTGGGCCTTTCTAGCAGGAAAATGGCACTCGAGGTGGTGTGGTGTACAATCATAGATAAATAAAGCTAGATTCAAATAATAAAACAAATGCATTAAAACACAATTAAAAACACAACAATAACAGAATAAAAACAGCGCCCAACCCGACAGACCCACGGCTTAGACGCTTAGACGCCAAAAGCCTTCTTGAATAAAGAGGTCTTTGCCGGCAGGCAGAAGGACCTCAGAGGGAGCCAACCTAGACTCCCTTGACAGGGAGTGACTACTCAACCTGGCCAAGAAGGCCCTCTTTCCTGTAGGCACCCGAACGTGTCTTGGAAGGTGGTGGTAGGGAGGGAAGGGCCTCTCCCAAAGAGCTTTGCACCCAGGCAGGCTTGTATGGGAGAAGACAGTCCTTCAGGTAGCCCTGGTCCCAAGCCCTATCGGCTTTATAGGTCAAAACCGTAATTCTGAGCAAGTGTGCCCAGTATCTCAGACTTCATCGCAACTAACTGTAATAGGATCTATGTATCTCCATTGTGTGTCAACTTTCTTCCAAGTAGGATTCCCAACTTTTCAATAACAACCCTGCCTGAAAGGAATTCAAAGCTACTTGTAGTGAGAAAAGTGCACTCTCTACATGCTCAAAGCTACACCCCTCGTTGTACACTGCCTGCTCTCATGGCACTGAAGATAGGTTCCAGGATTAGGAAATATATGAGCTTTTTAGCCTCACAACAACCCTATAAAAATTGTTGGGCTAGGTTGAGAGACAGGGATTTGTCCAAGGCCACCTAATCGCTTAATGGATGAGCAGGGATTTGAACCCAGCGCTTCCCGGTTCAGGGGGCTGCAAACTTATGCACAATTACTCGGGAGTAAATCGGATTGGAAAGTTGGCCGTTCTAGAGGAAGTCCGAACGAATATGCGGAAAGGCCCACGGTTTATCCTCCTCACCAGCCTTCCCCAACCTGGTGTCCCTCCAGATGCTTTGGACTACAACTCCCAGCCTTCCTGACCATTGGCTGTGCTGGCTGGGGCTGATGGGAGTTGAAGTGCCAAACATCTGGAGGGCACCAGGTTAGCTATCCCTGCTCTACACGAAGTAGGAATCTTGGCGAGAGAGAGAGAAAAAATATCTCTCCGTGAAAGAACCTTTACTTCTAACATGAGGCATTAAAGGGGAGTTGCCGCCTCAGCGCCCCCGTGCCTCCAATATCCGCGTGCAAACAGACATCAGATAGATTCAGATCTCCTTCCCTTTATTGTACTGCCATTCCAGTAGAAGCTTCACCGGTTAAATTTCTGCCTGTCAAGAATCCGTTAAAGGTGCACAAGAACGGGTAGACCATGGATGTGTCTCCTATGCTGTTTTTCTAGGGTTGCCATGTCTCCGTCCCGCCCCCCTTGGCTCTGCTCCTGTTCTTTTAACAGCACACGTAAATATTTAGCTGGCAGAGTTGCCATCTTTTCAACCGGCCCCTGCTGCTGTGCCTTTGAACCCTGGCAACCCTATCAGCTAAATACCCATCAGGCTATTGCTAAAGGCACAGAAGCGGGGCCTGTGGGGGGACAGGGCAGAAGAGCTGTGGCAACCCTTTCCCTCGTAACGATATTACAGAAATTGCTCGCGGTTGTGAACGTATTAAGATAAAAGAAGAAGAAAAATGCTTGGGGGGGGACGTTGGGGGGGGGTTAGTACTCAGATCCTTCCATCGGTCTCGGTGCCAATGCCCTTTAACGTCGTGTCTTCAGGACGGGGTTACAACCCAGAACTACAACTTTAACAGGATTATGATCAGATCAGGTTGTTAATCTCCCAGGCTATCCGCCTGGGAAGCAGATTAAAGGAAAGGCAATGAGAAGAGAAACGACTTCCTATTAGAGGACTTCCTACATTCTCCCATTAACAGCTTCCAATTCTACAGGCTGTAAATCCGGAGTCGCGCCTCAACCGAAGGGACGGTTAATTATACGTCCATTCTTAAAGGAAGAACTCGGGAGAAATGCATCATTCGGAACAGCAGTGCTTCATTTCTAAACGGAGCGATGGGGGCGGGGCGCGCGCGCACACAAAGCCTACTTGGGAGTCGTGCCGCTTCTTTCCTCTAAAGACCACGTGTGTATTTATGTTGATAGGGTTGCCAAAGTTTTAATCGGCGTCCGTAGCTGCGTCTTTCACACAGAGGGTTCATCTTCAGGAATTAGGTAACGTTTCTCTTCATTCAATCCAATGAAAAGCCCCACCAGCTAATTTCTGCGGATCAAGCCTGTGAGTTAAAGGCATAGTTACAGCCACCAATTAAGACGTTGGCAACCGTATTTTCTCTCGACGCGGGTCGGTAAACAGCCAGATTTAAGGGCTCTATCTTGCAACATCCTCTTATGGTCCTCTTATGGATCAGTAACTGGTTAAAGAACAGGAATCAGAGGGCAGGAATAAATGGTAAATTCTCCCAATGGAGGGATGTAAACAGCGGGGGTCCCACGGGAATCTGTATTGGGACCAATGCTTTTCAACTTATTCATAAATAAGTATTAATATTCCCCCTTCTTCCCTCCCCATTCCTTTTTCCTTGTGTGTCGTGTCTTTTTAGATTGTAAGCCTGCGGGCAGGGACTGTCTTGTTAATTGTTGTAAACCGCCCAGAGAGCTTCGGCTATTGGGCGGTATAAAAATGAAATAAATAAATAAATAAATGATCTGGAATCAGGAGTGAGCAGTGAAGTGGCCAAGTTTGCTGATAACACCAAATTACTTCGGGCGGTGAAAACAAAAAGGATCTCCAAAAGGATCTCTCCAAACTGGGAGAATGGGCATCAAAATGGCAAATGTGGTTCAGAGTAAGCAAATGTAAAGTGATGCACGTTGGGGTGAAAAATCCCAACTTCAAGTATAATCTGGTGGGATCTGAGCTAGCGGTGACTGACCAAGAAAGAGATCTTGGGGCTGTGGTGGACAGCTCGATGAAAATGTCGACCCAGTGTGTATCGGCTGCTGTGAAAAAGGCAGACTCCATGTTAGGCATAATTAGGAAAGGAATTGAAAATAAAACTGCCAAGATCATACTCCCCTTATACAAATCTATCGTGCATACTGTGTACAGTTCTGGTCACTGCATCTAAAAAAGGACATTGTAGAGTTGAAAAAGGTGCAGAAAAGGGCAACTAAAATGATCAAGGGGCTGGAGCAACTCCCCTATGAGGAAAGGTTACAGCAGCTAGGGTTGTTTAGCTTAGAAAAAAGGCAAGTAAGGGAAGCCATGATGGAGGTGTACAGAATTATGAATGGTGTGGAGAAGGTGGGCAGGGAGACATTTTTCTCCCTCTCTCATACTACTAGCACCCAATGGGGTCATCCCATGAAGTTGATTGGTGGGAGATTCAGGACAGATAAAAGGAAGAATTCACTTCCACAGGATGTGGTGATGGCCCCAATTTGGACAGCTTTAAAGGGGATTGGACAAATTCATAGAGGAGAAGGCTATCAATGGCTACTAGTCCTGATTGGCTATATGCTTCCTCCAGTATCAGAGTATGCCTATGTACTCCAGTTGCTGGGGAACATGGGCAGGAAGGTGCTGTTGCACTCATGTCCTGCTTGTGGGATCCCGTGGGCAATTGGTTGGCCACTGTGTGAACAGAATGCTGGACTAGATGGAGCCTTGGTTGATCCAGCAGGGCTCTTCTTATCTTATGTTCTTATGTACTTAACATCCCTGTAAGAATGTGCCTGTTTCAAAGACGGGGCCCCTAGTAGGTTTCCATTCATTGCTTTCCGGGTCTGTGTGGTGCAGCCCAGTCTAAATGTAGTGAGAAGAATCAACTTATAGTGTTGGGCTCGGACTCGGGAGACCCGGGTTCTAGTCCCCCCTCGGCCATGAAGCTCGCTCGGTGACTTTGGGCCAGCCACTGACGCTCAGCCTAATGTACCTCACAGGGTTGTTGTTGTTGTGAGGATAACATGGGGAGAAGGAAGACCATATGAGCCACCTTGGGTTCCTTGCAAGAGGAAAAAAAGGAGGGATATAAATGTAACAATAAATAAATAAATAAATAAAACAGACCAATACTACCCAATAGTATGATTATGCTACAATATCGCGTAATTTCCGCGAATGACGCCACCTGCAGCTGTCCTCTGAATTTTGTCTCAGCTGACCCACAGGGTTTTTGTTGTTTGTTTTGTTTTAAAACCCCTGTCCCAATGTATCAATCGTTGATTTGAGGGTTTTTCTTGCATCTCTGGCTCCATCGGACGCCCGTTGGTTGCAAAAGTCTGTCTTCCTAATATCCACCTTTAAATGAAAAACAAAACAAAACATAGATAAATTATGGCCTCTAAGAATGTGGCTTGAGGAGGGGGAAGGGAGACAGTGCATTATACAAATGAAGGGATGTGTTTTACAGGGTCATAATTTATAGGTCCGGGGATGGGGGGAGAAACCCGGGAAGAATTCTGATTGACTCCCACCAGAAGAGACTTCATGATTAGATCACAAACTTGGAACGTTTCTCCCCCTAAACCGAGCGCGGGTGGGTGGCGATCTGTCCATTCTCATCAGATTTCCACAAAAGAAGGAAATCTCTCCTCCGCCCGTCCCGAGTTTAATTAGCAAATAGATAATCCAGCCCGGGGTTTCATTTAAAGGACCTCGCGCTCACTCCGGAGCGTGAGAAGGAGAACCAAGGCCTGAGTTAGGCTGCAGTCCTGTCTATATATGCACACTTACTTGGGAGTAAGTCTCGTTGATCTCAGTGGGCTTTACTTCGGAGTAGGCATGGATAGTATTGCACTGTTGAAGGGTTTTTTTTGTTTTTGTTTTTGTTTGTGCAATGGCTTGATCTCCTGGGCGCCGCTGGAATCGTGTGGAGACGTGTCAGAGGCGCCATGCATATGGAAGAATCCATCACCCTTGTTTCAGATCATACGGGACCATTTCTCAAAAAGAAACCATTTGTTATCTTTGGTTATTTAAAAAGTATTAAAAGTAACCACAACAATCCAGCTTAAAATAGATTGCTTTTATGTTATTCATTCAGAATTTATTTAATATTCAATATTATTACATATTATTATTATTTAATATTTAATATTCAAGAACGAGCCTTTCAGCTTTGCTATGACTCTCTCTCTCTCTCTCTCTCTCTCTCTCTCTCTCTCACACACACACACACACACACACTTCCTTGCCCCCTCTGTTAAACAGAGCCAGAGAGCTGGGTTGCCAACTTTTCCGTGGGCCCTTGTGGCTGTGCCTTTAGCAGCGGCTTGGCCTGCAGGGAATGAACAAGTGGTCACGTTTAGCTCTGTGCTGGCCAAAGGCTTCGCCGGCTCGTCCCCGCAGACTAAGCCGTGGTGAGGGGCGCGTTTACAGAGGCCTGCTGAAACGTTGGCATCCCTGACAGAGAGAACTGGCGAGGGGCAGGATCCAAAAAGAGACCAGGAGGGACCGTCGCTTGCCTTGCATGATGCGGAAGATCCCATGGTCAACCCCGGCTTTCTCCACTTAAAGCCACCAAGAGACGGGAAGAACTGCCGGAGCGGAGGCTGCTACCTACCAGTCAGAGGAGACCAGGGGTGGGCAGCCCGGAGCCCTCCAGTTCCAAATATTTGGAAGGCATCAGGGCGCCTGACCCGTGGAGTAGGCAGTGCCCGGCTACAGGGACAAATCGCCTGACTGAGTATCGTATATATAAAGCCATGACCTATCTTCCTAAATCTCCAGGAGAAACGCGATAGGGAGGGAATGCCGGAAATCCACGCCGTTTCTTGAACTGATGCTGTGTGACTATTTGCAGTTAGAAAGACTGCTTTCTAACTGGGGGTGGGGTGGGGGAGTTCAAGAGGGCAGACGGGGGCTCCAGCCTGCATCTCCGCATCCAGGTGTGCGTGGGAGACCTGGTGAGAAGGGGCGAGGAAATCCCCTCTGCACATGCTCCAGGGCACTGTCGTTACATCGCAGGTCCTGGAACTGAGCCCTCACCCGGGGCCAAGCACCCAGCTCAGCACCCCGCGCTCTCACAACCTTCTCCTTTGTATACATGGGGGGGGGGTCATCATCATAAGATAAATCTACAAGGGACATCATTTGCCACGTGATCTATGAGCAAATCTCCTGGAAAACGTCCCACGTGCTTGAGAAAGAGAATGCAACGTCTATTATTATTATTATTATTATTATTATTATTATTATTATTATTCGGCACGATCCAGCTAATGCTGAGAGACTTGAAGCCCCGTTGGACCGTAAAACGCTTCACAACAAATGCTGCTGTTAATGTTGATCTGCTTCTTTGATGTGTCATGATTTTCTGCGGCACGGTTCCGGCTGCGAAATGCCTTCCTGTTCGTATTTCGTTCCAGCAGGCCGCGCTCCGGGCGGCCAGGTCACTTTCTTGGGATCCGTCCCGTCCCCCCCCCAGCCCCCCGTCGCCACCAAAGGCGACAAAAGGTGAAACCGATTTGAATCACCCCTTTGACCCGCGGAGGAAGAGGCCGGCTTCTTTCTGCAGCAGCAGCCAGAAGCAAACTAGGCAGGGCGCAGGTACAAAAGCAGCCGATCGGGTCTCTTTCGCCAAGAGCTTTTGAAGAAAGGGAGGCGCGGGGGGGGGGGCGCAAAGGCCCCGCTGTTTGCTCTCTTTGTCAGCCTTGGATCAACGTGACCCTCCGTTCACATTCCCGGCGGCGATTGCCTGTGTGCTTCTCCACCTCCATCCCTCTAGGCTCAGAAACGCTGCTGGTGGTTTTGCAGTTCGCTGCAACCCTCGCTGGCTTTTCTCACTACACTTCTAGAAACCGTGTTTGCGTAAGATAAGCGGGTTTAATAACACAATTGACTAAACTTGATGTTGGTGGCGGAGCTGACTCCCTGACCTCGGCGTGTTGATTCTTTCCAACTCATTAAAAAGGGGGGGGGAGGGAGGGGGGGAAACTGTTGGCATCACTGAGGCGGTAGAAATTGGTGAAAATGACGCTGAACGTGTGAAAATTACGCTGAACAGGCGGACAGAACGAGAACCGCATTTTCGCGATAGGCGAGGAGGAGGGAGTTTGTAGTTGCTGGGGAAAGAAAATCAGTATGCCTCCTTCAGTCTGAAATGGAACTGCTTGTGTGTGTGTGTGTGTGTAGATGTTTTCATTCAAAATTTTGTTACAACAAGGCCAGCATTTTCTTTCACACAAAAAAAACCCAAAACCCAACCCATCTTCGTAAGCATACCGGGAAGAAGTAAAGTCCCACTGAAATCAAAGAGACTTCCTTGAAGTAATTAGTATTGGACTGCCAAGATAATTTGTGGGCTTAATATCCTTTTTGAAATGATATTTGTCTTGAATGACAAGGTACAAAAAAAGAAGGGGAAACGTAGATGGGAGGAGAGACCCGGTTGAGGCTGCAATCCTATGCACGTGGAAGAAGCCCCATTGAACCCAGTGAGACTTACTTCCAAGTAAACATGCATAGGATCGGGCTGGATCTAAGAATGATAATCTAAGAAAAAAATCTTGGGGGGGGGGATGTTTCTAATACATGGCCGCTCAGTTGTTAGATAACCACGATCAAAATGCAACCTTTTGGTAATAATGGGCAGTCTTTACTCTCATCTTGTTTTCTTTTGTTTGCACCTCCAGTCCTGTATCATTTAGCAAAGGTTTGATATTCTTCTGATAGCGTCATCTTACTTATCAGACTCCTAGATTACATTCCAGAGGAGCAGAGCGTTAAAGCCTCCCAACATTCCAGAAATGGCAACCTTTCGCTTCGATGGGTGTTAGCGAATCAATCCCTTTTTTATGTCAGTCCATTGGACCTCTGTTCAAAATTCAGGTCGAGATCTGGAAGCTGGCGGGGGGGGCGGGGGCGGAGAGAAGAGAGCCAGGGATTTGTCCAAACTCATCTTCAGGCACACGTCTCTGAAGCGAAAAGCTTTATTTATTTGTCAGCCTTGCCTCCCTTCAACTTCTGAGCGCAAATGTAACTCAAGTGCTGACCTCTTAGCATCCTCGAAATGGAGGCCACTGGCTGTTGTGAATGAAAGATTATAAATAAAGAGGGAGGCACAAAACAAACAAACAAACAAACAAAAACTTTACTTCGCCCCCAAAAAACACCCTGCTCAAATCAGGTACACCTCAATCTATCCGGACATCAAATCTAATCTTATGCGAGCTGCAGAAGAGAATTAAATTTGCAAACAGGAGGACCCGGGAGAATCCCCTTTCAGTGGAAGCGACGCTATGTTGTGCAAAGCGGGCGCTTATAAACTCAGCACCCGGGACAGCCTCTAGAAAGATGGGAGCTCTCCGTTAAATTCTGTAGCTACCGCTTTCTTTCTTTGCCCCAGCACTTGCAATGGCCCCGAAGGACTTTCTTCGTTTCAAGAGATGAGAAAGAACAATGGACGTTTTTCTTCCCTCCCCTTCGACAATTTATTACCATTCTAGTTACGTCCGTCTCCTGATAGAGCTTCCTCATTTAGGGAGGGAAGCACAGTTTGGAGGTGCAGTTTGTTGGGAATTGTCGAACACAAGAGAAGAAATCCGACAGACGAAGCGTGCTGCGTAAGTCGTAAGCTTACATACCCCTCGGGGCTGGCGATCTCTCTCCCCTTCTTGCTTTTGCCTACTACGAGTCGCCCCGGGGGTTCCGTGGAAAGGAGCAGGAAGCTACTCAGGTGGGCAGGGCCAGCATTCCAAGAGCGTTGACAGGTGTGCTCGGCGGCCAATAGGCTGCGCCAAAGCCCAGCCGCGGCCACCAATGGCGTCTTGTCTTTCCGGAGGGCCAATGGAAGTCGCCTCTGAGCCTTCAAGTGATCGGTGTTGGCAGGCCAGGCGCGTTAGTGCCTTGCGGGGAGAAGGGGCAGTGTTCTACCCCCAGCCGGGGGGTATCGTTGGCGACGAGGCTGGCTGAAGCGGAGAGGAGGCGCGCTGCCCGGGTGAGGGGCGCCGATGCTCTCTGGGTGGCCAAGCGCCGGGCCCGCAGCAGCCCTCTGGTGATGTCTGCTCTCGGCTGGCAGTCATGATGGCGATGCCGCGACGACCAGGGCGATTCTATGGTCTCCTTTGATTTTTAATCCGCGGAGAAAGGGGGGTGGCGCGGCGGCTCGGGTCGCCCAGCCCGCGGGCCCGGCTCGGATGGAGAAATCCAAGAATTTCCGCATCGACGCGCTGCTGGCGGTGGATCCCCCCAAGGCGACGGCCTCGACGGCTCAGACTTCGCCGCTGGCCTTGGTCACCTCGCTCTCGGGCGCTCACAGCAGCTCCAGCAGCAGCTCCAGCCCCAGCTCCAGCTGCAGCCCGCCGTCGTCGGCCGATCCTCACACGGGCGGCTCCTCGGATTGTCTGCGGACTGAGAGCCCGTCCCCGCCTCGGATCCTGAGCGCGCATTGCGGCTTGGTGCCCAAGCCCGGCTTCCTGGCCGGCGGCGGCGGCGGCGGCGGGGCGCACCATCACCACCCGCACCCCCACCACCCGCACCCCCACTCGGCCCTGGGACTGCACCCCGCGGCGCCCGGCGGCGCCGGCCTCCACCCGCAGGCGGCCCTCTACGGGCACCCCATGTACAGCTACCCGGCGGCGGCGGCGGCGCTGGCTTCGCAGCACCCGGCCCTCTCGTACTCGTACTCGCAGGTGCAGCCTTCGCACCCCGCGGCCGATCCCATCAAACTCAGCGCCGGCACTTTCCAGCTCGACCAGTGGCTCCGGGCCTCCACCGCCGGCATGATCCTGCCCAAAATGCCGGACTTTAACTGTGAGTAGAAGCGCGGCTCTGGCGCTCGGCTTTCTGGGGGGGGGGGGGGAGAGCCCCTAAGAGCCCGATCCGTGCCCGGGTGCCGCAGATGCACAAAGCGCGCGGAGATACGGTAATCGTAATACGCGCGCATAGCTACCTATCTATTGCACGCGCCCTTAGCATTTAGTGTGTATAATATATCCCTTTTTTATGCAATAGCAAGAGACGCGCGATCTTCCCTTTGTCACACAGCCAGGCATTAGCTGGGGCCTAGAAGCCTTTGGTCACGTCTGGCCTCCATTGCTTTATTTCTTCCTCTTTTCCCAGTATCTCAGGGTTAAAATCTCAGGCATTAACCGCGATGATGCTTTTCTTGATTTGATCGAGGATGGTGGATTTGCATGGAGGATTTGCGTGTGGGGGATGTGCGCGCGCGCGGGGGGGGGGAAAGTTATATCCTAAAGCATCATAAAGATCGGCTAGCCACGGAGAAACTCCCGATTATATGAGATCGCCCAGTTAGGAATGGTTCCTTACGCGGGAACAGAAAGGCAGCGTTTGTATTCCACACTGAGGTTTTTTAAAGATGTTGCAAAGGCGACCGACTTTGTAAGAAAGGTTTGCAAAGTTCGGACTTTTTTTTTGGTTTGTTTGGAAATCGTCCCCAAAAACCCCTACAAACAAAAGAAGAAATGGGAATTAGTTGTGGATAAACCCGCCAAATTTCGGAGCCTAAACTATGTTCTGCGGTATAGCCGTGGGGTTTACTCAAAAAGACACAGTGATGATGTGTCTTCTTCATTGTGTCTTCATTCACACACACACACACACACACACACCCGTTACAGCTGCTGTCGCAGTGGGGCTTGCTTCATTTTGTGTCATTCTCAGGGTTGGGTGGCAAAGAGGTGCCTTCCCCATTGGGTAGGCGAGAGGCACCCCAGTGCTTCCGTCGTATAGGAATATGTTTGCATTGTTCCAGTACGACATTCTAGGAAACTTCGAATTGTATGGGTACCACTGGAATAAGGAAGCCGATAATGATAATAAATTATTCTTACACGCACGCACGCACACACACACACACACACACACACAGAGGCTAAAAATAAAAATCATTCAAAAGGCTAACCACCCTCGATACCAAGATATCTACTACTTGGTGTAAATATGCAACTAGGCCTCAGGGTATTTCTCGTAAAATAATAATTATAATAATAAATCAACTAAAGCCGTGGGTTCTATCTAATGTTTGTCCTGGTTAGGGTATTATTATTATTATTATTATTATTAGTAGTAGTAGTAGTAGTAGTAGTAGTTCTATATCGCCCAATAGCCGAGCTCTCTGGGCAGTTCACAGCAATTCACGAAACACATTGAGTCATCGAAATGAATGGGACTAAGGTTAGACTAACATCGGATGCAATCCAGTGTCCTCACTGAGAGAGTGGCTGATTTTAATACCTTTGTGTTAACTTTGCTGTAAAATCAGTGCAGTTAAGGGATTATCCCCCCCCCTCACCATACACAGAAACAAATCGTTCCTTGTTTGATCTCTCCGCCCCCCCTTTTTTTCCTCCTTAAAGATGAGACAGGGAAAAATAATAATTAAGAAAGCTGTCAGAATTCCTGCCCATACAAACAATATGTAAGTGTGAATAAATAGTCGAAAGAGAGACTATAAGGGAGGCTTGGAAAATCGCGCCGGGGTGCGAAGCAGTGCTGTTTGCACGTGGGAGACTCCACAGGACCGTTAAAAACACACACACCCTTTTCTGATATTTTAAGAGGTTTACCCCAAATAAAGCCCATTGCGTTATTGAAAGCAAACTTCTTAAAACGCGCGGGAAAGTGGTGATACTGCTCAAGAAGGGCTTCGGGTCAGGCCAGATCAAGCACGTATGGAACTCTGTCATTGACGTTGAATTGAACGCGGTTTAAACGTGTTCAGCTCGAGTTGGATTGTGCTCAAGTATATTCCTCTTAGATAAATGGGACTTTAAAGAGTAAATTTAGAGTAAACATCACGCTGGCTCAGCTTGTCTGAGCCTGGAAAGCTAAGCAGGGTCAGGCCTGGTTATTACTTGGATGGGAGACCCCTCCTCTAGTTTCCTGCATTGAGCAGGGGGTTGGACTCGATGGCCTTGTAGTAGGCCCCTTCCAACTCTAGGATCCGGCTATTCGGAGTCTATTCGGTTGACATGACACTTTCAAGAAGATGTCTTTAGGATTTATTTCCTTTACAGTTTTCTTTTACATTCTTGACCATTTTTTTTTCCAAACTGCAAAAGTAACAGAAGATTAAAACATCTGGAACGGTGCGATTGCTCTGTCGCAGTCCACCAGCCCGTCGAAAAGAAGCCGTGGGGTTGAATTTCAAAGCGATCCACAATTTGTAAGGTAGAAATGTGATTAGGAGGACGCCGATGAGAGTGAAATGTACATCCACGAAGAAATTAGCTGGTCGAAGTCTAAGGATTTCGATTTCAGCAGCCTGTCGATCCAGCCGACAGTCGTAAAGTCTCGTAATCCATTCCAAATCCCAAGAGACCCAAATCCCTACAATTCAAACGGGCCAGATTCCCCTAGGCAAGGGTTGGTATTTCTCACGAATTCTCCCCCTTCCAAAATCTTCCTGATTTAGCCATTTTCTCAGGGCGATTCGGAGCTTTAAAAGGATCCAGACGCGAAGAGATCAGGAAATCAGTTTCTAATAATTTCCAGAAACAAAGAAAACAGTTTTTCCCCCCTCTCGGCCTTGCCTTTTCTCTTCCACTTTTTATTCCACCCTCAATCCGATTCCTACCTGCTTTGCATCCCATCACCTTCCAAATATTATTTTCTTATTCTTTTCGAATGGTACGATTTTATTTGATTTAAGGCAAGCCCAGAAAAGATCCGATTGCGGGGAGGCAGCTCTCCAGGGCATCCTCCTCTTCCTCTCCTCTTCCTCAGAAGTCCGGTTTTAATTAAATGCTCTGCCCTATTGTCTGTCAGTTTGGGATGAAAGGAGAGCCCAGCTCGCTCAAAGGGGGCGTTCAATTGCCACCACGCCATTTGCCGTTCCCCTGAGGGCTGGCCGGCAGCAGGAGGCTCTCGGTAGTGGCAGGATCGCCCCCCCCGTGCCCCTTCTCCGATTCGTCATTCACCTCGGGGGGAAATCAAAGGACGGGGGAAGGAGCTATTCCGCTCCCCAGCGCATTGGCGACCCTTCCCAAGGCTAGCTCAGACTCCCCCTCGTGCAGCCTTGCCCAACCTGGCGCCCTCCAGGTGTGCTGGACTACAACTCCCAGCATCCCCCAGCCAGGCTGGGGGGTGCTGGGAGTTGTAGTCCGAACACACCTGGAGGGCGCCAGGTTGGGCAAGACTGCCCTAGCCGGTTTGATCCAGCGAGCGAGCCCTCTCGGAGCTAGCCAGCCCGGCCACGAGGGGCTCTTTTTCCGGCGTGGCTGTTTTGCCAGCGATCGGAGGTCAGATCCGCGGCCCTTTCCTCGGCCTCTGCAGCCTTCTTCCCTCGCTGGCTGCATCCAAGATGGGTGACTCCCGGTGGCCAGGTCGGTGGTGGTGGTGGTGGTGGTGGGAGATATATTAAAAATCCAATTTGCTTCTCGGGTCCCCACCCCCGCACCCCCGTCATGGTGAGGGCGAGAAACGCGGCGCTTTCTGCAGCTCTTGCTGGGGATGGAGGTCCGTCCGTGCGCGCGCGCAGGGACGTAGGCAGCTTGCCTGATACCGAGTTAGACCCTGGGTCCATCCAAGCCCAGTATTACGCTGCCTGGCAGCGATGGCTCTCCGGGGCTGCAGGCAGGAGTTATTCCTGCCCTCCCTGGAGATGGCGGGGCTCGAACCTGGGACCTTCTTTCTTCTTTCTGCATGCAAAGCAGGTAATGCAAAGCAAATGCTGGACCGCCGTGCTGCGGCTCTATGGCGGGGGCGGGCGAGAGGGCGGTGATCCCTGTGATGATGAGACATGAGGGATCCCTGTGCAAGATCCCTCTCTGCCACACAGCCGCCCCCCACCCCGCTCCGCCTCAGCCAAACTCGACTACTCATTTCTTGGTACACTTTCCTGCCACTACCGAGAGCCAAAAGATAAGCGCCCCACCCCCACCACACACACACACACACACCCGCATTTCGAGCGGGCGGGGAGAGTTACGCACGAGTTTTAAATCTCTCCCGTTGAAATCAAAGGGATCTGAACGTGCTGATTTGTGTTTGTGTGTTTTTTTTGCCCGGATCGTGGCCTCGTTTACTATATGGGGCTGTTCGGAGTGGCTGCGTGTTGTCTGCTCTTTTCCTTTTAACTGAGCGCTTCTTCAGCGCCTTTACAGGGATGGTCGAATCCTCCGCTCGTGGTCTAGTTCTGTCCCTTTCGTTTCTCTGGACTTCCTTTTCCCGCGTCCACGAATCACTGTTTGACATCAGAGTCAGAGCATCACTTTATTATGAAGCCCCCCCAGAGTCAACGGAAAGCCCGAGCTGAGGATGAGCTGGGTGGATGATCCTCACACCGTGGATCCCTTCTCCGGCACCTGCCTGCCTTGTCCTTTGATCGTGATCCCTTAGAAACGAATTGTTGTTTGTTTTTAAAGTCAATTATTTACGGTGCCCAAATCGATGCCGCACTAGATCCCCCTTCCCCAGCCTGGGACCCTCCATATATGTTGGACTGCAACTCCCATGCTGGCTGGGGAATGATGGGAGCTGTAGTCCAACAGATTGGGGAAAGCTGCGCTCAATTATTTCCCTCCCCATCTATTGCCTAGGCATTAAATGTCACCGTGGGCCTTCAGGTGTGTTATGACCGGTTGATTTTAAATAATAAACCTTTTTAGTTGTATCTGTTCGCATCCCATCCCTTAGGCGCAGAGGGCAATCCCAGGCATCCTTACTCAGAAGGAAGCCTCTCTCTGTGTTGGATTTGCTCTCTGCCAGGAAGTGTTTATACAGCGGCAGACTCATTCATTCAGTTGCAAAGATTTGACATGGGGGGGGGGGACGACAAAGTGGTGGATATAGTAGAGAAGTTTATATGTATGGAGGGAAAGATTCCACCTCCTCCTTTCTTTACAACACGAACACAGCAGAAATTAAAGTTTAAAGATGTTAAAGGCAGTACATTCAGGACAGAATAAATATATCCCAGGGCACAAAGAACATGGGAATACTGGGCATCATTCACTTATGGAACTATAAGCGGCAGTGACGGCCCATAGCGCAGATGGCCTCTTTAAAAAAAGAAGGAGGGGGGAGACTTTAGGGCAGTGTTGGCTGGGGCATGCTGGGAGTTGTAGGCCAAAAACATCCGGGGACCCAAGGTTGGAGAACACTGCTGTAGGCAAATTAATGGAGGATGGGACAGCTATGAGCAACGCAATGGAATGTCTCCATGTACAGAGAGAGGTAAGAATATACACCTCTAGCGGAGCAAGATTCTCTGGGCGGCTCGCAGGACGAAAAGCCCAGCCTGGGAACTCCGAGGGGCTGGCTGCTGTTTGTTTACTCAACTTAAAATAACGAATCCATCCATCCATCTAGAGCGCCTTCAGTGTGTACGGCGCTTCGAGGAGTACGAAAGGATAGGGTCCTGCCCCGATCAGGCTACAATCTAAAATTCAACCCTGGCGAAACAACAGAGGAAGAAGGAGCGGGTTTAAGAGAGAAAGGATGCCGCGCTTGTTATCAGCGATGCATGCTCGGTTACAGGCTTCGTTATTATTCCTATTTTTAAGGTTTTTTTTTTTATTAACTGTTGGGACTTGAAAAAGATACTAGGAGAGGATATATTGTGGAGTAATATCCTTCCTATCTCACGTTAGTGAGATCAGAGTACAGTCCCTTTTCAGCTTAAAAGAAGCTTAGATTTGGCTAGTGTTAGCCAGTTAGCATTTGGTAATCCAGGATGCTTTAAGGCAGACTGGATTTCCCTGGTTTTGCCCCCTTTTCTCTCCCTCAGAACAATAATCAGAGACACAGTCTTGTAAAAGTTAAAAGTAACGTTTACTCACTCAGATTATGCAGTTTCATTCAGGCAGGCTTAAAAGCGTTTCTTACAGTTGGTTACAAGTTCATTTGGAAATACTTGGGGTCTGAACTTGTGGAGTTCAGACCGGCAACTCTGGCTACATGCTGCTACAAGGACCACGTGGAGACAACAACCTGGTGGTGCCACGCTCACTAGGAGTCTGAACAGAAAGAGGAAGAAGCTGGGAGCAATGCCCACTTCCTGTTCAGGCTGTTAATAATTCACTGAGTACCTTCTAGGAAAACCACCCTAGAAGGTATCAGTGATCTTAACCATTTCACCCAATTACCTGGTGAAACATTAGCCATAGGTTTTGACTACAATTTTAATTATCCAGCATTAACAATTCCCCGGGGCGGTGTACATAGAAAGACGACCCAGAATGTCTTTCTCTCTCTGCCTTCTCTTGTGCGTTTGTGGGCCACGTTCTCTTTTCCTCCTGCCCTGCCCTGCCCTGCCCTGCCCTGTTCTTTTCTTCCCCCCACATGAAATTTTATTTTATTTCGAAATAAAGTTAATAAAATAAAGGCAACGAAAAGAAGAACATACATAACCAGGGCCGGTGCTACCATTAGGCCAACTAGGCAGCCGCCTAGGGCGCAGGGCTAAAGGGGGCGCCAGAAACACCTTGAAAAAAAATACAGCTCTCTCAAGTGGGAAGGGGGGCACTAAATATTTGATCTTGCCTAGGGCACCAAACTGCCTTGCACCGGTCCTGTACATAACAATACATCAAGATCACTAAAGAAACAAAAGGATTCAGTAATTATGATTCTTAGTCTATAGCTGATATGCTGATTTATCTGCAGTAAAGCAGCATAAGCGGGAACTCATATACCCAATGAAAAAGTAAAAATACAATTCATTCTGCATATAAAAGAAGTATTGCGAGTGTGTGTATTTTGTGTGTGTGTTTGTATTACTCAGAAAAAATATATATAAGCAACTGTACTTGGTTGGAATTTGATCAAAAGTTTGAAGAGCTACAACATAGGAAACAAATGGAAGCCATGGTGCCATCATCTCTTTTGTAAAGTAAGTTAGGATTCCTTGCTTGCTGCGCTTGCTGACTAAGTTTATACAGTACATAGACAGTGACTGGGTTCAGATAACACAATAACCTGCACTCAAGGGTTGAGTATGGGTTGAGTGTGTGGGTTGTCGTTGAACCATGGGTTGTTGCTGAAATGTGGGTTATCGTGTTGTCTGAACCCAGCCGAGATAACAAACCATGGTGAACAACCCACAGTTCACAACCCAACAACAAACCATGGGTTGTTCATGCTTAACAAGCCATTGCTTGTTGGCACAGGCACAGCTGGGTTCAGACAACATGATAACCCACGTTTCAACAACACCACACTATGACACTCGTCATAGTCTACCTACCACATTTTATCAGCCCACTGCTCTTTAGGTGGTTGCTTTGGAGACGTCCAGTTACATGTTATACGTGACTTTGCAGCACTCAACACCCAGCCATGGGATGAACCTCTCCTCTTCCTCTCTCTCTCCTTCTTCCCTCAGCCCAGGCGCAGTCCAACTTGCTGGGCAAATGTCGCCGACCCCGCACTGCCTTCACCAGCCAGCAGCTGCTGGAACTGGAGCATCAGTTCAAGCTTAACAAATACCTGTCCCGGCCTAAGCGCTTCGAGGTGGCCACGTCCCTCATGCTCACGGAGACCCAGGTGGGTATCTTATCTTGTAGCAGGCAGGAAGATTTAGGGGGTGTCAAGAGAGAGCTTTGTTTTGCAAAGTGGATCACATAAAGGCTCCTTTCCACCCCTACAAGTGGGCTTACTGGGAAGCTCCTGCACTATGCGCCCCCTCTAAATATGCATAGAACTGCACCCTGAAGGGCTGACAACATTTTCCCTCCCTTGACTAGGCTCTTTTCAGCCAAACATTCCCAAAGGGTGAGATCTAAATAATTTTAAATAAATTTATTTCATTTTAAAACATCCCTGTTCTGCCTTTCCAAGGCTCAGGGAGGCTTACAAAACATGTATATAAAATAATATCCTCCCCCCTCCGCCTTCTCTAAAGAGCTGAAGCTGGCCTATATGGCATTCCAGTGCAATCCTGTGCATGTCTGTTCAGATGTTAAGTTCCTATTACAGTTATGCCTTGGATTGAGAGCATAATTCGTTCCAGAAACGTGCTTGTAATCCAAAACACTCTTATATCAAAACGAAATCCCCCCAAAAAAATTTGTACAGAGATTTTTAATTTAAGCCGTACTACAGTACTTGTATTGCAAGACGTCGCTTGTACATCAAGTAAAAAAAAAAATTAAATAAATATTTAAAAATTTGCTTGTCTTGCAAAATGCTCTCAAACCAAGTTACTTGCAATCCAAGGTATTACTGTAAGTACAAAAGGACTTATGCCAGAGTAAGTATAGCATTACTGCCGAACTCTGTTTTCTTCTTCCCTCTTATGTCAGTCTCATGGTAGACTTGGCTGAGAGGTGGGCACTAACTCAAGGATGGATGGATTTCTTTTTAACTGATGTGTTTTAATTGATGTGGTTGTGTTTTATTTATGTTACATTTTGTCCGTATTTTATTATTGTTAACCCCCTTGAGCAATATTTTTAGTGCAAAGGCAGGGTATAAAATCATTAAATAAAGAAATTAAAGTGGAATTCAGACCAGAACCCAGACTTCTTCCTTTCAGATCCAGCTGAGGCTATCCACTACACACTATGCTACTTCTTGCCCTTCACTGGGTGTTTTTTCCTGCTTGGCAGTCACTGTGAAACACACAAGAGCCCAATCCAGAAAAACAAAGTTGGCTTGCCTAGTTCCACTGCCTCCTTTTCACTTTGGAAACTTTTCACTGCCCTCTTTCTGAAATGGTGCTGCAAGCCCCTACTGATAGGAGATACCATGTGCAGTGTGTGTGTGTGTGTGTGTGTGTGTGTGTGTGCATGCTCGATCTTTGTCCCTCCTCATGTCATCTCCATAAGGACATAAGAGGAGCCATGCTGGACCAAGGACCGTCTAATCCAGCCATTCTATTCACAGTGGCCAACCTGCTGCCCATGGGACACCCAGAAGCAGGATGTGATTGTAACAGCACGCTCCCACCCATGTTCCCCAGCAACTGGAGTACATGGGCATCCTGCCTCTGACACAAAAGCATATAGCCAGTCAGGACTAGTAGCCATTGATAGCCTTCTCCTCCATGAATTTGTCCAATTCCCTTTTGAAGCCGTCCAAACTGGTGGCTATCACCACATCTTGTGGCAGTGAATTCCATAGTTTAACTATGTGCTCTGTGAAGAAGTACTTCCTTTTATCTGTCCTGACTCTCCCACCAATCAGGTTCATAATGGGTTGTGTCTAGATTTAGTCATGCTTAGAGGAGACCCACTGAAATCAGTAGGACTTGAGTTAGTCATGACTAGAACATACGAGCCATGCTGGATTAGACCAAGGGTCCATCTAGTCCAGCATTCTGTTCACACAGTGACCAACCAGCTGCTCACGGGAACCCAGAAGCAGGACATGAGTGCAACAGCACCCTCCCACCCATGTTCCACAGCAACTGGTGTACATAGACATACTACCTCTGATACTGGAGATAGCATATAGCCATCAGGACTAGTAGCCATTGATAGCCTTCTCCTCCAAGAATTTGTCCAATTCCCTTTTAAAACCTTCCAAATTGGTGGCTGTCACTACATCTTTAAGTGACTTGGCTGCTGTGAACCAGGAAGGCCCTGGCTAAAAGATGCCACACTCTGTCCCATCTGTAAAATGGGGGTGCTGATGAAGATGATGCTGATGATGATAATGACTCAGCTTCATTATTTAGTAAAGGGCTGACAGGTGTATAAATACTCCCCCTCCTCCTAGTAAAATGTGCTCAAGTTTCTACCACTTTGGATGACACCCTCTGACTTGCGACGTCTTTCCCCAATTGATTTATTAAAATATTTACGTCCACGTTTCCATCTGCCAGCTTTCAACAATCAAGTCCATAGGGGGCTTGGATGAAATCCAAATTAAAATCCATTAAAAAAAATAACAACAAGCATCAAGGAAAACAAAAGCTATAACAGAAGCAAAGCAAACCGGACCAACTCATAATCTAACTTACCCCACAGTGTTGTTATAAGGATGAAATGTGTGTGTGTGTGTGTGTGTGTGAGAGAGAGAGAGAGAGAGAGAGAGAGAGAGACCCCATGTATGCTGCTTTGAGCTCCTGGGAGGAAAGGTGGGATATAAGTGTAATAAACAAGCAAGCAAAGCAAAGCAAAAGCTCTGGGAAATAAAAACACTTTTTAACTTGGTACTCAAAAGATAACAAGCTTGGCAGTCAATAGGCATTTCTGGGGAGGGCATTGCACAAACGACAGTGGCCCATAATGGAAGCAGGTTCTGTCTTCGGTTGTGATCCGCTTCACCTCTAGGGCAGCAAACTTGTGGCCCTCTGGATGGTGCTATACCGGTAGTGATGGACTATAGCTCCCATCAGTCCCAGCAAGCATGGCCAATAGTCAAGAGAGATGGGAGCTGCAGTCCAACATCTGGAGGGCCACAGGCTCCACTCTGCGAAGATAGAGGGGCAAGCTCATAGTCCCAGATGCCCCAGATGGGCTGGCTGTGGATGCTCAGTAGTGTTGAGATGGCAACCTGCACAGGCCCAAGCTTAGCTTTGGCTCTCAGAAGAGGATGAGCCGTGGGCCCAGTAAAGCCTTGGGTAGCAGGAGCAGTGCTAGGTACTGAAAAGATCTGGGGCTCAGGCCGCCCTAAAAATTTGCATATGCTAATAGTACGGATGCTCTAAAGTCTCTCCCTCTCTGTGTGTCTTTAAAGGAGCCTGTCTCCTAAGGACACTCCTAACTGTAAAAAGGGACATAGGGACAGGGAGAGGAAGGCACGGAAGGCAGAAAGATTCAAGGGGGTGGGGGCAGCAGGAGGTGAAGCACATGTGGCCGAAAAGCCAGCCAATCCAGGGGGATCAGATGCAACAGAGATCATCAGGGCTCCTGTGCCTTTCTTTCAGCAAGTGTCCCTGGGCAGCCTGGTGGTGGGGCAGATTCGGGGCTCCAAATGAAAGATTCCAGGCTCCAGCCCTAGTGGGCCGCCCCGTAACACCGCCTCTGTTGGGTAGTATCCAATGTTAGTCCTATGTGAAGTAGACCCATTGAAATGAATGCAACTTAAGTTAGTCATGACTAACTTAAGTCCTATTCGTTTCAATGGTTCTGCTCTATGTAGGACTAACGTTGGATACTATCCCTGCTGTATGGGCTTTGTTTTTGTTTTTTACAAAGGGCTTTTCCTGGTATAGTTCCGGTCACTTGTGCAGCCGTCCTAAGTGTGCCGCTTCCTTCTTTCTTCCCTTCCCAGGTGAAGATCTGGTTCCAGAACCGGCGCATGAAGTGGAAACGGAGCAAGAAGGCCAAGGAGCAAGCAGCGCAGGAGGCTGAGAAGCAGAAGGGAGGAAGCGCCGGGGAGGACAAAGTGGGGGACGAGGTGCCGCTGCCAGCTGGGGGGCCAGAGAAGAGCAACAGGGGCCACCGCGTGCGGGAGCGCAGGGACAGTGACCGGGAAGAGGAGGAGGAAGAGGAGGAAGAGGAAGAGGAGGAGGAGGAAGATCGCTCCGGACACTGCTGCCCCTATGGCTCTCCTGACTGCTCTGATGGCGAGGAGGATGGGAGGCAGCCCCACGGCAGGCATGGGGGAGCCCACCCACAACTGCCTCCTGCTCCAGCCCCCTGAATACCCAGGTCCCAGGCAGCTCCTTTCCTTGCCCTGGTTCACAAGGGGAACCTTCCTCCCAGATACATTTGCTCAGCAGCCAGCCACAGGTTGTTGAGGGCCCTTGGATGCCGGCCCTGTGTTTGCTCCTTACTATACTTGGAAAATGTAATTTTGAAAACCAGTAAGATATGTGTTAGAAAATTAAAGTCATGTGCGGCCCACTTGCCCACTCCACGTGCCTCTGCTGGCGCCCAGCCAGCTGCACCAGGACACATCACAGCTCCTGAGATCACACAGCTACCACCTGACCCCCTGATGTCCCAGCTGACAATTCCACATCTCCGGCCTCCTCCTCCTGCCCCCAGCTCAGCCTATCACATGAGAGGTCAGTTATCACATGTTAAACGATTGCAGGAATTGGCAGATGTTTAGGAGGATGCTTAGGGTGGTGGCACCAGATTCCCTAAGTCAAATAGGTTTGGACATTCAAGAACTTCTGCTTAACTGGCTTGTACCGCCCCACCTTCAGATCCACTCTCACACCCTGTCTGTCCTCCCTCCAACACCCTTTTAAACACCATTCGATGGAAAAGGAACTAAAACCACATTGTCCTGCAGTGGATGATGGGAAGCTTCAGTAAAAAAAAGAAAAAAGGTAACCACACAACTGGTAATGCTTCCAGCGCAACATTTCAGCTTGCAAGCCACAGCTGATGGACAAATGTTGTTTTTTTATGAAAATAATAATACAGGAAATATCAAAAGCCAGAGTTATCTCATTCCTTCACTTGTTTACTGCCTCACTGTTCCGTTCTGTTAAGGAAAAGTGAAGACATCTTTACATACCCACAAAAGACTGATGTCAAAAGACTGGAAACTTTACTTCCCCCTGTTCGACATGTTGCCCTATTTCTTCAATAGTATTGAGAGTTTTTGTGCTTATTCTATGTCAAGCAATCTGGGAAACTTACACCATGAAGGTTGGAACTGCTGAGAATCTTGGGAAGACTGTATTGTCTTTATTTTTGTACATTGTATTTATAAAAAGAGAAAAATGCCTCTACTTATGCATGCTAAGTTATTAATCGGCTTCTCCCAATGTAAAATAAACAGTTTTGTACGTGAGAACAGCATTGACTTAATTGAACCAAAGAGGCTTTGTGTGCATTTCCCAGATTTCATGCCAGATCCGCAACTAGGCTGACCAGCTCCTGTTCCTTGAAAAGATCTGTAACTGAACAGAAGGGGTGGCACTTTGAGAGTGCGGCTTCTCATGTCAGTGTTGCAGAGCTTAGAGAAACTATGTTGAACAAAATTTCCCCTTCTGCACATTAAGGTTTATTCTAAAGTCCTTTTGCATCCAGTCATCCTATATGCAACTCATTTAAAATGAAGCCAATGAAATGAGGATTTCCAACTTGTTTTGGACAGGTTTCTGTGCCTTTAAGAACTGTGGGTCAGGTAGAAATTCAACAGGTGAAGTTTTCCTAGTGTGGAGGTGAAATAATGAGGGAAAGCTTAAATTTCTCACATTTCTGCTTTATAGCTGTCAAAAGCACAGGAGCTTTGTCACAATAAAACATTTAACCTTAGATAAGCAGCTCTCCCCATTATAAGCAATGACATAGACATACGTCACATAGGCCTCATCCAGCTAAAGTTAGTCATTATTAAGGTGCATTACTTTGGGTTTTAGTGGATCAGGGCCAATGATTACAATAACTTTCATATTATGTTTAGAATGGGGGTACTGATCAATATTTCATATTGCTGAATTGGCTTGGCAGGCAGAAATTAAATAGCATAAAATTCTGCGTAAAATTCAGATGATGGAAGGGCTGAATCTGTTGTATTTTTGTCCGCCATGCAGCTGTTTAGCAGGGGTGGGCAGAAAATAGATCTCCAAATGTTTTGGACTTCAACTCCCAGAAGCTCCTGCCAGCATGGCCATTGGTCAGGAATGCTGGGAGTTGAAGTTCAAAACCTCTGGAGATCTACGATCTGCCCACCCTTGGTTTAAAGCATAGGGGCAAATCCAATGTAAGTCTTATTTAGAGTAGAGCCGTTGAAATGAATGGGACTTACCATAGTTTAGCCATGACTAGCTTAAGTCCCATTCATTTCAATGGGTCTACTGTAAGTAGGACTTACATTGGATTCTACCCTATGAGTTTCAGGTAGCAAGAAGGGTAGCAACCCCAGTTCTTGTGCAGTTAGGCCAAAGCATGCCTTAGGCAGAAATTCAACAGGTGAAGCCTTTTCACTTCAGCATCTCTCTCTGTGTATATCAGCTTTTTAAAATATATATACCGGTATGCCTGCATTTCTAGCACACAGCTGTTAGAAACACAGAAGGCCTGCCACAAAAAATGTAGTAACCACTAGAGGCGCAATCCTATGCATGTTTAGATGGAAAAAAGGGCCACAACTCCCAGCATGCCCCAGCCAGCTATGGTGGCTAGGGCATGCTGGGAGTTGTAAGGCTTTTTTTCTGTCTAAACATGCATAGGATTGTACCCTAAATGAGTTTGTACATATGCTTTGATTTGAATGGGCAGTGGTGCACCCTGCAATAATGGAGAATACCAGTCCACTTAAATAAGGGTACCGATGCAGCTGTGGGATCAGGCTGTATTTCAGCCCCTAAACCTATTTGGTTTAGGGGCTGAAACCGGAGGTTCCACATCCCTGACCTAACCTACCTCCCAAGATTATTTCTACAGTCAAATGCTGCTCTATTCTCTTTGGAAGAAAGTAGATTTAAAATGCAGCTGGCCAACCAATATGCCTTAGTCTGCCTTAGACGGAGAAAATGGCAAGGAAGAATGGGTTGCCTCTGAGTATGTGCAGAGTGCTTTTCCCTTTGGTCAACTACAGCCAGCTTATACAGATATCTAGTACTTGTGTACAAAGCCTGAAACAACTTGGGACCAGGTTACCTGAGAGAGCGCCTCCTCCCATACCAACCTGCCCAGTTGCTGAGGTCATCAGATGGCACTCTCCTGGTGGTTCCTCATGGACCTTTGGCCTGGATGGAGTCCACCAGGAGAAGGGCCTTCAGTGTGGCGGTTCCATTTCTGTGGAACTCCCTGTCTCTGGAGGTCAGGCAGGCTCCAACATTGTGCTGCTTTTGGCGCCTGCTGAAGACCTCCTTGTTCCAGGAAGCCTTCTCTGCTCTTCAACCACCAGTGTAATTTTAGTTTGTTTTCAATGTATTGTTTTTGTTTCATTTATCTGTTTTTTGTCTTTTTGTCCTTCACTGCTCCAGAATGTGCTTGATGTGGAGCAGTATACTAATACGAATACAAATACTGTACTAATAATATAGAAGGGCTGGGCATAGATTTCAGCACTGCTGGTGTGATGTCAAGACAGTATGGTGCCTTGCCATGTTTTTATGTAGCCCATCCCATCCTAAGCTTTTCTTGCAAAGTGGTTTCATCGTTTTCAATGGCACTTGTAACAGTGCGTGCTTAGGGGAGAGCTTATTAGACAGTAACAACTCTGGCACCTGGGGAGTTGTAAAGGAAATGTAGTGCTTCGTGCCTGGCTGGCTTGACCAAATATAATTTCCTTGCTTTTCTCTCCCCGCCGCCTTCTCCTTCCTTATTTGGCCTGGCTCTAAAATTAGTGCCTAATCGCCCTCTCAGATCTGTGGCAATGTGCAGCCAAGCAAACATTAATGGAGAGAGTTAATCTGCTGTAACCTTCATGCTCTCTAGAGCAGGGATAGGAACCTTTTTCCTATGAGGGGCCCATGACCCATGGGAAAAGTCAATGGGCTGGGCGTGTGTGCAGCTGGCAGTGGGTGGAGCCAGAGCCCAGAGTGGGTGGAGTTTGCCCAGATCGTCCTTCCCCAACCTGATGCCCTCCAGATGTGTTGGACTACAACTCCCAGCATCCCCCAGCCAGCCCTGTAGTCCAACAGGCCTGGAGGCACCAGGCTGGGGAATGCTAATTCCCAGATGGATGGTCTGTAGAGCAAAAGTGGGTCTCTGGAGACCCGAGATGACACTGAGGAGGGTTGTGGATTCCCCACCCCAGAGGAACAAACCTTTGGCCTGATCTCATCATTCAGAAGAACTGGGCATGTGAATGGTGGGGTGGGTAGGTTGCTAACTCTTAATTACCATCTGTAATGATGCCTTTAACAGCAGCTTGCTTTGTAGGAATTAGCAGGTAATCAAATTTATTTCTGTGCCATTAAAAGTTTGACCTAGAAAGACACGACATACAAGAAAATAGAGATGGAGAGGGAAGAGGAAAAAATTAAGTAGATTGTCAGCAGGGCTGGTGGAATGACCCAGCTTTCCCTCTCATCTCCTGGAGGAGGGGCAGTCCAGTTGGTGCAGGCCCTGACACTCCCTTTGCACGCTCCTGTCTCTGTTCTGCCTTCTTTCCCACAGGACAGTTTTTGTCAGTTAGCCCGAGGGGCAGGGGAGAGAAGTCCAACTGGAGCAGCCCTTGATGTTCCCTATGCCTAGGCTACATAATTTCCCAGGTATTGAACCCTGTTACTTATTTTATAACTGTACAGTTGAAGAAAGCCATTCTATTTACTCACTCTTTTCAATGTGTGGCTATTGAGCGGGCAGCAGACTGCTATTCTGTCTCACTCTATAAAGCCTAGTGGACTGCACTGAAGAGAGACCCAGTCTCTGTGCATACCACTTGCTGGATCTCAAACTGCAGACCTAAATCAAATGCATGTCCAAACGTGGATGTCATATATCTGTACCGCAGTATTTGTAATAGAATGCACATTCAAATCTGCTTCCCCATCCAAATTCTGTTTCTGAGTCCTGATAATAAATCCTTCCTTTTGTTTATCATAGTGTTGATCCCCACATTTTAAATGTGTATTCCCAACTGTCAAAAATAAAGAAATATTTAAGTACCTTAGGGGCAGAAGTTTGCAACACCCTCTCTAATGCTGGGTATATTTGTAAATAATAATAATAAAAAGAATACAGGCTTTCTTTTCCATTTTATAATGCACCAAATGGTATTATTTTATGTGCCAAGTTATACAAGGTACATTTCATTTTGTTAAAGTAGTATATTGATGTCTGATAAGAAAGAAATGTCACTCCAATAGCAAACTCAGGTGGTGAGTGCCAACAGCTTTGTAGCCAACATGGGGTCTCTGAGAAACAAAAGTATGCTCAGGGCAACCCTGAGATTTTTACAAGTACCAAAAAACAAAGAAACACACACCCCTTTAAAGAAATTAAATAGCCACCTAGGGCTTTTCTACATGAGGCATTTATCATGCTCTTGTCATTGTAAACAACTCATGGTTGTTTACAGGTTCTTTAGATGACCTTGTGACCCTCCAGTTTCACTTCTGTGTCTAACCAGCACTTTTCGTGAGCTTTTTTAGAGCAGGGAACATGCAGCATTTAATTATGAAAGTGAAAGTGTGATTTCCTATTGTGTATTTGCACTATTCTGATATACCACAGTGCCACCTAGAGGTTATGTAGCAGAAAAGCAGGTAAGGAATGGCTCTGTGTAGTGCTGAGATCTTAATTCTGTGATCAAACAAAAGTAGATACAGCAGATTAACAGCCGAATGTAGAAAAGCTCCTAAGGGGGCAACCCCACCCCCCACCCCATAGCCCAATGAGAACCGAGAATGCTTAGTAACCACAGAATGTTGAGTGCCAGGAAGTCACGCCCCTCTTCAGCTGAAGATTTTAGTTCAAATCCCAGATGTACAAACATTGGTTGTGGAAAAGGAAAGACACTCTTTCTATATACTGTCACCTCTATAACAATTCCAAAGGCTTTGTCCAAGCACTAAAAATGTGGCCTGAAATTAGAATAGTTCTCAGGAAAAGCAAAATGCCAGGGCTCCAGGGTGCCATAAGGTAGCCTTCCCCAACTTCCCAAATCTTTGGACTTCAACTCCCAGCAGCCTCAGCCAGCATGGTCAGTAGTGAGGAATGCTGGGAGTCGTAATTCAAAACATCTGGAGGGCCCCAGGTTGGGGGAGGCTGCAATAAGGCATCTCATTTGACTGGGAAGCTTCTCTCTTTAGTCCTAACTGTGGTTACTAAATGGTGACAGAAATGTACTCTGCACATGCTCAAAGGTACTTGATAATCACACAGGACTCTGCCCTTGTACTAGAAATACATCTGGGGCTAAGCCTTGCTGACTGAGAATTATGGGATGGGATGGATTCGTGGTCCCCAGCATCCCTGCATTAGCATTTTAAAATTACCCTTCCAGGAGGAAAACTAAACTGCCCTTGTTCAAAGGAAGCAATTGAGCCATTAGTGGGCACGTGGGAGAAATTAAAAGGGAGTCCTTTGAAAGGCAGCCAGCAGGAAATGAGACAGCAGGACTTGTGGAGAGGTTAGTTAGCTGGAGCCTTTGGGGGTCCTAGCAGACCTTTGATTCTTGAAAAGTATCCCTATTATCGCATGTGGTAAGGCACACTGCGTCAGCGGGTAGTGCCGCTTACTATAATGCCGCCTGATCCTATGCACGTTTATTCAGAAGCAAGTTCCACTGAGATTAATGGAAGTTACACCCAAATAAATGAGCACTAAGATCCCAAACCTAAATAAGCACACACAAAGATCCCAAATCTATACTTGGAAATGAGTTAGGTTCCCTTTGGAAATCAACATGCCTTGCTTATTCCTTAGGCTCAAGTTGTTAATGTTAATTTGGGGTAGCAGTGGAGGAAGACACCCCCTAGGTCAGGTGTGGGGAACCTCAAGCCTGGGGTCCCCATCCGGCCCTCCTGGGTTCCCCAGATGTCCCCGCCCCCTTTTCCCCACCCGCCCCGCCCCGCCCCGCCCCCTTTCTCCCAATCACTGGTTTTGTGATGGTTCCCCAGCTTTTGATTGGCCTTTCCCCCCATTCTAAAAGGTTGAAATGCCTCTCCTAAGGCTTAGTTACCGGCAGTAACGAAAATATGCCATTTAGGGGTTTGGGGTCCTGCTCCTTTTGCCTTTGGGCCTGCCCACCGCTGGAAGGTGCCAGACCTTTTCTGAAATGGAAAGAAGTTTTGCACCCCTTCCCTAGGTAGATGGGCAGCAGTACATAACATTTGAAAATAAGCCTGCTGTCCTAAGCATGCGAAACTTGGAATCAAACTAGGTCAGGATTGGGCTATGTGTTTAAGATCCAAGCCAGGGCCAGCCCTACCACGAGGCAGAGGGAGGCAGTTGCCTCAGGCGGCAGATGCTGGAGGAGAGAGCTCTGTGTCCCCTAAGCTGGCCTGCTGCCTGCAGATGTGGTGGAGGACAGGCTCCCATCATCAGAGTAGAAGGAAGATTCAACTGCCAGTGTGGTCAGCTCTTGGGAGGAACAGGAGGGGGCAGCGTCTTGTTCCTGGTCTCAGCGGCAAAATGATCCAGACAGACTATACAGCCAGTTTACATTCAGAATTGGGACACTGGCTGTTACTTTGAAGCCGCTTGCTTGGCAGCAGCATCACTAAAGCATATACTCCAGTAGCCATTGGCCATGCAGGCTGGGGCTGATGGGAGTTGTACTCCAACACATCTGGAGGGCACCAGGGAAGGCTGCTCCAAGATGTCAGAAATGCAGCAATCCTGAAAGCTGTCGTGGAGCAGTTCTGTCGGGTTCCCTTTAGTGATCTGGACTGAAACAAACCTCAGCATAATCTCACTGAAGTCTATACCGTTTCCCTGCCTGCAGAATGCAACAAATCTCTTAGAGTTTTTTTCTCTTTCTTTTAAAAGGTTTATTGTTAGGACTAAAAAGAAAAAGCAAAGGTTTTTGACAGTAAGAAAAATTCTAAAATTCATATTAGTGTAATATCTTTATTACGCCAACCAAAAGATCACAAACAATGTGCAAGCATTGGAAGTCTCCAGGTCTCTTCATCAGGCAAGATGTTACAAAAAGAAGGTTTGGCTGTGATGGGGAGGGAAAAAATGACTTGATGGTGAAGCCAGAGTGTCTGCATGTTCAGAAGTCCCAAGATGAAGTGGGAGAGGAGGGGTCTCTAGACATTCAAATTAGGCTCTGCAGGTCATGTGATGGTTACAGGGTTGGACCTGAAGCTGCCCCTAGGGATGCTGGGAAACAGAAAAGGAAAAATGTTGGATCCTGCAGTCCAAACAAACTTAAAGCACAATCCTATGCATGTTCAGACAGAAAAAAAGTCCTACAATTCCCAGCATTCTGGCTGGGGCATGCTGGGAGTTGTAGGACTTTTTTGGCTAAACATGCATAGGATTGCACCCTAAGGGTTGCATGTAAATTTAGTCATAGCTAGAGCAGACCCACTGAAATCAATGGGACTTAAGTTAGTCATGACTTGCCTGTCCCATTGATTTCAATGGGCCTACTCTAAGTTTGACTAAATCTGGATCCAACAATAAGAGTCATGGAAATCTACTGGAAAAGAACAAGTTGCTTCTGAGCAAACAGGGTTAGGTTTGGGATGTACAACTTTCTCCAAGCAATTTTGGTAAATTTACAAAGAGCCAGTGTAGCGTAGCGGTTAAGGTGTTGGGACTGGGACTCGGGAGATCCGGGTTCTAGTTCCCATTCGCTCACTGGGTGACTTTGGCCCAGCCACTGACTCTCAGCCTAACCCTACCTCACAGGGTTGTTGCGAGGACTAAATGGAGAGAAGGACCATGTAAGCCGCCTTGGGTTCCTTGCAGGGAAAACGGGGTGGGGGGATATAAATATAATAAATAAATAAAATAAACTGGAGTAAGTGTCTACACAGCATCTTGGACTACGAAATCGGATTTAATTTAAGGCAAGCAAAAAACAAACCTCCTGGTTCCAGCGGCTCGTGAATCGGGCCCCCGCCGGCTTCCCACGTTTAGTGAAGAGGTGGGTGGGCCCGCGCGCCGCCCGAGTTTTAAAAAGTTTTCTTTTTTAAATCTTACGCAGTAGAAACATCTCCGCTCCGGCCCCTTAATAGCGGTGGGATTTATCTGGCTAATAAATTGAATGATCAATTCATTCCTGTCAGCGCGGCGCTTCCCCAAATCAATTATAGCAAATTTAAATATAATCACCGGCTCATCCCAGCTAACCGGAGGCCGCAGCGCGCCATTCATCCCCGGCGCCGCTATGAATTACAGCCGGACGGAGATCTGCTCTCGGTGCCCGGCCATCCTTCACCACCACGCCGGCGGAGCGAGGCAAATCGACGCGGCGAGGACGCAACGGGAAAGGACGGCGTCCCCCCTCTCTGAAGTCGGCGGAGTGACTCCGGATCGACTCCGGGCGGCGGAGTCAAGGGCGAGCTCTCCCCGGGTTGGCTGTTATCCGAGAATGGTGCCGCCGCCGCCGCCGCCCAGCCCCACTTTAAAACGGATAATCACAAGAGTGGTAAAAGAGAGGCATCACGGGCTCCCTTGCAGGGTTGTTGTAAAGCCAAACTAGCAACGCACCCACAGTCCTTATTCGGGCTGTGGTCCTACGCGCACTTACTTACGGGTAAGTCCCGGGCGGGCTTACTTCTGAGTAAGCCTGACCAGGTCAGTTTATAAAGCTGCAATTGAACGCAGTGGGATTTACGTCTGGGTAGGGACAATATGGGCAGGCGAGCTTTAATTTGGTTTTATTTATTTTATGATAAAATGGTTTTATTCTTTGCTGCTGGCTTTCTTATTCTCCATTGCCTATTTTTTGTTTGCTTTAATGTTTGTTCTGTTTGTATGTTTTTGTACTGTTTGTATGTTGTATGTTTTTAAGGTATTGTACAGTGCCCAGAGAACTAAAGTTATTGGGTAGTTTAAAAGTACAGTCAATAAATACGCGGCATCAGTCCTTTCCAATAGTAAGGTCATATTATTATTATTACATTTATATCCTGCCTTTTTTCCTCTTGCAAGAAATCTTTGTCTTACATAGTCGTCCTCCTCTCCATTTTATCCTCACAACAACACTGTGAGGTAGGTCAGGCTGAGAGCCAGTGCCTGGCTCAACATCACCCAGTGAGCTTCATGGCTTAGTTGGGACTAGAACCTGGGTCTGCTGAGTTCCAGTCCAGCTCTCTAACTGCTACACCACCCTGGCTCTCATCTTGGTTTAACTTTGACCCCTCTTCTCTCCAGCAGGGCTCCTATACCTGTAAGGACGAAAGTGGTCTTCTGTCCCTGCCCGCTCCGCCCCCAAAGTAGGAAGTAGAAAGGCTTCACAGAGTGCATTTCTGCTGCTCAACCATTGAAGTCTTAAGCCCCCAAATTTTTTTTGGGCAATGCTATGTATTCTAAATCAGCCTTCTCTAACTTGCTGCCCTCTAGAAATGCTGAACTGCAATTCCCATCATTTGCAGGCTGAGGATGATGGGAGTTGCAGTCAGCAGCGGTACCTGAGGCAGGAAGACGCATGCCGCCACCACTTCCGCCGCCTCCCCCTCGGCCCCAACAAGAGAGCGGGAAGGTGGCTTCTCTGCAAAGGCGCCCAGGCTGGAATGCCGCACTGTGTGGGGTCCTTCCTCAAAGCGTGGCACTGTGAGGTGGCCCTGGGGACTGCCTGTATGGGCGACCTCTGTACAGGCAGTCTCCTGGGCCACCTCACAATGCTGTGCTTTGAGGAAGGACCCCTCAAACCATGGTATTTGGGCCTGGGCCCCTCTTAGGAGAGGTTGTTTGCCCGGTCTCTCATCTGGGGGACTTTATCAGAGTGAGAGATCAGGCAGGTGGCTGCTCCTCCAAGAAGCCCCGCTGTGGCATATGTGGTGGCAGTGCCCACAGGGACCCTCCCGGTGGGGCGGGACAGGGAAGCAAAACACCACCCCTCCTGATCTGCTGCCTGAGCAGGAGATTTACCCAGCCTCATGGGAGGGCCAGCCCTGGTTGCAGTCCAATACACCTGGAGCTTCCCAGGTTGGGGAAGGCTGCTCTAAAAAGTCTGAGTTGCCAACTTTTAAAAAGGTTCTGTTTCTTTAACAGCAGGTTCCTAGCGTGAAAATACAACACCAAGCAAGCAAAACTTGTTCTGCCACGGAGCAAGAGGGGATGTGGAAAGCATCCATGGTTTTGACTTCAAGTGGCACAAAAGCGGGTGAGTTAAAAAGCTGGCAGCTGGACATCCAAGGGGCTATTCTTTTGCAATAAGCATTGTCAACTCTTGAGTGGCCCCTGCTCCTGTGCCTTTAGTATCAGCATGATCTGCAGAAGTTGGGTTGGATCCAGATTAAGTCCTACTTTGAGGAGACCTGTTGAAATCAGTGGGACTTAAATTAATACTAAATTAAACCCCATTGATTTTAATGGGTCTACTCTTACTATGACTTAACCCAGACTCAGTCCATTAGCAGGTGACAAATGTCATCTGCAAAACCACTTGCTGTTGATGGTGCAGGAGCAGACCAGGCTGGCTGTTCTGGTCAGTTGGCAACCCTGGGAGTAAGTGGCCTGAGGATTGCAGTGTAGAAATATCACACACACACACACACACTAAATAAACCTTCAAGGAACTGGAACATGGATCAGGAGAAGGCACAATCCCCCTGCATGTCTAAGAGGTTGGCATGTTCAGTTGTGATTCAGGGCTGTAAAGGAGAAGCTTTACAGGCTACAGGCATCCAAGGGCAAATGTCTGCTGGTGCATTGTGTCTTTTTGAATAGCCCTGATCCTTTTAAAGCCCTGCAACGTGTCCCAAGAATGCTTTCAGCCTGCCAGAGTACTAAGGTAAATATGGTTTTCAGATCCCCCTTTTTATGGGTGGATTAAAGTTTATTTTCCATAATAGGGCACCTAATAAAAATACATAAAGTGCTGTCAGTCGCAGCAGCTGGCGGCCTCACTTAACACTTTCACTTCGTAAATCATTGCAGGGCTGGCCAGGTGTTTCCAGAAAGTGGGAAGTAAACAAACGCCCAGAAATGCTGACCTGGTTGAGAAAGATGTAAAAAGAGGTTTATTTGGTTTGCGGGTGTGTGAACTATGTTGGGGTTGGGGAAGAGAAGGTCATGAAGGGGGCTTTGCTGTGTGTGTGTGTGTGTGTGTGTGTTGCTTTTTAGTGAATATTTGCACCCATTTGTTCTTTGGTTTTTTTTAAAAGGCTGCGGAACATTCTTTTCACTCCCAAGACTTGAAATTAAAGGGCAGGAGTGATTACAAGGGATCATATTAACCAACGAAGGCTTGAAGAGGCCATGCTGGTGGAAGAGAGGCCCACATCGCAATGTTCAAAGGAGCCATAACTTGTAGGGTACACACATGCACACGGACTACGGCTGGTGGCACTGCCTGTGTGTGTGCGTTTCTGGCTCTGATTCTGTGCTTTAATTTTTTTTCTTTTAATTTATAATGACAAACTAGGAAACACATCAAATTTAAATCTAGTTGTTGGTAGAGGGTAGTACGTTTAACACCCTGCTCTCCCTTTACTTTACAGGCAAAAATATAGATAGAATCCGTTGGCCACTTGGAGGTTTTCTTTATGGTTCTTTGCAATAACAAATTATATTTAGGGTGTAGTCCAACAGGGCTGCCTGTAACCCCCTGGCCTCAGAGGATTACGGGTATCCTATGTTTTGGGACTCGAAAAAGATGCTAGGAGAGGATATATTGTTGAGTATTATCCTTCCTATCTCACGTTAGTGAGATCAGCAGAGTAGAGTCACTTTCCAGCTTAAAAGAAGCTTAGATTTGGCTAGTGTTGGCCAGTTAGCATTTGGTGATCCAGGATGCTTTAAGGCAGACTGGATTTCCCTGGTTTTGCCCCCTTTTCTCTCCCGCAAAACAATAATCAGAGACACAGTCTTGTAAAAGTTAAAAATAACATTTACTCACTCAGATCTTGCAGTTTCATTCAGGCAGACTTAAAAGTGTTTCTTACAGTTGAATAAAGGTTCATTTGGAATAACTTGGGGTCTGAACTTATGGAGTTCAGACCAGCAACTCTTGTTACATGCTGTTGTTGGTATAACAGCGTGGAGGCAACTACACACTCTGTGTCCCAGCAGGAAGAGAAGAGCTGAGAGCTACGCCCACTTCCTGCTGTGGCACAGGTAATCATACCTGAGTCTCTTCTAGGAAATCCACCTGAGAAGAGACCAGTGGCCTTAACCCTTTCATGCACCTAACTGGTGAAACATGAGCCACTGGTTTTGACTGCACTTTAAATATCCCACACTATGCAGGGTGGGAGGAGCACGGAGGCGATCTTTGCCTCCATGCTCCTCCCACCCTGCAAGTCGGCTAGATGGCCGATTTCGGCCATCTAGCTGCAGCGCTTCGGACAGGGAGGGAAGGAGGCTGGAGCACCGCCAGGATACATCGTGGCAGATCCAGTCTCCTCCTCTGTGTGGTCCCTGGAATGCCCTCTTCACCCCTTCCCTGAGATGCACCTCAGAGATGTCGTTGATGCGGTTCTTTCTGCGCCAGCTGCGAGGCAGGGGGAGGGCAATCTGAGCCTGGTCCCAAGCTCCGACGTCGCAGCTTTTTCCAACCTCGGATCTGGGAATCCAAATGGTCCTATGGCCCTCTGGACACTGTCTAGGGGGCCAAAGGATCACTCTTTTAGTCTCTCTTCCATCATAATCTGAAGAAAGGCTTTGACAAAGACTGCTGCGCATGTCCCTCTGATTTGTATATGTGATGAAAGCATGCCATGTTTTATTTAAAAAAAAAAATCAGATATTTTGACTTTGCTTCTGTGCTTTGAACAGCTGCTTGGAGTGGGGAAAGAAGAAGGGACAACGTTTTCCTTGCATGGAGCTACAGAGAAGCTTTAACTGCAAATGCTTTGAAAAAAACAGGCAGTTCCAAAGGCCCAGCAGCCCTGCCTTCCTGTGTAGTCAGGGATTTGGGCCGGAGCATCCAAATGAAGAGCTTAAACCAGCTTTCCCCACATCTTGCGCCCTCCAGGTGTGTTTGGACTACAACTCCCATCACCCCACCTGCCATTGACTATGCTAGCTTGGGATGATGGGACTTGGATGATGGCACATTTGGAGGGCAGCAGGTGTGGGGAAAAGCTGGCTTAGGCTCTGGCTTTCAGCCCCGGTTGTCTTAGAAAGCAACTATCCGTTGGTGGCTCCAATATCAGCGGGGCTGTATATCCACTCTGGATTCTACTTCAAACTTTTAAGGAGCTATCCATGGTGCCAAACCTATTTTGGGGATAGGGTTCAGCACCACAGATAGCTCCTTTGAAGTTCAGAGTAAAATCCGGTGTGGATACACAGCCCTACTGACATTGGAGCCACCAGCCGGAGGGATGATTCAACAAACTGAGGACAGGGATTCAGGGAAATGGAGGCCCCGTTCTTACACTCAGCAGGCTGGCTGGCACTCCAGTTTGGGGGAGGAGCAATGCAAGAACCGCCCCTCTACCACACACAGTTGATGACTCCATCCGGCGGCCTGTAGGCCCAATCACCTGAAAAAAGAGGGAGCAGAAGATCAGATGAATCAGGCCTTCTCCTGCAAAGGTTTCAGCATGTGACGCCCACCTCACGTGCAACACCCCCTCTGAGGTGGAGGCAAGGGCCTTGTTGTGCCTCTCCTCCCCTACGTGAACTGGAATATCTGTCGGGTTCACAAATGCATATCCATCACTTGATGTCTCTACAGCAGCCTTCCGCAGCCTGGTACCCTCCAGATGTTTTGTCCAGCATGGCCACTGGCCGTGCTGGATGTGGATTATGAAAGCTACAGTCCAACACATCTGGAGGCTATCAGGCTGGGGAATGCTGCTGCACACATTATTACTGTGCATTCGATGACTGCGGCAGCTGAGTTTGGAAGCACTGAGTCCATCTGATGCATGGTGGAATGAGCAGCCCCATATCTGTAAGACCTGCCCATTCACACAGGCATGTCCGCACTTCCTGTTGCGGTCATTAAACACTCATTGTCTCTAACCTCAGGTCTAATCAAAGGTGAATGCATGACATCAGACAGCTTCTCGGGGGGCCTCCCTGGCCACCTGCACCATTCATTTCCCTTTCGCATTTGCTTATGGCACATTTTACCCCTCTGCAGCCAAACAAAAGGGTGTCTCCCTCTCGGACCGGGGGGTGTTGGTTAGTGGCCACCCAACCGAAGACGCAGGCCCTGGTTTATATGAGATTTAGCACCAGTTTATTTGGGTTTACTCAGCTGGAGAGGAACAAAGCTCCTTATCTTGGTACAGCTCCAGCTGAGCCCCAAGGGCTACCTTCTGCAAGCCAATGGTGCAGAGTCAACACCAGTGCAAACAAGGCCTTTCCGGGCATGGGGAAAACAGCTTGCTCAGGGAAAGAGCCTCATCCACAGAGTTCACAGGGGCTGTCACATGTCCGGGGGGGGGGGGAAGCTGAGTCAAGATACCAACTATTGTATTGTTTTATTGTTGTAAACTGCCCAGAGAGCTTCAGCTATTGGGTGGTGGTATAGAAATAAAATTAACAACTAAGGCAATATCCACTGATTCAACTTTTCTTGAGGTGAGGGTGTGTGAGCCTTCCAATTGCATAGGATTCTTCATTAGGCACCATGTAATGTTGACAAAATATGAGGGCCTGAGATTACAGTGCAGAGGTCAGAGACCTGCAGCCTCAGATCAGAAACCTCAAACAACTTCATTGTGGCCTCACAAAATGTCCTGTATCGCCCAAAAGCTTGCACATGCTTAGAACTATTAGGTACCTACTCCAGAGTAACCACTTTGTGGGCTGTGCTCTGCAGCAATTTGTAGGACTGCTGTGGATTAAGAAGCTTGCAGATCGTTTAGGAGTGCTATGTAAAAATAATAAACACTATATATATTGCTTGATTTTGTGATATTCACAGGCAGGCATACATGCCTTTAATTTCCCACTTCTGTTTTTAATTTTTGTTATTGCACCGTCTACGAATCAGCAGATAACAAGGCTTCTGAATGATTTTCACTGCTCTACTCGAGAGGGAGCAAGTAGAAACAGGGACATTTTGTGGTACTCTTATTTCAAATGCCACCACGTGGATGTCATTAACAAACAACTGCGTAAAGATTAAGGGCTATAACAAGGATCCATGTGTTCTTTGAAACTTCACTTTTAAACTTCCCAAACTGGTGCTTTCCAGATGTTTTGGACTACAAGTCCCAGAATTCCAGACCATTTGACTATGCATTTGGAGTATAAAACATCTGGAGGCTACCAGGTTGGAGAAGGTGACCATAAGCACAAGACCATCCTGCTGTGGAAATCGTGTGATCAAATAATAGCTGTTAAGGATGAGAGGAACATAGATGGTTCGTGAAGTCTTTTATCCTGCTTCAAGCGGACAAAGGTGCAGCTCCCTCCCTCCTCAATGAATTCATTTATGATAGTCCCTTGAACTGCCTGTAGATTTCAGGGGTTCCTATTAGGGCTGCAAGATTATGTCCATTAATTGTTCAGATTAATCTACTAAAAACATTTAACATAAGAAGGTGGGAAGAGTCATGCTGGATCGGAACAAAGGCCTATCTATATCTAATCCAGCATTCTGTTCACACGATGGCGACCCGGATGCTCACAACAGGACATGAATTCAGCAGCACGCTCCCACTTGTCTTTCCGAGCAACTAGCATAAAGAGGCATTCTGCCTCTGATATTGGGGGGTGATATGTAGCCATCATGAGTAGCAGCTATTGATAGCTTTCTCCTCTGTGAATTTGTCTAATCCCTTTTTAAGCTGTCCCAACAAGTGGGTGGCCATCACTAGATCTTGTGGCAGAGAATTCCATCGTTTAACAATGTGCTATGTGAATGTGCTTCCTTTCATCTGTCCTGAATCTCCCACCATTGAGCTTCACGGAATGACCCTGGGTTGTTCCAGTATTATGAGAGAGGGAGAAAACGTCTCCCTCTCCACTTCTTCCATAGATCTGCGCATAGATTTCATAGATCATAGAGTTGGAAGGAGCCTACAAGGCTATTGAGTCCAACCCCCTGCTTGTATACACTTTTATAATGTCTCAGCTTACTCTCCTTTTTCTAAGCTAAGCAGCTCCAAACGTTGTAACCTTTCAGTCTATTAAAAAGATACCCTGGAGGAATTGGACAATGCATGTTTTAAAAAACGTGTTGGTCAAACATATCTGCAAGGCACAAGGTTGGGGAAAGCTGCTCAAGGTTCCTGGCCAATTACACCTGCAGCAAAATCTGTTATGAAGAACAGGCAGCACCTGAACATGAGTACAACCCATCTTTCCAGTCTTCCCAACACAAAGGAAATTAATTATATTACCTGCAGGGCCTTGTCACTGTCCCAGTGTGCTGTTGTTAAGAGTGCTGGAGTAGGACTGGGGAGACCAAAGTTCAAATCCCTACCCAGCCATAAAGGTTGCAGGGTAACCTTGGGTCACTCAGTCATTATTTCTCAATCTCAGGGCTGCCCTGAGTGTTTATAGCAGGGGTGCAGAACCTCTTTCAGCCCGAGGGCCAAATTCCATTTCAAAGAAGCTCTCAGGGGCAGCATTCCAGTGGTGGGTGGAGCTAAAGGTAGAAAGCGTGGAGCCAAGCCCCCCCCCTGAAATGCCAGCATATTTTAGCTTTAGGGCGTTTTCCATGCATGTTTAGACAGAAAAAAAGGCCTACAACTCCCAGCATGCCCCAGCCAGCCATACTGGCTGGGGCATGCTGGGAGTTGTAGGCCTTTTTTTTCTGGCTGGGGCATGCTGGGAGTTGTAGGCCTTTTTTCCTGTCTAAACATGCATACAGTTGCTCTTTTAAGCTCTTGCTTCCGGTAACGAAGCCTTAGGAAAGGAATTCCAACCTTTTAGAATGGGGGGGAAATTGCACAAAAGCTGAGAAACTGTCATATGATCTGTCGAATCTGTGGTTGGGGGGAAGGGGGCGTGGTCATGGGAAAGTGGGTGGGGCTCTCTGTGGAATCCCAGGGGGATGGATTTGGCCCCCCAGGCCAGAGATTCTGCACCTCTGGTGTATAGGATCTGGGACAGATGTGATGTCAGGGCCCTGCCAGTGCCCCCACAAGGTCCCATGTATGTGTGGGCCTCTGATGAGCAACATGGCCGGCTCAGGGTGGGGTCCAGTGTTACGGACAGAAGATGGGGCAGGAGGCCTCCTCTGGACAGCCCTCCTCAGCCTAACATACCTCACTGTGTTGTTGTGAGGATAAAATGGGTGTGTGTGGGAGACTATACATACTGCCTTGAGCTCATTGGAGGAAAAGTGGGATAAGCAACAAAAACTAGCACAGGCTCTAAATGCCATTCAAGAACATTGCATTGTGATGTTGTACTGGAGGAGCAATCATCATATATCTTCTGACCCTAACAGTTTCTTTGCTGACAAAGCAACCTAGCTCAAGTGGCCAGCTTTGCCATAATTTATTTATTTATTTATTTATTATATTTATACCCCGCCTTTTTTCCTTCAAGGAACCCAAGGTGGCTTACATAATCCTCCTCCTCCTCTCCATTTTATCCTCACAACAACCCTGTGAGGTAGGTTAGGCTGAGAGTCAGTAACTGGCCCAAAGTCACCCAGTAAGTTTCATGGCTGAGCGGGGACTAGAACCCGGATCTCCCGAGTCTGCACTTAGTTGCTGATTACATTTCCCAATATGATTACAAACACGAGCTTTTCAAAGTCCAGGGATACTAGCTGCGGACAAGTTAAGGCTCACAATTTTTTCAGTATAGTATTTTACTATACGTCTAACAGCAGCTTGATCTGCAGGAATTAGCAGGTGAAGCTTTTTGCACAATGGATATAAACATGATCACCTGCTAGTTGCTGTAGTAGATCAAAGTATTGTTAAAAGCATAGCAGCAGGGGCTGGTTGAAAAGTTGGCAGCCCTTGGGCAGGCACATGGATCCATGCTAGTGGAAAGCTACCGTAACTCACTTGGCTTTAACTTAAGTGAAAATGCAGATTTTAGCAGGTTTTGGTGGCAGAGTAACTGTTTTATTGGAGCAGGTGTGATTCATATGCCTCTGGATCTAGAGGTAAATTAAGCTTTATTGGAAAGACGGGCCTGTGCTTTTAGTTGATCTGAAATTGTGAGAAGTGACAGCTGGTAAAAGAGTCAGCCAGATACTGTAAGTGCTGTTGATCAGGGCAAAAGGCTGATTAGATCCGTATTTGCAATCTTCACAAACTTATTTGATGTCAACATGATAGACAATAATAATTTGATTTAGGCTAGCCCACTCTAACCTGGAGCCCTCCAGATGTGTAGGACTACAACTCCCATAATCCCCCAGCAAGCTGGTCCAACATATCTGGAGGGCACCCGGTTGAGGAAGGCTGATTTAGACAGTGCCCTCCCTATTGCCAAATGGTGCTTGGGACACATAATATTTTAAAGGAATATCAATATTAAAGAACATTATTAAGAATTTAAAAGAATATATGGAGAGCCAGTGTGGTGTAGTGGTGAGAGTGTTGGACTGGGACTCGGGAGATCTGGGTTCTAGTTCCCACTGTACATGAAGCTCACTGGGTGTCCTTGGGCCAGTCACTGATTCTCAGCCTAGCCTAACTCACAGGGCTGTTGTGAGGATAAAATGGAGAGGAGGAGGAGGATTATGTAAGCCACCTTGGGTGCCTTGCAAGAGGAAAAAGGGCGGGATATAAATGTAATAACAACAACAATATAACACGATGAAATGAAATCATACGAAAGTTATTTCAAAGCCACCTTTTAAAAACTAGGGAAATAGTCTGGGAGAGGAAAACACACAAAAAGAGAATGGGGACATGGACTGTAGGTTGTCCAAAGTAACCTGCTCTGTAGAAAAGTCCTCAGGTGGTTTTCTAAAAGTGAGGAAGAAGAACAGAGAGAGGGAATTCAACAGGAATCTCCCCCACCCCACAGTAGAAAAGGCCCAGTTGCCCATCGCTTTAAACATGACAGAGCAGAGTCCCTTTCAGAGGTTCGCTTAGGGCAGGACTTTGGGGCAGATGACTAGGGCCCCACTTAGTAGGATGAGCAGGAGGGCCCCTAAACATTTTACCACATTTGGAGTAAGAGAGTAATACACATGACCATTTAATGAGGGGAGTCCCCATAAAAGCACTTGCAGTATTTGGAGTGATACACATGACCTCAGCCTCCCCATGCCTGGCACCCTCTACATGTGTTGGACTGCAATTCCCATCATTCCCAGCCAGCATGGGCATCCGAAGGTGCCATGTTAGGGAAGGCTGACCTAATGTAAGCAGGAGGTCATTGCTTCTGATGTGCAGGGAAATAGCCCGGTTTGTCTGACCTCTTTCCAAACTGGACAGGGGTGGGAAGTAATTTTAATGTCCTGGTGAGTGAGTTTTCTAATTGCAGCTGCGAGTTAATAAGCACTTTTGGCATTCCTTGCAAAGAACTACATACTTTCAACTTACTTTAAAAAAAAACAGCTGCAGAGTTGTGGCCCAGTCAGTTCAAGATACTATATCATAAATGAGAGCTTGTGGAGAAAACATAGTGGAATCCAGTATGGGACTGAGGTATCGGGACCTCAGCATTAAATTTTACACACATATAATCGCAGAAGAAATGTACCTGGCCCAGCTTGGACTCCCAGCTCCTGACAGCTTAATGTATCGAGTTCTCTTGAACAATACACATAAAACTATTCCAGATGTTTTAAGGACAATCTCAAGCTGCCGAAGCAAAGCAGGACAGCCACGCCGACACCCTTGCGCCCTGAGAAGTGCTGATAGCAAACTCATCCCGCCCCCCGCCCTTCATGCAGCACAATGGAAAAATATGTCACACACGGGAAGCCTGCAGAAACTCAGCTCTTTCAGGTGCTGCAGCGTTAAAGCTGTGCCAAAGGGGATCGTGTGTGATTTATCCCTGTAACACTTTCTCCCAAGCTGTAAAACAGACTCCTTTGTGTTCTCTGTCCTGTTAACACTGATCCAAAAACCAGAATAAGGGTTTAACATCTCATTGTCCGGCTGTTTATAAAGCTGAAATCCACGATAACAACTCTGCACGGAATATACAGCCGAGACTGAGTAGTACTGCACTATATCTTTCATCAGAGGTTATGAATTCAGGCTGGACCAGTGTTTCCCAAACATCTGAGGAGCACTTTTCTTTTTCTTCTTTTTTTAAAAATGCAAATGGGTCACATACAGCCCCCTTGCCCCATTCCTCCTGCTTCGCTTTTAAACTGAGCGTATAACAGAGGAGGCCCACTCTTTGTGTTTCTGCATGAGTCACTGTTCTGGGATGCATCTCACATGTCCCGCTCATTCCCATGCATATAGTAGATGCACGAAGGTGCAGCCACAGGAAGGAGAGCACAAAGCTGTATCCGTGTACAGTAATACCTTGGATTGAGAGCATCATTCGTTCCGGAAACGTGCTTGTAATCCAAAACACTCTTATATCAAAGCGAGTCTCTGGCGGGCGTGAGCAGGGCCGATTTTTCGGCCCGCTATGCCCGCTCGAGGCAAGCGGTTACATCCCTACGACTTGTCTTGCAAGACCTTGCTCGTTTATCAAGTCAAATTTTTTTAAAATTTTTTTGCATGTCTTGCAAAACGCTGTCAGACCAAGTTACTTGCAATCCAAGGTATTACTGTACCGTCTCTTTCAGACACTGTGCCAAACGCATACGTATTGCGAGGGTGGGAGCCAGGCACTGCTCCCTCCTCCACAGGTTAACCTGCATGTGTGTGTATGGCGCTGAGGGTCGGGATGAATGAATGGGCCTTCTGCTGCATCAGGAGCAAATGAATGATTCAGTCACACGTGGAATGGAAGGAGGCAAGACACCAGACAGAGATGCAGTGGCAGCCTCTTCTGTGGGGAATTCTGGGCGCACAGGTGGTGGCGGCGCACTTCGGTAATTTTAGACCTGGCACACTGGACCTTAGGCGCACCGGCCATATCCCGCCCGCCTGGGTTTCCAGGCTGGCCAATGCCCCTTCCCTTGCTCCACCCCCAAACTGCCAATCGTTTGGTGGTTTGCCAGCTTTTCTGGAGTTTTTCCCCCCATTCTAAAATGTTGAGATGCTTCTCCTAAGGCTTAGTTACTGACAGTAAGAGCTTTAGGGTGCAATCCCATGCATGTTTAGACAGAAAAAAAAGGCCTATAGCTCCCAGCATGCCCCAGCCAGCCATGCTGGCTGGGGCATGCTGGGAGCTGTAGGCCTTTTTTCTGTCTAAACATGCATGGGATTGCACCCTAAAGCTACAATATGCTGGCATCTTTGGCCACGCCCACATTCCAAAGGTGGGTGGGACTGAGGGAGAAGAACCAATGCCCCCCCCCACACACACAGCTTCTCCAAAATTGAATTCGGCCTCTGGACGGAAAGAGATGTGACATCCCTGTTTTAGACTCTGGATGTCATGGTTGTATGCCCCTCCCCACCTCCTTAAATGTTAATGTGCATTTCTTTACTTTCTTAAAAATGCAGTAAGCCAATTCTGAGCCATTTGGAGGCTAACCAGTGCATACTGTTAACCAGGATTCAAAACCAAGTTTTGAAGCCAGCTAAGAGAAACCTGGTTAGCATTAGTCAGGGTTAAAAGAACCAGGGGCATTACATGTTCATCAAAGTATACATAGGCTAATCCCATTTTAACCTCATCACAATGTGCCTGTGAGGTAGGGTACGCTGAGAGAGAAATGACTGGCCCAGGGTCACCTTGCAATCTTTGTGACCAAGCAGGGATTTGAACCCATATCTCCCATGGCAACCATTCTGCCTGCTACACCACATCAGCAGTCCTTTGTAGAACAAGCATGAGGCTTTCTAGACAGCATTCACTATGGTTAGGAGATACAGTCTTGCCTTGGATTGAGAGCATAATTCGTTCCGGACACGTGCTTGTAATCCAAAACACTCTTATATCAAAACGAAATCCCCCCAAAAAAATTTGTACAGAGATTTTTAATTTAAGCCGTACTACAGTACTTGTATTGCAAGACGTCGCTTGTATATCAAGTAAAAAAAATATTAAATAAATATTTAAAAATTTGCTTGTCTTGCAAAACGCTCTCAAACCAAGGTACTTGCAATCCAAGGTATTACTGTATTTGCTTATCTTATCCATCATTTCTAATGGCACATATATGAAAAAATAACCATTGGGGATGTTGGTTCCCTCCTCCGTTGTGTTAAACCAGGGATCTTCAACCATGGGTCCCCAGATGTTGCTGGACTACAGCTCCCAGAATTCCTTGCCATTAGCCATGCTGGCTGGGTATGCTGGGAGCTGTAGGCCAGCAACATCTGGGGACCCAAGGTTGGAGAGCCCTGTGTTAAACGGTAGGTCAAACCACAATTCTGCACTTCATGTTACTTTCAAGTATACACAAGGCAAGTTCTTTTTTTCTTTTTCTTTTTTAACATGGACATTCAGTTTACTCGGCCAAATGAACGATTATTTTACTAATACTCAAAGAGAAGTCTTTTGCCTTTTTTGCAGCTTTTTTGGGGAGAAGGTCAGCCAAGACCTTCTCCCAAGTTCACGCAACTGTCATGTGACCAATCCACTCTATGGTGAAATCCAGGAGGCTTAAGTGGACCGTGAACACATAAAACCAAAACCAACAAGTGGCACTTTATAAACTAACATGCGGCAGCAAAACCTTTTGTTTGGCCCACAGATGTTCATGCCACGGCAAATGTGTTAATCTTTAAGGAACCACAAGTTTCTATTGCTTTTTGCAGCAAGAACAAAAACATAGCTACTCTTCTGTCGAAGTCAAACAATGACGTTCTGTGCTAGCGCAGGCCAAAAAAAAAAATACAGCCAGCCAGATAGCTGTGAGCCTGCCCCCCCCCCCCAATTCAGTGTATGTAAATCTCATCCATAAGGCTACAGCAGGCAGGCAGGCAGGCAGACATTTATTTAATAGTTTTACATACTGCTGAACATATTTTAAAATATCTCTAAGCACTTGCCCTCATCCAGCATTCAGCAAGAGGCATAAGTAAGCTGAAACAGGTTTCTGCTTGCAGATCTTCTCACAGGGCACAAAATATTGGGGATGGGAAGAAGAGAGAACTTGCCTTTAGCACCCAAGATGGAGGCAGGAACTTCATCCCAGCACAGCACTGACAGTGAGCAATTAAGGTCAATTCCTGTGCCTGACAGATTTGGCAGCTCCACCAATCACCTAAGATGTGACTGGGCGTGTGTGAGCTTTCCAGTGCAGACATTGTAAGCCTGCGGGCAGGGACTGTCTTGTTAATTGCTGTAAACCACCCAGAGAGCTTCGGCTATTGGGCGGTATAAAAATGAAATAAATAAAATAAATAAATAAAAATAACACTCCTGCCTGCCATCAACAAGAGCCTACTGCAGCCTCCTCGAAGCTGGTAAAGTGCAGATGTTGTGGTCTACAACTCCCATCATACCTGACCATTAGTCATGCTGACTGAGGCTGATAGGAATTATTCTCCAAAACATCTGGAGGGCACCCATAACCTGAAGGCTGGCCTGCTGCATTTCATTTTAAAAAAATCCTTTTTCCTAACTCTGATTTTGTCTTCCCGTATGGAAAAGAGTTCTTCCTGATACCATCACACCAGAATCCTATTCACTCAGTGGGGCACTGAAGCATGTGGTGGGAGACAACACTCACTTGCCAAGGATGTGTTAAATCTTTGTTTGTTTGTTTATTATATTTATATCCCACCTTTTTTCCTGCAAGGAACCTACGGCGGCTCACATAATCCTCCTCCTCCTCCTCTCCATTTTATCCTCACAACAGGCCTGTGATGTAGGTTAGGCTGAGAGTCAGTGACTGGCCCAAAGTCACCCAGTGAGCTTCATGGCCGAGTGGGGACTAGAACCTAGATCTCCTGAGTCCCAGTCCAACACTCTAACCATTACACCCCACTGGCTCTGCTGAGTCAATTAACTTTGCTGAGGTTCCTCATCTACCAAGAGTGAGTTTCTAGGGATTTGTACCTTTGATTCCATGGGGTCTATTTCAGACCAGTTGTTAGATCATTCAAAACTTTTCACACCTGCCAGATGGTATTAAACTTGTCATCCCCTTTGGCAAATAAAGTGAACTAGTTTGTGCTGCAAATGAAAAGTATGGTATATGGGCTTAAAGTGTAAGATATCTGAGAGCGAAGACTACAAGAACTGAGATGTTATATGGGGAAAGTATATACTGGGCCTTTCAGGAAAACATCTCAAAGAAGATCTTCTATAAGATCCTCTCTTCCTAGGCAACTTCATGATGCATCAGCCCCACCCCTTACTGGTGTAGGAACTTGCTCCACAAATCTTTTGTAAATCTTATCATAGAAAGCCTAAAAACTGTTAAGGTTCAATGAAATCTACCGTTATTAATGAATTAATACTACCCTTCAATTAAGAATACTAAAAAAAACCCACCAGGGCTATCTTTAAGTTGATGACTGATTTTCAGACGGAGTCAACTGGAAATTTTGATAAATGGACAGCGAACTGATAGATTCATAGATCATAGAATTGGAAGGGGCCTGCAAGGCCATCGAGTCCAACCTCCTGCTCAATGCCGAAAACTAGAGGAGGAGTCTCCCATCCAAGTAATAACCAGGCCTGACCCTGCTTAGCTTTAGATTGATTTAACATTGGAAAACTGATGGACTGAATTATCTGGTTATGTTACAAAAATAGTAGTATTTTGAAACAAAAGTTAGTGATTTATCTGTAGTTGAATCTACTGGAGTTATTTATTTATTATATTTCTACCCTGCCTTTTTTCCTGCATGGAACCCAAGGCGGCTTACATAATCCTCCTCCTCCTCTCCATTTCATCCTCACAACAACCCTGTGAGGTAGGTTAGGCTGAGAGTCAGTGACTGGCCCAAAGTCACCCAGTGAGTTTCATGGCTGAGCGGGGACTAGAACTGGGATCTCCCGAGTCCCAGTCCAACACTCTCACCACTACGCCACACTGGCTCACACTGGCACACATGATTTGTTGTTCTCCTTCTCTTCACCCATGTCTTTGAGAAAAGTGGGTTCCCGTGGTTGCAGAGGAAGGGATCTGGGTCTGTTTTGGTTGCTGTTGTTAGTTACCATTATCCAGCAATAGGAAGGGCCATTGCTCAGTGGTAGAGCCCCTGGTTGGCACGCAGGAGGTCCCAGGTTCAATCCCCAGCATCTCCAGATAGGGCTAGGAAATGATCCTGCCTCAAGCCCTGGAGAGCGGATACCTGTCAGTGTTGACAGCACTAGGCTAGATGGACCAAGGGTCCAACTCAGTATAAGGCGGATCCTGATATTCCTATAATATGGATGGACAGCTTTGATAAAAACAGGAGTTAAATGTTGGTGGGAGAGAAATACTGCTCACTTCTACAAGCCTCTGTATAGGTGGGTATCACTCATGACTATTACTTACTCAGAGGTAAGCCCATTACCTTATTTGGGATGTCTATTTGCATATCAGCAGAGGGAGAGCTGTGTAATGCAGTGGCACATCCCATTGTGAGTCCTGCTGTGGTGGTCACAATGGAATTTTCTGGGGTTGGGGAGGCAGGATGGACAGTTGGGCACTTCAGCCAAAGACCAGAACTGATAGGGTGGTGCTGTTTTATTGTGGGCTCACTCTGTATTTAAAAAGCAAACAGAAACCCCACCTGGTTTGACTCTGCAGAAGTGATCGAATGTGTTCTGTAGGCAAAACTGAAGAGTGTTTAAATGCTGCCTCTCTCCATACTTTAGGGAAACATTTCTCAGAAGCATCCTTTTGATGGATGTTGCCTGTCTCCCATGGAAGAAGAGAAGGAGCTCCTCTGGATGTTGCCTGCCTCCCATGGAAGAAGAGAAGGAGCTCCTCTCATGGATGAAGAGGGGCCACCAGAGGAGGAAGAAAAGGAGCGGGAGAGATGGAGACTTCCACTTTCTATTCCTGGAGACCCTTGACTGATGCCACAGGGCCTTTGACAAGAGCCCCAGAACAGTACACTTTCAACACACCTCCCCTCAACATAGAAGGCCGCAGCGATCTTGATAGTCAAACGTGCCACTAGGGAGATCTTGGAGTTACTCCTTTACAGCCCTCTTCTCGGAGGATCACCCACCCACAGAAGAATCTGTGATCAGTGTTGCTTTGCTCTCCAACCAAGAAGACTGCTACCTTGGCCACTGGTCTTGCTCTGCAGGTGGTGCAGATTAACTGCCAGTTTTCAGCATCAACGCCCCTCCCCCCACTTCCACTGCTGGACCAAGGGTCCGACTCAGTATAAGGTGGATCCCGATGTTCTATCGTATGGATGGACAGCTTTGATAAACACAGGAGTAAAATGTTGGCAGGAGAGAAATACTGCTCACTTCTACAAGCCTCTGTATAGGTGGGTATCACTCATGACTATTACTTACTCAGAGGTAAGCTCATTACCTTATTTGGGATGTCTATTTGCATATCAGCAGAGGGAGAGCTGTGTAATGGTACTTTCCGTTGTCATGGGGAGAGCTGCAGTGGCACATCCCATTGTGAGCCCTGCTGTGGTGGTCACAATGGAATTTTCTGGGGCTGGGGAGGCAGGATGGATAGTTGGGCACAGCAGCTGAAGAGCAGAACTGGTAGGGTGGTGCTGTTTTATTGCCAGCATTCCTGGCCATTGGCAGGCTGGCTGAGGGTGATAGGCAGTGTTAGAAGAGAGCCCACCTATGCATGGGCCACAGATCTTCTGAGCTGTGCCCTGGATCCTCCGAGCTGCCCCAGTTGCCATAAATAAAATATGCCTTAATAGAGGCCGGTGTCTTCCCGCTGAGCTCAGGAGCCTTGCAGTGACTAGGCGAGCACAGGACTCACTCCCTCAGCAGACCAAGAAGGCTTGCAGCATGAAGGCACCGTTCTTTCAAAATAGACGGGAGACGACCACCTTAAGTTTTCTTCCAGTCTGCTCAATGATTTTTCTCTCTTCCTGCTTTTACATCTCCACTGCTGGAGTTTGCTTGCTTGCCATGAAAGGGTGAAGCGGGAAGGGCAAGAAGAGCCCCTTGTAAAATCCTGGCATCCTGACTTTACTGCCCCAAACTGGATCCTTTGGCTTCTGCAGAACTTCAGTCCTTCCAGCACAGCAAAGGATTTCAGCATCCACCCCAAGCTTCTTTCTCCCGCCCCCCCCTTAATTGCACCCATCTAGCTGCAGGCAGCAGATTATACCAAAAAGAGGGTTGCGACACCATGATGTCATAATCCGGGAAGTGCTGGGGCTTCTTTTCAATAGGTTTTACAGTTTCAAAAATGCAAGGAACAGACCTCAGCCAGCCCTCCGCATAGAGGTAATTAAGTTTGTGCAACTCTCCCACACCCTCCAAAATTCCTCTGAAGTGCTCCCCCTCTGAAAGAAGCCCCTTGGCTTGGGGAATTCGCTCTCCCCCCCTCCAATTCCAAGAACCATTCTTCTTTCCCCCTTCTTCCCTCCCCTATCTTGGTTTTCCTCTGTCTTCTTTTCCCCCACCCAGAACATGTCTTGGGGAATTCTCCAGCGGGGAGGGTGGTGGGCAAGAGACGTTCTGGATTGCATAGGACTTTGTACAAACAAACAAGAGGATTTGTTGTTCTCCTTCTCTTCACCCAGGTCTTTGAGAAAAGCGGGTTCCCGTGGTTGCAGAGGAAGGGATCTGGGTCTGTTTTGGTTGCTGTTGTTAGTTACTATTATCCAGCAATAGGAAGGGCCGTAACTCAGTGGTAGATCCCCTGGATGACACACAGGAGGTCCCAGGTTCAATCCCCAGCATCTCCAGATAGGGCTAGGAAATGATCCTGCCTCAAGCCCTGGAGAGCGGATACCTGTCAGTGTTGACAGCACTAGGCTAGATGGACCAAGGGTCCAACTCAGTATAAGGCGGATCCTGATATTCCTATAATATGGATGGACAGCTTTGATAAAAACAGGAGTTAAATGTTGGTGGGAGAGAAATACTGCTCACTTCTACAAGCCTCTGTATAGGTGGGTATCACTCATGACTATTACTTACTCAGAGGTAAGCCCATTACCTATTTGGGATGTCTATTTGCATATCAGCGGAGGGAGAGCTGTGTAATGATACTTTTCCTAGTCATGGGGAGAGCTGCAGTGGCACATCCCATTGTGAGCCCTGCTGTGGTGGTCACAATGGAATTTTCTGGGGTTGGGGAGGCAGGATGGACAGTTGGGCACTTCAGCCAAAGACCAGAACTGGTAGGGTGGTGCTGTTTTATTGTGGGCTCACTCTGTATTTAAAAAGCAAACAGAAACCCCACCTGGTTTGACTCTGCAGAAGTGATCGAATGTGTTCTGTAGGCAAAACTGAAGAGTGTTTAAATGCTGCCTCTCTCCATACTTTAGGGAAACATTTCTCAGAAGCATCCTTTTGACTCAACGCGGGGCTCCCTCTCCGGCTTGTGACTACTCAAAGCACCTCCCAAAGACAAGCACCCTGGAAGGGCTGGGAGGTGGCTGTTGCCTGCCTCCCTTGGAAGAAGAGAAGGAGCTCTTCTCATGGATGAAGAAGGGCCACCCAGGAGGAAGAAAAGGAGGGGGAGAGATGGAGACTTCCACCTTCTATTCCTGGAGACACTTGACTGGCCCTTCGACACAGCCCACGCAATGCTAGGCATCTCCCTCTGAGAAAGACAGGGGACAAAGACCTCACAACCTCCCACCATTCGCCTTATCTCCCATTTTTCCAGTATAGCAGCTCCATTGACAGACCTGTTGTGAGCCCAGATAGCCTCCAAGTGGACCCTTCAGGCTCAAGCTGCCCCCAAAAAGCAGTTCACCCCAGCTCCAGTCATCCTTTACCTGACCTGAGAAAACCAGTTATTGTCGAGGCAGATGCATCCAGTGTGGCCATTGGAGCCATTTGATATCGGCCAGGACAGGACACAGAACCTCCCTGTCTACGTGCTCATGTACTTGCTCTCTGACTAGGACAGACAGACCACATTCAGAAAAGCAAAATGTGTTAGATTTGCCTTGAAAGTGCATCCAAAAGTAACAGGATCAAAGACTTGATCTAAATAATCTATTTTGTTTACAAGCTGGGCACTTAGCCCACGGGACTCTACTTTCTAGGTGAAATCAGACTTTTTGGATGTAATAGCTTCATTTTAACCTTTATTTGAATTTGAATTTATTTTGCCACGTGGAATTTAACAGATTGACTGTTGTTTCCTTTCGGAATTGTAAAATAGCTGATTGCTAGTACAACAAGCTATCTTCCTTCCTGACCTCATGGGAATGCAACGGTACCATTTGGGAGAAGGGGCTACCGGCTATCAAGGTTGCCTTCGAAGCCTGACACCCTTATTGACAGGGAGCCAGTACCTCGTGGCAGTTCAGACCTATCATTGCAATCTTGAGCACCTTCAAACAGCTAAATAATACAACTGGCAGAAAATCCGGTGGTCTCTGTGTCCATGCATGAGGGATTTCTGGTGCCCATGCATGAGGGAAGACACACAGCGTTATGTTACCGTCTGTGAAAAGTGTGCCCATGTGAAGGATCAGTCTGGGAAAACCAGAGGGCCTGTTACATCCCTTGCCGACTCCAGATGGACCATGGAAAACCGTCACACTGAACTTTATTACGTGGCTACCTCTGTCTCAGCGATACTCAGCCATCCCAGCGGTAGTTGATGCCTTTACCCAAATGGCTCATTTTGTACCCTGCACAGGCTCTTTTACAGCAAGGGGAAAGCGCAACTCTACCTTCGATGTATATTCGGGCCACAAGGTCTCCTGGACCAAGCCCTGCAAATAGATGATAACGTTTGGCTCTCCACAAAATATCTCAAAACTGAACACCCCCGTCAAAAGCTGGAAGATAAATTTCCCATGACCCACATCATCAGTCCTGTGGCTTTCCATCACTGCCTGCTGAGCTCCCTGAAAATTCTCGCGGCCTTCCACACTTCGTGCAGTGTGCTCTCTAAGGGCCTGCCTTGCCCCCAGACTTGCCTCCAAGTATGACCAACGTGGATCCTGCTTACAGAACAGGCACTGAACATGGTGTGCAGACCGCTTCCCATAGGCCTCCTGCTGTGTCAGGACCTGCCCATGCTTAATGCTTCAGGGCAAGAATTGAAAAGCAGAAGACCCTCTTTTTATCCAGTCCAAGGAACATCTCCATCATCCCTCCTGGACTGGAGCCCCATGAAGCACAAAGAAAGGTGCTCAGATTTGGTGAGCCTGCCATGGGAGATGGAGAGCCAAGGTCAAGTGAGTATTGAAAAAAGCTCCCTCACATTTAACTCTGAGCCCCGCCCCTTATTCAAATGTGACAGGTGGTTTAGCCCTGCTACTGGCAGAAGTCCTACCCCATCCCCTGGAAGTCCCACCTCCAGACGCCCTTTCTGGATGAGGGCATCAACCGGATGGGGGTCATTTGAGCCCTCTAGGGACTCGTCAAGCTGAGATGGACCCATATGAAGACGGTTTATACCCCTGCCATACATGTGGGGGACTGGAAGTGACCACACAGGATTCATGTGCAACACCATCCCTGGAAGTCCCAGATCCAGAGGTCCTGCCCCAGATGGAGGGGAAACGTGAGGGGGTCATGTGACCTCCCTCTATAAACTCAGCATGCCATTGTGGCCGAACAGGAAGAGGTTTTAGACAGCTGCTGTACACGGGGAATGAAAGCACCCCACCAGGGTAATTTCCAACCCCTTCCTGGATTGGCCTAGAGCGGTCTTGCGAGACCCAAAATAAATTACATGAAGGTGTTTTCCCATTTTTTAAATGTGGGCTTTGTCACAGATCTCCCTTTGAGATGTGGAAGATACTTAGGCACTAATCAACACAGAAACAAGTCTAGGGAGAAAGAAAAGAGCAGGTTCCTTTTTCTTGATAGAGAGTTTTAGGTTCATCATATTTAGCAGCACTGCCTTTTTTCCCTTCTTTGTCTGCACAAAACTAGTTTTGATGTGGCTTATGCTGGCTCAGCTTGTCTGAGCGTGGAAAGCTAAGCAGGGTCAAGCCTGGTTATTACTTGGATGGGAGACCCCTCCTCTAGTTTCCTGCATTGAGCAGGGGATTGGACTCGATAGCCTTGTAGGCTCCTTCCAACTCCATGATCTATGAAATCTATGAAATCTATGTGGGGTCCTTTGTTCACCCATCAAAAGCAGTTGTCTGAAACCTCTCTCTATTGGTTCATGGTGGCATGATGAATCTGTGGACGGGTCACATAGCCCCATCAGGTGATCCCTCCATCCGGGGTAGGACCTCCAGAGATTCATAGGTCATAGAGTTGGAAGGAGCCTACAAGGCTATCGAGTCCAAGCCCCTGCTCAATGCAGAAAACTAGAGGAGGGGTCTCCCATCCAAGTAATAACCAGGCCTGGCCCTGCTTAGCTTTCCACACTCAGACAAGCTGAGCCAGCGTGAGCCACAGACTTCTGAGCATGGTGTTGGAAATGACCCCTGTGTTGTCACTTCCAGTCCCACACATGTACGGCGGGGGTCTAATTAGGGATGTACGGACATTGTAAAATCCATTCCGTCTACATTTTGCAGATGTTCAGGCAGCTTTTGTTGCATCGTCCGCGCATTGGCGGAATCGGATTTTGCGCAAATGCAGTCGTATGCAAATTCACAAATTCCCCCAAAATGCCCACCAGCTCCCCCAACATACACTAACGTGTATTTGTATGATTTAGCCTATGGGGAAATGTGCATTTTTGGTGGGTGTTTCTTCTTTTATTTTCCGTATTTTCGTATGACAAAATTTGTGTCAAATTACGGAAGGTAAAAAAACAAACCAGTCCTCAACGGAATCCCCACCAGTCGGGAAGAGACAGTCTGGTGCAGAATCCGTGGGTCGGATTCTTGAAATTCGAACTAATTTGAGTCCATTTCGGTTTCCTCCGGCGTCCCTAGCCTAAACCCTCAGCGTATGGGTCCACGGTTGCATGACGAGTGATCCCTCCATCCGGGGCAGGACCTCCGGAGGTTGGACTTCTGGGGATGGAGTTGGACATCCGACAGGGGTGGAGTTAACCATATGTCACATTTGAATAAGCGGCAGGGCTCGTGAGGTAGCCTTTTTCAATACTCGGGTATGTTTCATTCCCAGTGGGTGTGTGGGAATCATCCACCACTAAGGCTGCTCCCTGCCCACTTGCAGGCTCACTGGACACAGAGATGATGTCCTGAGGAGATAGATCAATGGGGCACGGAGAGGGGGTTAGAGCTCCAGAATCCAGTAGGGGAGAGCAACTACTGGGATGGCTGACACTGCCTGGGCATCTCATCTAGGACTGCAGGGAGATCTAGGGCACCTCCTGAAGTGAGAGGCAAGCTGATGCTGGAGCGTCCTCAGAGGCCCTGCCAGCCGTGTGAAGGCCTCAGCTGCCTGCGGTCCCTCAGTGGAAAGAACACAGCTCAGGGGAGAACCTTCCAGCATCATCGCATACAGTGCACACTCAAGGGTCCTGCCTTGCCTCCCGCTTTGTCCAAAGTGGACCTTGCGTTGATTAGTGAGACCCAAAACAGGCATTGAACATGGTGTGCAGACCACTTCCCATTGGCCTCCTACCATGTCAGGACCTGCCCATGCCTAACGCTTCAGGGCAAGAATTGAAAAGCAAAAGACCCTCTTTTTATCCAGTCCTAGGAACATCATTCTCCATCATCCAGGAGCCCCGTGAAGCACAAGGAAAGGTGCTTAGACTTGGACTTTGGTGAGCCTTCTGTGAGAGATGGAGAGCCAAGGTCAAGTGAGTATTGAAAAAAGCTCCCTCACAGTTAACTCTGAGCCCCGCCCCTTATTCAAATGTGACAGGTGGTTTAGCCCTGCTACTGGCAGAAGTCCTACCCCATCCCCTGGAAGTCCCACCTCCAGACGTCCTTTCTGGATGAGGGCATCAACCGGATGGGGGTCATTTGAGTCCTCTAGGGACTCGTCAAGCTGAGATGGACCCATATGAAGACGGTTTATACCCCTGCCATACATGTGGGGGACTGGAAGTGACCACACAGGATTCATGTGCAATACCATCCCTGGAAGTCCCAGATCCAGAGGTCCTGCCCCGAATGGAGGGGAAACGTGAGGGGGTCATGTGACCTCCCTCTATAAACTCAGCATGCCATTGTGGCCGAACAGGAAGAGGTTTTAGACAGCTGCTGTACACGGGGAAAGAAAGCACCCCACCAGGGTAATTTCCAACCCTTCCTGGATTGGCCCAGAGCGGTCTTGCGAGACCTAAAATAAATTACATGAAGGTGTTTTCCCATTTTTTAAATGTGGGCTTTGTATCACGGATCTCCCTTTGAGATGTAGAAGATACTTAGGCACTAATCAACACAGAAACAAGTCTAGGAAGAAAGAAAAGAGCAGGTTCCTTTTTCTTGATAGAGAGTTTTGGGTTCATCATATTTAGCAGCACTGCCTATTTTCCTTCTTTTTCTGCAGAAAACTGGTTTTGATGTGGGGTCCTTTGTTCCCCCATCAAAAGCAGTTGTCTGAAACCTCTCTCTATTGGTTCATGGTGGCATGATGAGTTTGTGGACGGGTCACATGACCCCATCAGGTGATCCCTCCATCCGGGGCAGGACCTCCAGAGATTCATAGGTCATAGAGTTGGGAGGAGCCTACAAGGCTATCGAGTCCAAGCCCCTGCTCAATGCAGGAAACTAGAGGAGGGGTCTCCCATCCAAGTAATAACCAGGCCTGACCCTGCTTAGCTTTCCACGCTCAGACAAGCTGAGCCAGCGTGAGCCACAGACTTCTGAGCATGGTGTTGGAAATGACCCCTGTGTTGTCCCTTCCAGTCCCACACATGTACGGCTGGGGGTCTAACTTAGGGATGTACGGACATTGTAAAATCCATTCCGTCTACATTTTGCAGATGTTCAGGCAGCTTTTGTTGCATCGTCCGCGCATTGACGGAATCGGATTTTGCGCAAATGCAGTCGTATGCAAATTCACAAATTCCCCAAAAATGCCCACCCCACCCCCAACATACACTAACGTGTATTTGTATGATTTAGCCCATAGGGGAAATGTGCATTTTTTGTGGGTGTTTCTTCTTTTATTTTCCGTATTTTCGTATGACAAAATTTGTGTCAAATTACGGAAGGTAAAAAAAACAAACCAGTCCTCAACGGAATCCCCACCAGTCGGGAAGAGACAGTCTGGTGCAGAATCCGTGGGTCAGATTCTTGAAATTCGAACTAATTTGAGTCCATTTCGGTTTCCTCCGGCGTCCCTAGCTAAACCCTCAGCGTATGGGTCCACGGTTGCATGACGAGTGATCCCTCCATCCGAGGCAGGACCTCTGGAGGTTGGACTTCCGGGGATGGAGTTGGACATCCGACAGGGGTGGAGTTAACCATATGTCACATTTGAATAAGCGGCAGGGCTCGTGAGGTAGCCTTTTTCAATACTCGGGTATGTTTCATTCCCAGTGGGTGTGTGGGAATCATCCACCACTAAGGCTGCTCCCTGCCCGCTTGCAGGCTCACTGGACACAGAGATGATGTCCTGAGGAGATAGATCAATGGGGCATGGAGAGGGGGTTAGAGCTCCAGAATCCAGTAGGGGAGAGCAACTACTGGGATGGCTGACACTGCCTGGGCATCTCATCTAGGACTGCAGGGAGATCTAGGGCACCTCCTGAAGTGAGAGGCAAGCTGATGCTGGAGGGTCCTCAGAGGCCCTGCAAGCTGTGTGAAGGCCTCAGCTGCCTGCGGTCCCTCAGTGGAAAGAACACAGCTCAGGGGAGAACCTTCCAGTCAGCATCGCATACAGTGCACACTCAAGGGTCCTGCCTTGCCTCCCGCTTTGTCCAAAGTGGACCTTGCGTTGATTAGTGAGACCCAAGACAGGCACTGAACATGGTGTGCAGACCACTTCCCATTGGCCTCCTACCATGTCAGGACCTGCCCGTGCCTAACGCTTCAGGGCAAGAATTGAAAAGCAGAAGACCCTCTTTTTATCCAGTCCTAGGAACATCTCCATCATCCCTCCTGGACTGGAGCCCCATGAAGCACAAAGAAAGGTGCTCAGATTTGGTGAGCCTGCCATGGGAGATGGAGAGCCAAGGTCAAGTGAGTATTGAAAAAAGCTCCCTCACAGTTAACTCTGAGCCCCACCCCTTATTCAAATGTGACAGGTGGTTTAGCCCTGCTCCTGGCAGAAGTCCTACCCCATCCCCTGGAAGTCCCACCTCCAGACGCCCTTTCTGGATGAGGGCATCAACCGGATGGGGGTCATTTGAGCCCTCTAGGGACACGTCAAGCTGAGATGGACCCATATGAAGACGGTTTATACCCCTGCCATACATGTGGGGGACTGGAAGTGACCACACAGGATTCATGTGCAACACCATCCCTGGAAGTCCCAGATCCAGAGGTCCTGCTCCAGATGGAGGGGAAACGTGAGGGGGTCATGTGACCTCCCTCTATAAACTCAGCATGCCATTGTGGCCGAACAGGAAGAGGTTTTAGACAGCTGCTGTACACGGGGAAAGAAAGCACCCCACCAGGGTAATTTCCAACCCTTCCTGGATTGGCCCAGAGCAGTCTTGCGAGACCCAAAATAAATTACATGAAGGTGTTTTCCCATTTTTTAAATGTGGGCTTTGTATCATGGATCTCCCTTTGAGATGTAGAAGATACTTAGGCACTAATCAACACAGAAAGAAGTCTAGGGAGAAAGAAAAGAGCAGGTTCCTTTTTCTTGATAGAGAGTTTTAGGTTCATCATATTTAGCAGCACTGCCTAGTTTCCTTCTTTTTCTGCAGAAAACTGGTTTTGATGTGGGGTCCTTTGTTCTCCCATCAAAAGCAGTTGTCTGAAACCTCTCTCTATTGGTTCATGGTGGCATGATGAGTTTGTGGACGGGTCACATGACCCCATCAGGTGATCCCTCCATTCGGGGTAGGACCTCCAGAGATTCATAGGTCATAGAGTTGGGAGGAGCCTACAAGGCTATCGAGTCCAAGCCCCTGCTCAATGCAGGAAACTAGAGGAGGGGTCTCCCATCCAAGTAATAGCCAGGCCTGACCCTGCTTAGCTTTCCACGCTCAGACAAGCTGAGCCAGCGTGAGCCACAGACTTCTGAGCATGGTGTTGGAAATGACCCCTGTGTTGTCACTTCCAGTCCCACACATGTACGGCGGGGGTCTAACTTAGGGATGTACGGAGATTGTAAAATCCATTCCGTCTACATTTTGCAGATGTTCAGGCAGCTTTTGTTGCATCGTCCGCGCATTGGCGGAATCGGATTTTGGGCAAATGCAGTCGTATGCAAATTCACAAATTCCCCCAAAATGCCCACCAGCTCCCCCAACATACACTAACGTGTATTTGTATGATTTAGCCCATAGTGGAAATGTGCATTTTTGGTGGGTGTTTCTTCTTTTATTTTCCGTATTTTCGTACGACAAAATTTGTGTCAAATTACGGAAGGTAAAAAAAAAAAAGCAGTCCTCAACGGAATCCCCACCAGTCGGGAAGAGACAGTCTGGTGCAGAATCTGTGGGTCAGATTCTTGAAATTCGAACTAATTTGAGTCCATTTCGGTTTCCTCCGGCGTCCCTAGCCTAAACCCTCAGCGTATGGGTCCACGGTTGCATGACGAGTGATCCCTCCATCCGAGGCAGGACCTCCGGAGGTTGGACTTCCGGGGATGGAGTTGGACATCCGACAGGGGTGGAGTTAACCATATGTCACATTTGAATAAGCGGCAGGGCTCGTGAGGTAGCCTTTTTCAATACTCGGGTATGTTTCGTTCCCAGTGGGTGTGTGGGAATCATCCACCACTAAGGCTGCTCCCTGCCCACTTGCAGGCTCAGCTGGACACAGAGATGATGTCCTGAGGAGATAGATCAATGGGGCACAGAGGAGAGGGGGCTCAGAGCTCCAGAATCCACGGAGGGGGAGAGCGACTACTGGGATGGCTGACACTGCCTGGGCATCTCATCTAGGACTGCAGGGAGATCTAGGGCACCTCCTGAAGTGAGAGGCAAGCTGATGCTGGAGCGTCCTCAGAGGCCCTGCATCAGCACCCTCCAGGGCTCCAGTGCACTCTCAAGGATCCAGCCTTGCCTCCTGCTTTGTCCAAGAAGGCAAATGCAATTTTAGGTTGCATTAATGGAAGCATACTTACAAAATTACGTGAAGTGATGGTTTCACTGTCCTCTGCTCTAATCAGAGCACACCTTGAATACTGTGTCCTGGTTTGAACCCCACGCTCGAAGAAGGATTCCTCTAAATTGGAATGAGCTCGGAGAACGGCAACAAAGATAAACGAGAGGCTAGAAATTTAGTCCTATGAGGAAAGATGGATGGAACGGGGTATGTTTAGCCTCCAGAAGAGAAGATTGAGGGGGCATGTTAGCGCTTTCCAAGTACTTAAAGGGTTGTCACAGAGAAGAGGGCCGCAACGTGCCCTCTGTCGGCGAAGACACGAGATAGGGGTCTAAGTTACAGGAAGGCAGACTTCGGCTGAACCTCAGGAATAACGTCCTAACCGTCACAGCAGTCAGAGAAGGGAACCAACTGCCTGTGGAGGTGGTGGGTTCTCTGTCGCTGGAGGTCTTCAGGCAGAGTCTGGACGGACACCTGTCAGGGATGCTTGAGACTGGATTCCTGCACAGAGCAGGGGGTTGTCCATGGTGAGCTCAATGGCCCCTTCCGCCTCTAGAATGCTATGATTCCCCTGTTCTATGAGCAATGCATCAAAGGTGCCCCACAGAATTTTGCCTGGAATAGAATGGCCGTGGATGGGTCGAGTCCTCTGTGAATGTCAGTAAGTGTGGGGATTCTGTGTGTGGATTTCATGGGCACCATAGCCCTGCCCCAGTCTCCAAGTTCCACTGGAGGGTGGCACACTGGCATGCAACTCCCATCTTGCCCTGAGGAGAGGAGGACCAGAATCAACTTCTCCAAGACAAATAATTGCTTGTCTTTTTTGATTGCATAATTTTATTGATTTTATTGTTTTAATAATTTCATGTAAACTGCTTTGTAAGTTCAGTCTGAAAAGCAGTATATGAATACCTTGAATAAATCAACAGCGAAATCATTCTCTCTCTCCTTCCTTTTTGCTTTTCTCCTTTCTCTGTAGCAAGACTATGAGAGACTTTAAGGGCAACAATTCTTCAGAATCCATATACTGAAGGCTGTTTACACTTTCTAAACATCACAATATATTCTGCAGCCTCCTATTTGAAAGTTACAGTGCAGCCACTTCATACAAAGGATGATGTTTCTTATTACATGCTTAAATTGGGCGAAAGTTCTGCTGAATGCTCCAGCTGGGATTATAGGACAAGTTATTTATTTCTTTAAGCCTGTTCATCCCACTCTTCAACCCAAAAGGGCTTCCAGAGTGGCCTTTACATCAATAAAAAGCAACCTGGCAGTCCCAGCCTTCAGGCTTACCCTGGAAAAGGGAGCACAAAGGGAAAGGGGTGGGGAGGGAGGAGGAAGAAAAGCAAAGGCAGGCCCCAGTTCTGAAAGTGATAATGGCCAGCTGAGATGGAGACAGTTCAGGGAGCCTGGTGGATTGGCATTTTTTGAACTGTGAACTGCACTGTAAAATTCTAGGGATGTGCAAATCAGCAAAGCTCGCTGAATTCCCCCAAATTCTATCTTGAAGCTCATTCCAACTCAAGTCTGAATCTGATTGTGAGCTTTGCTTTTTTTTTTTCCACATGAAAATCCATGTGCCTTTCCATGCGTATTTTTCCAAATCTATGCATCAGTTGTGCACATTTTTGAAATGTATGTTGTATTCTTCTCTCATTGATTAAAGCATATCTGTGTGCATTTTTCAAAATTACACATTTTTTCATTTGCATTGTTCAAATGTACGCATGCTGTCGAACACATTTTTTGGGGTGGGTGTGTGGCGTCTGTGAGTCACATTGCAAGCTTGGAAATGTACGGACTTTGAAGCAGACGTCCGAGGCTCCCCTCAACAGACTGAGCAGCTGGGACCCCCCACCAAATACAGCAGGGCTGGCTTATGACATTTTGAAGAGAAGGAATACACAATATGACCAACTCAAGTCCATATCTGATTGTGAGCTATCCATGGTGTTCCATTGTGGTGATCCTATTTTGAGGATGGAGTTCAGCACCATGGATAGGTCCTAGGAAGCTCCAAATAAAACCTGCAAAACCTGCAATGGAAAAGGAGCCCCACCGAAATAGGAGTCACCAGCCTCCCCTATTCCTGACCATTGGCCATGCTGGCTGAGACTGATGGGAGCTGATTTGGAGTTGAACTCCAAAACATCTGGAAGGCACCAGAGTGGGGAAAGCTAGGGCTAGTTTACATAAGCTGAACCAAAATGGTACAGTTAATATATAAAAGACATCAATTTTGTACAGCCAATTCTGTTTGTCTGTCTGTCCATCTGTCTCTCTTCTGTCTTGTTTGCTTGGGGGAAAAAATGAAGAAGACTATCACTGGGATTCAAAGAAGCCTGTGCAAGTGTGCAAAATGTTTTGGAACACACTCATAGTAGAGAGACACTATTTTCTAGGGATGTGGACCCTGCCCGTTTTGCCATGCGTTGCACGATCGCTCGTCTCCCCCGCCATGATCGCTGTTGTCCTGATCGGCACCCACCAGCTGATGCGGTTGCCAAGCCGCTCAGCGCCCGCCAGCTGATGCAGTCGCCTGAGCCGCTCGTAACACTGCCGGGTCCCTGGCGGTACTCTTCCAGGTCTCCGGCACTACGCAATTTATGTAGAAAACAGGGGCAAAAACCTTAAGCGCCGCGTACAGCAAATCGTGGTCACTTTAAGGTGGTTTCCCCCCGTTTTTTACGTAAAATACGTAGCGCCGGGGACCCGGAAGAGTGGCACTGGGGACCAGGGACTTCCTTTCCCTGGCTCAGTCTCGTGAGGAACGTGAGCCGAGCCAGGGAACGGTAAGTTGCGCGGGGCGCGGGGGGTCGAACGGGGCGAGTTTGCCCGTGGCAGTCCTATGCCTACAATGCCTTATGATGTAGGCCAGTTGCAAGCACATCTATCTGGCCGGTAGGATCCTGCCACCCCTCCCCTTTACTTCTATCTCTGGCCAGGGAGATAGTCCAGAGCTCCAAGCCAATTAACTGCCTGGGAGAGGTAGCAACCAGCTAGAACCCTCCTATCACTGTGGGCAAAGGCAGCTTCCTTTCCTCTTATCTCCCCTTAGGCAGACATAGATAATTGGGGGTAGGGGTTAGGTCACAAACTTACTCCAAACTTCCATTCCAAATAATTTGATTAGCAATAAGGGACAAAGTGAAAGCAGAAAGGTACTTAAAAAAAACTAAACTAATGCTAAAAAGCTGCATTTGTATGCTCCCGCACTAGGTCATCCAGGTAGATTAATCGTATGGCAACATCAGATCTTCAAAGGAATACGGCAGGGGAGGGGAATCTGCAGCTGGCCCTTAAGCCTTCAGGGATTCTTCTAGGGGTGGGTCTTGGCCTGGAGGAATCTCCTTATCTCTGATTAGAGAGAACAGCGGGGATTCCCCTGTGAGTGCTGTGCAGGGAAATCCCCTGCTGTTTTCTCAGATAATAGCAAGGGATCCAGGCACTGGGAGGGACTGTTCTTCCCAGTGGTGGCTGAGTCTGTTTGGTGCAATAAGCCCCACAAATTTGCCCAGCATGGTGCCTTCCCCATTGGGGAGGACGCCATGCAGGAGAAGCGTCTTCAGTTGAGTCCAGTGGGTTGAGTGCTCCCCCAGCTGGCAACTCAGTTGGGGCAGCTTCCTGCTGCCACCCAGGCATGGAGGAAGCTGACGCAGTTTTCTGAAGATGTGCCTGGTGAATGCACACGCATGCCTGCCAGGAAGCGAATGACATCAGAGCACATAGCCCTGTGACACCTGGCCTGCAGAAGGCTGGGGGTGTGGCCATGTAGCCCCCAGGATGTTGAAGTTTGGCTCGATCACGAGTCGAGTCACGAGTCTTTGGACCCAGTCGCTCCGAGTCCGAGTCTGGTCCAAAATGTGACTCACGAGTCACGAGTCCTGTGTCACTCCAAACTGACTCCACTAGTCCTATTAAAATCAATGGGGTTTCCCCCCAACAAAATAAGGCTACTTCAGATGTGTGGCTTAAATAAATTCTAGGCACAAGTGTGCCTTTTTATTTCAAAACTCTGCAACTGATTTTGGCAAGAACAGACCAGGCAGACAAACCCAAAATAACCAGGCAGGCAGAGGAGGCAGGGAACCCCAAACAGGCAGGCAGAGGCAGCCAAACCCAAAATGTCTGATCCTAACCCAAACCCCCCACAACAACACATCAATCAAAATAAATCTCAACACATTGTTGGGGCTGCGCTCCTGGTAGCTGTCCATAGTGGCCGAGCAGCGGCGCGCCTCACTTCCATGCGCTCTTCACCAGTGATCGCGCTCCTTCTGGCACAGCCAGAAGACTCGTCAACAGCCCAGGGATGTTGACGAGTCCTTGGTCTCGAGTCCCGAGTCGAGTCTCGAGTCCCATTAAAAATATTGGGACTCGAGTCCGAGTCGAGTCAGAGGGGGGACTCAGTCCGACTCACGAGTCGAGTCCTCGAGTCCGAGTCCCCATCCCTGGTAGCCCCCCCCCCCACAGTTCCCCGCTCCTGGAAATGGGGGATCCTATTGCATTTTTAGTACGTTTAGCCAAGGTGCCCAGGCAACACTAGGAAAACAGGTTCAGCCATTCAGATACCTTTCATGTAGGCAGGAAGGCATCCTTATCACCTTTTCAAGCTAGATGAGGCTAGAAATGTATTAAAAAGGAGATTGCTCTATCAACAGCTGGTAGACTTGACATACCAAAGGAGCTCTTAAGATTGTGTATTTGAAAATGCCAGGAAGTGTGCGAGTTGTTCACCTTGGAGGAATTGGGACTAGCGATGTGGGCTAGGGATGCTGCAGTTTTAAAGGGACGTACCCGGGAATGTGCCACAGAACTGTTTGTTTTTTTTAAAACTGGTTGCTAATTTTAATGGGTGTGTGCACATATAGATATCTAGTATATATTTGTAAACCAATGCAGACTTCCCTAACCTGGTGCCCTCCAGATGTTTTAGACTACAACTCCAAGGATTCCTGACCAGTGGCCATGGGGCTGATGGGAGTCCAATTGGGGAAGGCTACAGTAGGGTGTATTTAGATAAGGATTTATGACTACTCGATGGCAGTGATTATTTTTCCAACATGGTTCCAAGGAAAGATTCTAAGTACAGTAATACCTTGGATTGCAAGTAACTTGGTTTGAGAGCGTTTTGCAAGACAAGCAAATTTTAAAATATTTTTTTAAAAATTAACTTGATATACAAGCGACGTCTTGCAATACAAGCACTGTAGTACGGCTTAAATTAAAAATCTCTGTACAAAATTTTTTTTGGGGGGGATTTCGTTTTGATATAAGACTGTTTTGGATTACAAGCACGTTTCCGGAACAAATTATGCTCTCAATCCAAGGCATCACTGTAGTTGATTTAAGTGGGAGGACTGGTAAATGTAACTCATAGACATTTTTGCTAAAGAGTTGACATTTGAGGATAGGCATGCTCAAAAGATGAGGGAAAGAAAAGAAATTTGAGGATAGAATATTAGGAACAGATAACATGAGAGGAAAAGTTGGAAGGAAGAAAGAATCTGAAAGCTAAATTAAACAAGGAAGAAAACTGACAATGTAAAGGAAAATAAATTAATGTACTGATTTCTATGGATTCTAGCAGAAGAGAGTAGCAGCCTTTCTGGATGCACAAAAAGCATCTGACTACATAGAATAAGACTTTCAAGAAAAAACGTCCGAAGAACTTGGGACTGGGTAATACATTTCTGTATTGGATTTCAATAATCTACAGCAGTACTGTACTTAATACTGAATTAACAGTGAGAGAAGTTACCATTGGGGAAAAATACAAGGAAGATATCATGTGTACTGTTTACATTAACTATCAAAACTTTAGCTGAATAAATCAGGAAAAATAAAGATATAAGAAGGTATTAAAGTTGAAGAAAGGCAATAGAATGGACTGAGAAATAAGGAAGTTATGTTACTGCTGCACACTGATGTGGCAAACCATTCATTCATGCAGTTTTAACTTTGACAGTGGTTTTGACAGAGGTTCAACACTATATTAAAGTGCCAGGGTACAAAATGTAATAAAATTTTATTAAAAAATACACTGCATAGATTATTCAGGATTCACTGGTGACCTTGTCTTGTGTTTTAACAGGAGGTAAAATAATTACTATGTAAAAGCATAACCTTGTATACATGTACATCTTTTTTAAAATAAATACAAGTGGATTTGAGCATCAAACCTAACCCAAGTCCATGTGCTTGTGAAGGAACTGTTCAGAACATGATGTTTCCAGTCTATTAAAGCCCTCCAAACTCAAAACTGGTGCTTTCAATTGTCCCCATTTTCCACACAGGTGGGTCTGATAACTTGACACTATAGTTTTAATCTTGATTCTTTTGCTTTCAAAGTCCTAGTTATTAGTTCAACTCTCTCTTTTAGCAAAGTGGCTTCTTCAACACTTTTGTGAACTTGAATATTCTTCAGCATGAAGTGGGTGAGGAAAAGCTTCAAGCCTTCATGTAGCATTCCCAGCTTGGGGTTGTCAGCCAATCTGGAAAAATACACTGAACTGAGAATTTAAACAACCCAACATTTTCTTTAGGGCAATCTGACAGCATCATTTAAAAAGTACGATCAGGTGAACAGGATAGAGGTTTACAAAAAGTTCTAGAGCACTGTATAGTAGGCTGGTTAACCATTAGAATCTAATTATTATTATTAATTATTATTAATTTTATTTATATACCGCCCAACAGCCGAAGCTCTCTGAACCCCTGGGAGGACTTACTTTCCAAAGATATGGTTGAGTTCTTCTGGGTCTGTTTTTAGGAATAGTGCAGATAACACTTGTCGTAAGAAATGGACTTTTGGCTTGTCTAATTCACTGAATTCAATTACCTAGAAAAAAAGCAATGAAATGTCAAGACATAAAGCAAACACTCTTAAGACACTGTCAAACTTTAAAGCTGTTTTTGAAATGATAATGTAATTAGTATTATATAAATCACTTGTATACTACTCCTAAAAGAAAAGTTAGTAATAATTCCAAAAACTAACCTTATCTTCCTGACTATACAATCAGAGCTAAAGCTTAATCATGGCTCTAACACAAAAAGTCAGCTGTCTCACATACATGCCAATTAACAAAGACAGTGGGAAAGATTTCATGAAACATGAAATGATCAACAGCATCTAGCTTAAACCTTAAAAGCCATTACACTCCAGTAGTCTATAAAATACCCTAATAGATATTGATGCAAAAATTGGGAAATCCTGTATTTTTTTTTTCTAGATATGAATAGCTTTGTTTGTTACGTGAAGTTACACAGCAAAGTACAAATGTATTATGCATGAGCCTAACAAGAGATGTAAAAAAACATTAAAAAGAGTTCTGCTTACTTTGAAAACAGTAAGGGAGAGAGATTTAATTTTTAACAGATGAGCCAAGAGATTAACTAAGTTGGAGAAAGCAGTAGAGGATAGATTTCCCAGATCTCTGATTTTGTCCCACAAACTGAACTGGAATGTCATCTAAACAAAACAAGAAAAACAGAAAAAGCAGTTATTAAATAACATTAAAGCATGTTCTCAAGAACTATAATCTTCATGAAGCCATTACAGACTTGTTCCACCATTACAAGTGAGATGCAGTACACATCTATGGAACTCTCTCCCCAGTGACCTCCGCCATGCCCCTTCTTTGATTAGATTCCGCCGTGCATTAAAAACATGGCTTTTCAGGCGGGAATATGGGGTAGGTTAGGATTTTTAAGTTTTGTACTGTTGTTGTTTTTTTAATTGTATTTTACACTGTTTTTTCTTGTATTTTATTGCACTGTACATCGCTCAGAGTTGCTGGATGACTGGCTAGATAGGCGATTCAAATAAATAATGACATGCTAAACGATGTCAAATGACATCTTATGTCTCTGGTTGGCAACTACTAGAAGCAAGCCACCTGAGAAAAGGGTCAGATCCCCCAATCCCAAGTGACCCGCTACCAAACCCTGCCACAGCTTGAAATGGAAGAGAGCAGAGTGCAGCAGAGAGATCTCTCCTCTTTATTTACATGGGGAGTCTTGTTTTCCCTTCTTGTCTGGCCTCCCCAGAAGGAAGGGGAGAACACACAGACCAGGCTAGATAGAGGACTTGTCCTCCCGTGGATACAAGTGTATCACAATTTCCACTCCCATCTGGATTCCTGTCAGGAAAATGGGCAGGAAGAGTGATTAGAATGCACCAAAGAGGAAAAACCCACTCCATAGCTGTGCCTGGTTTAGAATTCCATTCCATTTCTCAGAAGGGAAGCAGGCAGAAACAAACTAGAGTGCACCAGCAAGATAATTATTTCTCCTACTAGCATCCTTCAGTCTTTCCCTCCCTCTGAGATGCTTCAAAAAGCTGTGAGGAAAAGGAGGGGTGGTAACTGGGGGAAGGGGGAAGCAGCACCCCTCTCGGACACAGGGTCAGCTTGCAGGTCTCCAGCTGTAGAGATGCTGGAGATGCAGAATCTGCAACCTTCTGTATACAAAGCATGTGCTCTACCTCTGACCTAAGGTTCCTCTCTCACACCATGCTCTTTTTTGGCTTTACAAACAATAGGAAGAGTTAAAGGCTTTCCCCCTCTTGGAACACATTCTCCATATGAACTGTACTTATCTTTGGAAACCACATACTTAATTACATTTTATTTGGATTTCATAATACCACTTTTATTCCCAGAAATCTTTTTATTAAAATGATGACACCAATAAAGAGAAAGAAAAGTTCTTCACTTACGTACCCGGAATCGCCTTTCATATTCACAGAACTTGGCAGACAAATATGCGTAGAAGGGGTTATAAGTCTTCTCTTGTAGGCAACAATCTATGAGGACATGGACAATCTCTCTCTCTTGCTGATCTTTAAGCCTAAGCCTAAAACATCAATTACCCGTATGTTAAATCCATTTCCTGAACATTTAGGCTGAATTACCATAAAGATTCACTGCCAACCGAAGAACCAGCCATAGCTAATTCCTTCTTGACTTGAGCTCAATCCATTCGGCATCAAGTAAATTTTTTTAGGACAAACCAGTGTTTTAATTGTAGAAGATTTCTATGTTACCAAAGCTGTATGGGTGAAAACCTGTTATGCACATCTAGAAAAAAAAGTTTTTGAACTCTATGCTTTGTTCAATATACAGTTGTGAAATAATTACTAATTTTATAAAGATTATAAAATTGGGTAGGGAGGGTAATCTAAGTGCCATCCATCTTCAAAGATATGGCATTTAAAAGCATTGGGGGTGGGGAATCCCTTTGACCTCCAGGTTACTAAGTCAACTCTATGACATCCATACTGAATCAAGAAGTTATGGCGACTGAAAAGAAACTCTCCTCCAAGTTTGTCTAATTCCTAATTGAGGGTGTTCAGAATCTCAACCAACCTAATTACAAAAATATAATCAGCATTAATGAGTTCCCCACTGGCTGTCTCAGCAGAAAATCTGGCAGGACTACTTCTTGCTCATAGAGCTGGACCAGATAGAGGAAGATTAAGACATGTTGGCAGAGAACAGTCTTAACTTGTGCTGTACCTGTTCTGTCAAATAAGTCTGATTTAGTTTCCAGAGCTGTCAAACACTTGGCAGCACTAAAGCCAATTAAAATGAAAAATGCTTAATATTATAATGCAGAGAGTGTCAAGCACAAAATTTGCATCCTTTCAAGATGAGGCTTTCATCTACAGATTCTAAGTCCAAGATGAATAGCCTGCCTATGATGGCCTGATTTTGCTAAGATGTAGATAAATGTTTAACTTTAACTTAAATGTGAAACGTGAGTCACATTTCAGTGAAGTCAATGGAACAACAATGTGCTATTTGTAACAAAGAATGCCACTGATGGCTCCACAAGATGTCATTAGCCAAGAGGGTCAAAGTAATGCAACTAATTTCTAGATCTAGGTGCTGGGAATGAACAGAGGTGGATGAGTGGATATGTCAAAACACTTATTTCCTCGTACATGCCTTCTGTTGTATTTGTTAAACAAAATACTGGGGTGGATGGACCTTTGATCAGACCTGTATGGCAGTGGCCTATAACCTTATGTTGAAGCCTTATGACCCAACTTTCCATCAAGCAGATACTTTACAGTTCGTACATAACAATGCATTTTAATAGTGTTTCACATTTAACTCTATGGGACCTCCTGTTACATTTGTGCATGCACGCTTATTTATGTTAAGCACATTTTCATATAAGTAGTAAGTGGACTCTAATTTAAGCCACTATGGATGGGCTGGTTGGTGGGATCAAATTTTAAAATAAATCAGGAGGTCTGACCCTGAGTACCCTCTCAAGCACAGCAACCATTTACCAAGTCCAAACAACAAGGGTATACAGAAATAACCTTGAGCATTCTCTAGAAGTGCTTGGGCTTTCTTTGATTGGGGTTATACAGACATGGATTAGCCTGTGTGCCCCTCCACCTGTTAAGTGTACTATCTGCTGTTGCCTTCAGTAGAAGGAATCTCTCTCTCTCTCTCTCTCTCTCTCTTTACAGGATTTTTGCTTTCCTGAGGACCCAAGTTTCTAAGTTGGGTTCAGGTTCCAATCCTACAACAGAAAATTAAGTAATGTTACTCCCTAGTTGTCAAAACATATCAGTACAATTCACATCACTTTCTTGTGCAGTGAAAAGTTTCAGGGGCAATGTTACAGGATTTTTCTTCCTTTGAATCAGAAAGCACTGGAATTTGTGGTGTCCTTGTAATATTTGTTTGAATTAATATACAAGCAGAGCATATTGGAAGCTAGCAGGCACTCCACCAGGCAGCAAGTCAAGTTGCCCACTCGTGGTGTACATATATGTGCAAAGAGTCCAGCACTCACTCCTGGCTGCAGACTCCAGCCGGTCTCTCTGCAAGCCACTTAATTCCAGTGTAGAGAGCATTTTCTCTTGCTTCAACTCCTAGATTCTTTCTCCAGCATCTTTCTTATTCTTAAGCCTTTCCTTCTCATCACTGCTGGCAGGCTCCTGAACATATCATGCATGCTGATTTTGGCTGTCTGCATTACTCAAAGCCCTCAGCTGCTCATCCATCTCATGGACCTCCTTTGCCACCAGTAACTGAGAGCTATGAAGCTCAGGTTCTGCATCAGTCTTGACTCCTTGCACCTGCTGATCAAACACGGTCCTCACCTCCTGACATGCAGCTTCTAGGCCAGCCTTCCCCTACTTCAGGGCTCTCCAACCTTGGGTCCCCAGATGTTGCTGGCCTACAGTTCCTGGCATATCCGGCCAGCATGGCTAATGGCAAGGGATTCTGGGAGCTGTAGTCCAGCAACATCTGGGGACCCAAGGTTGGAGAGCCCTGCCCTACTTAGTGCCCTCCAGATGTGTTGCACTACAGTTCCCATCTCCTCCAGCCGGCATAAGTTTGGGGAAAGCTTCTCTAGACTTTCAGGATGGCCTTACATTTCCTTTAGGAGTATGGTTCTTTCCACGTTGGCTCAATTTTTACTAGCGTCCAGTTTGCTTCAAATGAAACAACTGCCCATACTTCAGTCCACCAGTGTTATGCACTCCCTGTCTGCTGTTTCTTTTCTTATCCAAACTGCAGTGCAAGTGAGAGCCTGTCAGAGGCTGTTGGGAGTCTTCTTGACAGAGAGAAAAGGGGTACTTGCCCTGGGCAAGTGGAATTGTGGACAACGGTCTTAGATGAAAAACAACAACCTTGTGGTGTCTTTATAATTTATTTTATTTACATCAGAGGTGTGCAGACTTCAAGGCTGCGGGCTGTGTGCGTGTTTTTTTAATATTTTTACTAGAACTCCAATGTCCACCAACCAGAGCTAGGTGCAAAATAATGGTTGGGGAGTGGGGAGGAGCTAGGAGCAAATTGCTGTTTAAGGGAGTGGAATAAGTTGTCTTCCGCAACTCATGAGCCATAGACTGGGATTACCTCCATATATAAATCTACAGAGTTTCTATAGATAACACAGCTCTAAAATTGGCTCGCGGAGCTGCACAAACACCTGGTCAAAGGCAATGACTTTACAGGTGAGGAACACTGAAGCTGGGAGAAAAGTGAATGATATAAGGCCAGCTGTGGCAGGGCATACTTGCATTTTTACTTGCTGAGTCAGAACCCTTGCTGATCTACTGTAAGTCACTCAGAGATCTACCAGTACCTTCTGCTTACCCCTGAATTACATGTCTACAAGCAAAACTTGCTGGAAGCAAGCTGTTACTACTTTGGCAGGCAGCAAGTTTATTGCTGCTCCATCAAATCCCCAACGAGCAGTTGGGGCAGCCTCAGTTTAGTTAACCCCAGCTGAAGCTTGGTTCCCCAAATTCCAAAATTTTTGTTTCTTTCGTTCTCTCTTTCTTTTACTTTCTCTCCCTCCTGCAGAGCCTGGTCTCAGATCCCACTCCTCACAGGTAGACTGTCCATTCAGGAGAACATCCACAGCCATTATAGGATCATTAAGGTTTTTTACTTCCATCAGGTGGCACTTTAAGCAAACCAGAGTGACAGACCTATTCACTGTAATCAAATGGCTAAATTCAGAACAAGATGCCAAAAATTATTTTCCCATTTCCCACAGCATGCTGCTATCCTAAAATGGGAATATTTTATTTCAGAGTAAACATGTAAAGGATTACATTGCTAGAATATTACCACCTGTTTCTGTTTCACAATTCCCTTGCACCATATTGCTAAAACATAATCTTCTGGCCATACTTCGTAGACACTTATTGAGGAGCAAGTTATTTTGCATCCAAACAGTGGTTCAGTTCCTGAGACTATCTTATCCCGGTGAGTACTTACTTTAAAAGTTTTTCGAAGGCATCCAAAAAATCTTCACTAGTCATCAAGATACAAAATATATTCTTCCTGATGTCTGTGTTCATTCTCTGCTTACGAGCAAGCTCCAGAATCTTAGAACTCACCTGAAAGGGAGGGGGGAAGGTTGAGTATTTACCAATGCACAAGCTATTAAAAGACTTAAAAATACATACTCCCAAGGAAAAAAATCCCTGAAACCACCCTCATTTATGTTGACAAGGAGAAATTCCGATGGTAAGAATGCTCTTTGGGGCACCATTAAAGCCACAGTGCTAGAAAGGCACCAGGCTTGGATTAATAATGCTCATCACAGTTACCTTTCCTATGGGTAGTATTTGTTGAATTTTGTTGCTGGTGCTGTCAATCATTGGAGCTCCACTCCAAGATGATCCAACAATCCACCAACGGCCGACCTGATCAGCACTGAGGAGAGATTCCCACGACACACGAAGTTGAACTTCTTTTCCAGAACTGCTACTGTGAATCTTATAGAAAAGAAGCATGTTCAGGTAGATGATTTTAAAATAGTTTTATACGCTAGTATTGGTCAATGCCATTGGACTTCATAATCTCTACCACCAAATGTAACTGGAAAACCTAAATTATGGTTTACTTGAACCCAAGGTGCTCTTGGAGGCCTCTTTTGGAACACAGGGCAAACCCACCAGCCAGTTCTCCTTCTGTAAACCAAGCCTTGTTTCATCAGGGCAGTCATCAACCATGCTATGTTAGTAGCTCCTAAAGGTCTATGATGTTAATAGCGGCTTTTACTAATGCTCAGATTTCATTCAGAATGTGTCAATCAGAAAGAAATATAGCAAGGTATGTTTTCTCTCTCTACTTTACCAGTGTTCTCAGCAGCTTTCGTAATTTCTCAACAGGCTCAGGATCATAACCAGGGATTTTCCTCATGTCATTATTTTTTAGTGCCAGCATATTTTCCAACATAAAGCAAACCTTTTGAAAAAGACAAGTCTGTATTATCACCCCAGTACCTAAAATAGCAAAGATCTCCTGCATTAAGATGAAAATTGGACTAGAGCCAAAATGCTATCTTATACTGATCTCTAAGATTGGTATTAAAATCTGCCAAACAAAATCCCATTTTGACTGATTTATGAAGAGTCATGTTTCTTCTTCAGACATATTTAAACCTTACATTTTATAGGCTTTCCAGAGAATGCTCAAGTCTGTAGGTAAAATCCAAATATTGTGGCACAGACCTGGATGCAAAGATATCATGTGTCTAACCCTTGTTTTGATACAGTATGTGCCTGTGTCATCACCAAGAGTACAATGCAGGGGTCCATAACCATTTTGGACCCATGGCCACACTGGAACTCTGAAAAAACTGTTGTGGGCACAACCACAAAATGGCTGCTGCGATGGGCAAGGGCAGTCATGAAATGGCTGCTTTGGGGGAACAGCCAGCCAGATCTAATAAATAAAAAATGAATCATCATGAATCTGTATTAATTTTTACATTGGGTCCCCCTGCCCCCACAACCCACCATCAAATTAAAGCTTAGAACACTGGTGCTTCTGGACAGCATGGTAAAAATAATAGATCCAGTGCTTGCCAGCGCTACTGTTTTGGATCAAAAACACTGACCCGAATTACCATCAAAATCACAGATCCCATTTGTGGACACAGAGGTGAGCTATACTTTGAAGGTGCTTTGGGGGATCCCTTGTTAAAATCATGAGGATACATAAGGACCTTTGCCTTGGCTCTACGTTTTTGTACCATGGCTTGCATTGGAAAGTGCTGGAACCATTATTTTTGCACTTCATATGTGATCTGTGATTTGATGGTAGCTTTGCAAAAATTATACAAATTCAAATGGATCAGTATTTAATGTGTGCGCATGTGTGTGCACACACCTTCTCTCTGTGCCCTCCTCTCCCTTGCATTCCATTCTCTCTATGTGCCCCCATGCCCTCTCTATCTCCTGACCCTCATGCCACTCTGCTGGGAAGGATCGGGGGCCCTGTGGGTATTGCAATGCCCACATGCACTGCATTGGGAAAGGCAGGGATAGTGGCTAAGAGCTGAGAATGAAGAAGACCTGCATTCAAAGCTCACCTTGTCATGAACTCCCTAAATAACCTTAAGCAATTCCTTAGCTTTAGCTCTCTATCCACAAGATGAGAATAATGCTGATCTACCTTACAGGACCGTTGTAAGGATTACTGAGATAACATGAGCCAGGTATTTATAATCAGATGTTTGCTGTGTTTCAGACTTCCAGCCACCTGGTTTGTAGAAAGGGTCATGCATGGCATCTATACAGTATCTGTGCTATGGGAGGGGCCAGAACTGTGGTCCCCAGCACTTCATTCTGCCTGTTTAAACAGGAATACTCTGTTATGCTACTGCTTCCCATACACCACAGTGTGAGAGCTCAAGGGCACAACTTTAAGGTCCAATCAGATTTCAGGCAACTGAACCCGCCTCTCATATCATAATGCAAGTTGTATTGGGAAAATACAGCTGTATTAAAGCTCCTGCTAAATTTGCTTTTGTTAAGAAAGTTGTCCCAAAAAGATATTCTAAAAAATTCATCCATACCCTTGACTGATCCTGGAATTGCTTCCCGAGTTCATTTGCTTTTTTCTGAGCCTCAGTGATAAGTTCTTTCAGCGCCAGAGCATCATCCTTCCTCAAGGAAAAGCCCACATTTTTCAGCAGTAGCAGAATTAGTTCAATATCCTTTTCAGAAAAAGTGCTTACAAGCTTCTTTAAGATGTCAAAGATCAGCAATGAATGCACTACATAAAAGTTATACAAATGAGCAATTAAGGTAAGCAGGTTCTCACATTCTTTCCCTTTAGCCTCAGTTTTGTAGACTTCATCAAATTTCCTCGCTACAGTTTCCAAAAAGTGAGCGCCAACCTGGAATAGTTAACACACACACACACGCAAAAAAGATCAATGAGCTGCTGACAGTTTAGTGCTTTAAAAAAGAAATTCAATAATTCATAACTAATGTTGTGGTCCTAAAATGTGCTGACCAGCAATTTTGAAGGTATAATATGCGGCATATTGGCTGCTATGCTATCATAATATTACTAACCACTGCATTAGGCTAGTATTGCACAGACAGTTTTCAGTCAAGTCAAGAGTATTCCACAAGCGTTATTTGAATGGATTTAGTCTGGAATGCCTCACTTGCAAATGTTAATGAGTTTTAGAAAATGGAGCAGTCCTCTTTACAACAAATGTAGTTTTTTTAGTATGGTTCACAGATAGGTGTGGGGAAACACAAAAACCCACTTAAGCATCATTTGCGAAAACAGTTTTAGATCATCATGGACAGTGGTACTCATGTACACAGGGCATAGGCAGGTCAGTTTATAAAATTAAGAGTGCAATCCTATGCAAGTTTAGACAGAAAAAAGGTCGACAACTCCCAGTATGCCCCAGCCATTATGGCTGGATGGGGCATGCTGGGAGTTGTAGACCTTTTTCTGTTAAACTTGCATAGGATTGCACCTTAAGTCATGACTGTTTAAATTGGCCAGTTGCTAAATATAATAACTAAGGGATATATTGGGGAACAGTCAATGTTGGGATTTACAGTAAAAATTAAAGGAGAAAGTGCCCTTTCTCTATTGACAGCATGAAAAGATCCATGGCCTTTTAAAATCTTGCAACTCTAAATATTTCTTTAAATAATATTTTTTTTACATTTACATCCCACAATTCTGCTAAACAGCACCCAGGATGGTGCTAATTAAACAGGACCAAAAAAAAAAAGGGGGGGGGGAAAGTACCATAAATTATCAAAACACTGTGAAACTACCGTTAGAACTGGCACCTAAAAATGAAAGACCTACTAGAACAGGGGTGAGGAACGTGTGGTCCTCCAGATGCTGTTAAGATTTCAGATCCCACCAGCCCCAGCCAATGGCCAGGGATGATGGGATTTGGAGTTCAACAACATCTGGAGGAACACAGGTTCCCCATGCTTGTACTAGAAAATCAGGTATCCTTTCCCTCTGGCCCAATTCACAAACCAGGCTATTCACCTATTAACCAAAAGCAACAGCCTCTAGATTAGTTTAGATTGGGGTGGGGTGGGCAACTTCTTGCCTTTCAGATGTTTTGGCCTACAATTCTCATCAGTCTTAGCCAGCATAGCCAAAGGTGAGAGATGATGGGAGTTGTAGGCCAAAAAAAATCCAGAGGGCCACAACTTGCACACCCTTGGATTAGATGAAGGGGAATAAGCAAATGTATGGAGGACAGGTCTATCAGTGGGTGCTAGGCATAATAGCTAAATGGAAACTCCATGCTCAGGGGCAGTATGCCACTGAATAACACTTATTGGATTTGGTGGCAGGGAGCAAGAGCACAGGATGGCTATTACCTTCATACCCTGCTTGTGGGCTTTCATGAAGTACTGGGTTAGCTGATGTGGGAAACAGAGTGTTCAGCTAGAACAGGGGTGGAGAACCTGTGGCCTTGCTGTTGTTGTTGAACTCCGACTCCCTTCAGCCCCAGCCAGCATGGCCAATAATCAGGAATGATGGGAGTTGCTGTCCAACAACATCTGGAGTGTCACACAGGTTCTGAACCCCTCCACTTGAAAGTCAGCTACATTGTTCTGCCAATCAACACTTGAGAAGGAAAAGAAAGAACCAGAGAAGAAAAATTACCTCAATTCCCACTGTCCGATGAAGGATGCTAACCAGAAGAACATGCTCCATTACCAGTCTGGAAGGCATTGCTGATGCTGTAACGCAAGCACTGATAAGAATATTCGTTAATGTTTCATTCATATCTTTTCTGCTGTTTGCCATGTATAGCTCCTCCAGCTGCCCACTTATAGAGGCTAAGTTTGGTTCGCTCAACCTAGTGGGAAACAAATCATATAGAAATAAAGTTGAAATGTTTGTTTAAATGTTTTGTTTCATCACTATGACATACCTGGTCATATTAAACAATATCTCCACTCCAAAATGTATGTTCATTGACATAATATCTTTATGGTAGGGATCATCTTTGGATCTTCCCTATTTTAATCCATAAACATTTAACTCTGGTCACCTTAAGAGATGAAACAGGCATCTATGAAATGTTTAGAATGAACAACCATATGCTGCATGTAGCTAACACAGAATTGGGTCCCAGTGTTGGGAGAAAGGTGGGATACAGATGATGATGATGATGATGATGTTTTAATTCCAAACTTTAGAGACCCTTCATCAATTTTAGCAAAAACAACAGTGTCTTGTGGCACCTTAAAGACTAAAAAATGTATTCCGGTGTAAGCTTTCGTGGACTATAGCCCACTTCATCAGATGTGTAGAGTATTATGAAGAGTTTCAAGTTTATATACAGTAAATATGGTGATGGGGAGGGGGGGGGAGAATTAACACTACATGTGTTAATTGGCTTACTTAGTGCCAGGATGTTTGTATTATCAACAACAACTGCACTGAGAATGACCATTGTTAATAACTGATAGTCACTTTCTGACCTCACTGTTTACAATGTACTGTATATAAACTTAAAACTCTCTGTAATATAGTAATACCTTGGATTGAGAGCATAATTCGTTCAGGAAACGTGCTTGTAATCCAAAACACTCTTATATCAAAGCGAGTCTCTGGCGGGCGTGAGTGGGGCCTATTTCGGCCCGCTACGCCCGCTCGAGGCGAGCAGTTACATCCCTATGACAACTTGTCTTGCAAGACCTTGCTCGTTTATCAAGTCAAAAAATTTGCTTGTCTTGCAAAACGCTCTCAGACCAAGTTACTTGCAATCCAAGGTATTACTGTCTTTCATGCATCTGATGAAATTGACTATAGTTCACACAAAACTTATGGTAGAATAAATGTGCTAGTCTTTACAGTGCCACAAGACTCTTTGTTGGTTTTACTGCAATAGACTAACATGGCTACCCTCTGGGAATCAATTTCAATAGGAATGTGCTGGAGATAAAGGCAGTTTTTCTCAAGATTGATGACCCAGCATGCCAGAATGTAAGCAACCACTTTGTAACTGAAACCACCATGTTTCATACCTATACATCAGCTTGAGAAATATTGACAAGCCATTCAATTTGATTGGAAAAGTCAATGAAGGAGCCACAAATCAAAATGCAGCATGTAAATTAGAAGTTCTACCCATGCTGCCTTGGTTGAACACTATAAATTCTGTAAGAAAATTTACAATTTTAGTATTACCTGTTAATTAGACCTTTCAATGTTTTCTTCAGCCTTTCTAATTCTTCCCTCTTTTTGGCATCTAGAGTCTCTTCAGACCTTCGCATTTGAGGGGGAACATACTTCGTAGCACCTTGGGAAAGATTCTAAACAAAAACAAACAAAGCAAGTATGTCTTATTAAATAAATTCATATTTGAAATTATGGTTGAATATTCAGATCTTGGTTATGAATGAAAAAGCTGTTGTGCATATTTTGCTACAGTATCAGCCATGAGAGCTTTTGTACATGGACACTTCAAAAATCATCATGTGGGCAACAACTGTTATATGATGTGTGATAGCCAATTCGATAAAATTCTACATATGTTTACACTGTTAGTTGCATCTAAAATTATAAATGATGAATGTAACAAATACACATTTGCCAGTGTGTATACATTTGAGTATACATTTGACAGGTATGCTAGCTAGGGAGCTGAGATTTGCTGCTGCTGCTTGCAATGGAGGGATGTAAAGAGTGAGGTCCCACAAGGATCTGTATTGGGACCAGTGCTTTTTATGGTTCATAAATGATCTGGAATTAGGAATAAGAGTGAGGTGGCCAAGTCTGCTGATGATACCAAAAAGGGATTGCAAGGAGCTCCGAAAGCATCTCTCCAAACTGAGAGTATGGGCATCAAGATGGCAAATGCAGTTCAATGTAAGCAAGCACGGTGCACACTGGGACAAACCCCCCCCTTCACATGCATGCTGATAGGATCTAAGCTAGCAGCACTAACCAAGAAAGAGACCTTGGGGTTATAGTGGACAGCTCAATGAAAATGTCAATCCAGTGTTGACATTGCTGTAAAAAAAGGCAAATTCCATGTTAGGAATAATTAGGAAAGTAATCAAAAATAAAACTGCCAATACCATCCTTCCCTTGTACAAATCTATTGTGCAACCGCATTCAGAATACTGTGTACAGTTCTGGTTATGGCAGCTAATAAAGGATACTGTTGAGTTGGAAAAAGCGCAGAAAAGGGCAACCAAAATGATCAAGGAGCTGGAGCAACTCCCTTATGAGCAAAGGTTACAGCACCTGGGGCTATTTAGCTTAGAAAAAGGGTACGGGGCAATGTGATAGAGGTGTACACAATTATGCATGGTGTGGAGAAAGTGGAGCGAGACATTTTTCTCCTCTCATAATTCTAGAACCTGGGGTCATCCCATGAAGCTGACTGGTGGGAGATGCGGGACAGATAACACAGCACATAGTTAAGTCTATGGAATTTAATTCAAGATGTCCACTAATTTTGCTGGATTTAAAAGGGGATTAAATTTATGGAGGATAAGGCTATCAATGGTATCATGATGGCTATATGCTACCTCAGTATCAGAGGCAGTATGCCTATGTACACCAGTTGCTGGGGACAAAGGAGTGGGAGGGTGCTATTGCACTTACGGTATGTCCTACTTGTGGCTTTGCCACAGGCAGTTGGCTGGCCACTGTGTGAACAGAATGCTGGACTAGATGGACCTTTGGTTTCATCCAGCATGGAACTTCTTACATTCTTAATTCTCCACTGGGTTTCTTGTTGTGTAACGTGGGCAGTTAGGTGGGCGAGTACACGAGGCACTTTTCTGCAGTGGCCCCACATCTCTGGAATGCTTTGCCATCAAGGGTCTGCCAGGCCCCCTCATTGTAGGCTTTTAGGAAGGCCTTGTTACTAAAAACTTACCTACTTATTTACTCTGGCCTCCTGATAATGTTTTATTGGACTGGACTGTAGCTGCAATTGTGTTGTATGTTTTGTCCTATGCTGTATGTTTTGTCTTATGCTGCTGTTTGTTGTTTTTTTGGCAGGTTTGCGGTTATTACCACATCAGTTTTTATTATATGAATTTTATTGAGTGTTGCCTTGGGAGGGTGGCCTAGAAATAGTTTAAACGAATAAACAAATATATGTACAAATGAATGAAGCCCCCCCCCCGATACTAAATGAGACCACTTATCCCTCTCGTTCAGTATCATCTACTCAGATTGGCACCAGATTCCCCAAGGCCTCAGGCCCCCTAAGCCAGCCTTCCCCAACCTGGAGGCCTCTAAATGTTTTGGGCTACAAAATGCTTTGGACCACCAGCATTCCAAAACATCGGGCACCAAGCTGGGAAAGGCTGCAGAAAACAGAGCTTAGGAGCCTTTGTACAGACCTCCTCCTTGTCTTTGGGAAGTCCAGGGTCCTTGGCTTCAGCCTCTGTGCTTCTGAAGTCATGGGATGTGTCTTCACTTTTACCATCTCCTTCCACACTGGAGTCTTCTGAGCTTCTCGCATCTTCTCCTGTAGCCAAATCCTCTTCATCGCGGGCCTCCTCCATATCCATCTCTTCTTCCATAGCCAAATCCTCTTCATCGGTGCCTTCCTCCTCCACACCCATTTCCTCTCCTTCATCTGTCAGGTTCGGTCCCTCTTCTTCTTCCTGCTCCGATCCCCTTCCTTCTCCTCCATCCTCTTCCTCGCTGCTCTCGTACAGGCCGGAGAAGGAAGCCCCTGACTCCAAAGCTCCCAACACGTATCCCAGCCCGTCCCTGGCGAAGCTTTGAGGTAGGGCCGCTGCCTCTCCCAGCCCTTGCTGCTGCTGCTGCTGCTTCTTCCGACGCTTGTTGAGCCCCAGCTGCCTTTCCAGTCGCCGGATCTCCCGCTCCTCCGCCTCATTGGCCGCCAGCAGCGCTTTTTTGCGCGCCAGGGCTGTGGCTGAGGGCGCCGGGCCTCCGGGTCGCTCTCTCCGGGTTTCGGCGGCGGGGAGACGCTTCCCTTGCTCCGGGGCCTGTGGTGGCTGCTGCTGCTGCTGCTGCTGCTGCTGCTGCTGCTTCTTCTTCTGCTTTTTAGCGGACGGGCGGGAGGGCAGAGGGCTTTTCACCTCCACTGCCGCCTCCTCTTTGCCGTTCAGGAGCCGTCGCCGCCGGCCCCGCTTCAACTTACGCTTCTCCCGCCTCAGCTCCCGGCGGCTTTTCCGGCTGCTCAACGCCGGCTGGGGCTGCTGCGGGATCCCAGAAGGAACCAAAAGGCCGCCGCCGCCGCCTTCGGATCCCGCCGCTGCCTCTACAAACTCCCGTACCGCCAGCCCCAGTTTCTGTAAGTTCCCCGCTTGCTGCTGCTGTTGCCGTCGCCCTCGCTTCCCACTCTGGGCCCGGCCATTCCCAGACGCTGAGGGAAAGGAGGCCGCCCGCTTCATGACAACTGCCTACTCCGCGCACCTCAGGCCCTTCTCCTCATGGGCGCCGCCATCTTGGAGAGGCCTCTGAGCGAGGCAGCGCTTCAGACCCGGACTAGTTGTGGCGGAAGCGGCGGCGGCGGAAGCGCCCCCCTGCTGGAGAGCCAGCGCAACATTACAGCAAGAGTTTTGGAAGGAAAGCTATGGGGACTCGACCGGCTGGAACGGTCAAGGCGTCGTGTCCTCTCAACGAATGCTGGGAAATGTAGTTTCTTCGAATGCTCAGGTTCCTTCATCAGAAAGCTATAATTCCCGGAATTCCTTGGGAGAAATCGTGGCAGTCCTGTCTGTTGCAAACACTATTGAGTATACATTTAACTACAAAGTTAACTACAAATTGCTACTGAATTTAGTGGCAGGGACGGCTCCAGGTTTTTGAGGACCCTTGGACAAGACACCGCTAATGGCCACCCTCCCTCAGTGAAGCTACTTTCTCATTACCATTGGCAGTAGCTGCTATTGCTCCTCATCCTCTTTCTTATCATTGCTCAGGGATGGGGACTCGGACTCGAGGACTCGACTCGTGAGTCAGACTGAGTCCCCCCTCTGACTCGACTTGGACTCAAGTCCCAATATTTTTAATGGGACTCGAGACTCGACTCGGGACTCGAGACCAAGGCCTCTTCAACATCCCTGGGCTGTGCCAGAAGGAGTGGAGAGGAGCGTGATTGCCGGCGAAGAGCACATGGAAGCGAGGTGTGCCACTGCTCGGCCACTATGGACGGCTACCAGGAGTGCAGCCCCAACAGCGTGTCAAGATTTATTTTGATTGATGTGTTGCGTACTTGGGAGAGGCAGAAGAAGGACCTGAGATTACTCTGTGGCTGCTCTGAGTGTGTTTCCGGTTCCAGCAAGTTCATCACCAGTGGAGCGGGTGTTCAGTGAGGGTGGAATTGTGATGAGATCTCACCGTTCCAGAATGGGGGCCAAACATTTAGAAAAAATCATGTTCCTCAAATGCAACATGGATAAGTTTTAGGAAGTACAGCAAGTTTATTTTTTAAAATCATTTTTCTAAAATGCAACCTTTCAGACATTTTGGGTTTGGCTGCCTCTGCCTGCCTGTCTGGGGTTCCCAGCCTCCTCTGCCTGCCTGGTCTCTTCTTGACCAGTTCAACAGTTGAATTGTCCAAGACAAAGGCCTCTGCCTGCCTGCTTTGGGGTTCCCTGCCTCTTCTGCCTGCCTGGTTATTTTGGGTTTTTATGCCTGGTCTGTTCTTGCCAAAATAACTGGCAGAGTTTTGAAATAAAAAGGCACACTTATGCCTAGAATTTATTTAAACCACACATCTGAAGTAGCCTTATTTTGTTGGGGAAAACCCCCCCATTGATTTTAATAGGGACTCATGGAGTCAGCTTTGGGAGTGACTCGTGACTTGTGACTCGTGAGTCACCATTTTGGACCAAGGACTCGGACTCCAGACTCGGGTCCAAAGACTCGTGACTCGAGACCAAGGACTCTTCAACATCCCTGTCATTGCTATCTTACCACCACCATTGCCTGGGCCAGGAGAGACAAGTGAACAAGTAGGTTGCAATGGTGAGGAGGAGGAGCAAATCCAGGGGACTCTTGTCATTGGGCCTATGCTGGGATGTAGGTCCTTGACAGGTGCCCCATCACTGCCTACCTTTGATGCCAGCCCTGGTTAGTGGGGCTTGCTACTGAATAAAACACATTTAAGGTTTCTGTAGGTTTGTCGTATAGCCTAGGCCTAGGGTCAGTATTAGACTGTTAAGGGTTGCCAACATTTTCTCTCCCTGGCAGCCTGGGCTCCCATGCCTTTAAAAGAGCCACTGTGGCATAGTAGTTAGAGCACTGGACCGGGATTCGGGAGAACCGGGTTCTATTCTCCACTTGGCCATTAAGTTCACTGGGTGATTTTGGGCCAGTCACTGACTCTTAGTCTAACCTACCTCACAGGGTTGTTGTGAGGATAAAATGGAGAGGAGAATTATGTGAGCTGCCTGGGGATCCTTGCAGGAAAAAAGGTGGGATATAAATATAATAAATAATAATAAACAGCTGTGTAAAGTCATTGATCCAGCAGGTGAAACTTTTTCCATTCTTGCTTCTACAAGCTGGGAATTGCTTCATTTGTTGAATGCCTTCCTGTCAAACATCTGTTAAAAGTTGATAAGAGCCCTGAGAATTGACAGGAGGAAAAAGAGAGGGAGATGGATGGCAGCCTTATATCTAAATAAGTGGGGAATAAAAGCATAACTACCAGTGCAATCCAATACATATCTGCTCAAAAGTCCCACTGAACTCAATGAAACTTACTCTCAGGTAAGTAGGTGTAGGACTGCAGCCTAAATCACAGACTGGTTGTATAATCTTTCCTCCCTCCAGAATGGTTATTCAGTTCTGCAGCAAGGGTGGAATTTCTAGCATAATTTTTAGCATCCTTACTGAACTACAGTTTCCAAGATTCTTCGTGGAGTTATCCATGACACCTAAACTGGTATAAAACCAATGGGAAGGATTCAGAGAGTTCCTTCTGATTATGCAAGGTGAGTGTGTCAGTCAGGGTCAGATTTCTGCCAATTCTCCCTCCAGCCACTGCCCCTGTAAGACATCCCATGCCATTCTGGAGGTTCCTTTGCTCCACAGAAGTAGCTTAGGATCTTCTTGTTCCTCTCCTACTGGAGGTTGGACATCATCATGGCTAAACAGTCTTTAGATATGGCCACTCTAAACAATGATGTTGTATTGCTGCCAAACCATTCTTAAAGCTTTTCCAGCCAAGACCACCTTCTTCCTACACTTCCCCCCCTTTATTTCCCCCTGTACAGTCAGCTGCAACAGTCTATATTTTTCATTTTCACTATATGACCAAAATATTCCAGTTTTATGTGTTTTATAATTTCTTGATATTTATACATTCTCTTTAATACTTCTTTGTTGGTCACCCTCTCAGTCCATGAAATTAATAACATCCTGCGATAAATCCACATTTCAAATGCTTCTATCTTTGTTATGGTAGTCTGTGTTAAAGTCCACGATTCCATGCCATACATTAGAACTCAAAATACATAACACCATACAATGCACACTCTCAAGGCTAATTTTAAGTTTTTGTTACATTTTACATTTTTCATCTTAAAAAAAGCTCCTCTGGACCATCTCTATTCTATCCATTTGAGGTGGCTAACAAACATTAGTCACTACCTCTATATCCTCCATTCTTGGGCCATCCTGCTTCCTCCTAGGACAGATTCAGAACCTCTTGCCCAGGGCCCAAATCCTGTCTTCCTGGGATTCCTATCTGGCCCTCTGTGGTTCTCCAGACAGCCATGCCCCCTTCCCCCCAACCACCGATCGCTTGGTGGTTTCCTGACATTTATGTAGCTTTTCCCCTATTCTAAAACTTAGAAATGCCTCCCCATAAAGTTTAGTTACTTGCAGTAAGAGCTTTAAGCTTAAATATGGTGGTATTTTGGCTCTGTCCCTTTTGCCTTCAGCCCCGTCCACCACTGGCATGTGGCCTCCGAAAGCTCTGAAATGGAATCCGGCCCTTGTGCTGAAACAGGTTCTATGCCCCTGTCCTAGGAGCTGTACATCATTGAGAAGGCGTTTTGAGAAGTATGTCATAAGCACCTGCTGTTTCCTGCTACAGGTTTTGATAGAATAAACTGATCGATAAAAACACAGGCTAGCAAAAGAAGCATATGCATGAGAGCACATTGGGTGGGCAGGAGGAGCAGCCAGCAGTGTTCCTCTACTTCCTTGCTCTGTTTGTGCCCTCAAAGATAGAGATCTAAGGTGAAAGGAAGCCATCTGTGTCTGGCCAGCCTTCAGCCATATTGCTGATAATTGCCAAGAAGAAACCCCATTGCCAGCTTTGTCTTATTTGTATCCGCTGCAGTGCCCGGCGCGGACTCAGTGTTCCTGGGCTCCTGTCCCATGGCTGTCATTTCTTATCCTCCTAAGTACTGAACATTTGCATCCAGCTCTGGCTGGAAAACTTTAATAACTCATTAATTTTCAGAAGATGGTTTGTTACCTTCCATGCATTTCTCCTTTTTCAGCCATTACATCATGTATCTTAGTGGCACGAGCATCAGAACTACAGCTTTCCGGTTCCAAGACAAAGTCCTTTATACCTAATGAATATTTCTCCTTCATTGGCAGAAGAGGTCCTGCTGATCTGTCAAAGTATTTAGAGGATATATATTCCTAACTATATATATATATTTTTTCTGGAAGATTCCAAGGTTAAACTCTGCTTTACTCATGCAGAGAAAAACTCCTATGAAATTGGTATGTGACTGGTATTTTACTGAGGATATTCCATTACTAGAATACTAGCATCAGGGGGACTAGAGGATTTTGGCCAGTCTGCTTTCTGCAAGATCAAGTCGGGCTCCGTCCAGGTTTTTGCAGGTAGATATTGTAATTGTGTGGTGGGGAGGTAACAGAAAAGGTCTAGTAGCTATGAGGAATTCTAGGACTAGCATCCAGAAGCAGACAATGTGGCAGGAAATCCTAGTAATGAGGTTTCAAGGATGGAAAGCAAGAGGCAAGTAATGAAATGGGGCTGTGGTGGACAAGGCATAAAAGAAGCCAGAGGAGGCTTCCAGAGGAGGCTTTTATGGTGCAATCTCCCTGTCTCATTCACGGAATTTTATGGAGTGGGGTGAGGTCCAGATTACATCATCTTCCACTCGTAGCCTGCTCCTTCTTTTCCACCATATCTTTCATCTTTTCTCTTATGGAAAATCTGTTATTAAAGAGAAAAAGATGGAATTGCTGTACAATGCCTTTTGATAGGGGCTCTCGATCTGGAAGTACCCAGTGTCAAGAGAAAGAAAGAATGTATTTATATCACAGATTTAAAATTGGGTTTAATAGTCATCACTTCACCCAAGGAAACCCTGGGAACTGTAGTTCTGTGAAGGGGGCTGAGGATTTCCAACAAAGAATTCTCAGCACCATCATAAAACTACAATTCCCAGGATTCTTTGCAGTGGGGTGGAGGTCAATGCCAGTTATACTGGTATAAAATGAGTGGGTAGGATCCAGACTTAAGGAGCAATCTTATGCTGGCTGTGGGATGGTGGGAGTTGTAGGACTTATTTTTCTGTCTAAACGTGCATAGGATTGCACCCTTAGTCATGTTTGGAACAGAGCCATTGAAAGAAATAAGACAAGTTAGTCATGACCAACATGCCCCATTGATTTCAGTGGGTCTCCTCTAAACATGACGAAATCTGGATCCAACCCAATATGTTTGTACTGTAGATATTGCTAAAGTGGGAGATGTTTTCATATACTAGTCCCAGAAGGCTGCTGGGTTACTTGGTGCTTCCAGACAGAGGGCTCCTAGAGCTACGAGTCGAAAGACATTGTGAAAGCGTTAATTCCATCTTTTTTTCTTCAGCAATTTTTTTCTTGTAAGAAAAAAGATGGAAGAAACAGTGAGAAAACACAGGAGCATTACAACTTGAAAATGACGTCATCTGAGCCCTCTGTAAAATTTTGTGAACGAGGCAGGATGACTACAGAATAAAAGCCTCATCTAGAAGAACCCCTTGCATCTAAGAACAATTCTTGTAAATTTTGCCGGAGCCTCCTCCACTGGAGCTTTCAATGGAGCAATCCAGGTATGCAATAAATTCCATTATATTAATGAGAATTAAGATGCAATCCTATCCAAACAATCCGAATTCAGAGGCTGACGATCATCCAATACAGAGCAAGAGGAGGGGCGGAGGCAATTTTTGCCTCCCTGCTTCTCCCGCTCTGCATTTTTGCTAGATGGCCATTTTTGGCCTTCTAGCTGGGGCGTTTTGGAGGGAGAGGGAAGGAGGCTGCAGAGGACATAGGATACATTGTGCTCTGGCCACTGCAGTCTCCTCCCCTCCCCACCCACTGTAACGCCCCCTTTACCCCCTCTCTGAGGTCAAGTTCCCGACCTCGGAGAGGCAGCCGGCATGGTTCTTTCCACGCGGCTGTGAGCGGGGAGGGAGGAGGGTCAGAGCGCATCTCTGACCTCCGATCTGGAAATCCAAAGTATCCTATGGCTCCCCCAACACTGTTTAGGGGCCATAGGATTGCTCCCCGAGAAGCCCTTGTAAAAGAGAGAGAAAGCAAAGCTACACATGTAGAGTGAAGCTATACTGATAACTGCACTGTTAAAAAAACAATGCTATAATTTAATTCTTTGTAGCAGGCAGTGTGCCAGCTTTTAAATACATAGGTATATTTATGCACTGCTTTCTATTCAAAAAAACCATAATAGAAGTGTTTAATAGCCTTTAATACAAATGAAAGGGGCTTTTAAAGGGCCAGACTAGATGCTTATGCTTTCAAAAGATGAATGGCCTTCAAAGATATAAAATTTAGCATTGCTGCCAAAAGTACGGAATATGTCCACTTATATGATGGTAAACAAAGACATGAAAAAAATGGGACACTGTATGAGCTTCCAGATGAAACTTTTTATTGTGCAGTTGTCCTCCACATTCAGGGATGGGGGAGGAAGTTTCCAGTCAATGTAGTCTTCCCACTTGTAACCCTCCTGTTTTTTCTCACCATTTCTTCCCACTATATATATATATATATATATAGGAGGAAAAGATGGAATAACGGCACAGTGACATTTGATTGGTAGCGTTAGGAGCCCTCTCTCTGGAAGCATCCTATTTATTGTCTACACATAAATAACAGTTATAATGGGGTATTAATTCATCTGAGACTTTCTCACTGCTGTTGTAAATGTTTTTCATGTATAGATTTGTGTGGTTTTTTATTATAAAAAAACAACAATCCTTAGCTGTTATGCTAAAAACACAACTGTCGCTGAAAATGGTAGCTGTGTGTCTTTTTTTCTATTTCCCTCCATAATATCTAATAGAACATACTTGTGGCCTGATGCTACAACATTCTGCATTTTCTGCCCCCTGCTAACAGCATCCAGTGATGTGAAAAACGGTGGGGAAATGTAGCGCACCCTAATGTCAAGACATGGGTAAGTTCTATTGGACTTTATAGAGAGGGAGGAAGTCACATGATGTACAGCTGCTGTCTTCAGCGGCAGCTATGTGTTCAGTGTAACATCTAGTTTGACTCCAAGCAAGGCCCTTCTGACAGAACTTAAACAACAGGCAGGATCATATCCGAAAAAGGTACTCCCTCTCTGTGAGGAATTTAGAACTATTTGCTAATCCTCTGCAATTTTTATTTTCTTGATGGAAAAAAAGGCCGGTTTCAAGATTGGCAGTAGAAGTGTTAACAGCATAATGTTCATGTTGCCCATGGGGTTGCTGAAAGCATCATAAAAGTTGTGACAGAAGTCTAGCTTTTAAATTAGCTGCTTGTTAAAATATCACAGTTTAAAAATACACAACTATAAATCAGAAGAGTATCATTAATCAATGTCACACATTATAGGACTTTGCATTTCCTTTATGAAATTTATATAATTAATGTGTCCCTGCCAAGAAATGTAATTCTTCCCTCTATAAGAGACTTAACTTCAACCTGAAAGTTGACCTAACCTTGGGAACACTTACTTGTATTATATTGTCATTTATAGGGTGGTTTTCATCAAAGCTCAAGTGGTAAATATTTAATGAGGCATTTCCTTTTCCCTCTGTCCTTTCTCCTTATTTGTTAAATTAATGGCTTTATTTTTATACCCAGAAATGTCAATCCCTTCTTATTTAGCCCTCGATGTCGGTCCGTCCTTATTTCCATTAAGCTGCTGCAACCATATCTTTAATTTGCATTTAGCATATATTATGCATGATCACCCTAAGGAGAAGGGGAAGTCAAAGTAGAAGAAACAGCCATGAAGAAATGCCAATAGATGCATTCTTCATTTATAGGTTCTTTATTTCATCATTGGGCATGAGAATAAGATTAGTATCTGTCTGACATGGTATCTGAGATTTATTTTTCAAATTCAAATGGGAATTACTCTTAAGCATAAACTCTGTATTAGATCTATGCACACATAATTGATTTTCATAGGCATCCTTACAAACCTGATACTACAAAGCTAAGCATTTCCCCCCTGGGTCTATCCAATTATGAGATAAAACACTGTTCATTTTAACGGGGCTGATTTCTATGTATTGTCTGTAAGACTAGATCGTAAGGCAGTGATCCGCAGACTGTGGAGCGGGCCCCTACGGGGCGGCAGGGTGAGAGGGATCAGGACATCTGAAGAGGGGCACAGGGAGGAATAGCATCCTGAGTCAGGTGGGAATCCTTCCCTATGCCAGCCAAAAGTAGGATAGGATGAAGGCCCAGTAGAAGGCTCCAGGGCTGGCCCAAGACATTTTGCTGCAAAGTACAAGACGGAACCTTCCCTCCCACCCTCCCTTCCATGTATAAAAGTTGGCCATTTTAAAGATGGGATTTCTAACCTAATGCTTCAATCCTAATCCTAATCTTGTTTAATGTGGCTAACATACCGTATTTACAGACAAACATGATTTTTTTCAGTTTTAATGACTGGATTTACCTTACCCATACTCGTAATTCTTCCAGGCATCAGTATAAATGTTTCCTGTGGGCTAAGACAACCCTTTTCCCCTTCTGGGGAGATGCCCAATTCCTTTCAAAAGTCTTTCTAAAGAGAAATATGAAAGCAGCAATAACATAATAGGCAGCAAGGTTAGACTCACCCATTAAATTTCATCTCTCAGTAAACATATGCAGATTAAACTGAGATCATGTAAAGAAATCTTTGTGAACTGTGTGATGGATGCTCTGCTGAGGACGCAGAACCTACAGTTCTAGGAGAACGTGAAGCTCACAAGCTAGTAGGTATATCTATTGGCAATGGCCATTGCTAGGATTCTCAGTGTGGATTCATCACGGCAGGAAAGACTGCCATCCTGTGGTCACTTACTTTGGAAGAAGCCCCATTGAACACTGTGGGACTTACTTCCAAGTAAACAAGATTAGGATTGCACTGCATAATTTTGGCAACACTGATGAGATGGGTTGGAGTGCATAACCTAAGCCACCCTTCCCAAACCTGGTGCCTTGCAGATGTGTTGGACTGCAATTCCCACCATCCCCAGCCAACACAGTGTGTTGCTCATGTAAAAATCCTGTCTTGGCTGTTTGAGGTTTGCAGAGGTGGGGCTGAATCTGCTGGGAACATCTGGAGTTGCACAGGATGGGACGTTCGTAGCAGGCAACAGAGATGAGCAGGTGGCTGACTGAGGGGAAGCTGGTAAAGGAAAGCAAGACAGGGCAGGACAAAACATCCAGCCACAGACTACAAATAGACTTGTTTTGACCACTGCTAGCATCAAACCGCACACATATACCTGTGCAGGCAGCAGGCTCTGATGATTGAACCAAGCCCCACCTCCCCTGTATGAGGAGAATCTTCTTACAGGAACTGCGGTCTGGCACAGAGCAGAGTTCTCCTTTGGTGCTGTGTGGTTTCTTGACTGGCCCTCTGGTGTCTCTGGCAAGGACTACTGGATGAACCTCAGTAGTGGTGGGGTGGTTTCTCATGATGGGCCAGTCTGCTGACTCTCTGTCTGATAGTGTGAGTCAGGGCCGGCGTCAAGAGTAGGCACAGTTGGGCACCTGCCATGGGCCCACACCCCAGCAAGAGCCCACTGACAAGAGCCCCCTGGAGCTGTACCTCCTCACCATTGCAACCTACTTGCTCACCTGCCTCTTGCTCTGACCCAGACAACGGTGGTGATGAGAAGGAGCAGCAGCAGATGCCATTGCTTACTTGCTTACCAGCTCGCTCCCTGTCAAGCAATCAAGTGGTAGCAAAGATGAGAAAGAGGAAAAGGAGCAATAGCAGCTCATGACAACGGCAGTGAAAAGGTAGACCCCTGAGGGAGGGGACCCACTGAGGGTGTCTTGTCCGAGGGCCCTCCGAAACCTGAAGCTAGCACTGGAGCCAGTCCCTCCATACGCTCCTTCCTGGTCTGGGTTCCTAGTTCATCAGGGCTATGTGGGTTTTCCAGTTTTACATCTTCCAGGTGTAGAACAGACTTCCTCAACCTGGTCCCCTCCATATGTTTTGGCCTCCAACTCCTAGAATTCCTGACCACTGGACATGCTGGCTGATGGGAGTTGGTCCAAAACATCTGGAGGGGACCAGGCTGGGGAAGGCTGGTCTAGAATATGGTACTGCATCTGAGTCACTGTCTGATAGGATACCTACCTTTCTTGACCAATTTTTATCTAAAGCTACATTTGAAACAGGTGACCCTGATGGTTTGAGTACAGCTGTCCTTTAATTTGAATTGTACAACTATGATTCAGAAGATGACATTAACTGGATGGTAGATTAGAAGAAGGCACTTCAGTGTTGGAATTTAAACATTATGGGTTGGATCCAGACTTTGTCAGAATGAACTTACATTCCATTGATTTCAATGGATCTACTCTAAGTATGAATCCAACCCCAACTTCCCATATTTGGGTAATCTCAATTCTGACTGCTCGGAGCTCAGTTTGGATCAGGTTTTCCTGATTTAAGACCAAGGTCAGAGCAATCAGATTTGCTGATCACATTGCATTCTACAGGTCAGCCGGGCAGCATATCGGAAAAGCAGCAGAGTTGGTATGGATACATTTATGTATACCTCACATGGCAATGAGCACTCTAAAATGCTTTGGAAACTACAGAAATGCTAAAACACTATTTACATAAAATGACGCATACAGTTTCCCCCACTGTTTGTGGGTGTACTGAAGACAGGCAGCCTGTTGAGCTAATTCTAGTAGGTCTACAATTAAATTACTTCTCTTTCTCCTTCAGTATCTCTTTGAGTGTTTTGGAATGAGTCAGAATCTAATTCAGATCTACTTTTAGAGCGATCTGACAAGAGGCACATGAGCATGTCCTTTGCCTTTGGCAAAGTCACAAATGTGTCCTGACAGAAGGTTGTACCTTCCCAAAGAAGCTATAAAATGCAGGGTTTGAAGTGTTGGGAATGCAAATGTGTTAACAAACTTCATCAGGCCTTAAAACATTTTGTATTGTGCTTGGTGGTAAAGTTGTGTTGAGTCACCACTCGCAGCACAGCTGGATTTCAAAACTAAAGCACAGCTCTCTCCATTGGCCATATCTGAAAAAGCCTTCACATTATGAACAGGGTTATTTATTTATTTGTTACATTTCTATACTGCCCAATAGCCAGAGTTCTCTTCTTCCAGACATCCAGCTAAAAGAAAACCAGCAAGAACCCCTATTCCACAAACACACACACATACACAAGATACCCCTGGTAAACTCCTGCTGGTTCATTTATTGGGATAGATTCAGACTACATTAGCTGCACTTAGGCCCCACTGAAATCAATAGTCATGATCATGACTTAAGTCTCATTGATTTCAGCAAGAAGTGCAACCAACTTAGCCTGGACCCAGCCTATTATATTTTGCCCTACCACTAGACCAGGGATGGACAACTTCTGGGATCAAAGGGGCTGCATTGCCTCCACCAGAACCCACTGGGGGCCACGCTTCATCCCCACCACAATCATGCAGCCAAAACCAACATTTGAAGGGAAGGTGACATTGGTGGCAAAACAATGCAGTGGTTTTTCCAGGAAACAGGATGCGTGGGGAGCGCAGGCCTCATTTCCTAGCAGAATCGCGTTTCTAGACGCTTCCAGGAGCACAATTCTGCTTTGAAACAAGGTGTGCGCTCCCTGCGCACTTCGTTTCAATACAAAATTGCTGTGATGCTTTGCTGCTTTCTCTTTGCAGGGATGGTTTTGGTAGTGTGATTTTCGTGGTGGTGGCCAGGAACACAGCGGATGCTGCAAAAACAGCAGTGTGGTGGGCACCTGTATGCAACCTGTACTAGACCTACTTAATAGGTGTAACACTGACATTCTTCTCACTGTACAGTAACACCAATCCAGTGGCTTTGGTGCTTCCGGACATTCATTGCAACTTTCAGGTGCTTTGTCCGTGGTCCGTTGTGGAATCCAGCAAGCAAGGTTAGCAGCAGAGTAACTCTAGCGCAATGTTCTCCAACCTTGGGTCCCCAGATGTTTTTGGCCTACAACTCCCAATGCTGGGAGAACAACAACTCTCTGTCTGATAGTGCGAGTCAGGGCCGGCGTCAAGAGTAGGCACAGTTGGGCACCTGCCATGGGCCCACACCCCAGCAAGAGCCCACACCCCAGCAAGAGCCCACTGACAAGAGCCCCCTGGAGCTGTACCTCCTCACCATTGCAACCTACTTGTTCACCTGCCTCTTGCTCTGACCCAGACAACGGTGGTGGTGAGAAGGAGCAGCAGCAGATGCCGTTGCTTACTTGCTTACCAGCTCGCTCCCTGTCAAGCAATCAAGTGGTAGCAAAGATGAGAAAGAGGAAAAGGAGCAATAGCAGCTCATGACAACGGCAGTGAAAAGGTAGACCCCTGAGGGAGGGGACCCACTGAGGGTGTCTTGTCCAAGGTTGGAGAACACTGCTCTACTGCAATCAAGTGAGAAGACGCGGAATAGACAGGTGGCTACTCAAAACTAGAAAAGTGACTGCAATGATGGAGAAAGGGAAGAACACCCAGTTTTGTATACACAACACAGTGCAATCCTATCATGATGTCTCATCATTCTCCCAGACATTGCAAGAGATCCAAGAGTACACTATAGGTGCTTGGGGCAGCAACATGTCTCAAGCAGGCTCTGCCCCATGCCCAACATTCTGCCAAGAAATTCAAAACCTTGGAACACATTCTGAAAATGACATCAATTTATACTTTTTCATTATTTCTCTTCATAATGGGTGGCCGGGTGACCGGCCAGATGGGCGATTGATAAATATAATAAATAAATAAATAAATAAATTCATCATAGAATTTGGGTTTTCTGGCTGAGAAATAATTACAGGCTCAGAAATTTAGATCTCTTACTCATCTGTGACTATTCCAAGGAGGACAGAAGGACTAATTCACAATCACTGGAATTTATTTGTCATGTCCTTGAGCAACTTTGAATTCTTAAGGTTTGCTCTGCCAGAAGAGTGAGCCTATTCATTTTTGTTAATGAGACAGAAGAGGAAGATAAAGTTTTTTTTTAAAAAATGCCAACCATTATGCTTTATAAGCCACCCAATCTAATTATTGACAGGGATCAAGAATGTTAAGGTCCAAAAAAGGGGACTACTTATTATCTGAACACTTTGGAGAGGTATTAAACTCATTTGAATTTAATTAGAAAGGAGCATCCATGATTTAAGAATAAATCTTGCCTCTATTAATTGTAAGAATTAAAGTGATTTATAGCCCTGAAGCTTGCTAGCAATTTTGGGGGTGGGGTGGGAAGCCTTTAATAAGAAGTGCATGGCATATTGTCAAAGAGAAAATGGCAAAAAGTGATTATGCAAACCCGTTGGGGAAAGTATGTTTTAGTTAAATGTTAGATTTCTGTGCATACTGTCATTGAGTCGGTTCTGAGCAATCTACTTGTGTGAGCAGTATGTAATGTTTGAAGTCAAACAGTCATTACATGGGCTATAGGGAAAGCTCTTACTCATGTGGTAAATGTGTTTAAACATGATAGGGATGCACACAGAACACTTACCACATGGGTTGCAGTATTGGACCATTTGCCCGTAGTATTGCCATGCCACCAATTACTGGCCTGGGTAGATCTTGCCTCTGTTACCCCCAAACTATGGAATGCGCTCCCTCAAGAACTACGATTGGCCTTTAGGAGTGCAAATACACATCTTTTCAATTTAGGGCGCAATCGGCAATCCTATTTAAGTTCAGACAGAAAAAAGGACTACAGCTCCCAGCATGCCCCAGCCAGCATAGCTTTAGGGTGCAATCCTATGCAGGTTTAAACAGAAAAAATGTCCTACAAGTCCCAGCATGCCCCAGCCAGTATGGCTGGCTGAAGGGATGCTGGGACTTGTAGGACATTTTTTCTGTTTAAACCTGCATAGCATTGCACCTTTATTCATTTAAAATGTGTAGTGTTGATGCTGTTACTGGTTTTAAACCCCCCCCCCCCTTTTAAAGGTTTTATTGTTTTAAATAGTTGTATATGAAGCCATTGTATTCCACTTTATTGTAGCCTGCGACATTACATCTATAACTCTACTTCACTTCTCCTTGAAAGTTTCATCAACGTTGCCTCCAAATCTGTAATACTTGGGAAGATGGCGAACAAATGTCAGTGTACTGAGAAGCAAGCACTACTAATTGAAAAAATGATCTTCAACGCCAACTTCAGTGACGGTCATGTGTTCGAATGCTGACTGCCGTCTCCCAAGCTTACTTACTCCCAACTCAGATGAAAGCGGAATATCGGTGGTCATATAGAGTTTAAAGATGTTAAGGCTATCTAAAAAAATGCAATAACTCGAAACGGGAAGCTCTGGCCATGAACGATCTAAAAGGTTGGCCTTTCACAAAGGTCCATGGACTTTGAAGAATCCGAGTGCAGTGAAGGGAGAAACGTGCTAAGCGAAACAGTCAAAATATCCTTTACGGACCATCTTCTATTGGTACCTGTGTCCTCACTGTGGAACTGTGTGATCTAGAATTGGCCTCCACAGTCCTTACGGACCATCGCTAGATCTACACATCTTCTTTAGAATTTCCTCCTTTTATCCCGAAAGACATCTACTCTCACGAGTGATCGCTGATGAATGATTCCTTGATTTAATCCTTTTTTACAGATAAGCATATTAAATTTTAATCTAATAGTAATGAACGCATCATGATATTGTACCAGGTAATCTTAAAAATATGATGGGTGTTTTAAACATGGTAAGTACTAGCTGTGCTAGATAAGTTGGCCTAAAGAACTCGAAATCCCCGTCTCCATACTGGGAAAATAGTACGTTTCAGTTCATGAAGGAAGGAGATCTCATAGATTTCGTTGCACTAATCATACAAGTAGTCTGGACTAATCACGCAAGTAGTCTGTAGTTATTACCTATTTGTGGAAATGAACAGCCTGATTCACCTTGGAACCAGCTGCAAGTTACTGATGATTCACAGTGCAATCCTATACATGTCTGCTCAGAGTTCAATGGGACTTACTCACAGGTAAATTCACATAGGATTGCAAGCTCAGATGCTGAATTTAAAGGACAGAAAATAAGAAGGAGAATAAATGGTTCTTCAAGGTCTCTGTGCATCACATACATGGGCTTTGCACCTGCGTGGAGCCTCGTTTAGGAAACTTCTCTAGCTGAGAAATTTAGGTGGGAACCCTTCCCCCACCATCTCACTGCCCATGTCCTTAGTGGGTTCCCACTCGTTCCCTCAGTTCCTCTTCGACCACCATTGTGGTTGCCTTGGGAGGAGTTTCTCTCATCATTAGCGACTTTGTTGGCTGAGGTTTCTTCAATTTTTTCACTTTTTTCTGACTTTTATCTGCTATCATTTTAATTTTTTTTACCATTATTTGTTTCTTTTCTTGCTTACTCATGATTTTGGGATCGCAGTACGCCATTGCACTCATGTCTTGCTTGTGGGATCCAATAGGCAGTTGATTGGCCACTGTGTGAACAGAATGCTAGACTAGATGGACCCTTGGTCTGATCCAGCATGGCTCTTCTTATGCTCTTATGTATGGCCCTCAAGGCCCCATTTATACTATATTATTATGTAATTTAAAATTAATTTCACTTTTTAAAGAAGGCACATATTTCTAGGCTACCCATGTTTCTGGGGCCCAGGGTTATCATGACATAACCAGCTCCTTGATCCTATACCTTTAAGGGCTGATCTAATTTATTTATTTATTATATTTATACCCCGCCTTTTTTCCTGCAAGGAACCCAAGGCGGCTTACATAATCCTCCTCCTCCTTCCTCTCCATTTTATCCTCACAACAGCCCTGTGAGGTAGGTTAGGCTGAGAGTCAGTGACTGGCCCAAAGTCACCCAGTGAGTTTCATGGCTGAGCGGGGACTAGAATCCGCATCTCCCGAGTCCCAGTCCAACACTCTAACCACTATACCACACTGGCTCTAAATGGTTAGAGAAAAATAAATGGTCATACAATCCTCTGAGCAGGGCCGGTGCTTCCATTAGGCGAACTAGGCGGCTGCCTAGGGCGCGTGGTTAAAGGGGGCGCGGCCAGACCACCGGCAGCCGGGGGGGATCCACCGCTGCCTGCTTCCTGTGGTGGCTCCTCTCTGGCTCCCTGGGTGCGCGCCGCCAAACGCCAGCACCGGTGGTGGATGGCCGGCGCCGGATGAATCCGGACTTCCTAGTCCTCCCCAGGGGCGGGGACGCTCCTCTTCCTCCCTTCGCGGTGAGGGGGGTGGGGGGAGAGCCAAGCCATGGCCCCAGAACTACCGCGGGTTGAGCAGCAGGAGGAGGAGGCCGGGCTGGCAACAGCGAGGCTCAGAAGAAGGCGGCGGTGGGCGCGGCGAGCTCCCGGATCTTGCCTTCCAAGAAGGGCAGCCGCTTGCGGAGGTGCGCGCGTCTCAATCCGCAGCAGGAGCTGGGCTGGGACTCCTCCTGCAGGTGCGCTAAGCACTTCCTCCTCGCGTGGGCTGCGGGCTTTCTTCTGAGCCGTTGCTGGTGCTGCTGCAGCCACTTCCACTCGCCTGTGGCACGGATCTATCTCCGCCCCTCGTTTTGGGGGTGGGGCAGCCAGATAGAAGAAGAAGGGAAGGAGCGGAGGTGAGTGAGGTGCTTTCATAATGGGCATAGGGCTGGAGGGAGGGCTCAAGTGGGGGGGAGGGGGGCACTAAATATTTGATCTTGCCTAGGGCACCAAACTGTCTTGCACCGGTCCTGCCTCTGAGGACACTACCATTTCAGGATGCACGTTGGGGAATTGCATGATTCACTGTTCTCTAACTTCAACATTTCTCCAGTGGGAAGCTAACATGCAGGGCCAGGCCAAGTGTCAGCTCCTGGATGTGAGCGGCAGGTGCCCTTAGCTGGAACACCAGGGGTGATGGAGGTGGAAGAAGGGCCAGTGGCAGAGTCCAGGGCAAGTGATGGTCAAACACAGGCAGGGTGGGGCAGGGCCAGAGGCAGAAGCACAGTCCAGGAACGAGTGAGGATCAGATACACACAAGACATAGCAAGGCCAAAAGCAGATGCATAGTGCAGGAATGAGCAAGGGTCAAATATGTACAAGGCATGGCCAGAAGCAGATGCATAGTCCAGGAACAGGCAAGGGTCAGATATATACAAGGTGTAGCAGGGCCAGAAGCAGAGGCATAGGTCAGACGCAGCAAGCAAAGGTTGAGAACAGACAAAGCAAGGATCAGCATTTGTTGCAGAGAGAAGCTGGCTGCAGACACCATGATGACTCATGTTGCTGTGGCAAAGGTGAGCAGGAACAGGAAGCCTCTTATCGGGCTTCCTGTGGCTCCCAGCTGGTCTGCATGAGCAGCCAGCTCTGACCCCGAGAACACCTACCAGTCCGGTACTAACCCTGCGAGTATTTGCTGGTGGACTTGCCTGCCTTCTCCATCAGGCCACCAGATGGAGCTGTGGTGCTGTGCTGGCTGAGGAGATCCTGACATCAAGCCAATTTGCTGCCTTACACAGAGCAACAACTGGCATCCCCCTGCCCCTGCCTGAAGTCACAGTGCATAGTATCCAAGGACAGCCAAGTTATTTTGCCACCTGAGGCAGAAAATCTCACCTTCTTCCTTGTGGCATTAAAAATAGCAATAAATTAAATGACCAACAATTTGCTGCTCTTTCAAGACACCCCAAATCAGCTGCCTGAGGTGGATGCTTCACTCTGCCTAATGGTGGGGCTGGCCCTGCTAACGTGCCAGGTGTGGAAGTACATGCAGGGGATATTTTATGGCGGGAACATTAAAAATATGTGACCCTCTTACCTGCTTTTGGAACAGATACATTTCTAGAAGGATTATCCAACATGATTTTCTGAATGTGTGTTGTTGTTCTTTTTAATCTGTGTAGCTTGTCCACAGCTGCTGGAGGTGCCTGGGTGAAAGGGTTAAGCCCAGCACTTTTGCAGAGGTGCCTCAAGAAGACGTGGAATTTGATTCTGACTCAGATGAGGAGGGGGAAGAGGTGGCTGAGACCTCAAGGCCACAGCAGCTGGAGATAGGTGGGAATGGTGCTAATAATCCAACAGGCCCTTCTGAAACCATGGGAACAGAGAGCCAGAGTGATGAGGAGAAGGAGGAGAGGGTAGGCATTAGAGATTCCAGGGTTAGAGGTGAAATGAGGAGGGAGGAACAGCATAGAGCAGTGTTCTCCAACCTTGGGTCCCCAGATGTTTTTGGCCTACAACTCCCAGCATGCCCTAGCCAGCGTAGCTGACGTGTGGCTCACGCTGGCTCAGCTTGTCTGAGCGTGGAAAGCTAAGCAGGGTCAGGCCTGGTTGTTACTTGGATGGGAGACCGCTCCTCTAGTTTCCTGCATTGAGCAGGAGGTTGGACTCGATAGCCTTGTAGGCTCCTTCCAGCTCTATGATCTATGAAAAATCTGGGGACCCAAGGTTGGAGAACACTGGCATAGAGTCATAAGGCATTCCAAGTGATTTGCTGCCAAAGACACTCCTCAAGGAAAGGATCCGCCTTGAAGGCAGGGCTTCACTAGCATGCCTGGCCTGAATGGGAGGGCTCTAACAATTTCCCAATAGTTTGGCTTCAACTCTTTAGTCTGCCACATTAGCTTCAAGAGCTAGCATTATAGGATGCTAAAACAGCTTGACTCTTCCTAGCAATTGTTTATAACACAACCTGCTGTGTAGCCTGAAGCAAGAGTGGCTTGCTTGTAACCTTTTACATAATAAAAGCTAATTGATTAGAATTATAAATCAGTGACTTGTCTCCAGTGGGAGGCAGGGCGATCTCCAACACTGGGGTATCACTAGGGTCAAGGGGTTCCACAGGGTCTTTAGGCTCTGCAAAGTCAGGGTCTTCATCTGAATGCCTCCTCCAAGGGAGATTGGGAGGATGTCAACAAGGGAGCGAGCCTTCTCAGTGGTGACCCCCTGATTGTGGAATGCCTCTCTCCAGTGAGGTCCACCTGGTGCCAACATTGTCATCTTTTCGGCACTAGGTTAAGACTTTTCTCTTGGCTATTGGGTGGTATAGAAATGTAATGAATCAATGAATGAAATAGTCATCCTGGCCCAGGTCTGGGACAGGCATGATGAAGTCCATTTGTGCAGGGCCCCCAAATCTGAGGCATGGGGGTACCAAGAAAAGAAAAAAAGAAAAAGACAGCCAAGCTTCAACCCCACTGAAATCCAATATGAACAATCCTAACACCAGAGAGAAAATAAGTCACTTGCAGTGCTGCAATCCTGTGGCCACTAGACAGCGTCCAGATGTCGATTCAGAGTCCCAGCTCTGACCTCGGAAACTCGCTCCGAGGTTGGAGCTGGGAGTCCGAGCTCGGAGCACCTTCCCCCACCCTCGCTGCCGGTGCAAAACGAACCACGCCAGCTGCTTCTCCGAGGTTGCAAAAGCGATTTCGGAGATGGGGTTTTGTGGGCATTCTGGGGGGCGGGGAGGGGAGGAGACAGGTGCCGTCATGATACGAGGTATCCTGGTGGTGCCTCAGCCTCCTTCCCTTGTGCTCCGAGGTGCAACATTTAGACAGCTGAAATTGGCTGTCTAAGTGTTTTGCAGCCGGGCTCCTCCCACCTGGCATAGGATGCCTATAATCTTCCAAGTTCGGAGGGCTACGGACATCCGGATTGGATTGTGCCCTTGAAGTACAGACAAAAAAATACAGTGTTAAATATGGTGATGCTTTTTGGTTGCATGTTGGCATGTAGGTCTGCCTTCCCAAATCTGTTGCCCTCCAGATGTGTTGGACTACAACTTCCAGCACCCTCAGACAGCATGGCAGACTAGGGGATGATGCAAGTTGTAGTCTCACACATCTGGAGAGCACCAGATTGGGGAAGGCTGACGCTGGGACTCGGATGGATGCATATGCCATGATGTGCGTGACTGCCCAGTGAATGCGCCTATCAACACACCCACTGAGAGAAAGAAGTTTTGGAGTGTTAATGGGAAGATTCCTTTCAACGTGTCACAAAAGCAGAAGGATGAATGATGGGCACTTAAATGACAGATACAAACATTCGTTTTTGAATCAAGACCAGAGATTGATTAATCTGTCTTTCTCAACTTAAAATGCAATTACCCACTATAGCAGCTGCCCACAAAATATGAGACTTTGAAATTATTGCCCCATAAAAAATATTTAATGCACATAATTAGGATAGTGGAGAATAACTCAATTATAATTTGATATAAATTTAGGATGTTTCCTATTTGGTCATCTTTATGTATAATCAGGAGATAATTCTTCCTAAGGGATGGAGTTAGTGAATACGGCAATGTACTTTAAAATACTGCCACGTACTTAAAAATAAAATGTGGATGTCAGGAACATCAAGATTGGATTTTGAGGTTCCAGTCCAACTTCCAGTCTAAATGTAGGCCAGTTATCCCAATCAGCAACTTTGTGTTTATCTCTATGCTGTGAAATTCCTGCAGATCATGGCGGCAATTAGAATGTACAGCTATAGGTACTGGATGAAAAGTTGGCAACTCTGTAGGGACTTCACATGACTTCAGTATCCTTCACAATGTCTCCCCTGCTGCTAGAACTTAATATGTTTCAAACAAGAGCAATATGTGGTGTACATTTGCATACAGAACTGAGGTCTGAATATGTAATATTGTAAGCATCTTCTAGCTCAATGTTATTTGTGACCACATTAGCACAATTCTTCAGCAACGACAGGGCCATTCAACTGAGAGATGCAATCCACTGATCCTCATGTGTTTTGTGGTTCTAAAGGTACCTTATCCGTGATGAAGTGTCTACTCCAGCCTCTCCAAACCTGGTGCCCTCCAGATGTTTTGGACTCCAACTCCCACCAGCCCCAGCCAGTAGGGCCAATAGTCAGGAATGCTGGGTGTCTTAGTCCAAAACATCTGAAGGGCACCAAGTTGGAGAAGGATGGTCTACTCAATACATTTGAATTGCTCTTGCTAATTTAGATTACACTCTAAAGCAGTGTTCTTCAACCTTGGGTCCCCAGATGTTTTTGGCCTACAACTCCCAGCATGCCCCAGCCAGCATAGCTGGCTGGGGCATGCTGGGAGTTGTAGGCCAAAAACATCTGGGGACCCAAGGTTGGAGAACACTGCTCTAAAGAACTAGAACTTCAAGGAGGTGGGGAGTTCTAGTCATTACGGGGAGGGGTCATAGCTTAGTGGTAGAGCACCTGCTTTGCATGCAGGAGGTCCCAGGTTCAATCCAGCTGCTGCCAGTCAGTGTCGGCAATACTGGACTGGATGGACCAATGGTCTGACTCAGTATAAGGCAGCTTCCTATGTTAAACTGGATTGCTGGCTTGGCTATTATACCATTTCTTTCTTATTTTTATCCCACCCCCCAAATTAAAAAAAAAAATCAGGGGTTTTTACTTAATAGAGTGGTTATAATCCAAAAGCAAGTATGATAAAAAAAACAAACAAACAATCCAATGTTCTCTAGTATAACTTCAGACTACCTATTTCTTATGCAGTCAGCCAGCCAGTTTCTCTTTCTCTCTCTCTGCTTCTCTCTGCTGTTTCTCTGATGCTGCTTCTAGCTCTCTCCCAGCACACACACTCTGCTAGCTGACCACACCCCACATATATAGTCTTCCCAGGACTGGAAGGTTATAACCATGTGACCTTGCACAGGAGAACTAATTCTTAACTTCTATTGGGCGAACTAAAACTCTCAAACTCCCCCTCCCATCCAAGTGTTTGGGCCTTCAGGCTTCACTACTCGAGGGAAGTGTTTGGGCCTTCAGGCTTCAACAAACTGAATCCTGTGTAGGCCTCAATCCATCACACTTACACATTATATTAAAACAGCATCATAAAAATATTAAAAAGCAACAATAAAAATAAAACAGCAGATAATACAGCACCAAACCAATGCAAATTCAGGACTACGTGTTTTTTGTTGTTGTTGTTGTTTTTTAAAGTCTGGGAATATAAAAAAGTATTTGCCTGGCACAAAGAAGATAACAATGTAGGACGGAAACCAACCTAGCGTGAATGGGAGTCCACCTGCACCACAGGACTTTCTCCCTTCCTTCTTCTCCCTGAGGGTCCCTCAACCCTCTAGAGAAGATTTTTGAGGGCATGCAGGGAGTAGGGGGAATCACTCCTGTCCTGTGTTTCCACTGACGGAAGCAGTTACGTCAGCAGAAAAACTGAACTGGATTTCACCTGTGGCCACCAGGTGAGCCTCCCTGGGAAGAACACGCCACTTCCAGGGTGCCACCACTGAGAAGGCTCTCTGTTTTGTCACCATCCACTGCATTTCATTCCGCAAGGACACCCAGATAAGAGCATCTGATGATGAGCTTAGTGTGCGATGGCTGCATTCATATGAAATGGTAGGTTGGTGTATTAAATGTAGCCGCAAGCCCAGTCTTACACACACTTACTTGGAAATAAATCTTACTGATTTCGACAAGAGTTTAGCTTCAAGTCAGATCTGGTTCACATTAAAGAGCAGCTGATGTACTAAAACCGTTCCTGGATTGTACCACTTCATGCTGCAAGTGGGGGGCATCATGTGGTTGAATACATGTGAAACAAGCATCACTGCACAGGGAGTAAAGCTATCCTATAAGGGAGAAGACTAGGCTAGAACTCTTCTTCCTGACACCTAATTTTCTATGTGCAGGGAGCTTTTTAGCATTTAATCATGTGAGCCTACACCTGCAATCTGATGGAAGATATGGAAAGGAGTCGGTCCTATGCTGGTTAGGATGAAGCAGAGTTTTCCCCTTTATGTGCAGCCTGGTTATTGAAACTGGTTATCACCACATGGGTTGCTAAACCCTGCTAAAAGGCTCTTAAAAGGAAACAGATTGTCCAAACAAGGTTTAAAACTAATAAAGACATTTATTAGTTTTACTTACAGTCTGTTTATTCATATATGCAGGATGCATATAGGCAGATTAGAATCTTTGGTGTTAAGAGTCTGCTTCATTGGAGGTCACTGGCTGGAAGCCAGCTCAGACCTTGTGTCCCATCAGGTTGGAGAGGTAGAGAGGGAGAGAGAGAGAGAGAGAGAGAGAGAGCGAGAGAGCGAGAGAGCAAGTGGCCACAGAAAGGCCGGAAGTAGGGATGAGGGGTTAGAAAACATGCACCCTGGGGATTGTTCAATTAACCCTTTCCTCTCACTCTAAGTAGTGGTTATATTACCTTGTTGATTTAAGCAGGCAATATTACAATTTCCATCACAATCAGTGGTGCCTTCCAGGCAGCACTTTGGGGCAGAGGTCCAGGACCCCATTCAGCAGAATGAGCAGGAGAGCCCCCAAACGCAGCAGCAAGGCTGAACTCAGTGCACTTTGAAGTCAGTGAAGCAATACACATCGCCATTTAAAGAGTCCCCCAACTTAAGACTGTTGCCCACAGTGTAAAATGACCTAACTGCACCCATGGCTTGCAGTATGAAGTGGTCAAGTCCAGTTACAGTTGTACCACCTCAGCTGCTGTTTGCATGAAGTAGATCCAAGGCTGCTTAGGATGGGAGCCTTGACATGTGACTATACCCATAGGGACACGGGCAGAAGAAAAATTCCTTTATCACATTATGCTGGGACCACTGACAGTTGCACCAGCAGAATAAGAACATAAGAAGAACCACGCTAGATCAGACCAAGGGTCCATCTAGTCCAGCATTCTGTTCACACAGTGGCCAAACAGCTGCCTGCAGGAAACTTAAAACTAGGACATTAGTGCAACAGCACCCTCCTGCCCATGTTCTCCAGAAACTGCCTCTGATACTGGAGGTAGCATATAGCCATCAGGGCTAGTAGCCATTGATAGCCTTCTCCTCCATGAATTTGTCTAACCCCCTTTTAAAGCCCTCCAAATTGGTGGCCATCACTACATTGTGTGGAAGTGAATTCCATAGTTTAACTATGCCATGTGTGAATGGCCACCATATGCAAGGTGCACTCAGGCTGGGAGGAGAGGGGGAAAAACACAGGTAGAAAATACAAAAATAGCATAAAAATTATAGACATGCTGCCCCTGGAAACACCACCAGTGGCAACCAATCAGGCACTGTGTTGGTGATGATGGATCCAGGCACACCAAAGCCAATCAGGAGGACCTCTACATGAACTGAATGCCCAGCCCTGCATGGGCCAACCCATGTAGGGGGCTTCTCCCCCTGGCAACCCACAGGACCAATCCACACACTGTGTTTCCTGATAGGCTGGCCCTGATGGGTAGCATCCCAGCAGGGCTCACTGCTCCTCCCCCTTCTCCTCCTGTCCACTCCTTGGACTGAGATTAAAGAGCATTGATTAACTATGAAATAAAACCTGTACACAAGTTTAGCTTTCCACGAACTTTAAACTATTAGGATGGAATACACCCAATAACCTGGAAATTAGAGTGATTCAAAATGAACACTTCCCAGAATTGCTCACTCTGAAAAAATCCATATTCCTTCATTAAAAACATGTCATGAAATACCCCAAGCACATATATTATTGATCAAATGTTTTCAACAGATCTGCCCAGTAATTCACAGTGACTACATTTCCTAAGATCACTCCCCTTTGCACTTTCAAAAGGATGTCATCTTAGATTTACACCATAATAGATTTCTATTGTGACTGTTATTGATGGAGAACAGAAAAATCATGCCATGCCAATGGAAATCCAGAAAAGCCATGAAAAATGCCATTCTTTCCCATGAAACATACGATAAATCTCAGTGTTTAATGGTACTTCCATCCTGTGCCTGCCATATGCCATGGTGACTATGGGTAATGGTCAGGGTTTGATTTGGTGTGAAACACCTACTGAATCCAAGGGAGACAATGGGAGGAGGGATGAAAACTGCAAGACATCTCTTTTGAGGCCCTGCAATTAGAATGAGTACACTATCAATGTCGTCGCAATTTTGAGTTCGTAAAGCAAACTTCCATAAATTGCATTTAAGGAGAGCAAACTGAATCTATTTGAGAGGAGACATAGAAGCTTTTAAAGAAAAGATTGTCATTGGAGTCTGATAAATCAGTTCATTTCATTTTTCATGGCAAGGTTTAAAATATATAATATAAATGTTTCATTCCTCCTTCCCCAAACAGCAGGAAGTTCAGGGCAGAATTTGCCTGGTCAGTTTGGGGTGACCACGACCTCCTCCTCCTTCTTTTTAAATCAGAACTCACACTGTACCTTTAACACAGGGGTGGGCAACTTGAGGCTCTCCAGATGTTCTGGCCTACAACTCCCATCATCTGTCACCATTAGCTATGCTGGCTAGAGCTGATGGGATCTGTAGGCCAAAACATCTGTAGGGTCACACAAGTTGCCCACTCCTGTTTTAGCAGCAGGCTGATCTCTACCAGGGCCGGATTAAGATAGGGGCTATTGGAGCTGCAGCTCCAGGCCACTATCCCAAAACAGGCCCACAATCAGGACCAGTGCAGGGCAGTTTGGCGCCCCCTCTCCAAAGCAGCCCTGCTCTGCAAAAAAAACCCTGCGCCGCCACCACCAACCTACCCGTCCCCCCGCCCTGGCGGCGGCGGCTGCTGCCGCCGCCACCGAGGAGGAGGAGGAGGAAGTGACGCAACGGGACCCCCACGCTGTTTTTTGCCGGGGAAACCATGGCAACAGGGCTGTTTAAGCCCTGTTGCCCTGGTTCCTCCCGCCAAAACAACGCGGGCGGGGCTCCGGAAGCGACACGACGCGGAGAAGGTAAGTGGCGGGGGGGGTCAGGGGGGGTGATGGCGATGGTGGCGGCGGCGGGAGGCGCAGCGGCAGCGAGCGGGAGGGCGGGGGGAGGCGCAGCGGCGAGCGGGACGGGAGGGTGCGGCGGCGGCGGGAGGGAGGGTGGGGAGGCGGAGGCCTGGCGGGGGCGGCGCAGCGGAGGCAGAGGCCTGGCAGGGGCGGCGCAGTGGCAGCGAAGAGGAGCGCAGCGTTTCTGCACCCTCTTCAGCCGCACGCCCTCCTCAGCACCAGGCCCATAATGCTCTTAATCCGGCCCTGATCTCTACCTGCCAGTTGCTGCTGTCAAGTTGCATTGAGTGTATAATGCAGGATCTGGCAATGAAAAAACAAAAGTGGCAGTCCAGAGTCAGTTTATTCTGGAGGTGAGAATACTGGACATTGCATGTTGAGCAGGAACGAGCGGGAGGGAATGTTGCATTAAGAAAACATAGTACTGACTTAAAATCCAAGAAGTGCTGAGCACAGAAGTGTGTAACGGTGGCCTGATGTCCCTTTAACAACAGGAAACACTCTTCAGGTGGCAGTGATCGTGGCTTGAGAAGTGGCAGCGGCAGGGGGAGGACTTAAGCCTCCACCAACACGGTTTCCCCATTCCAAGGCCACCCAAGTGGCTTTTCACTTTCCAGATACGTTTGCTGCTTGAAGACATTTTGAAGCTGGGAGGGGCCATAGTGCAGTGGTAGAGCACAATGCTTTTCATGCAGGAAGTCCCAGGTTCAATCCTCAGCATCTCCAGGTACAGCTGGATTCCTGCCCCAAACCCTGGAGAGCCGCTGCCAGTCAGTGTTGATGCCTGATGGTACTGGGCTAGGTGGATCAATGGTCTGACTCAGCGTAAGGCAGCTGCCGGGGTTCCTATGGGGTTTGTGCCTCCTCCCGCTTCAGCTTCTCTTCTCCCAAAGTGGCTTTCCTGTTCTAAAAGGGCCACATATTGTGATCTTTACCTGTGTCCTGCATGTGCTGTAGGATTTGTGCCTGAGTGCACAAGACTTCTTTCTCAAGCCTTTCTCCAGCACCTTCCGCTTCCAGAAACAAATTCACCTTTCCAGCTCTTGGATCCATGATGTGACTTCCAGGAAAATCCTATTGTGTTTCATCTCGCCAGATGGTCAAAACAGGTGGGGAGATTCGTGCTTGCCAAAAACTGCCTATTCCATTAGCCTGAATGACAGTCATTAACCAGGGGAATGCCTCCCGGCTCTGTGGAACTGCAGTTCCCCAATGTGATGCTTTACATCTCGTCATATTTGCAGTATCAGGGGATTACCTCAAACACTATTTTCAGCTGAGCTTCTGGATCGGCTGGTGTGAGTCTCCCTGCACTAGCATTACATGGGGAGTGTGTGTGGAGAAGATAGTGCCACAGAAGATCTTCCAGTAAGATCAGTGCAAAACTGGGGTGGGACTCCAGCTTTTTGTGTGCGACTGGCCAAAAGGCCCTCAGCAGCCCCCACATCTACCTGGCAATGTTAAAACACTCCTCTTCCTGCCATTTTGAGTGGTCCCCTCCTGTCCCTGTGGGCCCAGCACCAATGACCAATGGGCTATTCTTCCTTGCTGGCCATGGTTTGCAAAGCCCCTATGCTGTAGAAAGCCCTTGCCTCCCTCAAAGCCCCTTTAAACTGACCTTACAACTCCAAACAGCTGGAATATCTGCCTCAGTGCCAATTCATATGCTCCTTCCATCACTGATGTAAACATGTACATTTGTAGAGGTGATGGATCCCAGATCTGCACAAGTATCTTTGTACATCATCCATGCAGATTGGTAGACAATGGTCTGTGCTGCTACAGTGTGGGAACACAATGAACTGTACACAAAATCAGGCAGCTTCTATGTAAGGATATGCACCTTTTCCCAATTTGTCCCAGTTTTGACAGGAAGCATTTATTCCAGATTCATGAATCTAAAATAAAATGAACTTTTATATGTACCAATGAGTGAAAATGAATTAAAATACTAGATTTTATAACTATAAACAGCTTTAAACAATGAACTGTTACACCTAAAAAAGAAAAGGAAAAAAAAGATCAACGAAGGAGCCATGGCTCAGCGGTAGGGCATATGCATTGCATGCAAAAGGTCTCTAGTTCGATCCTCGGCATCTCCAGGTAGGGTTGGGAAGGCCTACTCTCCGAAACAATGGACAGCTACTGCCAGTCAGTGTCAACAATACTGGGCTAGATGGACCAGTGGTCTGACTCAGTATAAGGCAGCTTCCTAAGTTCCTGTGTTTTCCCATGAAGCTGATTGGTGGGAGATTCAGGACAGATAAAAGGAAGTACTTCTTCACACAGCATATGGAATTCACTTCCACAAGATGTAGTGATGGCCACCAATTTGGAGGGGATTGGACAAATTCACGGAGAAGAAGGCTACAAGTCCTGACTGGCTATATGCTACCTCCAGTATCAGAGCCAGTATGCCCATGTACACCAGTTGCTGGGGAACATGGATGGGAGGGTGCTGTTGCACTCATGTCCTGCCTGTGGGTTTCCCGTGGGCAGCTGTTTGGCCACTGTGTGAACAGAATGCTGGACTAGATGGACCCTTGCTCTGATCCAGCATGGCTCCTCCTCTTATGTTCGTATTCTAACCATTACTGCATTAAATACCAGGTTTTCAGAGTTTTACCATGACGTTTCATTAACACAGTGTGGTAACAAATATGAGCTAAATGAACTGTTTCAGTTAATACGTTAAAACAGCCCTCAGCAACGACTATCATATCTATCAAAATACTGGTGATGTTTAATGGAAATCAAGTCAGTACTTACAGTCTCTTTAAGTAAGTAATGATGTTACAAGTGTACAGCTAAATAGGAATCAGCATCATCCATCTACTAAATGTAAAAATGATCACAGACCAATTGTGGGATCCATAATTAATAATCCTTGCTGGATTGTTATCTAGTACTCGAAAATCAAAGCCAAAGCAAATAGGAACACTTTGGGCTGCCCAAAGGAGAAGTGGGTGCAGCTTTATCTATCTGATCAGCCCCACTTTCCTACGGTAACCAGGACGCTTCCTTCGTAACCCCCATGATCATGCCAAATGTCAAGTCTTTTGAATGTTATTAAAGGTGCAATCCTATGCATGTTTAGACAGAAAAAGGCCTACAACTTCCAGCATGCCCCAGCCAGCATGGCTGGCTGGGGCATGCTGGAAGTTGTAGGCCTTTTTTCTGTCTAAACATGCATAGGATTGTGCCCTTAGCTGCACAAAACACAGCTGTTTAATCTCTCAAGATTGCCTTCAAATAATGAGAATAAAAATACAGCATTAAACAGTTTCTTTTGCTGTTTTGCTCACAAAGGACTACCCACTAAGTCAGTCAAAAAGATGCAGATGACATTCTGGTTCCTTAGAAGAGGACCAACTTTCTGGGTTTTGGTTCAGCGGCTACCCCAAAAAGCAGAAGCCCCATTTGCTCAACTGTACAATTTTAGCTTGCATGATAAGGGGTGGAACGTTTGAGATCTCTTTCATATAAATTAGCCCCTCCACATACAAAACTAGAACCTTGGGGAGAAGTCTAACCTAGAACTTTCTCATTATGCTACTTTTTTCATGTGGAATGGGTTGCTTTTTATTTCTTTGAAAAGTGGGACAATATGCAAACCTCCACCTGCAGTATGAAATGATACAGGCCAGCAGCAGATAAACCAATGAGGCTTTTGCTGGTGCTTTCTTTTACCAAGCAGAAAGTTCCTGGCAGAACAGTTGATATGGGGCTGATGACTTATAGCCACATTTACCGTAGTTAAAATAAAAACCAGACCCATCTACCAGCCAACGACCAGTTTTTTAAATTAATTTTTTATTGTAAATTGTAGCTACAAAGATTTGAATAAATCAGTTTCAATAAACGCATATGAAGTGTGTGTATGTATGAAAATACAGCTTTCTAAGAATTACGGTATACGTCAACTTCAACAAAGGCAGATCAAATATTCATATAAGTATCCATTCACAAGTGGCATCTATATACCATCCGTTCAAATATTGAAAGCGTTGTTAGATCCTCAATCCATTGTGTTATAGGAGGTGAGCATTTATCCTTCCAGTATTTTAATATCAGTCTTTTAACTGTCAAAAGGGCATGGAGAATCCATTTGCGCTGACCGTGCATTAACTTCCCGGTAGCAGGCAGATAATTCAAGAGGACATGTACATCAGTAAATATTAAAGTGTTCCAATACAAGGTTTATCCATATAATAACCTCCCCCCCAAATGGGCAACCATTGGGCACTGCCAAAACATATGGCTAAAAGAAGCATTAGCTGTGTTTCGCCTCCAGCAATTAGCTGACTTGGACAAACACTTATTAGAGACACTGTAGTGTCCAAGAAGTGCAAGGTGAAAGGGAGAAACGTGCTAAGCGAAAAGCACGTCAAACAAATCCTTTACAGGACCATCTTCCGTCTGGTAACCTGTGTCCTCACTGTGGGAAGCTGTGTGGATCTAGAATTGGCCTCCACAGTCACTTACGGACCCATCGCTAGAGTCTGCACAATTTTTTTAGAATTTCCTCTTTTATAATTTTCTTTTTGTAATTTTATCCTGGAAGACAATCTTACTCGGTCACGAGTGATTGCCTATGAATGGATGGAGTGTCCAACAGACATAGAACATTTTTTTTTTGCTGAATAAGATGTAACCTGAGATCTGTTGAAGCTTCAGAATACAGGCGCTAAAGTTGCACTCCACTGATGAGGCAAAATGGGACAATCCAGTTCCCTATTCCATTCCTGCTGAAGACCCCATGTATCATATTTATTTACTGATAATAAGTAGTTATAAACATGGATGATGGGTTGATATAACTGATTAGTCTCAATAAGTGCTTCCAATAGTGAAGGAGACTCTGAAGCTGTAAAAGCAGCAGGGCCAAACTTAGATTCTAACAGATGTTGCAATTGCAAGTATTGCTATTCAGTCATAACAGGCAAATCGTATTTGGTGTGCAAAGCCGAGAATGACAAAAACCCATAACTGGCACCCACTAGTTGATCCAAGGTAAAAATCAACTCATCTAAGTCCGCTACAAAAACATTTTCTTACCAATTTTCAAATCTGGGTTTCCCCATATTTATTTATTATTAATATTTATTTATCGCCCATCTGGCCGGCAACCGGCCACCCTGGGCGATCAGGGCCGGCGCTACCGCTAGGCCAACTAGGCTGTTGCCTAGGGCGCGTAGCGGAAGAGGGCGCAGAACGCTGCGCTCCTCTTCGCTGCCGGCGCGCTCCTGCCCTGCCCGCCCGCCCGCCTCTCCAAGAAAGCCAGGTCAGGGATTGCGCCCGGAGTAGTGGTGGGGCCGAGCCTGGGCGCCTCCCCCCCACCTTGCCTCACCTCCGCGCCGCCTCCCCCCACCTCGCGCCGCCTCCCCCCACCTCGCCTCGCTTCTGTGCCGCCTTCCCCCCACTTCGCCTCACGCCGCCTCCCCCCCCGCCTCGCTTTGCCTCGCCTCGCCTCTACTCCGCGCTGCCTCCCCCCCCCGACACCTACCTTCTCCGTGCTGTTTCCGGAGCCCCGCCCGCGCTCTGTTTTGGTGGGAAGAACCAGGGCAACAGGGCTTAAACAGCCCTGTTGCTCTGGTTTCCCCCGGCCAAAAACAGAGCGCGGGGGTCCCTTTTCGGAGGAGGCGTGGGAAGGTAGGTGGGGGGCGGCAGCGGCAGCGTGCGGGGAGGGGTGTCCGGTGGCGGCGGCGGCGGGGGGGGGGAGGTTGCAGAGCAGGGCTGCTTTCCGGAGCCCCCCCCACGGTACTAGAGGGGGGGCCGCTAAATATAATCTAGCCTAGGGCGCCAAACTGCCCTGCACCGGTCCTGTGGGCGATGTACACAGAATAGAGTCAATTTAGCATGAGAAAATGGATCAAAATGTAACTGATGTGACAGTATATGCCACACATCTCTACCAGCCAAAACTGTGAGAGGAAACCTATCCATTTTAATGTGCTGAGAGAATCTAATGCTATCCATTTAGAGAGGATCCAGACTGGGAGATTCCAAAACTGACCGAGGTGGAAAATCTAATTTAAGTGGAAAAGACCAACATTAAGTACAGGTCAACAAATAAGCCCAATGATATAAAGCAAGATCCGGAAAGCCAAACCCACCTTTTTAAATTGGAAGTTGCATCCTTTCCCAGGATATTCGTGGTGGGGAGTACCCCCCAAATTACAGAACAGTGCATGGGGTATGCTGGGAGTTGTAGTCCAACACATCTGGAGGGCACCAAGTTGGAGAAGGCTGTCTCAGACCATCAATCCAAATTGCTCAGCTTTGCTTACACTGACTGGCAGCAGCTTACCAGGGTTTCAGGCAGGAGTCTTTCCCAGCCCTACCAGGAGATACCAAGGGCTGAACCTGGGTGTTTTTGTATGCAAAGCAGGTCCTCAACCCCTGTGCTACAGGCAGCATTTCCCTTAGCAGGCACATTGTCCACACATCCTAATCTAAGGAGATACCCGTTACGGGCCGTTAGCATCACAGAACTCTCTCTTTTATCAGATCAAGTTGCAGTTCAAAAGGTTACCACTTATAGACAAGAGAAACTTGTTGGCTTACAATAGTGTGCTTAAGAACAAACGCATGAAAAAAGTTATTTGAATAAAGTTAAAAAGATACGGTTACTTCCAGGTCTCCCCCCAATACACCACTAGGGCTCCCTGCAATTTTTGCCTTCGTACAAAGGTGTATTTCTTGTACTGGAAATCAATTTGCAGCACACATTGCAGATTTTCCTTCCACTGAACAGTCGCTCGCTCCTGGGCGCAAAATTTCAGGCACGCTCTTCTTTCGAACCCCGCCCCTAGCCCCGCCTTTATTTCCATCTAAGCCCCGCCCCAGCACGCCTATTTTGCATCCTTAGCCCCACCCTCCCCCCCTGAGAAGCGACCCTCTCTCCTAAACTCAGTTGCAGCCACGCCCCCCGTGGCTCGTGCGGCCTCCTGAGCTTTCTGCGGGCGGGGGCAGCAGCCACCCCCGCCATTGGCTGAGCCCCGCCCTCTCGAGCTCTGCGGTCACGGAGGCCCTCTCCGCCCCCGCCCCCGCCCCTTCTTCGCGCTTGCGCAAACGCAATGCCTCCCCTGACGGAGGCCCCTCGGAGAGGCTGCGCCTCGCGGATCCGCCCCCTCAGCCGCAGGGCGGTGTGACAGAGCCCCCCCGCGAGGGAAGCGAAGAGGCGGCGTCGGTGGGCGCAGCGGCAGCAGCTGTTGTCCTCCTCCTCCTCCTCCTCCTCGTCAGTGGCGCGTTCCGTTGGCGCCTCTTCTCCCGCCCCCTCTCTGGTGTGAGGTCGTCGGGTCGGGAGCATCAGGCGCTGCCGCCCCCGGCCATGGTCTCCCCTCCCGTCGCCTTGGAAGCAGGAAGAATTGGGGCGGCCGCCATTGCCGGAGGACGAGGAGCGGGACGAAGGGGCTGCGGGGCGGCGGCTATGAAAGGATGGACGCCGACGAGGTGACCATCCGCGAGCAGAACTTCCACAGCCAAGTGCGGGAGTACACGGTGCGTAGCCGCCTGGAACTGCGGGCCCCTTCGCGGCTGGCACCGCCTCCTCTCCCCCACCCCCTCTCCCCCACCCCCCAAGTCTGGCGTGTTGACCATCTTTCCCTCCCCCGAGAATGCCCGCCTATTTCGCCCTCAGGTGCAGGCGGGTCGGAGGGTGCCGCGCTCGCTCATATCGCCTTTGCGAGTAGCGGCAAATGTGTATTGTGTTTTTGCACCTGTAGTTTACACCAACAGTCTTTTTAAAAAATATTTTTATTTTTTTAATTTCCCATTTGGTAAATTCTACCGTTTGGATATAAAGGATCAAAATCCTCTTTGGCAAGTCGCGCTTCGCCTCAGTGCTCTCATCTTTTTATTGCACTCTTGTCCTCGTAGCCGCTACTTAGTGCCAGCCTTTTAAGCAGTGTGTACGGGCGTGTGAGGGCAAACATACAATACAACAGTGAAGCCCGCTGCGCTTTTATTATTCTCTCTCCCCCCCCCCCCCCCCGTGCCAGCTTTTGTAGGTGTGTGTGTGGTCTGGTTGTCTATCTCTGAGGAAGGCTGGCTCAAGAGGTTTCTGCATCTCAGGCGGAGAAGACGTATAATACACAACAGCTTATCATTCTTTAACATCTCTAATGGACTATGTTTTCTGGAGAGTGGGAGATCTGGGTTCTGCTTAGTATTTCTGACTATACAGAGTTTAGGCAGTATAGACCAAATATATTCCATGGGACGCTTTTGCAATAACCTTTACTTACAGGAAATAAATTATTGAGTGGCTAACAATGAGCTCACTTAAGATCTCTTTGCTTGGGAAAGTTTACCCTCTCTCCCTGTGTGACTGCTCATAAGGTGGCTGTGTAGGTAGAGGGAAAGTCTTGGCAGGTCAGCTGTGGCCTGTAGGTTGCTGGGTTTGTACTACTTTCACTGAACTATGCCTGCTTTCTCTGCCATAGCCAGCTTATAGGCTTGTAAATTGTATTTTGCTAGATAGCCCCCAGACAGATGTGCATTTATTTGTGTGTGAGTGAAAGTCACCAGAGCCACAGACTGCAACATACAGGTGATAGGCACCCTACAGCTATTTGTACACATATACCAAACAGGAGAATGTCTTCTGCAATCTCCTGTTACCTCCTCTCCCCAAAACAGCCATAACGAAGCATAAGATGTACATAAACTGAACGACACACATTGTATCCATGGCATTTAAATCCTGGTCTTAAACACTTTTACTTGAAAGTAAATTTTATTAATATCAGTGGTACTAGTTTCTAAGTAAGATTGTAGTATTGCAGCCTTAGTTGTCTTTTACCATATCCAAGTGTATCTGATATATACACTTATATATATTTCTGTATATCCCTTGCAAAATTAAGAGAATATCATATGCTTAATTTATGTTTAAGCAGACAAAACCCTTGAATATTGCCTGGGTTTGATAATGGACTGGATGAGGGCGAACAAGTTGAGGTTAAACCCAGACAAGACGGAAGTGTTGGACAGTAGAAAACTGGACTCTGGGATTGGGATTCAACCTGTTCTGGAAGAGGATGTGCTCCCCTAGAAGGCTCAGGTCTGTAGCTTGAGAGTGCTTCTGGATCCTATGCTGTCCTTGGAACTTCCAAGTGGCAGTGGTGGCAAGGAGTGTGTTTACGCAATTACACTTGGTGCATCAGCTGCGACCCTTCCTGAGTCGTCTGACTTGGCTATTTATTTATTATTACATTTATATCCCACCTTATTTCCTTCAAAAAACCCATGGTGGTTTACATAATCCTCCTCTCCATGTAATCCTCACAACAACCCTGTGAGGTAGGTTAGGCCAAGATTCAGTGACTGGTCCAGAGAGCTTCATGGCTGAGTGGGGACTAGAACCTGGATCTCCCAAGTCCCAGTCCAACCCCTTAACCACTACACTACACTGGCTCTCTCAGTAGTTATCCATGACTTGGTTACATCATGTTTAGACTACTGCATTACACTATGTGGGGCTACCCTTGAAGAGTGCCCTTACAGCTGTTGTCTATGTCCGTACACCAGCTGAAGCTTCAGTTGGTGCAAAATGTGGCAGTTAGGCTGCTAAGTGGTGCACAGTATTGGGATCATATTATATCTGATTTGAAAGACCTGTACTGGTTGCCAGTTACTTTCCAGGATCAAGAGTTGCACTGTCTACCAGTTGTTTGCCGAGCCGAATTCAAGGTGTTGGCGTTGACCTTTAAAACCCTGTACGGCTCCGGTCCAATATATCTCAAGGAGCGCCTCCAGCAACATCAAGTAGGCTGCTCAACAAGATCTGCCACGGACGGCCTTCTCCAGAGAAACCGGGCTGGTGGAGACTAGGAGGAGGGCCTTTTCTGTGGCAGCCCCCAATTTATGGAACTCTCTCCCCAGTGACCTCCGCCATGCCCCTTCCTTGATTAGCTTCCGCCGTGCATTAAAAACGTGGCTTTTCAGGCGGGAATATGGGGTGGGTTAGGATTTTTAAGTTTTGTTCTGTTTTTAATTGTGTTTTATACTCTGTGTGTGTGTGTGTGTCCCCTTGTATTTTATTGGATTGTAAATCGCTCAGAGTGGCCGGATGTCTGGCCAGATGGGCGATTCATAAATATAATAAATAAATAAATAAATTCAAAATGTTGGTTTTAACCTTTAAAGCCCTAGATGGCTTAGGACTTGGCTACTTAAGGGACCGCTTGTCTCATTCTGAACCTGCCTGGTTATTAAGATCTACTGGAGAGTCCCCCTTGAGAACACCATTACCCACAGACACCTGTCTGTCAGGCAGTTGTGAAAGGGCTTTCTCCTGTTGTGCTCCGGAACTCTGGATCTGCTCCCTCAAGAACTACGATTGGCCCCTGCTTTCTTGGCTTTTAGAAGGGGTATGAAGATGCATCTTTTTCGTTTAGCCTTTTAAATTATGTAGTTGTAATGTTTTATGGTTTTTAATGTTCTTGGCTTTTTAAAATTATGTTGTGGTTTCATTATTAAAATGGTATGCCATGTGGATGGCTTTTTAACAAATATATTTGGTGGTAAATGTTAATAATAAATAATAAAGAATGTCCTTTTTGCACTAAAACAAATTGCCTTATGTATAGCTTATTCCTTCCTGATTTGTATATAGTGGGGATGGGGAATGTGTGGTCCTCCAGGTGTTTTGGACTGTAATCCCCAGCATCCCTTGCCATTGGCTATGTTGGCTAGGGCTGATGGGAGTTTCATTCCAACATCTGGAGAACCCCATGTCCCCCACCCCTAGCATATAGAGTGATTCCTAGCTCCAGATCACCATCCTAACCTTAACCCCAAATCAGAAGTATATGGTACACATACCCTGCTCTGTTACTGTGGCCCTTGTATAAATTGTTGTCATTGGCGGTCCACTCTTCTCCTATTTTAAAAGAAAACCCCCACCTTTTCTTCCAAGGAGTTCCAACTAGCATTCATGGATCTCTCCTTTTCATAATAACCCTTTTATCTTCATAAGGTAGGGTTGAACCCATGAAGTGGCAGGGCCATGTGTAAGGGCTTGCTGCCTCCCACATGGTTGTTACTTCCACTTTCAGTCAGCTTTAATTAACAATCCAGGAACACCCTGTTCTTGGGTTGTTCAATGTGATGTCCAAACCCGGAATTCTGGGTTGTTGAGGGACAAACAACCCAGAGTTTTAACCCAGAACAAACCATGGGTGATTGTTGGGTCAAACTCTGGGTTGTTTAACCCTAAGCAATGCAGAGTTCTGGCTTCAAATGTCACATCAAACAACCCAAGAACGGGTTGTTCCTGGGTTGTTGATTAAAGCTGATTTAAAACAGAAATGATGAGCATTCAGGAGTCTGCACACTCATTTCCCCACTCATGGCCCTGACAACCCATATTTTAAACAACCCATGGGTTGTCATTACATGCGAACTGGGCCAGTGATTAGTGCAAGGTCACCCAATAAGCTTCATGGCTGAGTGAGGGATTTGAATGTCGGTCTCCCCTAGCCCAACATTCTAACTGGCTCTCTTCTCAGGGTGTGACAAGTGCAAAAGTACATACGTAATTTGTCCAGGTCTGCCCCATCCCACACATTGTGATATCTTGCACTCCAGATCAACCAATCCCCTAAGTGCCCTGTACTTTGGGGAATTTCAGGCCCCCTGTGGTGGTTTCTCCCCATAGAGTACCAAATACTCTGCTCCTCATATTGGTCTGCGTTACTCAGTGTTGCATTGTTTCATGCTGGGTACACACAGCGTTATATAACTCTCTATATGGCCCCTTCTGTAACTCATCTTTTTCCTGCATCTTGTAAAGTCAAAATGGAATCTGCAAATCTTCCTAATGGACAGATGTATACAGAAAATACACATCAGGAGACCATACATCTCCCCATGGTAATTCAGCACTGAAAAGTGAAAGTGTGAGTGAATTGTAGTTCTGCTTTTAAATTTATCTAATGTCTGAAGCCACCCTGAATTCATGTGCAGTAATACATGCTTCTCCTCTTACTTATTCAGTACCCCTCAATGTATTCTTATACTCTGTGTCTCCTTGGGCCGATGGGTATTAATCATATACTGTATACCACTTTGAAAATCCTATAGGGTAGGTATGAAGCAGCTAATTGCATTCCTTCTTTCCTCACACTGGGTTAGATCCAAATTTAGTCATACTTAGAGTAGGTCCATTGAAATTAATGTGAAATATGTTAGTCATGACTTAATTGTCTAAGCATTACTAAATTGGGATGCAACCCATTATTTGTTGTTTTTAACACTTTCTCCAAACTAAGTATGACATGTGTGTCAGAATGAGGGAGTGTATTGTTACTACCTCTTTCTCACAGGAATAAATAATCTCCACTGTACAACAATTTGGGAAGTAGATTTTATAGCTGCTCTGCCTGGGTTTAATGCTATTTTAACCAGAAATGGAATAGATATTTCTCTTACAACGTTCTTGTTATTATTTTTAATCTTAACCAGTGTTAACAGGTTCGGTCCAAATTTTTTACTGACAAAACTCTTAACAGGTCAGATAAAATTGGTGTTCTTGGAAGCTTTTTGTAACTTGGCATACTTCCTTGATTGCTTTACTATTCCCGGAATCAGGCTGGTTCCCGTGGCATGGGACACTTTGTTCATTAATGCATGGAGAATCCTGACTTTCAGAATAGAGGCAGACCAGGTGATAGTTTTAGGTCTGTGGTTTTAGGTCTGTGACTTTTTGTTTTGCTTGTTTTACTACATCAAGGTGTGAACAACAACTTGAGGGTCTGTTCATTCTTATTTCTGAGGGTCTATTAATTATTAGCTTTGTTCTTTTCTAAAACGTATTTTCTACAAACGAAAGCTGAGATTCTTAGCTAACTGAATCCTGAGCCCTTGGGTGGAACTGCAGCACTGCACGTAGCCCCTGCATATGATGCACACTTTTAGGTTGTATAAAACTTGAGAGGGTTTCAACACCTTGAAACCTATTACTCTTAAAGGTGACCTAAAAATAATTTTAAATACATTTAAATAATAACATAAAATAATATCCGATGCCTTGAGCCTGCTATTTTCTGCTCTCCTTGCTCCCCCATCATTCTCTCCAGTATTGTCTTACTATCAGTTTCACTGTCCTGGGCTGAAGTGTGAACCTAGTTAGTGCTTTGACTAACTGTGACTTTCATTTGTGAGAGAGGACATAGTGATCACAATATTTTGCTCTTCAGACAGGCATATCATACATGATATTTGCCAAAGCCTAACATTCAGTTTTTTGCACCCATGTAGAACTTGTTGCCTGTGTCATCTCTGTTCCCTTTCTAGTAAAATAGCCATTGATGTACAGGGGGCCGATTCACATGATCAAAATAAGGCAAAATAAGCCATGGGCTGTTGTTGTAGGGTTATTGGAGGATTGTTTCCTCCTCCAACAAATCATGCTGCCTGGGTTCAGATGACACAACAAGCTGTGCCTGGGCGGTGATTGTGGAAATGGGGCCCCTCATGTGCGCACTGTAATTTAAATAAGCAACAGTAGCTTATTTTGATCATGCAAACCAGGTCATGAAGTCTGCTTAGGAACCTTGATTTTATTTGCCAAAATTCTGCAAGTCGGAAGGCCAAATCCTGCAAATAGATCATGAGGAGAATAGGTTATGCAAGCTATATAAGTAAAGCGGTAGTTTGATGTATTAGATCAGGGGTCCTCAAACTTTTTAAACAGGGGGCCAGTTCATTGTCCCTCAGACTGTTGGGGGGGCGGACTATAGTTTGAAAAAAATATGAACGAATGGATCAAGTGGAAAAAAAAGGGCCCGGGTCCTTTCCCCCCCCCCCCCTGCCACCATCGTGCAGGACAAGAGGCCTGTGGCTCACGCTGGCTCAGCTTGTCTGAACGTGGAAAGCTAAGCAGGGTCAGGCCTGGTTATTACTTGGATGGGAGACCCCTCCTCTAGTTTCCTACATTGAGCAGGGGGTTGGACTCGATAGCCTTGTAGGCTCCTTCCAACTCTATGATCTATGATGGACCCGAGAGGAGCCGCTGCCACCACAAGTCAGCATCCGGGTCCGGAGAAAGGGGGAGGGAAAAGGGGAGAGGGGGAACGAGAGAGAGAGAGAGAAAGGGAGCGAGCCAAGCGTCGGCAGGAAATTATGTAATTACGCCGGATGTGGAACGCCGACAAAAGAATCGGCGTTTGAAGCGAAAGAGTTAAAAAAAAGTCTGCTTCTGCCGATCGGCCGCCGGGCCGGATAAAAGGCAAGGCGGGCCGGATGTGGCCCACGAGCCTTAGTTTGAAGACCCCTGTATTAGATCAATCAGTTTTAATCTATTTTTAGAGGGGGATATTTGTGTACAGACAGACATCCCATGAGTCTAAACTCAGGGGAGAATAGAATAGGAAAGGAACTCTTTTGATTCAGAGATTCCCTACCTTTTCAGAAAAATACCTCCAAATCTCCCTGCAATGGATTCACTTCAGACTTTCTCATGCCTCTGGGGAATATTCTTGGCAGCAGAGAGTAGTGTGAAAGTGCTGGCCCTAGGCCAGTGCTTCTCAATTATTTTCTGTCATGCCCCCCCTAGGAAGAAGAAAACATTTCGCGCCCCCCGCGCGACTGTAAATAGTATCATTTGTCTATAAAATTGTTATAAGTACACCTCTGCATAACACTGTATCCTTATTAACGTATAGGAGAATAAAAAAAGAAAGAAATGTGGATCAATTTACAACAAAGAATAGCTTTATTAACTGTAGCAGAAAAGATTTAAAGGAGCACAGGATTTAAAGGAACACAATATTAAAAAAAACTTTTAACTGAGGTCAAACGAGCCCCCCTTTACGGAACCACGCGCCCCCCCTGGGGGGCCCGCCCCACTATTTGAGAAGCACTGCCCTAGGCCCATGTTGAAGGAATTGTGTTTGCTCTCCTTCAGTGAACACAGCCAGTGCTTTCCTGCTTCCTGCTCAGCAAGCACGAGAAGTTGCCAGGCAGGGCGATGTGGTGGTGGCTGGTGCTGTGGCTGAAAAGCTTTCCGACTGTGATGCCAGCCTCCACAGAGTTGTTAGGTCTGCCCAGCTCACCTCTCCTTCCTCACAGTTGCCTCCAGAGCAAGGGCAGAGACAAGGGGAGTTTTGCTCAGAGAATGCGCTCTTTGGCCCAAACGATAGCTTCTGTGATAAATGGAGAGCTGAGACCTCCCTTTACCTACAAAGCGATTGGGAAGAAAGAGAAATTTGGGGTCAGTTGAAGGTTTCTCTTCACCCCCCCCCGCCGCACATGATTTATTACAGGGGACAGGAAAGGGGGACATAGAATCCTTTGAAACCCCTTCCTCACCCCGCAATATTTCCTTGCAGGTTCCCACTTCTAAGTTTTTAGACTCAAACTCTGTTCAGCAAGATTTTCCTCTAAACTAGTTTCAAACTATACAATATGTTGAAAACTTATTGCTTGGTTTTGCTCGTAAAATCATTGAATTAATCGCTGTTCACCAAGCATGTCACAGGTACGAATACCTAACTGTATATGTTCCAGCATTGAGTCTTTGATGTGACTTAGCAACTTTGGCTTTGCAAGTAACATTGCTAATGGCTGATAATTCTTAGCTCAAGCCATATTTAAAGCAAACGCCTATGTGTGTGATTTGTTAGGTAAGACATTTTTGCATTACCTCTATAGCTAAACTAATTATGCTAGAGGAGCTACCAGTACTACAGTGATAGGATTAATCAATTAAATGCTGATTAACCCATTTCTATGATAACACTCTCATTAATTCCAGGGTACTTTTGTAATTAGTCCCTATGCACAGTGGTGTAAAACAGTCTAACTTCCCTCTGTGGTAGGTGTCCACACAGGCATTTGTCATCATACCCCACCTAGTCTTTGGATCTAGGCTCAAATAGCTTGCCTCACCTAGTCTCTTGCTATAGCCAGGTTCTGCATAACAGATGAGTCAGTTTAACTCAAAATATGGGTTAACTTCAAGCACATTTTAACCTTTTCTTATCCTCAAAGTGCATGGGTAAATTGACTTGATTTTATCTGAAATTACACCTGGGGAACCTTCCCACACACCTTTTTATAGAGTTATGAAACTTGAACATGGATTTTCTTTTTATAGCATTACTGTGGAATTAGTCATTAAGTGGTTGCATGCTGGGTAAATGATTAAAGGGATGCACCAGATCTGCCACTTTAGCATTTTTAAAGGATACATGATTTATGAATAATGCATATTTCTTACATTGTCAAGATGAAGTTCAGTTGGATTAAAAGCTGAAGATGAAGGGGGATTTGATTCAATAAATGAATGCAATGCGATATTTTATATTCTTAATAACATTCTTTAGAATAGATGCCTTAGAGTTTAGAAAGTTTGTTGGCTGTAACTGTCAGTTAGGGATCTAGTAGTTAAAAGTTCTTGGAAATCACAACTTCCATTTGAAAAGAAAGGAACCAAAGTTTCTAGCTTTCAGGATTGTGACTTATGCCCACTGAATCAAAGGACATAACTTCTTCATTCTGTTTAGTGCTCTTATTTGCCTTGCGCCATCACTCTTAATAGCCTTTCAGTGTTGAATGCATGTATCTTCCCCCAAAGCCTCCAGGCTGTGGTAACAGTTCTAGGGAGAACTCAAATTTGGCAGCAAGAATCATTTGAGCAATTGAATAATAACTCTCTACAAATGTGAATAATTACATCTGTAATTTTAGTGGTTTGTGTGCAGAATTTAGGGTGTTAGTGCTAAAGTTTAAACCCATAGTTCATAGTGTTGTAGTTTATGAAATCCTGAATGTAAATCCTTTGTTAGTCATCTTTTGAATCTGGTACAAATAATATTCAATCAAAACAATTACAAAGAAATAGGCGTTTTTTGTCACTTAGGGACCAGTCCTGTTGATTGCACCCTTGATGCTCGTTGAACTCAGAGGCTTATGAGCATCCGGTGCAGAGTGGGAGGAGCGGTGAAAGCGATCTCTCCCTGCCCACACTTCCTGCTCTGCATTTTAGCTAGATAGCCATTTTTGGCCATCTACTGAGGCGCTTCAGAGGGGGAGGGAAGGAGGCTGGACCACCATCAGGATCCATTGTATCCTGGCGGCCCCACTCTCCTCCCCTCCCTGCAATCTTTACTCCCTCTCTGAGTTCCTGAACTGGGAGAGGTAGCTGGCGTGGTTCTTTCCACACCAGATGCAAGGTGGGGCGGAGGGGGTTCGGAGTTTGAATCCCCAGCCCTGAGGTTGGAGTGCTGTCTCCGATCTCAGATCTGGGAATCTGAAGTATCCTATTGCTGCCTAGATGATGTCTAAGCACCACAGGATTGCTCTCTTAACTGTCTAAGTAAATGACATTTAGCCTGCCATAGTAAATTGTTGTATTTTCCCTGCTGAAACTCCAAGGAATAAATTAGATCCAACTGGAGCAGTCCCTGATGCCCCCTTTGCCTGCTGCTGTCTCTTTCGCTCCTTCTTCCTTCCCAGGGAGCAGTTGATGTCATTTGGCCCTGGGGGCGGTGGGCGGTATCTGTGTCCAATTGGTACAGGCCCTAATATTCCCTTTGCATGTTCCTGTCCCTATATTTTCTAGTCTTGACATTGCCCTAAGGAATTTGGGTAGCTGTTTGTCATATATCTACTGATATCTTTAATTGTAATTAAACCAGTTCATGAGCAAAGACAACTGACAAGGTTGTGCCCCCCCCCCATTCCTTTTTAAAGCATTTCTGAGGCATCAATGAATGCAAATGCAAATGCAATTTTGATTTCATATTCTTTGCTCAAGTCTTTGAGCAGCATATCTTTATTTATGATGTTTGAAATGGTTCTGCATGTAGCTATTAGTACTTTGTTTATTTGCCAAATGACTCTGAAGGACAGAAGCATTTCCTTATAAGAACACTGTTACATTAGGATAAGCCTGTTGCCGTCTGCTATATAGAAGAAAGATTGCTAATTGTAATTATATTTATTGCTTTCAATTTGGGAAGCTGTTATAAATGGTTTCAAACCTTTTAATGTGTATTGCAGTGCCATGGCGGCCTAATAGTTGTACCACTGTGCAACTGGGAATTATTGTTTAAGAAAGGCATTGCTGTAGAATCTATGTATTTGTATTGTATCATCTGTCCCAAACTCTAAAAGATAACCAGCTTCATAAAATATACATTTCTCTATTACAGGGCGTGAACAATATTAAGAATTCTTATGTGTTAGAATCATATTTTTGTGGCCCATTTCTGCACAAGTATGGGAGCACTGAAAATGTTTATGAACACATCAACGTTCAATTTATTTTCAATCCCAAAATATTTCTCCTCTCAGAATTTCTAGTTCTTAAAGTTGCAAACAGAAAATGTAAATTGTATGCTTAATGTTGACATAAAACCAGCTTTTAAAACACAAGGAAGTAAATAGTTTTAAAATATATTGACAGTCAAATTTCTTGAGTTTTTTTCCTCACCTTTTTGTGTGTGAGTGGCATCTGAGGGTTTCTCTGTATGCAGTTTTTATTCGTTGTGATAGCACTTCTAGGGCTTGGAAGTGGAGGTTGGGAGGAGCAAAATGAAAGTTCATTGCTTGGAGACTTCTTTAGGAGCTCAGTGATTCTGAATGGGAGGATAAGTTCAGCTGTGCTAGAATGGGCAGTAGCTAGTACTGAAAAACAATTAGGGTTATTAAATAAGTAGTTTGCCTTCTTTGGGGATATGTGTGTGTTTGGCTTGACTGTTACTAATGTTTCACAGCTCGTCAGGACATTAAAGTAAATGAGCCCTCAGTTCAAAGCAACAGCATCCTAGGGTAGTTTCAGCATTCAAAGAAGTGGCAGCAAGAGGAAGTATGAGTATCTTGCACTTCCTGTGCCATCTACCATGGAGATGCAAGAGTCTCTGCTTTGTTCGCCACATAGGAGCTATGAGAAGTAATTTCTTCTTCTGCCTCCAGTCAGAATATCTGAGGCTGCCCTTACTATAAATTATAATATCTACAGAATGCAAGGCTTTATTTTGACATTACTTGGGTGCTTTGAAAAGAGGCCAAGGTTTTGGTTATTTTTCCTAGCCTCTGAGGGAGGTGAAAAGAGTTACCCTCTTGAACTCTGCGCCTTTACTTTTTTATTATTATAATTGCAATAGTCTCCCTTCTTACTTGAGAAGATTTTTAGTTTACTCTCTTTCCTTGGATAAATGTCAGCTAAGGTACCTGGTAGAGCCATTTCCCTTTCAAAAGTCTATTGCCTTCATGGCGTTCTTGTGGGCTTCCTAGAAACATCTGGTTGACCACTGTGGGAAATCAGGATGCTGGACTAGATGCACCTTTGGTTTGATTCGGCAGGTCTCTTCTCATATTCTTAAATGCAGTAACAGCTGAGTGAAGCAGAGAAGATGTTTGTTGCACTACTGTGGAGTCTCAGAACAATAACAGTAAAGAGCAACCAGACAGCTAAAGCAGTAAGTTTGCTGAACTGGAGAGAAACATGAGAACAGAACTAAGTGGTACTGCAACAGTCTATTTGCATACTTAAGATGACATCAAATACTCCTGTTCAGTTCTGGTAAGCATCACTAGCACTCTCAAAGGATTACACTCATTCACTTTTCACATTTACTTTTTCTTGTTTGGAGTTGATCACCATGATGACATTTTGGGGAGCATGTGTTGTGGGAACTGTGCAGCCACTGCAAGTCCCTGATAACATTCCCATGAAAAGGGAAGTTCTTGTATTGAAGGATTTGTGTGCAATTCCTGTGTCTGACATTCCACAGTACATCTTTTCAGGTATAAGTCTTCCCTGATACGAAGAATGTGTTGCATGAGTGTTCCTTCAAATGAAATTTTGCATTCACCTCTCTACAAAAAAAAAACCACACACACCAGTACTGCTCCCTGCTACCAAACCCAGGCTAATCATACACCACATACACAATAAATCCAGGCATGCACACAAACCCAGGCAAAGCACACACTACATCAAAACAAATGAAACAAGGTAAATTCCCCCTACACACTACCAAAGGCAACACACACACGCACAGCACAGGCAAAACACCTGTACTCCCTGCCAACCCACCTATCTCCCAGGATGCTCCTTACCACCCTCCAGCTTACCTTTTTTTTCTGGGTGGCTGGGCACATTCCAAAATGAGACACTGGGCTATAGCCATTTGCCATTTTATTTTCTAAGAATGACTCTGGGGCCTGTGTTTGGGACCCCAGGAGGACTGGATTTAGCTGAGGTTCTGCACCCCAGGTGTATTGGATTGCAGCCTTGGGAAGGAAGGAGTGGGGAAGATGAGGGCAGAAATGTTTGGACCTTGGACACAGTCTGCTTGGAATGTGATCACAACATTGCCAATGACTATCTGTCTTCATACTGTTACAGAATATGTACCGGTAGTATGTAGCCTGCTGTGAACTGCAGAATGGTTAGATAAATCACCGAGAATGAAACATTATAAGTAACAAGGGATGGCAGCTGCCTCTATATCTTACTAGCATTTGGTTGGCTACTCATAATGACAGGTTGCTGGAATAGGTAGAACCTTTGTTTGATCTATCAATTATTTGATCAAGTAATTTGTTGTGTTCTTAAATGCAGAATACATTTGACTTGCACATTTCTGTGGTGTGGCTAGAAGTGTAAAGGCCTGGGGGACCCCCCCCCCCGAAAAATGCGGGGAGAGGGACCCAGGAAAATCCAAACAAACAGACCTTTTTTTCCCCAGGGAAAAAACTGTCAATAGATCAGTTACCTACTGTGCCCTAAAAGTGCACTTTAAAAAATTACCATGGTGAAATTATGGATGGCTTCAGCTGGAAGTTGGGAATGGACTGTGTGCATGGAACTAGGTCTTCTCTGCATGCAAGTGAACTGATTCTGTGTTAAATCACAGTAATTTAATTTGGAGTAGTACATCTATAATTATGGGTTGAAAGTGCTCTTTCAGAATTAAATATAACCTTGCTTCCAGTCAAACTGAACTTGACAAAGCCATTTTTAATCCATAAGTGTGTTTTTGCATGGGAACTTAAGCAGTGTTAGCCAATTAGTTGTAGATAATGTATTTTAAAATAGTCTCTGCATAAACAAGCCTCAATTTGATTTTTCATTATCTTTTTCTGGAAATCCCAAGAAGGAGGGCTATTGGGAGTACTCCGCAGAGTTTTCATGCTAGTGCTGGGTAAGATGAGCTGATCCAGAAAGGGTCTGCTATATGCTGACAAGTGTTGGCTTGCAGAGTGCTGATGTGACCAGTCATTTGATCTAACTGGTCATTGGCATTTAGGATGGCTAATCTGAGTGAAAGCACAGTTAATAAGATTGAGTGAAAAAGAATTGCAAATTAATATATTTGTAGGGTACAATCCTGCTCAAATTAACATATTTGTAGGTTACCATCCTGCTCAAATTAAGCCCTGTGTTTCGCTTAAAAAAAACACTGTACATTTGGGTCAAATATATTCCAGTTAAAGCAGTGTTGTTTTTAAAACACCAGTAAGATGTCTTTGACTCCAGTTTATTTTATTTTATTTTATTTATTTATTATATTTATACCCCACCTTTTTTCCTTCAAGCAACCCAAGGCAGTTTGCATAATCCTCCTCCTCCTCTCCGTTTTATCCTCACAACAACCCTGTGAAGTAGGTTAGGCTGAGAGTCAGTGACTGGCCCAAAGTCACCCAGTGAGTTTCATGGCTGAGCGGGGACTAGAACCCGGATCTCCCGAGTCCCAGTCCAACACTCTCACCACTACGTTAAAATATTATCTTTGCATATAGTGTTATTGTTTGTTATTAATTTCTATCCTGCCTTTCTGCCGAGATACTTGTATCCCTGTACTTTGAATAACACCTGGGGACTGCAGGTATTGTTTGTTAATAAGCACACAGCTTGTGTAGTATGCAAACCATGGTTTGCGGTTAGGCCTGAACTGATTCTGTTCACACATAATGCTAAACCAAGATTTGTTTTAACCAGGGTTTGTTGAGCAAACCAGAGACAGTATTGTAGAAAAGCAAAGTACGGTAACCATGGCTTGTTTGGCCTATTTCTGGTTTGTTTTCCCTTTGCCTCTTTTGCCATTATCTTAAATAGTATCCATAAAGCAGATGTGGGGAACTTTTTTTCAGTCCAAGGCCCGAATTTAAATCTGGGAAAGGTCTCGGGGTCTGCATTCCATCTGTGGGTGGGACCAAAGTGGGCATGCCCAAAATGTGATTCTTGCAGATTTAAGCCTATTCAGAAGTAAGCAGCACAAGCCAGTGCATATCTACTTATAAGTAAGCAGAACTGAATCATTCAGCAGCTTCCTCCCCAGGCCTTGCCCGGTGGGGGGAAAAAGCGTTTATCTCCAATCCGCAGCTTTACCCTGCCTGGAAAGAAAGTGGGCCTGGGGAGGAAGCTGGTGGACTAGTTGGGGAACCCCTGTGATTGGAGGATCCCCATACCTGCAAACAAGGGCTATTTTGTTTTGCTGCGTTTCTCTTTCACTCAAAGCCGACTGTGCCTTCTCTCTCCCCGCTGCTGCTTTCCTCCCTATTCAGAGCAGTTATTGCTGCAGTTACTGCACTTCAGCACATTTGCACAAGTCTCCCCAACAGTTTTCTAAGCGGCTGCATGGGACAGAGTGAATGGGGCCTCACTGGGGGAAGCGGGTATAATTACTGCTGGTACAGGCGCCCCATTTGCTCTGTCCCATTCAGCCACTGTCTAAAGTTATTTATTTTTTTAAACTGTCAGAAATATTTGCCCAAATTTAAAGGCAGGGAAGTAAATGTAGGAGAAATTTGCACAAATTTAGAGGCTGGGAAGTAAATGGAGGGGAAATTTGCACAACTGCAGTAATTGCTCCGAGAAGGAGCTTCAAAAAGTGGGGGAGCCAATAACTCCCATTTCTGGACTTATTGGAGACTCAGGGAGTGTTGAAAGAGGGAAGGACACTGACAAGTGTCAGTTTAAGACTTAATAGTGAGAGGATTACATTGCCAAGTGCTAGATATTATCTCCCCCTGCCGTTTGGTGCATTTATTTATTTATTAATTATATTTGTTAATTGCCCATCTGGCTGGTCACTTCATTAGCATTTTTTTTCTTTTTCGGTGCTTCTGAATTGTGCAAATGGGTTCCTACATTCTCTTAGTATTATTTTCTCCCCAGTCCTTTGCAACCTTGCACAAATTAACCTATATGTAGTCTTATTGTGTCAGTTTCCTTGTATGTTACCTACTCTACTTCTGTGCGCCCTTTGACAGCTGACACATGTAAGGAAATTGACAAGGTGAGACCACCTATTGGGCAGCTGAATCTGCACTCTTGAGTACTTGCGAAAGAACGGGAAAAATAAATTTAAAAATATGTCCCCATTTGCTCAATTTAGAGGCACCAAAAAAAAAAAAAAAAGCAGTGAATGAAGTGCTCTGAAAAGCGTTAGTGATTGGAGTGGGGAGGGGCTGGGACAAGGAGACAAGATAGGTTCCCACACAAAGGACACTAGGATACGTGCAGGGAGTGGGCTGGAGGACTGAGGGGGAAGCAAGCCACACAGAAAGACCGCACGCCTGGTTGTCTGTCAGGAGTAATATGAGTTGGTGAGTGAACAACCCATCCACAGTGGTTTATCCTCCAGGATGGCTTAGTGTGACATGCGAACTGGACCACCATGTGTTGAATGACTGCTACAGTGCCATCATTACATCTGCCTGTTCTGGGCAGTTGCCAGATGCTTATATTTGCAAATGTGTTGCACAAGCAGAACAAGTTGAGAAGTATGCTGGCATACTGGGAAACTGGAGGCTTGCAGGCTTCTTGCATATTAATCAGTTTTCATGAATTTTCGGATGCCTTTTCAACCTGGCCCTGTTAAGTATATTCTTTAACTAGTGAGCCTTACTAGTTAATTATATTCACTATTGTATCTCCTCCTTGTTTGTGGCCATTGCAACAGTGCAATTAGTACTTAGGGAGAAATGTAAAAATAGCTAAAGTAAAGTAAGCATTACATATTAGTGATGTGGTTACTGTAGGCATTATCTTTCTCTTTATTATAACTTGTCTCATTTTAATACAGTACTTTAAAATACCAAATTGTTTAATTGTTATATGATGTGAACCTCTTCAACTCTAAAACTTTCTTTTCCAGATCTGTTTTCTTCTGTTTGCTATTCTGTATATTGTTTCCTACTTCATTATCAGAAGATATAAGAGGAAAGCAGGTAACTGGTTTTTATATTTATATCTTGACTGTAATAAAAATGGGAAATAGATAAGTGCTTGGTGATATGGCAGTGAATAAGGCATACTGTCAGAGTGCCAAAAGATTGAAGGTTTTGGGTGATGAGGAGGAAGAGTGCATGTCAGTTTGTACAATAACTATTTATCATGCTTGCATTTGGCCAGTGATCCTGACCAATTCACACCACCACTTTCTTGCTTTTTCCCAAATATATTTTTTGTATTATGAGTTTTCCAATCTTTGGCCTGCTGACTCTTCTGATAACTTAACTTGAATACTAGTTGCTAGGAAAAAAAACAATGGAAGAAGACTTTTGTCCTTATGTCCTGCTTGTGAGCTTCTCATTGGCATTTGGTTGGCCACTGTGGGAAATGGGATGCTTGAAAACCAGATAGGACTAGTTTGGTCTGGTCCATCAGGACTACTCTATAGTCTTATGCGCTTAATTTTCATCTGTTAGCTTCATTCACAACTTCACAGGATTAGATTAATTGAATGTGCCTTTGCTCACCTATGGGTAATTAAACCTATAGATCTCTTCTAGAACTTGGGGAGGTAGGGAATCTCATCTTTCCTGAAATCTCCCACTGATTCCCAGTTGCCTTCTTCTCTTAGACAGAGACACAGTATACCTGCAGAGCTCTTCTGGAGCTGTGAAAGAGAGGAAACTCAAACAGGAAAACCAACAAACCACCTTTTCCAGGTGCTCCTGTAAGGTTCCAGCTGAACTCCCCTCCCCCGCTTCCCTTGCAATGGGCAGGGACCAAGGGTTTCAGTGTGCCACTCCAGGACAGGTGCTATGGTTCAGAGAAGCATTTGGCAAGAAACCTGCCCAGTGTCTCTGCCTTGCCTCCTTCTCAGGGATGTGAGCTGCTGTTTTTGGCCCTCCCTTTCACCACTGAAGTTCAGTACAGCAACAGGAGCAATGAAGGCTTAGTAAGTCAGTAGGGCTTGAGGTCACTTCCTCCCTTTATTCATGGGTGAAATTGTTTATCCAGCCTTTGTCCAGTGGCTCAAAGCTATGTTTGACCATAGGTTTTCCAAATCCCAGACTAGAAAGAGCCCATTCCTGTTCATAAAACCATCCTCTGTCATTGTGCTACTGCAACCTCCATCTCTTCTCACTACTCTCAGAGACAAGATAAGACACAGCTCTTCTAGTTTCCCCCAGCAGGTGGAAATGGTCTTTCATGGTACATAGTATGAACACAAGGGGAGTTCCAGCTGATGAAGTGTCTCAGCCCCAGTGATCACTCACAGCTCCAGGTAACTGATACTGTGGGGCATCTTGCATTCTAGCATGAAGTCTGCATAGCTCAGAAGTTGCTTTTCAGATGCCTGTCCACTTGTTCTGCAGTTGGAAAGGCCATGTTCTCTCCTCTTCCTTCTATATTTGGTAGTGAATAGGCTGAGCCACAGTTAGATGTTAGGACTTTATGATGATCTTTGCTCTAGGGTATTTGTGAACCTGTTTTGGCAATCACAGAATAGAAAGAGTAGCTAGAAAAATCATCATCATCATCTCTCAGGAAATGGTCCCTGGTGGCAGGTCTTTACCCATAGATAGGATGATCTATCTATGAGAAGAATAGAAATTCATCAGGAAAGCATGGTCATTGTCATTGTTGTTGTCGTTGATCGTTGTATCATCATCATCATCATCTATCCTGCCTTCTTGATCTGAGCCTTGACTAGTCATAGATTTCATAGATCATTGAGTTGGAAGGAGCCTACAAGGCTACAAGGCTCAATGCAGGAAACTAGAGGAGGGGTCTCCCATCCAAGTAATAACCAGGCCTGACCCTGCTTAGCTTTCCACGCTCAGACAAGCTGAGCCAGCGTAAGCCACAGGCCTGTTCAGTCCACAGAGTTTGCTTTGCTATAGTGCAGTTTTCTGATGGCCATATAAAAATCATCTTATCCCCAAACTTGCTTACAGATAGTAACATTTATTAAGGTATTTTGTTGGTGTCATTTGAATATTAAATGGGAAGCAGATGCAATATTTTTTCCAGCTGATCTTTCTTTTCTGTGATTGCCGAAAAGAAAGCTGGTAGTCTGTGTCATGCTGCCACCTAGCTACCAAATTGCCACCATGTAGTCTGTGGATATTTTATGAATAATTGGCATGACTGAGACCCAACTGGTACAAATGGCTTTATGATTGTAGTTTAAAGGAATATAGGGTCAGGGTAGATAATTTGGTTTATAGTTTTTATGACAGTTAATGTGTATGAAATGCGATTGAATATTTCAATTCTATTTTTTAATTTTTAATTTAATTTTATTTTAATTTACCGGTAATTCTTGTTCGCTGCTTTGGTATCCACAAAGATGAAGGGTAGTTTAAACAGATTTCAATATTAAAATTTAACTGAATATCCTAGTATATTTCTCCAATTTAATTATATTATAGACATGTTTATTTTCCAGGTTTCTTAGTGTCATCATACATATTTCTGGGTTGTATCTAATTGTGTCATTCCACTGATGGAAGCAGTTCCATCAGTGGAACTGGAAGGTGGTTATTCCCCCTCTCACCTACATCCCTCAGCACGCTCTCAAAATATGCTCTGGAGGGCTGGGAAGCCATTTGGAGCAGAATTTTGGGCAGTGCAGAGGGCTGCAGTGGCAAGGACAGAAGAAGACCCTGTCATACAAGGGGACTTCCTTATATGTTTGCCCTTATCCTGATATTGAGATTTGTGTGCAGATGCAGGGTTCCATGCATGTATCATATACTGGATCAAGAAATGTAAGAATAAATCAGATGTGCATATGAATGTGCATTTGAATTTGTCTGTCCATATAGTGTTGCTTTCAGTTGGATGAGCTGGATGGTGGTGACTATTCTAAGCCTGGATAATAAGTTCTCTTTATATACTGCAATGTTGATATTTTCTATTTTCTACTTTCATTATATTTCCCCTTTTCCTTTACTTGGAAAATCTAAGTTATACTTGGGTACCTTAGGAAAAGCAGTTGGCAGTTCCATCTCTAACACTGGGTATATTTGAAAATGTCATTTTATTAAAACAAGTTTCTAATTTATTTTAAAAAATATTTATTAAATAATATACATACAAAATTAAATATCATAATCAAACAGGTGATTTACATAGTATCTTGGTCATTTTAATCTGACTATATTAAAGGAGCTTTCTACATAAAAGCTCAACATTCCAGAAAGTAGTTTCTTCTATTTTCTTTAAATACTTTCCACTGTTATTTGTCACATCTTATTTATAATTTCTTCATAAATTCCCAATAAGATCTATGGTTGCATATTTTCTTGCACCTTACTGTGCCAAAATCTTTCAATCTGTTATCCATTTGCCTCACTTTCTTTTCCAATTCCTAAATAACCAAACAATCAAATGTTGTGCTAAAATGAAATATTTCATGGCCTTAAGGTAGTAACGTCAGTTTGGTAAAGTTTGATAAGAAATTAAGTATTGCATATATTCCAGCTGGCCAGTGTCCATGCTGGCTGAGGATGATGGGAGTTTTAGTCCAACAGATCTCGAGGTCAGAAGGTTGGGGAAGGTTGTCATAGGCATTCCAAAGGCACTCATTGTTTATCAAGAAGAATATTTTTGTAAACTAGCAAATTCTGAATTTGAGGTTTGTGGAGGAGTAGAGCTCTATAGTAAACTTGAACTATAGCAGCATGGATTGGGGTCAAAGACTAGGGCAGTCTATACAGTGTCTTTATCATGTCTAGCTTTTCTGTATATCAGACAAGAACTAAAAACAAATAAGTCTTGGTACTAAAATGTAATGCAAAATTACATAATGTTTTTCAGATGAGCAAGAGGATGAAGATGCTATTGTCAATAGAATTTCGTGCGTATATTTTTACATTTAAGTACTATGCAAATATAGAAGCTTTAATGTTATGTAACATTTCATTCTGTGTTTCATAATGCTGTAATAAACATCTGTGACTGTGATGATGTTGAAACTGTATGTTGCTTGGGAGGCTTTTTAACATAAAGTTTATGACAGTGGATGCAATACATGTGGGCAGAATAGTGAAGAAAGTAACATCTGAAAATAGTTTCTGCATTTCCCTTATTCAAAATGGGTTTGATCCAGATTTAGTCATGCTTCGAATATACCTATTTAAATCAATAGGACTTTATACAGTGTATACAGTACACTGTATACAGTATTCAAAATGCTGCCTTCACTGCATTTGTGTAAACGTGATAAAACCTGAAGGAGAGGAAGATGACAAGGGTGTTTAATTAGCAATTTACTCTAGCACAGCATCAAAATTACTTCTCAAGATGGTTTATTAAAATATATATACCGTATATATATATATAACCTGGAAGGAGTGGGGAGTTTTGGAAGGGTGGAACCCCTCTTTCGAGAAGCTTCTAAGCGCTGCAAAACTTTGAACTAGAAACCATGTTAAAGTATGGCTTATAGACCAGGATGCTTACATGCTGCATAAAGTGGAAAGGGCCTGCTTTAAAAGAAACAAAATTATTGTTTCAGATTTGGATGTGCAATGGCAGGCGAATTTAGTGAACATGCAACATTTATTGAAATACAGCAGTGGCTATAAATATATTTTAATGGTGGTGGACATCTTGTCTAGGTATGAATGGGCTGTACCTTGGAAAATAAGACGGGAACAGAGGTGTTCATGGCCTTCAAGATTACTTTCAAGGGGGACAGCATGCCTTGCAGATTATAGATAAATCAAGGGAGATAATTTGTAAATAAGCAAGTGAGTTGCTTGTTAAAACAACATGGGATTCACCAGTTTGTTTCTCATAATGAAGTCAAGGCTGCGATAGTTGAGAAGTTTAACATAACATTAAAGTCATGGATTTGGAGATATTTTACAATCAACAATACCTATAGATGCATCAAAGTGCTGCCAGAACTCACAAAAAGTTATAATCACAGTTTTCATAGGACCATACCGTCCAGACCCTTGGATATTAATCCTTCTAATTCTTTTAGGAATAGTTTTTTTAGGAATAGATTTTTATTATAATCATACTACTAAAAACAATATTTTTACAACCCAGCATGAAAACATGTTACAAATTCACCACCCAAATTTCAAGATTTCAAGGTTTTCTGACTAGTACAGTTACAGATCTACACTAACTTAAACTAATACATTGACATAATTCCTAATCTACGTTTGAGGTCTTTCAGTGTCCATCAGTCTGTCACGTAATTGGTGGTGTAGATTCCTCCATCCATGGCCAGAATTTCTTCCACTAATTCTCTTAGGATCTGGAGAAGAGTTTACGAAACCTATTTTAAAATAAAAAAGCAGGGGGAAATGTTCAGAAAAGGTGATCATGTAAGGGTATCAAAAAATAAAGGAATTTTTGAAAAAAGTTATGAAGGGATATATTTGCATGAAATTTTCATAGTTGATGAAGTCCTCAGAAGAGGAGGGAGGCCCATGTTTCAGCTAAAAGATTATGATGCTGAAGTAGTGCTGGGGGCAGTTACCCCGAGGAAGTACAAAAGGTGAATGCACTCCAGGATAGAGTGTATCACACTGAAAAAAATTGTAGCCACACAAACCGGGAGAAAGAAAAAGTATCACATGATGAAATATCTAGGATGGCCTGATAAATTCAGCAGATGGGTGGCAGGCACGAACATTGGTGAACCTGAACAGAAAATGAGAGAGCATTATGGGTGACAGCAGTTTTTACATTACACTCCCTAGCAACACTGTGATGAAAGTGTAACATCTAGCGTTGCCAGGCAGAGTGGCAACCTACAGGGCTCGCCTGTAGAAAGTTCTGATGGGAGGGGGAGCCTGTGTGTGAGAGAGGAGTTAGAGTGTTAGAGTTAGTTAAGGAGTTAGGGAGATGTGAGATGAGAGAAGTGAGTTAGAGAGAAGTGAGTTGGAGGGAAGTGAGTTAGGGGGATTCTAGTCAGTCAGTCAGTCAGATAAGAGTCATAAAGTTAATTCAATATAAACTATTGCCTTTATGGAAAAGAGGTTGTTCCTGTTTGAAGAAATGTTTTACTTAAGAAAATAAAGAACTATTTGTTGGGTTACTGAAGAGACTGTCTGGTAACTGTTTCCATCCTGAAGCACACACACCTAATCACTTGGTATAGCTGCTAAGAGCAAGATAAACAATATCTACCCAGCGTAAACACCACAATAACCAGCAATGGTATTTTAACAGAATTTATCTCCCACAGACAGATTATCCGCTCGGGTTTGTCTGGGAGTGAGTGAAGACTTGTGACAGAATTGGAACAGTGTTAGTTTAAAATAGGGTGAACTAATACCCTGGAGCTACCATATCTCAGCCACTGGGTTAGTGAAGAAAGTGAACTAACAGCCAGGTGGTAGTGAGAGAAATAAAATTAAATAACCGGCCATGTTATCGTCACACACATGTGTAGAAACCTTCCCTCAAAATAAAGACGCAGCCTTTACAACGCAGCTGGCCAGGCATTTGGATTTGAGGGGGGATTTGGAAGTGGGTTTGGCTGAGATACAGTAACCCCATACCTTGTACACACTCACTGAACAAGCATAGTTTGAATTGGTTGAGGGGAGAACCAGATAGTACTTTGAGCTGTGCAAAGGCTGCCATGAAGACATCAAGGAAGTGTTGAAAAACATGAACAAAGCTATAGAAGGAGACATGCCTGTTTTATGATCGGGTAGTTGGTAAAGTTGGTAAATTGTAAGCCCCTGAAAGTTATTCCATAAAATCCTGCGAGGAGCTAGTTTGCATATTAGAAGCATCCCTGAAAGAGCCTGTCAGAAAAATGCCCTACTCTGCGGACATCACTGGGGGCTTCAATGTGTTTTACCTGTACATGGATATTGTGGAGCACCAGATAGTGGGAGACTTCTCTGTACCCCTGCTTCTATGTGTACCGGTGTGTGGGAAGGGCCACCAGTACATCACCATTATGTATGATAAGCCCCACTACATGCCTGTCAGAAAGCACCACATTGACACAATCACTGATGATGACTGTACTTCTTACTAGGGCCATGGTGAGTGCTGACGACTGCTGGACAGACCACCGACTAATCCGGTCCACTATGGTTATCAACATTGCTCCCCAACGTAGGCTTCAAGGAAGGAAACCAAGGCGTAAAATGAACATCCACACCCTTCAAGATCCTATTAAGCAAACTCGTCTTCAATCACTTCTTAAGGAACATCTACCTACGGAACCTCCTGACAACATTGAGGACCATTGGTCTAAGCTGAAAACCTCCATTACTGCAGCTTGTGAACAAACTATTGGATATGAAACTAAGAAACATCAGGATTGGTTTGATGAAAATGACAATGAGATTAAATATATAATTGACCAAAAAAGGAAAGCCTTCCAAATATGGCAAAATGATATTAACTGCGCTGCCAAGAAAAAAACCTACGCTAGTGCAAAGGCTGAGGTCCAAAGAAGAACAAGAGAACTTAAGAACGCTTGGTGGAAAAAGAAAGCTGAAGAAATTCAACAACTTGCAGAATCCCATGATGCGCGGGGCTTTTTTAAGGCCACAAGGGCCATTTATGGACCAAAAACCTATGGTACAAACCCTTTACAATCAAAAGATGGCACCAAACTCTTAAAAGACAAAGAGTCTATTGCACTGCGTTGGAAAGAGCATTATTATGACCTTTTAAATCGTAAATCTAAGGTGGATAATGAGATTTTTCCGCAAATCCCGCAAAAACAAATTAAAGAGGAACTTGCAATACTCCCCACTTTGGATGAAGTAAAAAAAGCCATTAATCAAATGAAGAACAACAAAGCTAGTGGACCAGATGGGATTCCTGCTGAAATCTTTAAAGAAGGGGGCCCCGAACTTGTACAACATCTTCATAAACTCATCGAAAAAATCTGGATAAGAGAAGAGATCCCAGAAGACTTCAGGGATGCCATAATTATCAGCCTCTTTAAGAAGGGTGATAGAACAGACTGTGGAAACTATCGGGGCATTTCTCTCTTAGCAACCGCAGGTAAAATATTTGCTAGGATTCTCGCAAACCGTCTTCTATCTATTTCAGAAGAGATCCTCCCTGAGACTCAATATGGTTTCCGCCCCTCTAGAGGGACAGTAGACATGATTTTTACTGCACGCCAGCTCCAAGAAAAATGCCGGGAGCAAAATCAACCCCTTTATATGGCATTTATCGATTTGGCTAAGGCCTTTGATACTGTAGACCGTACAGCTCTCTGGACTATCCTTATGAAAATTGGATGCCCCAATAAATTTGTGAATATCTTGCGACTTCTCCATGACAACATGACGGCAACGGTTTTGGACAACAACGGCTCTCATGGTGCTCCATTTAAAGTGGGATCAGGTGTTAAACAGGGATGTGTTATCGCCCCAACATTATTTGCCATTTTCATCGCCATGGTTTTACATCTTGTCAAGGGGAAACTTCCCACCGGTGTGGGAATTATATATCGAACAGATGGAAAGCTTTTTAATCTCAGCAGGCTGAAAGCAAAAAGTAAGGTAATTACAACCTCCGTTGTGGAACTTCAGTATGCTGATGATAATGTGGTCTCCGCACATTCAGAGGATGATCTCCAAACTATCCTAAATGCTTTTGCAGAAGCATACGAAAAACTTGGTCTCTCACTTAACATCAAAAAAACCAAAGTGCTTCATCAGCAAGTGCAAGCCAATCCTTTGGTGATGCCATCTATCCAGCTTGGCGGGACAATACTGGAAAATGTCGATCATTTCCTCTATCTTGGCAGCTATCTTTCTGTTACAGCTAACATCGACAGTGAAATCCAGCATCGTCTGAGCTCCGCAAGTGCCGCATTTTCTCGAATGAAACATAGAGTGTTCGAGGATCGGGATATTTGTAAGAAGACCAAAACACTGGTTTATGAAGCCATTGTATTACCAACTTTATTGTATGCCTGCGAAACATGGACTATCTATAAACGTCACTTCCACCTCCTTGAAAGGTTTCATCAACGTTGCCTCCGGAAAATCCTGCAAATTACTTGGGAAGATAGGCGAACAAATGTCAGTGTACTGGAAGAAGCAAAGACTACTAGCATTGAAAAAATGATCCTTCAACGCCAACTTCAGTGGACCGGTCATGTTGTTCGAATGCCTGACTGCCGTCTCCCAAAGCAGTTACTTTACTCCCAACTCAAGGATGGAAAGCGGAATATCGGTGGTCAATATAAGAGGTTTAAAGATGTTCATAAGGCTAATCTAAAAAAATGCAATATAAACATCGAAAACTGGGAAGCTCTGGCCCATGAACGATCTAAATGGAGGTTGGCCTTTCACAAAGGTTCCATGGACTTTGAAGAAGCCCGAGTGCAAGGTGAAAGGGAGAAACGTGCTAAGCGAAAAGCACGTCAAATGAATCCTTTACAGGACCATCTTCTATCTGGTAACCTGTGTCCTCACTGTGGGAAGCTGTGTGGATCTAGAATTGGCCTCCACAGTCACTTACGGACCCATCGCTAGAGTCTACACAATCTTCTTTAGAATTTCCTCCTTTTATCCCGGAAGACAATCTTGCTCGGTCACGAGTGATCGCCTGATGATGGATGAAAAGTGGATCAGAATCAGTACGTTCCTTCCCGTCTAGGCATGGTGGTCATGAAGTTGCACGTTCATCCCAGAAGGAGTTCAGCATAAAAATGGGTTCATTAAAAGATTATGGGGACCTCAACTCTTACAAGGCGTACTACAAGGCACAGGCAGACCACGACCTCCAAAGCTTCCATGGAGCACCTATCATATATGGCTCATGGTTAGGTGGCATATTTCGAGGCCTTGTTTGAAAGGCCGTCCCTCTTTTGAGGAAAGGCCTGGAATTATTAAACCGCATGTCAAAACAGATGTGCAGAACATTGCGGGAGATGTAGTACAAATGATGAAAAAAATGAACCCTCAGGAGGGGCCCAGCATCACGTACGAAGGGGTGGAGTTAAGCAAAAAAAGAGCTCAGCAGCGTCACAGACCTCCTGAACCTTTTAAAATGCTAGGAGTGTGTCGCCAAAAACACCATAACCAGAGGATGGGGAAGAAGAAAGCAGTGTCTGGAAGAGATAGCAAACTGGAAGGGACATGTTTGAAAATGGTATTCATTCATGGGGCCTCTGAGGAATGTGTGAAATCTGAACTGGATCTCTTTCAATTATCCCCCATGCAAACTAGCATAGAAGCAGCATGTATGGGGGAGTACTGCCTTTGTCCACTTTATCCCCTAATCCACCTCTGTACATCACCTTGGACATGGCCTTGGGTGACAAGCTTATCAGTCAAAGCAACAACTGCTACCCCTGCAGGGCCATGATAGAATTGATTCTCAATTATGGCACAGACACCTTGACCACACAGTTCACCGTGGGGGGCTTTCATAAGGATACAGCCGGAGCAATGGAACATACCACTCTAGCAGACCCTGGAAATGCAGGCTTTAAGTATAGGGCTGCACAATCAGCAAGGAGTCCATCTGCTATGTACTCTTGGATATGTTGTGGTGGGATTTCACTCGTGAGATCCCCTAAGCGATCGCTGAAAGGTGATTGAAGGAACCCAGTTGCCTTCCCGACTCACTAATATTACAGAGTCTGTGTCATGGTACAGGAATCGTTCTTGCAGTTAAACAAATCGTAGAGCTCTAAAGGAGTGTAAGCCGTGGTGAAGCTGGCTATGAAGATGTTGGTATTACCAGTGGGGACACTACACGATCTTTACTGTGCTCCAAGACACACACAGTACTTCCTCATCAATAAAATCAAACGAGGATACCTCAGATTTCTCAGAAAATGCAAGCGGGTATAGATTGTCAGGATCTCTCACTATTTCGGTGGTAGGCAAATTTGACCTCTGGACAAATTTACCCCACAGTGAATTTAGAAACAATGTAGCGATCTGATGCTTTGCAGGGTTTACACAAATCTCATTGGGGTGCAACTCCACTCCTTTTCATGAAAAGCTGCTATGTAACTCTGCTCATCTTCGGCACATGCACACACCATGCGGGATAGCCTGAGGCCTGTTGTTTCTGGTGAACATGCATTTTGATGTAGGGTGCAAACTAGGTGTCAGACCTTTTTGTAAAAGGCGAGACTTCAAAAATGTTCACTAAACTGTACCCTTTGGCTAGAGCCAAATTTAGCTCTACTGTGCACCAGATCCCCTCCAACGCTCTCTCCTTGTCGGTGTGGGAACACGGCGTAGCACTGGGAAACAAAAGTCTTTGGGGAGGACTTTTCGCTTTAGCAATGCCAAAATATTTGGAGAGATTGTTAAAGTCATTGTGTATAATTTTGGGGTGCCTGAGAGGGGATTCGTTAGTTTTATTGACAGATGGGTACAGGCAGGTAAAATCATAATAATGTATTTGTTTTTGGGGACTTGGCTTGTAGTAGAGATAGATGGCATTAGTGCGTCCCTGTGAGGGATTGAGGCCTACACAGGCTTGAGTTTGTTGAAGCCTGAAGGCCCAAACACTTGGATGGGAGGGGGAGTTTGAGAGTTTTAGTTTACCCAATAGAAGTTAAGAATTATATCTCCTATTCAAAGTCACATGATTATAACCTTCCATTCCTGGGAAGGCTATATATGTGTGGGGTGTGGTCAGCTAGCAGCAGTGGGAGCCTGACTGCAGAAGCAGAGAGAGCAGTTAGTGCTGAGAGAGAGCCAAAAGCAGAAGCAGAGAGACAGCAGAGCTAGAAGAGAAGCAGAGAGAGAGAGAAAGAGACTGGCTGCATAGGAGATAGGTAGTCTGAAGTTAAACTAGAGAACATTGGACTGTTTGTTTGTTTTATTTTATCATACTTGCTTTTGAATTATAACCACTCTATTAAGTAAAGACCCTAATATAATAAGTAAAGTGCTGTTGTTTACCCTGAGAGTTTGGAGTGACTTATTCATCACGTCTACAGCCTACACCCATGCTATTGGAAGCTGTAAAAGGACTTGATCTCCTGGAACGGGAGGGGCTTTGAGGAGAGGCAGAGATCTCCCAAAGGCAGATCAAGGGGTCCCTGTAGTAGCGGAACCTTGACAGTCCCACAAATAGCATGTCTCTTGGTGCTAGAGGCTCTGGGAATTGTGCTGTGGTGAGAAAATCCTTAAGGTCTTTGTCAGTTTTTAGCATGTGTCTCCATTTGTGTTCCCAAATAGATTTGACCTCAAACCCACATTTTTTCAAGAAGTGGGCCTCCTTCTCAGTAGCATTGTAAAGAAACTCAAAGGATGTCCTTGTTACAGGACTTAGATCCCCTAGCTTGTAGCATTGTACACATCTATGCCAATAGCACCTGTTAAATTCAAAAGTGATCTTATTATCTATGAAGGCATAGCTGTCCAGAAAATAAGAACTGACCTTGACTTCTCCACTCTTTAAGGTGTGGCAAATGTAGATGTTTTCTCTGTGTTCAATGTACATCAACCAGTGGTTCAAAGCGGTTGAATACCATTTTGTCTGCCTGTGATAGTAATCTGGGAGAGGCATAGCTACCTTCCCTTGCTGCAGAAAACAAAAAATGGTACATTTGTAGACAGACACTTGCTAAAGTGAGATGCTGAAAGGGGTCTACATCTCTTGCAGAAACGAAGAGTCAATTCATCCCCTCCTCTACAACATATTCAAACTTTGTCATGGCCATGATCTCGTGCCTGTATGTGGTACATGTGTTTTCCAGAATTTTAACATCATGTTTACAATAATACGCCAACTCTGTCTGTAAATCAAAGGTCTTTGCATTGTTCATCTCATACCATTTTAAAAATACAGTTTTATCTCTAGGCATCATGTAATCTGCGCCATAGAATTTTACATAGGACTGACTTAAGTTTGATTTTCAGATGTGTTAAAAAAAATGTGGAAAGTGACCCATAGATGTTTACAAAGTGCCCATTAAGAAGGTGATTAAGAGAACTGATAAATTTTATTTTTAGATTTTTCACTGTGACAGACATCAGCTTTCCCCCCTTGAGTTCAGGGTCAAGTGATATGGTAATTTAGGGCACTATTTTGCAGCGGTTCTGGTCCTGTTTGGCTGAACATTCCCAGAAAGTAATGCCAGAGGACTGTTGCTCGGCTGTTGGCTTATGGAGTTCTCAGGGCTTATGTCCCTTGTAGCTTTTAACATCTACATGCAACCACTGGCAGAGGTCATCTGGAGTTTTGGGGTTGGTTCTCATCACTATGCTGATGATAATCGGCTCTATCTCTCTTTCAACTGATGCCAAGGAGGCTGTGGAAGTCCTGAACTGTTGTCTGCATGTGGTAACAGATTGTGTTATGACAGATAATTTTGGGCGTTAGATCCCCTTATAGAGGAGAGACTAACCCCACACTCTCATGAAAGGTTTGGGATCTTTGGCTGGGGTAAAGACGCACGCAGCTGGGTGAAGTGTGCGCTTTACCTTTTAACACTAAACACAGACGCACACACACTGATGTCAAAAACAGAGTGGTTTACTAAAGTTGAAATATAGAGCAGGTACAGCATCTTACTCTTGGTGATACAATAAAACCAATGGTTTCAAGCAGCAGAATACCCCAATGCTATTGTTCAAGCATACTCTATATTCTTGGAGAGGAAAGCGTAAGAGATCACTTAATGCTAGCGCTATATCAGTGACATAAGCGGAGTAGCAGCACTAGATACTGCCCAATAGCATGTACTTTCTTTACATTGTTTAAATTTAAGAACGAAAGAAAACAAAGGTACTGAAAACTGTTAACACACCAATTAATTGTAGCAACCCAAAGAAATGTGTATGATATACTGACAACTACTCATCTATTTCAAGAGAGTTCAGTTTGTTGGGACAGCTTCAGTTTTGCTGTCACTGTTTATTAGTTCCATTTCACTCTGAGACATAAATGTATTTCAATGACATATGTATTCTCTCACATATTTGTTAGGTATAATCACCTGAAAATATTAATTAAAACTTTGAAATGCCAAGCTTGCCTAACATTATATTTACAATTGGCATACATTCATTTTTACTAATGAAATAATGAAACGGCAAATTTTCTGCAGAAAAATAAAGCACTAGAAAAGTTTCCACCCCACATCACTGCTTGGGACCTAAGCCAATGTAAACATTTTTCAACCCCTCTGTAAGCTGTCAGGGGCTTCAAACAGAGGACTCTGGCAGAACAGCACAGGCACTTGACTCCCTGAGCCACCAGGCAGTATTCAGGCAGAGGAAGCTTCTGGCCTGATCATTCCTGCACTGCAGGTCCACCCCTCTAATGACCAGGTGGTGCTACTTCGGCTTTGTCAGACAACCAGAGCAAGTGGCCCAGCAAACCAGTAGAGGCCTGGCTAGCGCTATATAGCTGCAGCCCCAACCTTGGTTCCTCAGTCTGAACTTGTCTGTGTGCGAAGTTACTAAATGAACTCCTGCTTTGCCATGACCTTGCCTCACCACCACCTATCATAGAATCATAGAACCATAGAAAAGTAAAGTTGGAAGGAGCCTATAAGGCCATCAAGTCCAACCCCCTGCGCAACGCAGGAATCCAAGTCAAAACATCCCTGACAGATGGCTGTCCAGCTGCACTATTATTATTATTATTATTATTATTATTATTATTATTATTATTTCAATTTCTATACCGCCGGACCTTGAATGCCTCCAGAGTGGGAGAGCCCACCACCTCCCTTGGTAGTTGGTTCCATTGTCTTATTGCTCTAACAGTCAGGAAATTTATCCTGATGTTTAGGTGGAATCTGGGTTCCTGTAACTTGAGCCCATTATTCCGTGTCCTACAAACTGGGATGATTGAGAAGAGATCCTGGCCTTCCTCTTTGTGACAACCCTTCAAGTAGTGGAAGAGTGCGATCATATCTCCCCTCAGTCTCCTCTTCTGAAGGCTAAACATGCCCAGTTCTTTCAGTCTCTCCTCATAGGGCCTTGTTTCCAGTCCCTTTATCATCTTTGTTGCCCTCCTTTGAACCCTTTCCAGTTTGTCTACATCCCTCTTAAAGTGTGGTGCCCAGAACTGGACACAGTACTCAAGATGAAGCCTAACCAGTGCTGAGTAAAGGGGAATTATCACTTCCCGCGATTTGGAAGCTATACTTCTATTAATGCAGCCCTAAATAGCATTTGCCTTCTTTGCAGCCACATCACATTGCTGGCTCATATTCAGTTTGTGATCAACAATTCCACGATCCTTCTCACTTGTAGTATTGTTGAGCCAAGTGTCCCCCATTCTGTAACTCTGCATTTGGTTTCCTTTCCCTAGGTGCAACACATTTCCTTGGAAAACCCATTGTGCTAGCATATGTTATTGGCATTGTGCTAGAGGTCGTTTATGCTAACGCTATGTTAATGGCCTAAGCAGAGCAACAGTATTGGCTGCTACCCAATGTCTTTAATTTTTTTGCAACTATTCTAATAAAAAAGTCTACATCATATAACATTTATATCACATTAAGTGTTCTTTCATTTCCCCCCTCAAATATTTCAGTCAAATACTTGTGGTGTATTGGGACAAAAAAAAATAACATGGGTTACCTTTTTTTTTTAGCTTTGCTTACTAAATACAAGTAAAATAATACGCTCAATTAGATCTCTTTAGGGAAGGGGTTGGCAACTTGTGGCCCTCCAGATGTTTTGGCCTACAGTTCCCATTATCTCTAGTCAGCGTAGCCAATGGTAAGGGATGATGGGAGTTATAGGCCAAAACATTTGGAGGCCCCCCCCCCCCCCGTTCTTGGGCATCAGAATATTTTCTGATGCAATCTGAAAATTTTACTATGCAAATTGACTTACCGGTAACTTGCATTGCAAAATTTTCTGATACCAACGGAAAACTTTCCTTTGCAAATGACATATGCAAATTACACAGATAAATTTTTTTAAAACCCCACACTAGGGATGTGTGCAGAACTCGATCAGGGTGGTGGAGGAAGCGGGGTGAACTATCCTTTGAAGTCCATAAGTTGTATCCCTTCTCATATTAGATTTAGGGGCTGGAATCCAAAGAGCTACTTCAGGTGTGCCCAATGTCTTATTTTTATTTATTTATTTATTATATTTATACCCTGCCTTTTTTCCTGCAAGGAACCCAAGGCGGCTTACATAATCCTCCTCCTCTTCCTCTCCATTTTATCCTCACAACAACCCTGTGAGTTAGGTTAGGCTGAGAGTCAGTGACTGGCCCAAAGTCACCCAGTGAGTTTCATGGCCGAGCGGGGATTAGAACCCGGATCTCCCGAGTCCCAGTCCAACACTCTCACCACTACGCCACACTGGCTTGGACATGCCCAGTGAGAATTTTGACTTTTTGAACAGCAGACCTCCATTCACTTTAGGGCAGGGATGGGCAACCTCAGGTGGTCAGGGAGCCAATGTCCACCCCATGAATCCCCTTGGGGGCTGCACTTCTGTGCTGCCAAACAAGCTAAATTTGGCACTTTTCAGTCTCTGTAGCAGTTTTCCACCAAATTTTGGCAGCAAATTGCTATTCTCCCCCTGCCCCTATTGCCACCAAATTTCAGTATCACAAGACGGAAGCAGGTGCCACACTCAAGGCCCTGGGGGGCTGTGTATTGCCCACCCCTGCTTTAGGTGAAATTGTTGGAAAAAAATCCTTTTAGTTGCCATGTGACATATGAACCGCTATTTGAGAAATATAAGCCCAAAGCCCCCTTGTGCAGGCAGAACTAGTTGCACTGTTCTTTAGATCCTGGCATATGTGTGTTTTCGCCTTTTGCTATTCATCTGCAAAGCAAAATTTGTTTGAATTCCTAGACTGGCTTAACTTTTCAGCATATAAGCAGTACTAATCTTCTACAGCAGAGGGAGTGCTTCCATTAACCTTGACAGATTTGGCTTGCTTGGGATGACTTAGCATGTTGTATTTCCTATGCAGAATTGAGTTTCACCTTAAATATAGTTTAATGTGTAGTAAAATTGTGTTTTAGATGTATAGTGGGATTTACTAGAATATCAGCCTCACAAGGTTTTATTCTTTTTAACAATTTTTGTAAATGAAAATGATTATAATCCCATCTTCTGTCTTCAGTGGAAATTTATTTAATGTCTTCTTTAATGAGTGGAATATGCAAAGATTGGGAGTGTGGATGAATTCTATAATTTTTTAACCTGTTCAAAAATAGAATTTTATGAGGTGTAGCCTATCCTAGAATTCTATTTTACTATTACTAATGAACTCCGTAGGCTTTCTGGAAAGGGTTCAGTTTTGTTGGAACCCATAGTCTGTCTTTCAGTCCAAATTGTGTTGGTGTATAATACCTCTCCTCAGGCCTTCAGAATACAGAAAAATGTAGTAAGGATAAATTTTAATCAACCCTCTTCTTTTTTTTAATTCATAGAATGGCTAAACACCTTAAGCCTCTCCTCTTGAGGCTCAAATTTGATTTTTTAAATGCTTCACTAATGGGTTGTTACACATTTATATTGTGCAGTCCAATTTTGTATAGTGCTTTACAAAGTGCAAGAGAACATGCCGCTTACACTCAACAGACAATAGAGGAAGGGGAAGAAAGTGGAGGCAGATATAAACTTAGTTCAGATACATATACGTATGCTTAAATATTGCTTTCCTTAAGTCCCCCCCCCATCTTGAAGTAGTAGAATGTTCTGCCCTGCTCTCCTTCACTTCCTTACCTGTTTTAACAGGTAAGGAAAGTTTTAACAAATAGTATGAGATGGCTGTCTGCTATGGTCAGGGATTTTGTCTCCCTTCTAATCTTTTAATATTAAACTTTGCATGTTGAATATAAATAATTACAAATATCATTTATTAGCTGTAATACCTGAAAAGCAATGGTAGCCATAAAATGTGATGTTTTCATTAATTTAATATTTGTTTCTGAACTGCTTTTTGGAAGTAACAGTAATGCATCTCTTTGACTTTCAGGCTGTTTTTGAGTACATTTACTCTTGCAGTTTCAGCTGGTGCTGTTCTTCTTCTGCCTTTTTCAATTATCAGCAATGAGATCCTGCTCTCTTTTCCACAAAGCTACTATATTCAGTGGTTAAATGGCTCTCTAATTCATGGTTAGTATTAATGTAATTTAATATTGGTACTTGAACTATAGCACAACATTCTCATTAAATATACAATCTGTGCATCCAGTCAGAACCATAAGGGACCACAGAGTATCCTAGGGAGGATTTTTCCATCCTAAGTAGGAAATTCAGTAAACCAGATGGGTATCTACTTATCAACTTGAAATTCTCTTATCTCCTAGGGGCTTGTCAAAACCTGGGCTTGTATATCTTTTGGAATTGGTTTTTTTTTTAAAAAAAAAATACAAACTGGCTTTTTTGAGAAGCAGTAGGGTAGAATAATTAGCATATTGTTTCCACCTTGAGTCTTTGGGACAGGGTATGCTATAAGCCTGGTTAAATGAATAAACAGCAGTTCTAATGCATATGTGCGTTAACTATTTTTGGACTGAAATCCTTATAATGCTGAAAGAAGTTGAAGCTCTTTCCCAGAGGATCCTCAGTGATCCACACTGGATTTCTGGGGTGCTGCTTCATCATTCTGGTTTCATGTGGGAAGAAGGAAGCTCAGGAAAAGCTGCTGCTTTGTTCCAATGATAGGTTCCTGTGTGGTTTTATGAGGAGGTCAGAAGTGTCCTGCTGTATCCCAGATTTCCCAGGCGTTTCAGGTGTAATGCCTGATGTATGGTGATGTATATAAGGGTACTTCAGGTTGCAGTGTGAAAGTAAGATTATTTTGCTGGTCATGGAAAGCAGGAACTGTTCAGTTCCCTTGCCTCGAAGATGAGAGAGGTAGTGTTGTACAGTAGTTAGAGTGTTGGATTAGGATTAGGAAGACCAAATCCCTGTTTAGCCCAACCTATAGCTTCCATGATGGTTGTGAGGATAAAACGGGTGTGGGTTGGGTGTATCCTGCCTTAAGCTTCTTGAAAGAAAAGTGGGATATAAATGTAATAAATACATGAGTGGCTTGTAAAGAATAGTGTCTAATTATTTTCCCCGGAACCCTGGCATACCGTGACATGTTTTTGCAGACCAAAGCAGTAACCTTTTAAAGTGAAAAAACATTAATTTTAAAACATGTCAAACACTGTTTAAATTTGGCTCAGTTTCAAAACTATGTAGAAGAAGTGAAGAATAGTTAACAAATCATGAAAGTGAACTTCTCAAATGTGAGGATTTTGCTTTCGCTATCTCATGTGTGTCCAGCAGATGGGGATAGAATATAGTGCAAACTCCACATGCACACAGCACAGGACTTGCTTTCTGTTCTACAAAGTACTGTAGGCAAGGGTGAGGCTTTATCAGACTTGGTAAAATACTTAATTGCCTATTTCTTATATTTAAATGCTTTAACACTCAGATTGTATCAGAGTTAGGCTGGCAAGGATAGTGTGGTTGATAATAAAACCCATCATGCATTGTAGTTTCTTTCATCCGCCATATAAGTATTTAGGGTGTGGTTGTTCTGTACACTCAGCCAATCCTCGCCCCATATTTTCTTCTAGTATTATACCCTCTCTTCTGGTGTTAAAAGGTTACTGGTTGTGGACTGCTTATGCTTCATATACAGATGTGCAAGTCCTTTCAAAAGTATTTATGAAAATAAAAAGCATAGGAGAACAACTAGGTTGTGCAAAACAGATTACACATGCAGAACAGATTCTTGGGATATAATTTGAATTTTTCTTATGCTTGCCTCAGAATCCCTTCTTAGGACAAGAGGACTGAGCTTTGAAAGAATAAGATTGAGTTTTCATATTGTACCTGCAGTAATGTTTAGAGAACTAGACGTGGCATGTAACTGAGCGACTTAAGATGCCAATCTAGCTTTTAAGCTAACCTTACCCAGCTTGGTGCCCTCCATTGGCCATGCTGGCTGGGGATGATGGGAGTTGTAGTCCAACATATCTGGATGGCACCAGGTTGAGGAAGGTTGATCTAGCCAATTGGGGATCTTGCAACCACCATAGTGATGTCACACCCCATACAGCCAATCAGATTTAGCTACATGACAGATGAGAAGCCAAATCAGAGTGAAGACAATGGTTCCTGTCCTCATTTTGAATATGTGAACATTCCCCCCACCCCCAATGTACCCCCTTTTCATCTTTGGTAAACTTAAATCACTAGAAGTAATTGAACATGTCACTGTGCTTGAATGAAAGTATTGTGGAAAAGTACTCCTTCAGAATCCTCTAATGCCATCAATTAGTGATAGAATACTTATTTTATTATGCTTTAAAGATTCTGCTGTCTTCACAGGTAACATGTATTCTTTTTCTTTTGTTTAGGTTTATGGAATCTTGCTTCCCTCTTTTCCAATCTTTGTTTGTTTGTATTGATGCCATTTGCTTTCTTCTTTCTGGAGTCAGAAGGCTTTGCTGGTTTAAAAAAGGTGCGTGAATATTAAATATACCGTATGTGAATATGATGCGAAAAATACTGTGATCGCCCAGAAAAGCTGTATTTACAAAACTAATGGTCAGCTTTTAAAATCTATGCTAAATCCATTTGATATGTGCTAAATGATTATAGTAATTGGTTTTGGCAATAACTATATGTGTAAGTAGACAATTAAAAAAGTAATACATTAGCAGGAAAACTTGGTCTGCATTCAAGCTAGTCCTCTTATGAGTTAGTTTCAATAACATTGTTATTGCTATAAAAAAGGATAGTATGCACATTTTGTAGGAGAGAAGCAAGATGGACAGAATGGTATCTGTAACATGCATCGATAATTTCTTAAACTAATGTTTAAACCTGGTTTATTAAATACCAAGAGCATTCAGTGTTGAATGTGCCTTAACCCGTATAGCTAGTATGTGATGCGTTTGCAACCAATATTTAATTTGACCAAAATTTGGCATCAGGCTTACTTTGGCTCTGCCTTCCTTGCCCAAGTATGTGTTTAACCTTGCCAACTATACTACCCTGTTCTTACAGAAATCTTGCCTGTTCCACAGTTGCTATGCTTGCACATAAGATAAGCCAGGTTGGCTGGCTTATCCTGCTTTACTGTGAATGAGCAACTTGCATGCAGGTAAAACTAACCAGGAAAAATTAGCTTATCATGATATCAGAACCCAGGCTCCTAGTTTGTTGCTCCCAAGCAAACCAAGATTTGTAAGCCAACAACTAACCAGTTTTGATATTGTGAGGCCCATTTTCACAGCACATCGATTCACCCAGTGTAGTAGTCGGCCGTGGCAGAATGTTTATGAGAACATACACAACTGGTTCAAATGTGCCATTTGTTTCCCAGTGATTCTGTAAGCGGTATAAAAATACTGTAAATCGTCATCGTCGTCATCATCTATCTAATATCTGCATTGCTCTTCACAGAATTCTTAAGGGACAGGTGGTGGGATGTGTGAAAATTTACATACTATATCTGCACAAGAGTTTTTCTATCCAAAAACAAGCTCTGTGTGTGTGTGTGTGTGTGTATGTATACATTCCGGAAAAAACAAATGAGAAGGCTCCAATCACAAGAAGCAAAGGGGAGGAGACCTCAAGGTACATAGTAAAAGATTATTAAGCCCAATACATTTCAAAATAAATTCTCCTTCAGGAAGCACTGTAGACATAAATATATAACTTAATGGCAAAACTTTACACACTCTAATATAAAGAATGAGGGATGGAATAACTAAATTACTTGTAATTCTGGTAAGTTCCCATTGAAATATTAAAATATAAACAGGAATTCAAAAAACAAAGATATCAAATCACTCGGCCTGTTCTCACATCACGGCAATAAATTATGTGTTAATTAATCCACAATATACGGGGATCCATGGAGTGTGTGAAGCATGCACAAGTCATTTCCGGTTTGCATAAACAACCTACGAATGTCCCGTTCATAGGTTGTTAGCATAACATCCAAACCCAGATACTCTGGCTTGTTTATGGGTTAGTCAACCCTGAGTTAATACCTAACAACAAATCGTATTTTATTATGTAGTTTTATTATTGGTTTTATTTTTGCTTTTACTATGCATGTTGCCTTGAGAACGTTGGCTATGGGGCAACTCATAAATTAAATAAATGATTGAATAATGTGACCCAAACGTATCGAAAAAACAAAGCCACTCAAAACTGCACCATTAAAAAGGATGGGAAATGGTGCACATGTATCATGTACAAATGTGTGTAATTAGATTCAGTAAATTAAAGGAAGTATTTTTTGAAGAATCTGTCTTTCAATGTGTATTAAAAATGTATAAACTTGGGTCATCATCCAGTTATAGACATATTAGTTGACCAGTCATTTTAGTCAGTTAATTAAGTAATCAGTCTCGATTAAATTTCTGTATGGGTAAAAATAATTGCTTTGAAGCAAGAAGCATGCTTCCTTTATTTTTAGATGAACACCTGTTATAGCAAGCATCATTTTAGAAGAGGTCTTCTCTCCTATGTGAAAGAAAAGGTGAATGTCTCTTAGGTACTCCCAAATTTGGTGGTCTCCTGATACTTAATGGAAGGCAATGAGTGCCTTTAAGGACTTCAAACTATCTAGATTTATCCCTCATCCACACACACATTAATAGTTCAGAAATCCAAAATCTTGCACATATGTTCTTTTAGGCTGACTGCTTTCTGGCTTGCTCCTTTTTGTTATTTAGTGAAAGCGGTTAATACAATGGTCAAAAATGATTCAGCGACTGACGAATATAGTCAGTCTTCCTGAAAACATAATACACTTGGTAAGGTGGTATTTTGTTAAAGGAAGCTCTTTATATGCTGTGAGAAAATGTAAAACAATGAGGTTTGGCGCAGGGACTTACCGTAATTCTTTTGGAGAGTGCTTAGTAAATTGAAAGCCAGGTTTGGGTGGTGATATTCATGTATGTCAACTCTTTGAGGGAAAGTATCACTAAGCATTGCATATCTTCTGCAAGTGAATTCTACTTATAGGGAAGATATAATTAATTCTAAAGCTATATCTATTGAAAGTGTCTCAAATTTTTATCTGTAGGTAGGACTTCAGTCTGGTTTGCATGTAATGCTTATTCATGGGTTGTTTAACCCATGAATTGGTGGGGCTGCGCTGGATTGAGTGTGCTGCCTCCTGCACACTTGCCACTTCCACTTTGCATTTGATTTCATAAACAACCCAGGACCACCCTGTTCCTGGGTTGTTTGATGCAATGTGCATCAGACTCTGGGTTCTTGAGAGATAAACAACCCAGAGTTTCAACTGAACAATAAACCATGGGTTAAAACTCTGTTTGCCTGCCTTCTAGTGAATCAACTTCTCCCCCCCTGCCCCACCTTCTATTGTTGATTTTAAACATGGTTGTTAATTATCTCCACAGTAGCATTGGCCTGCTGCTGCTGCTGCTATCATCATCATCATCATCATCCCTACAAGTGTAATATATCGTATAGCAAATTGTGGTATAACTTCCTACTACAAAGCTGGTGTTGGCAATGTTTATGCCAAAGAGACTAGTATTTTCTACTTTTAAATAGGATTAATTTCTCCCACCACCCACCACACTTAGGTGCTTACAAATATATTGTGGGTTTTTCATTCTAATTGATGGCATTCATTGTCTATGGCATATGGCTCCTCTGGTAAGCTCCCATTGATTCCCTTGGGCAAAAGTTTTTTTAAAAGCACTTGCATATTACACAGAGATACAGATACGGAAATTGGCCACTCACCACGGATGGATGCAGTGCTTTTCTGAAACTGAACTAAACATGATTCTCTGTCTAGGGTTTTAATTAAACCATTCTGTTAATTCAGACAGGATATTTTAGGCCTAAGGGGGTTAACTTGGTGCCCTTTTAAAAAGGGGCTTAAATGGCCTTTTTCCTTAGTCCACTGTTTAATTTTTTTATTGGGTCTGCAGTTTTCTCCATGTTCTTTAAATTGTAAATCTAAATAGATCAATCTTCACTCTGAATGTTGTACTCATGTCCCTTGTTAACTGTCTTGGAATTTATTGTAGCCTTGATGGTTAACAACAACCTTGATGGTTTCAGTTACCCAAATAATTTTACTTTGGCTTATTTTTAAGAATTCATCCTTTTACTTATTCAGGCACCCAACATGATACACAAAGCATAACATCACATAATGTATGTAAACAGGGGCAACATAATGCATTTCTTCTATTTTCAGTGCTAATTTATTTACATTTTATCTGAGGACATTTTCTTCATCTACCGCAAGGCTTTTTTAAAGCTGATGCTTCAGCTGATCTTGTTTGAAAGAGTCTGCCTGCCTATTATGTGAAATGGCAGCTTCTTGATGTCCTTGGGTAGGAGTCAAGATGCACTTTTCTGTGCAGAAGGGGCTGTTTTATATCTTGTGCAGGAGCATTGGGTCAGTAAAGTGGAGCCAAGTCAAAGATATTCTTCTGCTTGTGCAAGAGCTTATGCAAGCACAAGCATGCTGGGCATGATGGGAGTTATAGTCAGCATATCTGGAGGGTGCCAGGTTGGAGAAGGTTGCCCTAAACCCATGGTCCAAAGAACTGTGCAACTAGTTCCTTGATCCTAAGGAGTATTAGACATGTTCTTCTCAAATAGCACCACTACACGTACACTATGCTGTGTGGAACATGGATTTTGAAAACTCCCCTCAGTTTTAAAAATAGTTTGTGACAAGCCATACCTGCAACAAAATGTTGCAGTTTATCCTCACCCCTTAACAGGATTGCTCCTATTCAGGGTTCCAGCCAGTTGTGCATTCTTCCAGGATGCTATTAACTTGTTCAAGTAGGCCAATTCAACCCCACCCACCCATCCCATTTTTAAATTCCACTTGTCTACCTACCACAAACCTATTGTATTGGCCGAAGTAGCTCTTTGGATCCCAGCCTATATATTGAAAGCTTGCTTGTCAGTGTATACAAGAAGGCTATTGGTTCAATTGCTGTATGTACTTAGTTGCAAGATAGTTGTACAGGCAGTCATAGAATCATAGAATCATAGAAAAGTAGAGTTGGAAGGGTCCTACAAGGCCATCGAGTCCAACCCCCTGCTCAATGCAGGAATCCAGGTCAAAGCATCCCTGACAGATGGCCGTCCAGCTTCACCTTGAATGCCTCCAGAGTGGGAGAGCTCACCACCTCCCTAGGTAATTGGTTCCATTGTCTTATTACTCTAACAGTCAGGAAATTTATCCTGATGTTTAGGTGGAATCTGGGTTCCTGTAACTTGAGCCCATTATTCCGTGTCCTGCAAACTGGGATGATTGAGAAGAGATCCTGACCCTCCTCTTTGTGACAACCCTTCAAGTAGTGGAAGAGTGCGATCATATCTCCCCTCAGTCTCCTCTTCTGAAGGTACAACATGCCCAGTTCTTTCAGTCTCCCCTCATAGGGTCTTGTTTCCAGTCCCTTTATCATCTTTGTTGCCCTCCTTTGAACCCTTTCTAGTTTGTCTACATCCTTCTTAAAGTGTGGTGCCCAGAACTGGACGCAGTACTCAAAATGAAGCCTAACCAGTGCTGAGTAAAGGGGAATTATCACTTCACACGATTTGGAAGCTATACTTCTATTAATGCAGCCCTAAATAGCATTTGCCTTCTTTGCAGCCACATCGCGTTGCTGATTCATATTCAGTTTGTGATCTACCACAATTCCAAGATCCTACTCATTTGTAGTATTGTTGAGCCAAGTGTCCCCCATTCTGTAACTGTGCATTTGGTTTCCTTTCCCTAGGTGCATCACTTGGCATTTATCCCTATTAAATTTCATTCTGTTGTTTTCAGCCCAGTGCTCCAGCCTATTGAGATTGCTTTGAATTTTGTTTCTGTCTTCCAGAGTATTAGCTGTTCCACCCAGCTTTGTGTCATTGGCAAATTTGATAAGCATTCCCTGCACCTTCTCATCCAAGTCATTAATAAAAATGTTGAAGAGCACTGGGCCCAGGACCAAGCCCTGTGGTACCCTGCTCATTACCTCTCCCCAGTTTGAGAAGGAACCATTGATAAGCACTCTTTGAGTCTGATTCTGTAGCCAGTTGTCGATCCGCCTGATAGTTGTTTCATCCAGCCCACTTTTAGCTAGCATGCTAATCAGGATGTCATGAGGCACTTTGTCGAAAGCTTTGCTGAAGTCCAGATATATTATGTCCACAGCATTCCCACAGTCCACAAGGGAGGTTACCCGATCAAAAAATGAGTTCAGGTTAGTCTGGCAGGATTTGTTCTTGACAAATCCATGCTGGCTTCTAGTAATCACTGTATTGTTTTCAAGGTGCTTGCAGACTGACTTCTTTATACAGTAATACCTTGGATTGCAAGTAACTTGGTCTGAGAGCGTTTTGCAAGACAAGCAAATTTTTTTAAAAAAATTTGACTTGATAAATGAGCAAGGTCTTGCAAGACAAGTGTAGGGATGTAACCGCTTGCCGCTCATGCCCGCCAGAGACTCGCTTTGATATAATAGTGTTTTGGATTACAAGCACGGTTCCGGAACGAATTATGCTTGCAATCCAAGGTATTACTGTAATCTGCTCCAAAATTTTCCCAGGGATTGATGTTAGACTGACTGGTCTATAGTTCCCAGGTTCCTCCTCCTTGCCCTTTTTGAAGATAGGAACAACATTTGCCCTCCTCCAGTCATCTGGCACTTCACCTGTCCTCCATGATTTCTCAAAGATAATAGACAGTGGTTCTGAGAGTTCTTCTGCCAGTTCCTTTATTACTCTAGGATGCAGTTCGTCAGGCCCTGGAGATTTAAACTCATTCAAAGTAATCAGGTGTTCCTTGACCATTTGCCTATCAATCTCAAGCTGCAATCCTGCCCTTTCAGTCTACACTTCAGGTTTGCCAGGGACATAAACTCTCTTTTGGGAGAAGATCGAGCCGAAGTAGGAATTGAACATTTCTGCCTTTTCTCTGTCTTCTGTTATCAATTTGCCATCCTCACTGCATAGTTGAACCACCATTTTTTTCCTCTGTCTTTTACTATGCATGTATCTGAAGAAAGCTTTCTTGTTGTTTTTAGCATCTCTGGCTAGCCTCAGCTCATTCTCTGCTTTAGCCTTCCTGACACTATTCCTGCAGTTCTGTGCTACCTGCCCGTACTCTTCCCTTGTAGCCTGGCCTTCCTTCCACTTCCTATATGTGTCCTTTTTTGTTTTCAGGTCATTTCTGAGTTTTTTGTGAAGCCACATTGGCTTCTTCTGTTGCCCTCTGCCTCTTTTCCTTGTTGGAATTGTTTGCCATTGTGCTTTTAGAATTTCCTTTTTTAAAAACTCCCACCCCTCCTGGGCTCCTTTTCTCATTAGAGTCGCTTGTCATGGAACCTTACTTATCATTGTTCTGAGTTTATTAAAATTGGGTTTCCTAAAATCCAGGGTACGCGTTTGGCTATACTCAGCTTTTGCTTCCTTTAGAATCAAGAACTCAAGTATAACATGGTCACTTTCCCCCAGAGTTCCCGAAATTGCCACTTTATCCACTAAGTCGTCTCTGTTGGTTAGTAACAGTCCCCAGGTTGCAAACAAGTTCCGTTCTTAAGAATGTCTTTAAGTCGAATTTGTAAGTAAGTCAGAACAACATAATGTTGTATACATTAAAATCAGCATTTACGCAAATTGCATAAATTACGCAAATTGCGTAGTATACTACGCTATGTACTCTATGTAAACGACGTAGCACTGGGGAACTCAGAAGTCCGTTCTTAAGTATCGGTTGTCTGTAAGTCAGACATTCTTAACTCGGGGACTGCCTGTATTCATAACCTAGCTTTGAGATATTAACAAAAGCATTATAGTACAGTATTTTGGAGGCAGAGTGTTTCTGAAGAGGCAGAACTTGTATTTTATCAGAATGCCAAATTTGAAACATAAATATTACAAAATCATAAATCTTGATTTTGAAAAGTTTTATAACTTGCTTTTACCTTAATATTGATTTCTTGTTCCTGAAGTTGTGGCATAAAATTTACCATGAGCGACAGCTACATCCTGACCAATTATGCAAAGCATCCAGACATCTCAATGTTTGGAACACAGCACAAACGTCTGTGGATTAAGAGGTTAACTCTGAGAACATCAAAAGAGAGTGCTTGATAATAAAAGCAAATGGTAGAAAAATTTGAGGTAACTTCCTTGCTTAATTAATTAGGTAGGCCAGGTGGAAGTGAAGAGGCCAGTGTGGGTGCTCAGAATATCTATAAAGCTGAGCAACATGACAGCACAATAGAGGAGGAACAAAGATTGTTTTAATATACTTCTATCCTGTGTCACAGTTTGAAATTGTCCTGGTTTATGTCCCTTTTGGCAAACTTACATAAAAGTGACCGTGTACTGTATTTTATGACCAGATGACTTTCCCCCCCTTGTGGCTAATTTGTATCAGACCCCCAATATTAAAGAGACACAGAAATGAGTAGGAAGTCTAAGCCACTATGTCTCAAGGACGCTTCATTGCATTCTTTCATTATTTTTTGCTCGTTTTTGCCACTGATCATCCATAAATTGTTGGAAATAAGTGATTAAGGAAGTGCTGCTTAGCGTTAGTGGCACATGGATGTTCTTGGTGAGGCTTTTTTTTTTTTGTGGGTGAAAGGAAATCAAGCGCTGCACAAGCAAAAAGGAAGACTCCTGCTGGGAACCTTTCAAGGAAATTTAACTTGCATAATGTTTTGATCTTGGTGTTTGTTACAAAAAATAGAGCAATATTTCACCAGCTGTTGTGTGTCAAGTAGTAACCCCATCACCACTTCCATCTCTTTCTCCCCCTGTATAGAATTGTTTTAATAAGGAAACTATGTTTAAAAATAAAACAGGTTAGCCTTATTTTTTAATGTATATGTGATAAACTACTGCCCAAAATATTTATTTGTGGCAGCAGAATGGATCAAGTTACATTAGCATTTTCGTAATTCTACAAAATTGTGTATATCCAGCAATAAGAGACTTGTGTTGCAGTGTACAGCAAATATACAGAAAAGCATTTTAAAAAAATTACTATTAAAATTTTAAGTTCCCTACTTCAGAGTAGTCCCATTATTAGCCATTTTTGCTAAATGGTGGTGAAGAATAATTTACACTGGAATTTCTACCAAAAAATGTGATATAGTTATTCACCTTGCTGATGATTCAAAGGACTATCTTAATTGTTTTTATCAGAATAGTATAATTGGACCTGATATTTAATACAGCATGACTTTTCAGATGATAGTTACTGAGCTGTCTTGGAGTTCATAAACTGTGTTTTTTGAAAGTCTAGCCGTGCCACAAAATAACAGGTCTAGAAATGGATGGAGCAGCCTTACATATTGACTTTGTGGTTGTATTTTGTGGAGGTGGGCGGCAAAGAGAGAATATTATTGGCCCACACCTTTGTATACAGTTTAGTACAAAAGCAACGCTTTAGGTCTTGTTTTCTTGCCACCTTTTTTGACAGACTTTACAAGATTTATTGTATAGATTTTAGAGGAGTATTGTAAGCACACAATCTCATCTGTGAGTGAATATTTGTAAAACATTGCTTAGTAAGGAACAGTTAATTTTAAAATATTTTGCTTTGATAAACATCCTGAAATCACTTTTTGATTAAATTTTATTTCTTAGTAATACTATAACAAAAGAGGGTAATGTTTGCCTGAGGAATTATCTCTTAATTAAAATATGTGTTTTCTTCAAGCAGGGGTTTTCATATTTCCCAGAAAAATAGTTAATGAGAAAGATATTGGAGTTTTATTTGGCAGAAGTGTATTTGCCCGTTTTATGCCTGCTTGAATGTCTGAAGTTGGGATAACCGCAAGCTACTGTGAATATTGGCTCTTCAAATAGTCTCATGGAATGAGGTTAAGTGTGTGTATTTATTTGGCATTTACACTCATATTTATTTGTCTATAAAAATCATTCAGCGCAGACTGACGTTTTAGTGCTCTGATCGCAATGAAATGTTTACTGGTATGTAACTGAATTGTGCTACGTTATATTACAGCCCATTTATTTCATTAGTAGAACCAGAAACAAAAGTTGTTTAATCAGTGACATCAAAGGATATCCAATTTTTTGACATGTGCTAACATCTTAAGTTAACATTTTCTTTAAAACTCAGCACATTTAAAACACAATACTATAACTACTTTGTTTAAGATGGCATCCTCACTGGCTTTAGGATTTTCTTTGCAACTAGTGACTAATGCCTTTTATTAAACATAGCAGGCACCAAGGAGCAGCAGTTATGAAAGATGGATAGGAGATTGTGCAGTACACTGCATTTATTCAATCAATTTGTTAGCTGCCTTTCAACATACAAACTTAATGTAATCATATTAAATATGAACCATTTTAAATAAAACCAGTTTCAATAAAACACAATTTCAAAACATCCATCAGCAGCTAATAACATTAAAGTTTCAATTAAAAGACAAGAGAGAATGAATGAAATTTTAAAACCCTCTTAAAAAGAGGGGAGCCAGTGAGTGTAGTGGTTAGAGCAGTGGTTCCCAACCTTGGGTCCCCAGATGTTGCTGGACTACAGCTCCCAGCATCCCTTGTCATTAGCTATGCTGGCAGGGTATGCTGGTAGCTGTAGTCCAGCAACATCTGGGGACCCAAGCTTGGGAACCACTACGTTAGAGTGTTGGACTGGGACTCGGGAGATCCGGGTTCTATTCCCCACTCGGCCATGAAGCTCACTGGGTGACTTTGGGCCAGTCACCGACTCTCAGGTTAACCTAGCTCATAGGGCTGTTGTGAGAATAAAATGCGGAGGAGGAGAACCATGTAAGTTGCCTTGGGTTCCTTGCAAGAGGAAACAAAAGTGGGATATAAATGTAGTAGTAGTAGGAGTAATAATAAAGCAGCTACAGATGTGGCCAGCTGCCCCGGGAGGGAATTCCGTAGGGTAGGGACCACAACTGAGAGGGTCCCCTTTCTAGTGCCCACCAACTTACTGATCTTGGTGGTCTCTGACGATGATTTTAAAAGTAGGGCCTCCAAAGGTGATCCTAAAATATGGGCAGGCACATACAGGTGTAGGCAGTCCTTCAAATAACCTGGACCTAAACCATTTAGGGCAGCCTTCCCCAACCTGGTGCTGCCCCAGATGTTTTGGACTACAACTTGCTTCATACCTGATCAGTGGCCATACTAGCTGATGGGTGTTGTTATTCAAAACATTTGAGGAGTATCAGGTTGGGAAGGCTGATTAAGGGCTTTAAGGGTCAAAATCAGCACTTTGAATTGGGCTCAGAAATGCACTGGCCAGCAGTGCAGCTGTTGCAGAATTGGTGTGATATGATCTGACTGTCTAGCCTTAAGCAGCTGCATTCTGTACCAGCCAAAGTTTCCAAGTCATCCTCAAAGGCAGCCCTACAAAGAACGCATTACAGTAGTCAAATCTGGATGTAACTGGGGCATACTGGGGCATGCATATCGGAAGCCAGGTCCATTGTCCCTAGATAGGGCTGCAGCTGACATACCAACAAAGTTGGTAAAAGGCACTCCTGGCTACTGCTGCCACCTGTGCTTCCCTAGTTGGTGATGAGCCCAGAAGGATCCTTAAGCGATGAACTTGGGTCTTAAAGGGCGTGCAACCCCATCCAATCCAGTTGAATCCCTCTGTCCAGATCAGCAGAATTCCCCACCCAAGTATTTCCATCTTGCCTGGATTAAACTTCAGTTTGTTCACCCTCTTCCATCCCAAAAGTGCCTACAAGAACCTATTCAGGAGTTCCACACAACCTCACTGGGATTAATAGTGAAAAACTGAGGTAGAGCTGTGTGTCATCCACATATTGGTGACACTGCAGTCTTTCACTGACACCGGAAGTCCTGACACCATGACTCCCCCAAACTTCACCAGTTGTGTTTCTATGTATCAATTCAGTTTATAAACTTGATTTTAAAACTTCTGAGATCATAAAAGTCCCAAATATTGTATCAGATATTAGACTAGATTCCATACTTGTTCGAGAAACCACAGATGAGGAGCATATATGTGACCCCAACCATAATGGCAAATAACAAGCAAGACTTTGATTTCAGATTAATACAACATTCGCTTGTAATGGTACATGTGTTCTGTAGTTTTTATAACTCTGCTAATTCTCAGATTTATAGTACTACAAAGTGGGAGGATAATAAATATTGGTACTGTATGTTTGTGTTTATATTTAGTATATTGCATATGAGTACATGCTGTATTTGCAGGTGTATTAAATATTTATTGTGACACTACATATGCAAATATACAACTTGTAGAGTACTTTTCAACAGTGAAATAGCTTTGCCATGAATACTGTGACTTAATCAACTAGGCTTTCAACGTACACAGAAGAGTCTATGCTAATACAAATATTTGTTTCCATTCAAGAACATTAAGTTTGCAATGTAGTTGAAGACAAATGTTTCCTGTAATAGCATGCCTTTTCTGAATGTTTATCTTAGTGCACGTTTCTTTGTATAGTTTTACACCTGAATCGGTGTTTCAGAATTTAATTGCCTAGATATTTGCTAGATAATTCATACCAGTGGTCTCTTTAAGGGATTTATAATCCAAACCTCTGATTTATAGCAGTTTCTGCATTTAGGGACAGCCCACAATGGAATGGGCAGGTTCACATGTAACACTAAGCCACCCTGCAAATAAGCCTTGGTGGGTTGGTTGTTCGCTGAACAACCCATGGTGTCCCTGACAGACAATCAGGCTTACTGTGGGTTGTTCTCCCCCTTCTTCCACCTCAGTCCTCCAGCTGACTCTGGCACGTATTCCAGTGTCCTTCGCAGCAGAACCTGTATCCGCTTCCATTGCTACCTTCTTTGTTCACTGCTGGTCCCCCCCCCCCCTCCCAGAGCCTCAAAAAAGTGGAATTGGGGTCATATTTTTTTCAGCCCATCAAAATTGCTCATTTTTAAAACATTTTTTTTGTCAGTCCTACACATGTGTGCAAGTGCGCACTTACGGCTATCCGATATGTGTAGTCTTGCCTAGTTAATTCCCTTGTCTGTTTCAGCTGACAAAGGTAAGACAAGGTGAGACTGCATATAGAATAATTTGTGCGCAGTTGCCAGCTGTCATTTGCCTAGCTATCAATTGAAAAGCACTGGTAAACGGGGCGGGGGGGGGGAGAGTGGGGAAAATAGGTGCACTAAAAGGGGGGGCATCACCCACTTAGCAATGTAATCCTCTCAATTTTAATTGTTGAACTGACAGTTCTCAGTGCCCTCCACCTTTTCAACACTTCCCTGGCTCTCTAGCTACTCCAGAAAGGAGAGATACTCCCCCAGTTTATCCAGGTCCCCCCTTTATATGAGGTGGAGTTAATATCTCCCCTTTCTTGAGTAGCTGCAGACTCAGGGAATTATTGAAAAGCTGGAGGGCACTGAGAACTGTCAGTTCAACACTTAAAATCAAGAGGATCACATCGCTAAGGGGGAGATATTACCCCCCACACACACTTTTGGTGCACCTTTTTTTGCCACTTTTCCCCTCTTCACCAGTGCTTTTCCATTGACAGCTAGGCACTTACTTCCTGGCTAATTGTGTGCAAATTAGCCTGTATGCAGTCTGACCTTGTATCAGGTAGCTGTAAGTGTGCCCTTGTGTACCTGCGAAGGACTGAGCCTTAAAAAATGCTCAATTTTCAGGGGCTGAAAAAATAAATATGACCCCAATTGTGCTTTTTTGAAGCTCTGAAAAATAAAAAATAAAGAGCCAAGGAACAAGTGACAGTCCTACCAAAGTGCCATTTTGGCATTGGTGGAAGGGCAGTCACTGGTGAGATTACAAAAGTGAGTGGCAGGGGGGTTTGCCGCTCTTGTCGAGCGGCTCCATAGTCATTCCTCAACAACTCACAATAAAATCACCCTGCCAGGTTCAGATGATGCAACTACCCATCTCAGATCCAACAAACCCTAGAACAAGCCAGCCTGTGGCTTACACTGGCTCAGCTTGTCTGAGCGTGGAAAGCTAAGCAGGGTCAAGCCTGGTTATTACTTGGATGGGAGACCCCTCCTCTAGTTTCCTGCATTGAGCAGGGGGTTGGACTCGATAGCCTTGTAGGCTCCTTCCAACTCTATGATCGATGAAATAAGCCATGGGTTCTCAGGGTGGCTTGTTTGTGAAAAATATGCCACCCTACAGAAACTCTGCTGGGTTCAAATGACATGACAACCCACCATGGCTGGTTACTCATGGTAAGTTGTCATGTTGTACAAACCAGGTCAATGTAACATATAACTCAAGAGTAGGCATCAACAGTGAGATGGAGAAGTCAGAGGAAAAAATGGGATGAGATTTCCAGCATGACTATCTTTCCTTCTTGCCCACAACTGAACTCCTGCCACTGAGATTTTTGAAAAACATTATAGATCAATAATATTAGTTAATTGTATGCATTTGGTTTGTCTCATAACACATTCTGTTGAAATTGTGCACAAACAGGACGGTCTAAAGGCTGGCAATATAACTTGGCTCTTGAGCAATACTTTCTATCTTTAAACCACATTGTGATATATGTAGTTTGGTCTTTCTACTAGTAATCAAACTCTGGTCATCTTGTTAGTAGTGCTAGATTGACAGTTGAGTGATAGCTTAACCCCAAGTTAATACCTACAAAATAATTTATGCTGCCATAGCTCAGTAGTAGAACACATGCTTTGCATGCAAAAGGTCTCAGGTTCAATATTCAGTTCCCAGTATCTCCAGATAAGATACGGAAAGACGGGAAAGACTCCTATTTGAAACCCTGGAGCTATACTTAGCTCAGTACTGAGCTAAATGGATCAATTTTGTCTTGACAGTATAAGGTAGCTTCCTATGTTCCTAGGAATTTAAGCTTCCTCCTTATCCAAATACATTTTCTGGTATATCATCCAATGTTGGCCATAGTCCTGTACTGATTGGATTCCAGGATGATGATGTACATGCTTATTGCAATCTGAATGTCTTGTTGAACTAAAATTAGCAAGCCTCATTTTTTTTTTGTCAAATGAAAATAATGGGCTTGATATATATCTTAAACATACCATGAAAATAAAAATGTTTCCCAGGCTTTCTGGTTGCGTAGAGGCAGTGCCTATAAAAAGTAATGTTGACATACCTTGAAAGAAGTCAAGATGTTCTGTAGTAATTGTGTGTTAAATCTTGAGCTCTGTAGAAACATGTCAGCTTATTGTTCAGCCTCCCCACCCCCCACCCCTTTTGGTTTGTTTTGAGGAGCACACAGTTTTAACTTCATCGATAGTTAATGCAGTTGAACTCTTGCAGTGCTGGTTAATTTTTTAAAAAGTTAATAGAAGGTTTAAGGTGAAGCTCTTTGGAAACTTAAATTGAGTTTAATAATTAATCAGTTTGAATTTTGTAGCCTAATTACTTTGTTTTGCCATGCAAACATTTTAACATCATTAATATGGTATATTGTATTTTAAATTTATGATACTGTGGGTACAAAGGTGTATATGTAGATTTAACAGTAATGCAGGTTAATAACACCAAGCTGACACATAGGATTTGGGTAGCAAACAAAATAAAAATAAGTTTATTTTAATTCTCAAAATCTTAGTTCCAGAAAATAACTTTAAACCTGCCTACACCAAACACTTTGTGATTAATCTGAGTCCCTATAACTCTAAATACTTTCACTCTTCAGACAAGCACTGATTTCTCTCAAAACTCCTGACAGACAAGACATGAATAATCCAACTAACCTAACTCCCCAACTCCCAACTCTCCCCACACTCCAAACACACTACTCGACACTCCCATAACTCAACTACTCTGACATCACTCAAACACTTCTTATATACTCCTCCCCCCACCCTTTCCAAGACATCACAAACCACACCCACTCAGTTCAACATTCTATACTCACTAAACATACTACTGCAGACATACACCAGGGAACTGAATTGTGGGGTTACGCCACAGATGCCTTGTTGGGCCAGATGGAGCTTCGATGCATACACTGCCTACCTCTGCTATAAGCCTGCATTTTCATTTGCCACCTTAATACATCTTAAATGTTTTTCACCTGATTGTTTTAATCTAGCAGAGGTTCGTAGAGTAAATTATGGTATTTGATGTGTAGGTTTAGAGCAGGGCTGAGCAACTTGTGACCCTCCAGATGTTTTGGCCTGTAAGTCCCATTAGCCCTAGCCATCATAGCCAATGGTGAGGGATGATGGGCATTGCGGCCTTCCTGATGTTTTGGCCTACAAGTTGCCCAGCCCTGGTTTAGAGGCACAATACAGGTTGTTTCTGGGCATCCAGTTTTCCCCATAATATAATTATTTGCATAGGCACTGTGAAATGGGACTATAGCACAGCTAGGCTGCCTGAAGAGATCTGGTCCATGATGGACTCTTCTGTTACCATGCTTTCATGCTAGGCCTCTGACGAAAATGTGACAACCATGTTGGACCTCCCCAGATGGCCCTAGTTCCACTGGATTTCATGCATGTGTGACTGCAAAGTTCTGGTTCACAAAACCTCAGGTGGAAATAATTTATCCACTGTGGGGCAGGGGGCCTGTGCATATTATATAAACTGTGATGTGGGCATAGTGGCCAAAAGTTACCTTTTATTCGGTCTTAATTTTTTTAATGTTTCAGTGCTTGCTAATGTATAGATTTAATAGTGTTCTTTTTTTAAAAAATAGTTTTTGTAAATTGGTGAAAACTATAAATGGAGATTGATAAATCTGTTGCTGTGAGAAAATGCTCATTTGACTTAATCCATATTGTTTTGGAGTAAAACCTGGAATACTATTCATATACACTTGTTAGCACTTATACATCTCATTTGCTTAAGGAATGACTCCAAATTGTCGAACTGTCTATTTTGTTTTTTTGTTTTAATGGCTTCATTTACTGGATTCCTGAATACATATAGCACTTGATACTCTGAGTTTGTTTCCGAGTTAGACCATCCATAGACTTTTCTGTGAAAATTCTCTTCTGGAATTTTCTGAAAGTACAAAATCTGAAAAAGTTAAGAGATTGATCCAGTGTCAACAAGGAATTGTCATTAGAAAACGTGCATTCCATGCAGGGAGAGAAACTAGCCTCTAGGTATGAGCTGTAAACACACTTATTCTGAGGCACGTCTTAATGTGTTTAAATTGACATAATAGTAATCCTCTTTAATACAGATTTATTGGGGGAGGAGAGAGGACTTCTTACTTAGTAATTATGTTTTGTGCTTCCTTGCCTCTCATTGCTACAAGATTGTAAAGTCAGCTGCCATTCATAAATGTGCAGCGTTTCCAGCTGGGAAAAACTACGTACTTCACAGACCTGTTCTGTAATAGAATGGCTGTAATCATGAAATGAAACAGCAGACACATGGAAAATGTGGTCTGAAATGTATATGGATTATAAAATTGCTTTTGTGAAAGCGAAGCTAAACTTTTAAAACTTGCAGTCTTTTCCATTGCTGAATTGGCAGTGTATCTCTTAACACTTCTGAGACTTTCAAGTGTATACCCGAGTGTCTGGGACTCAGAAGATTAATGTCAAAAACAACAAGGAAACCCGTTTGATAGAAATAATAATTCAACATGTATTACTTCCTGTGCGGGACAGAAAAAGTTAAATGGAATAGACTATTTACTAGAACTCCACAATCCACCAAGTGGAGCTGGATGCAAAAGGCATACACATTGAATTAAAAAACTTTGAGCCCAGGAATTTGTTTTGAGTACCGGAACTGAGTTCACACAGCCCCATCCATACAAAAATCTATTCCTGGTTCCCCCCTCCCCCTTTCTTCATTTCAACATACAATGGGAGGGCCAGTTTCATTTTTTTGTTAAACAGTTGGAACCTTTGCCAATCTCCTTCAAAACTCCAGATATCTACAAATAGACCCCAATCTACCTTCTGCCCATCCCTGCTCCAGCTTCCTGCGTACAGGCACTGAGTGGGTTTGCACGATCACGTAGGGAGAAAGAAGCCATTGTTGCTTTTTTCCACCCCCCATGTGTTCCGGGGGGATTTGCAGTGTGGCTTGTCATGTCATGTAAACCCAGCCAGGATGGCTTGTTGCCATGGGTAACAACAAGCCACCCAGAACCCTACAACAAGGGACATCTAAAGATAAATAATTTTAAGGATATTTGGGGTCACTTTCTAGATTATGTGTTAATAAAGGGGAAGGGGTGCATGCCTTGTCAGGATATGTTATATTTTTTGAATACGGAATAGTAATTGTTTAATAGGCTGGAAGCATATCAATTGGTCCCTAGGAGGGTGGGGGGTGCACTTTTTGATTTATGATTTATTGTATGATTTATATAGGATAAAATGGAGAGGAGGAGGAGGAGGAGGATTATGTAAGCCGCCTTGGGTTCCTTGCAGGAAAAAAGGCGGGGTATAAATATAATAAATAAATAAATAAATAATGTATGCCGTTTTAGTCCAAATTTTGTGTTATGGTGGTATTTTGTTATATTTTGTCATATTTTGTTTGGGAAAAATAAATAAAATAAAATAAAAACCCTACAACAGCTGTGGGTAACAAGTCACCCTGGCCAGGTTTGCACAATACAAGCGTGATGCTGAGGGTAATTATGCAAATTCCACCGGCATGAGACCAGCATGCGGGGGTGGGGAATAAACCACCATGGCTTATTTTCCCTCCATGATTGTGCAAATTGGGCCTCTTAAGTCAGGGATTCTCAAACTTTCTACCCCTAGGGCCTGCTTGAGAGAACAGAAAATGACTGAGATCTGCCAGTCACAAAATTGTGACAGATTGAGGCAGAGTTTGGCATAAACAGCTCTCAATTACTGATATCATTTTATATTTATATTTAATCCCTCTTGGAAATTGCTAAATTCAGTTCTACAGCTATTTCCTTATAGCAGTAAGTTCCATAGTTAAGCCTTTCTCAAGTTAAGTAAATACATTGGCTCTAGAGGTATCAACACTTAGCCTTCCCATTTCAGGAAGAATTTGCTGATCTAGAGGCTCTATGTCTAGGGTTTTCCACATGGTGCCCACCAGGCTTCCTACCCCTCCTGATTTTAATTTTATTTCTTAAAATTATTTTAAATTATTTTTTTAACTGGGAGATTGCCAAGCTGCAAAGCAAAATGCTACCCTTTATTTGGGATCAAAAGAGTGCTTTTGTATTTTGGAGCTCAGACCCCCTCCCCCATCTCTGCCTTGTACTTAGGTTCTTGGGCTAGTTACTTTTCTATTAGTGTTACCAGTTTGCCTTCTGGGAAATGCGTGTTTTGTGATTGGCCATGCCCACCATGGTAGCCATGCTATGAATGAGAAAGCCCCTCCATGGCAGCATATTGGGCAGCATATTGAGAGAGTGCCCATGGCACTCTCTCAACATTCCAAATGTGCCCACCAACCCAAAAAGTTTAAGGACGACTACTCTAAGTAGAGGAAACTAGTTTATATTGTTCCCCCCCTCCCCAACACATGCCTCTTAAAGTCTTCTTACTCATCTCCTGTGCTTGTACCCTATCCCCAACTTTCAGTTTCTTTTATCCCTCCCTCCTGCTGCTTTTACATTCACTTCCTCTTATAACAGCTAACCTCTCTTATGCACTTCCTCTATTCCCAGTTGTTGCTGTTTTTTAAGTGCTATTAAAAATATTAGCCTGGGTCTCTAACCAGCTCCTGCTGCCACACCTGCCTGTGCAGTGTGTATGTTGCAGCCATGGCATAGGATAGTCAAGCAAATAGACACTGGGCATTGCGACTCACTTGAAGGTTGGCTGAGAGCCACTGGTGGGTCCCAACCCACAGTTTGAGAAACACTGCCCTCCAAGCACAAAATCTTGAGGGGTTGATGCTCTTGGAGGCCAGGGGGTTGCTCAGGCTCTGTCTCAGAGGCAGAGTCCCCTGCCACTTGTGGGGATGGACCTGCAACCATTTCCTCAGAGGGCCCAAGTCCCCTCCTTGGTGTTCTGACATGGGCTGTTCTGGGGTGCTCTTTGTCTCTGGGAGCTCTGGCTCCTCTTCTGAAGAGGATTCCTCCTGTGGGGACATGACAGGCACCAGAGTGCCGCAAAGAACCGCTGGTATGATCCCGTTTTCGGGACCTTGCAGCATTTCTGTGCAGGTGTGGTTGTGGCGTTCATTGTGATGTTTCTGAATAGATGTGTCTGTGTAGCACGGTTTTGCTCCCTTTTATGTCTTTTCATTTCTGGTTGGCGTAGTACAAACATGGATGTTTTCTCCTTATTTTTTTATTTTGATGTCGCAGTACTTGTGCACTTCTGGAAGAAAAGGTTTGTGCACAGGTGAACTGACTCACCTACATGCATGCCCACAGAGGGAGACATGAGAAGGGAAATGGTAGTGGAGGGGTCAGGAGGAAAACTTTGGAAGTGTAATAGATACTGTGAAATTTTGCAGCTCTCTCTATATGTTTGTGCATGTTTTAAATGCAAATGATTTTTCGTTATAGGGGATCAAAGCACGCATTCTGGAAACTCTTGTTATGCTCATTCTTCTTGCACTGCTTATCCTCGGAATAGTGTGGGTGGCTTCAGCTCTCATAGACAATGATGCTGCGAGTATGGAGTCTTTGTATGGTATGGAAGTCTTCATAACATATTCTGTTATTTTTATATGAATAACTAGCTTTAAAAGTCAAGGGGACTTGTATTTGTTACGGTCAATGGTTTTCTTCACTGAAGCTAAAACAACTTGAAAAATATATGTATTCATCAGATAGATTTGTCCATGTCTCATTTTTAAAAAACTGAAGACTGGCAGGTCTTCAGTTGGTTGAGTTTGGTGTTGTTTCAAAAATTCATAGGAGTCATATGGGGTGGGTTAGGATTTTTAAATTTTGTACTGTTTTTAATTGTGTCTTACACTCTGTTTTGTTCTTGTATTTTATTGGACTGTACATCGCTCAGAGTGGCTGGATGACTGGCCGGATGGGCGATTCAAAAATATAATAAATAAATAAATAAATAATATTTTTATTAAGATAGTACCAGAATAATTGCATATTTGAGGCTGATGTTTCATATCAGCTTGGATGCAGTAACGGGCATACTGTATTTTCATATTACTGTTTAGGTTAGACAAAATAGTGCATAAACTGAATCCATGTTACATTTTTACTTTCAGATCTTTGGGAATTCTACCTCCCTTATTTATATTCCTGTATATCATTGATGGGATGTTTATTACTTCTACGTAAGTCTTGCAATATATACTAGAAGAAGAATTAATGCACATCTGTTTTAAACCAGGGCTCTCCAATCTTGGGTCCCCAGATGTTGCTGGACTACAGCTCCCAGAATCCCTTGCCATTAGCCATGCCGGCTGGGTATGCTGGGAGCTGTAGACCGGCAACATCTGGGGACCCAAGGTTGGAGATCCCTGGTTTAAAGGTTTTTTGGGCTTTTAATATAGAGGTCTTTACCTTTCCCCTGGCTATTTTTGTAGAGTTGTACTAACAATGATACTCACCTTTCAAGAATAAATGTTAAAAATGCACCCTCTGGATGTGAAAATCTCTGTGCTGGAATAAACCATACCTTGGCATTCATAATAGTACCTTTCATGTGTATGTAATATGCGTTGCAAAGGCTTGTTATTTCTCACTTTCTCTGTGTTTTGAATATTGTCTATTTTACAGAAAGGGAAATTGGGGGTTAGACATTGAGAGTTACTGAAGATATCATGAAAAGTTTTGGATATTCATAACTGAAGTATTTCTTAGAAGCTTGCCTTTCCCTATACAGATCCTCTGTGCTAGACAGGGAGTTTATAAAACTTGTTATTCCTGATTATATTGTTCAAAATTTTACATGCGTATGCCATAGTTAACTCATTAGTTCCAGAGTCTTAAACGATTCCCTTGAAAACATAATACTGTGAAACAGCTGATAATCTACCCAGTTTCATATAACTCATGGGGAAATAGTGCTGGTGCCAGCAATTTCATCAGATATAGACAGTATATATTAATTAAAATACTTTTATTCCGGACAATGTTCCAGCCTCCTTCCCTCCCCCTCGAAGGGCACTCTGGTGCGGCACTCTGGTGCCTGTCATGTCCCTATACCTTCCATCAATAATGTCCCTATACCTTCCATCAATAATGTCATGTCCCTATACCTTCCATCAATAATGGTATACCCAAAATGGCTAACAACAAATGATAAAATACATCAAAATGAAAACCCAAAGCAACAAATCCAAGTAATAAAAACAACACAGTCAAGTAGCCTCAAAAAATCCAAGTAAAGCATCAGCAATAATAAAAGAACAAAACAGAGAGCAGTAGGAACTGTTAAGTTGCCATCCAGCCCAAATGCATGCTGAAACAGCAGCATCTTAATCAGGTGCCTGAAGTAACAAGGCCAAACAAACCTCCCAGATCAAGGAGCTCCATATACATCTCAGTTTCGGTGTCACCACTGAGATGTATAGGAAGATGGGACGCTGCCTTACACCAGGTCAGATTGTTTGTCAGTCTAGCTCAGTATTGTCTACTCTGACTGGCAGCAGGTCTTTTGCATCTCAGGCAGAGGTTTTTCACATCACCTGGTGCCTGAGATACTTTTAACTGGAGATGCTAGGGATTGAACCTTATGCATGGGAAGCATATGCTGTACCACTGCGCTGTGATCCCTCCCAAGTGTGCGCGCAGAATGTGGATGCATCTGTACAGAATGGAGGAATTCTGTCCAGTATCAGGAACACCACTTTGTTACAGAATGCTACACCAAGTTTCAAAATTGGTTGCTGTTCAACATGGGTAGTAGGGAAGGATCTGCTGCTTTCAAGTAAGTCAGAATCCCCAATGGATGGTGTAGATAGTTTCACCATTGTGTCAGTTCTGACCTGAAACTTTTCATATTTCCATTTCATTATTCTGCATTATTGTTTTCATATCCCTGAAATTAAAAATTAAAAATGATGTGAGTTGATTGTCTAGTTTAAGGGGAAACTTACACCATCCTCGTTGTTGGCCAGTATCCTGCCATTATCTGCTTTTCTCTTTGGTAAAACTTTTTAAGTCTGTATAATGGAGACTGTAACTGTGAAATCCCAGCTGACTGATGGTGTCTTCCTCCATAGTATGCACGCCAGTTGGACTTTCACGAATGTTTACAGTGATGGGTCAGTTGCTTGTGAAGCCAACAGTAAGTGCTACATGATTTTAACTTCTTAACAAATCCCAAACGGGTACATTGCTTTAACTAAACAGCCTGTGTTTTACAAGTTCTATTAGGGAGCAGTCCTATCGATTGCACCCTCAATGCTTGTGAGCCTCTGAACTCGGAGGCTTACAATCATCCGGTGCAGAGCGGGAGGAGCAGTGGAGGTGAGCACCGCCTCCCCGCACCCCCACTCTGCAACCAGCCATCTAGCTGAGGCGCTTCGGAGGGGGAGGGAAGGAGGCTGGAACATTGTCCGGATACATCATATCCTGCCGGCAACAGTATCCTCCCCTTCTTACCTCTTTTACCCCTCTCCCACTTGGAGAAGCAGCTGGTACAGTTCTTTCCACGCTGGCTGCAAGGGGAGGGATCGGGATCGGAATGCAGATCACCAACTCTGAAATCGGCAGGGATGGGGACTCGGACTCGAGGACTCGACTCGTGAGACGGACTGAGTCCCCCCTCTGACTCGACTCGGACTCGAGTCCCAATATTTTTAATGCGACTCGAGACTTGACTCGGGACTCGAGACCAAGGACTCTTCAACATCCCTGGTCTGTGCCAGAAGGAGTGGAGAGGAGCGTGATTGCCAGCGAAGAGCGCATGGAAGCGAGGTGTGCCGCTGCTCGGCCACTATGGACGGCTACCAGGAGTGCAGCCCCAACAGTGTGTCAAGATTTATTTTGATTAATGTGTTGCGTACTTGGGAGAGGCAGAGGAAGGACCTGAGATTACTCTGTGTGGCTGCTCTGAGTGTGAAGTAGCCTTATTTTGTTGGGAAAAAACCCCATTGATTTTAATAGGGACTCGTGGAGTCAGCTTTGGGAGTGACTCGTGACTCGTGACTCGTGAGTCACCATTTTGGACCAAGGACTCGGACTCGGACTCAAGACTCGGGTCCAAAGACTCGTGACTCGACTCGTGACTCGAGACCAAGGACTCTTCAACATCCCTGGAAATCGGACCTCTGTTTCTGAACTCGGATCTGGGAATCCGAAGTATCCTGTGGCCCCCTAGATGGTGTCTGGGTGGCCATAGGATTGCTCTCTTAAGGTGTCTGAATTATAGGATTCTCCTAGAAAACCAATCTTAATTCATGTCTTAGTTTGAATGCTTTTGTTTTATACTTTCTTATAGGAAGATGGCTTTTGCTATATAAACACTAGCCCTACAAAAAATTCATATTTCTAACTTTATATAAAATTTAATCTGTGATTGCATATTTGTAGAATTGTTTGTGAGCTTGACCTCTATCATAAGCTTATCATTTTGTTATAAAATGTCCCTATATTTAGGGGACATGGAGAGTACTATATAGGATCATTTCTGTTTATATAAATTTAAAATTATCTATTGTTTGGGGACTAAGAGAGAGTCCTGGCAGAAGGCAAAAGGTAAAGGACAAATCAAGCTTTTTTTGTGTGAATCCTGGATATTTATAAATAGAACAATGCACAACCACTGAAAGTCAACCTATATAACTTGACTATGTAGAAAATGATTACATGAATGTGACCTGATTTATTTACTCTTGTTTATGGTCTTAAACCAGTTTTACTGAACCATAAATTAACTGACAATGAGACAGTGGATCCATTACATGTTGAAAGCTAAGAAGTTGAAGCTCCCCTTCATAAATGTTTACCTGCATACATAACACGACACAAGGTATTTTCTGTTTTCAATGTGTGTGTGTTTTTTAAATTAGTGAAGTATAGGATTTATGTTAGTATTGTTTAAAAGGAAACATTTGTAATTTGACAACTGAGGCCAGTTCACATTTGACCCAGGAGTGTATGTTATCCTTGTGCATAGATCCCAGTTCTCTCTCTAGGTTATATGAGTGAACTGTCTTTGATGCATATTTCTGAACTTAGATCCTTGAAGACCTGGATGAACAGATATATATCATCACCCTAGAAGAAGAAGCTATCATAAGAAGGCTAAATGGTAGGTATGTTTTGATCATTGTTATCATTCTTGCATTTGGCTCTATATAGAGGCAAGATTTTTTGTCATTTTCACAGAAATTATAAGGTTTTATTGTTGCTGAATTTGTTTACAGTCCATGCCTGCCTTTACTTAGGGCTATGCAAATTTGCATTATTTTATTTTTATGTTGGAATAAATGAGAGCGAGCAGTTTTGTTTTCTGGCTATCTTATGGATGTTTTTCTCTGAAGCAAATTGGTGCCAAGGCTGGAATTTGCTTACTTTTAGAGAAATACTTCTAAAAGTGAAATAATTTTTAATGGCAGTAGTTAGATACCCAACAGCCTTATTGAAAATGAGTGCCCTTACTGATCAGACGTGAGTCAGTGTTTTTGCACTGAGTACTTTAAATGATTCTGAAAGAAATGCAGAGTTGGCAACTTTTGGGCATTATGAATTTTAGCTATCTCCTGTTCAACAGAGATTACCATATATTGCAAATGTCAAAAGAATGTCTGGGTTTTCAAAGTCTTATTTTGCACTCAGTCTTTTTTTAACCCATAATTGATATAATAACTGTGTTAATTTCAATCCTTCTATTTTATCAATTATTTTATAATAATTGGTTGAAATGAGACACTAGAATTAAAATCCAGGATATAGGCCAGGAATGGAAGGTCAGAATTAAGGTTAGTTTCTTTCTCAGTGGCAGAAGATGAAGAAAATGGCAGCCAATGCTAATGATGTACTTCAGTTGTATTGCACAAAACATGGTTAGTGGTGGCAGCCATTTTAAATAAAGGCACAGCCAAGAATATACTCCCTTGAATGCTGTGAGGAAGATGTTACAAGAAACTCACAGAATGAAAGAGCAGATGTGTATAAATAATATTCTCCTTTTCAGTAGATGGCACACACATGCATGCTGCTGGATTGTGGCCAAGAGTTTATGTACTGCATTGGCACTTACACAGTTGAGTTACAGAAATGAGGCTGGTATTATAAGAAATTCATAAACTAATAACAACCAAGTACAGGATGAGCACAACATTAGTCATGGTGATGTACAGCAATCTCAGGCAATCAGCTGTTCATCTGTTATATTGTTATGAGCATTTTAAATACAGAGAATTTGAATTTGAAAGAAGACCTCTAGATGCTTTAAAACATCTGCTCCATAGGATAGGTTTTTATGTTACCTGTAACATAAAGGTGTGTTCAGTGAATTTCTTTGAAGCTACAGTAGTGTAATTATAACTTCTGTGTTTGATGTTATCATGAACCATGCAATAATTGTTGCTGTATATTTCATGTCATAGTGGTGCTTATGGAATGTTTACAGTTTTATTTTTTAAATGAAATTTTGACTCCTGTTCACAATTGTTTTAGAATTATCTACTCTCAGGGAATAAAATGGGAAGGCTAGAATATATTTCAGTTGCTTAGAAGTTTTTCTATACAACTGCCTAGGTTCAATCCCCGACATTTCCAGGTAGGGCTGGGAAAGACTCCTGCCTGAAATCCAGGAGAGCTGTTGCTGGTCAGTATAGGCAGTACTGAGCTAGATGGACCAGTGGTCTGGCTCAGTATAAGACAGTTTCCTATGTTCCCTTTTCCAGGATACGCCAATCTATTTCCCCTTCCCCCTGGTTGTTTGACCCCCGCCCACAGTCAGTCAGTATTCTGTTCCCATTGAGCATGCTCAGTTCTTATTGAGGTGTTTTCTAAAAGATAGTTTTTGTACCTCTGCAACCTTTGGTTTCCCTCCAAGGCTTCTTGTGCATTGATAGTACTGTTCTGGCTACATAAGGATCCACGTTTGGAGAATGGTACACATTACCTGGCAGTGGCTTTGCTGGTGAATACATACAGTAAAATAAGAACTGTGGCGCGCTATGCAAACAGCTGGAAATATCTCTCCATATGACTGTTTATCCCCGCCACTGCCATAATGTGTAGCATTGGCCCCCTTGCTATTTTACACTTACACTGCCACTTTTGGAAGGTGGTCTCTGCCTCTGTGCTGTGATGTCAGATATACAGTTATTATGTGGCTGAGATAAGTAGTCATAGGAAGGCAGTCTTCAGAATGTGTGTTCTGGCACTAAGAGTCAATCTACAAGTTATGCTAAATGTGTGATCATATTTAACATATCTACATTTTAATGCATTTAAACAGCTGCTGGGGGGTGGGGCTGCTTGGGACTCTGGGCAGAAAGGGGTTAATCCTTTCTTCCGTGCCACAGTCCCAAGGGTGTCCTGAACTCCCACAGCCAAATCCTTCGCTGGCTGTACTCTCTATTCTCTTCCCCCAGAGAGCCTCACACAGATTGCTTTTTCCCTGCCACTGCTAGCAGCAAGGGAAGAGTGATCTGTGTTAGGACTGCTGGGGTGAATGTGTGTGTGTGTGTGTGTGTGTGTGTCTGCTGATGCCAAAGCATCACATAGGACCCTTGGGGACTGAAAAGGCGGTGCATTCCTGCTTTAGAACCAGAGCTGCAAAATGTTTCCCTTCGTTTCTTGAATGTTTCTTCGTTTCTTGGATTGTGTATTATAAAATATGCAAGATTTCATGTAAAATAATATAACATATTTTATCTAAAAATTCCCTGGCCTCAACATGGAGTTTCTTTAGAAGCTTCCTTAGGCTGTGGAACAATTACCTCAAAGCTACTTTGGAATATCATATATCTAGCTAATCTAGAAGCTTTGCACTAGCAGCACAACACCACTGGATACAACCCCATGCCTTTTATGCCAGTGAGAATGAATAAACACTAAACAAGGAATATTGAAGACTAGATTGCAGACATACGACAGATATTAATCACATTTTTGGCAGAAATTCAGATAGTACAATAATGAAGGTTTGCGGAACCCGCTTTTAATCCTGAAAAGCAGGAAAAACTTTGGTAGCAATCATCTTCATATTTTTCTGTGTGGTGGATTTGAATTAGTAATATTTCTACTTCAGGACTGGCTTAACAGTACCCTTCTAGAAATCAAATTGTTTTTGATTTTAGTATTACTGTTTCTTAGTGAAATCCTAGTATCCATGGTGTCAGATGTCCTAAGCCGTAATTCTGTGCATCTTTAGACAGAAAAAGAAGTCCTACAACTCCCAGCATTCCATAGCCAGCATGGAACGGCAAAAACATAATTTACTATGAATCTTGTGCTTTTAAAAAGCTTGCTTTTTAAAGATACCATAAGGTATTTAGAACACTTATACTTTTAGCATGTGAATTTTAAATAACTTTATTGTCACAGGAACTTATCAGAGAGAAAAAATCATCCCTACAATTGTTGGTCTACATAAACTGTTTTGTTACGGAAGAGACACTGCCATGGAAAAAGCATTTCTAGCATATTGTATTTCAATACCCACATCATTCCTACACCAAAAGAATAAAGCTAGGACCTTCTTTATATTAAAAGGGAAACATTGCCTTTAGCTATTAGTTTTCCTGAATCCAAGGAGACGGGTGGGGCAGGATCAAAAATACTTATTTGATCAAAGTTATTGGCTCTGAAGGTATTCTAACCTATGTAAGAAAGATGAAAGGTGTTGTTTTTATTGCGCACTAGTAACAGTGTAATTTTGAACTAATTGGTGTTGAACTGCCAATCACCTACAGGGAATGCAAATAGATACTCCTACAATTTCCTTTGAGGTACTGAAATATTATGTTGGGGCTGGAAGAAAAACAAAATAATACTGTTAAATTGACCTTAAATGAGCTGCTTTGTGGTTTTCTTGGAGAATCCCTTCTAATTTTTCATGACTAGTCTGAACAAGTTCTGTCTACCAGTTTGATTTATTGGCTAGACAATGCAGACATTAAACTTTTGTGCTTGTTTGAAATAAAGTTGAGAGGCTATAGTGTTTTGAATAGTTTGTGCCGTCTTTCAGAGATCTGATTTGATTGCTCTGAAATGTTGCCTTGCTCTCTAGAAAAATATTGGGATTAGCACTGCCCTGTTATCATCTCAGAGGAAGTTGTAAGAGCTGTCATTTCTTTGTCAGTGTAAATATTAAAGATTTGATGTATTTCCCATCAAGCTTGATGTGAAAATTACTGCAGATACAGTGAATGTGGTGGGCATCCACACATACCTCTATTAAGGATACACAAAGCTGCCTTATACTGAATGAGTCCATTGGGTGTCCAGCCTACTGTTCCATAATCAAAAGTGCCAGCTGCTCTTTGAGAGTTTTCTGAGCCCCATCTATAACCAGAGATGCCAGAGATTGAACCTGGGACCATCTGGATTCACAGATTGTGCTCTTCCTGTGGATCTTTGGTCCTTTTCTTTATGCAAAATGGTTAAAGAGGCATTTGTCTTTATCCCATGTTTCCCTGTAAATTCAGAATACAATTTATATTCTTGAACTGAAAATTGAGAAGTGGTTTTTGAAAAATGTATTGTGCGATTTTTCACAAGGCTAAGTGCGCAATCATAATGCATGTTTAGACAGGAAAAAGTCCTACATCTCCCAGCATTCTCCAGCCTGCCGTTCCATGCTGGCTATGGAATGCTGGGAGTTGTAGGACTTCTTTTTCTGTCTAAAGATGCACAGAATTACGGCTTAGGACATCTGACACCATGGATACTAGGATTTCACTAAGAAACAGTAATACTAAATTGGAGGGTTGCGAAAGGCCTCAAATATATGCATTTGGGACATGAATTGTACCCAAAGCAGCCCATGCACATTGTTCCAAGAAGGCAGTTTATGTTCAAACCCAGTGGAGAACAAGATACTAAGCCAGAGAATATATTTAATAAGAAATACAAGCAGTCATAACGGAATAGTTCTAGTCCTGATTGTACAAACAAGACAGATGCATTTTAATCATTTTGAAGAAATTCATATTAAAATTATTTTATTACAAGGAAATTTTAAAGTCTCAACATAGTAACATTAAGCAAGCTAGTCCAGCTGACTTCTTTCTCCTATTTCCCTAGCACTAGCAGATAAACTATAGAATGACCTGGATTCTCATATAATAAATTATGAGGCTTCTTTTTATAAGGAAGTAAACTTCATTCACAACTACTTACAGACGAAAAAGAAAGGGAAAATGGAATCAGAACCCATTCATTTTAGCTATATCTTGATGTGTGGTTGCCTGCTTTGCCTGCTTTGAAATGTTACACTGCTCTGAAGTATAAAAATAGAGTAGCTTTTTAAAATACTAGTAAGGTTGTGGGTTGCATTGAACCTGTCCATTGCTAGTAAATTCATACTGTTTCATGATAATGCTAGCCCTGGTGTCAGTTTCTCTAAAGAGGCAACAGAAATGGCCCGTCTGATTAAGAACTTGTTTCCTTAAAGCACATGTTGCTCCTTTGATTATGTAAGGGCTAGCTGAGAAATGCTGGGCATTGTAGGTCTTTTTTCTGTCTAAACAGGCATAAGATTGTGCCCAGATTGTGCATAAGCGCAATCCAATGTTCTCCATGCTTGATGCACATAAACCTCTGGACATGGAGGCTTACGTGCATCCAGTGCAAGGTGCGGTGGTGGCGATTGCTGCCACCTCACACACTGTATTTCATATAGACAGCTGTTTTCGGTGTCTAGATGAGCAGGAGGGAAGGAGGCTTGGGCACCATTTGGATATGGTGCAAGCTGTCGAACCCAGCCTCCTCCCCTCCCTACCCCACCCCTGGGCCACGCCCCTTTAGCCCTTTCCAAGGCTGATTTCCTACCTCAGAGATGCAGCCGACACTGTTCTTTCCACGACGGCTGTGAGGGGGGCGTGGCGCGGGGGCTCCGCATTCAAGACGGTTGGAGGACCTTGGAGCTAGGACTCCAAATAATCCTATGGGGCTCCCAGACAATGTCGGGAGGCCATAGGATTGCAGCCCTAAGTAAATTTGAGACAAAATGGTGGTAACATGCAGTTGTATAAAAGTGTTTAGCATGAAGGAAAAGATGCATGTTATTGTGCGAGATGCAGCTATTGCATAGTTGTCTTCTGGCTTTCTCCAGTATCATTCAGCACTGCTTTGTACTTTGTATCATGCATGATTGGAGAAGTAAGAAGGAATCTCATTTGACTTTTCAGTGATAGCACGTATTTGAATAGATCTACTGCAGAGGACATTTATATCTTGTGGTGACTTTTGTCTGAACTCATCTGTAGTTCTCATAATCACTTTGTAGCTAGCAAAATAGTTGTGCATTACTCAAGGATTGTTTTAGAAGTCCTAACTAAATGACCATGTCTTTGTTCTTCAATAGGGGTATCTTCTCCAGTGGAGTACAACACAAAGCAGCTGGAACAGGAACTGAATAATGTAAAGAGCGTGAAGACAAAACTGGGTGATTACATCAGTCATTTTGTGTGTGTGATGTTCTGTGTGTATTAAATTCATTATAAAATTACTTTTTCTAATGCTGTAAGAGACATGCATCCATATATATTATCAAAAGTTTTTACCAAGGCTATCTTGATATAAACACCAGGAAGTCTTGTTAACATAAATCCATCTACAGTCCTGTAAGTACGTATTTATAATGTTCAGCTATTTTCTTCAGTGTTTTATTTATTCATGTCCCATCTGTTTATGGATGGATATAATGACACAATCGCTATAGCATAAGAAGAGCCTTGATGAATCAGACCAAAGGCCTATGTAGTCCAGTATCTTATTTCCTGTAGTGGCCCACCATATGCTGCTGGGAAGCACACAATGGGACATGAAGGCAATAGCATCCTCCCGCTTGTGTTCACCATGAACTGGTACACAGAGGTCTCCAATACTGCCTCTGATAATGGAGGTAATATATAGCTATCATGACTAGTAGCCATGGTTAGCCTTATTCTTCATGGATTTGTCTAATCTGCTTTTAAAGCCATCTAAGTTGGTGGCCATCACCAGATCTTGTGGTAGTGAATTAACTAGTTAACTATGTGCAGTACTCTGTGGAATAGCACTTATTTATTTATTTGTTGTATTTATGAATCGCCCATCTGGCCGGCAAACTGGCCACTCTGGGCGATGTACAACATGATAAAATATAAAATACATTTAAAACAGTATAAAATTTTAAAATCTTAACCGACCCCATATTCCCGCCTGAATAGCCATGTTTTTAGTGAGCGGCGGAAGCTCAGCAGAGAGGGGGCATGGCGGAGGTCACTCGGGAGAGAGTTCCACAATATGGGGGCCGCCACAGAAAAGGCCCTCTTCCTCGTCCCCACCAGTCTAGCTGCTCTGGCTGAAGGGACAAGGAGAAGGCCATCTGTGGCAGATCTTGTTGAGCGGCCTACTTGGTGTTGCTGGAGACGCTCCTTGAGATAAACACTTCCCTTTGTTTGTCCTGAATATCCCCCACCTTTCAACTTCTTCTGATATTATGAGAGGGGATGACTTCTTTCTAGTCACTGATAAAGTTCCATTAGTATTTGCATTGAAATCTTAGGTGTTTTAAAGTTTGTGGGTTATTTGCCAAAGGGCTTTTCTTTTGAAAAGTTATATTAAAATAAATTTTACAAATACATCTTACAGTCTGGGATGCTAACTTTTTTTTAATATGCTGACTCTTCATTTTTTGATATGATGACTGTTTCATACAAATGTTGCCTCCATATAAAAATGAAGTGACCTAAAGTAAGGTAACCTAAAACAGAGAAGCAGAAGCTCCATCTGATATAGCCTTTGTTAAAGTGTGTGCCATTTCAGATTCCAAGCGGAAGACCAAATCCCCACATAAAGTACTTGCATATAAAACCAGCTTGTTTCATGGAACATTCCAGAGAGATGAATAGTAGTGGTTGATGCCTCCAATATGATCCTGTCCAAGCCTTCACCAGTAATTGTTGGAGCAATTTAATAATGTGTGGAGTATGTGTGTGCAGTTCATTCCCTAGTAAGGTAGGATAATTGATCTATGAGTCCCTCTGGAAACCACAGGTAGACTAGGAAGTTGCACAGTGGTCCTGTTTACAGTATTCTTGGGACTACTTTGTGTGGCTGAGATTCATCTTAGAGAGCTTCTAATGTTCAAAGGAAGGAAAGACAATATTTATCTCAGGCCACCTTAAGATAGCAAGTTTTACTTATTTTCCTCTTAAAGAGCGACGGAAAAAGGCCTCTGCATGGGAGAGGAATCTTGTGTATCCAGCTGTAATGATACTGCTGCTCACTGAAACGGTAAGCTCTAATTTCCTCCCATTGCTTAAAACCCACCTGTCCTCTTGAGGTTAGAAATCTTTTTTCATGTACATGTGTGAGCTGAGTATAAGAAATACAAGAAATTACTGTTTCTTTGTCCTTCTTCTCCAATACAGATGTAACTTTTCTGTTAAACGTTAAAAACTGCTCATTGTTGTGAAATACAACCTTCACTAATGACTGGATGTTTTTGCTTCTTTTGTAGGCAATCTCAGTCCTCTTAGTTGCTTGCAATATTCTCTGTCTGTTGGTTGATGAAACTGCAATGCCAAAGGGGTCAAGGGTAAAGTATTTTTTGTGTGTGATTTCAATTGCAGCACAATCTAGTACATGCCTACTCAGAAGTAAGTCTCATTGTGTGGAGCTTACTTCCAGGAAAATGGGTGTAGAATTGTAGGCCGAGAGGCCTGTCTTTAAAGGAAAGAATTCTGTCCCTGACTGATCTTGATAGCAGTCATGTAGCCTCGTTTTCACATAATATCCATTCTCAAGGGTGCTTCACACATGCATGGAACATGTCTAAATAGAGTAACAGGAAAACTCTTAAAAACCATGGTCTGAAGCAGCAGCATGTGTGCACAGGTTAACAATGCGCACAGCTAGATCTTTGTTAGAAGTCACCATAACAGTTTCTCACTGCTGAAAAAAAGCAGTTCAAATTGTCTTTTCTCTTTAGCAGCAGGGCCCACATCAGCAACAAATTTAAACCAAGCTCAGGTTGTGCCAACAGTTCACCCTTCTCTTCCTATCACTTTATTTGATTGTGGCTGTTGAGCCTTTTCTATTACTCTGTTGAATGGTTTAGAAAGAGGTGTATTTGTTGTAGTAACTCCACTAACCAATAAGACAAGCTGCTTTTAATATTCCCACAATTTCCCCTGCAACTACTTTTGATTGCCATCAAATCATTTGTGCATTTGGATATTTGTTCTGAATGCCCACAATAAAGTATTTGAATGTAGCTCATATAGGTGAAATAAGAATAATATTTTTGGAATGTCTGATTCATATTTATAGCCTTGACATTGTGTGTGATTCTTAATGCTTAGAGATCCGCTTAGCATAAACATGACCAGAATAAAATTCTTCATAACACTTGGTTTTTAGTACTTTTGTCCAAGGCACTCAGCGTTTTTGTAGGCCGAAAAGAATAGCACTCTCTGTGTAATACATTTTTTTTTTAATTCTTGCAGGGGCCTGGCATAGGAAATGCCTCTCTATCCACATTTGGTTTCGTGGGAGCAGCACTTGAGATCATTTTGATTTTGTATCCTTTCTTTCAGTAGACGTTCCTGTCTGTTAACAAGTATTCTGTCTAATTTTCTGGGACGCTGCTAATTTACTAAGATGCTTGCCTAGAAGAGAGAAAATGACAGGTCAGCCATTCCCATGCACTCAAAAGTGGTTGTTGTTTCTCTCTCCCTCCCCACTCCCCACACACTTTGTGGTGCTTAAGACTTCTAGGAGTCTGAAACTTGTATTCTTTATGGGTTCTTTTTTTTCCTTGATTCTCACAGCTATCTTATGGTCTCCTCTGTCGTCGGCTTCTATAGCCTACGCTTTTTTGGAGATTTTACTCCCAGGAAGGATGACACAACCATGACAAAGGTAGGTAAAAAGTCTGAGATGATTATGCCTTTTCCTTTCTCCTTGTCCATTTCTGCCATCCAAGACAAACCTGACTTTCTCCAGTGGAATGACTCTGAATGGTGGCGATTAGTATTTGTAACTTGCGTAAACAAACTGGAAGATTTTCAGACTGCTGAATGGGACTGAGGCAGAGAGGAAGGAAAACAAGAAATAATGTGCCCTGTTTAGTTTGGATGGCATCCATACACTTGGGGAAAGCCTGGAATTGCATAGCTTGTTAGCTAGCCATAGAAAATCTGGTGAAGGGTTTTCCCCCTCCCCAAAGGGAAATGTATTGCTAATGAGTAACTTTGATTGTGCAAACTGTACTTTAAGGGCATGTTTGAAATGTGAAGAATTTGGTTGCTACAAGTAATGCAGGCAAATTCATTCAATTTGAGTAACTAAATAGGAACTGGTTCTATTCAGCAACACTTTTCATTATGAGGCTACTCTGACTTTCCAAAACGCTTATGGTGGCTTTAAAAGAATTAGTACTGAGACATGTATTCCCATATATAGAGCAACATTACTGTGCAGTCAGAAGGGATTCTGTTTAACTTACAAATTTTTGAGAGTTCCCCCCTCTACTTCTTTCTTTCTTTCTTTCTTTCTTTAAAAGGTCTTTATTGAATTCCAAGAAGTGGTTGGGGGTGGGGGGTGGGGGGTGGGATTTGCTTTCATCTTGCCAGGAATTCTTGGAAGTGGGAAAGTAAACAGCATAGAAGATCCTTGATTAAAACTGTTGAGTAGTCCCATTATGTTTGCTCAGCCCTTTCATGTACAGCATTTTGGAAGAAAGAAATGGTAAGCCAATGACATGCACTTAAGAGTTTTGCAACTTATTTGTGTTTAGACTCCTTTAGGAGGGAGCCCTCAAGATTGTTTTCCTCTTTGATGGAATAGTGCTATAATGTTGTTTATTTATTTCAGCTACTTATATCTCGCTTTTCAGGATCAAAAGCGAGATATAAATAGTCTTTCCAAGGTGGTTTACAAGTAACATCAAAATACATTTTAAAAAACAAGGGGAATTGGTGGTAGATGTCCCTGTGGGGGGAAGGGGACAGTCCAGCTGGAGCCGGTCCTGAGCTTGTCTTTGCCTGCCTCCCTTGCTCTCCATCTTCATATTAGCTTGAGGTATAGGGTATATCTCTTGTATAAAACTATATTTATACCTAGATATTCTGGTGTGTATTTGTTGTCGTGGGTTAATAATGAGTTGTACTGGTTTATTTGCATTGCTTTGTCTATTTTGAAAATGTAATAAGAATATTGATATTTAAAAAACACTCGCTGTGAAATGAACATGCAAGAGCTAATCTGTGCCTGAAGTTTTGGTAAGGGCAGCTATGTATTCATATCTGTGCAAAACTGAAGAAATGAAGTCTTAAGGTTTGATCTGCACCTATTATATATAAAGCTTAACATTACACATTTAAGTTGCCCATCACTAGTGTATTAATCCTGAACATGTGAGTGCTTCTAGGTGTGGCTTCTAGGTATGGCCTTTTGTATTGTGTCTATTAGATTGTGAGCCTGTGGGAAGGGGCGGTTTTATCTTTTAATCTCTGTACAGTGCTTAGAACATTTTAGACACTTCATAATTTGGGATGCTTCAGGATTTCATTTGCTCTGTATTTTGGAACGAACTTAGCTGATTCACACCTACCAGACCAGGACTCAGATTGGAACATAGATAATATGGATTAGATCACAGATCTGTGAACATTCCTGCCACATGTTGCAGCTAGCTACAGCTTTATGAGATGGTCTGAGGCCTAGCTTTAAACAAAAAAAATTCTTTCTTTTTTGCAGTTTCTAGCTGCTAGGAGCAGCTTGAAAGTGCAGCACCTGGGTTAAAAATGCTTGCGAAATTGCTCCAGGAAGCAGCTGTGCCTATGCATCATCATGTGCTGTTCCTTCCTGGGTAATTGTATCCAGGTACCAATGGGAGCAGCCATCTTTTGCAAGCATTTTTAACTTACACAGCAGGCACCATGCTTTCTAACAACTTGAGACTATAAAAGAGAGAGAGAGACACACACAGAGAGAGAGAACATAAACATCAGCCCTTGAATCTCCTCCTAAGTACTTCATTTTAAAAAATGCACACGCACACACAATTTTAAATTTAGATTTTGATTCTACTGTGCAGGTTTTTAAAAGGCTTTTTTCCTAAAACGATAAGGAAATGGATGTGATGGTGAACACATGAAATGGACACAAACCAGATAAAGTCCATTCTGTCCATCCCTTTTTATAAGTGATTGATGATGGTGGTGATGACGACGATAATGATGTGTGCATTTAGCCAGTATCCTACTCTGACACACAAGAAGATATCCATTACTGGCTTTAGGTATCCATCTTGTGCCCTGGAAATGTTCCTGTAGGCATTCAGATTCCCTTGAGTTAAGAAACAGCAAGTCATAATTGTTGGGACATAATCTATTGGTCATCTTGGATGCGGAAAGTCTGGAAACACAAACCCAGATAGCAGAGGCCTGATGCCTAAACAGTTGGACTTGCTGCCATAACCAATACAGTATTATGTTTAAAAGCATCAGTGACCAATACTGGTGCAAAGCATGCTTTCTTTATGTTTGTATAATACAGTATATGCCAACTTCCAAAGTCCCTGTGGTCTATTGAGAATTTTCAGAGTAGACTGATTTGTGTGGTTTACAGCACTACTTGAGGAGTGCAGCAGAAGCAAGAGGCCCTGAGCCTTTGGGATGGGCAGGCCATAAAATCAATCAAATCAGTAAAAGCTGCTGTGTTCTGCATACTCCACTTAGTAAACTTAGCAGTTGCTATTCAGAGCTCATCAGTGTCATTGTTTTTAATTGAAATAACATTTTTTCCCCAACAGATAATTGGGAATTGTGTTTCTATCTTAGTCCTCAGTTCAGCTTTGCCAGTTATGTCAAGGACACTGGGTAAGTTTTATCTGGAAAATCTTTATTGAATTGTTTTCCATTTGATGTCACAGCTACAGAACAGTAAATTGATTCAGTCATATTTTTAGGAAAGAAAATCTAGGTACATTGTGAGCGTCTTAATGAAACAGCTATGTGTACACAACATGCTGGCGCTCTTAATCCAGTGGAGACACCGATCATTCTTCCTATGCCAATGTATCACCACTGGGGTTACATATGGGCAGCAATGCCGGAGTTCCTGCTCTTGGTCCTGGTGAGCCTGTTGCATGGGGGTTTGGGGGAAAGACTCTGGGAAAAGTCAGCAAATACTTGCTTGGTGGCACCCCCCTGCCTTCCATAATGGTTTCGCTCAAGCAAGGAGGAAATCTAGGCAGTGCGAATCCTATACTGGCCAAGATTGGATCTCGACAATAATTGTTGGAAGAACAACAAGCTATTTTTCTCCCTTGGCTGGCTAATGAAATATTTAAAAAATTAAAGCATCAAATACCAACAATAAAAAAGCAGAACAGTAAAAGCATAAAAACACAGCAGTGGAATAAAGCCAAGTTCAACCAAGGATGAAAAAGACCTGGGAAAATAAAGTATTCACTTGGTGCTGAGAACACATGAGAGTTGGTGCCAGGCGAGCCGCTCTGGGGAGGGCATTCCAAAGGCAGGGCACTGGTCCATGACTGAAAAGGTCCTCTCCTTGGTAGCCATCAGCTTGACCTGTGAGGGTGGGGGCTCCCAGTGGAGGATCTCAGAAGATGACCTTACTGTTCATGAGGTAGAAGGTGATCCTTCAGGTACCTGGGTCTCAAGCTGTATACAGCTTTAAAAGTAATTACCAGCACTTTGAATTAAGCCTGTATGTGGATCAGCAGCCAATGAAGTGCTTTTAAGACCAGTAAAATTTGTTCTTATTGAGTGGTCCCAGTTAGCAACCTAGTTTCCGAGCAGTTTTCAAAGGCAGCTCTACTCACAGTGCATTGAAGTAGGCGTATCTGGAGGTTACCAGAATCTGGATAACTGTGGCCAAGCATTCCCTGGCCAAGAGGGACTGCAGCTGGCTGAAGGCACTCTGTGCCACAGAGGATGTTTGAACTTCCACTCACATTTTGATCAGTTAATACCCCCAGACTATCTCTACTATCTTTTCAGTGCCAGGTTAAGACTGCCCTCTACGCTAAGGCTTTTAATAACTAAATGGTATACGGTGGGGTGGTAAATTGTTCTAGCGGTTGTGTTTTATTATCTTGTTTTTAGTTTTTGTGATATTTTTAAAATTGGTTTTAAATTTTTATAATGTTTTCATTGTTTATATTTAATTGTATTTAATTGTACTTTTTAATTGATTGTTGTACAATGAATAAAATAAATAAATAAACCTGATCCTTTAAAGGAAGTCAGTCGTGTCTAGAACAGGTTGAACTTCACTTGCCTGGGCAGACAAACTACCCACCTACAGTACCTTCACTTTATTGTCCCTCATCCAGTCCATCATTCATCCCAGATACTGATTCAATACTTCCACTACCTCTCCCCAGTCAGGTGGAAAAGGAGAGAGGCTTTTGGGGCCTCACCCTAAATCCCCAGATGACCTTACCCAGTGGTTTCATGTCAGTGTTGAAAAGTGTGTGAGACAAGATAGAACCTTATGTCCTAATGTCCAAGAACTGAGCATTAGTCTCCAGAATTAACAGGATCACAATTTTCTGTCCTTCTCAGATGTCAGGGTGCCCAAGGCATTTCAGTGCTGCTGAAACCAGATTGAAAGGGATATAGATAATTAGTCTTGTCCAAGAGTGCAGTTTGAAAAACAGTGTAGTACAGTGGGTAGTTCTGGATTTGGATATGGGCGATCCAGCTTCAGGCTCCTTCATAGCCATGAATGTAATTAGTTGACCTTGGTGAAAAGCTACTTTCTCTTAGCCAAAATAGGAGATCTAAAGAAATTATAGGTATAGCATATGGGCTTTTCATTGCGATATTTGAAAAGCAGCTGCAAGAAATGTATTTGGGCTATTACAATGCAGACTAGAAACTACAGATAGTTTAGGATACAGCTGCAATGCCAACTGGGGCTGAGTGGTGGAATCATATTTGCCTGTGCTGGAAGTGGGCTGCACTGACTACCTATTCGCTACCGAGTCAGGTTTAAGGTTCTGGTACTTGTGTACAAAGCCCAAAACAACTTGGGACCAGGTTACCTGAGAGAGCACCTCCTGCCATACTAACCTGCCTGGTCGCTGAGGTAATCAGATGGCATGCTCCTGGTGGTTCCTCATGGACCTTTGGCCCGATTGGAGTCCACCAGGAGAAGAGCCTTCAGTGTGGCAGCTCCATTTCTGTGGAACTCCCTGCCTCTGGAGGTCAGGCAGGCTCCGACATTGTGCTGCTTTCGGCACCTGCTGAAGACCTCCTCGTTCTGGGAAGCCTTGTCTGCTCTCCCAACCACCACTGTAATTGTTACTTTGTTTTCAATGTGTTGTTTTTGTTTCTTTATCTGTTTTTGTCTTTTATTGTTCACCACTCTGAATTCTGCTTGATGTGGAGCAGTACTTAACCTTTCAAGCTAATGGCAGGCTAGGACTGCCTTTCCCCACATAATCACTGAAGATATTGTCTGAACTTCTCCACTGGGCTCCCTGGCCTTCTGAGACATGGCGGGTTTTGACTGAAGAGACTTGGTCCCTCCCCCAGAATGCCTTCCCAAGGAGCTTGCCTGGTGCCACATCTTTTAGATTTTCTTTTTAGACTTCTGAGGTTTTCTAGATGTTTTAAGAGGTGTGGGGTACAAATGTAATGAGTTAATAAATATATTGAAATCTAAATGGAAAACATTTTGCCTTAATGACTTGAAGCAGCTGATGAACTCACTGGGATTTTTGTGAGACTAATGCAGAAAATTAGGGCAAAATAGTATCTAGGACTCAGGAAGAGCTACTTTGGGCACTCCAAAAGGCTTTTGGGCATGGCCAGTAGTAATTTTTAGTTTTCTTTTTTTTAATGAGCAGAGATCCCTGTGCCATTTCACAACACGCTGGCATGAAGATGAACTGTTGGTAGAAAATACAAACAGAAAAAATAATATACGGTAGTGAACATGCTTGATTCAGTTGTTGCTTCACAAAAAACAAATTAATGGCAAGACTCCCTAGTTTCTCCTCTGAGGCCCACAAATGAAATTCCTATATCGTTTACCATAGAGATAAAGGGAAGAAAAAAACAGAAAAGATGAACAGTTAAAAACACAGCGAACAAATGCTCAGACACAGCTGTCCAAACAGGATTAATAGAGTGTATTAGGGTACAGTGAGTCATGTTGTGCTTTGCAAAATATCAACATGCACCACATTAGATGTTATGCCCAGTGGCATTGGGTAGATGAAAAGAGAGAAAGAAGTTAAACAGATTCATAGAAGCTTTTCATAGTATTATAAAGCAAGTTTCTGGATTATAAAAGGAGCAAGGCTGTTGCTGTGATGGGAAAGGCAAATGGGAAAATTAATTCACCTGTTTTAAAACCACTCTTAATCAATTATTTGAATGCAAGATGGAGCTTTACAAGCATTGTAGCATTGTGTCAGTGGCTTAAGAGGTTGATGACATCGTGTTCCTTTTTTAAATGGCTTGGAAGACATTGTGCTGGGCAGGTTTTCTGAATTTGCTTTGAGTTCTTTCCTTTATGCTCCGGCTTGGCATGGAGAGTTGCATCGTTGGACCTTGTGAAATAAACAAGGAGTCCTCTTGCTGTGACAAATCTTTATTTTTCTGTTCCAGTGGGCATATCTTACAATGTAAAATACTGATGCAAAGGTAAAACAAACCAGGGTCACACAATCATGGAGGGAAAAATAAGCCATGATGGTTTATTTTCCCTCTGTGATTGTGCAAACCTGCCCATAGAGCCTTAAACCAAGTAGTGTCTTGTTTAAAATGCCACATTGCATGTAGCTTCAAAATAATGATCACCAGTGTTTTAAGTTATATGTAAAGAGTTATGCACACAGTACTAGGAGAACTTTTTTCATATTTAAACAAATATCACCCTCAATCTGACATTTTTCTGATTCAATCCTGTCTCTCTCTCTCTCTCCCCCCCCCCCCCCCAGGTATTACCCGGTTTGATCTCCTGGGAGACTTTGGAAGGTTTAACTGGTTAGGAAACTTCTATATTGTGCTATCCTACAATCTGCTTTTTGCCATTATGACAACCCTGTGTTTGGTTAGAAAGTTCACTTCTGCAGTTAGAGAAGAGCTCCTCAAAGCATTAGGTAATGTATACTATTCCTCTTGTGATGTTCATATTTTACATGATTTAAGTTTAACCTTTCTTTCTAGAATTGTAGTGACCAGATTGTATTAGAGAGAGTAACTTAACTGGTATGGGTTTCCTATTTTCCTATGTGAAACTTGGGTCAAATCAACCATTTAGCGCCCTTCCACCTTCCTGGTATGGAAAGATATATGTTGATAATAGTTCTGTATTGCTGAGTTCTATTTCTTCCTTTGAAGAAAATTATTTATTTTATTTGTTACATTTGCATCCTGCGTTTCTACCAAATGGTGCTCAAGGCGGTTAACAATAAAATACAGTATATTGCAAAATAAGCATGCAAACAAGGCAGGTAAAACACACCAATAAAACAAATAAAAGTAACAGCCAGTTAAACCAATTGCAGCATATTTACAATATCCATAATAAGAACATAAGCACATAAAAAGAGCCATGCTGGATCAGACCAAGGGTCTATCTAGTCCAGCATTCTGTTCACACAGTGGCCAGCCTGCTGCCCATGGGAAACCCACAAACAGGACATGAGTGCAACAGCACCCTCCCACCAGCAACTGGTGTACATAGGCATACTGCTTCTGATACTGGAGGAAGCATATAGCCATAGAACTAGTAGCCATTGATAGCCTTTTCCTCCATAAATGTGTCCAATCCCCTTTTAAAGCTATCCAAATTGGTGGCCATCACTACAAATTGTGGAAGTGAATTCTGTAGTTTAACTATGCACTGTGTGAAGAAGTATTTCCTATAATGAGTCAGTTTATAAGGCCTGCCTGAATAAAAAGGTCTTGGTCTGCTGGTGGAAGGTCAGCAGAGATGGGGCTAGACAGGCCTCCTTACATAAGGAGTTCCAGGGCCTGGGAGCATCAACCGAGAAGAAATTCTCTCAAGTTCCCACCAAACTTGCTTCATACTTTGGCAGGACAGAGATAAGGGTCTCTCAAGAGGATCTTGGAAACTTGGGCTGGCTCAAATGGGAGTGATAACTAACAGACCTTACCTTGTATCTTGACGTCCTGCTTTTCCCCACCATCAGCAGCCAATGATGTGGAGCAGGGGTGAAGAAATGCAAACATTATGATGTCATAACATGAAATATGTTCTACTAGGCAGTAGGAAGGGAGCAGCTAGATGCACAGATGCTGTTTTTGATGGCCACTGCACAGTTATAATCATGTCTAATTTGGCTCTTCTCAAATAAAGGTCTTCACAGACAAACCCTTCAATTATTTATGTATTTGAACAATGACTACTGTGGTTTTTAAAACACCTTACCTGTCAGAAATGAAACAGATTTTACATTGACTTTCCATGTTCTGCAGGTTTAGACAAACTTCACCTCTCGCACAATGCAAGAGACTCTGAGACAGCAAAGCCCTCTGTAAATGGACATCAGAAAACACTGTGAAAAGTAGCTGGTGGAACTACTGTGAAAAGTAGTCGGTGCCCTTCAACTTCATGGCATTCCTGTCACCTCATCGCACTTGTTTTTGTATGCTTTTATTGTTTGTATATTGGGTCCAAATTGATAACAATGCACTCAATGGGTGCATCAGACTGTACTCATTTTCCTTGGAATGGTCCATGTTAATTACTTTGTCAGCTGGTGCAGAGATGCATCTTGAAACCTGGAAGCTGAAAAGAAAGCTGCATTCCTCTTTGAACAGACCTCCATATTGATCTGTCAGCATATAAGGTGAAGAATCTTCTGTGCATAAATATATTGCTGAAGGGTGAGGCTGGGTGTCTCAGATGACCCTTGCTAGCTGGAAATGGCAAACCCTCCACTGGAGTTGCTGCTTTTCCAGTAAGGTTGCATTATGAAAACTGACAACTTGTAGAGAGTGAAGTAAGGTCCAGAAATTGATCTTCCAGTTTGCACCATGATTGTGTCTAAGATGCCAGCAGTTCTAGTTCTAAATGCCAAACTGCCCTGTAGGTATCACAACACAATTTCCATCACTTCTCATGAATTACGCAATAACTTAATCCCAGACTGCAGTGCTAAACATGAGCTTGGAAAATGGAGTAATCTCATAGACCTCTGACCATTGTGTACATAGCCATGCATATGGGATATGTAAACAATGTGGCAGTCACACACTTTACTAAATAATGTGCACAGAAAATTCTGTTGATCCCCTTCTGTATAATATGTCATCCATATACATAAACAATGAGAAAAGGAGGCCGTTGCTCATAACTTCACAGGCGTGGTCTTAAAATGATTGCCCACTCCTAAGTTTGCAGTGCATTCTAGCTCATTAAGGCAAACCACTTTTTCATTAATTCCTTTAGTTGTTGATTATATATGAACCTGTGTCTTTTTCTTTTTCTTTTTTTTTGGAAAACAAGTAATTAGGCTAGCAGATTGCCCTGTCAAATTTTTTTAGAATGAAAATTTAGATTCCTATTCAGGGGTTTAGATATGGTATTAACAGAGCATGCAATTTTGTTTGATATTGCCACACTTTTGAAGTTTACAAATCCTGTGTGTGACATATAAAGCTGAAGGAAGTAAAAATTGAGTTTGTTAGCTAATATAGTAGGGGTGGGTAGATTGTAAAGACCAGTGTGGCTATTCACTGTGTAATTTTGCTGCAAGATCGTGGTTGGATGAAATGACACTGGTCACTGCATTGATGAGTGTATTTTATAGGTTTGATCAAATAAGATTAACTGGAACTTTGCGACTTTAAGCATTTCACCCCTGTTTGAAAATATCAGTATTATATTAATAAATCCAGGCCCTCTAATATAAACTGAGGTTTGATGTCCAGATAGCCTAGTTATCCAGCTTTTTAAGAAAGATCAAAATGTTGCTATTTTCATTAGGATTCAAAGCACATTCCCCACTGCTTGATTTCAATGTGGATTTCTTGTATATCAGAAACCTACTGCTTAGATTTTACACACATACTTATACAAATTAATTTTGCTTTAAAATTTGGGAAGTAAAGTTTTTAGTAAATACATAATAGCAGTTTTACTAACATAGATAGACATGGTCAATAGAACACATGCAGGACAGAACATGGGACAGATTCTAGGAACTGGAATAAATTGTAACGGTGACTGTCACAGTGGAAGCTGTAGGTATAATCAACTCTGTCTTCAAATGTTGAAACCTTTGTTTCATTTTGAAATGGTAGTAACCTAAGGATGGATTTGGATGCCATGTGGGGCAGCTTCCACATGCTTTTTTTACTGATCCGACATCTCCACTCAACACCAGTAATATGCCGACAGAAAATGTACATCCATATATACCCTTGGTTGAAGAGTGGACTGAGACAGCCAGTTTATCGTCATGTTTGCTGCAGTTAACACATTGACCTGGTTTGCATGATCAGACAGCACACCGTAGGTCGGTTAAGCCACAGTGTGTACTGGCTGGCATTTTGCAACCCCAGCTGGTGTTGGTTATGTCATCCGAACCTGGCCAGTGTGGGTTATGTGAGGGTTATGCAACCCTCTCATAACCCTACAACAGACCATGAGTTAAACAACCCTCTCATAACCCTACAACAGACTAGCCTCACATAACCCATGGTGGCTGGGTTAAACGATAATGACAATTCCTGGTCGGGTTGAATATGCAAAATGCCGTCTGACATGTGCTGGAGCTTAAACAGCTGGGGGGTAACTGTCTAAAAACTATACATATAGTATGTGTCTAGTGCCAATACTGCAGGCTGTTTCTTGCTGGTACAAATACATACAATCTCACATCGTGAAATTTAAGTAAAGTCAACCTCAGCTATTCCCCCCCCCCCGCCAAATATATATACACATATGCATTTAAGATGCACTGCTGTGGAAATGGATATGAGGTGAGACCTCAGAGCGGGGTATATGATTTAGTCCGTTTCTTCCAGCTAGAGATATACAATATGTGATTGTCTCCCTTGTTTCTTTGCCTTATCCATGTGAAACAGTCATTTTATTTCTCAGTGCAAACTATTTTACAAATGAAGTTTACTTTCAAGTATGTTTAAAAAAAACCCTTCTCATAAATACTTTAAAAATTTATAAAGGTTTAAATGTGTTTTATGTAGAAGCAGTTGTCCTCCATTGATGGATATTGGCAATGCATTTCTAGTGGTTTGACTCATGAGGAGTCAAGTGTTCTGTACCTTTTAAAGGTACAAATAGCTTTCCTTTGGACATCAACCACGTGCCTCATTTATTGCGAGGCTTAAGCTAAAAAATGCTCTTCTTGTGTAAACTAGGTATATAATAAATCAGACCAAAACCATATGTAAGTTTAAGGCACAATCCTATGGAAGTTTAGACAGGAAAAAATGCCTACAACTCCCAGCATAGCTGTCTGGGGCATGCTGGGAGTTGTAGGCCTTTTTTCTGTCAAAACTTGCATAGGATTGCACCCTTAGCGTCTTAAGTGAGCCATTGTTTGGCTTTTCTTCTCCATTAGTTGATAGCACAGTGTTAACACACCGTGACAGATTTGTTGTTACGAACTCTGAGCACACTTTTACTATTCAAGTTTTAAAGCTAAACTCAAGTGGACAGGTTAATTCAGCAGTAGGATTCACTAGGACACTTTGTTTACAAATTGTAATGTGATGTTTATCTTCACCCCTTTCTCCAATATCTTTTACACAGTTGCCTGTTTTACAGTGTCGATTAAAGAATTTGACAAGATGTTCTTGTACTACTTGGTTCAGAGGTGTCTCATTCAGATTAGGTTTCATAATGGTGCACCTTGGTGCAAAGACCAGAGTGTAAATCTCTTCTGTAAACTTCAAGTACTTTGGAATTAAATTTGACATGGTGGTACGGTCTGGTAGTCTACAGATCACTTCACCCTTGTGCCTGCACTGATGTGATATTTTTCTTTGTCCACCAAGGAGCCTCAGAGATTTCTTCAGAAGAAATGGGGAGTGGTAGCAGTGTAGCAATTGATGTAGCCTTTTGCATGGGTGAAGTTTATGGGCACCAGGACATCTCTGGGGTCAGGTGTGCTCCCCATAGAATCTATAAGGATCAGTTCTGGACATATGCCATTGATCTATCCTGAACTCTTTCTGCCTAAGTGGAGGATAGATGAAAGTTTATCCAGGTAGTGGAAGACACACATCCTGTTTTTAATAACTGTTGTGAGGGAAAGAAGGTTCTTGAGATGGACTAATGCAACTCTTGCCTCATTTGTCTGGACAAGGGTCATTATTGTAGAATCTTGCAACTACTACCTGAAATCAAAAAAGCACCTGCGTTTCAGGCACAACATCTCCACATCATTGATGAGCTGGCCTCAACGGTTTCTTAGCTTGACTGTCCTATTCCTGCCTCTTGGTAAGTGACCTTGTTGGTCTCCCATATGTGGGACTGAACAGAATTCACAAAAACAGTTACTTACTTACCCGGTCAGATGCAGATCATGTACAGTAATACCTTGGATTGCAAGTAACTTGGTTTGAGAGCGTTTTGCAAGACAAGCAAATTTTAAAATATTATTTAATTTTTTTTTACTTGATGTACAAGCGACATCTTGCAATACAAGTACTGTAGTACGGCTTAAATTAAAAATCTCTACAAATTTTTTTTGGGGGATTTCGTTTTGATATAAGAGTGTTTTGGATTACAAGCACGTTTCCGGAACGAATTATGCTCTCAATCCAAGGCATGACTGTACTCCGTTGTCACAGTAGGAGACTGTCCAGGGGTTATGACTTCAGTTGCTGTAGGTGTAACTGGTCATGTTATCTGGTTGTCATATGGAAAGTGCTGGCCCCACCTCACACAATGCTTGGAAAAGTACTGGGGGAGGGTGGTAGCACTCCTACTCTTCCAGAGCTCTTTAGAAAATTCCATCTAGTCTGCACGGATGCTTTCCTATATACTGTGACTACAGAATACCCACTTGAAGCCTAGCAGTCACCAATAAGCAACTGTTTTTGTTCAAGCATTTTATTAGAGTCGCAAACCTTTTGCACGACACCCTGCGTGCCAGAGTGAGGCCTAATGAGAGAGGCCAAGTACAGTTACTTGTCTTAAGTGCAGTGGAGAAAATAGTGATGGCTCTTTCAGGTGGATTTACCTGATTGGGTATGTAGAGCTAGGCTTTTGTGTGGTCAAGAGAGATAAAAAGATTGCCCTGATGTATGCTGAGGAGTAAGCATTAGGTCTTTAACTCATTGTAGGGAGCTTTACTTTTTTGTGTGGGAGTGGATTACTCTGATTTCTACCAAGGATTTGTGTCTGTCCTCCACTTCTTATGGTCCCACCATCAGTAACCAGTAGCACCCATAGGACTCACATGCAAATATACAGCTGAAATGTAATGCGAAGGAAATGCAAGACTAACATAATCACTTAATGGTTTGAATTTGGTGAACTGCTAAGATAGTAATAGTATTTGTCTGGATTGCTGGATGCTTAAGAGATAATGAAATGATCCCTTGGATTGCTTAAGAACTTGAGGGTCTCAGCCTTCCCTTCAAGTTCCAGCATTCACTCCTTGGCAAGAATAGAAATCTCCCCACTAATGGGAACTCCATGGGTGGGGGCAGAAAGCTTGAAGATGGTGCCCTGCTTGTTATTGGTGGTATGCTACTCAGATCCTGTGCTCTTGGGTCTCAGATTCAAGAAAATGGATGAAAGAAGACGGGGGGGGGGGATCTGTTTACTTACTGTGTCTAAGATCTGGTATAATTTTTCCCATGTTCCTTGCATAGACAGGGACAGATCTGAGGGAACTGCCTAAGAGCCATTGCCCAGGGGCAGGGGCCAGGTTGACCTAAAACCTGATCTCCATCTTCTCCCCCACCCCCATGACTATGGGAGCATGATGCTGCCGCACTTATTCTCAGACCCAGGGTCATAACAATATATCCAACTGGGTATCTATCGCCTTAGGCCAGTCACCAGCACTTCCCAGACTTACACATGCACGCACCCACAGGGGGTAATCAACTTGCATGGCAACTCTTGCTGAAATGCAAAATAAAACACACTTTGAAATGTATTACTATTTCTGCCATTTAAAAAAACAAATATATTGATATTTTATAGTAAACTGTTAGTCAAGAATTTTCTTCTGATAACAGGAGCGGCATAAAGGACATATGGGTCTTTCTCCCAAGGAAAAATCTTCAAATGCTTGAAGACAGGTAGTATGAAACATGTGAGAACAGGAGAGCAGAACAGTCTGACGGGAGCAGGGTTGGTAGCCATCTTGGGGAAGTCCATCCTGAGGATGAGTGGGGTGGACAAGCGGCATAATGCAAATTGGGCAATCAACTATGTCTTGCCGGAATGCCTGAAACAAAAGGTAGTGTTAAGCTCAGAAAATATCGGCGAGTGCAAATAGCAACAGTTTATGCATTAAAAATCCAAATGACCTTGTATAATATTTATTTACCCAACACAATAATAATGAAAAATTGCTTTGAAATTTTCATTCTTGAAACACTATGAGGCGGGTTGTAAAACAGAAACAACCTGTGGCCTTCAAAGCTGAGAGAAGAGCTGAAATTAGATCTATAGCAGGACTCTCCAACCTTGGGTCCCCAGATGTTGCTGGCCTACAGCTCCCAGCATAACCAGCCAGCATGGCTAATGGCAAGGGATTCTGGGAGATGTAGTTCAACATCTGGGGACCCAAAGTTGGAGAGCCCTGTTCTATAGACTATATCAACTTGTCTAATTTTTATAGCCCTAAAGTTTGTAAACTGCCATGTTTGGTCTACTCAGTCTCAGATTATTCCACGTTTCATTTATAGAATGTGAGGCAAATCCACATTTTAAAATGTAGGAAAGATTTCTGGTGCATTAGTAGGGCTAATGCAGCAAATGAGGTAAATATATTCTGTGCTGGCCAGAGATGCTAGAACTCTTGAGGGTGGTCATAGAGTTAAAGCCTCGGGAATAACTTGGCAACCTTGCTGTCCGAACAGGACACACTGATAGTATTATCTGTAACTAGTATAGCAGATGGGGTGTAGCACTTGGATCAGAAAAAAGCATTAGTACAACTTCCTGTTCACTAAGTCCCCTAAGCTGACAATGCAGAAGTCATGTACACTCTGTCTATCCTACCTAATGGGTTTACTGTGAGGACAAAATGTGAGCTCCCATGTACCACTGAACTGATAAAGGAGAAAGAGAAGGATACAAATGTGAATAATTTACATAAAAAAGGCCGCTACTAGTCAATTACAATGTAGGGGTGAAGAGTCAGTCTCTTAAGGTTGGCAATCCTATGCAAGTTTAGATAGCAAAAAGGCCTACAACTCCCAGCATGCCCCAGCCAGCATGGCTGGGGCATGCAATTAGAGTTGTAGGCCTTTTTGCTGTCTAAACTTGCATAGGATTGCGCCTTAAGGTAGGTTGAGCCAAGATGCATTTCTATCTCTAAAACCAACCTGCATTTGTATCTTTTCCCACTCAAGTTCACCAATGAGTGGACCCAACTTCTTGTCTAGTTGCTGAAACACATCTTGACTCACAGCTACAGTACAATCAATTTCGGAGAAGAGTTCATCTATGTTGGTATCATATGAATTCAATAATCGCTGGCAGATCTCTGTAAACTGAAAGGTGAGACAAAATATTTTACTCCTGTTAGTGGACTGTAATGGGCTACAAGCAGACTCTGAAGGGCCCATGTGGCATCAATGTGAGGATTGCTTCCTTTACAGGATGTTAAGATGCACCCTTATGGCTTAAACAGTGGGTTACACACAACCTAACAAGAATCAAATTCCTCCCTATCAGTACTGCTAATGTGCCCTGAAGGAAAATACTTTCCTGATCCCAGTTAACTGTCACAGGAGAATATAAGCCAAGACTTTGGACCAACAATCAAGCACTTGTCTCTCTATCAAACCTAGGGACAATATTTCTGTTTTTCGCCATAGTAATTACCAGTATTTCAATGGATATGACTCTTTCCCTCAAGGATCTACAGCTGCCTGCATCACGTCACATAGTAATTAAATAGCAATCATAAATGAAGCCCGAGCAATTGAGTAAGTTGCTTAACAAGTGTGGCCCTGCAGCAAAATGTTGTAGAGTGGAATGCTTCGGGTCAGGATTCCAGCCACTCCAGGTTTTTTCTACTTTTTGTTTTTCCCAAGGGGTGGTAGAGTGGACACATTATGTTTGTGCCTAATCCCAGCTATGTTAAAATCTCTGATATCTCTATTGATCTGTATGGGTGGCTCTCACTACCGTCCCTGGGGACATTTTAAATTGGCTTCTGTGTGAATCAGGAAATGACCTATCCAGACAATCAGATGGCTCTACCTACCCTTTAGTTATTATGAGAGCCAGTGTGGCGTAGTGGTTAGAGTGTTGGACTGGGACTCGGGAGATCCGGGTTCTAGTCCCCGCTCTGCCATGAAACTCACTGGGTGACTTTGGGCCAGTCACTGACTCAGCCTAACCTACCTCACAGGGTTGTTGTGAGGATAAAATGGAGAAGAGTGGGAGGATTATGTAAGCCGCCTTGGGTTCCTTGCAGGAAAAAAAGCGGGGTATAAATATAATAAATAAAAAAAATAAAAATTACATTTATATCCCACTTCTCCCAATTCCAAGGAACTCTAGGCAGCTTACATGGTCGTCCTCCTTTCCATATTATCCCCACAATAACCCTGTGAGGTAGGTAAGGCTGAGAGTCAGTGACTGGCCCAAAGTCACCCAGTGAGTTTCATGGCTGAGTGGAGACTAGAACCTGGATCTCCCGAGTCTCAGTCCAACATGCTAACCACTACACCAAACTGGCTCTTTAAATCTGACTTGTCCTCCCTTCCCCAATGACTCCATTCCATCTCCACCTGGTTTTATTCCCCACCCATCACGCTGTTCCATTACCCCTCCCAACTTGTCAGATTATTTAACATTTGCTGCCATTGCATATCATTGGACTATTCTCTGGAATCCTCCCCCTAAAGGTTTTTTCTTAAGATTTGTTCAAAGCTTCCTAACTCCCCTTCACCAAGTCAATGTGTTCTGTCCACTGTGCATGCTCAATCCTCAATGGCCTGTTTTGCATTTTGGCTTTGTGTGCGTGGGAGGACAATTGTACCCAATCCTAGCTATATTAAAATCTTGTATTTCTATGGGCAGCTCTCTCTTCTGACCCTTAGAACATTTTAAAAAATAGCTTTTCAGTATGAACCTCTCCAGGAAGTGACCTATGCAAGCAATGGGGTGGTTCTTTCTACCTTTTATCTATGTGTTTCGTCTTCCCTCCTCAATTTCCAGCCACTCAGTTCCATTTCTCCTTCCTTGGGGTCCTTTGCTTAAGGTTTTAATTGTGATATTTGGGGGGGGGGAAGCATCTGCAAATCTTTGGGTTTCCACAAGTCTGATGATATCTCTCGTGCATGGATAGTACGGTTTTGGTTACACGCACATGCTCACAAGGAAGGTCACTTTTGAAAATCTGTACTTTCAAGATCAGACACTTCACTTAAATATTTTAAGTTTTTTTTAGGCAGAACGGCATGCAGTAGGCCCAGATGTATGGAGCACCGAAAGCTGCTAAAATGTACCAGTGTCTGAGTGCAGATATGAGCAATGTCTCTCTCAGCTAATGCACAGGCTATGCATTTAAAGGCTGGAAAGTCAACCACTTAAAAAGAGACAAAGTTGAAATGGCAATATTTCAGTGCAGGAACACCTTTATTAGGTTTCCTTAATAAAGGGCAACTTTTAAAATTGATATTTTATCTTGAAAAAGTGTTTAACCCAAATTTAATGCACACACATATATATTTGGTTGCTTAACTGCCAGCCTACAGTGCCTTAAATATGGTATGCCAGAATTGCCCATTATTCCAGTGGGAAAAGCTTGGTAGTGTTGGTGATTGGATTCATAAGTCTAGGCTTACGGTACCTAGAGTTGCCATATTCACCAATGCTAATCACTACCCATATTAGTAAAGTAGGTGTGCTTGCATGCAGACATGCAACATGAAAGGAACAAGGCTGGAGGAAGTCTCTCTTGCAGTTTAAAGAACCACAAGGGGAGCAAATGGCAGCTGAGAACATAACCCTCATGCATGCATTCTCTGTCCAATCCCCCCCCCCCATGTACAATTCTTTAAAGTGGGGGTGGGCAACTTGTGATCTCCAGACCTTTTGGCCTACAACTCCCATCAGTCCTAGCCAGCGTAGCCATGGGTGAGAGATGATAGCTGTCAGCCAAAACTTCTGGTGAGTCACAAGTTGCTGCTTTAAAGAACAGTTTAAAGGGCTGTTTATATTGACCACTGGTCCATATAAGCCAGTCCTGTCTATTCCACCTAATAGTGGTATACCTTAGTCTCCAGTGGCCTTTCCCAGCCCATTTTACTAGGGAGACCAAGGATGGAAGCTGAGACGTGCATACAGAATATTCGCTCCACTATTGAACTATGGCTCCTCCCTCAGAGAACAGACGCTAATGCAAAGTTCACAAGCAAGTGCAGACCTGGCCTATCTGCACTGCATTGTTTTCAATGGCACATCCTCTGATGTGCTTCCAAATGTACAGCCTAATTCACGTTAAAAGCTGTGCAATGTGGTGGAGAGCATCTGCACATGGATGCATATTTGGATGTGCTTCATGATTCACAAAGTGCCGTGTGGGTGGAAAGCTGCATCTGTACACAGGTCTCCCTAGTTGGATTTAAATGGGGGTGACCCATCTTCTTTGGTGAGATGTGACACACAGAGAAGTAGGAGCAAAATATAGAAATAACGAACACTTTTTGTGGCTCTACACTTGTAGTAACAGATTGCCTGCTTCCATCTTAATCTATCTGGCTGTTAGGATCATCGCTGGAGGCCCATCTCCAGGTGCCCCCACCTTCAGAGATCAGGCAAGATTGCCAATAGCTTTGCAACGCCACAGCTTTGTCTGCAGTAAATAGCACCTTCTGGGTCAAACAGTAGCCAGGTAGGGGGCAATTTTCAGCAGAAAATTGGCATGGAGCTCCAGTCCAGATTGGGGCCCTGCAGCTGCTTTTCGTTTAACATAAAAGCAGGCAGATTAAACATGCTTGTTTGAACACATGACTAACACTGTGTGTAGTTTGGCCCTCAGCTTGCTCTGTTATAAATGTGGCAGTACTCCAGATAGGTGAAGTAATTTTCACGAGTGAAATTTAATAGCTTTTTGCATGTCTCAAATCCTTTTTTTCAAGGAAGAAACTACTGATTAGAAAGTACACTGAATTTTAAAATGGCTCACTTCTGGTTTTGATAAGATGCTAGTATGGTCACTTGTAAAAATGTCCTAGATCTTTTGTTCATTCCACTAATCATAAACTCTGACTTTTGTCATAATGTAAGTTGTACTAAAAATCAGTGACTTAGATCCTTACCTTCTTTCCACAAAGAGAGTTTGTGGAGAGAAAGCCTGAGCATACATTGAACCCTGACTTGTTTTTCTCGTTCCACTCACCATCTGGATGCATAATCCCCACCTGGGGCATAGGAGACACAGTTCTGGGCGGAGGCCCACACATCTGCACAATAGGGCACATAACATTCCGGAGAGGGTGGGGGGTGCAGTCTCAAAGAGCTGCAAAATACCCCAAGGGACCCAAAAGCACCCAGGAGGCATCAACCTCAAGAGACGCCACCGCCCTACGGGGTGGACCCAGCCCATCTGGTCATCGGGGGCGGGAAGCGGGCGTGAAGAGGTAGAAAAGATACGTATCCAAAGGTCCAAGGGTTGTTGGGAACTTGGTGCAAGCTGGGACAGGTCAGGTCCCTGGCTCCGGTTAGGGTCAAGCAGCTTCCAACCACAGGCGGGCGCGCTCGGAGACCGGCTATGCAGATCACTACGCTAAGTCCGTAAGTCAGATTATCTGATGTAAGGTTACTTCTTCTGTGATACGCTAAGCCTCTAGAGTTTGTATATTGAAGCTTTCCGCTTTGGTCAGGTTACGACCTGCTATGTTTATAGTGTGAAATTCCTGGTAGTCTCTTAGTTCCGCTCCATTAACCGCATAGTAAATAAAGTCTATTCTTTGACCTAAGCACGGTTCCATGTCATGCATTAGGTAGCAGTTGTGTTCTAAATGCACAGGAGCCGCATAAAGGGCATTTTCTCAGTGCCGGTTAACCTGTTAAGTGCTGAACTCGCGCCAAGGACCGGGTTTTTGGTCCTCCACAGAGTTCATATTCACGGAACAGGGGTTTTCTACCTCCCCCTTCTCTCTGCTGTACCCTGATCTCCCTCCCCCAAATCTGCACCTTGGTTGTAGGACCCTTTGGAATGGTATACGATATGGTGTGTGTAGGGGTGTGTGTGCAGCTGAAGGGGTGAGTTGGTGGGAACACTCCCCCCCGCCCTTTTTGCAGGCAATTTAGGACCCTAGTCATTTGCATTGTCTTCAGAGAAAAATAAATTAACACATTAAAAGAACACTTCAATTTAAAAAATGGGAGATCTTAATTTCCCCCCAAAATGCTGCGTGGAAAATTGTTCTGCATTTGAGTAATACATTTTGTGTCTACTTTTGTGACCCCTCTGCCCTTCAACTTGAATAATATGACAAAGTGGAGGCATTCTAAATGTTTTTTATCTTTTAAGTAAAGCACCATCAGTCACAGGTTTTAGGTGACGCCCAAGAACATGATTAAATAAAGATGCACACAAAAGCATCGAGATGAACTTTGTCTGCCAAAGGGGAGCCCTTTTAAAGCCATCCATCTTTATGTCAGCAAATTGCTTACTAATGTGTTGACTTAAAAGTAAAATGAAAAGGCTGGAATTTACAGCGTATCAATGAATCAGTTGATAAGCTTTTACTGGTTTAATATCCTCCTAGCCTTGCTGCCTGGTGCCACATCAAGTTAGCAACAGAATGTTTGCCATCTCTATGTGATAAAGGAAGTCAAACGGCTAAACAAACTCCCGGACCATTCTGCTGTTTGTAAGATTTAAATTAAATTCTTTGGGAAGCAGTCACGTGGTGGGCAAGGAGGATACCAGAATGAGCCGCACCATTTTACAAATAATATACCTAGTAGCTTCCTATACAATGGTCTGCATTTTTAACTAGGTTAAAGATAATGTAATGCCTTTGGAAAGATTTAATTACAGCAATAAAATACCTTACTTCAATTAGATGACATATACAAGCATAGTATATAGATAAGGATCAAAGAAATTCACTACCTACTCACTGAATTCTAGGCAACACTTCACTTTCTGTATACATTGGTGTTAAAAATTAGCATAGCCTGGTTGCAGTAACCTTTTGCAATCCCTTTGATCTAAGTTAATAAGATCGCTGATTAATGTAAAAAGGCTACTGTACCAGTGTCAGACAAATAAAATACTCTGCTTAGCAATAACATTTCAAACACAGGGTCTAACTCTGGAATTTCTTTACCAGTACAAAACCTGACTGCTGTTTTGTGTGTTCTGTCAAAGGAAGTGGAGATCTCTGTCTGTCTGTCTCTCACTCACACACACTTTGCTTAGCCACCTTCTTTTCAACTGCACAGTACTTTGGTTCTGTTGCCATCTGAGAAGCTAAGAGTTCCATTTTAGAAAGTTTCTTTATCTTTACAACCTAGAAACAAGTCCTGGTTTGAAGGTAGTTTTTTTTTAAAAAAAAATCTACTTGATGTTTAGGCTTTAGTATTTTATCATTTTAAATGTTGTAAACCGCCAAGAAATAGTTGAGTGGGCAGTATATAAGTGTTGATAATAAACAAAACAAAACACTGATAGTGCAATAATAGTTAATGGGATTTACTGCCAGGTAAATGTGCAGAGGATTGCAGCTTACATGCCTTATGAAACTAACATTAAGGCAACAAAGACTGGAATTGAGCGGAACCAGCTGCAACTTTCACTTGCTAATGAAATATTATATCCTTTCTATATATTTAATGGAGATCTGTGTGGTTGTTCCTTCATGTGTGAATTACAAAGAGAAACACATTCTGTTCTGGTGCTTTAACTATGGAAGTCATGTTCCTTCTGCAAGCTATATGTTATCGTTTTTAAAATTGAAGCTGCTGAATCCATCAGTAGGTGCTTGTAGATAAGTAGTGGGATCCATACAGCTTACGCTCTTGATTTGTACTATTATTTGGGTGCTGTATGAGTGTAGCTACCAATACCCCACTCATGATTTCATGGGCTGGATTAGATGGAAAGAAATTGGGCAGTGCTAATCAGCAGGAAGCAATATGTTCAATCCTAACTCTGGATAAAGTTTATACTAGTGCAAACAGCTATGCAAACATACACCACCCTTCATCTTACAATACCAGAATGGCATACAAAATGTAATTAAAAATCTTAGTATACAATAAAAATGATAAAACAACATCACTGACAGCAATAAAAAGCAGGAAATACATAAAATAGACAGCTCACATCAACCAGCTTAATAAGGCAGTTTAAAATACCTGGGCAAACAAACAGGGAAGTATATGTACCAGTTACATCTCCATGGGCAGGGTGCTTCACAGTTGGGTACTACAACAGCAATGCCTCTCTCTTCTTGTTACATATAATGTAGCAATGGTGCTTGGAGAAGAACCTACCCCCTGATGAGCTTAAAGTATAGGCAGGCTGCTATAGGGAGAGGTGCTGCAGATATTTGGGTCCCAAGCTGTTTAGAGCAAGCACCAGCACCTTCAACTGGGCCTGGAAGCAAAGAGGCAGCCAGTGCATCTCTTTAAGAATTGGTGCTGACTGCTTAAGAGATAATGCTTCATTCTGTACTAGTCATGACTGCTTCATTCTGTACTAGTGGAAGCTTCTGAGTTATCTTCCAGAGCAGCCCCGCGTACAAAACTTTACAGTAATCCAATCTGATGATTAACAGAGCATGAACCATTGTGGCCAGACTATCACTGTCCAGGAATGATCATAGGTGGTGAACCAGACAGAGCAGGTAAGAGGCACTCCTAGACACGGAGGCCACCTGGGCCTCAAGTAACAAGAATGGATCAAGGAGTACTCACAAGCTATGCACCTGGTCTTTCAGAGGGAGTGCAATTGTCTAGAACAGGTTGTACATCACATTCCTGGACACGAGAACTACCTACCCACATGCCTCCATCTGTGGGATGTAACCTCAGTTTATTGGCACTTCAGTGAGCCAAACTGAAGCTGGATAACTCTGGAGACAAGTGAGGAAACTGATTCAAAAGGGAGGGCACTCATGATTAGCAGAAATAGCTTCCCATGAGGAGGATGGAATGAGAAAGTGGTTTCCCCATCTTTCCTGGACTCAGGAGTGTTGCTGGAACGCCGTTGCTCTGACTGAGCATTGGGAGAGTGGCATAGTCCTGGTTTCCTTTCCTCTCCCAACTGAATTCTGCTCCAGGTGAAAATGGACTGGGAAAAGGGTGCCTTCTCACCAGCAGCATTTAGCACTCTTGGCTCAAGGACAGTGTGGAGGAATGAAGGAATGAAATACTGTCCTCCATGTGGCAAGGCCTACTCGGGTCCTTTAACCAGATCATCTGTTAGAACAGGCCAACTGCAGCTTCCTCCCTTGCTATTTGAAGGCAGATGGGAAAATTCCAAATACTAACTGTTCGTGGCCCTTTCCCATATGCAGAGAGAAAGCTGAGGGGTGGAGAAAAAAGAGGATATCTGAAATGGAATTGCAATGAGAGGAGGTTAGGGAGAGCTGCTAATTGGAATAAAGGGAGGAGGGTTAACCGAGCCCTGTAGTGGTACACAGAGTGCTCTGGGATGCAAGAAAAAAGGAGGTTAAAAGAGAATGGATTAAAAAGTAAACAGAGTCAAAATTAATACACTTTCCCACAGTTAATGTAATGAGGTGGCCCTCTTAAGTTACTAAAAATGTAAAAACTGTCAGTGATTTCAGTTGTATACCCCTGCATTAGATAAGATCAAGGTCTTGACAGCTAAGGAAGAATTGGGGTGACTGGTTTAGTTTTTAAGAAATGAAAATTATGGAAAGGAAAAGACAAACTTTACTTTATGGAGGATTAGTCTTCAAGGCCTGAACACCCATTGCTCTGTCTGTTGTTCAAATAAGTATGAACGTTTCTTTGTGCAGGAGCTGTGGACACACTCTAGATGAGGGCTCTCCAACCTTGCGTCCCCAGATGTTGCTGGACTACAGCTCCCAGAATCCCTTGCCAATAGCCATGCTGGCTGGTATGCCGGGAGCTGTAGGCCAGCAACATCTGGGGACCCAAGGTTGGAGAGCCCTGCTCTAGATTATGGCCTAGTACTATGAATTTACAAGCTTTGACTCAATCTACTGTTCTTTGTATTCAACAAGTACAATTACCTTTAATTTCCCTAGTGCATCTTTTCAAGTTCTACAAATTTCATTTTATGATAACAACTGAGGTCTGATTAACATGTTATGTTTTGGGCATGATAAAGTCACCTTGAGGTGATTTCACCATATCAGTTTTGTATGAGAAATGTATTATTTGAATATGCCCTCACATGGTGAGAGCTGGTATTTACTGTGACAGAGTAAAGCATTGAAGGCACTGTCTTCTTTAACTAGGTGAGGGAACATTCACCATATCGTAAGTTGTAACTGATACAGTCAAGTCATCATAGGGTGATTTTGCTACATCAAAAAGCAATATGAATCAAGCCTGAAAGGTCAGAGACAGAAAGAGCATGAGGGAAGAAACCCTCAGCCAGAGGTGATGGATTCTCCTTCATTTTCTGTGTGGGTTTTGTTACAATGAGCCCATATGCTGACCTGGTTCACATGATCACCATTGCCCTCCATGGCTTGTTTCAGCCACAGTGAGCCGTAGTGCATGCTTGTTGTGTTGTCCAAAATATTCCAGCTTGTTGTGTTGTCCAAACCTCGGCAGCAGGGGTTGTGCAAGGGTTAAACAATCCTCACATAACCCTAGAACAGGCCATGGGTTCTGTGACAGTCATTTAACCCTCATTTAACCCTCACACAACAGCTCCTGGCCGGATTTGGACGGCATGAGAAGCTGTGGCTTGAATATTCAAAATGGCTGCCCACCTGCACCACAGCCCACTGTGGCTCAGGGCTCACTCTATGCATGTTTAGACAGAAAAAAGTCCAACTCCATGGAAATAATTCCATGGGACTGTAAATATGACATTCCCGCAGAACCAAGTAAAGAGTATTTTAAACCATATTTAAACCATATTTTAAACCGTATTTTAAACCATCTTTTGTGCGATTGGCAGCCTGTACACATGAAACAGTTGCCCTATGAAAGTCACTTCAAACTACTCCACATGGTAGCACCCCCAAGTTATTTTTCTGCAGTAGATTGCTACAAAGAATGGGGAACCATTAAGCTTTTCCACCATGTGCTACACGGGGGGGGGGGGACGACGACACGGAACACGTACCTGTAAGTTTAAGAAAACAAACCACATACAGAAGACTCTCCAGCTAATAAACCAGTCTTGGATTAGATCCAGATTTAGTTATACTTAAGAGTAGACCCACTGAAATCAGAGTTTAATCCAAGTATGACTAAGTCTGGATCTAACCCACTGTCTATTTATAAAATATTAGTGATATATGCAAGATATAACTCATAGAAGTTTTTATGCTCCTGTTATAAAAAAATATATCCCTCATTCTGAGTAATTTGATGGATGCTTTGCTTTTGTAGCACCATACTACATTTGGGGGAGGAGGGACATGAAAATCATAATTAAGAATTTAAAAATGCCACACATACCTTTTCCTCAAAGAATTTCTTTCTCAGCTTGGCATCTTTTGGAGGCACTGTATTTCTCAGATTTTTATACCATTTTCTAACAATGTACCCCCTCCAGAAAGCTTGAATTCTGTGACATGAAAAAATACAGATCTTTCACAAATCCAAACACCCAGAATGAAGTGTAGAAACAAAAGTGTGCAAGCTTTAAATTTGTTTTTGTGGTGTCTCTCCCAACTTGGGACAGAAAAGTAGGATAGAAAAGGGTTCATCTCTGTCAGCAGCGGCTGCTTTACAAGAACGGCTCACCACTGAATTTGCTCAGCACAGCTGGCCCCATTGAATGTGGCTACAATGCATACAGAATGCATCTGAATCATGTGTTTCCCACCATTACTGACGCATGGCAGGCTCTCCTGCATTAAGAGACGTATTCCTAGGCTAAGACTAGACATATGCTGGGATGCAAGCTATGCTGGCTGAGGCATGCTAGGAGTTGTAGGCCAAAAACATCTGGGGACCCAAGGTTGGAGAAGACTGACTTAGTGACATTATTGGTTAGTGGCAGTATTCCAGAACTGCTTAGATATCGTATTATATTACGTAAGTGGTATAGAAGTATTTCTAAAAAATAAATAATTTAGCCTTTCTAGATGTTTAATATCATGCCGACAGGTCATTTGTGCTAACCCCCTCCCCACCTCCCCTCAAGACTACAATCAAAAGCAAGATTTCCCATGCCTGTTGTAGGATGGATTGTCAGGAGATGGGGGTCAGATGGGAATCTTGTTTGTTTTTCATTAAGTCAGGCTAGATGCGCATTGCATAGATCAAGCACCCAATATCCAGCATTTAAAGCGGGGGCGGGGAGGAGGAAAAGGTCCATGAAATGGTAGGAAAGCACTGATGCTTCTCCACCACCATTGCATGTATTCACTGTCATCCAGCAGAGCTGTTTCAGGTGGTCAAGGCCTCCTTGGTGTAGGATCTGGGATGCAAGCAGCTTGAACCCTTGAAGGTTTGCTGTGACTGTTTTGCAGATAAAGACACCTGTATCCATGCTGATTTGGATGCTTTTGTTTTGACAAAGCCAAAGATGTATAGGGTGAGTGTATCATCTAGTTACATTATTCTGGATACCTTCCAGCTTGTGCAACCTGAGGACGTGGACAAACTACTTGAGAGGATTGAAACCCATCGTATGAACATAAGAAGAGCCATGCTGGATCAGAGCAAGGATCCATCTAGTCCAGCATTCTGTTCAAACAGTGGCCAACGAGCTGCCCATGGGATCCCACAAGCAGGACATGAGTGCAACAGCACCTACCTGCCCATGTTCCCCAGCTACTGGTGTACATAGGTATACTGCCTCTGATACTGGAGGTAGCATGTAGCCAATTAGGATTAGTAGCCATTGATAGCATTCTCCTCCATGAATTTGTCCAATCCCCCTTTAAAGCCCTCCAAATTGGTGGCCATCACTACATCTTGTGGAAGTGAATTCTATAGTTTAACTATGTGCTGTGTGAAGAAGTACTTCCCTTTGTTCTGAATCTCCCACCAATCAGCTTCATGATGACCCCAGGTTCTAGTTTTATGAGAAAGGGAGAAAAATGTCTCCCTAGCCCACCTTCTCCACACCATGCATAATTCTGTACACCTCCATCATGGCTCCCCTTACTTGCCTTTTTTCTAAGCTAAACAACCCTAGCTGCTGTAACCTTTCCTCATAGGGGAGTTGCTCCAGTCCCTTGATCATTTTAGTTGCCCTTTTCTGCACCTTTTCCAACTCTACAATATCCTTTTTTAGGTGTGGTGACCAGAACTGTACACAGTGGTCTAAGTGCGGTTGCACTATAGATTTGTGTAAGGGCAGTATGATCTTGGCAGTAATATTTTCAATTCCTTTCCTAATTATGCCTAACATAGAGTTTGCCTTTTTCACAGCAGCTGCACACTGGGTTAACATTTTCATCGAGCTGTCCACCACAGCCCCAAGATCTCTTTCTTGGTCAGTCACCACTAGCTCAGATCTCATCAGATTATACTTGACGTTGGGATTTTTTCGCCCCAACGTGCATTACTTTACACTTGCTTACTCTGAACCTCATTTGCCATTTTGATGCCAATTCTCCCAGTATGGAGAGATCCTTCTGGAGCTCCTCACAATCCCTTTTTGTTTTCGCCACCTGAAATAATTTGGTGTCATCAGCAAACTTGGCCACTTCACTGCTCACTCCTAATTCCAGATCACTTATAAATGGGAGACCCCTCCTCTAGTTTCCTGCATTGAGCAGGGGGTTGGACTCGATGGCCTTGTAGACCCCATCCAACTCTATTATGAATCTATGAAATAAGTTGAAAAGCATTGGTCCCAATACAGATCCCTGTGGGACCCCACTGTTTATATCCCTCTATTGGGAGAATTTACCATTTATTCCTATCCTCTGCTTCCTGTTCTTTAACCAGTTACTGATCCATAAGAGGGCCTCCCCTCTTATTCCATGACTGCTAAGTTTGCTCAGGAGTCTCTGGTGAGGGACTATGTCAAAAGCCTATTGGAATTCCAAGTAATCAATGTCTACTGGATCACCCCTGTCCACATGTTACTGACACTCTCAAAGAACTCTCAACTGTTCACATTTCTGCTGCTCAATTTTTTTAAAAAAGAGTAACGAGCCAGTGATGGTTGCTCCACTTGGACATCGGTGGAGCAGTTGTCACCAGGTAGCAGCACCTGCGAGATTGCCAAGAGTGGCAAGGGGTTTTCACCGCTCTTGCCAAGTGGCTCACTTGCCGCAACCCACGATTGGTTTGGTCTCCCAGGTTCGGATGACACGACAACCCATTGTCGTCAACACAACAACCCTGTACAATAAGCCATGGGTTGTCAGGGTGGCCTGTTGCCCCCAAATAAGCCACCCTGTGAGAAGCAGTCTGGGGGTTTGCACAACACAACAACCCACCATGGCTAGTTACTCTCAGTGGGTTGTCGTGTCATGCGAAACCAGTCATTGTGCTTCCGAGTTCAACTTAAAGTGCAGCTTTTGACCTTTTTAAAGCCTTAAACATTTTGAGGCTGATTTAATTGAAGGACAGCCTTCATCCATACGAGCCTGCCTGCATTTGAAGAGACCCTTCTTGCTTGCCCATCTCTCAGAGCAGTAAGGCTGGCAGGTTCAAGGGAAAGGGCCTTTTCTGTGGTGGCCACACATTTCTGGAACTCAAGAGTCTCAAGCCCCATCGCTACTGGCTTTCAGGAAAGCTCTCAAAACTCATTGGTTTTCCTTAGCCTTCTCTTGAGTTTTTATTTTATTTTAATGGGACTGATGATGGTTCTGACTGAAATTATTTTTTGGTTTTAGTATTTTTTGGGGGGGTGTTGTTGGATATTTATATTATTGTTGTCATTGTCTTTTAATACTTTTAATGTTTATTCTTGTGTTTTTCTCTTGTAAGCCACCTTGAGAGGGTTTTGTATCCAAAAAGAGGCTTTAAAATATTTTGAATAAATAAAATCATATAAAGATTGCTTTGGGGCAAGACTTATGTTGCTGTTTTTGTGATATTACAGGCATCAGCCAAAGCATTCTCAACAATCCACACAACAGAGTAGGGAGCATTATAATTTCCAGCAGTTTACTCGTTTGAGAGTGAGGAAACTACTATTCCCTCCTCCCCCACCCCATGAAGGCATTTGCATGGATCACATGATCTGGACTGTTCGGGGGGGGGGAGAACAATTTTCTGAGCAAAATCCATGTTATTCTAAAATTAACTCACTCTCCAGTTCAAACTGAACATTTGTGTGAAAATTTTGCATAACTACTTGAATACAAAACTGTTAGATGGGTGGTAAAAATAATTACTCAAGTCTTTGAAGTACCATTCTCAAACTCTGGAGCATTACATTAGCAATGCATCCATCACTGCACTGCACAGTATTTTCTATGCATGCAGACTTTTTCAACAAATATTTCTCAGTTTTTGTCATTTGCCAGTCATCCTTACCTTGTAGCACACTTTATTTTAAATAGGCGTGCTCCATCATGAATTACTCGGGTCTGATACTGGATCTTTCTACACATTGGACAGGTCTTTTTGCCTGCAAACCTTTCAAAAGCTTTCAAGCATGCCTAGAAAAATAACATTCAGCATTTACTTGAAACTAGTCACACCCGCCCCGCAGTTTATTTACAGAATTTGTGAATGCAGGATATGCAGTGGTTGCACAGAGCCCAGAAGCACGGGTAAGGGCATGTACATGATGCTAAAATTATGTAAAGATATTATTCCAAAGTAAAGGAGTTGGGGGAAGGGGGAGTCCCTGATCTATACTTACTTTTCCACCATGTCCCCCAGAACCTTTATGCTGTTCTTATTAGAACAGGGTGTAGCACTGCTCAGACTAATTCCAGATTTACTTTATATTACACTAAGGCGGTAGCATTGGCTTTTTCATCAGTTAATAGGAATATCAGTTTATATTAATAGACTGCTCTAATTAAACAGCTATAAAGCAACTATGGTAAACAAACAGCTACATATTGTTAAATCTTGCAGACTGTTTATTCTGAGACAGGCGGCTGCGATACTATGCCTGGTTACATGTGGTTAATGTTCATTGACATAACTAAGGCATAGAGAGCATAACTACATGCAGCCTCGGTATTTAGATGTTTGCCCTTGTACATACACATGATAACGTTTCAAAACAAGATAAGGGACACTGTCTCAAAACAGTATCCTGAACTAATGTTTCAAATTGTGAAGATTAGAAACAAAAGACTTATTTCAACACTTTACATTCACATAAATACTAGTTTTGCAATGTCCATGTTAAAACACTGATTTGATGCATATTACACTTTTAGTAGATAAAGGTAGGGTTTACTCACTCTGTGAAACACGTGAGAACATGAAAGCAAAACCTGTTCAGAGAGAGAGAAAACACCGCAGGAAACTTAAACTCATTGAGAAAATGCGCACTGCTCTTACTATAATTAGTGAAAATTTCCAAATGCAAGACATATACATTGTGGCTTTCATTGCAAAAATGGAATATTTTAGGGTTCAATTGCAATGTTTAAATTCTTCATCTAGCAAAGATTGTATTAACATTTTGGGTGCTTTGGCTAGAAAAACAACCTGCAGATTCAAATCGAGAAAGGGTAGTGTAACTACTTTGAAACTCCACTTACAGAGCGATCCTAGAGGACCAATGGGATGCTTCGGATTCCCATATCCAAGGATGGAAAAGAGCTCCAACCTCAGAGCTGGGGATCTGCGCTTGGATCCGCCCCACCCCCACCCCCACCCCCCACAGCCGGCATGGAAAGAACTGCGCTGGCTGCTTCTCCGACGTTGTAAGACCGACCGACTTTGGGGAAGGGGTAAAGAGGGCATTCCGGGGAAGGGGAGAGGAGGCGACTGGGTCCGCCAGGATACAACTCACCTTGCTGGTGCTCCAGCCTCCTTCCCTCCCCGTCCCAAGTGCTGCAGGTAGATGGCTGAAATTGGCAGTCTAGCTGATTTGCAGAGCTTGAAGAGTGGGGAGGTGAAGGTCACCTCCACGCTCCTCCCGCCCTACATAGGATGCCCATAATTGCCTGAGTTCAGAGGCTTACGGGCATCCCCCATTGGATTTCACCTTTAGGTTTTTTTTGGGGGGGGGAAGTAGTTTGCCATGTGGCATGGTGTGGGGGAGAGGATACGATACAAATCCAAAGCCTTGTTTGGCATGGGTAGATAACTGCATAGTCCTCTAGTATCCTGGCTTTATTATTTAAGATGGGCTTTTGTAATTAATTTTCACACAGCTCTATCCTATTGTTGCCGCACATCCTCATGAACTTTGACGTGAACTTGCCTGTATACACATGCATTGATGAATGTGGGACTAAGGGGACCTTTACCAGAGGGGCGATACACTTACAGCAGGTATAGGCAACAATATGGGGAATAACTACTTCTACTGAAGTGTGGAAATTAGTTCAGTCAAATGATATAGTCCAAAAATATAGCTTTTTTTTTTTCTTTTTTACAACTTTTTTTCTTAATGCATACACATGCAGATGTGTTGCAAAAGAGAAAAATGGCTTTGTGAGTACACAAACGTCCTAGCCCATGGACCAGCATGCTAGTTCTGATAGGCCTAACATAAAGACAGAGAAAGACAGATTGGGGAAGTCAGTGTTTGCCAAAAAAAGGGAATGGAAATGGCAAAGCAGGGGATTGGGAGGCTATGCAACCAACTTTGGTGTTGCTGACAATGATGAGCTGTAGGGGCAGAAATGGATAGATTTAGGAGAAAAGGAGAAGAAATAGAGCATAGGTAACTATAATTACCTGGCTCCAGAATAAGGAAAACCCAAAGGACTTCACTTCCTAGTTAGTTACAAATAGTTAGGAAAATGCTATAGGCACAGGATACCCTCAGGTTTCTTAGCTTTTGAGTACCAAGTTAACAAGAGACAGCCAAATGGCTGATCTATCTATAATCCAACTACAGTTAGACTCTTGATTTCCCAGATTTCATAGTGATGATGAGAGGTGTAGCTGTTATTGGGGACTCCAGAGCCTCCACAATAAGGGCTTAAAATAGAATTTAGAATGGAGAGCCTTAAAAATGAGGCTTCTCTTAAGATGGCTTCAAGAGGTGGTTAAAAATGGTTACACTTGGCTTGAGACCTTTGTTAGAAGCTTCCCAGTGCTCTAGGTGCCTCGCCTGACAACTATCATGGGACCCCAAACAGACAAGTCACAGATAGATTGGAGTCCCCTGCAAGGCACCAAAAATGGCAATCGGGCGCCCACAGATGGGCGGCTGCATGATGTGCGGAACCTGACTTTAAACTCAACAGGGGCTTTACCACGGGGTAAAACTTTATCTCTGGGTATACATGGCAGACAGATATCCCTAGGCCAACGAGATGGCTCAAAAAGAAAAGCAGGGGCCTCTGGCCCTGGAAACATGGAACAGGCACTAGAGTGGAATGGAAGATCATGCTAGGAAAAGATTATGAGGAACAGGTTAACTCTGGGTTGCTGTTGTGGTGGTGGTTTTTTTTTTTTTACAGATGAGCTAAACATACAAGCATGAGGGATGCCCAAATGAAAAGAGCAACTGTTGTCTGAATTCCAGGACAGTTCTAGGTTTCAAAACAAAGGCTAGAAAAGACTTGATGGATCAGATGTTGGGCCCTGAATGGCTGGATTCACACAACGCGAAAACCCACACTCCAGGTTGTGTATGGGTTGAGTGTAGGTTGTCATTGAACTGTAGGTTGTAGTTGAACCATGGGTTGTTGTGTTGTGTGAACCCAGCTGTGCTAACAAACCATGGTTTGTTAACCATGAACAACCCACCAGGAGAACCCATGGTTTGTTGTTGAGTTGTGAACTGTGGGTTGTTTGTGGTTAACAAACCATCATTTGTTAGCACAGCTGGGTTCATACAACACAACAACCCATGTTTCAACAACTACCCACACTCAACTTTGAGTGTGGGTTGTCGTGTTGTGTGAACCCAGTCATTGAGTCAAAACAAGGAGAACAATAGTTTGGCTCTAGGGAATGAAAAGAAAGCTCAGGGAGCCCAATTGATTGGGCTCAATCTAGTGGGCTATGCAAAGCAAGTACAGTACAGTATCCAAACAAGAACTTATCACAAGGGTTACCCAGGTGGTATTAGAAGCTGTTGACCTTCTAGGACAGTGTTCTCCAACCTTGGGTCCCCAGATGTTTGGGCCTACAACTCCCAGCATGCCTCAGCCAGCTATGCTGGCTGGGGCATGCTGGGAGTTGTAGGCCAAAAACATCTGGGGACCTAAGGTTGGAGAACACTGTTCTAGGAGGTGGGAATGCTTCAGGACGTTATTGCCTGCCAAGGCTCTAGACTGCCAAGGCTCTAGGGTGGCTGGGTGGCCGGCCAGATGGGCGATTAAAAATTTTAATAAATAAAAAATTAATAAATTTAAAGGTGCCCTCGTGGGTTTGCTGGCTGGGGAGTGATTTGGCAATCAGGCAGGTATTTGCATGTTTTCTTAGTTCCATGGCAGCGACATCTTTTAATCTCATCAATGGAGGAAGCACATGCACAGGAACTCTTGCCCTACAGTGACCATCTATTGTCATTTGTAGCAGCTTTCCAGCTGCTGCTTCTAGAACAAAATGGATTATTCAGCCAAGGTGTCAGGGTAACGTCAATGACATGCACAAAACACAATACATGTGAACAGAGAGCCATCATGTCTGAACTCCCATGTAACACTACAACTGGGTTCAGACAACACGATAACCCACACTCAAGGGTTGAGTATGGGTTGTCGTTGAACTGTGGGTTGTTGTTGAAATGTGGGTTGGTTATCACACAGTCTGAACCCAGTTAAGATAACAAATCATGGTGAACAACCCACAGTTCACAACCCAAAGTTCACAACCCAACAACAAACCATAGGTTCTTTCATGGGTTGTTTGTGGTTAACAAGCCATGGCATGTTAGTGCAGCTGGGTTCAGACAACACGATAACCCACGTTTCACAAAAGCAACCCATGATTCAATGACAACCCACAGTAAACCCATACTCAACCACTGAGTGTAGGTTATTGTGTTGTCTGAAACTAGTCTACATCTTGTTGCACTAATAAATACACGTTCAGGGTGGGCACACTTAGGTGCTATTGTTGTGTCACCACAGAAGTGTGATATCACCTTGGTGTTGTCAGTAGATAGGATTACACAGATGTTTAGGACTGTGGAGTATAAGAGCATTAATTGTATTAGATGCAGACAATTAAGACAGTTTTCCTTATTTCAAAATAATTCTTTAAGATGTAGTTTCCTAACCTATATTAACATTCCCCCTTCTTGCAAGCTGTTATAAAATTGTACAATCCAAATTCCTAAAATCCAAATTCCTAAAAATGAAATGATAATAATAATAATAATAATAATAATAATAATAATAATAATAATAATAATATTTTATTTATTACCCGCCTCTCCATCTAGATCGAGGCGGGGAACAACAGAAAATATAAAATACCTAAACTAAAACAACACAATATATACTATTAAACATCATAAAACATCCTAAAAACATCTTAAAACATCTTAAAAACATCTTTAAAACATCTTTAAAACATCTTTAAAACATCCTAAAATTCCGCCGGATAGGCCTGCCGGAAGAGTTCAGTCTTTATGGCTTTTTTAAAGTCCAAAAGACTGACAAGTTGACGTATCTCCTCCGGCAGGCCATTCCATAATCTGGGAGCAGCAGAAGAAAAGGTCCTCTGGGTAATGCTAGTCAGCCTAGTTTTGGCTGACTGAAGCAGATTCTTCCCAGAGGACCTAAGTGTGCGGGGTGGATTGTACGGGAGATCATGATCTCTGCTGAGGCATGCCTTTAACAACAACAACAACAACAACAACAACAACGCAGTTCTTTGTGAAAATAAGTAATATAGAAGTAATGAAACTGGAAAAAGGAAGTGTGTCCTTTTGGGCTGGTTGAAATGAATGGGTTAAAAAGCTAACAGCTGAAAGGAGAACTAGAAGTATTTTGGCTTTATTTTCTTCCAAGTGTAAAACCTATGAATACATACAAATGAAAATATTACACTTGCTGATGTTTTTCTTTTTTGAGCTCAATATGAAATAAATCTGTGATAGCCTGATCCTATGGACCATTCCACCATCAAATAAGTGTTTTCAGTGAAACACTATAAACCCCGTGGGCCTCTCCCCAAGCCATGTCCTCTGGTCTGCAGGCCACCAGCAGCTTGAAAAGGAGACAGGAAGAGGAATCCCTTTGTTATCTCTGATCTGAGATAGAAGGTAACAAGGGGATTCTGGCTGAGCGTGTTTTGCTTTGCTTTGCTTGTCCCACACCTGCCCTGCATGGGGCAGATGAGGGACAAGTGCAGCTGGCAGTTCACTGGGCTGGCAATTTCAGGCGCCATCTGAGTCTGGACCACAGGGTGCAGCAGGCCTTGGAAGCACTGCCCAAGTGTGCTCTGCTTATCCCTTGCCTACCCCATGTGAGGCCGGTAGCTCACTTGGCCAGCACTTTTAAGTCTCTGAAGCGCCATCTGAATGTGCTCTGCTCATCCCTCACCCTCCCTGCATGGGGAAGGCAAGGGATAAGCAAAGCAGGCTAGCTGGTGCGTCGGCTGGGACCTAATGTCATCCAGCCCATGTGGGGGATCCAGGGGGCAATCTGGCCCCTGGAACTAAGGTGGTTCCCTATCCCTGACAGTGCAACATCATGACCTGTGATGTGGTGTCATATACTGATCCAGGACATCAAATAGGAGAAGTGGTATGGGTCAGTGCAGTTACAGAGGTGGCCACCTGCACTAGATGCAGTGAAGTGGTTGTGCAATGCTGCTGTGGGGCAAGGAATCAGGTGGAAATAAGTTTTCTTGGCTCTTAGGAAGGAGAGAGGGAAAGCAAAAAAAAAGGGGGGGGGGAAGGAGAGGCAGGTTTGAAAGTAGCATTTATTATATGAAGCTAGCTAGCCCAGAGTGTTTCAACCAATGATCTTCCTCAGGGACAAAAGATCTTCATATATCTTACTCTGGTATACTAGTGAAAATAATTGACTTTAAGGATATACTATCAAAGTTTTTCAACTCTGAGCCCCACCTCTCCCATTTGTTTCCCCCCCTCTTGGTTGTTTACAGTTAAATGGGCCATTCAAAGGAACCTGGAAGGCTCTATCTCTGGATATGTGACAAGGCCTGGACCTGAGCTGTTTCTAATAACTATACAAGATCTGTGGTGTCAGAAAGCAGAAAGGATGTTGCCAGTTCTTTGCTGACAGTCGCCATTGTTGCTCAGGTGACTGTACATTCTTTCCTTAGCCTGGGGAAATAGTGCAACACTTTTAGTGCACAAATTCAGCATACATGTTGTCAAACGCACATGTGGATACAAAAAGAAAGACCATGTGTATCAGCCCAAAGAAGCACATCAAGATATTATATATTCAGTTACCCTTTCCTAACTGGGCTTATCCATGTTTCAACAGTGATTTCAGTTAATATTTCAATATACAGGCAGTCCCCGAGTTAAGAACGTCTGACTTACAGACCACCCATACTTAAGAACAGACTTCTGGGTTCCCTGGCGCTACGTTGTTTACGTAGAGCACATAGCGTAGTATACTATGCAATTTGCGTAAATGCCAATTTTAACATATAGAACGCTATGCTGTTCCGACTTACATACAAATTCAACTTAAAGACATTCTTAAGAACGGAACTCGTTTGTAACCTGGGGACTGCCTGTATTTACCGCATATCTGCCATAACACCAAGAAGATGGATAAAATACCTGTGGATGAAGTGCAAATTCTTCTCTGCATATGGCGCAAGGCTGAACAGAATCTCCCTGTTTTATGGATCGTTGCTTCACATGTTCCCATTCCTCCATGGTTAGTGGCTTAGCAGGAGGCTCCACCAACCCAAGTTTCTGAGCTACAGACAAAACCCATGTTAATGAAACTGACACATGCTTGTTATTATTTCTTCATAGCAGCATCCCTGCTTCCATGTATATTTAAAAAGCATTATATAAGCACATGCATCCATTAGTTAGACACTGGAGTCCTTGGAGGGTAAGTTAGAGAGAGTCATACTGTAGCTCATATTCCACCACTAGTTTGGGGGGGGGGGGAGGTAACAGAATACTAGTCAATCCTAGAATACTAGTCAATCCATGAATTGAAGTTTACTTTTTAAAAGATGGCTCATTAAGCAGTCAAAAGATTGACTGCTTAAACATGTTGGACAGAGCTTTTGGGGGACAGAGCTCTGTTGGACAGAGCTTTTGGGAGGCAACATACAGGCTGGTTTTGGTCCCACAAAGTATCACCAGAAATTAATGTCATGAAAAACTTTGGTCAACATGAACATGGGTACAAATGCACACAGATACACATGCTGATTATATATATTCAAACTACAAGAATTCAACATATTCAAGTTCTGAATGTAAAAATCTACCTTTATATGAAACATTAATTAACCAAGCAATCTTATGCATGTCTACTTGAAAGCAAGTCCCACTGTGTTAAATGGGGTTTACTCCCAGGTAAGTGTGTCTAGGACTGCAGCTACTTTGTTTTATTTACTCTTAACCCTCACTTGTTCAGATAGGCATGTTGTAAAAATTCAGTAACTAATGAGTTAAAAGTAATGAAATGCTTTCCTTTACAACTTTTTGCTGTTCAGACTAACCCCTGTTCCAGTAACTGAGACAGAGAAGTGAAACTGAGGAAGGTTGCCTTCTTGCTTATCTCCTTTCCTTGAGCTAGCTAAGGACAGTGGGTGAGAGAGGACTGGAGAAGGTGGCCTGCCCTGGCTAACCTCTGTCCCAGTTGCTTAGAATGCATGTTTAAGATTTCTGTTTCTCTCCCTACTGTATTTTTCCATTCACAGCTAGAAGTTTCTGTTAGTGAGATGCATGCATGGAACTGCATCAGAAGATACTGTATAAATTGATAAGATTTCAGCATCCATGTTGAGATGCGGCTTTGCAGTGCTATACTCCCACATCTCCCTATTCTATAGAACAAACAATGTTGGATCACTGCCAGAGTTTCTCTCCTTCCTAATGTGCATGATTTGAACTGGGTACATTAGGATCTAGCCTATTTTTGCAACAGGCAGATGTGCCATCTATGAGAGGAATTTAACAGGTAAGCTGCATTTTTTCTCAGTCAAGCAGTACCTCTGCAACTTTAATTGAAGTTAGTATCTGGGAGAATATGCAATGCACAGTGCTGGGTGGCAGTGAGTAAAATACAGAATCAAAATTGGAAAGATCATAACATTTTAAACATTTTAATCTGTGGATTTCAAATCACAGTTACAACTGTATTACCTACTGTCACATGCAAACTACCCCACATATTTTGCCTTATAGAAAGAACATTGAAACAATTAAATGAATGGGCTGGTAATCAATTGCACATTTCTCAGAAACTCAGGGTCAGTCTGTCTTAACAGAAGATGTGATACTGGCTGAGTGAAAAAATGAACTCTTCTAGCTAGTAACTTGGGCTGCAATCCTATACACACTGACCTTGGAATAAGTCCCATTGTACTCAGTGGGGCTAACTTCTGAATCAGCATGTACAGGATTCACTGTTGGTCATCTAGTCAATTCAACAAAGTGTTCATTGGATGGCTTGTTAATTCTCTTTCATTTGTGGAAGAGCTAGCAGAGTTTAATGTCTCTTATAGACTTTCTTCTTACACTGCACGACAGTAACAGCTTGATCTGGTTTTGGCCTATATGATGTGACTGCACCAACGATATTTGCTGGTAACCAATCTGGATTCCTCCCCACTCCAGCTTCATCAACTCATAGCTGAGACTGAATTGACCAGCACTGTGGTGCAAATCCTACCACAGGTCTCTTCAACTTTGCACCAATATGTAAGCAACCAGGTATCTTACTAAGAAAACATGCCCTTAAAACATGAATAAGGTAGCCACTTCTGTTTAAAGGGCCACACAAGACTGCACATTCAGGATTTCATTACTGTTTCAGACAGGGCAATACAAGTCTGATCAATAGTGACACATCCTATAATATACCTGGATAAAAAACATATGGTTGTACAATGTCTTGGGCATTTGGTATGTAGTAGAAAGTTGGACACAAGTGCTTTTGATAAACAAAGAAATGTAAGATAGCTATCTTTTGAAATGTAAGGCTGCAATCCTATATTCCCTTGCCTACTACTGAAACGACAATTGAACTAACTGGGGCTTACTTCTGAGTAGGCATATAAAAGATTGCATGGTATGACACTTCTGTTTTAAAAAATGCACTTGGGATTTTATAAGAAGACTGCAAGAGAAGAATTCAAGCTGCTAGTGAACTGTGGGTGTATGGGATCACATGGAGGTCCATGCTGCAGGTGACAAAATGTGAGCAAACCTTGAATATATATTATCCACTGTAAGTTGTTGATAGGCCCTTTGTCCAAAGAACTATGTGATTGCCTACATCCAGCTCTTAATGAGCATCCAGTTATTTAAATGAGTCTTCTAATTCATATTGGTCTTCCTCTATTTATTTCGGCACAAACGATTAAATGAACTTCTAACTGAGCCCAGTTCTTACGCATTTGTTTTTAAAAGCTGTCATTTTTCCATTTCAAGATTGAAATGTTTTTAAAAGCTGTCATTTTCCATTTCAAGTATAAAAGTCCAATCCTGCAAGCACATAAAATGCTGAGAAAGATGTGAATGAGGGAGGAGACAAAAAGTTAGCTAGCGAAATATATTTTTGTTATTGGGTTAATAAGAGTGACGTAAAAACTTGTAGAGAGAAAGCCAGAAATGTGTAAAAGTGACAGCTGGGCAGGTCTTCCTGCTTGTCAGCCAGATAATATTACATGTTATCTCATGGCAATATTATGTGTTGCCTCTGCAACTCCTGTTTCCTGAGGCACGATTCTAAGCTTTTGCATCCATGCGTTTTATTATGAGGCATGTCTGCCACTTCTTGATTTGAAGTAGGTGTTTAACTACGGGCATAATTCATGGGTTTGCCCCCAAATCATTAAGAACACATAACTTGTAAAGTTTTGAGCAAGGGGTAGGTAAAGGTTAAGTTTAAAATTATGCCCAGACTAGTAACTGTCTTTTATAAAAGCAATAGTTACCCCAAGTACTTATCCCACTTATCGTAAGAATACAACTCTAGATGGTGCTAATGCAGCTTCACTGTACTGTATTTTCAGTCACTAATATGAAGACCTTTCTTCCTAAATGGCAAAATTATTTTTTCTAGCAGAATCTTTATATACAAAAGATAGGAAAAACACATCCATACTTTAGGGCATTGCCCTTTAACCTAAAGTCTAGCCTACTGAATTTGGATATTTTAAAGAAACAATTCACACAATACGTTTTACACACATCATGATGTGTGAACAAGAGGAACAAAGACACAGTCAGCAGGAATTTCCACAATCCTAGTGGCATTTTTTTCTAACCACTGCAATCAATTCATTTTCTGTTGATAATTGTAACCACCCTAGTTCACACATTAGGTTTACCAGTCCATCTAAAAGAGGATTTTTTTTTTGGCTTTAAGTCTTGAAATGAATTGGCCCTAATCTTTAAAGTTTCTTCTATGTACCATATTTAGGACCTCCATGTTCAGAGGCAGTATATCTGAATAACACATGCTCAGGCAAACAGGGAAGTTCTGTTATCTTCATGCCTTGCTTGTAAGCTTCCAAGGAACATCCAACTGGCTATTGCTGGAAAGAGATGAAGTACAGACTACATGGATCTGCTTGTAAGAACTAGCAAGGCTCTTCTTATGCTTTTCTGTTATGTTGCAATATCAAAAAGAGAAGCTACTTACTGTAATGTAATTAGAGTTCTTAAAAAGCAAAAGTGCACACATTGGAACATAATGATTTACCTAAAGTGCAAGGTTGAGGACAAGGATCAAGCACATACTCCTTTTCTGGATCTTCATGTTTTTCTTGGCGACTGCTTTTTTTCCTTAGTCCAGTATCTACCACTGCTCTGACTGTCTCTTTGTTCACAGGTCTGTATATATTCTTTTTGCTCCGTGTCTTTGACTTAAAAGGATCTGCTAATGAAAGATTCTGCAGCTGAAGATTATGTAAAATGTGATCTTGTAATGCCACAGCAGTAAGTGCTACAGACTCTTGTTTGCAGGAACTCCCCTAAATAAAGTGTTTCATAATTATTATTATAAATTGCTTCTGTATGTGTACGTTATGTACAGCATATTAAACAACAAAAGAAATTCAGCCCTTAGCCAATGATTTTTTAAAAACTTGACAGAGGCTTTATACCCATACAACTCCCATGCTTGAAGTCTTACTAATATACAATTACCATAATATGAAACATAAGATTGATGTTTGACACATCCTAACTTTAACTTATATGAAGGCAAAAGAAATCTTTGATTTATCTTTTATATTAAATAAAATAGCAGCAATTTTTAAACTTTTAATTACTGAACCCATAATTATTATGTGCAATAAACTCATTATGAACTATAAAAGTTTGACATGCCTAAACACATTTTGTTTCAATGTAATTAAAAACAAAACCTAAGGCTACTCTTGCCTTCCAAAGCAACTGCACATTAACAAAAAAACATGTTAGTAGATAATATTCTATATACGTTGAATCAGCCAATTACCATGCCTTATTTTAAAGGCTACAACTTTTAGCATGTTTTACAACTACAGTAATACCTTGTATTGCAAGCAACTTGGTTTGAGAGCGTTTTGCAAGACAAGCAAATTTTAAAATATTTATTTAATTTTTTTTAACTTGATATACAAGCGACGTCTTGCAATACAAGTACTGTAGTACAGCTTAAATTAAAAATCTCTGTACAAATTTTTTTGGGGGGATTTCGTTTTGATATAAGAGTGTTTTGGATTACAAGCACGTTTCCGGAATGAATTATGCTCTCAATCCAAGGCATGACTGTATAGGATCAGTGCACCTTGTAATACTTCTTGTGCATCATGGAACTGGAGGCAGTGATGATTTCCTTATCTTCAATACAGAATGATGCCCCACTGATCTGAACTATTGATAGCATACACTGACACTCTTGTAATCCTAAAACAAGAAATACAAACATTAGAGGAGTAACTGGCACAACAACCCAAACAGTAGGTGTATACATAACACATTGGCATATGCTGCTGTTGCCCGGGTGTATGAACAAGGGGGCACATCAGCCTATTATGCTGTGAGTCAGTTCCAATGTCACAGTTGACTGCCACAGAAATGGTATACGCATTTCTGCTGACACAGATGTATTTATTTTATTATTTTATTTATTATTTATATTTATTTATCGCCCATCTGGCTGGCAACCAGCCACCCTGGGCGATGTACACAGAATAAAAACAATAAAATACATTTAAAACAATATAAAAATTTTAAAATCTTAACCCACCCCATATTCCCGCCTGAACAACCAGGTTTTTAATGAGCGACGGAAGCTCAGCAGAGAGGGGGCATGGCGGAGGTCACTCGGGAGAGAGTTCCACAGTACGGGGGCCGCCACAGAAAATGCCCTCTTCCTCGTCCCCACCAGTCTAGCCGCTCTGGCTGAAGGGACAAGGAGAAGGCCATCCGTGGCAGATCTTGTTGAGCGGTCCACTTGGTGTTGCTGGAGACGCTCCTTGAGATAGACTGGACCGGAGCCGTATAGGGTTTTAAAGGTCAAAACCAACACCTTGAATTCGGCTCGGCAAGCAACTGGTAGCCAGTGCAACTCCTTCATTGGTGACATTGAGAAATAACAGACTTCTAGAATTAGAAGGGCATGATCTAAGGTTTGGATGGCATGGATATTTGTGGTATGACAAAGCTAAGGTTAATGTAGATTTTAAGAACCACTATATCAGAAGGGCGTTATTAAGAGTTTGGAACAAATACAAGCCTAGGTTATGCCCAAAATTACCCTTATGGATATCACCCCAAGAGGCATTATACAGGAAAGAAATGACAAGCAATGAGAACTGGTTAAAATACCGAGAAATATTGGAATTGCGTCAGGGAACACACTGGATTAAAACATGCGATTGTTTAGTAACACAAGGTTATAACTTACACTGGTTTTCATACATGCAATTATTAGAGAGATTTAAAGTGGATAAAAGAATGTATGATATAGAACAGGATAAGTCTGAATTTGAAATACAATTGTGTACAGGTGATGATCATGTAATTGCAAAAATGTATAATTTTTTGTTGAAGTTTGGGACAGAAGAAGAACAAGTTAAAGACTGTATGGTTAAATGGGCAAGGAACTTTGGATATAATATACCGGTAATGATGGAACAATGGGAACGCATGTGGACTAAAGGTATAAAATTTACATTGTGTTCTGATCTTAGAGAGAATTTTTACAAGATGATGTATCGTTGGTACCTAACTCCTGTGAAATTGGCTAAGATGTATAATAATGTGTCAAATGTATGTTGGAAATGTCAAGGTCATGAAGGAACATTTTATCATGTTTGGTGGACATGTAAAAAAGTGAAAACATATTGGGTACAAATACACACATGGATACAAAAGATTTTAAAAGTGAATATTAAACTGAAACCAGAAATGTTTTTATTGGGTATAATGGACTTACAACTTGAGAAAGACTATGGAACATTATTACAATATATGATGACGACAGCAAGAATAATCTATGCTCAAAAATGGAAAGAAGCAACTATACCAACTATAGAAGACTGGCTGTTGAAAATGTTGGACTTAGCAGAGATGGCAAAATTGACTTGTTTAATTAGAGAATTTTTTTTAACTTCATTCAAGAAAGACTGGAAACCTCTGGTGGACTTCTTGGGGAGGAGGGAAAGTGACTTAATAACTTTTGGGTTTGATTTCTGAATATTGGTAAGGTGATAGAAATTCTTTCTGTGAAAATAGAAGAAACTTAGATTGGATAAGGATTGGTAATGTTTGTCAGACAATGAGGCGGAAGCCAAATGTTGTTTTGGAAAATTCAATTAAAAATTCAATTAATAAAAAAAAAGCACTGGCGTGATGTGATCCCGCCGGTGGCTGCCTTTAACCAGGCGAGCCGCCGCGTTCTGTACTAGCTGTAGCTTCCGAACCGTCTTCAAGGGTAACCCCACGTAGAGCGCATTACAGTAGTCTAGGCGAGAGGAGATGTAGCGATCAAAAAGCCTTCAGGAGGATACTTGGAAGAGCTGACCTCACAAGGACTTGAGTGATCTCTTATAAAATAAAATAAATGTCTCCACTCTTCACTTGTTCTAGCATAGTTTGTTTGTTTATAAGAATTTTAAGAACAAATGGTTTCTGGCCAAAACCTAAAGCTAAAAATCTTTCTTCTGGAGGGAATGATCCCTGGACATTGTCTGAGGAGCCACAGGATAGTTTGGATTCCAAGCTCCGAGGTTGGAGACAGTGTTCTGACCTGGGAGCTGGGAACTGGACTCTCCCCTCCACCCCAGCCAGCAGGGAAAGAACCACGCTGGCTGCTCTTTGAGGTCAGGAAAGCAACCTCGGAGAGGGGTTAAAGGGGGTGGGGAGGGGAGGAGACTGAACTGGCTAGGACACGAGGTATCCTGAAGCCGTTCCAGCCCCCTTCCCTCTTCTTCTGAAACGCCATCTCTAGATGGCCCAAAGTGCCTGTCTAGCGAAAATGCAGAGCGGAAGGAGTGGGGAGGCGAAGATTGTCTCTGCCACTCCTTGCACTCTGCATGGGATGAGCGTGAGCATCTGAGTCTGGAGGCTTACGTTCATCTCCATAGCACTGCGCCCAAAATGTCTGAATAGCTTACCTAGAATACTGCATCCAGTTCTGGACAGTGCAGTTTAAGAAGGATACTGACAAAATGGAACATGTCCAGAGAAGGGTATCATTGATGGTGAGGGGCCTGGAAACCAAAAGTCGTGTGAAGTCCCATTCTATCCCACACAGCTTCTCTCCCAGTCTATCCAACCTCCCTGTGAGCTCTTGCCTGCAGGACTTATTTTAGTCATATTTGTATCTCCAGGAGAAACAGGGCTAGATCTCTAGTATATCTGAGAGAAAAATGGATTCCAGTTATATGATACTGGTATAATTATTGTGCTCATAGAGAACAGAATTTTTTTTTTTTTTAAAAAAAACACATTTGTGTTGTAATTTAATAGAAGTAATTTAAACAAAATTATCCTACTCTTCTTCTGAAATCAGAGTGGTTTATGTTAAGTTTTGTTTTATCCTCCTCACAACAACCCAGTGAAGTAGGCTAAGCAGAGTCTAACAGGCCTGTGGCTCACGCTGGCTCAGCTTGTCTGAGTGTGGAAAGCTAAACAGGGTCAGGCCTGGTTGTTACTTGGATGGGAGACCCCTCCTCTAGTTTCCTGCATTGAGCAGGGGGTTGGGACTCGATAGCCTTGTAGGCTCCTTCCAACTCTATAAGTCTATGAAATCTATGAGACATTATGACTGGCCCAAGGTCACCTGGTTTGCTTCACAGCCTAAGCAGGAATTTGAACTTCTGCGTCCATGCTTCAAATTCACTGTGTCCACTTAACATAAGTTCACTGGATCCACTTGTCTTCTTTAAGTGATTATATGCCTCTGGGAAGCCTTTTTGTCAGAGGAGCAGCATAAAAATACTTCAATAAATAAATAATCTGGAGACTCTCCCAATCAACCAGCAGAACTCCATTTTAAAAGATCAATCTCCTATAGATCAGGCACTATCTCCAGACACTAGCTATTTGGGGAGCATTTGAGATAAGATGTATTCATCAACATTTTGCAATAGTCCTAGAGTTATTGAGGATGTAATCCTATGCCCACTTACCTGGAAGTAAGCCCAACAGAACTGTAACAGTGATGGGGTTTAGAATGGCTTTCATGATTCCTGCTAAATCAAGTGACATTCAGAAGAAACTGGCAAAACTGGACTTGGAGTCTAGGGACCTTCATACCCGGCCCTACCTCAGTAATCTAAAACCTTATCAGATGCTGCAACACAAGACTCAGTTTAAACTTATTTCTGGGTACATCCATCTTTTCCCCTTTTCTCCCTAGATTGGCCAGATGCAAAGGAGGGCAGCAGGGCTCCTACACCTTTAGCAGTTGTGTGTAGAAGAACAGATTTCAGCAGGTGCAGCCTGCCACATAGGGCTGAGAAAAACTGCCCCTGCTGAAATCAAATCTGTCACACAACTCTTGAGCTGCAGGTGTCTTTGTGCTCCTTTGCACCTCGTAATTATCTTTCTTTTCTTTTGTTTAGCTATTGTTATTATTATTATTATTATTATTAATAATAATAATAATAATAATAAATTTATGTGTTATTTCCCACTGCAACAAGCAGTCTCGAAGCAACATAAGTATTTATTATATTTATATCCTGCCTTTTTCCTGCAAGGAACCCAAGACAGCTTACATAATCCTCCTTCTCCTTCTTTCCATTTTATCATCACAACAACCTTGTGAGGTAGGTTAGGCTGAGAGTCCATGACTGGCCCAAAGTCACCCAGTGAGCTTCATGGCTGAGCAGGGACTTGAACCCGGGCCTTCCGAGTCCCACTCCAAAACTCTTAACTACTACGCCACACTGGCTCACTGACATACACACAAAATAGAGAAATCCATGATTCATATAAAGGGGAGGGACGGGATCAATATAAACCATAATCGGCACAATAATACAAATAAAAATAAATACCATAAAAACATAATCTAAAAACAATACAATATGAAAAGTGTTCATCCACAAATACACAAATTCTACCCGTGCCTAGAATGAACCTCACAAAAGCAGCCCACAACAATTGGGCCATAACTAATGTCCATATGCCTGGGAAAATAGGTACATCTTTGTTTGGAACTAAAAAGATGATAGTGTCAGCACCAGACAAGCTTCTTTGGGGAGAGTGTTCCATAAACATGGGGCTATTACAGAAAAGGCCTGTTCCTGAACTGACAACCTCCCCGCCAGCTTTTCTTGGAGGGGGCACACAAAGAGTCTCTGAAGGTGACCTGAGGAACTGGGTGGATTCATATTGAGAGAGGCAATCCCTGAGGTATTGGGGTCTCGAGCCATGTAGGGCTTTTTGCAAACGTAGGAGGAAAATAAAGAGTTGAGACAAGTTGCTGGTGTTTAACTGGGCCACATTTATTTACAAACAATGAACTGCAAAGGGATGGAGTGCGGGTTATTCTACTTCAGCCTCCCTGGCCGATAACATTGTGCACTTGGGCGGAGCGTCCAAAAACAGGAGGTGGCGATAATGCCACCGCCCCATTTTCCACTTTCCAGTGTTGGGAGCCTTTGTTGGGTCGCCTCCTCTCAGAGTCTCAAGACAACCAGCTTGGCGAGAACAAAGGTATCACAGGCGTTCCTGACCCACAGCTGTCCGAGCCTAATGACCCAGCAACATGAGGCCTCTAGGAATCGCCTGTCACCTGAATGGTGCCAGGGATGCTCACCGTCCGTACCCTATCAATACCCTAACCCGCACTTACCTGCCTGCTGTCCAAATGTGACCAAATTGAATCACTATGCATACTGAAACACTGCGTGAAACAAAGAGGGTGTGGATGGGGCTTCCAGGCCTAATATTAGCTCCTGTAGCCCCACCCCCTTTGGACATGATACCGGCGTCTACACCAGTGCTCTCCAACCTTGGGTCCCCAGATGTTTTTGGCCTACAACTCCCAGCAGCTGGCTGGGGCATGCTGGGAGTTGTAGGCCAAAAACATCTGGGGACCCAAGGTTGGAGAACACTGGTCTACAGGTATGTCGCGACTCCTTTCCCCACGTCCGCAAAATCCTCCCCGCCCACAGCTGCGCGTGTTCCGGGGGAAGGTCCATAGGTTAAAACCAGCACTTTGAGTTTGGCCCAGAAACAAACTGGTAACCAGTGCAGGTGAGCCAGAACCGGGCTTATATGTTCACATTCCCTAGTCCCAGTAGACAACACGGCTGCTGAATTTTGCACTAGCTGCAGTTTCCAAACAGTTTTTTATAAAACAGGCAAGACAATAAAATGATGCTGATGTCACTAGTGAGACCCACCTAAGAACAGGGCACCACCCACTTCTGGGTCCTGATCCACCAGTTTTAGATACCCTGCATAATAGCTACCTGGGCATTTCATTTTTTTGCCACAAACCTTTAATTTCCCCCCACAACTGAGACTAAGTCTAAACATATACAACTGAAATGAATGTGTATTGTCCCTTTGCCACCTTCCTCTGTCATTGCTTCGGACAGCGACCGGTTTCCTCTTACTCTGTAAAATGCCATTCACATATATATCTTATTTCAGTAGGATTTTTTTTTTTTTTTTTTAATTTAGGACCTTTTTAAGGTTAGTGTTTTTCCTGCTTTGGCTGTTTCACTGTGCTGTTATCTGCTGTTCTTGATTTTTAAAATTATTTTATTGTTTATTATGCCATTTGTTGTTTTAAGTTATTGCAGGGCACTTTGCACATGTATCGTATCGAATAAATTAAACAGAATATAGAGCGTGCTAGTGTGGTGTATTGGTTAGGCTAGGGGCTGCAGAGTCCCAGGTTCAAGTCTCCACTCAGCCATGAAGTTCACTAGTGACCTTGGGCCAGTCACTACTACCTCTCAACATAACCTACCTTACAGGGTTGTTGCAAGGTTAATGTGGGGAGAGGAAAGGATCGTGCACCGTGCTTGGGAGTTTCATAGATTTCACAGATCATAGAGTTGGAAGGAACCTACAAGGCTATCGAGTCCAACCCCCTGCTCAATGCAGGAAACTAGAGGAGGGGTCTCCCATCCAAGTAATAACCAGGCCTGACCCTGCTTAGCTTTCCACGCTCAGACAAGCTGAGCCAGCGTAAGCCACAGGCCTGTATTCTTTGGAGGAAAGCTGGGATATATTCCACTTGCCATGGGACTGTAGAACTAGGATGCTTCCAGACAGAGGGCTCCCAGTGCAACCAATTAGAAGAAGGTATTGTACAGCTATTCTTTTTCTCCTTAAAGGGTTTTCAATAGTAAGGAAAAAGAAGGAAGAAGCAGTGGAAAAACATGGGAAGGTTATGAGCAGAAGACGTTGTCTGGACCACCTAAAATTCTGTGAAGAAGGCAGGGCTACAAAAGCCTCTTCTGGAAGCACCCTGAAGGGAAGCGTGCACTAGCCTCTACCACCAGCCAGGAGACCAAAGGCCACTGGGAGGCTGCACCCTGTGCTCCCCAGGAAGAACTCCATAGCAAGCAGGAACCAATCCGGTGCTGCTGCTCAAAGGCTTGCTTTCCTCTTATATGTCTATTATACTATTTTGTGAGCCTGCAGGCAGGGATGGTCCTATCTTTTCATTTCTGTACGGCGCCTAGAACAGTGTTCTCCAACCTTGGGTCCCCAGATGTTTTTGGCCTACAACTCCCAGCATGCCCCAGCCAGCTGCTGGGAGTTGTAGGCCAAAAACATCTGGGGACCCAAGGTTGGAGAACACTGGCCTATAAAGTTTTAGGAACATAGGAAGCTGCCTTATGCTGAGTCAGACCAACAGTCCATTTAGTCCAGTATTGTTGGCACGGAGTGCCAGCGGCTCTCCAGGGTTTCAGGCAGGATTCTCTACTAGCCCTACTTGGAATTGCAGGGGATCGAACCTGGAACCTTCTGTAAGCATGTGCTCTACCACTGAGCCACAACACCTCCCCAAAGTGTTTTAGGGCACAATCCTATGCATGTTTTGTCTGTCTAAGCATGCATAGGAGTGCACCCTTAGGTGCTTTATAAGATAATAATAATAATAATAATAATAATAATAATAATAATAATAGAACATTAGTTATTGGGCAGATTAGAAATGTAATAAATAAATAAAATAATAATAATAGATACGATGATGATGATGATAATAATAATAATATAATAATAATAATAATAATAATAATAGAACATTAGTTATTGTGCAGATTAGAAATATAATAAATAAAACAATAATAACAATAATAATAATAATAATAATAATAAAAAATACGCTAATAATAATAAAACATAAGTTCTTGGGCGGATTAGAAATGTAATAAATAAATAAATAGATACGTGAATAATAATAATAATAATAATAATAATAATAATAGAAATGACTGCGCACTGACTCCTGCCCTCAAGGCCTGTGGCTCACGCTGGCTCAGCTTGTCTGAGCGTGGAAAGCTAAGCCGGGTCAGGCCTGGTTATTACTTGGATGGGAGACCCCTCTTCTAGTTTCCTGCATTGAGCAGGGGGTTGGACTCGATAGCCTTGTAGGCTATCCTCTCTGCCCCGCTGCAAGATCTGCCTTCCTCGGCATTTCTTTCCTCCAGCCCCGGGCAAATACCAAAGGCGCCGCGGGCGGGCATGGAGGCGCTAACGTCGCCCCGGCCGTTCCTCTGTATGCCCATCGAAAGAGAGGGACGGGTCACTCTTAGTGCCCCCCTCCACCTTTGAAACACACCGACCTGCCCGACGACACCCTCTCCTCCTCCGGCTCCAGTACGCCCCAGGTTGCTAAGCAACCAGGCTCACAAGAACCGCTTTGGAGTTGAGAGCGGCGCGCGCTTCGGCGCGCGAGAGAAAAATTCATAGTCTTCGCTGCGCACGAGCGAGCGACGGAACGTACGGCCGGTGGGTGCACGCGCGCGCAGAACACCAGCTGCGAGGGAGAGGAAAGGCGCAGGCGCGAGGTTCTGGCGCGCCTCTGGAGGCGGGCGCCTTAGGGGCAAAAAGTCTCGGGTTCGATCTCAGGCAGCTCCAGGTAGGGCTGGGAAAGTCTCCTGTTAAACCCTGGAGAGACGCTGTCAGTCATAGTGGGCTAATTTGGGCAGCTTTTTCCGATATAGTCGGGCTTGCCCTAATCTTCTTGCTCACTTTCCTCTGTGGCTTGATTTAACTTATGCTTTCCCAGGCGGAGGATCCGAGAGCTGCCCCATCTCTTTCCCGCGCCCTATAAGCTGAAGGCAGGTGTGGACATAAGAGGACAGACTCAGTTTAAGAATGGAACAAATAACATTGCAGGCATGATGACGATGGTGATGAAGAAGAAGCATAAGCCAGCCACATTTTATTTTGTGCTGATTCGTTTCAATGGAGACTTTTTCCCCATGTGAAACTCTCTCCAGTTGAGAAATCCTTTTCCTGGGATCCAAACAGTTGCTTTGGGCATGCCCAGTGGAATTTTTGACACATTTATTTACTTGTATACATTTGTTCTTAACTTTGGTACCCCACCCTTAGTTCTGAAGAACTCTCCCCTTCTCCCCCTCCCCCTCTACATATTGTATTAATAATGACCATACAATGATGTTAAAGCAATAAAATTCTTTGAACGCCCCCCCCCTCCGCCTTATTGAAAACTATTTATGAAACTCCCCTTGTTTTCAAAAGAAGTTTGCCATGCAACTGTTTGAGAATTCAAGACCAAACATCCCTTGGACACACACAGAATGAATTGTGTGGTTCTTTGGTTTTAGGCCAAAGCAGTTGAAACTTTAAAAAAACAAAAACATTATCTATAACTTGGCCATGCTGCCATTGCCATCTCTTCCTCCTCCTCCTTAGTAATAAAAATAAATCAACACGTGCACACATAATAATATCAAGAGGAGGGGGAGACAGATCCATGACCTTGACAGGCTTCATGTCATTTGGGGTGAAGGCTACAGGGTTTGATTTTCAAAAGTTGTGCTGGGAAGAAGTCCTCGCAGTTTCCAGAAGTCCTCTCTGCTGGGAAGAAATCCTCTGTTTTTTGTCTGCTGTCCAAAAAAAAATAGAAGTCCAAAGCTGTCTTAGGCATGTTGGACTGCTTCTGGCTTCTTTGCATTTAGGCCATCATGAATAAGAGGAAGACTGTTGTTTGTCTGAGTTCAACTTTTCCCTTATGGGAAAAGTTTGTATGTCTAGACCATCCACGTTAACAATTTCATGGGGCTTATCTTCTCCAATTAAGTAGCAATTGAAGGAATTTTTATCCTTTATATTCTCCTGCCCATCCACATATACCGAGTCATCATTAGGGTTATGTGGTTGAGCTCCTTGTGTGTTCACTGAATGTTTGTTTGTGTGTATGTGTGTGTGTGGCAGGGAGAGGCAGACTGTTCTGCAGGCAGGGCCAGCCCTACCACAAAGTAGGGTGAAGGGCCCGCTGGTGGTGAAGTGTTGAAGGATAGAGCTATGTGATGTGCCACTCAGCTTGCCCTGTGCCTCCTAAGCTAGCTTCCTGCCCTCAGGTGCAATAAAGGTTGCTGTCCCTTTGCCAGTGTTGAAATAAGAGCCAGCTGCCAGTCCAGTTCAGTCAGCTTCTGTATGTGGAGTGGTGGTGGTGGGGCATCTTGTCCTTTGCCTCAGGCAGCACGATTTCTTGGTCCATCCCTGCCTGCAGGCCACACCCTTGACATCACTATGCCTACCAGCCATAGCTCCTGATATCCACAGGTTCAGCAGCATGTCTGTAAGGGCTATGTGAATGTAGACTTCACACAATCAACATGCAGAGATTGGAGGTGTGGCTTGCAGACATGGTCCGCATATTTGGTATATCTGGGGCGGAAGAAACCTATGAATCTGCAGTCTGCCTATACTTTTGTGTTACAATCCACTGAACTCTGGTATGGAAGCACTGATGCATAAAGATCATCCCTTCTCTCAAAGAGAATAATTTTCTCTTGGAATACATAAGAAGCTTGCGCTTGTAGGAATTCTGGGTTGTTTCCCATGTTAGTCCTACTTAGAATAGACCCATTGAAATGAATGGGACTTAACATTAGATACAACCCATTGTGGGTGCACCAGTGTCCTTCCACTTCTGCTGCTATTTAATTCTGTTTAGACTGTAACCTAAATATTTGATATTTAGGTCAAGTAAAATTTTCAGAATTGATTTATTTTATGTGTGCTGAATTTCTATGATGTGGATTCCCTGAATAGAATTTTGGTGTTGACCTCCAGTACCATTGACCATAGTTTCAAGGCTGCTGAACCTCATAATAAATAAAAATCAGAATATGTATCTATTCTAATTGTGTTTAATTATTAGGGATTATTTCATTAGTTATGAGGGGTAATTGTTATTAGGCAAATGTGTATATCAGCTCTAAAATCATACTAAGACAAGTAATATTTGTGCTAAAAGAGAAGCTTTCTGCTGAGAGGAAACTAATAACTGAATGTTTTCCCCACAGTGCATTTTCTGGGCACACATTCGAAAAACCTCAATGTTGCCAGTACAGTTTGAATTTTATCAGGCTAGTTTTATTTCTGAAAGTGGTTAATTCCTTGAGCATGAAGTAAACCTCTAGTTTTTAGCATCCTGGGCTTCAGAGTAAAGACTGAAAAGAGGGGATTCTTTCTCTTGGTTAATGAAAGCAATTTCTTGTTTGCTTTGCTATATCAAACAAAGCATGCTATTTGTCACTGTGGTTTGTATATGTATTTTTAACTTTTTTTTTTTTTTTTTTTTAAAGAGGCTTTCAACTTTGATCTAAAGCAAAGCTCACTGGTAGCAAAGATGACAGAAGTAACAAACCAGTGATGTCCATTGTCACTCAGATAAACTCTTTAAGTCAACAAAGGGCGAGATTTAGAGGCAGAAAGCCATATGACTTGTGCCTGCTTGTGAGAAAATACAGACCTTTGCCTTCCTTGGTTCAGACAAAGGTGTGGGGAAATTTATTAGTCGGGGATTCAGTTCAGTATGAAGGTGCCTCTTCTAGTCCAGAGACTGGCCTTTGCTTGCATTTCTAGACAAACATTCCCATTTAAAAGGCAGCACCGAGCTGGGCTCGGTGGCACGTAGCAGAGGCTTTATTCAAACTGTCATCGCAATAGATCTCAGGAGAAGCTTTCAGTGATTCCAAAGTTGACGTCTGTGTCTTGAAAAATGACACTGTTTGAAATACCTTACAACTAGCTTTCACATGGTTTTATTTTTTTTTTTAGTGTGTGCCAAGAAGAAGAAGAAGAAGATGTAATTAAATAAATACATTCAAAAGCATCCCCAAACAAAGGTTAGGAACATAGGAAACTGCCTTATACTGAGTCAGACCATGAGTAAATATAGCCCAGTATTGTCAACACTGACCGGCAGTGGCTCTCCAGAGTTTCAGGCAGAAGATTTTCCAGCCCTACCTGGACATACCAGGGACTGAACCGGGGTCTTTCTGCATGTATAGCATAGTTCTAGCCACAGCAAAAGAAATCTTCAGTTGCTTTTGGAGCCTTCAAACCCAAAGAGAATGAAACCGAGGTACACTGTGGCAATATGTGAACTATTAACTTCGCACTCTTCTGATGAAATACATTGTGTGCTATAGGCACAAGACAATTGGGCTGAATCCAGAGAAGCTTCCTCCAACAGAGGACACTCCCACATTAGAGGAAGCTTTTCTGGATCCAACCCAATGAATTTTATTGTGTACATTTGGGGACTATTTGTAAGAACTAATACTAAGGATGCAATCCTGAAACATTCTTAATACAGGATAAGTGCTATTGAACTCAGTGGAGCTTACTTCTATGTAAGAATGCTTAGGATTGCTTTAGAGGTGAAACCAGATGGTCTTACAAGGTTCTGATTCTGTAGGAGCAGTTCTGTACATCTTTGCATCACACCTCTTGTGCCACTCATACATGCTTTTGTAAATGATCACTGCCAGCTAGCCTGGGATTGCGGAGCTGTAAGGAGGCACACACTGGCCTCTCTGGCACAGGCCATGAGACCACAAGTCACTAGGAAGAACATCATGTCAAGGAGGGAGGAAGGTACAGCCACTGCTAGCTTTCCTCTTCCCTCCCAATCCTTTTTTCTTTTTATGCTTTGTCTATTAGATTGTGAGCCCACGAGCAGGGATATTATCTTTTAATATCTGTTTAATGCTTTATAATGGCTAAATAATGTAATAAAGCCTTCATCTTGACACACTGAGAGCACCTCTTCTACCTTTTAATAGCTGTTGACATCTGGCAATGGCATGTATACTTTATCCTGTCATAAAGTTGCAGCGATGGAAGAACCTGTGGATTTTTTTTTTGTTCGCTCGTGTGCAAGTGTCAGGTACAAGTGTCAGGTTACACACCCCCCCTGCAACTTGACAATCTTTACTTGCTTTGTTTGCTGAAGTCTGATATTTCATAAACATAGGACAGAATGGCTCAGAGTTCTGGTGTGTTGGTCCCTGTAGTCGTACTTAAAGTCTTATAATTAGCTTGACCTTCTGACAGGATCAGGTCTCAAAAAGATATGTTTGGACCAGATAGGGCCTCTGAGTGCTTTCTCTTGCCATAAAAGCAACTGCCCTGTAGATCCTAAAGGTACTTCTGGATTAGGGTTTTATTCTATGTTTGCACTGCCTCATTTATGGAATTTCATGGGAGGTCCAGACAATGTCATCTTCAGTTTGTAGGCCCCTCCCTGTGTTGTCCCACAGCTTTCCCCATCTTTTTTTCTTAACAGAAAAGAAATCCATTAAGAAAGAAAAGGTGGACTAGCTACACAGTGCCTTTTGATCAGTTAGTGCTAGGAGCCTTCGGTCTGGAAGCAGCCTAGCAAATTTATTGTGGTACAAGCCTTTGCGCCTGCTTTATCAGATGCCTGAAGTATGTAAAGCTGGCCGGTAACCTATATACTAGTATAGAGAACAGTTTTTTTAAGCAGGGTGATCGGGAGGAAGGACGTGAAGTAGCAGGAGGTCTGTCACATTTCTATGCAAAGCTAAATTGTCCCAGTCACAAAATCCATTGGAGGTAATAATATGTCCTCCTAGCTATGCAAATTTAACACCTCAAGAAGGGCAATTGCTTCCATCAGTAGAAAAGATACTCTCAATCTTGGTTAAGTCCAAACTCAAAAGAGCAGAATTTGCCAGTTCGTTCTAATGCAGTAGGCATTTTGTTGATGATGATTTTGAGGTCAGCACAGCAGTAGTGTGTCCTGGAAAAGATCTCCCACTGGATTTCTGAATTCGCCATATATATTTTTTTGATGTGAGATTTATGTTCGTTTATTCTCTTGCATAGAGACTGGCCTGTGTGTCCTAACAGTGTCAGTAGAAGGGCACTGTTAGTATAGGTCAGTGTTTCTCAACCTTGGGTCCCCAGATGTTTTTGGCCTACAACTCCCAGCATGCCCCAGCCAGCATAGCTGGCTGGGGCATGCTGGGAGTTGTAGGCCAAAAACATCTTCCACAACCTCATGCCCCTCAGATGTGTTGGATTACAAATCCCAGAGTCCCCAGTCAACTATGGGGGATTCTGCAAGTTATACTCCCAATGCATCTGGAAGGCACTAGGCTGGGGCGGCTGGTGACTCCTGTGTCAGTGGGTCTCATTATCCATTGCAGCCTTTATTCTGAGCTTCACAGGAGCTATCCATGGTGCTCCATGGTAATGAACCTATTTTTTTGGGGGGGGGGATGGAGTTCAGCACCACGGACAGCTCCTATAAAGCTCAGAATAAAAGCTGCAATGTATAAGGAGCCCCACTGACATAGGAGTCACCAGCCTCCTCTGGAAGGCTGTGTTAGAGGATTTGCTGGTGAATGAGCTCTTGATAGTATATAGTACTGGGTTTTGTTGTTGTTGTTGCCCAAGTAGATACGGAGACAGAGTTGGCCGGGTTGTTTCAGGGCCTTGTTCCTGGGTTTGTGTCTCTGCCAGGTGGTGTGTTGTTGCTGATGAGTAGCCATTTTATATTAAGGGGCTGTCTGTAAGAGCAGACAGACCTATCATGCTGTGATATTTATTTATTTATTATTATATTTATATATTTATACCCCACCTTTTTTCCTGCAAGGAACCCAAGGTGGCTTACATAGTCCTCCTCCTCTCCATTTTATCCTCACAACAACCCTGTGAGGTAGGTTAGGCTGAGAGTCAGTGACTGGCCCAAAGTCACCCAGTGAGTTTCATGGCTGAGTGGGGACTAGAACCCGGATCTCCTGAGTCCCAGTCCAACACTCTAACCACTACGCTACACTGATATGTATTGTATTGTCTCAGTTTCTTGAGATAGCTCAAACTACTTTGGCACACGGTGTTCTTACTATATCATAGCTATATCAACAGTATAGGTTGATTGGATGATAGGGTAGAGGGGTTGCTTGGTGCAAGAGGAGGTTAGATTTTATGGTTGGCCTTTTCCAAAAGATCTCTGATCAGCAATTTGTTTTCCCAGAGGGAAAAAAGAATTGGGTGGTCCATGGCTCCACCAATAGCCACTCTCCAAACTGGCCTGCTGTGCTGGCAAAACTTATTCCAACAGCCACGGCTTCTCTACACCCCATTTCCTCAACTGGCACCTCAAGGGGGCCATGTTTGGCCTAGAAGCTGCTCATTGCTGACCATTACCTAAGATAATATGAATTTCGTATTAACTAATACAGCAAATTAAAGGTATTTAATACTTGATGCTTTTGTGATTTTATCTCTGGACACACACTTAGTGGTCTCCTCCTCAAGCCACTCTACACCCTAGTTAGCCCCTTCATCCCAAGATAAACTCATGACAGAAAGCTTAAACATCGACATGGTCCATTTATTACATCCTTAATTGTTCAGTTTAACTCTGGAATGGTGATTAATAAGAGCTAGTTGAAGAATTCAGTGATATCTTGAATGGTGGCATCCAATAATGTCAAAATGAAGGTTGGACTGAACATGGGAAGAGTTTTCCTAGTTGTGAAAAGTCTTTGCTTGGTCAGAATATTTTTGCCTGGGGAAGGGAGCACTGAACTGAGACTTCCAAGTACAGTTACCTTGAATGGGTTACTTTATGTAGCAGGAGCTTTAATTGTGAATGGAGATTTCATATTTCCCCCTTGCGTTCTTACAAAAGTCTGTTTTGTAGAATTGCCCTCTGTGAATGTTAATCTCTTCCTTCTTTATCAGCTGTGGGTGTTTTGTCCTCTGTAGCACCTCTTTTGCTTGATGCATGATTCAGTTTAATTTGAGAAGAAATGACTATGTTCAAGAGGAATTAAGCATGTATTTGTATCATGGATGGGAGGGTGGGCCATAATTTAGCAGCAAACAATTTCCTTTAATTGATTAGTGTTAGAAGAGGCAGACATTTTTAAGTGGATAGTTTCAGGTCCCTAACCCTTCTCCCCACACCTCCTTCTGAAATGGGTCACTGGAGCCTATTCTTAAGACATCACTTTTTATTTTTAGGCAGATGTTGAAGACCCACCTGTTTATGCAAGCCTTCTTTATGTAGTGTAGCCCATCCTATGCAGATACATATATTCTATGTATTGGTCTTTGTTTTTATGATTTGTTTACAGCGCTTTGAAATTTTTAGATGTAAAGCTTTGTAAATAAATAATTTAAGCTTATTTAAGTCATGGTGGGTTGTGGCACATGTGGGTGGCCATTTTGAATATTCAACCCCTGGTGGGAGTGTGTGGGTGAGGTGCTATGTTTTGTTGTGTTGTCTAAACTCGGGCAGCAAGAGTTGTTTGAAGGTTAAACAACCCTCAAATAACCCTACAACAGACCATGGGTTATTTGAAGGTTATTTAACCCTCCAACAACCCCTGCCACCCGAGTTTGGACGACACAACAAGGCGCTCCTAGAGCTTGAATAGGAAACCTGGCGACCATGGGCACTGCAGCTCTTTGTCCCTTAAATAAGTCATGGTGGGTTCTGGTGAACCAGGTCTCTGACTGGCAGCTGCTGTCTAAAGCCTCAGACAGGGTGTCTTTTCCAGTCCTGCTACCTAGACCATTTAAGTGGAGATGCCTGAGGTTGAACATGGGATCTTCTGCATACAAAGCACGTGCTCTGCTACTGAGCCATGATGGCCCATTAGGGGCATGATAATATAACCATTACTCCCTCTACCCCCTATACCTTACTGTATCTAAACCAAAGTTCATTTAATTGAAATAATAACATATTCTTCCTCTGCTTACCCCTGCCTCCATTACCTTTCCCTTCCTCTGTTTTACTATGTGTATTTTAGGTTGTAAGTCCCTTGGGGTAGGGACCTCTCATATCTGTTCTTTGTAAAGCACTATGCAGATATATGGTGCAAGCATCCTCATCCTAATCACCCAGAAGCAGCCATTCATTCTGTTATTTTCTAGCTATTTTCTAGCCATTGGTGTTTCTTCATCAGAGGGTGTATGCGCTTCTTGAGTCCCCTGAAATTACTCTTGACAAAGAGCAACTCAATCATACACAGCTAAATGACCATTCTAAAAACCACAAGGCTTTCAAACTATCCTTCCCTGCAGTAAAACTGTGCTCTGCATGTACAGAGTGCTACTTTGCTGGTATGTGGTTTTTTTTAAAAAAATCCAAGTACATACTATGGGACCCCATCTATCTGTCTGTCTGTCTGTCTGTCTATCTATCTATCTATCCGTTTAAGTTCAAGTACTGTCTGTCAAAAGTGGCTTAGGGTTAAAATGCACAATGGAAAAAGGTGGAAGCCTTGATTTTTGTTGGAAGGTGTTTTAAGCTGTGCTTTAAAAAAAATTATTATTATTTTAAAGTTTTAGCAACGAACCGGGGTGGGGAGTGCAAAATCAGAAAAGCAGTGTGTTTAATCCAAGGCCTGTTTAAACAAGGAGGTCTTTAAAGGATTCAGAAACTTGGCAAGTGGCGGTTTTGTTAGGTGTTAATTAATTATATTTATATTCCACCTTTTTTCCTGCAAGGAACCCAAGGCAGCTTACATAATCCTCTCCATTTTGTCCTCACAACAACCCTGTGAGGTAGGTTAGGCTAAAAGCCAGTGACTGGCCCAAAGTCACCCAGTGAGCTTTGTGGCCAAGTGGAGACTAGAACCCGGATCTCCTGAGTCCTAGTCCAACACTCTGTTACACCACGCTGGCTCCGGTTCTACAACTTGAGTGCCACCACTGAGAAGAACCTGCTCCTCAAAAAGCTAGGGGCACTGGAAACACTGGAAGCAGAAGGCAGAAGCAGTGTGCCCTGGAAAGGTATATGCTGATGGAATGGGATGGGATAAATAACATTGGGTTATAGCAGTCCTTGCTTAGGCAATTGTGTAAGACCAGTGACAATGTGAAGGGGATGGGCAGTTTGGCCAGGAGCAGATTGGCAACATTATTTTGTTCTAAATTCTAGTGAACAGAATCTAGTTCATTGTCAATCTTGATTGTTTTTTTGGGTTTTTTTGTTGGCCCTTTTTATGAAACTGCTTAGAGACAGTATTTTGAAGTAGGCAATTTACTTCAAAGAAGCAAATGTTAGCGCAGCTCTTGCCTGCCCTCCTTCTCTTGTTCAAAGACCACATCAGCCGTCTCTAGAATGGGAGAAAGGAAGTGTTTTGAAGAGGTTAAGTGATTTCTTTTCCCCCCACAGACACTTCTTAATTGAGTTTAGACACATTCTGTACATTTTTACATCACCATCAAAGGTAGCGTCTTCCCAAAGATAAGCAGCTTCTTCTCATATTTCAAAAAAGAAAAAGAAAAAAAAGAGGTTCCATCACATATTTTCATCGAGCCTTTAGGATTGAAAGCTACCGGATGCCATTGTTGTCATAATAATAAAAAAAAGCAAAGCTGAGCCAGAGGCGGGCAAATGCTGAACCGAGAGCACATGAAGGCTGTTGATTGGATGACAATGAGCCTTACCCAGTCTGTTGCTTCTCGTATGCATCGTCTCAGGTCATTCTGATTTGCCTTAACATGACTCTCATAGACATAGAGCTTGGTTACGACTTGGCAACAATTGTACCACAAACTGTGGAATTTAGGGTTGATTATCAAAGTGAAGGCAACCCATAGGTGTGGGCCATAGCTCAGTGACAGAGCATTTCCTTTGCATGCACAAGCTCCCAGTTTCAGTGCCCAAAATCTCCCATTAAAAGTATCAGGTAGGAGGAGATGGGAAAGACTGATTGAGACCCTGGGGAGCTACAGCAAGTCAGGGCAGACGATACTGGGGCAGATGGACAAACAGTCTGACATGGCATAAGGTAGCTTCCTATATGCCTATCAGATTCCTGAGAATGCCTGGTTGCTGACCAACTCCAAGCACTATAGGATGAAACTGACTATCAGGACCCATTCAATCTGGTTTCCAGGACAGATTTGGAATGGAAACTGCCTTGGTCACCCTGATGGGTGACCTGCACTGAGAGAGTGATGGAGGACAGCAACCCTGTTGATTGTACTAGATCTCTTAGCGGTGTGTGATGCCATTGACCATGGCATCCTTCTGGATAAGTTCTCTGGGTTGGGGATCGGAGGCACCACATTTTGGTGGTTCCACTCCTACCTCAAGGGCTGATTCCAGAAAGTGGTATTGTGGGACTTTACTTCAACACCATGGCATTTACGTTACAGGGTCACTCAGGAATCCATTCTGTCTTCCATGTTGTTCTCTGGGGCTACAGAGAGAAGGCAGAAGAGAAGCCCAGGCCAGGGAGCTTGTCCCATCAGCTCCTGAAGAAACCTTCAGTTGGCCTGAGAGACATGGTTTTTGTTTGGTTTTGCGGGGGTAACATTTGTCTGTCTGTTTCAGTATTTAAACATTGTAAACCGCCTTGGGTGCCTTAGCAGAAAGGCAGTATAGAAATGTATTAAATAAATAAATAATAATAAATAACATTTATATGAAGTCACTAGATGAGGTCATCAGAAGATGTGGAGCTGGGTGCCATCACTATGCGGAGAACACTTAGTTCTATCTGCCTTTCCAGGCTGACTCAGGTGAGGTGGAAGAAGGGCTGGTCCGGTGTGTGAGAGCAGCAGTGAACTGCATGAAGACCAAAAATTCAAACTCAACCTTTTATTTATTTTTTTAAAAAGGAATTATTTGCAGATATAACAGAAACAAACAAAGAAAAGGGAGGGAACCAAGGAAAAAGAAAAAAAAGAGAGGGGGAAAAAGAAAGAAGAGCATGACATAAAAATCCATTCACAATAACCATTTACAACACCACTAATAAAAGAAAGAGAAAAGAGGGGGAAAGGGGTTTGACACTTCTATTTCAGTTATACAGTATATATTAATATAAATAGTCCATGTATCTAGATAAGCATCCATCCAAAAACAATGACTGTAGGATATACATTCAAATGTAGCAAGTGAAGTAAGATCTCCATTGAATATGTGGTGAGTATCCTTCAAGGCTTGAAGTTTGAGTCTCTTTGCAACTGTAAAGGCTCTCAGAGTCCATTTTTGCTGTCCATCTGTTAATCCCCACATCACAGGAATATAATTGAAGAGCACATGAACATCTGCAACTATCGCAGATTTTCCAAGAACAAAATTTATCCAAGCAATGACTATCAACCCAATTCCTACATATAAAAGGCCACCTCTCTGTTTTCAAGACTGGATTCTCCCATAAAGTTAATTTAGGGTGAAAATATAGATCAAACTGCAGTTGATGAGACATTGTATGCCAAGACTCTCTAGCTGCTAGAATGATAAGTGGAGCACCATTCCATGTGTTTTTTGTTTTGTTTTTTAAATATACCTAGATCCTAACACCATCCAACCAGAAAGAGAAGCCAACTAATTCAAACTCAATCTTGACAAGATGGAGGTGCTGTTGGTCAATGGTTGGTCTGCCAAGGAAGGTGGTGTTCTCCCACCTTGGGAGTGGACTACACTCTCCTAAAGGATCAAGTACTATTACGGTAGATTCATCATCACCACTTGAGGCTCAAGCCGGCCTCAGTGGCACATGAAGGACCTTCTATCAGTTGTGATTGTGACTGGTATGCCAAGTGTGACACCTGCTGGACAGAGAGAGTCTGGCTTGGTAACTTGTAGGCTGGATTACTGCCATGTGCTTTATGTAGGGCTGCCTTTGAAGGTAGTTCAGAAACTTCAATTAGTCTAGATTTTAGAATGCTGTGGCCAGACTGCTAACAGGGATTGGATGAATAGATAGTAGCCCTGTTTGGGCTTTCAACTTAACTGAGCTGGTGAGCACACCAGCTGGAAGCAGGGCCGTACTGAGTAACCCCTCCCCCTGGCATCTGTGCATTAAGTGCAAGTGTCTGCAGTGATAGCACACAGTTTTGCCTTGCCTGGAGTTCCCTGTATGTACAGCTATACCCGTGGAGGTCCCCTGCATAGCACTGGGGACAGGGCTATCTGGTATTGCCTCGCTCCTGGCTCACATGTTTGCCTACCCAGTAAGCTGAACACCAGAATAGGGCTTGTACCTTGCCTGCATTGAAACAACTCCACTGTCTCCCTGTAAGTTTCCAAGCTTACTTCAAAGTGCTGATCTTAACCGTTAAAGCCCTAAAGTGGCGTAGGACCAAAATATTTGTTGGACTGACTTGTCCCATATCAATCTGTCCATCCACTGAGATCGAGATCTAAGGCTTTTCTCCCAAGTACCCCAACCATCTGTACTGGGGTGGGTGGTGACTAGAGAGAGAGCCTTTGCAGTGGCAGCTCCCTGCCTTCAGAATCCTCTCCCCAGAGTGTGTGTGTGTGTGTGCGTGCGTACATGCGTGTGTGTGTGTGCCTGGAGTCCTTGTTCATACCATTTAGTGCCACGTTTCTGTTTTTCTGGCTGTGAAGAACTTCTAGTGCTAGATCTATTTTTAAAACTCAGAGCAATTTGATTTTAGTGTTTATTTGAATGGACAGTTGCTTTTTTAGTTTGTTGTTAGTTTGTTTTCATCATCATTGTCGTCGTCGTCATCATCATTATTGTCGTCATCATCATCATCATCATCATCATCATCATCAAGATTGTACTTATTGTTTCTTACTACTTTGTTAGCTGGTTCTTCTTTGCGAACATACATTTTATGCTAAATGTATGAGATATAAATTATATAAATAAATACCAGTGTCTTAATTTTTTAAAAGGAAAAGTTTCCAGCTGTCATGGTGGGTTAAAAATAACCTTGAAATTATAAATATATTTTCCGCTAAATGCTGGACATTATCTCAGTGGTGCGAGATCTACTGACACTGCCTGCGTCCTTCTCAAGGTGGATGCTGATGCTCTGATAATGGAATGTTTAGGCGATGTGGGAGGAGCTGATAATACAGCTCCTCCCACCGCCAGTGGGGCAATGCTGGTCTGGGAAAGAGCTGCAGCATTGGCTCCTGTCACATAGCTTAGATCATCCCTGGTTTCAGAGTGGTGTAAGAGGCACGCTCCATTCGTCTAATATCAGAAAGGGCCTTAAATGAATTGCTGATATAACCAGTCCTAGGATTAGAAATGACATGTTACACATAATAAGAATTAAATACCACTCATCGATGAGGAGGAATATATGTACTTTGAACAAATCATTCTTTAAGAAGCCCTAACTGCTGCGTAAGAGTCTGAGAATATGCGTTTGGCACATGAGTTTTTTCACTAAGCCATGAGATCAACACACATCATGTGCTACCAAAACATTTTTTTAAAAAAAATAAGCCTGTGCTTTCAAAAGCTCTTGCGAGGGGGAAGACTCACACACATTCTCACGTGTGTAACATTAAGCACATGCTGAATATGCGAACCCTTTTCGACTCTAAACAGAATTCATAGACGGGTCTGAGTTAGGATGTCAACATCACGCTAGCACAGGTGCTCTCCAGATGTTTTGGACGACAAAACCCATCACCCTCAGCCAGCATGTCCTGCAACCCCCGGCAGAGCAGAGCTCCTCCTTCCTGATTGGGGTCCCACTCACGTCCTGATTGGGGCATGAGCGGGCCAGGAAGGGTCCTGCAAGCCCCAGCCAAGTAGAGCACCTACTTCCTGTTGTGCTCACTTCCCAATTGGGGCGCTAGTGGTATGAGAATGGACTCTGCTGGGGCCTGTCTTGAGCAGAGGAACCCCCATGTTATTCCTGATGGGAGATAACAGGGATTCCATTTTGCGCCACTTCCCCCCCCCCCCCCTTGGGAGGACATGCTGTGTCTCCCCATGTCATCTCAGATCAGAGATAGCATGGTGATTCTCCTAAGGTCAGGGGGCGGGGTTTGGGGAGGGGCTGGATTGGGCAAAGCTACAGGCTGGATTGGGCCTATGAGCCAGAGGTTGCCCTCTCCAGCTTTAAATGTTGAATTAGGCAAACCAGCGCAGCCACTTAAAGTTGTTGCCCTGAGGAAGAGAGGGAGGAGCCATGGCTGAGTGCTGAAGCACCTGCTTTGCATGCAGAAGGTCCCTGATTTAATCACTGGCATCTCCAGTGAAAGGACCAGGTAGCCGGTAATGACAAAGACCCTCTCCTGGCAACAGTACTGGACTTGATGGACAAATAGCCTGCCAGCTTTTTATGTTCCTTTTATTCCTATGACTTGATGCCTGTCCACCTCTGAGACCAGGCCGTCAGATTCCTCAAGAGAGAAACCTGAATCTACAGCTCTGCCATCCCATCAACCACTCAATGCTCCTCACTTTCTCAAAAGCACCTAGCTGAGAAGACAGAGGACATTCCTGGAAATCACCACCCAATAGGGCTTGAATCATGATCCTTTTAATTCCTGCTAACTCTTAGCTGAGGGATGGAGCCTGGATGCTAATTCACTCTTTATTTATTTACACAATTTTATACCCCACACAGTTTCAACATGAATGTATGTCCCTATGGCAGCTAAGAAAGAAACAATGAAGGTGATTACTCAGGGCAAGGCCTTCTCAGCAGTGGCACCAAGGCTCTAGAACTCTATGCACAGAGGTATGCTTTGTTCAGCTGGGTTTCATCTTGGTTGGCTTTCCAGTGCCAGGTTTTATTTGAAAGAGCTACTGAGGGTCATTTTAAGTTTTCTGTTGCTTTAAGACACAATCCTATGCATATTTAGATAGAAAAAAGGCCAACAACAATTCCCAGCATGCCCCAGCCAGTATAGCTGGCTGGAGTTGTAGGCCTTTTTTCTGTCTAAATATGCATAGGATTGCGCATTTAGTTTAGCTGTCTGATGTTTTTCCTGTTAAAATTTTATGACAGTTGTTTTAATATGTATTGTAGATTATGTGTATGCTGCACTGGAGATTATACTATTTAAATTAAAATCCTGATTCCTGCTTCTCACTGCTGGGCACCTCTCCCTCCAGATCAGGCCTACTCATGCCCTGCTCAGCAGACTTTGGTTTCGCTGACTAAATGGAATACAGCATAAAGTTTCTAGTCCTGCACAATTCAAAATTATTGTATCCTGCTCAGCAATGGAAAGCCAGGAGACTGTGCATGATTTAGGCTTCTGTAATTCAGCACTCTGTCTTATACTGTATCTCCGTTAAAAACCTGGATTGCTCTCTTTTTCTCTGCTTTTACTTTCCTTTCAATTCCCTCCCGGGTTTCTGTGCACATAACGTGCATTTGCCCACTTGCCTTTTTCTCTCTTAGCCAGAGTGACCTTTTCCAGTTGAAAAGCATTTTGACTCAGCAGGCTGTATTTCATTTACGTGACATACAGCACTTCAATGCAGCAGGGACAAGCTGACATTCGTAAAATATCTGGTTGTTCCGGTGCCCACTGAAAATGTCACCCATTGTCTAATCAGCCACATTTAGACTGTCATCTTCCCCTTGCGGTCATCATATACAGGCTACTCCCGCTTTACTTTTCAGTGATTCACAATGATACTTTCTTAATTCTTTTTGCTCTTGCTTTGAGCAAGAAGAAGAAGAAGAAGAAAAAGACCATACCTACTGTAAGGATTTTCTCAGGGTTGTTGTTGGTTCGGGTTTTGTTGTTACAAGTGTTGTATGTGAGCAGAGATCAAATTAACAACAAGGAAAAAAGTGAACTGCTGTCTTACTTTATTGAGTATAAAACTGAAAGTCTCTCTAAATTAAATGAGGTTTTTGTTAAGCGGTTGGCAGCTGCCCAGCATCGCTTTCCAAAGAAAACTGGCAGCTGGCGGGGGGGGGGGGGGGAGAAAGAAAAAGAAAACCAAGAATCTGGCATCAAACAAATGACGAAGGAGTTTCCCTGGCATTCGTGACTCACCGCTGTTTGTATTTCTACAGCTGGAGTAAATCCTCCCCCAGCAAAAAAGAAAGAAAAAGAAAAATACAAAAAACTCATTTTGGGGTAGACAAGATGACGAAAGCAACAACACCTCTGGTGCTGCTTTCATGTATCTATGCTGACGCATACGTCAAAATTGACTACTGGCACACCCTGGCAGTGAAAGGTCTGAGAAAAAATTAATTCTCTCCCTCGAGCATTCTGCTATCATTTGCACGTGGATCCCTTAGCATATGGACATAAGGAGTTGCCTGCCTTACACCAAGGGGGGGGGGGCAGCCTGCTGGCACTAGGTCCGCCTGTGGCCCTTGGCCTAAATTCATGCGACCCTTAGTCCTAATTTCAAAAGCCCTCTGCATTCAATCAGTCCAGACCTCTGGCAAGGGCTTTCTGTCCCTTCCCTGGCAACGCCTGGGGAGGAAGAGGGAAAAGGGGGTGGCAGAAAGATAAAGGGGGCTCCCGGATGGAGGGCTCCTGTTGCTAACAGACAAAAGGCTTTGTGCAGCTGTTCTGTCTTTTCTTTCTTAATGGATTATCTGTGGTAAGAAAAAAGATGGAAGAAGTGCTGGGAAACCACGGGAGGGTTACAAGTAGACGTCATCTAAAAAAGGTTGCCCATTCCATCCTGCCTTCCACTGAATTGGACCATTGGTCCATCTAGTCCAGTGTTCTCTAACCTTGAGTCCCCAGATGTTTTTGGCCTACAACTCCCAGCATGGGAGTTGTAGGCCAAAAACATCTGGGGACCCAAGGTTGGAGAACACTGATCTAGTCCCATATTGTCTCCTGTAAGTGGTAGTGGCTCTCCAGGCTCTCAAGCCGAGGTCTTTCCTATAACCGAATACCTGATCCTTTTAACTGGAGATGCTCAGGATTGGACCTTTGAGCTATCGTTCTTCCCCATGTAGCATGTTGCCACACACACTAGCTCAACCAGGAGAAGCCAACCTCATGACTGTTCATTCCAGTTCTTGTTGAGATTGGGATGGGAGAGGAGGACTAGGCAAAGTCACTTTTTTTTTGCTCGGACAGGAGAACAAGCCTGATACAGAAGCTTTTATTGGGGTCACGATCAATTTGAAAGCAACCCATGGATGTGGGCCTTGGCTCGATAGACCACTCTGATCTATTGCGTAAAGAGGCTTCCTTGCTGGCTGTGTCTGGCTGGTGGTCTCTCCATATTAATTCCCTCCTTGAGCCAGAGCAGTGGGGTGGGGACGGCAAGGCTGAATCCCTGACTGATGTAACAAACACACAGTCATTGTCTTGCTCTCTCCTTAACATGGTATGAACCACATTCAGTGGCTCTTACTTGAATTAGAGAGCTGGTATTTCCAGCCGCCATCAACCCGGCTGTTTTGAGGAAAAAACTGGGCATGTTACCTGCTCGGCTCCTGGATCTGATCGGGGGAAGGGGGATGTGCTGCTAGGGTAGGGTTGCTCTTGCGGAAGCCAAGATGGCCAGAACTGCCATTGACATTGGTGAGGGAAGGCAACTCCATTAAGATCCTTCCTGTGAGCATGCCAACCGCCATCAAGTCAAGTGAGAGCAGAAGTGTGTGGCATGAGTAGTCTTGTCCTCCTGGCCTGGACATAATCTGATTCATTCCAGAATTTGGTCTTGGGGGGTGGGAGGAATGAGTGCTTCCAGGCAGCGGTTGCTGTCCAAGATAGCCCGAAGCTGCATAGACTAGCCTTCTCCAACCTGGTGCCCTCCAGATGGCTGGGGCATGCTGGGAGTTTTAGTCCAACACATCTGTAGAGCACCAGGTTGAAGAAGGCTGGCATAATCATTCAGGCAATGGTGGAAGACCTATGCGCGAAAGTCCACTTCTGCTGAGACTGTAAACAACTTTACTGAAACGTGCTTGTAAACCACTTTTTACTCTGTAAACTGCCTTGGGAATTTTATGTTGACAAATGACATAGAATATATGTATACCATATAAATAAATTTGCTCAAAAAGTTATCTACACCTCCATATGAGAGAAACTTAAGAGAGATGAAGTCTTTGTTCCCCGGCTCCAGCACTGATCCTTGACATTCTGTTTCTGTAACCAGGAACAATATGCCAATTGTCCCAGTAGTTTGTAGAGCAAATCATTACTAGTTTGCTCTGTGAAATGGAACTAGGACCACCATTTCAAAATCTTCACAGTGGAGTGCCCTAAACAAGAGATAACATGGTTAACTCTGTGGCCTACACTGATACTTCTGACTAGAACAAAAGACAGGCTTGTCTTGGGTTAATGAGGAGGGAGCGATCCATCCCTTCGCCATCTCAACTCCAGGTTACAAAGATTTTCTCTTTGTCGCATACTCATGTATGTCGAAATGTATTTCTCTTGTTCAGGTCTTTGAGACAAGCTTGTACCAGTGAAGTCCCATTTGCTGCACTTATTTGTATCTATGGATGCAAATAAATTCAGTGGTGCAGTGGGACCAGGGCTTGCAGGGACGCAGTGCTGCCCCCCCTTTTTTTATTAGCAGGGACTCTGACCCCATCTGCCACCCTCTTCAGATTTCCCTGTTCCCTCTAAGCTTAGCTGCAATTCTCACAATAGCTGGGGAGAAATGGATTTTCCCAACAACAATATATTGTTCCCTGTTGTAATGCAAAGTATTTGGGATGGATTGGACTTGAACGGGTAATTAAGATCCATTAGCTTGACCAAAGACCTGCTTCTGGTGGAGATAAAACTGCTAGAAAGGGTTCGTTGATATAGATCAACAGAGCTGCCTGAATATTTGGTCTCTCCTTGGGAGCAGGGCTAGGGGGACTGACATGAAGAGCGCCTGTACTTCAAAATGTACCACTGCACCACTGAGTAAATCACACGGGGCAGACTTCTTGGCTGGGACTGACCGTACCACTGCAACTGCAAGAAGGAAAATGCATGTAAACATCTCCGGGGAGGTGGAAAGCTAGTATATTGAGAAGACTTTACAAAATCAGGAATGCTGATATACCCGTCTAGTGAAAATGCAGAGTGGGAGGACGGGGGAGTCGAAGATTGCCTCTGCTGCTCTCCCGCTCTGCATCGGATGCTCGTAAGCCTCCAGGTTCGGGTGCTTATGGGCATCCCAATAGGATTGCACCTTAGGGAACCTATGGGTGGCATATAAATGTTCTAAATACAGAAAAGTAATAGAGAAAGCAAGGCTAGGCTGGAACCCTTCCTTGCCTATGTACAGAGAGGGGTTATTTGTTGTTGTTGTTGTTTTTAATATGGGGTAGCATCTAACATTCAAAGATGCTGACTCCCCCCACTCTGAAGCGGTACAGTAGGCTGCAGCATGCAAGTTCTCTGTAGACTGGCTTATAGTTATACTCACAGCTTTGAAATGAGGACTTTCCCACTTGAATTTGCAAAATGTCTAAAATCTCTCACAGACATTGACCATGTTTCTCCTAGCTACTGAAGGGCCCAAATTTAAAGCCTAGATTTTTAAGTAGTAGCCCTGCAAGTGGGCTAACAAAGACTGCCATTATAGCAGTTTCGTTGATGGTGCCATTAAGTTGACAGTACCAGTATTTTAATGTAATTTTTATGATTACAATTAAAGATTAACTTCATTTTATGGGCTGGTATGCAGTGTGATTTTATGGAAGCCTAATGGTTCAGCCATTTCTCTTGTGTTTTAAAGGGTGTATTTATGCCGGCCCGATATTAAGTGCTAGGTTGCTTCATTTGTAGAAATACTACGGGCTCATCTCTGCAGCAGAATCAGCCAGTCCTGGGAATTGCACACCTAGAACTATGCATTCATTTCCCTCAGAGAGAGATCCAGGAATGGAAAGGCCCACACAAATGTAGTGCCTAATGTTAATTATTTCTGTAGCCGTTGTGCCAGTGAGCAGTGCTACTAGACCACAGACAAATCAATTAACTCCTTGTTATCTCAGTTAACATGCGAACATGTAGTGTGTTTGTTCAAATGCCTTTACGCAGCTGATTTCATTAAGTCGTGGTGCTAATTTCAGGTGTTAAATTGAAAGAGGCCACTAAACACATTTTGTTCTTAAGCTGCTTGTCCACAGGTGCTCAGCGCAAGGCTTTTTGAGCTGTGACATGTGTTCTTCAAACTGAATCACCGCCCTGCAGCCTCCGGGACATGTTAATTAATTGCTGATGGGTTGTGTTCCTTCCATCCTCTACAAGTTAACTTTTGGTATTTTTAGATACTATGGGTTTTCCTTTCGGATATTCCTGCTGGGATATCCTGAACCATTATGTCAGCACGAGATAATTTCAGAAGCCATTTGCTAGGTGGCCTTAGAAATGCCGTTATCTTTGAGGCCTGGTCTACAAAGGCAGGACAAGGATAGGGTAGAATGCTGAGGTGATAAAATGCACTGCACCACTGCACTTCACACTGCAGGTGGGGCATCAACTTTTTCGATGCTCCTCTAGGTTTCTTTTTTAAACATTTTTTTTTAAAAATCCTTGCAAATAGAAAGCCAGCAGAACAGACAAGGTCACCAAACTTTTTTGGGTCAGTGGGCACATCTGGAATTTTGAGAGAGTGTTGTGGGCACTCTCACAAAATGTAGCTGGGGCGGGGGAAGGTTTGCCCATTCTTAAAAGGGCTGCCATGGCCTGCTGTCACCAACTCTCATTTCCCAGAAGGCAAACTGGTGAGACTTAAAGGAAAAGTAACTTGCCAAGAAACTACCGGTAAGTACAAGACAAAGGTGGGGTCTGAGTTCCAAAACACAAAACCCTTGTTTTGAACACAAATAAAGTTGGTGCTGCAGGGCAGTCCTTTGCTTTACAGCACGCCAGCCTCCCAGTTCAAGCAAACAAACAGTGGGGAAGACAGTGAGCAGGTGTGTGCCTTCCAGGTGCTGTTGGTGGGCAACTTCTAGGCCCCTGGCTGCTCTCCCTCCTTTCAGCACTTTTTCTTAAACCCGGACCTGGACTGGACAGCCCGTCAAATAGAGGACACTTTTGGAACAGAGGACAGTCCTCTGGCAGCCCTTCAAATAGAGGACTGTTCTCTGTGAAAAAGAGAACTCATGGCCACCCTAGGTCAGTTTAAGGGGAGGGTCCATATATTGCAAGGGCTCTGTGGGTGCAATGCACCGCCTTTGGAATCCCTCTTAGCAGTGTTTAGGCCAGTGTTCTCCAACCTTGGGTCCCCAGATGTTTTTGGCCTACAACTCCCAGCATGCCCCAGCCAGCATAGCTGGCTGGGGCATGCTGGGAGTTGTAGGCCAAAAACATCTGGGGACCCAAGGTTGGAGAACACTGGTTTAGGCTATCCAGTATCAGGTTCTGCATATTACTGCTTTCATGAATCATTCGGGTGCTCCACCAAGCGCACCACCCCTGACCACCACAATCCTCTTCAGACACCCACCCACCCATTTCCGATATTTTAGCAGGCATTGCCCACATGTTTTCAGGCCAATCGTTCTAATTCTAGAAATTTTAAAATAAAAGTGGGGAAAGATGCTAATTTTTATTCTTGACCGACAAACAAAAATCATGCTTGTGCGGTGAATTCATGGCACCATCCTAGAAATAATACAGCCGGAAGCAGGGTCAGTGTGGTACAGAAAGCCTACATGAACATAACTCTTGCCAAGATGAAGACACTGCCAATATGGTTGTCTATGGATGCAGCAGAGAGAAAGAGCTCAAGGTGTTTAGCAACCCCCTGCCCCACCAAAAGAAAAGAAAAGAAAAGGGTGAAATGCAACAACACAACAGAAAATCCATTAAAAATTATAGAGAAAGATCAAGGGGAAAGGAAAGTGTGTCTTAATACAACCTGCTTGTAAAGCACAGCGCAGTAGCACAGATATCAAGTTACCCACAAATCCAGCATTGCACAGTGAAGAGGAACATGTGAAATCCGAAGAGATTTTTTTTCTTTTTTAGTAGGATATAGGAATTTAAAGCAGCATTAGTACTAAATCAAGTAAGCTATTTGTAAACATGTCTTCCCCGGGCCTTAATTTAAAGAGGACAAAGAAAATACTTTGTTGTTCTTAGCGGGATTTGAGTTAATTTAAATGGGACAAACAAGCAAAACAGTGTTTCCTCTTTAATTATCTAATGGGTGTTCAGATTAAATCTGCAAAAGGTCAGGAAAAATGAGTTTTAAATAAATAAATAGCTTAAATTCTTCCACTCAATTTTCTTTGGCTCAAGTGCTTCTCTGTCTTTCTCTTCTCTCTCTTTCTTCTCCCCCCACCTTGTTTCATGTCCTCCTCCTGCTTTGAGGAGGGGGACGCTTTGTGTTCAAAGCACCTTTAGCATGGAGACAACTCTTGAAAGAAGAATTTCACTTTGTCTTGCTGCTGTCTTGTCACTTGTGATGAATAAGCCCTTGCTGCTTAAGTGGCAGAGACGCATCATTGTGGCAGCCTTTGCATCTCAACAGAAAGAGAATTAATGTTGCTATCAACACTGCTAAACCAGGGGAAGCTCCCTCATTACTTGGTTCTCTAAAGCAGCTTTGGGTAAATGTGTGTGTGTGTGTGTGTGTGGGACCGCAATTTAAAATGCCTGCCTGTGAGTCATATACTTCCTGTGACTTTAAAAAAAGAACCACTTGCCTCTTAAACTGGCATAGGAAGGAAATACACAACCTTTCTGATGTTGTTTACATGGAACGCGTAATCCCAGGCAAAGTATTCACTTCAGGCAGAGGCTGGTAAAGAGGATTTTGTCCTTCCGTTTGAAAAGGGCACATTTGGACAGACGTCGAGCCGTGTGTTTGATGCTAAAATCTCCTTTGAGTCTCCATTACGCTATTTGTGTGCTATGTGTATATATTTACTTTATTTATACACATTTATATACCACTGAACATTAAAAAAGATACCGTAGTGATGTACAACATTAAAATCACAACATTATGGAGAGCCAGTGTGGTGTGATGGTTTGAGCATTGGACTAGGATTGGGGAGACTTGGGTTCAAGTCCCCACTCAGCCATGAAGTCCATGAGGTGACTCTGAGCCAGTCACTGTCTCTTACCCTAACCTACCTCAGGGGGTTGTTGTGAGGACAAAATTGAGAGGAGGAGGATCATGAACACTGCCATGGGTTTCTTGGAGGAAAAGGTGGGAAATAAATGCAATAAACAAACAAACAAACAAACAAATATGCAGGATAAAGCAATCACATAGTCAAGAAAACCAACGTTGCTAATGTGGGCTAGAAAATGGAAGAGAGCTATTTAAAAAGTGAACAGATATTATAGCAAACAGAGATTTCACATCCACATGTACATGCCTGCCCTGAAAGATTTTAAATAAATAAATAAACATTGCAGACTCCTGGGAGAACAAACGTTGCTTCCCAGTGTTGTATAGGAAATGCTCATCGAAAGATAAAGAGCCAGTTCCGACATTACAGGAACAACATTATTGGTGTTCCCTTGTGGCTCCATCCCACATCGGGTAATGTTTGAGCCACAGAAATCACATGGCAAGAGCTGATGATGTGGTTACTTGCCATATCAGCATCACCTGCCCCAGGAGAGGAAGCCACCACGTCATCTTCCCTTCCCTGCAAGATCTCCTGGATGCAAACGTTACCAGAGCAGTTCTTGGGGACTCTAGGTTTCAACCAGGCATTTAGTGGGTCAATTGAACCTACTAAGCCATGGGTCTTTGCACATAGGACGGTGGGTACTCTGAGTCTTCTCCACAGAAGGAGATAGATGTATACACAAAATTGGCTCCTGTGACTGGCAGTCTTTGGATTGGGCAGGTTGAAATACCAGGATTTGTTATTGTAAATCAAACTCCTACAAGAAATGTTTCAAGTCATTAGCAGTGTTCAGAGTCAAGCTTAAATTTTCTAGGTGCTTTCAGTGGCTGCATCTTTCAAACATTTTCACCTCTTCTCCCACCAGTCTTTCCAAAGAGTTGGATCTAAAGGGTCCCTTTCCTTTGACAGAAGGAGTTTCTTCTGACAGAAAGGCTCCTTCTGCTCATGGAGTGGCTCCTTCTGTTGGAGGAATACTCCTTCCATCAGAGGAAAGGCCTTCTATCAGAGGAAAGGCCTTCTATCAGAGGATGGAAACCTTTTGGTCCAATCTAACATCTCCATATTTACTCTTGCTACTATGCTGTGATATCATTCAAGTGTTACTTTCATGAAGACAGTCACTTCATAAACCTGTTTATCTTCTGCCTATTGCACTGGGCTATGGCTCAGTGACAGAGCCCATGCTTTACATGCAAAATGTCCCAGGTTCAATCTTTGGTAGAATCATAGAATCATAGAAAAGTAGAGTTGGAAGGGGCCTACAAGGCCATCGAGTCCAACCCCCTGCTCAATGCAGGAATCCAGGTCAAAGCATCCCTGACAGATGGCTGTCCAGCTGCATCTTGAATGCCTCTAGAGTGGGAGAGCCCACCACCTCCCTAGGTAGTTGATTCCATGGTCTTATTGCTCTGACAGTCAGGAATTTTCTCCTGATGTTTAGGTGGAATCTAGGTTCCCGTAACTTGAGCCCATTATTCCGTGTCCTGCAAACTGGGATGATCCGAGAAGAGATCCTGGCCCTCCTCTGTGTGACATCCCTTCAAGTACTGGAAGAGTGCAATCATATCTCCCCTCAGTCTCCTCTTCTGAAGGCTAAACATGTCCAGTTCTTTCAGTCTCTTCCCATAGGGCCTTGTTTCCAGTCCCTTTATCATCCTTTTTGCCCGCCTCTGAACCCTCTCCAGTTTGTCTACATCCTTCTTAAAGTGTGGTGCCCAGAACTGGATGCAGTACTCAAGATGGGGCCTAACCAGTGCTGAGTAAAGGGGAATTATCACTTCATGCGATTTGGAAGCTATACTTCTATTAATGCAGCCCAAAATAGCATTTGCCTTCTTTGCAGCCACATCGCATTGCTGGCTCATATTCAGTTTGTGATCCACCACAATTCCAAGATCCTTCTCACTCGTAGTATTGTTGAGCCAAGTGTCCCTCATTCTGTAACTCTGCATTTGGTTTCCTTTCCCTAGGTGCAGCACTTGGCATTTATCCCTATTAAATTTCATTCTGTTGTTTTCGGCCCAGTGCTCCAGCCTATCGAGGTCGCTTTGAATTTTGTTTCTGTCTTCCAGAGTATTAGCTGTTCCACCCAACTTTGTGTCATCTGCAAATTTGATAAGCATTCCCTGTACCTCCTCATCCAAGTCATTAATAAAAATGTTGAAGAGCACTGGGCCCAGGACCGAGCCCTGTGGTACCCCACTCGTTACCTCTCCCCAGTTTGAGAAGGAACCATTGATAAGCACTCTTTGAGTCCAATTCTGTATCCAATTGTGGATCCACCTGATAGTTGTTCCATCTAGCCCACTTTTAGCTAGCTTGCTAATCAGGATATCATGAGGCACTTTGTTGAAAGCTTTGCTGAAGTCCAGATATATGATGTCCACAGCATTCCCACAGTCCACAAGGGAGGTTACCCGATCAAAAAATGAGATCAGATTAGTCTGGCAGGATTTGTTCTTGACAAATCCATGCTGGCTTCTAGCTAGTAATCACTGCATTGCTTTCAAGGTGCTTGCAAACTGACTTTTTTATGATCTGCTCCAAAATTTTCCCAGGGATTGATGTCAGACTGACTGGCCTATAGTTCCCAGGTGACTCCTTCTTGCCCTTTTTGAAGATGGGAACAACATTTGCCCTCCTCCAGTCATCTGGCACTTCACCTGTCCTCCATGATTTCTCAAAGATAATAGACAGTGGTTCTGAGAGTTCGTCAGCCAGTTCCTTTATTACTCTAGGATGCAGCTCATCAGGCCCTGGAGATTTAAACTCGTTCAGAGTAATCAGGTGCTCCTTGACCATTTGCCTATCAATCTCAAGCTGCAATCCTGCCCCTTCAGGTTTGCCAGGGGGGTCATAGACCCTCTTTTGGGAGAAGACTGAGCCGAAGTAGGAATTGAACACTTCTGCCTTTCCTTTGTCTTATGTTATCAATTTGCCATCCTCCTCATTGCGTAGTTGAACCACCATTTCTTTCTTCTGTCTTTTACTATGCATGTATCTGAAGAAAGCTTTCTTGTTGTTTTTAGCATCCCTGGCTAGCCTCAGCTCATTCTCAGCTTTAGCCTTCCTGACATTATTCCTGCAGTTCTGTGCTACCTGCCTATACTCTTCCCTTGTAGCCTGGCCTTCCTTCCACTTCCTATACGTGTCCTTTTTTGTTTTCAGGTCATCTTTGAGTTTATTGTTAAGCCACATTGGCTTCGTCTGTTGTCCTCTGCCTTTTTTCCTTGTGGGAATTGTTTGCAATTGTGCCTTTAAAATTTCCTTTTTTAAAAACTCCCACCCATCCTGGGCTCCTTTTCTCATTAAAGTCGCTCGGCATGGGACCTTGCTTATCATTGTTCTGGTATCTCCAAGCAGGGCTGGGAAAGACCCTCATGAAACCCTGGAGAACTGCCGCTACACAGTGTGTAGACCTAGTGCCAGCACCAGACTCCACTGTGCCATTGGCACAGTGCTGCCGATGGGCCCCTGCTACTGAGGCCCTCTGCTTGCCCGACCCCTGCTCACCCAAGGCCTGCCTGCCTGCCAGGTGACCAGCCAGACGAAGCCACCTGCTTGCTCACTTGCTGAAGCTCCCACCCTGCCAGCACATCCTCCCTCCTTCCACTCCAGGTTTTATTTTACCTGGGGGTGGGGGCTGGCAGCAGTGGCTGTGGCTCCTCCTCCTCCTTACCTGGTCTGGCTGGCCCTAATGGCAAAGTGTTGTGGTGGTGACCGAGCCTTCAGGCCCCCGCTCATGCATTTTAAAAAGATTTTTTACTTACCTTTTGAGTGGCAGCGATCTGAACCAATCAGATGCTGCCTTTGTGTTGGACTCATCCAATGAAGGCACAGGAGCAACATAAATACTGCCAGGTCCCCCAAAGGCAGTGTCTGATTGGTTCAGCTCGCTGCCACTCAAAAGGTAAGTAAAACTATTTTTTCTTTTAAAACGGGGCAGTGCAGGCAGGGCCTACAGGCTTGGCCATGGCTGAGGGCAAGGATGGTGGCAGCTGTGGCAGGGTGAGGGAGGGACCCTTCTGAACCTCTGGGCCCTCAGCATCTGCCTACCCATGCCGACCGCTGATGCCGGGCCCGTGTAAGCCAGCCTTCCCCAAACTGGTGCCCTCTAGATGTGTTGGGCTGGAAGTCATATCATTCGCATGCTGTGCTCAGTATTGTGTAGACAATACTGAGCGAGATGAACCAGTGGCTTGACCCGGTTTAAGGCAGCTTCCTATGCCTCCGGCTCTGTACCTAACTGTGTTCCAGTTTCAAAGGTGGAGAACAGAAACCCTAGACTGGGAAAAAAAACAACAACCCCAAAACCACCCATCCAAATCTGGATTCAAGTGGCATGTCTGCCCACAATCCTGCACTTGCCCTGATAGTGATGTGGGAAGTGTCCGTGGTGGAATGACAACCACAGAACTCCTGCACTAAAAATAAAATTAAAAAGTATCAGCAGCACGGGGAAGATGCACAAGATCAGTTTTGATGGGATGGAGAAGCAGCGGTCACAGGAAGTGCAAGTCATTTACACATCTTATTTCCCCCAACTGTCATCTCTGAAATGGCTCCAGTGCTGGACCCGAACTCGACGTAGAGCTTACTTTAGAGTGGAGAGAGAGCTCCATCTGTGGGCAGGGTAGACACAGGATCAGGAGTGCATAGAAGATGATGTGACAGACGAAACTTGGGGTGTTGTATACAGTTTGGTGCACAGGAAGCTGTCTTTTCCCAGGTCAGGAAATGTGTCCCTCTCTAGGAACATAGGAAGCCGCCTTATACTAAATCAGACCATGGGCCCATCTGGCCCAGTGTTGTCAACACTGACTGGCAGCGGCTCTCCAGGCTTTCAGGCAGGATTCTCTCCTAGCCCCACCTGGAGATGCCGGGGACCGAACCTGGGACCTGCATGCAAAGCAGTGCTTTACCATTGAGCTACAGCCCCTGCTCTCTAAGCCACTATTGTCTGACTGGCAGTGGTTCCCCAGGGTCTCAAGCAGATGTCCCGCCGATCACCTGCTACGTGGTCCATTTTTAAAAACGGGTTGGACCTGGGACCTTCCAAACGCCAAACTGCATTCCTTCCCCAATGGTGTGGAGTCAAGCATACCCCTCCTCCCTCCCCCCCCCCTTATCTTCATAATGCTGTAGAGGTAGATAAATATTAGCTGGGATACAAATAGCTACCCTAGGTGCACAGGCTTGACCTGTGAGATTTTTGGCTGAGTGTGGAAAGCTAAGCAGGGTCAGGCCTGGTTATTACTTGGATGGGAGACCCCTCCTCTAGTTTCCTGCATTGAGCAGGGGGTTGGACTCGATGGCCTTGTAGGCTCCCTCCAACTCTATGGTCCTATGAACTCTCTCTCTCTCTCTCTCTCTCTCTCTCTCTCTCTCTCAAACGTCAAGCCCTCATGCTGTATCACAAACTGTTTTATGAAGTCTCCTCAGTTTGCCATGTTGCCAGCAGGGCTGCTCTTTGAGACACACAACCCACTAGGGCATGTGGAACAAGTTGCAGAGTTCTTTGGCAGTTGTATCGTCTTTTATTTTTTGTCTTGTGATTCTGCTTTCAAATTGCAGATCACCAGGAGCATTTGGGCATAGGGCCAGACTCAAAATAACCAAAGGACAACAACAATCTAAATCTACATAAATAATCTCATTTTATCCCATACTCAGAATCTTTATATCCCTTTTAGTTCACTGTGACCTGAGTTCCATTTGTCAGGATACAAACCTATTTTAGCTGCTTGCAAATGTTACCAGCCAGCTGAAAAGAACATTGTTTTTGCCAGGCAATGGGGTTATAATTTACCACATTTTTTTTTTTTTAACTGCAAAGATGGCAAAAATTAATCAAAATTTAGGAAGTTCCACTTTCTCCCAAAAATATGTACCAGTAGTTATAAAATAATGAAGAAAAAAAGATGGAATCCTACCACTTTTTTCTCAGCTGTCTTTTCATTCACTCTGCCGAGAGATTGTGTGTGTGTGTGTGTGTGTGTGTATATATATATCTCCTTTCCTTATATGAAAGAAGACCTGCTGATTGAAGATCAAAGGTGTTAACACATGATGACCTGGCTCAGTGCCAGCTGGATAATTACACTCCGCCACTCTCAATCCCACCGTAGTTTCATTATTTAGATGAATTGTTCTTCGCGTTTTGTCCCAAATTATTAGAATAGCCTTCCTGTCTAAAACCTTTTATTTCCTTAGATATGTTCTTGCTGACACCTGCTTTTGACTTGTTACAAAATACCCTTAGACCCGATTCAAACATTCAGAAAAAAAGTGGTAGTCTTTGTGGGCTTGAACCACTTTCAGAAGGCTGCTGGTGGTTGCAAGATCCTCTCTCTCTCTCTCTCTCTCTCGATTCATAGATCATAGAGTTGGAAGGGGCCTACAAGGCCATAGAGTTGGAGGGGGCCTACAAGGCCATCGAGTCCAACCCCCTGCTCAATGCAGGAAACTAGAGGAGGGGTCTCCCATCCAAGTAATAACCAGGCCTGATCCTGCTTAGCTTTCAAGCTGAGCCAGCGTGAGCCACAGGCCTGTATTATGTGTGTGTGTGTGTATACTCCCTGTACATTTAAAGTTAACATTGCATGGACATGCCCTCTAGACTAGCATTCTCCTCAACATGTTAGCTTATATATAAATATAAGCTAAAGTGCTGAGGATAATGCTGGTCTAGACTAGCATTCTCCTGTATATATAAACTACAATGCTGAGGAGAATGCTAGTCTACAGGGCATGTCCTTGCCATGTTAATTTTAAATGTACACACACACACACACACACACACACACATATGGGAAGGCAGCCCTGGATTAACCATTAAGCAATATAAGCACGTGCTTAGGGCACCAAGCGAGGGGGGGGGCACCACAGAGTACCACAAATTTCTGCATTTGCATTTCCCCCCTTATAACAGCTTTATTTTTAAAAAATGCTTAAAACAGTGATGAAAATTTGTATTTCTTTCTGTTGCCCTAGTTGTAAGTAAGTAATTGGCTTATATTGCTTGCTGCTATTTTGTGTTAAATAAATATAATAAAAACATTTTATATTTAATATAGTTGTCTGTTCTGGCATGGGGGATGGCCTTGAAGAAAACTGAGCTTTTAATGTCTTATTTCACCATCAGCACTGATTGAGTCTTCATGTCTTGCCAGCTAAGCAATGGAAGGGCCGAGGGGGCACCATCAGTGCTTTTTTTCTGGAGAAAAAGGTACCGGAACTCTTGGATTACATTTCCTCGGGAGTAGATGGCGATTAAATTGTAATGCAATTAATAGAAGAAAAGGTGCTGGAACTCAGTTCCGGTGAGTTCCACCAGAAAAAAAGCCCTGGGCACCATTATTGGGCTGTGCTGAGGGCATTAGCTGGCCTTAATCCGGCCCTGTGGGAAGGTCTTTCACCTACCAACTGCCTTTAGAAAGTGGTTCAATCCCAGTAAGACTCTACCACTTTTTCTCAGAATGTTTGAACTGGGTCTAAGGGCATTTTGTAACAGCATATAAGCTAACATGCTGAGGAGAATGCTAGTCTAGAGGGCATGTCCATGCCATGTTAACGTGAAATGTACAGGGAGTTATTAAGGACATGTCCTTCATGGGGTCCGTAATATCCATTCCACAGAATGAATGAATGAATAAATGAATATTGCTAAAATGAGGCCTTGATTCAGCCCATCCTCTGTATGTCCACTTTTGTGAACAAAGGTTTCCACGAATGGTATGGCTGTTGATGGATTAGCGATAGAGGAGTCCAACGCACATGAAAGGAGGAGAGGACGATGTGAGAGGAGAGGAAAAGATAGTGGACCAAATCATCCCTTAAATAAAATATGGCAAAAGTATACTTTCCTGGCAGTAATATAAAGTAGAAAGACCTCATATTTATAGGAAAATATGGGGTGATGATTTTAAGGGGCTGGTATCAGTTTAAGCAAATGGGAAACATTTGTATGACATAGGCCATTCCAGGGTCTGGCCTTCCTGTGAGGCAGAGTGAGATGCAAGCCTCAGGCAACAGATGCTGAGGGGCACAGAGTCGGCAGAGCTGTGCGTGCCACGTGACCTGCCCTTTTGCCTCCCACCCACCTCCCAGCTAGCCAGCTGCACTCAGGTGCAGTAGAAGATGCTGTCCCATTGCCAGTGTTGAAGTAAGATTCAACTGCCAGTCTGGTTGGCTTTTCTACACAAAATGGGGGGAGGCGCCATCTTGTCCTTTTCCTCAGGAAGCAAAATATCTTGGGCTGGCCCTGCCTGTTCCTCCTCTTTATTAGGCCTCAACTTTCATTAGGTTTGAGCCCTGCTGTAGGGGAGGCCAAGGCTAATATCACCTAGAACTTAGTTCCCGCGTGGTGTCTCAGGATGCCTCTGACTCCACCATAGTGGGAGGAGCAGCAGCAGACCACCAGATCCTTCCCAGTTTTGTGGAGTGAGCCCTGGCTGCCCTGCAGCAGCCGCAGATTACATTTTTCGGGAGAAGTGGTACCATCCAGGAAAAGCTGTGCCACTTGGTTATGCTGGGTATATAAACTGGGCCTTATTCATAAGGGTTTTATTCATAAGATAATGGACTGGCACTTGTTTGTGGAGCTAAGCAAGCAGAAGGTTAATCTAAGTTTTTATTTCACATCTCAATGTATCATATTTTATTTATCTAATATTCTTTTTTTTAAAAAAGATGTTGACAAGGGGCTTTCTAATAAAGCAGGATATAAATTGAAATAAATTAATAAATTAATAACTCTTTGCTGAAGGCAAGTGCTAGCCTAATATTTATTGTGCCAAGGCTTTTTCTTTCCATTTTCTAATTTGCTTCTCTCCCATTTATTTTGATGTCCTTCTTGTAACCTTGTCTACTACACTGTACATTGTAGTGAAACACGCCTTAAGATTCAGAGTGTGTGGTTAGCTGTTTGCTATCCCTGTCCTTTTAATGGTGGGAGAATATCCTAGAATATACTATACCAGCACCTGTATTTTAAAATTTACTGGATCAGTTTTGAGCAATTTTATCCCATGAACTTTTAAGCCTCATATGGATATGTCTGTGCAAAACCATTGTAGTTCGATAACATAGTGGCCACATTCAGAGGTAATGTAAAACTATTATTTCCTGCAATGTGAATGAACGCACACAAGCCTCAAGTTTTCATGCTGTTCCCTCCCCTCCTCTCTTGTGTGCTAGAGTAGGAGAGCAAAAGTTTTTGTTTCCCATTTTAAACTAACCACAGTTTCTCATGATGTGCAAACATGGAGAACTATGGTTTCTTTAAATTGTTGTAAACCGCCCAGAGAGCTTCGGCTATGGGGCGGTATAGAAATAAAATTAATAATAATAATAATTTAAATTGTGGTTTGTTAGAATCAACTAGGACCTGAAACCACAGCTTGATTCTGGCTTGTTCTTATGTATCATAGTTTAAACAAACCACAGTTCCCCAAATTCATAGCCAATTGTGGTTAGTTTAAAATGGGAAGTGGAAGCTTTCAGTCTTCTCCTCTGCACGAGATATGCAGGCTTGTGCAGGCTCATTCATATAATGGGAAACCATGATTTTCTTTATGCCTGAGCCTGACCACCGTTGTGATCTGTGCCATTTTCCACCTTTATGTTTCTTTTGAAGGAACTACACATTATAGTAGATATGTGGTTGCTGCTGAAGATGGCACCCTTGTATTGAGTGCTCTGCCTCATGATGTGTAGCAACACGTACCGCTCGTTGTGATATCATGGCATCATGCATTTCCGTGTCTCCACCCGTGGTAGCCAGTGAGGTGTGCAGCAAGGGTGGAAAAATGCATGGAGTTATGACATTGCCGAGCCAACTTGGTATGGGAATCCTTTTTTTGGTGGCAACCACAGAGAAGGAATTCCATAATTTAGGGACTGCTACAGGGAAAATAACACCCTGCTCATGACTTTTAAGATCAATTGAGAGCACACCATTTTGACCGTACCATCTGGACCCTAGGTTTGACCAGTAAGGGCATGTGGAGAATTCTTACTGATGGATGCCCTGGAATTGTGGAATACCTACTGGGAGTACTTTCAGACTGGTGTTCATTAATACACACTGTTAAGGAGATCTGGGGAAACTATTTTAATTGGTTTCTTTGTTTTTATTCTGTGTATTATTTATTTATTTATTTTAAAAAAAGCTTTACTGAACCCTTGAGAAGGGTTGGGTAGAAATGGAAATGGATGAAGGAATGGATAAGGAAATAATACATAAATATCTGTAATCTGGATGGACACTGAAATGTTGCATGTTTCATCAGACAAACTTCCCAGTGAAGAAAGAGCTCCCCCTCTGATGTCAATATATAGAGATAAGTGAGTGCTCCTGTTCTGATTACACTTTGTGTTCTCCCCAGGGCTTTTTTTTCTGGTGGAACTCACCGGAACTGAGTTCCAGCACCTTTTCTTCTATTAATTGCATTACAATTTAATCGCCATCTACTCCCGAGGAAATGTAATCCAAGAGTTCCGGTACCCTTTTCTCCAGAAAAAAAGCACTGGTTCTCCCCCCCCCCCTGCCCAAGATTTATTTCTACCATAAAATGGAATGTAAGCCAGTCATTTGGTGAGACTATACCAGTGTTCTCCAACCTTGGGTCCCCAGATGTTTTTGGCCTACAACTCCCAGCATGCCCCAGCCTGCGTAGCTGGCTGGGGCATGCTGGGAGTTGTAGGCCAAAAACATCTGGGGACCCAAGGTTGGAGAACACTGCGCTATACACTGACACTTAAATGACACACGGGTGGGCAAAATTGGACCAAAGAGGCACTGGTCTTAAGCGTACACATCACAAAAACTGAGGAAATGCATCACCCAAAAAGAGTACAAAAGAGGACACCTATTTGCATACATTCTGCATATGCTAATTTATATGTATGTCTGGAAATGTAGAGATAAATGCTGTAATTTATAAGTAGAAATTCAGGGCAGTTCACCATAGTGGGTAAGGCTGTGACCCAGGTAACCTGTGTGCCTGCCCCATCTGATGTCCAGGTGCTACCTGTTGATGGGCAACTTCCAGGCAGGCCCCTGCTGCTCTCCCTTCTTAGAGTTCTTTATCTCTAAACTGGACTTGGACTGGACAGCCCTTCAAATATAGAGGGTGCCTTCAAATACAGGACTATCCTCTGTAATGTAGGACACATGGCCACCCTAGCAGAGGCAGGGTTGAGCTCATGGGGTTGTATCCAATGGTGGTGTACCAGTAGGAAGGAGCCACTGGTGGAATGGACTTTCCCCTCCCCCCCTGCAGCCCATCATGTGCTCCCCAAAACTGCTCAGGAGGGACTCTCCAGACCAGTTTTGGGGAATGCACAGGGGGCTGCAGGTGGGAGGACAGGACAGGACAGTCTCATTGCGTAAGCAGACTTCCATTTGCACAAGGGTCAGAGCCAGCCTTTGTCATGAAGTCTGCTGCCGAATTAGGAGATGAAGAAAGTTGGGCCTCTCTCAAATATTTTTCCTCCCGTCCTTTTCTCCATCCTCCCAGTCACTTGCCTGCTATATAATGAGCTGATGTTTAGCATGGTGGATGCGGGAAGAGCCCAGACAAAAGGACTGGAGGAAAATGGACAGGAGAATCCCTGGCTGTCTCATCCCACACAATTTGGCAGCAGATTAAAAGCTCACTGGGTAGTTTCTGTATTGTAACTTGGCAACCATAGACTCCAGACTTCCTTAGCCTAAGCCCTCTATAATACCTCTACCTGGCAATAAATACCATTGCTAAATTCAGCATTAAAGGTCAACGGTTGCTGCAACAGTATTTTACTAATTTATTTGAATGGGGTTGACTGGGTTTTGAGGTGGGCAAGCCCCCCACAGTTTTTACTTTGCTAAATCTAATTCATCCATTTGGAGATTTACAAGATTTCTCTGCTAACGGGAACAAAATGATTCGGTTGACCCTGGCCTTGGAGAATTGGCATCCGGGAGAACTTCAATAAAAACTAGCCCATCTATTGTGCTTTCTTCTGCAGTGTTCAAGTTGGGTGGCTCCACCACTCTTAATAGGGGCTCTTCCTGAAACCTTGAGTCATTTGAATAGCTGACACTCTCTCTCTCTCTCTCTCTCAGTGTGTGTGTGTGCGCGCGCATGTGCATGCAAACAGGCTTGATGGAGTCAGAGCAGCCACTTGCATCAATAAAGATATCAGAACTCCACGCCTTGTTCAAAGAATTTGAAGGAAGCGCCATTTCAAGTCTACTGAATCACATCTATATATAGAGGACATGCACGAGGAAGGAGGTCGCTGAACACATATTCCTGAACCATCTGTACGCAGACAGCTGTTGTGCAGCAGCCCCCCCCCCCCATCCAGCTACTCAGGCTGCTTCCGAACACTGGGGTAGTAGTAATTTTTGGAGTGCAGGCACTCCTCATGACAGTCCCCATAGCCATGCCCCTGAGCGAATCAAAAAATGCAGGCAGCTTTGTTGATCTATATCTGCCTGGATTCCGCCTGGACATCAGGAAAAAAATCCTGACTGTTAGAACAATGCAACCATGGAACCAACTACCTAGGGAGGTCGTGGGCTTTCCCACACTGGAGGCATTCAAGGTGCAGCTGAACAGCCATCGGTCAGGGATGCTTTTGACTTGGATTCCTGCATTGAGCAGGGGGTTGGACTCGATGGCCTTGTAGGCCCCTTCCAACTCTACTTTTCTATGATTCTATGATATCAACAAACCAGTTCTAGCATTTTTCGTCTCTACCAGCAGCAGGTCTTTTTTTCTTTCTTTTTTTTAAAGCGAGTGCTTCTAAATTTTTCATTCCAGACCAAGCCACCCCAAAATACTTTGCATTAAAATAGGGATAGTTCACAACAATATATTGTTGCTGGGAAAATCCATTCCACACACCCCGGGCCCCCTGCTACTGTGAGGATTACGGCTAAGCTCAAAGGGAACAGGGAAACCTGAGGCGGGTGGCATATGATGTCATTGTCCCTGCTAGTCAACACATCCTGGTGCTTCAGCCCTGTGAGGCCTGGATTCCACTGCACCAAAGCTGCCACGAAGCACAGTTAGAAAATTGGGGATGGTGCTGATCAGCTGTTTGGCAAGTAAAGGGCGTTTGTGTGCTGGATTTAGTTCCCCCCTTTCTGTCAAAAGACTGACTCAGGTAATTGCTCCTTAACTGGGCTCTGTTCGCACAGCTGCAGAATTTGTGCAGGAGCACAATTGGATCGGGGCCAACGTACATACAGGATCAGATCCGAACCAGACTAACTGGTCTCTTTCACACGCTCAAGCATACACCCCACGATCACTAAAGGTAGGACAGAACTCTGGAAGACTTGTATCCCTCAGCAGCCAAACAACACGCTACATAGAAATGGACATAATTGCAACATTATTTATTATTTATTATTTATTTATTATTTATATTTATTTATCGCCCATCTGGCCAACAACTGGCCACCCTGGGCGATGTACACAAGATAAAAGATAAAAACACAAGATAAAAACAGGATAAAATACATTTAAAACAGTATAAAATTTTAAAATCATTAGCCCACCCCATATTCCCGCCTGAATAGCCAAGTTTTTAATGAGCGGCGGAAGCTCAGCAGAGAGGGGGCATGGCGGAGGTCACTCGGGAGAGAGTTCCACAGTACGGGGGCCGCCACAGAAAAGGCCCTCTTCCTAGTCCCCACCAGTCTAGCTGCTCTGGCTGAAGGGACATGGAGAAGGCCGTCTGTGGCAGATCTTGTTGAGTGGCCTACTTGGTGTTGCTGGAGACGCTCCTTGAGATAGACTGGACTGGAGCCGTATAGGGTTTTAAAGGTCAAAACCAACACCTTAAATTCAGCTCGGCAAGCAACTGGTAGCCAGTGTAGCTCCTTGAGCACTGGCGTGATGTGATCCCGCCGGTGGCTGCCTTTAACCAGGCGAGCCGTCGCGTTCTGTACCAGTTGCAGCTTCCGAACCGTCTTTAAGGTAACCCCACGTAGAGCGCAACATGTTGGCCATTTTAAAACTGGTACTGGTCCAGCTAGGTAATTTTAGATCCTGTACTTAGTGGTCTTATGGGAGGGGGCTTTAGATGACCATGTGTATGACTTCAGCAGTGAAGCACACAGTTAAGAGTTCTCATCTCCCCCTACTACCAGCGCCGCTCCATCATTTACAACTGCTTCTACATCCTTGATATGTTAGAGCAGTGTTCTCCAACCTTGGGTCCCCAGATGTTGTTGGCCTACAACTCCCAGCATGCCCCAGACAGTGTAGCTGGCTGGGGCATGCTGGGAGTTGTAGGCCAATAACATCTGGGGACCCAAGGTTGGAGAACACTGTGTTAGAGTTAATAGAACAGCAACAACAAAAAGTGTTTGTCCAGGGGTGGTGCTAGATACCAAAATGATCTGGGGCTCAGGCCCACAGAGCAAAAAATAAAATAAAAATAAAAGTACAAATTTGCATATGCAAATTTACATATGCTCTAAAGTCTCTAAAGCAGGGCTCTCCAACCTTGGATCCCCAGATGTTGCTGGACTACAGCTCCCAGAATCCCTTGCCATTAGCCATGCTGGCTGGGTATGTTGGGAACTGTAGGCCAGCAACATCTGGGGACCCAAGACTGGAGAGCCCTGCTCTAAAGGCTCATGCCCACAGGAATTTTTTTTTTAAAAAGCACAAATTTGCATATGCTAATCTACACATGCTCTAAAGTCACACTTGTGTGTGTGTGTGTGTGTGTGTGTGTGTGTTTAAAGGACCCTGTCTCCTAAGGGCACCCCTACTTGTAAAAAGGGATGTATGGACAGGGGAGAGGAGGGCATTTGATTTCAGGAAAAAAAAACCTCAGGCAGAAAGATTCAAGATGGGAAGCAGCAGGAGGTGATGCACATGTGGGCAAAAAGCCAGCTAGTCCAGGGGGATCAGATGCAGCAGAGATCCCGGGGCAGAGGGCCTCCCAGAGATTCGGGGCTCCAAATGAAAGTTTCGGGGCTCCAGTCCTAGTGGGCCGCACCTTAACACCGTCTCTGTGTTTGTCAATCCTGATTTAACAACAACAATAATAGCAACTCTGAACATGCACCGTTTTGCATTTTTTAAACTCAAGTCATAGCACCGTCATGACTACAAGAATAAAATGGAATTTGCTTCTGTTGTCCTGATGCTAAATACGTTTACTTAGCACCATTTGGTGCTTAGCACAATAAGCACCATTTTCTTCTAAAAAAGAACAAAAAGAAATAAATATATATATTAAAAGTAAAAATAATAAAATGAGCATCTGTAATCATGCACATGCCCAGCCGCCCCCTCCCCCCTGACTCTCTCTCTGTCTCTCTCTCTCTCTCTATATGATAAAAAGGATGCTGCAGCATACAGGGTCAGGCCCAGTGTAGCCTGGCATGCCCAAGCTGGCCCAAGTGCTGACGCTGGCCCTGTTGGCTGATGCTGAGCCTGTTTGCCACCGCCCTCATCACCTGCTGCTCTCTGGGTGGTCATTGCCCCCCCCCTCGGGCTGCGTGATGCTGGACTTTGGCCGCAAGGTCCAGCCCCAGCTGCACCACGCAAAAACAGGAGTAGCTGCTTTTGCAGGGAGTATTTGGGAGCAGAGAAGCTGTGTGGAGGGAAAGAGGTGTATTTTCCCACCTACGGCTTTTTTCACTTCCGACCCATCCCTTCCAGAAGCCACTTTTTCTAGTTGGGGTGGTGTGAGGGTACTGTCAACTACTCCTCAGGTGAGAGTTGGAGGGTTCTGGGTGTTTTGGCTTCAAGGGTAATGGGGCAATAATTTCTGAGAGCAGAGGGAGACATCTCTTAGAATGGCAGGAGAAGTGGAAATGGTTTCGATAAGCCTTGTTTGGACCTTTCTGTTGCTGAGATGAGTGTTAAGAATTTCTAGTCACGTTGATTGTTGTGCACTACCATGATGACTTTTTCTTGTAAAAAAGAAAGGTGGCATATAAATGTACAATATATTTTTTTAAAAAATGTGATTCATCTACCGAATAACTCTTGGATTCATGCGAGGATATACGGAAAGCTTGCAAATGGATATGCTCCAGCAGTAACATTGGGCTATAAGGATGTCTGTGGATTTAATCAATAGGCAATCAAAACATGCTGTATTAAAGCAAAACGTGGTTGTTCTGCTTTTCAAACATGAAAGGGATCAATATACCTTGGTTAAACGTAATGTATACAATTGTGAAATTGATTAATATTTAATTATAAAGAGGTAAATGAAAGTGCCTGGGACATTTAATGTGGCATACATTAGATCTGTCATTATAAATCCAGGAATATATTCTATACCCTGGAGCATCTTAAGAAGCGGCTGGGTTTTTGTACTTAGCCAGTGTTGCTTTAGAAAATAGTCTTGCATGACTTATTAGTGCTGTGGGTCTGCCACTTTTTAAAAACGAACGAACGAACAAACAACCCCCCCACGACATCATATTTTTCTGTGTACATTTTGCATACGTCTTCTCCTGGAAGGGCCTATAGCAAATAAAAGGCTTTCTGGTTGGTAGTCCTGCTCAGCAGTTCTGATCCTGTAAGCTGCATGGGTCACACTTGCCCTGGATATCTGGATATCCGTCTCTCTGAGATGTAATGGGAGGAGATCCATGGGACTGGATCTCTCACTTTTTTGTTTTAGTTTAAATATAGCCACTGGATCTGATTTGGGGTTCCCCCTGTGCTGTTTGCATCATGAGATAAAACATAGTAGTAGTAGAGGCGATCACTCGTGACCGAGTAAGATTGTCTTCCAGGACAAAATTACAAAAAGAAAATTATATAAAGAGGAAATTGTATAAAATTGTGTAGACTCTAGTGATGGGTCCGTAAGTGACTGTGGAGGCCAATTCTAGATCCACACAGCTTCCCACAGTGAGGACACAGGTTGCCAGATGGAAGATGGTGCTGTAAAGGATTCGTTTGATGTGCTTTTCGCTTAGCACGTTTCTCCCTTTCCCCTTGCACTCGGGCTTCTTCAAAGTCCATAGAACCTTTGTGAAAGGCCAACCTCCAGTTAAAGCGTTCATGGGCCAGAGCTTCCCAGTTTTCAATGTTTATATTGCATTTTTTAAGATTAGCCTTAAGAACATCTTTAAACCTCTTATACTGCTTAAACCACCGCTATTCTGCTTTCCATCCTTGAGTTGGGAATAAAGTAACTGCTTTGGGAGACGGCAGTCAGGCATTCGAACAACATGACTGGTTCATTGAAGTTGGCGTTGAAGGATCATTTTTTCAATGCTAATAGTCTTTGCTTCCTCCAGTACACTGACATTTGTTCGCCTATCTTCCCAAGTAATTCGCAGGATTTTCCGGAGGCAACATTGATGAAATCTTTCAAGGAGGTGGAAATGACGTTTATAGATAGTCCATGTTTCGCAGGCATACAATAGTTGGTAATATAATGGCTTCATAAACCAGCGTTTTGGTCTCCCTAAATGATAAAACATAGGGCACCCTGGATGTTATGATGGTATATTTTATTGTTTATTACATTTCAATACTGCCCAGCAGCCGAAGCTCTCTGGGGTCTGGGTGGTTCACAACAACAAAAGAAAGCATACTGATACATCAGTTACATTAAGCACATCATTACAATAATAAACAACCCAAACAGTTGATTTGATCTTGATGATGATGATGATGATGATGATGATGATGATGATGATATCAGGGCTGTTAATTGCTACAGTTTGCTGTATTGTATAGTAGGCTGTTTAACCGTTGGTGCTGTCACTTTTTATGATACTAGTCACATATTCAGTGGTGCCATTGGCGTAGGACTTTGGGGTGGTAATCCAGGGCCCCATTCAGCAGAATGAACAGGAGGGCCCCCAAACACAGCAGGACTCGCTCACCACATTTTGAAGTCAGTGAAGTAACACACATTACACACACACTCTGTAAAATCATTGCATCCAGAGTCTAGAATAACCGAACTGCACCACTGCACATATTCAGTGGTGAGGAGGGAAAGGAAGGTTGGATTCAGTCCCTCCCACTTTGGCAAATAGGTGATCAGTGTTATAAAAGCTGGTGGGATTTGTTCCTGCTAAGGGAAACTGAACACAGGCCTGGGTGCTGGGTAGAACATCATGTGTACAGCCAGCATCCGCCTACATCCTGGGTGACCTGATTCAGAAGAAGATCCATGCATGGAAGCCTTATTCCTTTTTTGGATCATGACATCAGGGCCGGATCAAGGCCATAATGGGTCCCGGGGCTAGCTGACTGCAGTGGGCCCTCTACTTTGCCCCCAGTACTGAACTCACAACATGTGTGCATGCATGTACACATTCAGTCAACAAGGTACAACAATAGTGCAAAAAAATTTTTACTGCACATTTTAGTGGAAATTGTCTGGAAGCAAAAGACTAATCTTACTTTCATGTTAGAGAACTCGAATATAAATACAAGCTTCCCCTTTTAGAGCACACAGCAAACAGACACAGAAAACATAAACACACATTGAAGTGCTCTCTCTCCTCTCTCTCTCTCTCTCTCTCTCTCTCTCTCTCTCTCTCTCACACACACACACACACAGAGAAAAAGACAGAGACCTGGTTTTCTCATAACAGCAAATCATAGGTTAATTAACCCACAATTTGCAATGGGTCCCAGCACCCATGCTGGGTGTGTGCTGTGGCCATTTTGAATATTCAACCCCCAATCGGGCTGATCGGGTGTTGCTATGTATGTGACGTCCGAACAAGGATTCTATAGGTTAATCATGGGTTAAACAACTCATGATTAACCTACAATTAGTAGTTATGTTAACTGTGGGTTGTTTAACCCACAATTAACTTATAGTGTTCATGTTTGGATGTCACGTAGCAAGCCCTGATCAGCTCAATCGGAAGGCTGGAATGTGTCCGGTACGCACTGCGGCAAATCATGTGTTTTGCTGCTGTTACATGCGAGCAGCCTCACAGACTGCCTCACTGCCCATTTCAGAAACAACAGTCAAACAGGACTGACACAGAATCACACACGAGATTTTGCTGCCTGAAGACCAGCAAATGCCTTCTATTCCTCACTGGATGACCTTGGGGCAGTCACTTCCTCTTAGCCTAACCTACCTCACAGGATTATTTTGAGGATAAAAGTGGAGAGATGTTCAGCTCCTGGAGGAAAGGCTGAACATAAATGTAATATGATAAAATAAATAATTCATACTAGAAAAACATAATTGTCTTAGGGTGCAGTCCTATGGCTGCTAGACGCTGTCTGGATGGCCATAGGAGAGGTTCGAGTCTCAGCTCTGACCTCAGAAACGCGCTCTGAGGTCGGAACTGGGCACCCGACCTTGGAAACGCGCTCTGAGGTCGGAACTGGGCCCCCGACCTTGGAAACGTGCGCCGAGGTCAGAACTGGGACCCCAACCTTGGAAACGCGCTCTGAGGTCAGAACTGGGCCCCCGACCTTGGAATCACTTTCTGAGGTTGGAGCTGGTACTCCGACCTTGGAGCACCCTCTCTACAGCCTCGCAGCTGACACAGTTCTTTCCGAGCCAGCTGCAGCTCCAAGGTCGGAAGACCGACCTCAGAGCTGGCATTGAGTGGGTGTTCCAGGGGGGGGAGAGGAGGGGAGGAGTATTCTGGCAGTGCCTCAGCCTGTCCTCCTCACAAGCAGGGGCAACCTTCACCTCCGTGCTCCTCCCACCCTCAATAGGAAGCCCATAATCCTGACTCCCAGCTGAGCAGGAGCACAGGAGAGAGGCTCCAGCTGTTTTCAGGACTGTGATAAGCGGGCAGGCTCCCAGAGAGCGAGCGAAAAGAGCGAGCGGACAGGGAGAGCAAACAGGAGTTTGGCAGCGGAGTTCGGCAGGGGAGGTCAAAGGGGAGGTCCCTAAGAAATTTTCTAGAAAGGCAGAAACATAAAGGGAACAGAGCACTATGGGAGGAAAGGAATCTGCAGTGGTGGTGACCTGCAATGTGTGTGCAATGTTTGTTTTCCTGCTGGAGATCAACATGGCCTACACGTGCAACAAGTGCAAGCTGGTCATGCTGTTGGAAGAAAAGGTCAGAGGACTGGAGCAGCAAGTGTCAACCCTCAGGAGTATAAGAGAGAGTGAAGAGTTCTTAGACAGAATGATGGATCTACAGCGGCAAAGCATAGTACAGGAGCCAGAAGGGCAACGGCAGGATGAGGCGGAGTTGGAGACTGCGGAGACAAGGGAAAATAATGTAGGGGGAACTCCCTGGAAAAGGGTGACTGTTAGGAGCAGAAGAACTAGAAGACATTCTGCGCCTGTGGAAGCAGTGGAGCTATCGAACCGCTTCCAAGTACTTGGGGACGAGAGCAGAGGACAGCCTGCAGAGGACGAATTACCGGGCACCCAACGTGACAGCGAGCAAGAGGCTGAAGGTCAGTCAAGTGGAGGCAATCAAACCAAGGCCTAAAGCAAGAGAAAGAGAAGAATACTCGTAGTGGGAGACTCCCTCCTGCGGGGGATCAAAGCCAAAGTATGTCGCAAAGACCCATGGACTCGCCAGGTGTGCTGTCTCCCTGGGGCACGGATTAAGGATGTGACAGAGCAGCTGCCGAGGCTCATACAGCCCACCGACACATACTCCTTTCTTCTCTTCCATGTGGGTACAAATGATACTGCCAAGTGGAGTTACAAAGAAATCACGGCAGACTTTGAAGAGTTGGGAAGGGAACTCAAGAATGTTGGGGCCCAGATAGTTTTCTCATCCATCCTTCCAGTACTTGGAAGAGGCATAGAAAGGGAAAGAAAAATACTCCGAGTGAATGACTGGCTACGATGGTGGTGCCGACGTGAGGGATTTGGATTCTGGAACCATGGGCTACACTTCCTGGAAGATGGACTGCTGGCAAAGGATGGGTTGCACCTCACAAGGACTGGGAAGAATGTGTTTGGCCACAGCATGAGGAACTTCATCAGGAGGGCTTTAAACTGAATCCAACAGGGGAGGGAGACATAAACTCGGGGGTACCAATGGAAGAAGGTCTCTGTGCCACAATGGAGAGAACAGCTCCCAATGATAGTCTACCACAAAACAGAGGGGAAAAGTCGGACTATAAAGCACATAGTCTTCGATGTCTCTATACTAATGCCCAGAGTATGGGCAACAAACAGGACGAATTTGAACTCTTGATACATGAGGGCAAATACGACTTGATAGGGATAACTGAAACCTGGTGGGATGACTCCCATGGCTGGAATACAGCGAATGAAGGTTATAACTTGTTCAAAAGGAACAGAAGCAACAGAAAGGGAGGTGGAGTTGCGCTGTATGTTAAAGATATGTATCTCTGCACAGAGATACAGGAAGAGGAGCTTGGCAGCACCATTGAGAACATCTGGGTTAAAATAAAGGGGGCAAAGGATAAGACGAACATGGCAGTTGGAGTCTACTACCGACCACCCAATCAAGGAGAAGACGAGGATGAAACTTTTGAAAAGCAAATTGCAAATGTTTCAAGGAGACATGATGTGGTAGTAATGGGTGACTTCAATTTCCCTGATATCTATTGGGAGACTTATTCAGCCAAACATGGCCCCTCCAAGAAATTCCTGAGTTGTGCTGCTGATAACTTCCTCCTACAGAAAGTGGAGGAAGGAACTAGAGGATCGGCTATTCTTGACCTGATTCTAACCAACAGAGACGACTTAGTGGATAAAGTGGCAGTTTCGGGAACTCTGGGGGAAAATGACCATGTTATACTTGAGTTCTTGGTTCTAAGGGGAGCAAAAGCTGAGTGTAGCCAAACACGTACCCTGGATTTTAGGAAAGCCAATTTTAACAAACTCAGAACAATGATAAGTAAGATCCCATGGCAAGTGACTCTAATGAGAAAAGGAGCCCAGGATGGGTGGGAGTTTTTAAAAAAGGAAATTTTAAAGGCACAATTGCAAACAATTCCCACAAGGAAAAAAGGCAGAGGGCAACAGAAGAAGCCAATGTGGCTTCACAATAAACTCAAAGATGACCTGAAAACAAAAAAGGACACGTATAGGAAGTGGAAGGAAGGACAGGCTACAAGGGAAGAGTACAGGCAGGTAGCACAGAACTGCAGGAATAGTGTCAGGAAGGCTAAAGCTGAGAATGAGCTAAGGTTAGCGAGGGATGCTAAAAACAACAAGAAAGCTTTCTTCAGATACATGCACAGTAAAAGACAGAGGAAAGAAATGGTGGTTCAACTACGCAATGAGGAGGATGGCAAATTGATAACAGAAGACAAAGAAAAGGCAGAAGTGTTCAATTCGGCTCGGTCTTCTCCCAAAAGAGGGTCTGTGACCCCCCTGGCAAACCTGAAGGGGCAGGATTGCAGCTTGAGATTGATAGGCAAATGGTCAAGGAGCACCTGATTACTCTGAATGAGTTTAAATCTCCAGGGCCCGATGAGCTGCATCCTAGAGTAATAAAGGAACTGGCAGAAGAACTCTCAGAACCACTGTCTATTATCTTTGAGAAATCATGGAGGACAGGTGAAGTGCCGGATGACTGGAGGAGGGCAAATGTTGTTCCTATCTTCAAAAAGGGCAAGAAGGAGTCACCTGGGAACTATAGGCTAGTCAGTCTGACATCAATCTCTGGGAAAATTTTGGAGCAGATTATAAAGAAGTCAGTCTGCAAGCACCTTGAAAACAATGCAGTGATTACTAGAAGCCAGCATGGATTTGTCAAGAACAAATCCTGCCAGACTAATCTGATCTCATTTTTTGATCGGGTAACCTCCCTTGTGGACTGTGGGAATGCTGTGGACATAATATATCTGGACTTCAGCAAAGCTTTCGACAAAGTGCCTCATGATATCCTGATTAGCAAGCTAGCTAAAAGTGGGCTAGATGGAACAACTATCAGGTGGATCCACAATTGGCTACAGAATTGGACTCAAAGAGTGCTTATCAATGGTTCCTTCTCAAGGAACTGGGGAGAGGTAACGAGCGGGGTACCGCAGGGCTCGGTCCTGGGCCCAGTGCTCTTCAACATTTTTATTAATGACTTGACAGAGGAGGTACAGGGAATGCTTATCAAATTTGCAGATGACACAAAGTTGGGTGGAACAGCTAATACTCTGGAAGACAGAAACAAAATTCAAAGTGACCTCGATAGGCTGGAGCGCTGGGCCGAAAACAACAGAATGAAATTTAATAGGGATAAATGCCAAGTGCTGCACCTAGGGAGAGGAAACCAAATGCAGAGTTACAGAATGGGGGACACTTGGCTCAACAATACTACAAGTGAGAAGGATCTTGGAATTGTGGTAGATCACAAACTGAATATGAGCCAGCAATGCGATGTGGCTGCAAAGAAGGCAAATGCCATTTTGGGCTGCATTAATAGAAGTATAGCTTCCAAATCGCAGGAAGTGATAATTCCCTTTTACTTGGCACTGGTTAGGCCTCATCTTCAGTACTGCGTCCAGTTCTGGGCACCACACTTTAAGAAGGACGCAGACAAACTGGAGAGGGTTCAGAGGAGGGCGACAAGAATGATAAAGAGACTGGAAACAAGGCCCTATGAGGAGAGACTGAAAGAACTGGGCATGTTTAACCTTCAGAAGAGGAGACTGAGGGGAGATATGATCGCACTTTTAATAATAAATTTTTATTTAATAATAAATATCAGAAGCAAAGAATAAACCAGAATTTTGCATGCACACGAAAGTAGAAATTAGAGAGGGGGGGGGCGGAAGAGGTGCTTGCAGGAGAGGAGATGGGGTGTGGGGGGAGGAGGAGAGATACATTTTGCACATACACACACAAAAGAAGGTAAAGGGGGAGGGGAACAAAAAAGAGAGAGAGAGAGAACGAAAGAGAGAGAAGGGGTAAGAAAAGAAAAGGGAGGGGGGAGAAAGAGAGGGAAGACAGACGAGAGAATCCCAGTGATCAAATATGCTAAGGAGGAGGATAATAATTTATTATGATAATAATTTTTTTAGGTTTTGCCAATTGACTTTTATTTCATAATGGGCATAGGGCTGGAGGGAGGGAGGGCTCAAGTGGGAATGGGGGGCGCTAAATATCTGATCTTGCCTAGGGCACCAAACTGCCATGCACCAGCCCTGAGCTGGACAATCATCTGTCAGGGATGCTTTGACCTGAATTCCTGCATTGAGCAGGGGGTTGGACTCGATGGCCTTGTGGGCCCTTCCAACTCTACTTTTCTATGATTCTATGATTCTATGATAATCCTCCAAGTTTGGAGAGTTACGGGCAGCCACATTGGGTCACGCTGCCCCACTATGTTCATAATAAGCCTCCCTAGATGTAACAGGTAAAATGGCCAAGTGTGCACTGCCTGCCTGCTGCCTGTGCACACTCATTTACATGCATGTGCACTAGAGACAAGATGCATCTGGTACCCCACTTGGAAATTTATCTTACAGAGATCCTGGGGCAGGAGCCTGAAGACTGACACCAACTCTTCTAGTTCATATTAAATATTATTTTTTTAAGAACACCCTCTTGCTGCTCACATGCCCCACCCATATGCAGCCTCCAGCTTCTGCATAAACATAAACCAAAAGAAACTTCATTAGCAGCAAAAATAACAAAGAATGGGGTGGGTGGGATCTAAATACAAAAGGATAAAAATATTTTAAATCAAAGTGGAACAATAAAACCGAGGCTGGTCTTTTACTCATGGAAGGCTTGTTTAAATAAAAATGTATTTAGCAGATGCCAAAAACAGAGCAACATTGGCATCTGCCTGACATCAACTGGCAGGGAGTTCCACCGAGAGGGAGCACCTCATCGGATGACCTCCATGACTGAGCAGGTTAATAAGGGAAAAGGTGCTCTTTCAAATGCCCTGGTCTCAAGTTGTTTGGGGCTTTATAAACTAATAAATTGCATTGGCTGCCTGCATGCTTCCGAGCCCGATTCAAGGTGCTGGTTTAACCTATAAAGCCTTACGCCGCTTGGGACCGCAACACCTGACGGAACACTTCTCCCAACCTGAGTCTACCCGGACACTATGGTCAACATCTGAGGCCTTCCTCCGAATGCCACCTCTGAGGGAGGTTTGGAGGGGGGCAACAAGGGGGGAGGGCCTTCTCAGTGGCGGCCCCCTGATTCTGGAATGATCCCCCCCCCACTCAGGCCTGCCTGGCACCAACTGTGTCACCCTCTCGGCACCAGGTTAAGACTGCCCTCTTCTCCCAGGCATTTGCCAGCATTCAATGGTATTTAATGGCATGATGGGGCACTTATGCCAGCTGTTTTTAATGGGTCTAGTTTCTACTGAAAATTGTTTTAGCTGTTAAATTGTTTTTTAAATTTTGTATATTCGAAAAATTGTATTTATTGTATCTGTGGTCTGTGTTTTTATGAACTGTTGTAAACCACCCAGAGAGCTTCAGCTATTATTGGGTGATATAAAAATGAAATAAATAAATTAATAATAATAATAAAAAAATAACAGACCCTCATACCTGGGCTGGTAGCAGGTGTGCTTATGACAGTATGCCTAACTTGAGGCAACCCAGAAATAGTCTCCCTCCAAGGTTCAGTTCCCCCTTCCTGAATCCAATTCAGTTCCATGATCAGACAGCACTTGAATAACTAATTCATTTGTTGTGCCATGCCCAGGAGTTTTCATAGTTAAGAGCCTGCTTCACAAAATGCATGGGGTAAAAATCAATGATCCAATTGGAATAGTTTAGTTCTTAATAGTTTAGATATTGGTGTTTTTTGAGAATTGTTTTTATATCCATTGTGAGCCACCTTGGGAAAAGCAGAGTTTTGAAAGGCAGCCTAAAAGTCCCTAAAACCACCCTAGAAGTCCCTAAATTGTTTTTATATCCATTGTGAGCCACCTTGGGAAAATGTAACATTTTGAAAGGCGGTCCAGGAGTCCCTAAACCAGTCTTCTCCCATCTGGTGCCTTCGAACTCCCAGCAGCCCCAGCCAGGATAGCCAATGGTCAGGGATGCTGGGAGTTGTAGTCCAAAACATCTGCACCAGGTTGGGGGAGGCTGCTCTAAGCTAACAGTGCAATCCTATGCATATCTACCCAGAAGTAAGTCCTACTGAGTTTAATGGGGCTTACTCTCAGGTATAAGATTGCAGCCTAAAACTGGCTTACCCCTACTTACTGGTGTTCAAGAAGCACAAGCTCAAAGCTTCCTTGGGTGTGCGGAAGTAATTGCATGGTTGTTTGGATCTGGGCCAGAGAATGTTGTCTATTCCTGCCGCTTAACACTTGATTGATTAAAACTGATTAAGGCCTCTGATGGATCAATTAAAATGTATGGCTGTAAAATAAATACATGTTCTGGACTTGCTGTCATGAACGAACATCTGTGGCCAGCTGATTATAAGTTGTGGCAAATGCATTGGATACATTCTTTGTAATCCTACTAGAGTGAATTGCATAGCTTTCCTAAACAGATCATTAGATGGTTTTAGTTAGTAATATACAATAGGATGTAGGGCCCCATAGGGTCCCTGTCAGTGACCTGATGGGTCGGGGCCTTCGTTTTATGGGCTATTAATAAGCCATTAAACCCTTCATTGGACCAACCCACAAATCTTTCAGAATGATGTGTAATGAAAGGGACCTTCGTAATCCTAATAGGTTTTATATTTTATCTTTCAGATTTGTCAAGTGAAAGTTAAAGAACTGAATTATAAAGATGTTGTCCTTCCCTTAACGTTTTGAAAAAGAAAGTAGCATTTGGGGGTTACTTTCCTTGAGAGGTGGTATGAATTTGTAGGGTGCTATTGGTTACTTGGCAACCCTCACTCGAGCTGCATGCTGAGAAGTGTCACCACAGTGCCTGTGTTTCTTCTCTTTATAAAGGAAGAAATCAAAAAGATTTTTTTTTTTTTTGCAGATCTCTAGAATGTATAATATCAAGCATAAATTGTAATTGCACTTCATTTACTAAGTGGTGCATTACCTCATCCTTTAGTTTTAACAATGGATTTTCCATAAATCTTCATATGGTTAAACATGATAAAGTGCTCAACATATCATGGAACATGGCAGTGCTTATTAGCACTTGAGAAGTTATTGATTGCTTACCTTGATTAATCTTTTATGGGTCTCCATAGTATTAATTCCACAGGAGGAGGGTGGGAGTGGTAGGAGGTTTTGCAGCATTAGTGTCCTTATCCATTCATAGTTTCAGCTTCAGTTACATGAAATTCTCTGACTGATGTCATTAGGCTAATTATAATATCGTCTTTTCTTTTTTTTAAAGTAACACCAGCAGCAGCCTGCTTTCAGTTTATCAGCCTGCGGAATTAGAATTTCGGATATACACATATTCCGAAGAAACTGTCAGGGAGTTGAAAAATTGTCTAAGAGTTTGATAGGAAAAAGGTTTTTCCCCGCCCATTTCTGGCACTGGAACAAGTAGACTTTTTTGTGTATCTTTTCTGTATTTGTCTTTCATAGATTCATTGATCATAGAGTTGGAAGGGGCCTACAAGGCCATCGAGTCCAACCCCCTGCTCAATGCAGGAAACTAGAGGAGGGGTCTCCCATCCAAGTAATAACCAGGCCTGGCCCAGCTTAGCTTTCCACACTCGAACAAGCTGAGCCAGCATGAGCCCCCTCCTTTTTGCAGTTTATTCATCCTGTACCATTTGTGAAACTTTCTCTTGTCCGGTAGTTACCAGGGCCGGTGCTACCATTAGGGCAACTAGGCAGCTGCCTAGGGAGCAGGGCTAAAGGGGGCGCCAGAAATGCCTTGAAAAAGAATACAGCGCTCTCAAGTGGGAAGGGGGTGCGCTAAATATCTGATCTTGCCTAGGGCACCAAACTGCCTTGCACCGGTCCTGGTAGTTACTGCTATAACAATTGCCCATCGTGAGGATTCTCATTGTGGGTTAAATTAACCCTATTTCTATTAACCCACCAAGACTCAAGAACCTTTTCCTGGTCATTCACCACCAGCAGCTTAGAGTCCATCATCAGTGTATATGTGAAGTTAGGAATTTTCTCTCTCTTGCCCCAATGTGCATTGCTTTATACTTCCCGAAACTGAAATACATTTGCCATTTTATTGCCAAGTCACCCATTTTGGAGACAACCTTCTTCATATTCCTCCTGTTTGTATCACCCTGAGTAATTTGGAGTTGTCAGAAAATGTGTCCACTACAATGCTCATCCCTAATTTTGGGTCACTTGTGAACATGTTAAAAAAAAACAAAAACAGTCCCAATATGGATCCTTGGGGACCCCACTTCTTCCATCCTTCCATTGTGAGAACTGTCCATTTATTCTTGTTCCCTGCTTTCTGTTCTTTAAGGTTGCAATCCTATGCAAGTTTAGATAGCAAAAAGGCTTACAACTTCCAGCATGCCCCAGCTAGCTGGCTGGGGCATGCTGGGAGTTGTAGGCCTTTTTGCTGTCTAAACTTGCATAGGATTGTGCCCTTAACCAATTACTGACCCATAAAAAGACCAGGCTCATGACTGCTAAGTATACCCAGGATCCTTTGGTGGCAAAAATTTGGGATCTAGAGCAAATGGGAACCAGTTTGCAGAAGGTTAAATCCTAGTATCCTAGTACCAAAGCATACTCACCCTCTTTCAGAAATCTGGAGACTAAGGTCCTCCTTAGTGTAGTGAAAAAAATTTTCTTATGGCTTTGGGGTTCAATTCTACCCCTACTGAAATGACTGAGGCAACTGAAAAACCACACACATAAAATGGTAGGGGTCAAAGTGACTCTGCAAAATGCTGTTTAAGGGTGCAATCCTATGCATGTTTACACAGAAAAAAGTCCTACAACTCTTGGCATTCCCCAGCCAGCATGGGAGTTGTAGGAATTTTTTATGTCTAAACATGCAAAAGATAGTGCCCTAACTGTATTAGTTACTCGACATGAGTACTAATGCTTAGCACAGAACTTACCCTTCCTATTTCTTGGAAGAAATAAAAATAGAGGGTGAAAAAACAAGATTTTGTCTATTTTCATAATGGGCAAATAATTCACTTTCAATAAACGAAAGGGCTTGTTGTGGCACCTTAAAGACTAACAAATTTATTCTGGTGTAAGAATTTGTGGACTAGAGTCTACCTCATCAGATGCATCTGATTTAGATGATTCAGCAGCTGAATCTGATGATGCGGACTATAGTTTGAAGCTTATGCCAGAATAAATTTGTTAGTCTTTAAGGTGCCACAAGACACTTTGTTGTTTTTTCTGCAATAAGCTAGGATGGCTTCCTCGCTGGAATCCATATATTCAGCATTTCATGAAGTAGACAATGTGGGCCTCCTTACAAATATGATTTTTAAAACATTTTTTTTCTGACTTAAAACTTTCCTTGTGTTCCAGCAAAACTGCCTCCCACCGCAGCATAGCTATCACTTTGTGTAAAACTTACCAATCTGATTTTTTGGGGGGCCCTCTGAACCCCATCTGCATCTGCAAACATTTGCAAGTAACATGCACCCTCTCTTCAGCAGGTGGCCAGAATTAGCCAAGGACCTTTGCTCTGTTCGTGGAAATATCTTTGCGAAATGTGTTGAGGGTTGCCCTCAGTGCTTCCAGGGCACGATGACTGCCAGTTGCAAGGCACCCAATTAGCAGAATATACTCCAGGCACAGGTTGCCATGATGTCTGAGCCCGCTGAGGGTGGCTAGCTGTAGTGGTTTACAAACCACTCCCATGGCTTGTTCTAAGGTTTCAGGGTGGTTTGTAAACCACTATCAGTGAGGATCACAAAAAATAGCTGTAGGGCTGTAAACTGGAATGAAAAAAGACAGCTACACGCCAATGTGTAAAGGTTTTTCTTATATCATTTCATATATTCCTTTTATACTGAAATGATACAAGAAAAACCTTTATATCTAAGTCAGGGGTTCTCAACCAGGGCCAGGGGGGGGGGAATTTTAGGGTTTCAGGAAGAAATTGGGACCACAGACTCAAACTGTTGGAATACTGATCTTTCTACAAATTACAATTCTACAGATTGTACATAATCTACAGGACATCACACCGTATTGTATGGCACAGATTAAGTCAGACAATCTTGGAAAGGGGGGAATGACATTCTGACATATGGTGAAAGGGGTGCATGGGGCAAAAAAAGGTTGAGAACCACTGATCTAAGTGATATGATGACTATACATTTTCCCCTTGATAAAGACATAGTCGAAACGCGTTGGGAACATTGTATTGTGTACCTGTATTTTTCGATTCCTGGTTTGTAAACCACCCCACCCACCCACCATGTCCGGCTTCGGACATCACGACAACCTGTGCCCGGTGAGGGTAATTATTCTAATTAGGCATCCTGCAACCGGCATGCACAGGGAGGGAAAATAAGCCACCAAGATTTTCTCTCCGTTATCATACAAACCTGCCCAATGTCACTGGCGTCTTGCAAAAGAATCAAGAAAGCCTCCGGATTTGATGATTGCTAGTTTAGCATTGAAATCAATGTGAGTGACAAGCTTGTCTCCATGCACAACCTGCGGAATATGTTTACCAAGACTCTCCCACAATGCTTTGTGCCATATGAGAATGTTACAACTCATAAACAATTAGTGCCATTCAGAGAAAGATGTCCAAAGAGGTAGTATATGCCATCCAAACTCACAAAGTATGGAGCAGACTCTGGCTGTGCTGCAGTTCCAAAACATCATATGTTTATGATTCAGACATATATGTTAGGAGAGAAGAAGGTGCCCCAACAGCTCATCTATACACATGGTGGGTGTAAACTGTGTGGTCAGAGGAAATTGAAATGCAAAAAGTACAGTGATAATCACCTTAACAAAACGTTGTTGGGTGATAACATGGACATTCATGGCAATGGTGAGCAGATTAACAAATGTGGTGTGATTTAAAACAACAACACCTTTGTCCTTGTTCAAACCACAGGAAATAAAGGACTCTCTCCATGAATTGTACTTCAGCAATTTTGGTTTGATATCTGCTTTGAAATTCCTTTGTTCAAGAATGGCCACTGTAAGGTCATCCACAGGGTGTGCTGGGAGGTTAAAAATGTCCCCCTACTGGTTTTTGTATATTGCCATTCCTGATTTCAGATTATCACTGTGTAATTGTACTTTTTTACATTTCAGTTTCCTCTGGCCACATGATTTACATCCCCTCCCCCCTCCCAACATGTGTCTATAAATCTGCTAATTTGAGGTTAACCCTTCATGTATCTCATGAAGTGGACAGTATCCACAAAAGTTCATGCCAGAATAAATTTGTTAGTCTTTAAGGTGTTGTTTTTGCTGCAACAGACTAATGTACCTGCCCCTCTGGAAATAAAAACTGACTGAGCTAAGGGGCTTGCCATCTTATCCCCACAACAACAGTGCGAGATAGACTGAACTGAGAGAGAGTGACTGGCCCAGTGTCATCCAGTGAATTTCATGGCTGAGTTGGGACATGAACCAGGGTCTCTGCAGCCACTGTCCGACACTCTAACTACTACACCACATTGGTTCTCAAAAGGATGATCACTCCCCACAGGGGACTCATACCCCAATCTCCCATATGACACAGACAGGGATACTCACCACTATATTAACAAAGAAGCAAAAATAAAAGAGCATATAATAAAAGATCCAGTATCAGAGGCAGTATGCCTATGTACTCCAGTTGCCGGGGAACATGGGTGGGAAGGTGCTGTTGTGCTCATGTCCTGCTTGGGATCCCGTGGGCAGCTGGTTGGCCACTGTGTGAACAGAATGCTGGACTAGATGGGCCCTTGGTCTGATCTAGCATGGCTTTTCTTATGTTCTTAGCATGCACAATTAAAGTGTTAAAAGCCAGCATGAACACAAGGGTTGGCAAAGACCAGAAATCAATTTGATTATTGGGTTAATAACATTTTCTGCAAATACTAATGAACTCATAATGTTCATTAGCACAGACAGCTCCCTCAATATCTTTATTTCATCAGCAGCACAAGTGTTTATGTGACCTATTCTGCTGGATTTTGAACTATGTTTCAGACACGCACGCAGGGTCCACACAACATGACAACCCACACTCATGGTTGAGTATGGGCTGAATGTGGGTTGTCATTGAACCGTGAGTTGTTGAAACATGGGTTGTTGTGTTGTGTGAACCCAGCTGCGCTAACAAATCATGGTTTGTTAACCATGAACAACCCACAAAGAGAACCCATGGGTTGGGTTGTGACTTGTGGGTTGTAATCTAAAAGCTACCTGGTTGAATGGCTCCTTGTGGACAAAGAGCTTCTAGGATTGAAGGTCTCCTTTCCTGGGAAACTTTCAATTTACCGTAATAAATGACTGTCTTCATTTATAGAAGGGCCATTGGCTTTCAGTCTTGAAGTGCCCTAAACTCCCCAATATTGCCAAGTATTCTTCTTCTTGATCATGTTCTTGATCAAAGAACAACCCTTGTTTAATCCCTCCTACCTTATCCTCTTTTTAAATATCTGGGTCAGAAATGAACATGTTAAATTAATTTTCACTTACAATCTCCTCACTTAAAGACTAACCTATAATTCTCACCATACTCTGTTGATCTTAATGTTTTCCTGTCTTCTAATGGACAGTAATTGAGAGGGATCCATCATTTAAATTAGACCCTAGCGAAGAACATCACTTAGAGAAATGGCTGCTATAAACTGGAATTGTGAAGGTAAAAATCAATTGGCTAGCTGGTTAGATTTAAAGAAAAAAAAAATCATTATGTGTGCTAATTCCAGCCTGTACATATAATTTACCTGTGTGATCTTCAGCTTAATCAATTTATGAATGGAATGTAACCACTCATTTTCTCATATATGTTACAAAGCCCAGGGACTTTTTTTCTTTTCTTTTTTCTTTTTTAAAAGAAGAGACTGGTGTTCTTCAGTCTACTCTACAACCACTTATGAAGGGTGGGCAACTTGTGGTCCTCCAGATGTTGTTCGACCGCAACTCACATCAGCCCTAGGCAGCATAGCCAATGGCGAGGCATGATCTAAATGGCATAGAATTATAGAATTAAATGGCCACCCTGATTTAAATGGCATAGAATTATAGAGTTGCATGGGATCCTTTGAGGCACACATATGCACAGACTGATATATAAGTCTTTATCAGATGTTTTTTAAATGCATGCAGTCACTCTACCAGCCACCATGGATAACAAAACAAGCCACCATGGGTTAAACAAAACAAGCTGCTGTGTCTTAACCCTCCTGTTTCAAAGTTGATGGACTGCACCCCATAGACTCACATACAGACTCTGCCTTCTTAAAAGTTTTATTCAAACAAAGCCTTTCCATGGCACGCTCCTCAGGCTAGAAGCAGGGGGTGTTGCCCTTAGCTGTTTCCTGGTTCCTCCCAGGAAGCACAACCCACTCAGGCTGAATCCAGTTGGAGGTTGTTACACCTCCAACAAACCATGCTGCCTGGGTTCGGATGACATGATAAGCTGTGGCCAGGAGGTGATTGTGCAAATTCGTGCCCAGCACGTGCAGGCACATGCCTCGGCTCACAACAAGGCACCGTGGCTGGCCCAATGAAAATCCCCCACCCGAAGCTGCTCTTCACCCCAGGAGGAAAGCTGCTATTCAGGCTTCCAACTGGCCCAATGTGTGGAGAATGGCGCAAGAACGCACCTATTGTTATCCCTGCTCCAAATTTACATGTGTTGATCAGCTCTCCTGAACACAGCTTATGCATGTACATGTGTGTGCATAGGCTCTCTCCATAGAACTGGGTACCCTGCACTTTGCAGGATATTAGGCTGCATGGATAGAGCAGTTGTTTGATAACCTATCATGGTGTGCCTGCAACCAATTGTATCTTCGTGCCAAGTGGTGAGAAGAACTGGACCTCACATACTAATTTTATTTTGTAGGGATGGGGAACCTTTTTTCTGTTGAAGACTGCATTTTCATGGGCATAATCTTTTGGGGACCACATGATGTCAGTGGGTGGGACTGGAGCCAAAAGTGGGTGGAGCCAGACCCAAAGGTGGGCATGCCCCCCCTCTGCTACCCCTTCTCTGTCTCTGATGCTGCCTTTCTCATCTTTCTCCCCACCCCTGTTTCCCACCCTCTTCCTTCCCACCCAGCGAGGGGAGGGGAGATGGCATGTGCAGAGGTCTGAATGGGTCACTTGCAGAAGGCTTCTCCCCCTCTTCCCATCACTCCATCCATTTTGACTGTCTCTCCCATTTGTCTCTTTCTCTCCCAGTGCATGGAAATTTAGAATGAGTTCCGCAGGTTGCCATCCCCAGTTTATGGCATGTGTGCTGTAATTCCACTGAAGTCAATAGAACTATACCAGTGAGTGACCATAATAACAATATTGTGTTTTCCTAGAGTCTAGTGTCAGAGGAAACAAAAGCTCTGTATATAACTTGTATGTGAAGTTACAAATTGCATTTTTAAATAAAATAAATAAATAATTAAGCCTGATACTGTCTAGGGCTCTCTTGCTTCTTTGTCACTTAAGTATGCATCCTCACAGACGATGATATCACAACTCATTAATCAGCAGCAGGCTGGCTCTGGATGAGATCAGAATGTGGTTTCCTGCCAATGTTTCTTTTATCTGATTCATCGGTTGATTTTTATCAGCATGGCAAAAAGAAAAAAAAAAGTAGTAGTAGTAGTAGTAAGTTTATAAACAGAAAGAAAATGTGATATTTCATACCACACACAAAATGTAAACCGCTTACTGGAGGCTCGGGACTTGATTTCCAAGCAACTGGGTTTCAGCTGGGCTCTTCTTTTGAGGGTTCAATGATCAGTGGGTCTGGGTAGCTGCACCAAGGAAACCCAACTGACAGTGCAAGCCTATGCAGGTCTACTCAGAAGTATGTCCCATTGAGTTCAATGGGGCTTACTCCTATGTAAGTGGGTATGGGATTGCAGCCTGTATAAATTTCCCTAGGCTTGCATTATTCTGACTATTTGTTTGACTCGCAAGATTTACCTAACCAGTGTATTTGGACATGGCTTTGGAGAGGTTTTGTACAATGGACAGATATGTACAGGGTGGAGATGGGATGGCTTGAGGTGTTGCTGTTGAATACTGTCTAATGTAGAATTCAGGGATCCACTCAGTCAGATTGGATGAGGAGGTGGGAGAATATCGAGAGGGATGACTGGAACCCAGATCGTTTCTGAGAGGTTCATAGATTTCATAAGTCATAGAGTTGGAAGGAGCCTACAAGGCTATCGAGTCCAACCCCCTGCTCAATGCAGGAAACTAGAGAACAAGGCTCGTCTGTACTGCTATATCCAAGGCTAAACTAAAAGAGATATCGGCAACCACTTAGACATCATCACCATAAAACAGGAAACACATCACCCAAAAAAGAGGACAAAAAGAGGGGCATCCGATTTGCATAAAGTTTGCATATGCTAATTTATACAAGCAGATGCAAATATAGAAAGGACTGCCATAATTTAAAAAGAAATACAATGCACCTCACCATAGTGGGGAAGGCTGTGGCCAGGTGACCTCCTGTGTGCCTTGCTCAGTAGTCTGCTATCCAGACGCTGACTGTTGGTGGGCAGCTTCTAGGCCCCGGCTGCTCTCCCTTCGGATGGTTCTTTATCTTTAAACCAGACTTGGACTGGACTGGGCAGCCCTTCAAGACAAGTACATAGCCGTCCTTTGTAATGTAGGACACACGACCACCCAGCATGTTACATAATAAAATGCACATTTCCATTTTATGTGTGTCTGCATATATTTGTTTCATCGCAGCTGTGGGAGTGGGCAGCAGGGAGGCTGGCGGCTCCTGTTTCGGCGGGGCTCCTTTTCCATCGCAGGTCTTGCAGCTTTTATCTGGAGCTTCTTAGGAGCTGTCCATGGTGCTGAACTCCACCCCCAAAATAGGTTCACCACCGTGGAGCACCATGGATAGTTCCCATGAAGCTCCACATAAAACCTGCAATGGAAAAGGAGCCCCACCGAAACAGGAGTCACACCAGCCTCCCCTGGCAGTGGGGCCCCCAATCTGGAAGCCTGAATAGCAGCTTTCCTCCTGGGGCGAAGAGCAGCTTCGGGTGGGGGATTTTCATGGGGACCACGTGGAAGTTGCTGCTGCGGAAGAAGAACATTCCAGGGCCTGGGAGGGAAGATCTTGCTGCCTCCTGGGCAGAGCTCCAGAGATAGCACCACCCATCCAACTTAACTCTGCACACCTCTTTAAAGACAGGCTTTGGATGGCTTTTTGGACTGATTGTTTAGGGTGTGATATGGGTGTTTTGGTTTGCTTTAAAAAGAAATGTGTTTTTAATTCGTTAGGCCTTTTATCTGCCAAACCATTCCGTTGCCCTAGATCCAGGGTGCACAGCCACAGGCCAAAGATTGCCCTCCTGTCTGACCAGATGGCCTTGCCACCTTCCCCTGCCCTCACCCCTTTCCCCTGACTACCAATCGTTTGGCGGTTTCCTGTCTTTTGGGCAGTGATTTCCCTGCTCTAAAAGGCTGAAATGCCTCTCCTAAGGCTTATTTACTGGCAGTAAGAGCTTTAAGCTAAAATATGCTGGCATTTTGGGTGTATTGGCCCCACCCCTTTTGCCTTTGGCCCCACCCACCACTGGAATGCGGCCCCCGAGAGCTTCTCCAAAATTGAATTTGGCCCTCGGGCTGAAAGAGGTTCCACAGCCCTGACTCAAGGCGCAATCCTATGCATATTTAGCTAGAGAAAAGGCGTACAACTATGGCTTGCTGGGGCTTGCTGGCAGTTGTAGGCCTTTTCTCTGTCTAAACATGTATAGGATTGCACCCTTAGCTTGTAAGCCCCTGTGGGAGAGGACCTGTTGTTACCATTTAGAAAAACTGCTGAAAGTTATTGTGAGCTCTTGGGATAGAGTGGGTAATAATTCAAATGAGTGAATGAAATAACAAATGAATAAAGAGTTAAATCCCCTCCATGGCCCACCCATTTCATTATTCCAATCCAATTTGTCCCCAACTATGGCTTTCCCCCGTTCTTTGTTGTTGTTGTTGTAATTTATTAATACTAAAGGCAAAAAACAAACAACACGAAACATTACAAACAAGAAAAACTAAAATGGAATTCCGATTTTCTCTACAGCAAATATAAGTAACAATATTTCTCTTTTTTCTATTATCTCAAAAAAAATTATTCTTATTCAACAATCCCACAAGTGAACAAAGCATTATTTTCCAATCTCTGCAAAAAGTCAATTAGAGGTTTCCACTCTGCGGTAAACCTAGATATTGTCTTTTTCTTTAATTAATGACGTGAGTTTAGCCATCTCTGCCATCTTGAGCAACTTCACCAACCATTCTTCTGCTGTAGGTAATATTGAACATTTCCACTTTTGTGAATACAATAATCTTGCAGCCATTGTCATATATAAAAAAAGTTCCATGACTTCTTTCCAATTGCGTGTCCATTATTCCCAAGAGAAAAGACTCTAGATTAAATCGTTAGTCTTTAAATTTTTTTGGATTAACAAGTGAATTTGTATCCAATTTTTTTGGCTTTTTTACATGTCCACCACATATGTTAAAATGTCCCTTCTTGTCGTTCACATTTCCAACAAACACCTGAAGTGCCTCTGTACATTTTTGCCAATTTCTCAGGAGACATATACCAACGATACATCATCTTATAACAATTCTCTTTAAGGCTAGAACTTAATGTAAATTTCAAACCTTTTAGCCACATATTTTCCCACTGTTCCATTAGTATATTATGACCAAAATGTTGAGCCCATTTTATCATATATTCCTTTACTTGTTCTTCCTCTGTCTCAAATTTTAACAAAAGTTTATACATTTTAGCAATAACATCTTCATCATTTGCACATAAACCCCTTTCAAATTCAGACTTACTTAGTTCAAAATCATAAAGCCTTTTATTCTCTTTAAACCCTTCTAGAATTTCTAAGTAGGAAAACCATTGACACATATAACCTTCTTTTATCAAATCTTCTCTTGATTTTATTTTATATTTTCCTTGCGAAAATTCTAGCATATCATGATAATTAACCAATTGTGCATATTTATCATTTCCCCCCTTCAAACATGCATGCATTCAAGTATGCATTTAGTGTAATGTGTAGCTAGGATTATCAGAGCCAGCCCAAGACATTTTGCAGCCTGAGGCGGAGCAGGAAATGTCATTCTGCTCCCTCCCCCAAGTCAAGGTGCATAGTAGCCAAAGTCAGTAAAGTTATTTTGGCATCTGAGGCAGAAAACCCCACAAGCACCTCTCTTACTTCCTGGCAATAAAAATACAATAATCACAAATGAAATAAATAACCATTTGCTACCCTTCCATCACACCCAAAATCTGCTCCCTGAGATGACTGGCCATTTCACTCTGCCTAATGGTGGAGCCGGCCCTCTATGATGTTCTAAATGTCTATGCCTTCTAATGAAGATATGGTAGAAGTCAATAGGGTGCAATCCTATCGGGATGCCCTTAAAGCTCCCAACTTGGAGGATTATGGGCATCCTATGCAGTGTTGGGGAAGTGGCTGAGGCGATCTTTGCCTCCCTGCTCCTCCTGCCCTGCAAATCAGCGAGACGGCTGCAGAGCTTCAGAGGGGGAGTGAAGGAGGCTGGAGTGCCATCAGGATATGTTGGCTCTGGACTCCTCCCTGCCCCCTGGAACACCCCCTTTACCCAATCTCCAAGATTGCTCTTATGACCTCGGAGAAGCAGTTGGCATGGTTCTTTCTGTGCTGGCTGCAAGGGTGGGAGGGGGAATCTGAGTGCAGATCCCCAGCTCCGACCTTGAATCTGGGAATCCAAAGAATCCTATGGACCCCTAGACAGCGGGCCATAGGATCACTCTGCCTGAAGTGTAAAAACAACGTGAGTCACTTTTAAAAAGTCAAAAGACAGAAGGCCTCAATCCTAGAAAACTTATATGTGTGGATGTGGAAGACGTTTGCCTGAAGCGGGAGATGTTTTGATTTCTTTTTAAACTACAGCTGATCATCTGGCCGAACAGGCAAGTGGTTTATAAAATGAAAAACACACGTGCAACAAAAACAGCTTTCCTATTCTGCTGGTTGAACAGCTGCAGTCCAAACTTCCTCAATACCTCCAGCTGCGCATGCATGCACGTCTCCCCCAAGCGCCCATATGGCTGTCTAGGATTGCGGCCAAAAGGATCACAGGAAAAAATTACACATGAAAAAAGGGGTGCAATGTATAGTTGCTTAGATGCTAATACAGGAAGCCTGAAAGGCAAATGAGAGAATTAAAGTGTGAAAGAATCTAGCTACACCAGGCATCTCAGAAGAAACCAGTGGAACAAAGATCTTGAATGGGATACAGTTATCCCATCAGAGCACTTAGTTCTGCTCTCACACATTACATTATAACCCCAACAATGGTCGTGGCAATCTACTAGTCTTAAGAGCGCTTGACTTGGATCATGGCCAATGTCTATAAAACTTATCCAAGTTTGTGCTGATGAAAAGGGGAGAAGAATCCCCTCCCCCCACTTCTTCTATATTGGCCTTTTCTAAAATATCACAATGAAGTCAATACTCAAGTCGCTTCCTGCTGTGTCTTTATTTGCATGTTAATTGCAGATTAGGGCTCTATGCCTCCCGTGAGAGAGTCAATGTGTGTTTTTATTGATTAGTTCGCCTTCATTTAACATTTAAATGGCTACTATTAAATTGGTGTGAGATTATAGCGGGTGCCTACGCTCAAGGCATTTAACTATGATATTAACAAGTATTTTCCAAGTCTGCTACTTAGACAAGCTTTTGTGAAGGAGTGACAGAGCAGGGCTGCAATTAGGTGTAATTCCTTTGAAAACAACAAATAAATAAAATCCTATTTTCAGGAAAAATTGATTTAATCACAGAGGTCTTATCTACAGCAAGTTGGTAGAAGGCTCACAATAAAAGATATGGAAAGGTCTGTAATCGTAAAGTCCCCCCCCCTTCTACTGTACATATTTAGGGCAATCGACTAATAGAAGGAGCTTTCCTTGATTGTTTGACTTTGAATGGATAAATTTGCCCATTTGTATAACTTTATAAATTTTTGAAGGATATTGAAGGGTTTGCAGATAGTGGAGAGGTGCACAGTGTGTTTTATGTATCAGATAACTTACATTTAAGAAGCAGAACATTCCACTTACTCTTTGAAAGTAAAGTATCTTTAGTATTTTCTTTTTCATCAGATTGGGAATCTGGAATATAGAACATTCCCCATTACACACTACAGTTAAAATGGCTGCAAAAAACTTGAAGAAGTTCAAGTTCCATTGGTACTGGAAAAGATCCCACTTTCAAAAAATATATCGGCATTGATTTTACTGGGCACTGACAGCTTCAGTAACCTATGGCTCTTATGACCGGTAGGAAAGCCGTAGGGTTAAATCCAGTGCTAGTCTTACTTAGAGTAGCCTAAATTGAAATGAACTAACTGAAGTCATTTCAATGGGTCTACTCTAAGTAGGACTAGCATTGATTTAAGATATAGTGGCCTCTGTCCTGAAATACAAAATAATTGCTATTTTGTGATACAAAACTGAAAGTTTCCTTTTCATCAAGTTAATGCAAATAGGAGGGAGCCAGAGCCGAATTAAGGGGTAGGCAAATGTTAATCTGTGATTACATCTGTGCAGAACATTTCTAAGCATATTATTCAGAAGTTATTTATTTATTTATTTATTATATTTATGAATCGCCCATCTGGCCAGAATCTGAGCAATGTACAGTCCAATAAAATACAAGGGGGGGGGGAACACACACACACACACACACACACACAGAGTATAAAACACAATTAAAAACAGTACAAAACTTAAAAAGCCTAACCCACCCCATATTCCTACCTGAAAAGCCACGTTTTTAATGCCCAGCGGAAGCTAATCAAAGAAGGGGCATGGCGGAAGTCACTGGGGAGGGAGTTCTATAAATTGGGGGCTGCCACAGAAAAGGCCTTCCTCCTAGTCCCCACCACCCTGGTTTCTCTGGCTGATGGGGCAGGGAGAAGGCCGTCCGTGGCAGATCTTGTTGAGCAACCTACTTGATGTTGCTGGAGGCGCTCCTTATCCAACTGAATGAGAGTCACTGAGATACTGAATGACAGTTTCTCCCTTATAAGTGTGCATAGGTTTGGAGGCTTGGTTTATTCTATCTATCTAATTTCTATCCCATCCCTCCAACACTGCAGTGTTCCCAGAGCTAGTTGAGGGATCTACTGATATAAAAGTTGCATGTCTGTCTGTATGAATGTATCTGTCCACCTATTCATCTATACTATGGCAGCTCCAGGTTTTTGAGGGCCCTTGGGGAACACACACTCAATGGGCTCCCTCTCTCAGTGAGTCTACCTTATCTCATCTACCTTATCTCACTCCCATTGTCACCAGCTGCTCTTGCTCCTCATCCTCTTTCTCACCATTGCTACCATTTGCTGGACAGGCAGAGAATCAGCGAGCAAGTTGGCAGCGGCATCTGCTCCTCCTCCTTCCCACCACCACCACCACCACCACCACCACCGTTGTCTGGGCCACAGTGAGAGGCAGGTGAACAAGCACGTTGCAGTGGTGAAGAGGAGGAGCATGTGGCCATTCCTGGACAAGGGTAGTCAGGCTGTGGTGATCCATGCTCTTGTAACCTCTTGGTTGGATTACGGTACTCCTTATACATAGGAGCCTGCCCTTGAAGATGACTCAGGGTGCAGTCCTATGGTGACTAGACAGAGTCTAGATGGCCATAGGAAAGGTCAGAGTCCCAGCCCCCAGCTCGGAAATGCACTGTGAGGTCAGAGCTGGGACTCGGGAGTGCCCTCCTCTGCCCTTGCAGTTGGCATGGAAACAACCACGCCAGCTGTGGCTTCGAGGTTGGAAGACCGACCTCGGAGCTGGTGTTCTGTGCGGCAGGGGGGAGAGGAGTAAGGCTCTGCCAGAATATGAAGTATCCTGGTGGCACCTTAGCCTCTCCTCCTCGTGAGCTGGGGCAAAAGACTGAGATGGCTGAAATTGGCCATCTAAGTCTTTTGCAGGGTGGGAGGAGCATGGAGGCGATCTTCGCCTCCACTCTCCTCCCACCCTTGATAGGATGCCGCCTGTAATCCTCTGAGTTCAGAGGGTTATGGGCAGCCACATTGGATGGTGCTGTTAGAAGCTGCAGTTAGTGCAGAATATGGCGGTCAGAATTTTAACTAGGTGTAGTTCAATGCAGTCTGAAACAATGAGTTTACAGGGGGATAGCTGGTCTTCATAAAGTTATTTGGCATTAGTAAGTTATTGAGAGTCAGAGTCAAAGATTAGTCAGGCCCAACAAAAATGCCAACCTTTTTCTTCCACAAGGCGTTAGGCGTAGCATAAATAGCACCCACCTCCTGGCGTCTTAAAAAAAGCCAATTTCTTCCTGCTTTGTGTGACACAAGTTAGATAATAATATTTTTTATTAAGACCAACCCCAAATCACAAAGTAGTGTGCAAGCTTTTGAGTTCACCAGAACTCTGCTTCAGGCTGGACGTTAAGCTGCCAGGTTTGTAATATCAAAATAAGAGCTGTGGAAGAGAGATCAAAGGGAGAAAATTTATTGACATATGTGGAAGATTTGTTTGCAACCGTTCTAAGATTTTAGTGAACACACTGTAGCAGAGAAGGCTTATAGAATGTTGTTGTTGTTGTTGTTATTTCATTTCTATACCGCCCAATAGCTCTCTGGGCAGTTCACAGCAACAGAACAAACTTGAAGTTTTATTTGTGAAGGAACGATTGACAAGAATGGTTTGGATTGATGAGAATGGTCAAAACCTATACACATGGGGATTGTATGAGATCAAGAACTTCTCATTGTACAAGATCAAGAATTATTAATTTTTGTCAGATGGACATTGCAGAAGAGAAAAAGCTTTAAGTTTCTGACAGGGAGATCGATAAAAGAAGATATAGAATATAGGTGGTATATACCATTTAAGATCTGCTTCAGGTGTAATAAAAAGTAGATTAATTGAAAATAAAACATGAAACAGAGTACTGTACATCAGATATTAAAGTACACTAGACTTTTTTTTTTTAAAGTTTTAAATTTTATTTCTATATAAAACAAACACATAATATCAAACATATAACAATTAACAAAACAAAATAAACCTCCGATTTTCTTCTATAGCAAATATAGGTAACAATAATTTTTTTACTTGATAATCAGAATGAGAAATCTCTTTCTTCCCATTGTCCAAAGTACACTAGACTTTTAAGAAATGGAAGTAGTAGCATTAAATGATGATGCCAGTATTCCAGAAGTTGTAGGAAGTCAGGATCCGATATTGAGGAGTAAATGCAAGTCATGCGGCTAAGGTAGATAAAAAGAAGAGTGAGTTACCTAGGCAAGAAACCGACAACAAAACATATGGGGTTGGATTCAGAATCTGCCTTCTGTGCGAGGAAGGGCTCCACTTGTAGAAGGTCCCCCCCAGTCTTTTGGGATCGTCTCCCCCCACACCACGAGATCACCCCTTTCCGCAGAGTCTCCTGTCCTGACTCTCTGTGTAGCATTTTCAGGGACTGCTGTGCGCAGGAGGGGGTCAGCAAAGTCCACTTCCATCAGCACAGTTGTTGATCCAGCTGTAAATTTGGATGCAAGTCTAAGAATAGACTTAGAGCCAGTGTGGCGTAGTGGTGAGAGTGTTGGCCTGGGACTCGGGAAATCCGGGTTCTATTCCCCACTCAGCCATGAAACTCACTGGGTGACTTTGGGCCAGCCACTGACTCTCAGCCTAACCTACCTCACAGGGTTGTTGTGAGGATAAAATGGAGAGGAGGAGGAGGATTATGTAAGCTGCCTTGGGTTCCTTGCAGGAAAAAAGGCGGGGTATAAATATAATAAATAAAAAATAAATAAAAATAGTTCTATTAGGTTAATGGAGAGAATCCATCTCCATCCATTCCATAATTCTGAATACTTTTCAAACTAAATAGGCAGGTTTTGACTATATATTAACATTCACAAATAATAGGTTTCCCCCTCCCCTTTTATTGTTACAATATGAATAAATGCAAAGCAGTCTCTCTTCGATTAATGGATCAAATAGTTGTGTGAATGGGGGCGGGGAGGCCATCTCTCAGATTTCATGCGGAGATTTTCTTCTGACAAGAAACACATGTAGAACAACAACACATTACTTATTCAGATAGCATGAGGGTTGGGAAAGTGTTTGTGATAACAGTAAGACCAAAGGTGTAGAAACAACAACAACAACAAATGTAAAATTTGATGTTATTCAGGGGGGAAAAAAAAGGCCAGGCAAAGACATCATGAGGTAATTCCTCCCACAGGGCTTTTTCAAATCAGGGAAGTGGAGGCAACCTGGCAGGCTGCAGAGCAATGGAGAGAGGTGTAATAGAAAGCAAAAAACCCCACCCCTACATACAGTTCCCTCAGCCACCTCGAATCTAACATACCTTCCACCCCACTCAGGCTGGTGGCTTACGTGGAAAGCTAAGCAGGGTCAGGCCTGGTTATTATTTGGATGGGAGACCCCTCCTCTAGTTTCCTGCATTGAGCAGGGGGTTGGGCTCGATGGCCTTGTAGGCCCCCTCCAACTCTGTGGCCTTGTAGGCCCCTTCCAACTCTATCTCTATGATCTATGAAATCTAAGTAAGGTCAAAACCACCACCAAAATGAATTCAAAATCAATTTCACAATGCCCTGAGAATGAGGCAGAAAAATGGAAGCCCCTTTCATGGATGGAAGAAAACTTTCAGGAAATCGAGGTCAGATTTCGGCACAGGCCGCACAGCGCTTGCGCCACATGTTCCCGGGAGCTAGACACAACACTGCCCGCCCCTCACACACCTGCGTCGTGGAGGATGAAAGACACAAAATCCCTTAGGGAAAAAAAAGAGAAAGAAGTTGTGCTGCTACAACCCTTGCCAAGGGCGAGCCCTGTGAGGAACGATGGGAAAAAATTTCCCTGCCCCTGGAGAAATCTGGTGAAACTGTCCCCTCAGTTTCTCTGCCCACAAATAGGGTGGAGAATTATGTGAGGCCATTTGTGCACAGCACTCATATTTATGTTTGTGATCTATTCTGCTTGAAATCTCAGGGAAGAAATCATGCCCCCTCCTTCACGAAGAATTCTGTGCTGTGTAAATCACCTTCAAAATAAAATAAATAAAATATTATTTCATCCATGATGTGCCACAACCAGCTTGCTTTGTTTTGCTCTTGTTGCAGATGATGAGACTGGTGAGTTGAGGTGGAAGATATTTTTGTTTTTTAAAGACAGTTTACTGGCCAATGTAGAGTTCATTTGCATGAATGACACAAAAGGCTTATAGTACTAATGAATGTGTTTTTTTATGATGGCTTTGATAGCTACAGTACTGGGCTAGAATCCCACTAGATCGGAGAGACTAATCAACTCTGATTAGCTGATTACTCTGTGGAAGACACACATGGAAATCAGGAGCAGCTGCCTGCGAGGTTGTCAGTTCATCTGTCACTTCATCCTCCTCCTGCCTCCTTAGTTCTATGCTTCATCGTATGCTTTTATTGAATGGATTGTGGTGTTGCTTTTGTTTTATTATTTAATTTTATTTGTTTGTTACACTGATATCCTACCTCTTCCTCCAAGGAGCCCAAGCCAGCATACATGATCTTCCTCCTCCTCTTCACAACAACCCTGTGAGGTCGGTTAGGTTGAGGGTCAGTGACTGGTCCAAAGTAACCCAGTGACCTTTGTGGCCGAGCGGGGACCTGAACCTGGGCCTCCCCAGTCCCGTTCCAACACTCAAACACCACCCCAACGCACTGGCTCTCTTTTAATGTTGTAGTTTGATTTAGGCACCTTTGGGCAAAGACCCATAAACCGTACAAATAAATAAACATGTGTGCTGGGACTGGAGAACAAAAGGGAAGCGCACGTTGACCTCTGCCAACAGCCAGGGGACCAAAGGCCACTTAAAGGTTGCACCTGCTGCTTCCCAGGTGGAACATCACTGCCGGGGGAAGATCAGCCTGGCCCCGTCCATCGGCCAGAGATGGAGCAGCTGCTGCAGGGAGTTTGCTCCCCACATCTCTGCTGGCGAAAGACTCTGCTCCAACTGTCAGTTGCCCTGGGACTGCAGAGCCGAAGGGAAGCACATGTCAGCCCCATCCATCAGCCACAGGACTAAGGCCACTGCATATGTGCTTATCTTTAGCTGACATATCATCTCCTGTATAGATCTGTTAGACCACTATGATCTTCAGGGGAGACCGTCCTTTTTGTCTTTCTGACATCCTGCAGCGCTCCACCTGGAGGCAACATGTCAGCGGGCCTTCTCTGGAATGACATCCCCTTTGAGGTACGTTTTTGCCCTAGTTTTATTCCATTTTATACTGCTTAGAAAGCATTCCTATGGCCCCTAGACATTGTCTGGGGGAGGCACAGGATCATTCAGATTCCCGGCTCTGAGCTCCCAGCTCTGATCCCCCTTCCCTGTCTGCTCGTCACAGCCAGTAGTACCATGCCGGCTGCCCTCTGAGGTCAGGAAAGTGACCTCGGAGAGGGCTTAAAGGGGTGGTTTGGGGGCCGGGAGGAGAGAAGGCTGGAGCGGCCAGGATACAAGGTATCCTGACGGCACTCCGGCCCCCTTCCCTCCTCCTCTGAAGCGCCCCAGCTAGACAGCCGAAAATGGCCATCTAGCAAAAATGCAGTGTGGGAGGAGCGGGGAGGCAACGATCACCCCGGCCGCTCTTCCTGCTCTGCAGAGGAGGCCTGCAAGCAGCCCAGTTTGGAGGCTTCCAGGCACCTTCATTGGATTGTGCCCTTAATCTTTTTCTATTCTGTTTTATTATGCTATCGTATTTTGTGGTCTTAAGTCTTGCTGTGAACAACTGCCCGGAGAGAGCTTCAGCTATTGGGCAGTATAGAAATGCAATAAATAAAATAATAAATTAAAATACCTCAGGCGCCGATGATCATGTGCTCTCAATGTTTTTTTTAAAAATATTCTTTTTTACTCTGGCTTTCCCCAACTATTAACTCATTAAGGGTGCAATTCTATGCATCTGTAGACAGAAATAAGTCCTACGACTTACAAGTCCACTTCCACCAGCCCAGTGCCATGCACCTAAATCTGGATCCAGCCCAATGGGTTGTATCCAATGGCAGCTTTGCCTTAGCGCAAAAGCATTTCCACTTGCAGAAGTTGGCCCCCCCTGATTTTGGCAGCTCCTCCCACCTACTGCAACCTTCCGTCCCATATCCTTTTAGTCTCCCAACCGTCCCTCAGGAGCAGCTTTTTGGGAGGGGGCAGCTGGCGTACGTGGGTAGGAGGGATCAGTGAAAATTGGGAGCCCTGCCTTGCATGAATGCTTTCATAGATTCATAGATCATAGAGTTGGAAGGGGCCTACAAGGCCATCAAGTCCAACCCCCTGCTCAATGCAAGAAACTAGAGGTGGGGTCTCCCATCCAAGTAATAACCAGGCCTGACCCTGCTTAGCTTTCCACACTCAGACAAGCTGAGCCAGTGTGAACCACAGGCCTTTCCACTAAGACAAAGCCAGCACTAGATATAACCCAAGGTTATAAGATCAAATCCACAATCAAGGCATGACATCAAGGACTGTAGGACATGAAATAATGGGCTTAAGTTTCAGGAAGACAGATTTCGATTGGACATCAGGACAAAACTTCCTCACAGTCAGAGCAGTCAGTCAATGGAACCAACTGCCATGGGGGTGGGGTGGGGCTCTTCATGTCTGGAGCTATTCGAGCAGAGATTGGACAGCCATCTGTCCGGGATGCTTTGAACTGGATTCCTGCATTGAGCAGGGCCCCGGGGGTTGGACTCGATGGCCCAAATAACCCCTTCCAACTCTATGGTTCTATGATTCTAACACTGGCACCAGGCAAGTTTCTCTGGGTTGGGCATTCTATATGTGGGGCACCACAACCCCTCTCTCCAATCGGAAGGTGGAGGGACTCACAGGAGGTGTCTGATGAAGAACATAGAGCTTGGGCAGGTTCAGGTAGATATCTAGGGTGACAACTATCACTCCATGCTACTGCAGCCCACAGTAGCTCCATTGGACCTAGCCCCACCACTCTCCAGCACAGTTCCCATGCCCTATTGCAGCCTTCTCCAACCCGATTCCCTCCAGATGTTTTGGTTTGCAAGTTCCAGCATTCCTGCCCATTTGCCATGGGATGATAGGAGTTGAAGTCCAAAATATCTGGAAGGTGCCAAGTTGAAGAAGGCTGCCATAAAGGATTTCGGTAGGTCATTCCAGTAGGTAGCAGACAAGATGTACCTTTCCCACCATTATGCAGTGCAAGGTCACACTACCGTATGCTGGGAGTTGTAGGACTTCCCCCCCCCTGTCTAAACATGCATAGGATGTCACCCTTATTCATTTCATTTCTAAACCTCCCAATAGCCAAAGCTCTCTGGGCGGTTCACAAAAATTACAACCCCAAAATACATCATAAAAACACAATATAAAATCCTTAATATACAACATTTAAAAACAATTTCAAACAGCTAAAAAAACTGTTGCAATATTATACTGGGACCCGATAAAACAAATGACATTAAAAGCCCCATCATATGTCATAAAATGCCTGGAAGTAGAGGGCCCTTATGTTTGTAACCACCAAATGTATAATTTTATGGCATAAGATGCATGTGGCTCATCATTTTGACCTGAACCAGACTGTAAATGGTGCTTACAGTATAAAAAACAACCACACATAGATAAACTACGGATTTCGCTACCACAAGTTCGTAGTGATGGCTACCAACCTGGATGGCTTTAAAAGGGGATTAGACACATTCATGGAGGATAAAGCTATCCATGGCTTCTAGCCATGATGGCTATATATTGCCTCCAGTAGTATCAAAGGCAATATGTCTCTCAGTACCAGTTGCTGGGGAACACAAACCGGAGGGTACTATTGCATTCATGTCCTGCTAGTGGGCGTCCTAGGGATGGGGGAAAATTTTGTTTGGCTCACATTTTAATGCAAATTGATCTAACTTCGCATGTTCAGACCAATGCACAAACTGAAACACAGTTATCCGTTGAGATTCGCACATCTCCGAATGTTACAGTGGAATTCTCCCATCAAATAATGCTTACAAAAATATTTATATTAGGGAAATGTGCACACAAAAATGGATATATTTGTGAAAATAACATTAAAATGCATTTTATTAGGAAAATTGCTTGCAGAAATGTGTATATTAGGCAAAACTGCATACAAAAATGAATGTATTTGAAGAATTGTGTCCATAAAAAAAAAAAAAAATCTCATACAAGTTTTCATGCCAACTTACAAAAAAAATCCTCAAAGTTTGGGATGAATCAAATTTAAGATTGGACAAATGAGAAACTGAGAGAAACCGAAATTGACATTTGTCCATCACTGTTTCCCATTGACATTTGGTTGGCCACTTTGGAAACAAAATACTGGACTAAGGCTTTTGGTCTGATCCAGCAGGGCTCTTCTTATGTTTTAAACTACTAAATATATAATTTTATGCAGTGCTTTTTTTCTGGAGAAAAAGGTACCGGAACTCTTGGATTACATTTCCTCGGGAGTAGATGGCGATTAAATTGTAATGCAATTAATAGAAGAAAAGGTGCTGGAACTCAGTTCCGGTGAGTTCCACCAGAAAAAAAGCCCTGATTTTATGGCATAATTTATAAAATGCTTGTGGCTTGGAGATTGTGCAAGGGGCCATTGGTGCGGTAGTCCCAGTGTCCTCTTTGGGCCTGTGAGTGCTTTATCTAATCCATTGCTTTATCCAGCACAGAGGTAAAGGTGTGTACCTGGAAAAGATAGAGATTCCCTCCTTTCTTGTTTGTTTGTTGTACTCTGCCCCTTCCCTATGTTTGCTCTGGGTGGGGTTTAGTGAGTGATACCTTGGCCCTAAGCCCAGGGTAGCTGGCTTCCAGGTTAGGTGATGCAGGACAAGAGTTCTCAGGAGTAAGTGTCAGATTAGCTGAGCTGAGCTTAGAAAACATGGGTCAAATGTGTACTGGAGGGCAGGACATGAAGGCACGCAGGCACTTCTGACTGTGAACGTTGGCCAGCTAAGAAAACGTTCAGCGAAAAAGGGGAATTCCAGTCATGTTCAGGAAGCATTTTTCAATAACCCACAATTATGTTTGGTCTCGTGTAGAGCTATTTGTTTGACTGCCAACATGTTTTATGGTGTGGTGCCAACTGTAATGTAGTTAGTGCATAATCCCCCAAAAAAGGAGGAGGAGAAGGAAAAAGAAGAAGAAAGAAAGAAAGTTAGATGCATTATGAGCTCATAGGGTGAGAACCCCAAAACAAAGAGCTTTGAGGAACTGAACATTGATGGTTTAAGGTAAACAGACACACCGTTCGGTAATGTGATTAAAACATCAGTGCCTTCTTGGGCACTACAGTGTTACCTAATAATCCTCCTTCTAGTCAGTAATCATATCCTTAAGGTTATGGCATGTTACAAGTTGCCCTTCTGAAGGAACCCATGGAAAACGCAATACTTGACTCGTGTTTCAGAACAAGGCACATCAGGGTCATCTATCTATCTGTCTGTCAAAACCCAGCTCTCAACGTTTCACCACACTGCACTATGATTAAAAACAAAAGTAAACAGAATCCAGGATGGGGTGATGCAAATAGGCAGAGGTTTGATTGCTGGTGGTTGGGGTTACATGGGGCAGGGAACACGTATTCCCCGTGGAGACCCCAAGTGAACTCCTTAACTCTTTCCCAGGCAAATGAAGAGCTGCTGCTCACCCCTATACAGAAAAGTACTGCCTGGCATACTTTGATGGGCATTTTGCTAGTGGAATGCCTTCCCCTTGGAGGTTTGGCTGGCGCTGACATGGACACCTTTTGGTGCCAGGTGAAAATAGTTATTTCCTGCCAGGCCTTTGGATTAATACTTGGGGCTGTGTATCACAGCAGGTTAGTTGAAGGGTGATGTATATTGAATTTGACACTGTGTATTTTACTGTGTTTTATCATGCATTTTATTGCATTTTATAATGATAATATACTGTATATTGTGACTGTCTTGGGATTGTTTTACGATGAAGGGCGGAACACAATTATTTTAAAAATCAATAAATTATAGCAGAATAATTAGGAGGTGATTGAGCACTCCAGTTGGATATGGCAGAGCGGGCTTTCATCCCAGCTCTGCCATAGATTCACGGGATGGCTTGAACAATCTTTGAATGTTAAAAAGGTAGGGAATTGGAGTCCGTAACCCCTTTAAAGGTCTCTAGATAACAGGTGTAGGCTGGAACGAGTAGCCAGATAATTATTTGACTGAAGCACCCGCATTCATGGAAAAAGAACAGGGAGTTACAGCAGTGGTACAATGAAGTAGTACTCCTGGTACCAAGGTATGGGGCCAAGGGAGAATTATTTGACAATATCTGACTAATTAAAGTGCGGTTGGCTCCCTGTTCACCCGTTGCTGAAAACCATTTTGTTCCTGCAGGCTGTTGCTGCATGCGGCAGATAATGTTGGAATGAACTCGGCAAAAGGGTTTGCCTGGTGCCTACATCATTATCTTTTCGGCGCCAGACAAAGATCTTCCTTTTCTCCCAGGCATTTTTGGAGACCTAGTTCTAGATTTTTATGGCTGTTTTATCTATTCCTCTGCTGTTTATTGTTTTGCATTATTTTATATTTTATCCTTTCAATTATGTGTATTGTATTTTATATTTTTAACTGTTCTATGGCATTTCAGTTTTTCTTTTAAATGTTTGTAATCTGCCCAGAGAACGTCAGTTATTGGGAGGATTAGACGTGTAATAAATAAAATTTATATATATATACACAGACAGACAGACCCCAAATTGTAAACTTTTAAATGTAAGCCACCTTGGGTGGTGCTTTTGAACCAGAATGGTGGACAATGAATGTCTTAATAAAAACACACATTTACTGCAATTCTACTTCGCTCTTCAAAAGCAACGCCTCCCCCAAAAGAATGCAGTCCCAGTATGTCACACTGCAGGAAGACCTGAGCAACTTCCGTGGTACCAGAGAGCTGTTACCAGATGAGGAACATATTATGTGCAATAAGGAGAATATGACGACATCCCTCAGTTCCAGTATATGGGGCAGGAACTGAAGCAAAGGCCACAATGCTGCTCAGTAGCTAGAGAAGAACCTCCATCTCAGAGATCAGAATGCTCTCTTTCATTCATTTCTGGGAGTTGGGGTGGATAAGGAGAAGCAGCAGTCAGACAAGAAGGGGGACCCCAGGAGCCTTCACTTTCACTGGTTGCCTAGCGGCCTCATTCCCAGACCTACCTTGGCATGTCCATTCCAGTGGATAACATTGCATCTAGTGATGATGGTTCTATGGCTTCTTGGTCTTTTGGCTTAGTCTTAGACCAAGTGTGATGCTAATTTTGCTGGTGTTATAGGTATGAGTCAAGCTTTGGTTCAGTGGCTCCACACCAGTGGTTGTTCCTCCCCATTCTGACTACCCATTTGCTGGTTGGTACATGGTGCACATAATGTACTGGAAGAGTGGTTTGCTACGTTATTTATTTATTTATTTATTTAGTGCCATCACTGTACAGCAGGGGTGGAGAAACATTTTTGTTGTTGTTGGGGTCCACATGCTGGTGGTGGCCGGGGTTGAAGCAGGTGAGACCAGAGTCAAAACTGGAAGGGGTCACCCCTTTCTCTCTCTCACTCTCTCTCTCTCTCTCTCTTTCTGCCAGCTCCCTTTCTCTCTCCCTTTCTTTCTACCACTGGCATCTCTCTTTCTCTTTCTTCTTCCCTGCCCATGTGGGTGGGGGAGGGACAGATTGCTCTTGCCCAAGGTCTGAACTGATCACTTTCGAAATCAGGCCAAGGGTGGAGAAACTTCCACCCCCCTTTTTTTGTCGAGGACCACATGCTGGTGCTGGGTGGGGCTGAAGCAAGTGGCTGGTGGGGCTGAAGTCTTGTCCATCCCTAGGTCCCTGCCCTGAGGGGGTTTACAATCTCAAAGTCTACACAGGGGAAACAATGGCGGAAGGGGAAATGGAGTCATGGGTAAGCAGGGAAGCGATAACCAGTTGTTTCAGTTGCATGTGCTCAAGCGGAGCTGCGGTCTGAGTGACAACTGGACAGCCTTCCCCAGCTGGCTGGGGGATGTTGGGACTTGTAATCCAACACAACTGGAGGGCACCAGGTTGGAAAAGGCTACAATAGGGCACGGGGACTGCAGTGGAGGGTGGTGGAGCTATGCCACCCATTGTGAGTTTCGGAACTGCTACAAATGAGTCATTCAAATGAACTAATTGCCCTGGGGTAGCCAACATCACAGCATAAAGTCTTGCAGAAGGGACAAGGCCATTCTAGGCGAATGCATTCCTTATCCGTCACTACTGGAAAGTGCAGGGATGACATGAGATTGACTGCATAGGCATCTGATAGTGGTTGGTGGGTGGGGATTCCATGCAATCGTATGAGCAGCCCACCACACATCATACGTGGAAAGCCTCTACATAAGAACGTAAGAAGAGCCCTGCTGGATCAGACCGAGGGGCTCCATCTCGTCCAGCATTCTGTTCACACAGTGGCCAACCAGCTGCCTGTGGGAAGCCCACAAGTAGGACTTGAGTGCAACAGCACCCTCCCGCCCATGGAGGGAGCCGAATGCTGCTACGTGGAATGCTTTCATCTGGCCTCCAGGCAGGCGGTGGTGGTAACAGGTATAAGCAGCACCACTCAAGAAACTATTGTAGTTTCCCTGCTCAGTACCAACTACTGCTGAGCTGGGATTGATAGTAGCCGATTTGGCTTGCTGCTTTATAGCCCTTACAGTGACCTTTGAATTATATCAATGCGTTGGAGAATGAGTTCTCTCTAGGACAAATCGTGCTTGGTTCTTGTGTGTGTGTGTGTGTGTGTGTGTGTGTGTGTGTGACTATGGAAACTCCTTTAATAAAATGTTTACAAATGCTGGCATCTTTCTGATTCTGCAGATGAGAAGGAATTTTTTTTTAATCCAAGTGGGGGGTTGCCACTATGTTGCAATCATTGTTCTTCCTTATGTGCCGCTGAAGCCCCGTCAATCAAGCCGCTCGATGTCTTCATCACTCTGTGGCTGCATGCCGTGCTCCAGGGAAGCACCAACAGGCAGGGTGTTACAACATGCCCCATCACTGCAGCAAGGGGTACTTCGCACCAGGTTCCATCGCAGGGCTGATCTAGAGGCACCTTCATTTCCTGGAATGTTGAAGGAACACGTTACCTCCAGAAGCCCTCAACAAAAATAACAAATGCTGGATCAAGTTCTGCTTTTGAATATGCATGTGCGGCTCCTTCTGAAGTTCAAGGTGTTTGCCTTGCACCTGAGAGCAGAATTTGACTTGCAGTAGGATTTAAGGAGGTACTCACTGAATTTCAAGTGCACTCTTTCCGTTGGCAGATGTTACTTGTTTGTTCTTGCTCTCTTTTTAAAAGATCATAATAAGTCCACTGACTTCTTCCTTTAAGAAACAACAGCAGCCCTGCTCCAATGTTTATTTTACACATGTATCTTTTCAAGGGTATAGAAATGAAATGTCAGTATTTTACCAGGCATAGTAGGCGATCACTCGTGACTGAGTAAGATTGTCTTCCAGGATAAAATTACAAAAAGAAAATTATATAAAGAGGAAATTATAAAAAAAATTGTGTAGACTCTAGCGATGGGTCCGTAAGTGACTGTGGAGGCCAATTCTAGATCCACACAGCTTCCCACAGTGAGGACACAGGTTGCCAGATGGAAGATGGTACTGTAAAGGATTCGTTTGATGTGCTTTTCGCTTAGCACCTTTCTCCCTTTCACCTTGCACTTGCACTCGGGCTTCTTCAAAGTCCATAGAACCTTTGTGAAAGGCCAGCCTCCAGTTAGATCGTTCATGGGCCAGAGCTAGCCAGTTCTCGATGTTTATATTGCATTTTTTTTAGATTAGCCTTAAGAACATCTTTAAACCTCTTATACTGACCACCGCTATTCTGCTTTCCATCCTTGAGTTGGGAATAAAGTAACTGTTTTGGGAGACGGCAGTCAGACATTCAAACAACATGACCAGTCCATTGAAGTTGGCATTAAAGGCATACCAGGCATATTCATGCACTAAAGAGAGATCGATACATCTGTACCCATTAATAAAGACATGTTGATAAGCAATTTCTCCTCATTTGGCTGACCACACATGTTATTTTCTACAATATTGTTCTTATTAGCATTTCTTTTCCCAATCACTTGTTCCTTTCTCCTTCTTTTTCAAGACCCCAGAAGTAAAAGAAGGAATATGTTTTATCTGAGAGTTGGCTAAACATACATTTTTTTGTTCATTTTCATTTGGTCTGTGGGAACTGTGCATCAGGGATTGGATTTCTTTTCTTTACTGATGCCATCCAGCAAAACGGTGAACAGATTGTATACATAAAAAACATATCAGCAAATAGATGGGATGCATGGTCAGGTCTGACAGTGCTGCTCGGCCAGAGGTGGTGTTAAGGGGCGGCCCACTAGGGCTGGAGCCCTGAATCTTTCATTTGGAGTCCTGAAACTCTGGGAGGCCAGCTGCCCCACCACGCTGCTGTCCATGGGCACCTGCTGAAATAAAGGGACAGGGGCCCTGATGATCTCTGTTGCATCTGATCCGCCTGGATTAGCTAGCTTTTTGCCCACATGTGCTTTGCCTCCTGCTGCCCACCCCTTGAATCTTTCTGCCTGAGGTTCCCCCGCCCCTGAAATCAGATGCCCTCTTCTCCCTTGTCCATACATTTTTTATTTTTTTTTTACAAACAGGGGTGTCCTTAGGAGACAGAGTCCTTTTGAAGTGGGAAAAAGATGGAAAGAAAACGGAGGCAGAAAAAGATCCCCCCCCCTCCTGGGAACAGACCGCTTGAAGATAGACCCCCCTTCCTTAACAGACTGCTTACATGGCAATAAATTACAGTCCCGCCGTATTTTAGGGAAGTCAGTTAAGACAGCCTGCGCAGCAGAATGTAAAAATAACACAGGAAGCTTGCAGGCAGATTACGTATAATGCTTTAATATAAGGAACTGGTTGTTTATGTATGTGGCGTTCAGTATGGCGATTTAATCCCCTGGACCGGTTGCTAGCAATAAAGCTGTTTTCCAAGCCTGAGGTGGTACGAGTCCCTCTATTCTCTGCAGAAGGGTGATTTTTCTGCAACATTTCAAAGGCACACACACACACACAGACTTTAGAGCATACAGTATGTAAATTAGCCTACGCAAATTTGTGCACTGTTTTTGTCCTGTGGGCCTGAGCCCCCAGATGTTTTCAGTACCTAGCACCACCCCTGGCAGCTCCTCATGATTTGGGCAGAAATGGATGTCAGTGCTTGAATTACAGGGGGGCCCCTTCGCTGTTGTGCTGGCCCCCTGAGCTCCATGTTCTTATGGTAGGTGGCTCAAGGCTCTCTCTCTCTCTCTCTCTCTCTCTCTCTCTCTCTCTCTCTCTCTCTCTCTCTCTGTGTGTGTGTGTGTGTGTGTGTGTGTGAGGCTCCGCTCCAGTGCATGGGAGGTGGGCGGGGCATCCAAGCATTAACCGAACCTTGTTCTTCTTAATTTCAGCAGCTTTACTGCATCATGTGCCTTCAGACCAGTAGTGCAGCTAGGGCTGGACTTTGGGGCCAAAATCCAGGGTCCTACAACCCCGGGGGGGGGGGGAATGGCCACCCAGAAAGTGGTTGGCGCAGAAGCAAATTCCATTTTATTCCTGCAGTCATGGTGGCGCTATGATTTCAGTGAGTTTAAAATGCAAAACTGCACATGTTCAAAGTGTGTGTGTGTGTGTGTTTAAAATCAGGGCTGGCAAACCGTTTTGTTGTTGTAACATATCTGGAATGTAGGACCAGTTTTAAAGCATGGAATGGCAGTGGGATGAGGCAGGGAAAAGAGAAATGTTGCTTGTGTGCTTTGGTCACAATCTTATGCAAGTTTAGACAGAAAAAGACCTACAACTCCTAGCATGCCCCAGCCAGCATGCTGGGAGTTGTAGACCGTTTTTCCCGTCTAAACTTGCATAGGATTGCGCCTTAAGTGAACTTATCTTAGGATCCAAGCCTAAATATTTATCAGAAGCTGATATTTATTCCTGTTCCCTGCTTTCTGTTCTTTAAGGGTGCAATCATACGCAAGTTTAGACAGCAAAAAGGCCTACAACTCCCAGCATGCCCCAGCCAGCACAGCTTTCGGCCATACCCATAGGATTACGCCCTTAGAGAGTTATGTACAGTGAGATCCTACTAGAGAGCCAGTGTGGAGTAGTGGTTAGACTGTTGGACTCAGGAGACCCGTCACCCAGGTTCTAGTTCCCACTCAGCCATGAAGCTCACTGGGTGACTTTGGGCCAGTCACTGAGTCACAGCCTATCCTACCTCACAGGGTTGTTGTGAGGATAAAATGTAGAGGAGGAGGATTATGTAAGCAGCCTTGGGCTCCTTGCAGGAAAGAAGGCAGGATATAAATATAATAAATAAAAATAAAATAAAAAATTGTAAACTCATTTTCAGAGTGTGGATTCTTATGTAGCCAGAATGGCACTATCCAAAACCAGACCAGCACCCATTGAAGCTGTTTCAAAACTGGCAAGATATGTTCCCACTTAGTAGCCTAGCGGTGGTATTTCTGGGATAACTGAAGTTTGCGGACACCTTTCAAGTGATCAAAAGGTTTTTTAATCGACACAACCTTGATGGACAAATTGACTAAGCGTTGCAGCCCAAACCAAAGTGACTGGAATAATATGGAACTGAGTACCGCTGAAATTAATTATTATTATTTAAATAGGTCCCATCTCCCTATCTTTTCCTGTACGATGGACATCGGGGGGGGGGGAGGGATTTGCACGGAGGCAACCTTTGGCCTTATGAGTGAATGTTGTTAATGTTTTAAATGCCACAGATGCAAGTTCATGCAAAGACCTGGAGAATGAAACTAACTACCGTTACCTGCTCAGCAGGTTTAGTATTCCAAAGCCTTGGGTGACTGCCATGGGAACATATGAGTGAAACCAAGGGAAGAAATAACTGTTACTATCTGATGCTGAAAAGCATCTGTGTGTTCACTGCATTTCATAAATTAAAAACAAATTTATGGAGCTATTGAAGCCAGCAAAGATGACAAGATAAATGAACACATTAAGTTGGTCTTTCCCAACATGGCGTCCTCCAGATGTGCTGGAGTACAATTCCCATCATCCCCAGCAAGCATTGATAATGTTTGTTGGAGATGTTGGGAGATGTATTCTGATGCATGTGGGAAGGCACTAGGTTGGGGAAGGCCACCTTAAGTCTTCATTCTTGTTAACCAGGGTTCCTTGCCTCTCCTTCTTGCATTCCAAGGCTGCTGGTGACTGAAATCAGATCTATGGGAAAGGACGCTTGAACCAGCTCTTAGTTCAAATGATATCCTGAGCATTTCTTGGAAAGAGGATTTGCAAGGTTTATAAATCAGTGAGGCTCACAAGAACTGTATTTCCCATGATGCTTCACACTCTGCAGTTGCAGATGTGTCACTGAAAACCAGTCATAAATTAGACACCTCATCAAAGTACAAAAAAATGATTGACCAGAGGGCAGCATGCAATGCTTCCCATGCATCTTGTGCCACCCACCACAAGTGCAACGGGAAGCTAGTAGAACCTGCAGGAATCAGAAATAAGCAACACACTTGTTTCTGGAGTGCGGCAGGTCAGTGGAGCTTGCAGACGGGCGGCCCGCCAACCTGTCCCATTCCGGAAAACGACCATCTCTTCTCATTTCGAGGATTGCTGCTGGAAGGGCTAGTTCCTGTTGCACAAGAGGTGGGTCCCGGTAGCGCAACAGAAAGAGTCAGGGCACAGTGGCAGTGTTTGATACTGCCCAATATATTTTTTTAAAACCCTTAAATTAAATAAAATGTTGGTGATGCTGTAGCGGACGGGACCCCTCGCTCCAAAGCCCACACCCTCAATGTGTACTTCGCTCTCACCAAGTGGCCCCTTGTATGGGTCACTTCAGACTTTAAGCTGTCTTTTTAAGTTGCGTTAGCCGATTATGTGTCTTAGGTCTTATATGTAGCTGTTCACCCACGTTTGTTTGTCTTTATTAAGCAGTTTGTTTTATTTGATTACTTGAAGCAGGGTGCCCCTCCGTTAATTCACTTCTTACTTTCCTGTCACCAGTCAGACTCTGGAGAATTAGAACTTTGAATACAAAGGTTGATTTATTGTTCTAACAAAGTCTCTAAACTGATATTCAACTCAGGAACAGATAACTTGGATTTTCAACAGTTACATTCAAACTTGTTCTTTGCTTAGATTCAGGTTAAAGGCAGGCAGATGTTATACAGTGCTCTTTGTATCAATTTGGCTTGGTTACTTGAGAGTTACAGTCTCAGACCAGGGAACTTAACTGTCCCTCACACTAGTCCAGAGTTTCTCCTTCTTCCTCAGACAGAAGGTCCTTCACTCCCTAAGTGGAGACTCCTGTGAATTGTTCTACACTAACACCTTCACGCTTGCTTTCTCACAGCTTAGTACTAGATTTCCTGTCTGAACTCTTCTCTTCAGCACCACCTTTCCCTGCCTACTCTACTAACCTTCCACTCCAACCCACTCTCTTCCCCAACTGACAACCCACTCCCCTTCACTGTCAACTCCCTGGGGTTCTATGCTCTCGGCCTCAGCCAATCAGAGCCTCTGGAATGTTCAGCTTGGCCCCTCCCTGGGCTTCTGCCTGTCACTCCGCCACAACAGAAAGAGCCAGAGCACAGTGGCAGTGTTTGATACTGCCCAATATATTTTTTAAAAACCCTTAAATTAAATAAAATTTTGATGATGCATACTACAAAATGGGAAGTGTTGTCTTTACATTCTTCCAACCTTTGTGTGATACTCCCCATTTTCACTTTTGCTGCTCTCACTCAGTCCTCTGCTAGTGAACGTCCTTTCTGAACATGCACATAAGGATACCCACATTCAGAGTACACACATCTAAAGGATTTTTTAAAACATTGCTTGTAGTGCATCTCAGCAGACTCGTCCCAATGATACACACACACACACACACACACACACACACGTCTGTTCCAGAAGGGAGTTATTTTATTTAACACACAAGAATCAAGACATAAACATAATGATCACATTTGGAATTACCTTATTGGCAAAAGGCACTACCACCACTGACTTAACCAGCTCATACACTACAAACAATCCAAGACTGAATTAACCAGTTCATATACCATAAACAATCCTAAGCATACTCAGGGGAGGCCGGGGATGCCTATGTCAGCGGGGCTCCTTATCCATTGCAGCTTTTATTCTGAGCTTTATAGGAGCTCTCCATGGTGCTGGACTCCATCCCCAAAATGGGTTCACCACCATGGAGCACCATGGTTAGTTCCTATAAAGCTCAGAATAAAAGCTGCAATGGAAGAGGAGCTTTTCCATTGCAGGCTTTATGTGGAGCCTCGTAGGAGTTGCCCATGGTGCTGAACTCCACTCCCAAAATAGGTTCACCACTGTGGAGCACCATGGATAGCTCCTATGAAGCTCTGAATGAAATCTGCAAAACCTGTAATGGAAGAGGAGCCCCACCGAAACAAGAGTCACCAGCAGCCTCCCCTGGAGATTGGGAAGAGAACGGCAGACTTGAGAGAGAGGAAGAGTTTTGAAGCAGTTTGTGCAAGGCGCATGCACAGCCCAGGGGCTGGCCAGTCTACTGGGTCTATCTTCTCAACACTCACACAAGCACACAATAGGAAAGTGGGTTCCGCAGTGGAGGCTACAATTTACAGGGAAAGGGCCTCCAGAAGGTAGGGTAGAACCAAAAGATACCAGTCCAGGTATCCCACTGGATTGTTCCTGAAGACAGAGCCAGGGTGCCAAGGAAAAGGAGCTCTGAAAATGTCTGTGGGTTGCCACTTCAGCAGAAGCAGGGGTTTAGGCAGCCAGAAGCGGGTGTTCTGGGGAAAAGGATTGAGCAGGCTTTCTGGCAGAACTCTGGGTTCTGTAGTTTAGAAGTGATTTCAGCAGGGGAGCAGGAGGAGCCAATGGACACAGCACTGGGCTTGTCAGTCACCAGAAACGTATCAGTACTGAACCTTTGGGAGGCCAGGAACCAATCGAGCTGGCCACATACTAGGAGCGTATGGACCTTGGGAGGGCCAGAAACAAGTGGTGCCCAGACCTTGTGGGAGGCCAGGAATGACAGGCATTGACCTATGGGTTTTTATAGTATTTGAATGAAAGAAGACATGTCCCTGGGAGAAATGAACTTTGGAGTGTGTTTGACAAACTCTAATCAAGCCAGAATTTCTCTGAGATTGCTGTGCTCAAGGGTGGGGAACCTCTGCTCAACCACTGTACTTATCAGTAATTATGCAACGCTTAATTATGTGACGCTTTGCCTGGGCTGTATTCATCCCTATCTCCTGATTATTGTGTCTAATGCCACCATGAGGCACCCAGTCTTCGTGTGGTTGTTTAAGTCATATTGCTAGATCTTACCCTGAGTAGTGACCAGATATTCCTATCTCATGGCAGGATCACTTGCTTGGGTCTCTTCACCCATTCCAGCTGGAGATGCATACCCTCCAGGCTTGTCTGTATGCAGGGTGCCAAGCTTAGCTTCTTAAAGGGGCAGCACATAATTTCTTGAAATATTATGACAAAGTGTCTCTCAAGCTTTTATGTTGTTCAGCCTACCAACACCTTCTCCATCATCCACCAGGAGTTATTTATTTATTTATTACATTTCTATAATGCCCAATAGCAAAGCTCTCTGGGCAGTTATAGGGTGGTAGCTGCTCCTAGAAATGCTTTCTGGATTTGATCTTTGAGAATTTGGATGCAAACTGACCTGATGATCTGTACCTCCTGGATGAATGTGTGGGTTGGAACTTGGTTATCCACCAGCTTTCAAACTTTCAGCTCAATAAATAAATAAACAAATAGCAAAACAAAAACAAAACACCAAGACATTTTAAAATGTGTGTTTTGGCAGAAACATTTGAGAGACATTGAAAAATATGTATTTGAGTGCACATTTTCATGAAGATTGATGCAGAAATTGGACGGAATGGACTTATGGGTGAACACATGCAAAAATGACATAGGCTGGAAACCATAGACTTCTTGGTCCATGCCTAACTACTTACAGAAAATTCTTCTCTGGATGCTTCCCTAGTACCTGTGTTATTGTTACCCACTTTACAATGAAAGCTTTTGAAAACCACCCCCAACTGGAACACTGTCGGGGTCATAACCTTTAAACAGGGTGTGTCAGCTTCTTCTTTGCCCTGGTCCTATTATTATTGCCCATCAGGGGCAGTGCTATGTACCAAAGAGATCCATGGCTCAGGCCCACAGGACAAAAAGAAGAAGAAGAAGAAGAAGAAGAAGAAGAAGAAGAAGAAGAAGAAGAAGAAGAAGAAGAAAGCAACAGCAGCACCAATATGCATATGCTAATTTACCTATGCTCTAAAGCAGTGTTCTCCAACCTTGGGTCCCCAGATGTTTTTGGCCTACAACTCCCAGCATGCCCCAGCCAGCGTAGCTATGCTGGCTGGGGCATGCTGGGAGTTGTAGGCCAAAAACATCTGGGGACCCAAGGTTGGAGAACACTGCTCTAAAGTCTCTCTACGTATGTGTCTTTAAAGGACCCTGTCTTTTAAGGACACCCTTGTTTGTAAAAAGAAAAAGAAAAAAAGGGATGTATGGACAGGGGAGAGGAGGGCATTTGATTTCAGAAAGAAACCTCAGGCAGAAAGATTCAAGGGGGTAGGCAGCAGGAGGTGAAGCACATGTGGGCAAAAAACCAGCTAATCCGGGTGGATCAGATGCAACAGGGCCCCTGTACCTTTCTTTCAGCAAGTGCCCATGGCCAGCAGGGTGGAGGGGCAGAGGGCCTCCCAGAGATTCGGGGCTCCAAATGAAAGATTCGGGGCTCCAGCCCCAGTGGGACACCTCTTAATACCGCCTCTATTGTCAGTAGTGATCATTACACCAATATACATCAATACACATCAATATACATGGCTCTTGCCCGTGTAGCATTAGAAAAAAGAAGAAGACAAGGCCTCACTCCCACAGTGGGGAATAGAGGGAAAGGAACAAGGCTGACCCCAGACCAAATGGTGCTATTTATTAACCAAGAGCATCTTCAGCAGCCCCTCTATTTGTTCAGCTTTTAAACAAATTGTTTCTTTATTGCATGTAAAGGCTATTTCACAGCTCTGATGCATGATTTGTAGGTATGGTTTATCCCTGTCACAATCCCTCACATGTATATTGTTTATTGAATGAAAACTGGTGATATAAATTTTCTGGGAGAGAGAGAGAGAGAGAGAGAGAGAGAGAGAGAGAGAGAGAGAGACTTTAATGCGGCACCAGCCAGACAGGTCAGTGTTGTGAGCTTTGCAAGGGAGGATGCACTTGTACTATTTGTAGTTTGTACTGCTTGTTTCAGTTGCTGAGTGGAGAGCTGAGCAGACAGCCCATGCCAGCCTGGACCACCTGCATCTGAATCGGTGTCTTGAAGGGAGGAATGGGGAAGGCAAAAACAAAAACAAAAAAACAAGCGCTGCACGGGAAGGAAATCTGTATTGTATCATCCTAAATTGAAACATGATATTGGTTAAGACTCCAGAGAGCAGCCTTCCCCATTCCCAATTGGCCATGCTGGCTGTGGATGATGGGAGATGTAGTCCAATGCACCCGGATGGCACCCTGCATGTGGGAGGCTGCTCCCGAGCCATTGGCTGGACCGTGGGGAAGAATTAATCTCAGCCTCCGCAAGATCTGCAAAGTGCTCTTCTACCGGATGGTGACTCCCCTGGTGTACCCAGGTCTGCTTTCATCCAGATGCTGAGCCAACATCGTCCCATTGCAACAAGTGCGTCGCCTCCTTTGCATATGGCATCGCTCCGCATACCAAGTTATTCCTCTTGACTCAGTTGCTGCAAGCTTGAACATGGAAATGGAGAGCCAGGGACTGGGAGGTGGGTTCCCCTTTCGGATCAGTTTTAATGACCAGTGCCACCTACCAGTGTGGAAGGGATGCGTCGAAGCTGGTGACTCCTGCGTCAGTGGGGCTCCTTATCCAATGCAGCTTTTATTCTGAGCTTTGCAGGAGCTATCCATGGTGCTCCATGGTGGTGAACCTATTTTGGGGATGGAGTGCAGAACCATGGATAGCTCCCATGAAGCTCAGAATAAAAGCCGCAATGGATAAGGAGCCCCACTGACGCAGGAGTCACACCAGCCTGCCCTGCCTAGAAGTATGCCCAGAAATATATGATTGAGGTTGAGTATATGACTATGAGAATGTGATTGAGGTTGCTCCTCATTTTCTTGTTCCATCTCCAGTTAAAATCCATTATTTCCATCCTTCTTTCAGAGTGCTGAGAGAGGTGTGCATAGGGGTATTCCATTTATCCTCCTAATAATCCTGTGAGGTGGGTTAGGTAGGCTGAGCATGTGACTGGTCCAGGTCACCCAGTGAGTTCCTTGGTTGAGATGGGTCCTCGTCAAACATTTCTCATTCTCTTTCAAACCTGGTCCCTAATTGTCCATTGACCTGCACTCACTTCCTTCCTACCCTACTGAAGTTAATGGAATCCAAAATGCCCAGAGCATCTCTCTTTATGCAGACATCTTACCCTTGAAATACTTCTTCACAATGGCACCTGTCATCAGCCTCTTCATCCCCTAGTCTTGCAGTAATTGTATATTAAAGTGGTACATGGATGAGCCCCTATTTACGGGGTATGGGAGGACATCAGAGAAATGAGGCAATCTCCGTTCTGCCTTGTGCACTATTATCACAAAGGAAAGCCAGCTGGCAGAAAATAAGTTTGAATTGATCGTTGTTATTGATCTTACAGGAAGTATAGCAGAAGAAATACCACTTGATTTCTATAATCCAGGGTGACCTGATAAAAAATACAAAAGAGGGGAAAATAAAATGTACGCACGGGGTAGGCGGGCAGGTTGAAGAGAAGCCTCTATTGTCCTTTGGCTTAATGCTTTGCCTGTATGTAAGCTTCAGAATAGGGGGAAATGCTATTCCCATTTATTCTGTATTTGTGTATTTTGATCATATTGATTTTCCTTCATGTATTATCAGGCAGGCCTTTGGATTTTCATTCTCTGCATCTAGCTGGTAATGAGTTATCCCAGGATCAGGCCCCCCTCCACTGATGTAATATATATTTCACAATGTTGTGCTTCTGTACAAGCAGAGGCGCCACGCTCAAATCCTGTGGGTTCTTGTTTGGAGAGGTGCTAAGAACCCAATTCCCCTCCTCCCCAAACTACAATTCCCAGAGTTCCCTCCACCTGGTAAATGGGAATTATTGCTTAAACTCCATTTTAAATGTATAATGTAGATATACTCTGAAATCCGGATGTTATATAGGGTTGGATCCAGATCTAATCATATTTAGAGTAGACCCATTCAATTCTATGGGTCTCCTCTAAGTATGACTAAGGCTGGATTCAACTCATTATATCTATCTCTGGTTTTTCTTTTCTATTTTGTTTTTAGGTTCATCGTTTTCTGTGACAATATGGATTCCGGGTAGTGCTCTGGCATGCTAAGTAGGAGTAGCATTAGTGATACAGGTTCTGGCAATACGCAGTGGGTTAGGGTGCAATCCTATGCATGTCTGCAGAGAACAAAGTTCTACAACTCCCAGTATTCCCCAGCCCACATGGCTGGCTGGGGAATGCTGGGAGATGTGGGACTTCTTTCTGCCTAAATATGCATAGGATTGCACCATTAGTACCATCTTAAAGGGAGGGGGATGATGCTTTCTAAGGGTTTCTTCTTCCAAAGAAATCATCTATCAGAGCAAACATGTGATAGCTCAGATGCAGTCTGAAGCAGTAAGAAGTGTTTGAGGTGATTCTGCTGATCATATGTGATTTTATGAAGCTAATCATATATGATCTTGCTGATCATTTAGCTCAGCTCCAAGTTTAGCAGACTAACATGGGGGCCGCTGCTGTGGAAAGCTAAAGAACACCCCCACTTCCAGGTCTATGCGTGTCCACATATCTGGGTACAATGAACCAGGGGCTGTTTCCTCTAACACCAGCCACCCCCACCCCCCCATTATTACTGTATTTTTATTTTGGATCTCTGAGGGATACTTCATACAAGACAACTCCACATGTGTAGGAAATTGATTGCATGTGGTAAGTGCGTATGTGCACCTGTTTGCTCTGTGTGTACACGGTGCTCAGTCATTTTGCTGCATGCCCAACAGTAAAAAAGAAACACATGTGTATTCCTTCCAAGTGTGTGCGAGTTTCACATAGTTTCCTACTCAGGACGCAACTTCAAGGTAGGAGATTTATTTTGACCCAACAGCCCTTCAAGAAATGTGCATCGATGCCCCCAAAAATATACTTCAGGAAAATGATGTTTGACCTTTTGATGGCCTCCTCTTCCCCTGCCCTGCCCTGAGCGGCCTTCTTTGCCACTGACCTGTTCTCTCCGTACAGCAAATCCTGGCAACTGCACATCATTTGGTGAAAGAATGACAGCAGACACCGCAGCCATCCTCAGCAAGCATCCACCTGCTCTGCTGGTGTCTTTTAAAAGCGAGTTCAGCTTACCTCTCCTCCTCTAAGTTTTCCTTTGTTTAATTGCAGGTGATGATTCAAAAGGAGCCTTCACCTGTTCTAGGAAGCTTTCATCTTTTCTCAGACAAAAGCAGGTTTGGGCTTGGTGCTTGATCTGCGGCATAGTTAGGCCCTTTGGTATTAAAGGGGTTGGGTGGGATGACCCTCGGGCTCTTAAGGCTTTAGGGCTAAATTGATGTGCAAGTATAAAATCTAAGCTTTGTTGTTTGGCAGAGTTTTCTACTTGCATTTGTTATTCCCCCCTTTCTTTCTTTCTTTCTTTCTTTTCTTACCCCCCCCTTTTTTTTTAAAGCTGAGAAATGATCAGGACTAGAGTATATATTACATTCTTGTACTGCCTGTTACTCATGCAGGAGTGTTGTTAAACAAAGACATCAACATTGATTTATTTTGAATGTATGATTTGCTACATTGCTTTAGGCCCAGATGTCTCTCTGCTCTGGCTACCCCTGTATTAGGCCTACCTCTTACCTGGATCGATACCATTCACTCTGGATGAATACAGGGGAGGGGCCATCGCTCAACGGCAGAGCACACGTTTTGCATGCAGAAGGTCCCTCCACGTAGTGGAGCCGGGGAAGACCTCTGCAGGAGGCTCTAGAGAAGTGCCATCAGCCAGAGTTGACCGTACTGAGCTAGGGATGCACGCGGAGTTCGATTGGGGGGTGGAAGTCCGGCGAACTCACCAGGCTGGACCCCCTGAGCTCCACTTGACCTACCCCTAACCTATTTCTGCTTGACCTCCGCTCAACCCCCTGAGCTCCACTCGAGAACATGAGTTGAGCTGGGGAAAGCGACTTCTGGGTTCTGGCGCTAAGTCGCTTATGTTAAAAATGGCCCAATTTGCGCAAATTTCGGCCTAATCTGCAGAAATTGTGGCCGTTTTTAACACTCCAACATTTCAGATGTGCCGGCTGACCCAAAAATGTTGGAGACCCCTGGCAAAAACCAATGCCATAATTAATCCTGAATAACTACAAGTCCCATGCTGAGCTCTGTTCTTACTCACAGCTATGAATGTCTTCCCCCAACATCCAGCTATGAATGTTGGATGCATATTCCAACCTGAACCTAAAGATCCTCTTCCCTCAGGTGCCCTTGCCACGGAAAATAAGGCAGGTGGAAACCAGGGAAAGGGCCTTTTTGGTAGTGGCACCACAGCTGTGGAATGCCCTCTCCAGAGAAGGTCGCCTGGCACATACTTTATGTTGGTACAAGGTGAAGACTTTTTGTTTTATTGCCCCAGGCCTTTTAAAATTTGTGATCATAACTTTGAATCCAATGCCTAGCTGTTCTTTATTTTAGCTCTGCTGTGAAACTGGTTTTGCTGACCATTTAATGCTGCATTTTTGTTTGTTTGTTTGATGGTATTTTAATATTGTATTTTATTATTGTATATTTGTGAGCCGCCCAGGGAGCATTGCTATTTGGTGGCATACATTGAATAATTCAACTTATTTGAATGTGTTTCTAATTCAATGAGCTATCTGCTCTGTCCCAGAGAACTTTGGGTAGAATTTATGGTGCTATGATCTATAGACTACACATTCCCCGCAGTGGTAGAAGTTCATAGTGGAAGACTTTACAGGGTAAATTTTTTTGGGGGAGCAAACAGCCATTAAAGCAACTTGAATGCACCCATTAATCATAAGGTCTCTAACCATCTTTAACTAAAGCTCCAAGCCGTTCACTTGACCATTTTTATTCCTTCCCATGAATTATTATCATAGCCACTCCTTTAGTGGAGTTACTGAGAGGACTGCAGCCACTGTGAGTCATTATATAGTGGGATAAATATGTAGTAGCCAGTGATGGTACTGAAATTCATCCCAGTCCAGGCTTCTGGTTGGATTGGAGTGGTTTCTAGACCAGACTTGGGACCTGGCAAATTCTGACACATTTTGGGGATGGTCAAGAAAAAAAAGAAAGAAAAAAAAAGCAAGGTGAGACCTGGAGCATCCTTGGAATGCATTTTCAAAGGACCATGATGATATATATTACATTTATCACAGAGGTAGTCCTCTTGAAGTGGAAGCTCTGGTTTACAGAGCCAGCTTATTCCCATGGTGCTCAGGTGGGGACTGCCATGTTGTGTGAATAAACCCAGAGGGTTCCCACACTTGTAATATTTCCATGTGGAAAAGCCTGCTGAGGAAGTAACACTGACACGAATCTTTAGAGTTATGGGTGTTACTTTCCAAGCATGGCAAATTCCTTTTGGTTTGCTTAAATAATTGAAAACCAGTGGATCCATTGTCCTCTGACAGGTTCATGCAAACGTTTCGCAAATTATGTCAATTGGTTACAACAAAATGCCAAATAGTATACAGACTGGGATCTCTTGGTAGATCTTTGGGTGATTTGCAGTTCAAAGGGCTTCTTATTTCCAGTTGCCTAATAATTAGGGGACGCAGGTGACTCCCATGTCAGTGGGGCTCCTTATCTGTTTCAGCTTTTATTCTGAGCTTTATAGGAGCTAGCCATGGTGCTCCAAGGTGGTGAACCTATTTTGGGGATGAAGTACAGCACCACGGATAGCTCCTATAAAGCTCAGAATAAAAGCTGCAATGGAAGAGGAGCCCGACTGACATAGGCATCCCCTGCCTCCCCTGCTAATAATAAGAATGACTGGAAAGCTACCCTCCCCCCGCACCTAAATCTGGTTGCTGAAAAAGAACGCTGGGGGGTGGGACCCAGGATTTGTGTGTGAAAGGACTTCTGTGCTTGCTCCTGGTGCTGATCACAAATTCCTGGGCTGAGGATTGTGCCCAGAGGCACGATGTTCCTTAATTCTTAGTATATGTTTTAGCCACTATTTTGCACCTGGCGCCACTTGGTGGATCTCTGGATTCTAGTAAAAAAAACCACCAATGTGGATCATGCAAGCCTGCCATCAGCCCACCCCTGCTCTAGAAGTACGAGGGACCTGGTGGGATTGACCTCTAATGTCCTGCAGATGTGTAGAAAATTCACTTAAATAACTTCAGAGCAGAAACCATCCAGAGCCAGACCGGCAAAAGGAGCCCTTGGTGTCTAGGAAGTCGCTAATATGGCTGTCCAGTTCTTTTGAAGTTTTGTTGCTACTCTGGCTACAATCTTTTGTAGTTTATAGCACAGTTATCATAACGGCATTCTTGTAAACAGCCCTATAAACATCTTTGCATAGTGTCCTGTTTGTCATTGCCACTGATCTGAAAGCATTTCCACATTAAGATCAGGCGTCCTTGTGCTTTCCAAAACTACAGTGTTCTGCACTAAAATGCTATTAGATAAGCACTCTCAGAGTCATAAAGCTGGGATAGAAATCAGGCTGAGGAAGTTGGTTGCTGAGAAATGGCATCTTGGTAGCAAGGCTCAAACCACTCCAGTCCAGACAAGACTCACTGATGTCACCAGGAGAAACAAGGCAAGCTTCCTATATTAGCTATTTCTTTTCTTTTCTTTCTTTCTTCTTCTTTTTTTTTTTAAACATGCTTTTGAGAGTGAAGTCAATTCTTTTTCAGAAATCTAAGAATAATGAGAAGATTAAGAATAGCAAAACAATATGGGATGTGCCAGAGATGCTCTTCAGATGCAAGTAGTGAGAGGCACCAACATAAAGAAACTGGATTTTAATTCTGTTTTTATGGATTTTTATTCTGTTTTTATGCTTAATTGTATTGGTTGGTTTTGGTTGCGTGTTATTGTATATTTGTTTTGTTTGATTGTGATTTTGTATGGTGCCTAGGGCATTTATGTATAGGCGGGATATAAATTGAATGAATGAATGAATGAATAAATAAATAAATAAAATAAGAAATAACTTGTTGGATCATACCAAAGATCTGTCAAGTCCAGCATTCTCCAACAGTGATGAGAGCCCAGGAACGGTATCCTAATCAAGTTAGTGGATAGTTTACCTACAAGCCTCCAACAATGTAGATTTCCATAGCTTAGCCTCATCCATCGACATCTAGGATCCAGAAACATGCTGGCCACCCACTCTTGGATTTTGGGATCCTCACATCAAACTAGTAATAGCACCTTCAGCTGAATATCATTGCTAAGTGGGCCCTCCTGGCAAGGATTGGGGCCACTGGAGATATAAAGGCTCCTCTCCACTGAAAGGCCGAGAAGAAGAGGAACCTGAAAAAGGGAGGAGAAGAAGACCTGCAATGAGGAAGATGTTCTAGGGCAGCTTCCCCCAACCTGGTGCCCTCCAGATGTTTTGAAACTACGACTCCCATTGGCCACAACCAGAATGCCAAATGGACAGGGAGAATGGGAGTTGCAGTCCAAAACATCTGGTTGGAGCACCAGGTTGGAGAAGGGGCTATGCTTTTCCAGACAGAAGAGAAAGCTGGTGTATTGGAAACCAAGATTCCTGCTGGAATTGCAGAATCCCAGTCCACTCGGCCTGTCCCAAGCTAGAAGGCATCTTGCTATACGTCCAAAACCTTCTCTGGGTCATGAGAAACAATCAATCAGATACAGTACGGGAAGGAATAGTCACAAGGAATGAACCATTTTCTCCCTCCCCCCCCCCCGTTCCAAGGGAATAACTGATGTTGTTTGTGAAAGGATAAAGTCCTTGAAGCATGCTTACCTGTATGTTCTAGCCTTATTTTTCTAAGAAGTTAAGAGGGATGGTTGAAGTGTGGAAGCAAACACAGGGACCCAGTTTTCTAGCGGCCAACCAGAAGGAATCCTACAGAAACAAGACCAGTTGGAGAGGAGCCATTCCACTTGTTTGTCTCCAACATCTGATATACTGCCTGCCTGTGAATATGGAGGTTGCATTCTTAGCTATTATGGCTAACAGACATTGATAAACCTACCCTCCATGAACTTCGTGAATGCTGCATAAGTTGATAATGCTTTGCATGGACTTCCTGTATTGTTCCAAACCTTCTACTGAAGTGTTCTCCACAGTAATTCCAACAGCAGAAGAAGCAAGCTGCTCTTGACACTGAACAGCGGCTTGCATCTTCAGCAGTAGGAGATGGTGAATGAGAAAAGGGTTACACAGGAAGGACCTTTGACTGCTTCATGTGTCTCACAGTCCATAGGTGTCCCACTTAATTTGTAGACAGGGGATAAGGATAACTATGATCAGTGGCTAAAATCCTGCCTTATGCCAGCCACAAGTCCTATTTCCTGGGTCCTAGTAGCTGTGTGTGTGTGTGTGTGTGTGTGTGTGTGTAAAGGGTAAGCAGACTCCCCCAATGCTCTTTTTGTAATTTTGAACACTGTTCTAATAAGCTACTGAATCCCTCTGTTGATACTTAGCTGGATCAAGATTGTCTGGAGCTTTAACTAACTTGATCTGGCCTACAGTTTCTTCTTCACTAAGAGCTGGATCCAGGATTTGTCTTCTGTCGGCAGAAGGGTCCTGCTCACAGAAGGTGCTTCTACCTGATTTGGGGTGAATCCCCCCCTTCCACTCTGCACCACAGCTCATCCCATTCAGCAGGGTCCTCTTACCTCTGTGTAGCATTTTCAGTGGGGTGTAGGGGCTGCTGTAGGGGGAAGGGGGTGGGGAAGTCCACTTCCATCAGCCTAGGGGGATATGCCTAAATCTGGATTGAACCCCCAACCTTCTTCTCTAAGATGGGAGATGAGCTGAACCATCCTTGTATCATCAGGCTATACTTCTTAGCAACAAGCTCTTGCTAAAGCTCTTCTCAGGGGTACTTTAGTCCATGACTCAATAGAACAAGTCCCTCCTTGTCTTATCTTGTCCTTTACCCCATTCTATCAGAGATTTGTATCTAATACCAGCATAATAATAGCAGCACATGGCTCAGGTCTTCAGAAAACACAACTAGGTACCTTTGAAACAGCATGGAGATCTTTGGACAGGCGGTAGTGATGGGCGAACTTACCCGAAATGAATTCGTTATTTCCTCGGAAATTAATGAATCCATCCATGTAATCTCAGATGAGAGTTCTCCTTTGATTTGAGATCTCAAACTGTTGTGCATGCGCAATATCAAACTGCATCTTGGAAGCTGTATTTTGGAATCGTGTAAGGAGTCATGATGTCATGCGCCACCATGTTATGTACCCCTTCCTGAGTGGTTGTTTCCATGTGGCCTTTCTATGTAATGTTTACTTGCCATTATCGATCAGCATACGGAGGAGAGTTATATGGATTGGTATACAGAGGTGTATACAACCTGCATGGCTCTTCCTTCAGACATGATTGGTTTGTGGAAAGAATTCAAATGCCAACCGCTCCATAAAGAAATAAAGTGGCATCATTACATTTCCTCCCGAAAGAAAAGGCTTAAATCAACCAACTCAGCATATACATAGAAATGCCACAGTTTACTTGTAGACTGCGCATGCTGAGCAATATGGTCTGAAACTAATAATGAATTCACAAGACAGTGATCCAAGTTCACAAAAAAGGTCTGCATTATGAATGCACAAGTTTCGACCAATGAGCCAATTATGAAATTTGGCAGCATCGTTATAGGTGAGTAACTGTGACATTATGAGCACTTGCCATGACCAGGATAGGTGTTTTTGACTCATTGTTTGGGCAATGATAGGCTGTGTGGAATTATGGACTTTCTATTTGTTTTGATAGCACTATGGGCAGGGATGTATACTACAGGCTAAAAAACCCCAAGGAAACCATCACCCGCAAAATGTAGAGGAGGACTATGTAAGCTGCCTTGGGTTCCTTGAAAGGAAAAAAGGCACGATATAAACGTAATAATAAATAAATAGAAATGCGGGCAATCCAAATTATGTTACCTGTATAAATTATGAAAATCAATCATTTCCCCCCTAAATTCTTTTATTTTGCATAATTCTATGTTCCTCCCTGTTTTGCATGATTTACTATGTTTTATATATATATATATATATATATATATATATATATATATACAGGGCTTTTTTTCTGGTGGAACTCACCGGAACTGAGTTCCAGCACCTTTTCTTCTATTAATTGCATTACAATTTAATTGCCATCTACTCCCGAGGAAATGTAATCCGAGAGTTCCGGTACCTTTTTCTCCAGAAAAAAAGCACTGTATATATATATTAATAATACAAATGCAAAAAAATAATAATACACATACATATTACTACTAAAGTGCACCCATCACCATGGGGCCAAGAAAAAAATTCTACATAATAAACCATTATTATTCATAGATTTCATAGATTTCATAGTTCAATATTCCAAAAATACATCATGTCTTGACATGGCTTACTCCCCTTTCCCTTTACTAAAACATAGGCTAGAAATGGTCCCCAAATATCCTTGAAATCATTTTTCTTTAATTGGCCCTTTTTACAATTGATACTACAAGTTAATTTATCATTTAAGGCAATATCCCACACACTACGGTTTTGTTAAATGTGGTGGGACAAACAGCCACGCAGGGCAACTCTGCCTCCAACAACTGAAAATCCAGAGAAATGGTTGAACAGGATTTCACACACACAGGTGTTGCCCACACACTTTCTAGCATACCTCTACAACCAAAAGGGCTAGAGGTTTGGCTTTTTTAAATGAAAGCTGAGATTCTTAGAAAACTGAATTATGCACCCAGTACCATATTCTGCACCTTTCTGCTCTTGGGCAGAATACACATTTCCACCAATACCTGCTTAAAAAAATAAACTCCCCATGTTGGCTGGGGCATGTTGGGAGTTGTAGGCCTTTTTTCTGTCTAAACATGCATAGGATTGTGCCTCAAATCAGTAAACCAAATTTGAGAATCTTTTCCAGCCACACAAATACAAATTTTGAACTGAAAATTGGTTTGGAGGCTAAGAACCATTAATTAAAAATGTCTGTTAAGTCTTGTTGCCATTGGAGACAGCTGCATGATTAAAAAATGCCAACAAAAACACAAATCAAACCAGACTGGTGTTATGATCAAGCCATTTACAAAGATCTAAACAAGTTTTGCATTTAATTTACACTGGCTCTGCCCACCTTGGTTATAGTTCACATTGAAACACAAAGCATAACGATCCTGTTCTCGGAAGTCCAAAATAGGAATACTTTGGATAATAGTCCATTGATGCAAAGGGAGTGATCAGAGCCTGGCAAAATGGTGTATTCCTTCCCTCCTCTGGTAAAGAGTGTGTGAAGAGTAAAATGATGATTTTAATCTGTATCTGCAATGATGAGAACACTCCAGATTAATCAAGAATAAAAGACATGGGTTAACGTGAGATTTTGAGAAGGCCCTCATGAATATGCAGTTCAAGAAGGAATCACTGCCTTACCGGGCTTTAATCACGTCAATTGTGTGACAAGAATGCTTAAATCAGATTCAATGTATAAAAAGTATTATAGACTTCCTGTCTCCGAATTTGTTCACAGATTACTTTCCCCCTAGATATGTCACATTTACTCCTCACCACCATGTATGTCCTCCTCCTCCTCCTCCTCCTCCTCCTCCTTCTTCTTCTCCCCCTCCCCCCCTCCTCCTCCTCTAACCTCTGGTTAAGTTGAGGAGCAATTCAAACCCGCAAAGCAGGAAAATCTCACTCCATCTTGTCTGTAAGAGAAAATAAGTTTTCCTTCTTGCTTTCACACTTTGTTAAGCAAAGGTGATCAGGTGTCCAAGGATGTAACCACTGGATTTATTTTTTTTAAAGTTTCCTTTAATTCATTTATCAAAGGTTGCAGGAAACACTGTATCAGGGAGTAAGATGGAATCTTCGGATGGTTATAGCCCTGCTCACATACTTCCTGTGTCAGCAGGAAGTGATGTCAGCTGGGGGAAAGATGAAATACTCCAGAGTGGCAAGTTGCACTTTGTCTAAGCAGCAGAGGGGCCTGGTCACTCCTAAGGCTGTGTTTTGATATAATGCTAAATGATGGTTTAGCATGACATAAACGAGCCTTGGGCCCTTATCCTCCTCTGGCATGGTTGTGTGAAGATCAGAAGCTTTAGCTTCCATTTTCAGCTAATCATGGAGGTTTGTCATTATGTCCAAATAGGGACAAACTGTGTTTAATCTTAATTATGGTTCAGAAAAAGAAGCCAGCTTCAAACTGTGATTTCTGATCCTGGCTTGTTTCCCTAAACCATAGTTAAGACTAGCCACAGTTTTGGTTTTGGATATAAAAACAAACCATAGCAAATTGAAAACAGAAGGAAGAGCTTCCTGTCTACTCCTTATGGTCATGCTAGAGGAGGAGAGAGGAGGGAGAAATGCATGGACCCGAGGCTCATGCACATAATACAAAACCATAGTGTTATGTCCACACTTGGGACATATGAGAAATTAGTTTCAGTTCATTTTTGACCAGAATTTACCCAGTTTGCACCTCCCTGAAACACAATCTGCAGTCAAATTCTGCACATTTCCAAGCTTACAATGTGATTTATGGACCAAAAAAATTGTGTTTGACAACATGAATACATTTGAAAAATACACATGAAAAAATGCGTACATTTGAAAAATGAACAAAAAAACACATTTTAATCTATGGGAGAAGGATGCATACATTTCAAAGATGTGCACAATTGATATGTACATTTGGAAAAATATGCATGAAAATAAACATTAATTTTCACGTGAAAAGAAAAAAAAAACAAAGAATTGCAATCTGATCTGGACACAAGATGGAACAAGCTTCGAGGTGGAATTTGGAGAACTTCAATGAGCTTCAGCTTTGTTTGTATGCATATCCCTAGTCCAAACCCAGTCATCGATAGGGAGGTTAAATTAATCTGCAACAGACGGAAGTAAGTTTGGATTTCTGTGTATCTGACCTGTGGATTTCACAGTGGACCAGCCTTTTCCGAATTATGAGGATTCCGTGGACTTGTGGACCATTTTCTTAAATAAAAACCTGGGGGGGGGGACTGTGCAAATTAGCACTTGCGCTAATGCACACTTCCGCAAGTGGAATGAAATTCTCGTACATCCCTAGCCGATTTAATCAATGAGTGGACAATGGAATCATGGAATGAAAGTTGCCTGACAGTCCACGAAGCACAAATGGAATGAACAAAATCCGTACATCCCTATTAACAGAAGACTCCTAGCACTAACTATCAGAAAGCATTGTGCAGCCATTACATCTTTATTTCCTTAACAGATTTTCTCCGGTAAGAGAAAAGACAGAAGAAGCAGTGGGGAAACACGGGAGAGTTATGAGCTGAAGATGTTATTGTCTTTCCCCTGTCCCCCTTAAAATTCCGTGAATGAGGCAGGGTAATGGTGCATTAAAAGCCTCATCTGGAGACACCCATCATCTGAATATTGTTCCAAAATGCATAATGTGGAATGAATGCCCTATTCCGCAACCACATCATATTTTAAAATGGGAATAGTGAAAACATATAGTTTCCAAGTGTTTCTCACTGTTAGACCCAAGCACATCAGGAAGTGACCGCAGCTCGGCAGTAGAGTACAAGCTTTGCATGCAGGAGGCTTCAATCCCTGGCATCTCCAGCTTAAAGAATCAGGTAGTAGGTGGTGCGAAAGACCTTTTCCTGGGACTCTGGAGAACTGGAGATCCTGGAGTGTCTGCTAATCAGAGCAGGCAATACAGGACTAGGTCGACAAATAGTCTGGAGTGGTATAAGGCGACTTCATATGTTCCTATGTCAGTCTCTCCCCTTTCCCCATTCTTTAAACTGCTTACAACAAGGCCTCCTGTCTTGAATGTTCCTCCAGACCAGGGTGGGCAACGCATGGCCCACAGGTCACATGATGTGGCCCCCCCTGGCTATTTTGAGGCCCCTGTGTTCTCCTGCTGCTGATTTTGCTATGGTGGTGGTGGTAGCCATAATCACAGTGTTTTTGCAGGAAAACAAGGTCTGCGGGAATCGTGCGCCTTATTTGGAAGCAGAATCACACTCCTGGAAGCCTCCCAGAAACCTCCGGGAAGTGCGATTTTTCTTGGAAACCAGGGTCGTGCTCCGTGTACGACTTGTGTCGCTGAAAAATCACTGCAAGTTTTGCAACTGCCACCATGGCAAATGAACCAGTGGTGGCAGCAAATTTGGCAACGGCAGGTATGTGTGCAGCCCCTGGTAGGTTCCAGGGGAAGCGATGCGAACCTCCAACCCCTGGAGGTCGCCCACCCCTGCTCCAGACCATCAGCCCTGACAACTCATATGCTCACTATGGGGGCAAGGAGGATGGATACGTGAATGGCCATTACTTGTCATTACTTTGCTCATCCGGTGCTGATGAGTTAGTGTTTATGTGGGACACTTTCAAAGAAATGTTGTCAAATAAATTCTGATAGCTGTAGCATTTTTTTTTTTAAAGTTCATATCAGCAACTGATTTTAAAACTGCACACAGTATAATAATGATGAATTATCTTTCCCTCCACGTTTCTTGTTTATCGCGAAGTCTTATTGCAAATAAATGAATGAATAAATAAAATTCTGGATTGCATGTTCACTCTTTGCACACCAGATGGTGCTATTTTGCTGATTCAGTTATACATAGCAGAACTTGCCTACTTTATGATTATGTTCAAGCAGTGTGGCATTTGTGTTGGTTCTTTTATGCCACACAGAAGCATCAGACCATACAAAAATAGATTTAGGAAAAGAAATAGAATCTTCCAGGAGTCTTATTTCCCTCTCTCCCTCTGCTCCTCAAGAACAGCTGTTTCATTCAGCCCACGCCAACATCCCCAAACAATGGCTGATTTTCCATAGAGAACATGATGCTGTTCCCTTCTTTGATTGGGAACTTCATAAACGTATCTAAAGAAATGATAGTTCCATTTGTTCATGTAATCCAGCCCATAAACATATTTGATGTAAATATAGGAAGCATATCATAAAAACACTTTTAAAGGAAAGAGAAGCTTCTCAGCTTGGTCTTCAGCAGGAAAGAACATCCCAAGTATTCTCCATTGGCTGTGGCAATATGGAAAACATGGGAATAGGTTGTGAGACAGAAGAAGAGTGCGTGTATGTAGGCTTCAGAGATGCGCTATGCACACCGATGTGCCACATAGAATTCTGGATAACAGCCTGGACTGGCTCTATCGTTAGGCAGGGCAAGGTGAGTTTTTATTTACTCTATTTTAATTTTTGTATTTATTTAAAGTAATTTCTAGGCTGCCTTTACGTGATACCATTAAAGGGAAGAAAATTATGTAGTTCATGAGTATGGGTTGTATCCAATGTTAGTCCAATCCAGTCTTCCCCAACCTGGTGCTTTCCAGATGTGTTGGACTGCAATTCCCACAATTCCCGGTGAGCATGGGAATTGGAATGCAACACATCTGGAAGGCACCAGGTTGGGGAAGGCTGGTCTAATCTAAGCCCTGTTTCATGTCAATGGGTCTAGTCTAAGTAGGACTACCTATGTATACAACCCTATGTTTTTACTCTCCACTGCGGGGAGAGTCCACCATTTGGAATTTTTGCTTATGGTCCCAAAATGTCTTGGGCTGCCTTGATGTGACGGAGCCATGGGTCAATATGAAATTATCACAGAGAACCCAAAGTCCATAGCCAAGAAGTCCATAACAATGGTAATATAATGGACCATATGATCTTGCAGTTTACATGGAAAATAGAAGCAATTCATGGCACATCACAGGAGAGAGCAAACTGATTTCTTTAGGACCGTCTGCACTGAAAAAGTGACAACTTAAACTACTTTGATATTCTTCATATTCAATGCACGATGGAACACACCACAAGCCATTTCACGAGCACAGTATACTCTGGGCTGGTTCACACATGCATGTACACCAGTTGATTATTTAACACCTGATGACTCTTGGCAAATGTGTGAACTGTCTCCGTTGAAGTTAGAGTTGATATCAGGTAGTATGGAAATTCTGTCATATCTCTGATGGCCCATTTGCACATGCAAGTCCACACCTGACGTTGCAGTTATCAAGTGATGAACATGCATTTGTGAACCAGCCTTCTGTAACTAACATTTTATATCTTTCAGACTAAAATGGTGTACTACACTATTAAATACTCAATTTGAAAATTCTATGATGATTTGTAATACTCATATTCTGATGCAATGTAAAAAAGTATTGTTTGATTGATTGCTTCCTTCTATGATGTAGACACAGAGTGGATCGCCACAAGGGTGCAATCTAGTCAGTGTTGCCTCACTAGCCTGAATTGCACTTGTGTGAAGACAGCCCTCGGTGGTTATATCTCTAACGTTACCTTTGGTGTGTTAAATAAGAAATTCCAGTCGGATTTGCACAAATTTCTTTGTTGCAAATACTCCACTATACTTTCCACCCATTCTTCATGTGCAAGTCTGAACAGCATTGAGCACATAGGGCCATGCCTGGTTCCTGCTCATTTGACAAAATCACAAGATGACTTTTCTCACTTCAGTATCACACAGTGCCTAATCTGACACTCTCATGATAAGATCGGATATTTACTATTTCATAGATTTCGTAGATCATAGAGTTGGAAGGAGCCTACAAGGCCATCGAGTCCAACCCCCTGCTCAATGCAGGAAACTAGAGGAGGGGTCTCCCATCCAAGTAATAACCAGGCCTGACCCTGCTTAGCTTTCCATGCTCAGACAAGCTGAGCCAGCGTGAGCCACAGGCCTGAGGGCATTTGAAGGAAATCTATTGAAAACTGGAATTTGCCATGTTGAGAGAAATGCAGAATTTACAATTTTAGGGTGCACTCAAATATGTAGGGTTGGATCCAGATTAAGCCATGGAGTAGAGCCATTGAAATCAATGAGACTTAAGTTAAGCATGGCTAGGGAGGTGTGAGGAATCTGATAGCGGGGTGAAAATCCGATGGATTTTCACGATTCAGCCCACCAGATTCTGGTTCACCAGCCCTGGGCTGGTGCCGACTCACTATGATGCAAGTCAACCCAACTCGCAGACTTTCGTCTCTAAGATGGGCCATGGTTTGCACATTAAAAAAAAAATGTTAAGGAAATTTGTGCAAATAGCAATATTTGCACCATTTGTGTAACTTTACACAATTTGCGTAACTTTACGCAAGTTGTGTAAATCGTGGTATTTTGCATGTTTTGCACAAATTGGCACCCAAAAAGCACATGGATCTAGCATGATTTGCACAAATCCACTGATTTTATGCAAATTGCGCTAGATCCACATGCTTTTTGGGTGCTGATTTGCACAAAATGTGGAGAATACCACAATTCATGAAAATTGCATAAAGTTGTGCAAATAGCGCCATTTGTGAAAATTTCTTTAGCATTTTTTTTTTTAAATGTGCAAACCGCATCCCATCTTAGAGATGGAAGTTCACAGAAAATCTCCCAACTTGGCCCGCTTCTGATCACTGGATCAGAAGCGGGCAGGAAGTCTGTTGAGCTCAAGCGAGCTGGACTTCCCAGCATCAGCACATCCCTAGATGACTAACTTGTCACATTGATTTCAATGGGTCTACTCTAAGTATGACTAAATCTGGATCTGATCCATCATTTCTCACAACACTGGTATGGTATAGCTACTTCATGAGAAAGTAACCACATCAAAAATCAGCATGAGGGTTATTGTTCTGTCCTCTTCCATCTTTGGAGCATATGGCATGTTTGGCTATTAATTGTCCCCTGCCCCCTAAAATAAATATTATGTAAAAGTCAAGCCATAGACTTTTGTCTCCATTGTAAAGCAAAGAAAATTAGCTGTTGCTGTTGCATTTGAATTCCACAATTGTTCATTAGCTGATTTTTGTGTGTATTTGCTTTTTAGGAGTCCCTTGGTAAAACTGGAGACTGTTGCGTTAAAGAAATACTTTGATAGAAGAACCACAGTGACTGTTAAATTGGTATTGCTGGGGCAATAAAGCATAGTCACAGCTAAATTATATCTTGGATAGAAGTAGGTGTATATCTTTCATTGGATGTGAGCACTTTGACCTAGTAGAAGAAAGGCAACTTAAGGCATAATTATTTTTGGAAAGATGAGTTTCCAGTAATATTTCTGGCCCTCAAAAGAACCCTGGCTTACTGTTTGGATGATTTTGACAATGTTGGCTCTTGTTCATCCATGATGCCAATTCCTGAGGTATCAGGGAAAGTGTAATTTTACGATGGGCATTTCCAAACCACACATCTCCATTCCAGTATACTGGGGCAAGCATTACTTCAGATCGTAAATTAAAAGTATCTGTGATAGATGACCAGTTGTAAAATATCTTGTTTTACATATAGGACATGATGACAACCTCACTAAGAAATTATGAATGCATGAAAATATGCACAATATATGCAGCTTATATTGAGCCATCCGTCTAGCCCAGCATGGCTCATTTTAACAGGCAGCAGTTCTGCAAGCCCTCAGATGGAAGTCCTTCCAAACCCTGCTATCCAAGATCCTGTAACTTGAGAGATGCAACAGTGTACTTCACTTATGCATCCATAGTTATAATGGACAGATGATTGTATCAGACAATAACACATATGGTTGGATCCAGACATTTAAATTAATGGGACTTGATGACTAACTTAAGTTCCATTGGTGTCAACACATCTACTCTAAGACTGGATCCAACTCAACATTTCATTCCATATATGGGATGGCTTTGTGATTCTAAACACATTTACTTTAAATATACATTCCACTGAAACCAAGAAGACCCATTTTCAAATATATGTCTTTAGGATATCACTGTACGGTTACCAGATAAAATACTGATTTCACCCCCTAGTAGACAGAATCACTATACTAAGAATATAATGTACTGTAGTGTACTGTGTACCTTGGTTCCCAAATTGCTTACTAAGTTCTACCCAAGAAAGTTCTGTCGTTCTTTAGGACACTTTTTTTTTTGGGGGGGGGAGGATTTATTTTGCTGGTTTCTCTTCTGGGCCATCATAACCACCACACTACATTCCTGGTAGTCCTTGGACCTTCATTTCAGAATAACTGCAGCTAGAAATAATCCTGAATTGATAGGAAATTATGAGGAACAACCAGATTTGCTCAGTGAGAATTTGACAAAAAATGAGAACAATCCAGTCCCACAAGTTTCAGAATATTTTTTGTAATGTGGACTCATAGTTGTCCTGTCTCAGCATAACACAAGGAATGTCACATACGGTTCTTGGAGAAGAGGCAAGCATGGTCCCCCATCTCCTGTTTTATCCTCATGACAAACCTGGGAGGTAAGTTAGGCTGAGGGATGGTGACTGGACCAAGATCGCCCAGTGTGAACTTCATGGCTGAGTGGGGATCTGAAATGTGTTTTGGCCATACTGGCTGAAAATAATGGGCGCTGTGGTCCAATACACCTGGTGGGCACCAGATTGGGGAAGTCTGCTCTAACCACTACACCAAACTGGCTCTCCACACAGGCATCAAGGGTTGGATCCAAATGCAGTCAGAATAGACCCATTGAAATAAATGAGACTTAAATTAGTCATGACTAAATTGTCCCACTGATTTCAATAGGTCTAAGTATGACTAACTCTGGATCCAATCCCAAGTATCTTGAGATACCAGTGAGCCACAACAGCAGCAGGTCTGTGTGCTTGTTTCATTTAAAACATTTCTATCCAGCTTTTCCACTCTTGCTCTAGGTGGCTTACTAAAAGTAAACATTAGAACTATGAACATTGAAACCTAAAACACCATCAAAACCAAAGTGCATCCATTCCTCCATCTAAACAAAGGTCTTCTGGAACAGATGGACCTCACAAGGACCTCTAAAGCCCACAAAGAAGGAATGCTGATGAACATTTTGGGGGAGCTCATTCCACAAACCAGCGCAACCTCAAGAAAGGCCTGCTCATAACTGTTTATTTATTTATTATATTTATACCCCGCCTTTTTTCCTGCAAGGAACCCAAGGCGGCTTACATAATCCTCCTCCTCCTCTCCATTTTATCCTCACAACAACCCTGTGAGGTAGGTTAGGCTGAGAGTCAGTGACTGGCCCAAAGTCACCCAGTGAGTTTCATGGCTGAGCAAGGACTAGAACCCGGATCTCCCAGGTCCCAGTCCAACACTCTAATCACTACGCCACACCGTTGACAATTTATCCTGAAAGGAGGGTTTTTGGAGCATGGCTCTCAATGATGATCTTAAAAGGAGAATGGACTCACACAAGAAGAGGCACTTTGGAAGATATGTCATTGCAGGCTACAAAGGACTTTAAGAACCAACACCCCGTGGGTTTGGAAGGTTGCTGGCAGTTCGTACAGAACCAGATGAATATGTTCCCATTTGTCAGTAGCCACCTACAGGCAGTCTGGAGAAGTCTGCACTCTGCACTAGCTTTAGACACTGAACTGTCTTCAAGGGTAGCCCCATGTAGAGTGCTGTGCAGTTGTCAGTCTTTGAGGACTTATACTCAGGTGCACCAATCCAGCAAGGGAGATCCATGCAAGGGCTACATTGCAATATTCACCTGAACACCACTGAACTGTCCGTCTGGATCTTATGATTTGCATGGAAATGTGGATCCCCACACAGGACCAGCAGTTGGTCCAACACACATCTAGTTGCCCATGACTAGAGCTGGATTGGAGCCAAGCTTTATAAGGCTATTTCCACTTAAAAACTTTAGGTGTTAACAAGAACTGAACTATTTTCTCCACTAAAATATGCAACATATTTTAAAAAAAGCAACAGCAAGAACCTGAGTCACTTAGGGAAGCTAATGCATTTGTGAAAATCTTTGCTAAAATTAGGAAGTTACTGATTCCAGTGTGATAATTCAAAGCTAAACTATAAGCAAGTATACAAGAATTCTTGGAGAGAGGACAGGTGGCACACCATTACTCACTCTTCTACCAGCTGTCAAAGGTTGTTTGTAAGTGAGGTCATAAAGTGTTGACTGTATGGTTGAATGGCTTATTTGAAGTAAAGATGTGTGATCTCTGAATGAAGATATTAATGACGTGACAAAAATCTTAAGGAAAAAATGCTCATTTCAGTAGGGACTATAGTTGTAGTCATGTACTAACAAGTTAAATGCCTAAAGTAGCTGTAAGGAATGAGGTATTTCACTTGTGGGTATTTGTTTCAAAAACACACACAACAAGAAGAGCAATTCATCTCTTGATAAATTCAGCTGCTTCTTTAAAGGAGATTTGGATCATTAAGGCTGCAATCTTATATCCACTTTCCTGGGAGTCAACATAATTCAACTCAATGGTACTTGCTTCTAAGTAGACCAGTTAGGATTGCACTGTGAGTTTAATTTTCTAGGCAGCGATTCGATGCCCATGTACCTGGGTATAAGTCCCATTGAACTCAGTGGGATTTACTTCTGAGAAGGCATGCATAGGATTGCACTGGTAGCTACTGATTCTTTTCAATTAAAATTGGCTCCCTAAAACTGGGTTACGTTTCCCTTGTAAACAAAAGCCCACAAATCATTCACAAAATTGTCCCATGTCTAATGTCATGAAATAATGGTGTTAAAGGGCTACAATTTGAAGGGAATGTTTTATATGACACCGATAGCAGATTGTAGCTCTGGGCTGGCCATCTAGAGAAGCAAATCTCGAATGGGGCTCAGCAGCAGCTGCAGTTATCTGGCACCAATCAGCAGGTATCAGGCAACAGTCAGTCACCAAGCTCCAGGTAGCAGGATCCAGACAGCACAGAGCGGTCGAGTTCTGCAGGACCTAGGAGAGCTCCCGGAGAAGACAGACATTACTTTGACTGGTGTATGTGCGAACTCAACTGAGCACCTGAATCACAAAGCAGGCCTGCTGCGTTTCCAAGAGTGCTGCCCAAGGTTGCAGGAATTAAAAGGTGCAGAAACCTTGCCTTGCAACATTGCACTCTGGTGTGGCTGGATGGCTTCCAGGTAAGCTCTCTGTCTCCTCTGCCGGAGAGGTCTTGGGCGGTATGTTGAGGAGTATGAAGGCATAGTCCAGCACCAGTAACTCTTCTGCTGTATGGGTAGAGCGTGATTTGCATAGGGAAGACAGAGGGTGGGAAGGGTCATTTCCACACACCTCTTCCCCAACGCAGTCCAACTGCCCACAATGTTCTCCCGTCCCCTGGCTGCAGAAAGTGGCCGAAAGAACACAACAGACTGGGATAAGGCTGGATGTGTGTCTGTGTGTATTTGAATAGGTATGTATGTGTGTATGTGAGACAGAGAGAGGGGGAGAGAGAGAGAGAGAGAGAGAGTGGGAAAGGGTGCATGGATCCCTCCCACTCCCAGCATGCGCCCCACAACCAGCTGTCCACCACTACCACCACTTGAGGCCTTTGGAACCAAAATGTTTGTCTATCCCTGTGTTAAAAGAAGAACTGCAGTTCCCGGTGCCTGACTGCTTACAGAATACAGATAAATGCACGAGGCACAGGAACCTGGACTGACGACATGCGTGAGCGATAAAGAAGTTTATGCAGGAATGACAATGCACAGTTGATATAATGCTGAATCACAACTTTACAAAAATAACATGTAAATAGAAATGTAACAGTTCCAAAAGATACCAGTTGCTTAACAGAACGTATGGATACACTGAGAAATGCAAAATGCTAGAAAGCGAAACAGAATGTTAAAAACTCTCTGCACTAAGGAATGTAAAATACTGACCACTGACAAGAGTACTGGTTACACACTCGTTTCACATGCTTCTTTGGAAAAAAACATTCCTTGAATAATTGGTCAAGAAGATTTTAGGTTATTGTCTTCCGATAAACATCTCCTGAACATGCTTGTGGTTCTTTTAATCAGTCTCAGTTGATAGGAGTACACAGTAAACTAAAAACAAAGAAGAATAAAATCTTTTATACTGATAAAATATATAGTACTTTAAAAAGTATGATAAAGCGGAATTCTTACCCTCCACGTAAAAAGAAAATTCCCAGGTGGAAAACTTCCAAAGGGAATAAATTCTGACTATGCTAAATCCTCGGCGTTTTATCCTGTAATTATCAAGAACATTTCAATAACTACAAAAATTATTGCTGTTAACTCAGGAAAGATAAAGGAGAAAAAGTTACCTTTAAAGGAGGTTATAGTGGCTGAGAACCGAACCATTTGTTACTGTGACCTGCTACTCCCAAGTTTGTTTGGATTGCTGCCGTGAATCCTTTTGCCTTTTTTTGCCTGACTGCTTATAGCAGCCTTCCTCAACCTATTGTTGTCCATATGTATTGGACTGCAACGTCCATAATTTCCAGCCAGCATGGCCAATGGCCACGCTGGCTGGAAATTATGGGAGTGACAGTCTAATACATCAGGTTAGGCACCAGGTTGGTGAAGGCTGGCTTATAGTGTCTAGAGCACAATAGAGGATGGATATTATCATGTCACTGGGAATCTTTTTGGGGTTACATCTGTTTTGTTGCTGAACTTACGACACTGCCTTACATGAAGTCAATCCATTGGTCCCAGTAGTTCAGTACCATCTACAATCACTGGCTGTCTCCCTCTTTCAGCCCTGCTATTTGGGGTCCCTGTAACTGTTTAGTGGTGGTAGACTGATAAGTGCAATTTCTGGATGCAGATGAAATTGTGTGGAAGGAGCAAAGATTCCCACCGGAGTTGGTGTTGCTCTGAGGCCATGAAATTATTCACTAGGACTGGGAAGCTAGTGGCAAAGCACCTCCTTTTTTCCACCACAGTTGAGCTCTGGTAATGCAATGGGGAATGCTTTCCCCAGCGTTCCTGTCTTCCTAGTCCCTGTAGAAGTGCACCTACCCTCAAGATATACTGAAACAATTGAAGAGGTTGGATTGTTTGTCATGCTCTGTTTCAGACTGTTAACATTCTAAAAACAACAGAACTTCATTTGAAGACAGCCACTATCTGATCTTCTACCAATTAGATGGAGAGCAAAAGCATTTTAAGTAGACGGAGGGTGATGGGAAATTTGGGGCATCCATGACATCTGATAGGGTGGGGATATTACCCAGTGATGACAGCTGAGATTTAAGAGAAAATTCTATGGAGTATAAAGAATGTTATTCTCCACGAAAACATCCAGCTGTGTATTTCAAGAGGATCTCTCTCTCTCGCCCTCTTCCCCTCCCCTTTGAAGCATACGCAAGCTTTCAGTTATATAGCCTCCAATAGTCAGTCCAACTCTCAAAGCCAAGGGAAGCTTATTGTGGTAATCAGCTATTTATTTACTGAATAAATTACTTGAAAGGTAAGATAAATTGAAATGCCAGGTGTTGGCTTTCACCCTTCCTTCTAACTTGGCCGCCTTCATTAGAAGCTAATCTCAATGTCACGCTGCCTTTGGATGAAAATTTCCTCTAGGCATTAAGAGATGAATTCAAGATCTTTTTAAAAAATGTGTTTGGAGATTATTAAGGTTACGCAGAGAACATCCCATCATCTTCTTCACGGCTGTCTGCAAGTTGCTTTTGTCTGCTCAGATTTCTTCCCACTCGTATTCGTGTTTCTGTGACTCCTCCGAAATGTGTTGAGTAGCTGCCTCTTTCCTTGCCACCCCTGTCTGGATGTCCTCCCCTCCTGCAGATGCTCTCTCAGTTTGACCCACAAGTAACTAGAAATAGGGTGAGTTCACACATGTGTTTTTTTTATCACTTGGCGTTGGCAGCATCCATTGCTGATTGCATTTGTGAATGAGTAATTGCAGATAGAAACGTTGTAAATAAAACTCTCATATCACCATGAGCCCCACGGTTCCTGATGGAGTTAGTTCACACATTCCACCATGAGTCATCAAGTGTTTAGTAATTAAGTGAGGTGGGTGCATGTATGAACCAGCTCAGAGAATTCTTGAACACCACTGAGGATCACGACCTCTCCAAGAAACACACAGCTGAGAGCATTTACTTCCCCAGCACTGTAGCACATTTGCTTCTCATTATTTCTAGATGAGTTGAGGGCACCATGCTTACGGTGATCTGTAGCCAGTTGAATGGAGGTGTTACTCAAGATGTACCAATGGAAACTGTCTTACCCTGGGTATAAGATGGACTTGTCTGAAATAATTCCTCTATCAAGCTTGGTTCCACAAAGTCTGAAGTGCTTTGAAATGTATCTTTTGAGCCCACCTCCCTCTTTGAGGAATCCTTGGAGGCTAAGGAACATCTTAGAGTCAGATCTATTGGTTCATCCAGGCATGGAGTGGTCCAGTTATGACAGTCTCCGTAGCCACGTGCCCCAAGGATAGTCCAAAAAAAAATCAGGCAGCTGTGTAATGTGTTTGATCCACATCAACAAATCAGAAGTTTTAGAAGTTTTATCTCCACAAGGAGCAGAAGTTTTATCTCCACAAGGAGCAGGTCTTTTGCAAAGCAAATGGGTCTTAACTGCCATTCAAGACCAAGTCACCCCAACAGGGAACAATAGATTGTTGCTGGGAAAATTCATTTCCCCCTACCTATGGTGAGAATTGCAGCGAAGGTCAAAAGAACAGAGAAGTCTTGAGGGGGTCTTGGCAGATGAAATTTATGGTATATGACTAATTGGCAGCGCAATCCTATCCATGTGCTGTTGCACACATGGATGCTTGTGGGCTTCCCACAGGCATCTAGTTGGCCATTGTGTGAACAGAATGCTGAACTAGATTAACCCTTGGACTGAACCAGCATGGCTCTTCTTATGTTCTTATGCAGTGTTCTCCAACTTTGCCAAAAACATCTGGGGACCCAAGGGTGGAGAACACTGTTCTTATCTCTACTCAGTTCAGTGGGACTTACTCCCAGGTAAGTGTGTACAGCAGGGGAGGGCAACTTGGGTCCTTCCAAAGTGTTTTGGTCTACAACTCCCATCAGCCCTAGTCAGCCTAGCCAATGGTGAACAATGGTGGGGGTCGTAGCCCAAAACGTATGGAGGGCCCCAAGTTGCCCACCCCTGGTGTATAGGATTGCAACCTTAGTTTCTAAAATTCACAGCTACAGCAGCACAATAATGCACTTCAGACGGAAGACCCTTTCACGCAGTGCTATTATTCCGTGGGGATATTCTCCGCGTAGGAATGTGAGTTTACCATAATCTGAGACGTGCTCTGCAAGGACACACAAATCTGTGACAGCACCCAGAATTCCACTGGAACTAGAATAGACACGTGGAACCTGCTGCTACAAAATGTTGCTGCATGGAGTTGCTCCTGTTCAGGGTTCCAGCCAGCCAGCCAGCCATGCATGCCCTAGATGCCTTTGAACCCATCTAAAGAGGGCATGCTGGTGGGGGCAGAACTGGGGCTGGAGAGGCCATAGGAGTCCTCATATCCTGGGCTCTCCTCTCCCTCCAGCACACGCCCTTTCTGACCTCTCTAAGGCTGCTTTTGTGGCTTCAGGAAGCAGCTAGAGTGGTTCTTTCCATGGCGGCTGTGAGAGGGTTGGGCAGGGGTGGAGGAGGGATTAGATACCAGGGCCTCCCTTCTGAGTTCATAGCAGTGTCTACCGCCTCAGAGGGGAAACTCTGAAGAATCTGATGGTCCCTGGGATGACGCTTTCCCAGGACCATAGGATTGCTCTCTTAAAAAAAGCTTTTTGTGCTTCTGCAAAACTTTGGGTCCCCCCCCCGAAAAAAAACTGCTGATGCCTCCCTCTTGTTTGTGGATGGAGCATTTTGGATCTATAAGGCCTGGAACTTGGAGAATGAATTCACGACAAGTATCTAGGATAATGATGGCAGAAGCAGGCAGTAGAATTCTGTACTGTATTGCTTTGGCCTGTGTCAATGCAGAGATTTGTCCCTGTTTCCTTCCGGACTAAGTTCACACTCCAGCCCAGTGTTCTCCAACCTTGGGTCCCCAGATGTGTTTGGCCTACAACTATGTAGGCTGGGGCATGCTGGGAGTTGTAGGCCAAAAACATCTGGGGACCCAAGGTTAGAGAACACTACTCTAGCCACTACGTCACCCAGCATTCTGACTGGGCTATAAGAGAAAGTCTGTGTGCAAATGCATGTATAAGAATGTGAACCTGTTTTCACGTTTTACATTTAAAAACCTAACCTTTTAACTGTCGCAGCAATATATCTCATTACATGTTGAGCCCTGCTAAACATTTCCTATGAGCAAATTGGCCTCCGGCCATTTCCTAGTAAACGTCACTGTTCTTCTAGCCCCTCTGTTCAAATCTGCAGATCTTTAATCCGACATTGCAGCACTGTTTCCTGGGCTACGTGCTGCTCAGACTGATTAGGCAAATCACTGAATGACCCCTCTTGTTAATCTGAATTTAATTGACATCTTAGCCCCAGTTTGCCAGAAGCCGAGCTCCTACGCTTACCTTCCAGGAGCTGAGGACAAATCTCAGGATGGTCTTAGATCATAGAGTTGGAAGGGGCCTACAAGGCCATTGAGTCCAACCCCCTGCTCAATGCAGGAAACTAGAGGAGGGGTCTCCCATCCATGTGATAACCAGGCCTGACCCGGCTTAGCTTTCCATGCTCAGACAAGCTGAGCCAGCGTGAGCCACAGGCCAATTTTGCTGTGTTGGAGTTCCCAGCACAATGTTAAGGGTTTGCGCAGAGATTGTAGCCTACTTCTTAGCTGCTATGTCTAGAAGGTAACTGCTGCATTTGCCTAATGCCAAAGAAGTGCTAGAAATGAATCAAGAGGCCAGAGCTACTTTTAGTATCTTAGGAATTTATTTTTCATTGCTCAGAACTGTATTGTGTCTTGCTCTCACCACATAGATTTCATAGATCATAGATTTCGAAGGAGCCTACAAGGCTATCGAGTCCAACCCCCTGCTCAATGCAGGAAACTAGAGGAGGGGTCTCCCATCCAAGTAATAACCAGGCTTGACCCTGCTTAGCTTTCCACGCTCAGACAAGCTGAACCAGCGTAAGCCACAGGCCTGTATGATTTTAGCCTGGTTATAATCCAGATAAAACAAAGGGTTGGATCCAGTTTTGGTCATACTTGGAGTAGACCCAATCAATGGGACTTCAGTTAGTCACGATTTACGTTAACCATGAATAATTGAAGTCCTATTGATTTCAATTGGTCTACTCCAAGTGTGGCTCAATCAGGATCCAAACGAAAGCATTTAGAGCTGGGCCCAGTCTGCACTAGGGGTTTGTCCTGACCCTGCAACATCTGGCTCACCTCATGTGGGATATGATTCATTCACCATCCCACCATTGTTGTCCTCATACTTTTTCTGACTCTGTATATCCCAGTACTTTTCAGACCATTTTTATGACTTATAAAATATATATTATTGTGGCTTCTGAGTGGTGCTGATTTTGCTGTGTAATAATTGTACAGTATTATAACTCATATTGGTGGGAGTGGCTTCAGAACTGTAGAACCACTTTTGCAACATTTTCTCCCACCTTCACCTTTGACCCCTTTGGTGGGTGGGGGAAGGGATTTGCAGGCAGAAAATTCATGGGAAGGGTGGTGGCCTCTTTTTGTGCTGGTGGACTTTGGCTGTCAACAGCTTATACCTCAATAAATGTGATAATCTTTATGTTAACACAAGATTAATTGTTGTTTTGCTGCAACAGATTACCACCACCAACAACATTTTTTATTGAATCAGTCTGCAGACCATTTTCAAAAACAATATAATACACAGAAGTACACAATAAAATCCTTACAATAGTTCCATTTTTGGAATATAAAATATATAAAATTTTAAGTTAATTTTTTTAAAAATTGCCTATACCAAAGTTTTCCTTTCTGCTTCTTTTTTCCTTATACAGGCAGTCCTAATAGCAAATAAGGCGACCCTCTGGGAGACAAAGCAATGAGAGCCATTTAAGAGAAAAAATAATTTACCCGTCCCTGACAAGTTACGGTACTCATATGCTCCAGAAAGGGAGCAAAATAGTGTGCCCTACAGCTGTCATAAAGGCGGCATTCAAGAAGGTAGTGCTCTAGATCTTCAATTTTTGATGCATCGCAGATGCATAATCTATCAGCCATAGGGATGCCATGAAATCTCCCTTGTAAGACCATGGTATCCATCGCAACAGATTACCATGGCTACCCCCCTCTGGACCCTTTTGGTTTAAGAACCTAATCTTCTAGTTCAGGGCTCTCCAACCTTGGGTCCCCAGATGTTGCTGGCCTATAGCTCCCAGCGTACCCAGCCAGCATGGCTAATGGCAAGGGATTCTGGGAGCTGTAGTCCAGCAACATCTGGGGACCCAAGGTTGGAGAGCCCTGTTCTAGTTGAACAAGCAGAAAGGTACCCATCATAACTTGGCAAGCCAATGTACTGGCTGCCTTCAACTTTTATCCTGTTTTGACTGTTACACTGAACTCAGTGTGAACAGGAGTGATTTTAGCCATAAAATGCATTGCAAATTGGTCACGTTTGAGGGCTCTAGCGCCCGATTCAGTGGATTTATGTGGAGAAGACCTTTCAGCACCCGGAATAGCTCCACTGGCTGGCGTTGTGTGGATGCAATGGTGCTACAGAAGTGAGATTTCTTCACAGTGATCACCACTATAAAGAATGACAGAAGAAGGGCTCTTACCTATGCTTGGTCATGTTCACAGTGGATTTCCTACCATCTGTACCCTAATTGACCCAATTGTTTCAGCACCCTCAACTTCTCGAGGTACAAAGGGGTTAGTAACAGTGATGGATTAATTAATTAATTAATTAATTAATTATATTTATGAATATAATTAATATATTCTGGCCAGACATCCGGCCACTGTGAGCGATGTACAGTCCAATAAAACACAAGGGGGGGGGAAACACACACACACACAGTATAAAACACAATTAGAAACAGTACAAAACTTAAAAATCCTAACCCACTCCATATTCCCACCGTATGATGAATTGGGACAGATTTAGGGGCTCCCTACAAGGCCTTGACCCCTAGAGGTCACTGGGTAAGTCACTCAGCCAGTCGAGAGTCCAAACTTTCCTAATATCCTCCAGAATAAACCACTGTTGCCACTCACTGATCTACAGAGAACAGTAGGACTCACCTTTTTATATAAACTGCAGGTATCGAAGCCAGTGAGATATGCCAACCTCAGAATCCACCCAGGCCAGAACATGGGTAGTCACACATTAAACGTACATTTATTTATGGAACATAACAACATCCTGACATCTGATTAATAATACGAATAAGAATAACGATTCTCATAAGCTAACCCAGCTTTCCCCAACCTGGTGCCCTCTAGATGTTTTGAACTACAACTTCCAGTATTCCTGACCATTGGCCATGCTGGCTGGGGCTGATAGGAGCTGAAGTTCATCTGGAGGTCATCAGAATGGCGAAGGCTGCTCCAGCTTTTTCTAACTCAACTAACTCTCTCTCGCTCTCTTCTAACCAGCCAATTAACCAACCAACCAACCAACCAACCGTCTCTTATCCTACGCACAAACTGACTTTCTCAACTGACACTAACGCCACCCATCAGATTACATTACATTGGTACAAGTGAAGACTTGCAAAAAATTTAAGGGTGAGAAGGAGAGCATTATCTCACCATCAGCCGGCATGCATGTGTTGAGGAGGCAGAAACAGAAGTGAAAGATGCAGTAAGTATGGAGCGCAATACAGCTCTACGAAGGGTGGAGCTATGGGATTGTATCCAACCCTGGCTCTCTGCCAGTGGAATGGAAACTGCTGGTGGAACAGTTTTCCCCTCCCACTGCATCTCCCCCCCCCATGTCAGCAAATCTTCTCCAGTGAGTTGGTGGCCCCCCAGATCAGATCTGAAGGTGCACAAGGAGCTGCAGGGGAGAAGGGAGCCAGGGGAAATCCTGTTGTGGGGGCAGCAATCTGCTTGCACAGTGCTGGATTTAACTCACAGGGAAAGGCCGTCGTTCAGTGGCAGAATACATGCTTTGCACGCAGAAGGCAAAGACCTTTGCCAGAGACTTTGGCAGCTGTTGCCAGTTGGAGCAGGCCGTGCTGGGCCTGAGGCAGAAGTCTTTCCCATCAGCTGTTATCTGATCCTTTTAACTGGAGATGCTGTGGATTGAACCTGGGACCTTCTACATGCAAAGCAGGTGCTCTACCACTGAGCTGTGAAGAAGGTCCCAGGTTCAATCTCCAACATAGAGCTGGAAAAAAAACTCCTGTCTGAAACCCTGGAGAGCTGCTGCCAGTCAGAGTTGATAATACTGGGCTAGATGGACCAATGGCCAGACTCAGTATACGGCAGCTTCCTGTGTTCCTAGCTATGGTCCATTGCTTGGGTGGGAAGCTTGAGGAAGATAGCAAATAACCTCTACAAAGGCACTGAGATGTACGTAGGTCTGTCTGGAAGCCACATAAGTCTTGCTCCCAGATGTGTAAAGATGGACTGCGGTTATTGAATGATGAAGGACATGTACTCTGACTATGCTCAGAGGCATCCTCTTTATTATTATTCCTTCAGATATGACAGCTGAGTGCTGTCATATAGTGCACCGGAAAGCCAAGCTTGGTAGGCGCTACGCCATAGTGGCTCCATTGTACTATCATTATACTAATTATCATACCATCTCCATTGTACGGTGTGTACTTATGGAACAGACACAGAATAAAGTCAGCCATTACCTCATCCTAGTTCTAGCCATGGGAAAGTACCCAAAGTCGCAATAAAAGAAGAAGAAGAAGAAGAAGAAGAAGAAGAAGAAGAAGAAGAAGAAGAAGAAGAAGAAGAAGAAGAAGATTGGATTCTGATTGTATTAGAATGCAGAATCAGGAATTAAATAGCAAATAATAAAAGGTTTTGCGAGGGCAAGAATAATTCACCCTCTTATTTATGGGAACTGACATGCCTCCGCTGGGGCAGCCGAACACAGAACAACTTCAACAAACAGATGGTGATTGCAGAGGGCTCTTTGCAATTCAATGCAGCTCATTTCATGCATCTCTCTAGCTGAATCTCTTGAGCGCTAGGAAGACGGGTGGCTGCTTTTGCCTCTTTAATTTAAATAAACCCTGCATGAATTAATTTCCATTCTGAACTGCAAATCCAATTTCAGCTTAACAGCGTTAGCAAGGATACTTAACAATCAGCTCCTACAATGAAGTTAAATTGGGCAATTATGATGGCATTAGAAAGAGGCTCGGGTTTTCTTCTTTTTTTCTGACAAGGGAAGGGCACAACAAACAAAATCCATGACATGCTCTTTCTAGCTTACTCACACAACCTCAATCCTGAAAGAAGACTGAGAAGGTGTGGAAACATGTTGACCGTCTCTTGGGTACGGATCTGGGAACATAAACTGCAATCTTGCTATTAACATTCAGGGGACAGTAGCTATGCTTGCAGCAGCAGAAGGAACCATGGTACTCATTGCCAGAGGTTCCCACAAGCCCCACTGAAATGAACATAGATGGTGTGGTGGCGTCAGCAGCAGCAGTGTCTGATGGACCGTGCCCAAATTTAGCAAAGTGATACTGAAAGAAGGCCCGGGGGGGGGGGGAAGTGGTGCCATGTATTATGTAGGAACATGATCGCACATCATGCCGAAGTCTAAATATGGAAGCTCAGCAGACTGAGTTTGGAAGGCAAGGACGAATTCTAACTCACTCCCAATTGGCCACCCTTCTAAGAAATGGTTCGACCATGATTGTAAAGCTGCCAAAAAAAAAAAAAGTATTAATGGACTCTTATAAACATTATAAAATGAACCCCTCAATTAGCACAAGCCAAACTATGAGAACAAAAGGGAGTATAAAAACCCTTTTGAAAAAGAAGAAAAGAGATGCAGTAGTTCAACAATTGATTAAGGTATTTATTTATTATTATATTTATTATTTATTATAAAATAAATAAATAAATAAATAAGGTAGCCCAATCTAAAGATATGTCATCGTTTTGGAGAATTACTGCTGGACATCCTGATCCAGGCCCTTTGAGGTTGGCCTGTTGTATATCTATGAAGGCCGGGGAGACCCATTTTCGTTTGCTTTATGCAGAACCTTGCACCGACTCTCTCCCATTAGACCTATCTGGTGAACAGCTACAGCACTGGCCTCCAGTTTCGGTTACAGAAACAAAGCAATTAATAGATCAGATAAAAAGCGGCAAGGCTCCCAGTAATTATTCCATTCTGGTAGAGCTAATCAAAGCTATCTCAGAATGGTGGTAAGGTCTTCTATGCTGGCATCACTGTTTACATATATAGATAAGACAGCACATATTCCTAATGATTGGGGAGTAGCAATTATTATCCCAATCTACAAAAAAGGCGATAGAAATGATTTAGCTAATTATAGACCCACAAGCCTTCAAAACATTATTGGCAAACTATATGCGAGACACTGGTGCTGGAAGCTATGTGAATGGATTGAAGAAGAGAGCATTCTTGAGGATGAACAAGCAGGTTTTAGGGCAGGAAGATCTACCTTAGATCACTGCCTGATTCTGCAACACTTAGCAGAAAAATATGCCTGCTGTACCAGCTCCAGGCTATATGCAGCCTTTGTAGACCATTTCTATGGGAGAAACTTAAAAACTCCACAGTTGACAAATGCTTACTTTTGCTGATGTTCAAACTGTATAACACAAGACTACGAGTGAGATGTAACCGTGATGGCCAGCTCTCTACCTCAATTGCAGTAAACAAGCGAGTCAAGTAGGGATGTATCCGAGATTCTTGAGGGGGCTGAAATCGGCCGAAATCGGCTCGCTCGGCCTGCTTTCAGCCCCCTCAAGACTCACGCGCCTTACCTGGCCGCCGCTTGTCCCATTGCTCCACGCCGTGCCAGCGAATTGCAGCCGTTTTAAACTAGGTTGCCCTGGTTTTTACGCCAAAAATGCAGTGCGGAGTCCCGTCGCATCACTTCCTGGCAAGCAGAAATGACGCGACGGGACCCCATGCTGCCGGCGAGGTGGATCAAGCGGCACGGGGATTCGGGCCTTCTGGGGGGGGGGTGCTCGCCGAGAAAAGGCGAGCACCCCCCCAAAGGTAGGATTAACATCCCTAGAGTCAAGCAAGTCTGTATACTGGCCCCTCATCTGTGTAACATATATATACGGTATATAAACTCCTTAATTAAGTGGCTTCAAAGACTAGATATACATGCTCCAAAAATGGCAAATAAAAGACTACCTATACTGCTTTATGCAGACGATGCCGTTATCCTATCCTTGACCCAAATAGGTCTTAGAAGGGCCTTAAAGGCTCTAGCCCAACATTGCAAGGAGGAATGATTACAAATCAATTATTCTAAAAGTAAGATCATGATTTTTACCAATAGTATTAAGACCCACAGGTGGCACATAGATAACAATGATGTAGAACAAGCCACCTGTTTTAAATATCTAGGTGTTGTTTTCCAAGCTTCTAGAAGGAAAACTGTCCAAATTAACTATGCTTCCACACTTGCCAAGAAAAGCACAGCGGCAATCCTGAGGTTTTACCGGACGCAGGCAGGGGATTTTATTCCAGCTGCAATTAAGCTATTTATGGCAAAACTGAGAGCGCAACTGCTATATGGAGCACAATTAGGTCCCTTTTCAAATTTTGATACTTACGAAAAAAGGCAATCAGGTTTTCTAAGGTCACTATTTTTGACACCCAGATGCATCCCAAATGTGGCTCTGCGAATGGAGAGTAGATTACTCAGTATCGGAGCTAATGTGTGGCAAACCACCCTACTTACTTGGTATAGACTTAATTTGGCTCCAACTGGGTTGCTTTCTTTAAATGGTGGAATACCATAGTTAGCAAATTGCTATTGTATGGTCTCCCACCTGAATATCTGCTAAATTTAGGACTGGAGAAAGCTAAAGATACTATTAAGCAGCGGATCGGGGATATAGAACTTCAGAATGATCAAAGCCAAATCTTATATATTTACCGTTCCCCTCGAGATATACAGAGTATAGGACCAGCGGCTTACTTAAGTTCTCTCACTTATTATAAATAAAGATGGGCATTTACTAGGGCTCACTTTAATGCTCTCCCCTCAAAGATTCTAGAAGGTAGATATCGAAATATACCAGTCTCTCAGAGGCTGTGTCCATGTGATTCAGGTGAGACTGAGACAATTACACATGTCCTTTTATATTGCTTGTTCTACTTAGATGCTCGGTCAAGCCTGATTCATCCCTTGTTACACGATCTTCAAGTTAATTCAAGTTAATTTTACACTAAGTATCTTCTAGCGCAGTGTTCTCCAACCTTGGGTCCCCAGATGCTTTTGGCCTACAACTCCCAGCATGCCCCAGCCAGCTAGTCCAGAGTTTCTCCTTCTTCCTCAGACAGAAGGTCCTTCACTCCCTAAGTGGAGACTCCTGTGAATTGTTCTACACTAACACCTTCACGCTTGTTTTCTCACAACTTAGTACTAGATTTCCTGTCTGAACTCTTCTCTTCAGTACCGCCTTTCCCTACCTACTCTACTAACCTTCCACTCCCTCTCTCATTCCAACCCACTCTCTCCCCAACTGACAACCGACTCCCTTAACTGCCAACTCCCTGGGGTTCTATGCTCTCGGCTTCAGCCAATCAGAGCCTCTGGAATGTTCAGGTTGGCCCCTCCCTGGCCTGTCACTCTGCCACAAGTAGCATACGACAAATGCATGCCAGAGGTAGAAACTGAGCGTAGCAGGTTCCTAGGGACTATGTCCAGCTCTATCTGCGTACTGATAGAGGTTGTTGTGAGCTGCCTTGGGTCCCAGTGTTGGGAAAAAGGCAGGATACAAATAAATATACTACTAATAATAATTAGCTGTGATATTTTATATAATTTTAATACTGTTTCTGATTTAATTATATTTTTAACCTTTGTATTTTTCTATTTATATGTTTTAACTGTACAAATTTTAATGTTGTGAAGCTGCCTTGAGTCCCAGTATTGGGGAAAAGGCAGGTAATAAATAAAATAATAATAATAATAATAATAATAATAATAATAATAATAATAATAATAATAATAATAATAATAATGGTGCAATTAATTCATTTATTTTAGGCTTTGAACTTAATGCCCGTCTTTAGATGGTATTCTGTAATACTTTACTTAGTTCAAAATAGGGCAAGCCAGCTCGGCTGTGTTTGTGTCCCCCCCTGCTCATTCTGCTGAAAGGGGCCCTGAACATCTGCCCTGAAGTCCTGCCCTGAGGGCACCACTGTATCTGCGGGATCACTCCGACTCTCATTGAGCCTTCTAAAGAGAAAATCATCCTTGCATTGCCAGCCAAAAATCCATGTCAGAAAATCATCTTCGCATTGCCAGCCTGCCAAAAATCCATGCCTGGCAGGATGAAACCACCTCCAGATTCCCTCCTCAAACGAACAGAGTATGATACCTTTTTATAATTATCACCATCTCAGCTTCAGATCTAATGAGATGCTTTGCCCCCATAATGGTTCCAGAGAAATGAATCCCAAGCACCCTTTCTCTCGGAGTTAGAAAGCGTTTTCTGCTCTCGAAGAGCTAATTCAATTATGCAGAAATAGCTGCACGTGGCATAGCCCTTTCTGGACTGGATGGTAAGCAAAGCTGTTTGCTCTAGTCTGGGTTGATTGTAGCAGGCTTACTTTAAACTCCCACGTCACATTAAGATGTTCATGTTTTGGTCAAGCTGTTAAGAATGTTATAACTCCTTGGGTGTACTGGATCGAGAGCAGGGGTGCAGAACGTCTTTCAGCCTGAGCGTCAAAGTCATTTTGAAGAAGCTCTCGGGGGCCACATTCCAGTGGTGGGCAGGGCCAAAGGCTAAAGAGGCGGGGCCAAGAATACAAAAAAACAAACAAAACCCTAGCACATTGTAGCTTAAGAGAACAAGGTGAGTGTCCCAGGGACCATAGGATGGCTCGGAAGGGGGAGTCAGAGATCAGCCCCCTGCCCTCACCCTCTCACAGCTGGCATGGAAAGAACTGAGCCAGCTGGCTCTCTGTGGTCGGAAAATTGACCTTGGAGAGGGGGGAAAGGAGGTGTTCCAGTGGGTGGGGAGGAAAGGAGACTGGAGAGGACAGGAAATGATTTATCCCGAGCCTCCTCCAGCCTCCTTCCCTCCCCCTCTGAAGTGCCCTTGGTAGACAGGCTGGACAGGCTCATCTAGCGAAAAACTCAAGTAAGCATGAGCAGCATGTTGTCTACTCACAAATAAGCAGGACAAGCCTCTGTATGTCTACTCAGAAGCAAGTAGGAAAGAATGGCTCAGCAGCACTTTCAAATACGTAGCATCCCAAAGCCAAGTCTTTGCTTGTCTACTCACAAGTAAGCATGTCTGTAAGATCTACTCACAAGTAAGCAGAGCAAGCCTCTGCATGTCTACTCACAAGTAAGCAGGACAAGGCTCAGAAGGAAGCAGAACTGAATGAATTCACTCAGCAGTTTCCAATTCTGACTACAACCCCTCTGCCCTGCAGGGAAAAGCTCTTATCTCTGATGAGCAACTGATCAGATATTAGTGTTTTCCCCTGCTAAGCACTGAGAAAGTGAGCTTTTTTCAGTACTAAGCCCGGGAAAGCTCTTATCTCTGAGCAGCTGCTGATCAGAGAGTAGAGCTTTCCCCTCTATGGCAGAGAGGATGGGGTCAGGGGAAGAAACTGCTGGGCCAGATGGGGAACCCCCACTGGGTCACCGTTCTCCATCCCTAAGCCAGATGCGGTAGCTGGGCCTTTAACATAGCTTGATGGGTAGCCCTTAGCTGCACATTTATTTATCTCCATGCTGTCAAACTCTTCACCTGTCGATTTATACGGATCCAAGGCATTGTTTGAAGGCACATGATGCGGCAACCTCGCTCAAGCGGAGCAGCTCTGGTTCTGGTCAGTGCCTGAAGAGGAGACTCTCTCAGAATGCCACTACACAGCTGTGTGCTCCTTGGAGAAAAGGTGAGCTATAAATGTAAATAATGAATGAAGGTGCAAGAGCTGGTCCCTTGTTCTTTTCCTCCCCCATCCCAGAATCTCATTTTCCCCTCCTCCCCTTGAAATTAGGATTCAGGATTCTGTCGTGCCATTTTGGGGGCCAGGTGGAATGCTGGAAATCCCCGGGAATGAGCAATCGTAACTGGCCACGGCCCGAGTGCCCCGGAGTGGTGCCCTCGTCTAATATAAAAACCTGGAAGGAGGCAATTTGCTGGAATGCAAGTGGTTTGGGATTTGTGGGATTATTTTAAACTGATGAGCACCCCGGGCATTCTGGAAAGGCTTTGTTACATGAGGTGCATGCATTTCAGAGATTTGTACATGCGCGAAAATGTGTCCTGCCCCGTTGCCTTCTAGCTTTGGGAATGCGAGGCAGGTAATTAAGAAGTCATAAGGCACAGGTGTGCCAGGTGAAGTTTGGTAGCTTTGCTTTTGATCTAAATTGAGATGCTCTGGGGATTTAACTTCTTAAACACAACAGGCATAAATAAATAATAAGATTTTTTTCCCCTCCCTCCTCAAGGTTGGAACATGCAGGCAGAGTTACAAAATTTTCGTCTCGGTGTGCAGCGTAAGAAGATAGTTTAGGGCTTGGTCTGTCGATAAAATTGTTCCCAGGGTTTTGATTAGACTGGGGCAAATTCTGCTTACATCTGGATTTGGAATATAAACTGGGGGGGTGGGGGCGGGTTGGGCCTTGCTTTGATCTGGACAGAAGGACTGGCCAAGACCATTTTTTCGAAAATAAAAATCCAGCTATCTGGGTGTGCTGCGGTTCAATGGTAGAGCACTTGTTTTGCATGCAGAAGGTCCCAGCCAGGTTCAATCCCCAGCATCTCCAGGTAGGGCTGGAAATATTCTTGCCTGAAACCCTGGAGAGCTGCTGCCAGTCAGTGTTGACAATACTGGGATAGATGATGGACCCATGCTCTGACTCGGATGAAACAGCTTCCTAAGTTTCACGCATTCAGACACATACATTCTGTCTGGACCTCACTTGTAAACATTTTGATATAAAAGTAAGAGGTGCTTTACATGACCAAAATGATGAGCTTCAATATGTGGCAATCACAGTGTGCATGAAGAGATCTAAATTCAGAGAACAGTGGGTTGTGAAAGAAATATACTACAGTCATGCCTTGGATTGAGAGCATAATTCGTTCCGGAAACGTGCTTGTAATCCAAAACACTCTTATATCAAAACGAAATCCCCCCCCCCAAATTTGTACAGAGACTTTTAATTTAAGCCATACTACAGTACTTGTATTGCAAGATGTTGCTTGTATATCAAGTAAAACCAATAAATAAATAAATAAATAAATATTTAAAAATTTGCTTGTCTTGCAAAACGCTCTCAAACCAAGTTACTTGCAATCCAAAGTATTACTGTAACCCCATTACACACAAGAGAGCAATCTGGATTTAATTCCTTTGTTTTTCCTGCCTTTGTTTCCTGTTCTACTCTTGCATATACCTTTGCTCCTCCAAATCTATCACCTTCAGTGGCCCAGTGGTTCCCCACTCTCTGAATCCTATGCATGTTTAGACAGAAAAAAGGCCTACAGATCTCAGCATGCCCCAGCCAGCATGGGAGTTGTAGACCTTTTTTTCTGTCTAAATATGCATAGGATTGCACCCTAAATCAGTCGGTCTACTCTCCCTTGCTGCTCCATAGCTCTGGATTTCCCCCACAGAACATCTACTCCATGCTACCTTTCTTTCCCTTCAAATCTCTCCTCACCGGCCCATCAGCCCATTACAACTCCCATCAGCCCTAGCCAGCATAGCCAATAGTGAAGAATGATGGGAGTTGCAGTCCATTAACATCTGGTGGGTCACATGTTCCTCCTCCCTGGCATAGAGGAAGTCAGATTACAGGGATGATGATGTGACATTTCTATGTCACCCAATAGCCAAAGCTCTCTGGGTGGTTCACAAAAAATAAATAATGAAGCAGGGGTTGGATACTTCTTTCCTTGTGTGTGTGTGTGTGTGTGTGTAAGGGGTTCCTCCTCCACCCTAGGGGTTTAAATGGCAATGATTCTTTGCAAGGCTGTTTACATTTTGAATTCAGAGCTCAAGGTTGCATTTCCATGGGTTAAAGATGTTTTGCTAAAGCTCAGTGTGTTTTGCAGCTCGAACCTGTGCAGTCAGAAGTAAGCACCATGAATTCAATAGCACTTGCTCCCAGGTAACTATACAGAGGATGGTAGTCATGCCCCATAGAATTAATTGTGAGATTTTATAAATGGTTTGTTCCACTATTATGAATATCTGTCTTTTGTGATGGAGTTTTAAATCTGGATGTTAGCTCCATTCAGTATTGTTAATAGAAAAGTAACATCTACCCATATCTGCTGGGGTCATGACTATGGATTATTCTTGGGGGTATAGCTATGGGGGATGTCATGATGAGCTCATGAACTTTAAAATTTACCACTGATTATAACAACAACAGTAAACACAGTATCTTCTGCGTATCTTCCACGTTTGGCCTTCTAAATGGATCTACATCACATCGAATTCCATTGAAAACATCAGAAGAGCCCTTCAGGATCAGACCAAAGATCCAGCTAGTTCAGCATCCTGCCTCCCACGGTGGCCAACCAAATGCTTTTGGGTAGGGATGGGGAGAAATGCGTTGGGTAATTCTGCACTTTTGATACGTGGACCAAAACCCAGTTATCCTTTGAAATGGACACTTCTACAAATTTTGGCAAGGGAGTTCTCCAATCAAAAAAACGTGTACACAAATGTATATACTAGGAGAAAGTGCACCCAAACGTGCATATATTAGTGAAAATAATGTTAGGAAAACTGCTTGCGGAAATAAGGTATGTTAGTCAAAACTGCATACAAAAATAATTTGTATTAGGGGAAATGCAAAGAAAGAGGCACACATATTTTCATGCAAACTTTTCTTTAAAAAATAATCTCAATGTCTGGGATAAAATGAAATTAAGATTAGAAAACTCTCAAAGTTCAGGACAAACTGAATTTAAGATTGGAAAAATAAGAAATGGAGAGAAACCAAAAACATACAGATTTGTCCATTCCTGCTTTTGAGAAGTCTATTTATTTATTTATTTATTTCTTATATTTATTAATCGCCCATCTGGCTGGTCACCCGGCCACCCTACAAGAAAGTCTACAAGAAAGGCTGGAAGGAAACAGCTCTCTCCCATTGTTGCTCCCCAGCAGTTGGCATTAGGTGGTAGCCTGCCTCTGAACATGGAAGCTCCATGCAGTAGTCATGACTAGTAGCCCTCAATAGACGGATCCACCATGAATTTGTCTCAGCCCCTTTTAATAAGATAGGATCAAGGTCGCCAGTGCCTCTATGTAAATATAGCTTTTAAATAGATATAACTGTGGGAATGAGTTCTTTTGGCTGTAGTGATGATTACCATACCATTGCATATCAGCCTCTTCCAGAATCAATTCAATGCTTATCTGAAAGGGAGAAATTGTTATATTACACTCCATGCCCAAACACTTGCACCGACAGACTATGCCAGAGTGAAAAGTGAGTTCCGCAAAGTCATGTCACATTGCCTGCATCTTTTTCTGTCCGAGGCCTGGTTTGCACTTGCATATACCAGATTTTCTCTGCGCTTTGGCCCTCGAGGGCTGGCAGCTGAATATGTGAATTAGCTCCATTGAAAAGCATTGCATTTGATGTGGTGAGAGAAGATATAACACCGCAGCCAGAACTTCCCTATCTGTGATGGCCTATTCACACCTGATGCAAGTATTGACTTGCTGATGCAGGCATCAAGTGATGAAGATGCCTTTTTGCTACCGGACCAGGTTTATGGTTTTGTTGTTGGTATAGAGAGGCCTAAACAACTTGGGACTGGGATATTTGAGAGAGCACCTTTTCCCTTACCAACCTGCCCGGTCACTGAAGTCATCAGATGAGGCACTCCTGGTGGTTCCACATGGACTTGCGGTCAGGTTGAAGTCCACTCGGAGTAGAGACTTCGGTGTGGTGGCCCCCTTTCTGTGGAACCCCCTGCCTGTTGATGTCAGGCAGGCACTGATGTTGTTTTGTTTTCCACGCCTGCTGAAGACATCTTTATGTCTTCCTGACTGATCAGCCATGGTATTATTGGCATAGTTTGATTTTTAAAAAAGATTTTAATTCTGTATTTTGATATCCCCCCCCCCTTTTTAAATTGTTCACTGCTTGAGAATCTTGTTAGATACAGAGCGGCATATAAATCTTGTAAACGGACAAACATACATGCTGGATCAAGTCTCAAGCCAAGCCCCGGTTTCATGTATTACCTTTCCCAGCACTAGTGTAACTTATGAGAGTACTCTTTCTGTCATCATGGAACCGGCAATAACTGTAAGGAATAGGGGTTGGGGTGCAGTGTTGCCATCTCCCCATCCAGAGAAGAGTCCAGAATCTTCAACAGCATCCCATCAAAGCAAAGTTCACCTGTTGCATCTTCTCCCATCATTACCAAATCATTGTAGCAGCAGACATTCCCCTTGGATTTCAAACTTCTGCATACCTATTAAAGGTGCAGATATCTCCACTTGCATTTCTAGTTGTAAGCAACAATATTCCTCTTGCTGAACCATCAGTTATTACTGGACTCAAATATTTGCCAATTCCTCCTTCCAGGTTTGATGAGAAAGAAGCACAGTTGGTGTGTACCTTAGTTATATTCCAGTTTGTTTCTCAGTGGGTCATCATTGTTCAGTTTTTTTTATGCAGCACACTTTATGGCTTTTACATATTGTATCATGTTTATAATACATGTGGTCTTCCTATTTCTGTAGCCACTGGCTATTTGTTTCATGTTGCATGGGGTGGGAGGCTTAGTGGTGTACCCCTAACTTGTTAGATTTGTGCACACACAAATTTGTCTTCCTTTGCACCCTTTGCACCTTTGCAAGGTGGTTCACAGGTTAAAAAAAAAAAAGTGTTTGACATACATTTGAAAAATGCACATGAAAAATGCGTACTTTTGAAAAATGTGCACAAACACACTTTAATCAACTGGAGAAGAATGCATGCATTTCAAAGATGTGCCCAACTGATGCATACATTTGGAAAAATATACATAAAATATGCATGAATTTTCATGCACACACCCCCTGCCCACCCAACCCCCAAAGATCGCAATTTGAAACGGGCATGAGATAGAACGAGCTTCAAGGTGGAATTTGAAGAACTTCAATGAGCTTGAATTCTGCTTGTACGCATATTCCTATGTGTGATTGAAAGGGCATGTGTATAAGGCCAAGTTCACAAAAATAGAAAATAAGATAATAAAATTGTTCCTAGAGTGTACCACTTCAAAATGCAGGAAAGTGGGGTAGGGGAGTTTATTGCACCTCAATAAAAGTAAATCCTTCCCACATTTTTTTTTTTTTAAAGTGCATCATGGAGGAGCATACATCTCTTCCTCCCCAATATCAAGTTATCTATTTACACAGAGTGTATTTCAACTTTAGAGAAGCTTCAGTCATGTGAGTATTCTGTGTTTCCTACTTGCAGTCTAAAGTAGTACAGTTCAGAGACAGTTTTACTACCTGAACTGTTATGATCTAGGTCTAACTGATGGTTGGATAGGTAGGTTTTGTGCAAAGGAAGGAAAAATTCTCAAAAAAGATGTATATTCTGTTAGTGAAGATTATTGAATATCTGGGCTATGTTCACAATCATTTAAAATCATCATCATCATCATCATCATCATCATCATCATCATCATCATCCCAAGGGGAAATCTTGACAAATGTGGGTCAAAGGTAGGGATGGAAGAAATCACCTAACTGACCTGTCTATTGCTATCACCTTTTTGGTGGACAGAGAATATGTGCCTTTAACAGCTGCATAGCTGCAGGAATCATCATATTAAAATGATAATCTCCCCATCATTGCATTTTTGAAAAAGCTTCGCCTGTTAACTTAAGCCTGTTGTGCAGAATCAGAACCTTTGTCCGTAAGAAAGATGTCTCAAGGACATCATGTTAAGGACTCTGTACCTATTTGTGAAATACATGTTTTTACATCAGCGTCCATAGCCCAAGCCCTGGCCTCTTCTGGGGAACTGAGGCTCCACACATGACAACCAATGCAGTAGTTGCCTACCTGGAATGCTAGGCCGCTGGTGGAAGAACCTCCACATCTCCCATCATCAAGGGTGTTGATGATCAAGGTCAACAATGCCTTGGTGATGGAGGCATGTTTTCTGGTCCTCTCTTATAGGAAGCCGGGGGGGGGGGGAGAGGTGTGGCAGGGAGTGTAAGGATGTGTGCAGGTATTTAAAGGTGGCGAGACTCCTCTGTGGCACTCAGGATGTTGGCACACACACAACTGGAACTGGAATTTGGACAAGTGATACGACGTTGTGGTACATTTACCCCAAGAAACTGGTTCTTATCCCAGCCAATGATCTCTGTTTGCATTCAGAGGTCAACCTTGTCTTCATGCTTCAGCAAAAAATACATTTGAAGGAGGAAAGACATAAAACTGGCTTCTCAGTCAGGAGCCATTTCAAGCAACTGGTATGCATATTAACAAGCCTTGCTGACAAAACCGGCAGTGCTGTATAAAACGCTCCAGCCAATTTTCAGATGTTAATTGCTTTGCCACTTTACTCTCAAAATAGCAAAAAGCCTCACCCACATTATGGACTGAAGCTGAACCTTTAATGAGCATTTTTTTATATATATATCAAAAAGTGTGATTTTATGCCTGATTTAAACATACACTATACTAAGTAGAGTACACTATAATCTAAACAGTTGTTAGCATTTGAGGCAAGGCTTACCTAAGGGGAGCTCTTGATCAGGGATGTTGGAGGGTCCTTGGTCTCGAGTCACGAGTCGAGTCACGAGTCTTTGGACCCGAGTCTCGAGTCCGAGTCCTTGGTCCAAAATGGTGACTCACGAGTCCCGAGTCCCGAGTCACTCCCAAAGCTGACTCCATGAGTCCCTATTAAAATCAATGGGGTTTTTCCCCAACAAAATAAGGCTATTTCAGATGTGTGGCTTAAATAAATTCTAGGCACAAGTGTGCCTTTTTATTTCAAAACTCTGCAACTGATTTTGGCAAGAACAGACCAGGCAGACAAACCCAAAATAACCAGGCAGGCAGAGGAGGCAGGGAACCCCAAAACAGGCAGGCAGAGGCCTTTGCCTTGGACAATTCAACCGTTGAACTGGTCAAGAAGAGACCAGGCAGGCAGAGGAGGCAGGGGTACAGGCAGGCAGAGGCAGCCAAACCCAAAATGTCCGAAAGGTTGCATTTTAGGAAAATGATTTTCAAAAATAAACTTGCTGTACTTCCTAAAACCTATCCATGTTGCATTTGAGGAACACAATTTTGGAACACGAGTCTCGAGTCGAGTCCTTGGTCTCGAGTCCCGAGTCGAGTCTCGAGTCCCATTAAAAATATTGGGACTCGAGTGGGACTCGAGTCAGAGGGGGGACTCAGTCCGACTCACGAGTCGAGTCCTGGAGTCCGAGTCCCCATCCCTGCTCTTGATCTTCTAGAGCAGTGTTCTCCAACCTTGGGTCCCCAGATGTTTTTGGCCTACAACTCCCAGCACGCCCCAGCCAGTGTAGCTGGCTGGGGCATGCTGGGAGTTGTAGGCCAAAAACATCTGGGGACCCAAGGTTGGAGAACACTGTTCTAGAGCAAGGATGCAGAACCTCTTTCAGGTCAAGAGCTGAATTCCATTGCAGAGAAGCTCTTGGGGGGGGGGGCTCATTCCAGTAGTGAAAGTGTTTTAGCTGCTCAAATTGTTTTAAATTCTGTTTTAAATTTTGCATATTGGAATTTTATGCTATTTTTTTTTATTGTATTCTATTTTATTTATGGTTTGTGCTTTTTATGAATTGTGAACTGCCCCAGAGAGCTTTGGCTATTGGGGCAGTATAGAAATAAAATTAATAACCCCTTTTACATCCAGATAATAGCACAGAAACAGCAATATCCACAGCAGGGGTGCAGAACCTCAGGGGCAGGAGCCAAATCCGGTTCTCTGGTGCCCCATATGGCCCCACCCCTTTCCCCTGGCCCCACCCTATTTCCCCCGGCCACCAATCCTTTGGTGGTCACCTGGTTTTTATGCAGTTTCCCCCCATTCTAAAAGGTTGAACTGCCTCTCCTATAGTTACTGGCAGTAAGAGCTTTACGCTAAAATAGGCTGGTATTTTTGGTGTTTGGGGCCCCTCCTGTTTTGCCTTCAGTCACACCACACCACTGAAATGCAGCCCCCCAAATCTTCTCTGGGATGGAATTTGGCCCTTGAGTTGAAAGCGGTTCCGCAGCCCTGATCCGCAGGGACTGTGTATGCCTAATTAATATCATTGCATGTTAATTCTGGATACATTTCCTTGGTAAATATGTATGCCTTTGCAAAAAGCAGGCACCAGATTTTTTTTTCAATTCACACTCTGAAAAAGAAAGAAAAAAGAAAGGAAGAAAGAAAGAAAGAAGACCTTACTCAAACGGTATAGCCAAGCCTTTGCATGACAAATCATTGGCCATTCGCCGGCCTCTGTTTTGTTATTGATTTAAACTTTATGCCAGTGCTCGCAGGTGTGCGGGCTGCATGTTTTCGACATACAAGGAACCAGCGTTTGGCAGCGCAGCATACTATTGCATAATAAGCCACATTTTTTCTCGCAGCCTTGACTCTTTTCAAAAGTTACCATTCATGTCTTTGTAGGCGTGTGCATGTGGGTGAGAGACTAAAATACTCAGCTGTGTGTGACTGCGAAGTATGCTTCAATGTATTGGTTGGGAAGATCAAGGAATGGCAATATGCAGATAAGACGTCTGCAAATACCTACAGTTGCTGACAGAGGGGGGAAACCCCCCCCCCACTTTAAGTAAAGTACTTTTATCTCAAAGGAAAGTACAACAGATGCCAAGGTGTGCGCAAAGGTACACAGGGGTTGAGCAATGCCCTTTGCCCTGTGGATTTTCTCTTTAAAGGTGTGTTTGTATGTGCTTTTTAGTGCACTGGTAACTAGCACTAAATGTGCTCCAACAGTAACATTCACAGCGACTGCTTCATAAGAACCCAAGAGCAGCCTGATAAACCGAAGACCCATCTACACCTACCAGAGGTGGCAAGGGCAGGCATGTCGAGGACCTGCTGAGGGCCCACACTCCAGGGGGCCTCCCCTGGACTTGCTCCTCCTCTTCATTATTGCAACCTGCTTGTTCACCTGCCTCTCGCTCTGGCCCCGACAACAGTGGTGGTGAGAAGGAGGGGCAGGAGATGCCGCGGCCTACTTGCTCATTGGCTCCCCTGCCTGTCAAGCAACCAAGAGGTAGCAATGACGAGAAAGTGGGTGGGGACCAAGAGCAGCAAGAAGAAGGTAGATTCACTGAGGGAGGAAGCGGGGCACTGAGGGTGTCTTGCCCAAGGGCCCTCAAAAACCCGGAGCTGGCACTGGGAACCTTTTTCAGCCCAAGGACTGGCAGGCCACCTGGCCGTAGGGATGTGCAAATCAGCAACCTGGAGCTTGCTGAAGTTCTCCGAATTCCATCTTCAAGCTCATTCCGACTCATTCCATCTTCATCGCATGAGCATTTGCTCACAAAGGAAGACAGTCATTGCCCTGTGAACTTTAACATCAACGAACAGATAAATCATCCATGAGGACTCAAGTCCACATCATATTGCAAGCTTTGCTTTTTCTTTCCTCAAGAGAATCCATACGTGTTTCCAATCCATGCATATTTCCCCAAATGTATGCATCAATTGTGGGCATCTTTGAAATGTGCTCATTCTTCTCCCAATGATTTAAGCATATTTGCGTGCATTTTTCAAAAGTATGCCTTTGGTTCCCCACCCCTGATTTAAACCACCTTCACACAAATCGGGAACGCCAGTGTATCGCTGAATGTTAAAGTTGATAAAGGAGCAAGATCAATTGATGCCTTGCCTTAAAACATCTCATTTGGCTTCCTGATATATGCATATTCAGTGGCAACGTAGAAGAATAAAACATATAAAAACTTTGAACGCTGATCTTGTTTGGTTATGAATTGTGCATGTCAAAAGTATTTGATGAAATAAACGTATTGTTTATTTCAAATGTTTTCCAGAAACACTACGACATAAACGACACTAAGGACTATGGCTATTTTTCAAATGTACACATGCTGTCAAACGCATTTTTTTTTTTTTTTGGTCCACAGATCACATTGCAAGCTCGGAAATGTACGGACTTCGACCACAGATTGCGTCCAAGTGCGCGCTTGGTCTGGAAGGTGTGAACTGGGTAAAATCCTGATCAAAAATTAATATTATCATTTATTTATATAGCACCATACATGTACATAGCACTGTGCCAAAACCGAATTGAAACTAATTTCTCATGCATCCCTACTCCCGAGAAACCACCCAACGGCTGTGTGCCAGCAGTAGGCACAGTCAGACCCCCAAATATTTGTGGCTACCTCACTCAGACACCATTCATACCATTCATACACAGATCTATTCAGATTTGGTGGGTGGGGGGATTTTCCCTGTTGAGTGCTAAGAAAAGCTCTGCCTCTTATTGTCGAGCAGGGAAAAGTTCTTATCTCCAACTAGTTGCTAATTGGGGGTAAGAGCTTTTCCCTGCCCGGGAAGGTAGGGGAGAAGATGCTGTTGGACCATATCTGGCCCACAGACCAGACGTTCCCCATGTCTGATCTAGACCAACATCCTTTCCCACAGTAGCCAGCCAGAAACATCTGATGAGATGCAAGCACAGCATGGAGGCAACAGCCCTCCTGTGTTGTATCCAGCACCTGTTGTGCGGGCCAGCATGCTCCCCTTGAGCATGGTGGATGCCTCATTTACACATTTTGGCTTATGGCCATTGATCGACTGCTCCTCCTCCATTAATTCGTGTAACCCTCCTTTAAAGCCATCTAAGCTGGCGGCCATCATATGTGTGGGGTGAAGTGAGGAGCACACAAGCAAGCGTCACCCCCAACAACCCCCAATCTCTGCTTGTCCAGTCCCCGAACTTCCCATGTTGGGGAGAACAGTCTGAACACAGTCTCCCCCAAACCTGGCCCCTTCCAGATGTGTTGGACTACAATTTGCATTGGACTACAGATGTGTTGGAGCTGTAGTCGAACAGATCTGGAGGGCGACAGGTTGGGGAAGGCTGCCCTGTCATGTTCTCTGCTGGTCACCTTTTTCCTAAACGAAAACTTACTCCCTTCCTCAGGGAAAGTGCTCCCTAAACCTTGATCATTTTGGTTCCCTTTTTCGCACCTTCCCCAGACATACCCTTTACTTCATTTTGACGCTGTTCATTGTAAGCTACTTTTCTTTGCAAAGTTAATTAGACCTAGATTTCTCCCTAACAGCATGAAATAGTGTGAACTTTTATTATGACTGAGAGCATGTGGATCTCCTATCCCTGTATCATGCCACCACAGGTAAAGAGATGCCGCTGTAATCATGACTATGGGCCCGTATGGACAGAACAGAAGCTATAATGAATGGTTCACCAAATCTTCAACTGTGGAATTTTTAACGCAGTGTATTATAGTGACCTAAAACAGCAAGACTGAAATCCCAAGGTCCTCCTTGAGAGTTCTCCACTGAGCAGAGAGAGAGATGTCACAATGCCAGAGTGTGCTGAGGATGTAACAGAAAAGTTAGACTGCTGTGAGAGTTTGGCTATAACGCAAGGTGATATCAGGGGGAGTAAAGTAAGAATTCATATACTTACATTTTTGCCCGCCTCTAACATAAGCAAAACATCACGAACCATTACTAAACAGAACCTATGTTAAAATCCCTTAAAAATCCATCAGGGGCTCCAAAAGTTAGTTTGCTTTGGCAGGGCAAGTTAAATCTAAACTCACTTAAACAACAGCAATTGTCCTGGATTCCCCTTTTAGTGTTCTGGGAGGGACTGGTCGTTCTCTGAGAAGGCTGAGGATTTTGAAAATGTTCTTAGAAGCCTTGGGGCTATTTGGAGTGTATGATTGAGTAAGTGTGGAATAGACAAGTTTAATGTATGACTCTCTAACACAGAAACTCCAGTATAGTCAGATCAATGGCTTAAAAATGAACTGCACCGTGCATCAATCTGATTAAGGGTGAACAGGGTATTGTCGAATGCAGTCCTGAGTTTTTGCAGCATTCAGTTTTCTAGTTGAAATGTGGCCCTTTGAAACAGCTGATTCCTTCTTGTAGGACTACTTGTCATCTCAAAATATTATTATTATTATTATTATTATTATTATTATTATTATTATTATTATTGAGAGCCAGTGTGGCGTAGTGGTGAGAGTGTTGGCCTGGGACTTGGGAGACCCGGGTTCTAGTCCCCGCTCAGCCATGAAACCCACTGGGTGACTTTGGGCCAGTCACGGACTCTCAGCCTAACCTACCTCACAGGGTTGTTGTGAGGATCAAATGGAGAGGAGGAGGAGGAGGATTATGTAAGCCGCCTTGGGTTCCTTGAAGGAAAAAAGGCAGGGTATAAATATAACAAACAAACAAATAAATAAATAATAATAATAATAATAATAATAATAGCAGCAGCAACAACAACAATAACGATGATGATATCTGTTTTGAAAATATCTGGCATTTAATTTTGGAGCCACTGGTGCCTCAGAGCTGCCCGCTACTGCTACCTTTTGACCAGTGGGGCTGGTGACTCCTGCGTCAGAGTGGGGCTCCTTATCCATCACATCTTTTTATCTGAGCTTTATAGGAGCTCTCCATGGTGCTCCATGGTGGCGAGCCTATCTTGGGGGATGGAGTTCAGCACCATGGATATCTCCTATAAAGCTGAAACAAAAAGATGTGATGGATAAGGAGCCCCACTGACACAGGAGTCACCCCCAGCCTCCCTTGCTTCTGACTCCATGTTAACAACGTCTTCTGTAAATAAGATCAAGTGGTGGTTAACTGCAGCCTGTGAAATATGCACGCAAAACGAGATTGTGTGGCATGATGAGGTGCTTCTGTCCTGTACTGCACGGTCTCTCCTGCGTGTTTCCTTAGAAGTGATTGTCACTGAGTTAATGGGGTTTAGTCCAAGGTAAGCGTGCACGGATTTGCAGTCCAAGTGTCAGTATAAAACAGTGTTCTCCAACCTTGGGTCCCCAGATGTTTTTGGCCTACAACTCCCAGCATGCCCCAGCCAGCTACGCTGGCTGAGGCATGCTGGGAGTTGTAGGCCAAAAACATCTGGGGACCCAAGGTTGGAGAACACTGGTATAAAAAGTCACATGGGACAATATGGCAAACGGCTACTGACACTGGTGTCCTGTTACAGCCGGGCACAATTAGGTGATGATGTCACTGGGGCTTCAGTGAACGAAGGAACGTTTCCACAGGGGACGTGGAATGTTGTCCATCGACAGCATTCGAAACCGTGCAGAGTTCAGGGTCTGTTCTATTCCTGGCCAGTGGCATAGTTTTGTATTTGGCCCTACTGATGTGTGAATGATCCTCGCATCTGCCATACTTGCAGGAAAAAACCATATCCAAATCAGACGGAACTACACTCTTTTCGTGGTTCAGTGCGGGAACTGGTAATGCCTGAAGTGAACATATGGAATAATGCGGCATCTTCCTACCTGGACAACCTCCGGCTGTGCTGGACTACAACTTCCATCATCCCCCATTGACCCTGATCTTCAGCTGAAAAGGCTCCCAAAGTGGCTTACATGAGGCCAATAGCAGCAAGGCAGTCACTGCCCACAGGCTTGAGCCACAGACAGAAGGGAAAAAAGGGACACTGAGGGAAGAGCAGCGAGGGGAAGCAAACTCAAGCACTAATTCTTAATGTTACAACAGTTCTTAGAATAACCAGTTTGAACAGGAACAGTTGAAGGAGAGGAGGAGCCTGATGGAGCCGGCCTCTCAGCAGAGCTGACGGAGCAGCCCTGCAGTCCTGCCTCTCCCTCTGCTGCAGCCTGACGGAACGATCCCTTTTGGGATTGCTTGCTTGCTCCACTCTGGCAAGAGTCACACATGTCTCTAATTTTCATTACCCTCACTAGTAAAAAGCAAGCGCCGAATGTGCTTTACTGTGTTAGGCTGCAGGCACAGGGCCAACGGAAAGGTACAAGGGTGCCACACCACGGAGCCTGGCCAGCTGCTCTCACTAAGCCTCCACTGAGCAAGCTGATATTAGGCTTCTCACCGGCCTCTTTGAAAACATCGACTTATTCCTCCACACTGAAAAGAAAACTTCACCTAATTCTTGTTATTTTAAGAACTGATCATATATTTTGTGACCTGGGATGCTCATTGTGCACCCGTGTACAGGTTGCACCTTGGCAGCTCTCCCTGTTGCCTCCCATCATTTCTGTTCTATTTATATGCTGCCTCATAATAATTATTTTTTTGAGGGAACTTATGCAGCTTATAAAAGCAGAAAGCCTAAAAACTATAATTAGCAACAACAATAGCAGCAATAGGGGATCCCCCCTTTTTTATTTTAAAAAAAGCACTATCACCTCCCCCACCTCACCCCCCAATCACATCAGCAAAGAAAACAATCCAGCTAAAATTCTAATCTTCTGAAACTCTGAAAGTAGCAACCAATAAAACAAGACTATTCTGGTTAAAATGCCCGGCTCAGCTTGTCTGAGCGTGGAAAGCTAAGCAGGGTCAGGCCTGGTTGTGACTTGGATGGGAGACCCCTCCTCTAGTTTCCTGCATTGAGCAGGGGGTTGGACTCGATGGCCTTGTAGGCCCCTTCCAACTCTATGATCTATGAAATCTATTCCCGCCCCCCCCATGTCTAAAACTCATAATTGTGCGCAAGGCTGGCCCAAGGCATTGAGCTGCCTGAATCAAAGTACAAGATGGTCCCCGCACTCTCCTCCATTCCATGCACTAGGCTTGGAGTTGACTTTTCTGCCCCACCTGAGGGGAGCAGGCTAGCTTGGAGGGCACAGTGCAGGCTGTGAAACACACACAGCTCTGTCCTAGAACGCCCGGCCTCTGCCGCTCCCCACTCCCACCGCCGCTCCGCTGCCCGAGGCAGCTGCCTCACTGTGCCTCATGGTAAGGCCAGCCCTACAGCAGAAACGTGGAGCTACGTAGATGGAGGGGGCGTGACAGAAAAGCCCCATCGCCGGTCTTTGCCCCCCTAACCTCCACAGGTGGGGGGGAACTGAGGAGGCAGGCATGCCCAGATGATGTCAGGGTACGAGCTAGTTCCTACAGGAAGCCCTTGAGAGGCCCTGGTCCCAAGCCATATAGGGCAGCACTTCGAATCATGCCTAGTAGAAACACATGGGAAGCTGTTTAACGACGTGGGATGTCAATGCACCTGCATGCTGTGGTGGGATAGTAGTGATGCAGCTCAGCAGTCTACAGTTCAGTACAGGTATTATGACCATTTAAAGCAACACGCATGTACAGAGAGCCAGTGTGGCATAGCGGTAAGAGTGTTGGACTGGGACTCGGGTTATCTGGGTTCTAGTCCCCACTCGGCCACTCCCCACTGGGTGACTTTGGGCCAGTCACGGACTCTCAGCCTAACCTACCTCACAGGGGTGTTGTGAGGATAAAATGGAGAGGAGGAGGATTATGTAAGCCACCTTGGGCTCCTTGCAGGAAAAAAGGTGGGGTATAAATATAATAAATAAATGCGGTGCTGCTTGTGACCAGCGAACAATACTTCACCCTCTTATAAAAGCTCTTTCCTGTATACACAACAAGCAATCCTCGGGACCTGCTACTGTGTTTATTCTGACAAAGGCGCCCTTTCTCCCAGATGGCACGCCAAGAAAAACACTTATTCTTGATACGAATTATGCTACCCGGCTACCCTCTGGTGTATATTTCTTCCAGGATTGCTATCCGTCCACTATATGAGAGAGAGATGGAACTAAATGTGATGAAATCTCACACGCTCCGGCCTGATAAGAGCTGGAATTTGAGGCACTGACTACGCATATGGCTTACAGGGAAGGAAATGGGGAAGGGCGGGCGGCCGGGCGGGCGAGAGGCAGGAGGAATGTTTTAGCGTTTCCTTCGATTGACCTTCTCTGTCTAGCTGAAGGAGCGTAATTGTTAGACTCCCGAGGGAGCTGTAGAAAGGCCTCCAGCCCAGAAGACAGGCTGCCATATAGGCCCACTGGAAGTAGTGGGGAAACAGAATGAAGGCACTTAACTGTGGGCAAACAGATGCCAGAAAAGCGAGATGCACAGATCTGCGCTGAACGGGAGAGGTGTCTGTAAGATACCAAGCGATTCTTCTTTCTTTCTTTTTTTTAGATACCAAGCAATTCTTGATCACTTTGGCAACAGCTTTGAAATAAAGCAGCTGCGGTTCCGAGCAATGCTGGGTGGGGAGATGGCACTTACTTGTTGTTGTTGTTGTTGTTGTTAGCTTTGCATCATGTGAATTGTGCAATATATTGAGTGCAGGCCAGGAAAAAAAGTTAGGCATGCCCCCGAATCCCATTTAAACACACGGGACATAGGCCAAAGGAGATGTTACACTTAAATGTGGGGCTCCCTCCCTTCGCAGATGGCAACCTCTGTGTCATCTAGTAGAATTTAGTCAAGAGTGGCTCAGGACTTCATTGCCTCCATGGCGACCATGGGTCTGTGCCCCCCGCCCCAGGCAACATGAGCTGTCAGGGGCCTCAGAGGCAAGGACAGAAGAAGTAATTAATTAAGTAGAATCAGGAGGAAACCCCTCCCCCCATAAAAGACAGAAAAGTAACACTAAGAATGATTTACACCTGAGTTGATTATGCTGCTGTTCAATACTTTCAACAAAAGCATAGGAACAACTCTGAATTTCCATGATGTGAGGAAAGATGAAAGAAATGCAGGGGGAATGATTGGTATGCAATGATGGGCTGGTAACCGAGGGTGATGCCAGATGAGGCTTTTAATATGCAATTGCCCTGCCTTATTCACAGCATCGGGTGGGGAGTCCAGACATCTTTGTCTCCAGTTCGTAACCCTCCCGTATTTTCCCACCACCGCTTACGTTTATTTCCTTACAACAACGAAAAAAGGGGAGAGAACTAGGTTCTCAGGATGCAAATTTTATTAAATAGAGAAGCCCTTCTCTATTTAATAAAGTTTGCATCCTGAGAACCTAGTTCTCTCCCCTTTTTTTCGTTGCTATTGGATGCTCTTCTCCTCTGGTTTCTTACAAAAAAACAAACAAACAAAAAACTGTTAAGAAGGAAAATAGGGAAGAGCGGAACAATATTGTTTGATTGATGGTGCCAGGAGCCTTCCGTCTGAAGCACTCAACGTTTGATCTCTCTGTAAATGTGGGGACACACACACACACACACAGAACAGCAATTCCAAATTGAACAGCAAGAGCGGATCCATTCCAGTCTGTTCGATTTCACTTGCTGTTCCTCTGTATCTTTTGTTATTTTAGGCCACCTTTTTTCTTCTGTTCTTTAATAAAGAATTAAGAATATAAATTTCAAAAAGAGGGGGAAAAATGCATCCTGTTTTAAAAGAGTAGCTATGTGTGCTACAGCAAAATGATGTTACGATAATAATATCGTACACGGCAGCTGAATGACATTGTGGCAAGAGCATTCATAGGCAAGAATCATAGGCAAGAAGCATTTAATGCATATGCAATTTTGGAAGAGGCTCCGCCTTTTCTCAATCCATGATACGTTAATCCAGAGCTACCGCCGCGATGACAGCTTTTTCTGTTTTCAAAGCCAACGCAATTTGTATGGGGGACTTTTTCCTATTTCAGTAATTAAGAAATCAAATAAGCCTGAGTGAAACTATTTTAAAAGGTTCCTGATATAATTAGAAACAACTCATTCACTCATAACTAATTCTTAATTAAAGTCATTTGTCTTTTTGTCCTCCTCCATCTCAAGGGTGAAGAACAAGCAGGGAAGAATGCTAGAAGTTGGTTGGGGGAGAAAAAAGTGAACAACTGAAGAAGTTCCGATCGAGGGGGGGGGGCATATTCCACAAACATTTCACTGTCACTTTTGTAGGGATGTATGGGAATTTTGTTTTAGTTCACAAATCATCTGAACGTGCCCTGTTCACAACCCTGAATCCGAAGAAGAGTACTTTTTTTTTTTTAAAGGAGCACATTAAAAAAAAAAAATGTCCGCACATTCCCAAACCTGTAAACATGTTTGAAAAATGTTTATATAAATATATTTTAAATGCACACTTGGAAGTGTGCATTTCTCCAGAAAAATATGTATTTGCATGTCGGGGGGGGAGATGTGTGCAATTTTGAAAAATGCAGTCCTTTCTCCCACATATGAACAGACAAAAAAAAAACAGATTGCAAAGGAAAATGGGGCTGAGCCAAACCAAGCTTTGGAAGTGAAGTTTGGAGAATTTCGGCATGCTCAAACATCCCAGGCTCTCTCGTCCCTTTATTCATGGCTAATTTCAACAGGTAAAAATCCTGGGTTCATGTTTATGCTGTGTCCACCTTAGCTCAGATCTTGACAAAAGGTGGAAATAGTCATTGAAATGATCAGCTGCAAAATGACGCTCCTCGCAGATTGGACTGAGCCCGTGTCAAGAAGGAGTTGCTTCTTTTTGAAAAGGGAGAAAGAGATGAAAAGTCTGAAATTCGTTACATGGGATGAAAAACCTGTCCTTTTAAAAAGGCTAGTCGCAGCTGTGCCCAGATGGTGATAGATTCATCGTATAAAATGAGGGATTAGTAAACACTGTGTACCTTTTTAAAGAGCAAAACAAGTCCTTGCTCATCGCCCAGGCTTAATTGCAGTGGTTATATCAAAGCTATATAAAAATTTAATCATCAACCACAAGTAAGGCTTTGTCTTTACGTGTGCGCCGGCTTCCCTGTTTTTCCACCTGTTCAAATGAAAGTTTCTTGGAGTATCACAATATGCAAATCTCGTTTATGATGCACAAATATGCCCTTTCATCTCTTGGCTGCTTTGATGTCGTGACATGGAAAGCTTTTAGTGCCACCACCTACCAGACATACAAATCTTATCTGATTCATAAACATGTGTGCCCAGGTTAAATAGGTTGGACCTGGCGGATGTCTCAGGTTGTTTTTTTTTTAACCTCCTTCATAAAATGCATTTATTGCAGGGCACGGGGCGGGGGGGGGGGGAGGAGATGAGAGGAAGACAACCAGGTCTCGAGCAAGTCAGGTGCAGAGGATGTCTTACAGCTCTGGTAGAACATGGTCCTCAGGGCTGGCGTCAAAGGTAGGCATGCCTGGGCACCTGCTGAGGGCCCGCAGCCCAGCAGGGGCCCACTGACAAGAGCCCCCTGGAGTCACTCCTCCTCTTCACCTTTCCAGCCTGCTTGTCCACCGGCCTCTTGCTCTGGCCCAGACAACGGTGGTGGTGAGGAGGAGCAGCAGCAGATGCCACCTCCACGGCCTCCTTGCCGCCTGGCTGTCAAGCAAGCAAGTGGTAGCAAGGGTGAGAAAGAGGAGGAGGAGGAGGAGGAGCTGGCAACAATGGCAGTGAGAAGGTCGACACTCTGAGGGAGGGGGCCCATTGAGGGCGTCTTGGCCAAGGGCCCTCAAAAATCTGGAGCTGGCAATGTTGGTCCTGATGCCTACATAGAGCTGGTCATGAGGCCAGGATAGCCAGAGCCAGGTGCTCATTGCTTAGTGCAGCCAGTTGGCAATGGAGAGGTGGTCCCAAAGACTGCCAGTTTGTGACTGCTGTCCTACATGAAACATCGAAAAGGAGCATTCAGTGAGAAACAGAATTTTTATTTCCTTTTGTTATAGTGTTACGGTTTACAAGCAGGACCTCAACAACATGTTGCAGTCTGGAGTGCTTCTGCTCAGGGTTCCAGCCAATCATCCGTGCCCTCTTCCAGGACACTCCATTCCATTCTCCCTGGTTCCCCCCGCCCCCTAAACAGACATGAACCATTCTGCTCAATTCTCATCGGGTGATTTTTGGGTTTTTTTGCTTTTGTCCTCTCAGTTATTTTTCCTAATGGTTTTTTTTTTTTGGTATGTGAACTTCAACAGACTTTGAGCTTCCCTTGAATGTGTTGGTACTTCCCCCTCATTTCTCAATGGCCCCGTTTTGGCTACAGTCCTGTGAACACTGGCCGGCTGAGCTGGCCATTAGAGGGAGTGATGTGCTTTTATATTGCAACCTCTCTCAAGAGTAGATGCTAGGCAACTGCACTTCAAAATAGCATTAAGTATTTATTTTTTATTTATTCATTTATTTAAATATGCAACCAACTCCATCTCCGGGGATTTGGAGCAGGCCCAGCTCAAGACATTTTGTTGCCTGAGGCGAGGGACCCCCTCTCCTATTCCACATACAGAAGCTGATCAATCTGGCGGTTGAATCTTGCCTCTACACTGGTGATGGGACAGCTTCTGTCCCATCACCAGGTACCAATAAGATTGGTGCTAGGTACCAATAAGATCTGGGGCTCAGGCCCACAGGACAAAAAAAAAAGCCCCACAAATTTGCATATGCTAATTTACATATGCTCTAAACTTTTTCTTTCTCTCTCTGTGTGTGTATGTGTGTGTCTTTAAAGCAGCCTGTCTCCTAAGGACACCCCTGTTTGTAAAAAAAGGAATGTATGGACAGGGGAGAGGAGGGCATGTGATTCCAGAAAGAAACCTCAGGCAGAAAGATTTGGGGGGGGGGGGCAGCAGGAGGTGAAGCACATGTGGGCAAAACGCCAGCTAATCCAGGGGGGATCAGATGCAACAAAGATCATCAAGGCACCTGTATCTTTATTTCAGCAAGTGCCCATGGATAGTAGGGTGGTGGGGCAGATTTGGGGCTCAACGTGAAAGATTCGGGGCTCCAGCCCTAGTGGGCTGCCCCCTGACACCACCTCTGGCTTCCTCTACTGCACTTGAGGGAAGCAGGCTAGCTTGGCTGGGGTGTCTGCATGCAGGGCAGCTCACGGTCATGGAGCACTCACAGCTCTATCCTCCGACAGAGGGGCACGGTGAGGGCTTCAGGAGGGAGAAGCTGGGGGTGCTGCCACTGCTGCCTCCTCCACCTCCCGGCATTTGCTGCCTGAGGCAGCCATCTCAGTCTGGAAGGGCTGATTTTAGAGACAAAGTGTCTGGCTTTCGGAAGCCAAATCCTGAATGAAGGCTCGTGCAGGGTCCAGCTTCGGTTCTGGCCATTTTGGAGGGAAGCCCGCTTTGCCTTGGGAAGCACCAGAAATGGTCTGAAGGGGCCTGATTCAGCTTGGGCCTCTGGCAATTCTGAGGCACATCGCTAATTAAAAAAAAATGTCCTAATTACAATATAAAGTGTATGCAATGTTGTATCCACCAACCAGCAAAATGACAGCCTACACAGAATGGCCATGTGTTGATAGTATGATGTGTCGTTGTCTCAAAGCAGATTTTTTGGGAAGATATAGGGTGCAGATCAACCAAGTAGGTCTGGTGCTATAACCTTGGAGATTGTCTGGGTATTATAAGTAAGAGCTCTGAACTCTTTTTCAGTGTTTCAAATTCATACCAGTAAAAGCAGTTTTTAAAAATAAAAATAAATGAAAGATATCCCAATGGAGAAAAAAATAATAATTACAACATCAAAAATTGATAGTAACTGATTATTTTTGCAGAAATTAATTTTAAAAGTTCAGTTATTAATAAACAAAACCCATTTTTTGTCTCCTCCTCCTTCATTTCACAAAGGATTTGTTAACTTAAATATTAAAGTAAAATTCCATGCTGCTTTTTTTTAAAGCTATCCTTTTGTAGGATTGTAAACTGGTTCCGATATTTAGTGTACTAAGTTCTGGCCATGGCCTTGTTGGGAATTAGAACTTTACAGTGCAACCTTTTCCATGCCCTCTCAGATGTAAGTCCTGCTGAGGGTATAGGATTGCAGCATTAGGGTTATTGCATTGTAGACATATATAGGATTGCAGTGTAGCTCAACAAAAGCAGTGATGGGTCTAGCAGAGCAACCCTATGCTTTCCAAAGGAACGCTCGGATGGCAGACAGAGTGCCCTGAACATCCAATGCTCTGCTGGCAGGTGCGTGACAGGGTTGCAGGAGTGACAGAGGTGATCTTTGCTTCTCCATCTTCCTTTCTGTTATTTATTTATTTTATTTTATTTATTTCATTTTTATACCGCCCAATAGCCAAAGCTTTCTGGGCGGTTTACAGCAATTAACAAGACAGTCCCTGCCCACAGGCTTACAATCTAAAAAGACATGACACACAAGGAAAAAGGAATGGGGAGGGAAGAAGGGGCAATATTAAAGACTGTTTAGCCATGATGATGTTCAACCTCCGGTAGAACAGGAACAACAACAAGAAGAATAAATGTCCCTTCAAGTTAAATCATAGTTAACTGAATTTTTGGCATCTTAACAAGTCAAAGCAACTAACCATGGTTATTATCACTAAAAATGGTTATCCTTAACCATGAACAGAGAAGAGAGCATGTTGATTCTTTGAGCACGTGTTTTTGAGCACGTCTAGCGGAGTTGTGGGGATGAGAGCTTCAGGATGATGTAGATCCTGGCTTCTCCCGTCTCCCCCCTTCCCCACCCAATGAAACACCCCCTTTCATCAAAAAAGAGGACAACAGAGGACGTGGGTAATGGCATAAAATGTGCAGATGCTAATTTATAGACTATAGATGCAAATTTAGAAGGAATTTAAGCAGAATTTAAATAGAAATGCAGTACATCTCGCCATATTGGGGAAGACAGTGACCAGGCAGGCAACCTGTGTGCCTACTCAGACTGCTGTCCAGGTGCTAACCCCCGCTGGGCAACATCAAGGCCCCAGCTCTCATGGTTCTTTGATTTTAAACTGGATCTGGCCCGGACAGCCCTTCAAATAGAGGTCTGTTGTTCTTTGACAGTCCATCAAATAGAGGACCATTCTCTGTAATAATAATAATAATAATAATAATAATAATAATAATAATAATAATAGGACATATGGCCACCCTACCCACCCCCAGCAGCTATAAGGAAAGCTAAAGGCAGCTTGGAAGGAGGAGATATTTGTCAGTGCCACAGTGGAGTAGGAAAGTGTGCTACTTCCCCCCCCCCATGCATTATGGTCTTGACAATCCGATCCTTTTGCTCCTGCTATTATTATTTTTAAAAACACACGGACGTGGTTGCTAATGATGCATTTAGTCTCATGTCTAGTTTGGCTATAAGTAAATATATTGCTAAGTACCTTTCATATTCTTAACATGTTTGTTTCTTAACATGGGAGCCTATGGCTCATTTTCATAACTTACAAGGTGTTTAGAAGGACTCAATATATAGGGTGCTGCAAACGCTGTTTAGATAAGGAAAGATAATGATTATCAGCTTAGCCAGCAGCCAATTCTAGGAAATGACTATATTTCTAGGCAAACAGGCACAGATTGTGGGTTGCTGTCTGTGTCTAACCTGCTAAGCACAAAATTATGTAGCCTTTCAGCCACTACTTTGGGTGTGACCATTGTAAACTAGCGGGGTAAAAGCTGTGCCTGATAACCTTACTGCCTTAATACATAACTTAGGAAAACCGCGCCCTGTTCAGCCACATTGTTTCAATAACAAACACCATTTTATCAGCACTCAGAGGATCACGTTTTTGATATGATTCACCTGATTCAGCCATCGGAAGGAGTGAGACGATGTGCAGTGTTTAACTTTCTAGTCCTCATAGGACCATAGGGCAGTGATGGCGAACCTATGGCACGAGTGCCACAGCTGGCACTCAGGGACCTCTCTGTGGGCACTCGAGCCATTGGTCACCAGATCGCGAAAAGACTGTCCCCTTCTGCAAAACACTAATGATTTTGTTCTTTCTCACAGTGTGGAACAGAATGATTTTATTCTAGAATTCCTGTTACAGAATTCTTTTCTACATTGTTATCACATTTAAAAGATTTTGAAGAATGATGCACAGAGCATGGCTTGGATGTAAAGCCCTAACAGTTGACCTGAGTGCTGCATGTGTTGCTCTCAAACTAACGGAGTATGAGCCAAGGTTTGACAAATTATCAGCATGCATGCAATAGCAAAAATCACATTAATTGTGCAAAAGCATGCCTAATGCAAACTTTTACCTAATGCAGTGTTTGCAGTCCAAGACATAAAGTGTTTTAAATGTGTTAAGCACATTTAGTTTTCTTGTTTATCTTGCTCATCCTAGTACAGGTTGACTTTTACTTTTACTAATCCAACACCTGTAGAAGCAGGGAAAGGACCCGGAGTAAAGCTTGCCCCATACAATTTCAGTCTGGCAGATAATCATATTACAAGTTGAGAATCCCTTATCCAAAAATACATGTGCCTAATTATTTAAAAAGTTTGTATAAACTCCCTTCAGGCTGTGTGTACAATGTAGTACTATAATAATTTTTTGAATTGATTTTTTTCCCCAACAAAAAACTGTTTGTATCATTGAAAGCTCTGTTATTGTGTTTTTCTTTAAAGACAAAATATGTTAATTAGTTTGGACAACTGTATGAGTTGTTTTTCTAAAACTAAAACCTTGGTATTCAGGTTTAATTGCAGTGTTGGCACTTTGAAATAAATAAGTTGGTTTTGTGTTGCAGTTTGGGCACTCGGGCTCAAAAAGGTTCGCCATCACTGCCATAGGGCATACTCACACTACTACAACAGTATGTTGTGAACTGCCATGGCTTCCCCAAAGGAATAATGGGAATTGTAGTTTCGTCGGTGTGGGAAGAATTCTCTGCTGGAGATCCTTAGCCATTCAATTTAGGACTACGATCATCCAATGTTCCTGAGGTGAGGGAATGGTGTATCTATCTCACAGATTTAAACTGACTGAAGTCTGTGGTATAGTCATGCCCACAGAGTGAGAATGGGCACAGATATCAGCTAGTCTAACCTTTGGCCCCATAGCAAGATGTGTCGTCTATTAAGGGCAGTTTCATTTGTTTCGACACAATAATTTCAGAAGGTGTGACAGCAGTCTAGCCTCAGGGACAGCTGACAGAATAGCCTAGCTTCAAGGACAGGCAAAACCAGCTGGTTCCGCTTCATATATTTTTGAACCATAATTAATTTAGATACCAATGTGGAGTCCAATTTAATTATGGGTATATCCTCGTGTGCTGAGTATTCTAGGTAGGCAGCAATTGTTGTTGTTGTTGTTATTTTACAGTATTTCTGTACTGCTCCACATCAAGCAGATTCCAGAGCGGTGAACAATAAAAAGACAAAAACAGATAAAAGAAACAAAATACATTAAAAACAAACTAAAATTACATTGGTGGTTGAAGAGCAGAGAAGGCTTCCCAGGATAAAGAGGACTTCAGCAGACGCCAAAAGCAGCACAATGTTGGAGTGGAGTCTGCCTGACCTCCAGAGGCAGGGAGTTCCACAGAAATGGAGCCGCCACACTGAAGGTCCTTCCCCTGGTGGACTCCAATCTGGCCAAAGGTCCATGAGGAACCACCAGGAGCATGCCACCTGATGACCTCAGCAACCGGGCAGGTTGGTAAGGGAGGAGGCGGTCTCTCATGTAATCGGGTCCCAAGTTGTTTCAACAGTCAGCTTCTGACTGTTGGCCATGCTGGCAGGGGCTGCTGGGAGCTGAAGTCCAAAACATCTGCCCACCCATGTTCTAGGACCTACAGGGCTGAACAATGGTGATTGGCCCTTCCTGCCACCTGACCTTTCCTCCTTGCAATACATTTCAGTTCAAGTGGCTTTGGGAGGAGGCCTACACCACTGCGAATTACAGGCATGGGGAAACAAATTCATCTTGGCCCTACATATTCAGCATAATCATTAATCCATCCCCTGCCTTTCTCAGCTCTTAGAGGATGGAGAATATGGGGCTATGATATTCACAAGCAGGTTTATTTTAGACACCCTCATCATATTTCTAAGTGGCCACACAGCAGCAGCCTCTGATCTTGTTCTGAGACTCCTACCGCTTGTGGAGGAACAGGCTGTGTCAGTCATAAGATGTCTGGCCCCAGAAAGTCAATACAAATAAAAAAATCTTACACGGCAAGGTAGCCGCCAAAGAATGCTGTTACCTTTTCCTTTATACTAACTGTTTTTGTTAACTTGAAAGCCGCCTGTAAGGTTTGTGCCAGTCCATTCTATCTGCACAGGTCAAATACCTGTCATAGCAGGCACCCTAGTTAATAGTCAACTAAAAATTAATAGATTAGATAACTATTACATGTTTTTAGTGCCAATTAATTTAGTGACTCGGGTTTGCTGAATCTCCCTCTCTCAGCTTTTATCGAGATAGGAAAATACAGGCTTTGCTCTGCCGTGGCTATAGTAAGCTCAGTCTCTCGGATGGCTCCTTTGTGCTACAATTACCAACCACTGGATTGGGTTGACACAAGTAATCCCGTTTGGATTCCCTCAGCAATGTGATGTCAGTAAGAAGTCCTTCAAACAGGGCTATTAAAAAACACATTAAACATGCTCCTCATTGTACGGTTTATGTGAGCTTATGTTAGAATAACAACAGTGCTGTGGCATTTGTTTGAAAATGAAAGGATTATATGGCCTTTTGTAAAATAAGGAATTTAGTTTTTTGGGAGGGGCAGCAGAATGGTGACTTATTTTTTGTTTATGTACCTAAGAAACCTTTGATAAGTCAGCTTCTGTCACTAGCTCTTAGTCCACTTGTAATTTCTTGTATCAACCGAGATGAAATGCATACTGCCTCAAATCGTTTATGTCAAACATCGAACAACATAGACGGCGGTACTTATTGAGAGATTATAGCAAGAAGGGGACGAGGGCCTTTAGGAATCCATAAGTAATTCATCTTTAAAGAGCATTCAGGAATCAGTCTATATCCTTTAATTGTCATATAGATGATCTCAGCTTTCAGTTTGTGTCAGAAACAAATTGAAGAAAAAAAGAGAGAGAGAGAGAGACATATCCTCACGAGGCTATTTTAGAGGCTGTCGGGTTTTTAAACGAAAGAAATGCACCGACAGTGCAGTCCTATGATAGAAATAGATGAATTCTCCCCCCACCCAAATTATATCTGTGTTTTTCACCAACTAGCCCTGGAATTAAGCCGGCCACTTGTGAAAAATCTGAAAAACGTGGTGGGCCTGATTCATGCATCCTGTGAGCAGCCCCAAGGCACTGGCAATAGAATAATAATAATAATAATAATAATAATAATAATAATACATTTATATCCTGCCTTTTTCCCTCTTGCGGGGAACCCAAGGCGGCTTACGCAGCTGTCCTCCGCTCCATTTTATCCTCACAACAGCCCTGTGAGGTAGGTTAGGCTGAGAGTCAGTGACTGGCCCAAAGTCACCCAGTGAGTTTCATGGCCGAGCGGGGACTAGAACCCGGATCTCCCGAGTCCCAGTCCGACACTCTCACCACTACGCCACACACTGGCATAATTCATCAGTTATGCCACCAATCTTGTCGTCGTAGAGGCCTTCACATGCATGAATTGGGCACTCCAATGACCCCTTTTGTAATATACTGTTGATTTGCAAATGCATGCATGGATCAGATGGGGCGCAATGCGCAAGCATGTGTGTAGGCAGCAGGGGTGTGTGAATCAATAGAACTTGAGTTCCTTGAGGTTGTCTGAATCCCACCTCAAAGTTTGTCCTGACTTGTGCCCATATCAGATTGTAAGCGCTGGTTCCCCACCCCCCCTTTTTGCATGGACGTTCATGTTTATTTTCGTGCACATTTCCCCAAATGTATGCATCAATTGTGTGCATTTTTAAAATCTATGCATTGTTCTCCTATTGATTAAAGTGCGTTTGTGCGCATTCTTCAAAAGTATGCATTTTTCGGTTTGCTCCGCGTATCGCATGGCAAGCTTGGAAATGTATGAACTTCAACTGAAGGTTGTGTTTGGGTCTGGGTTCTGTTCTGGCAAGTATGATGTGGGTAAATTCTGGTTAAAAAAATCAACTGAAATGAATTACTCATATATCCTTAGTAGGCAGTACTAGTATCAACATTTTAAGTTTATTGAAACATAAAAACAGAAAGGAAAGGAAAAGAAAGAAAAAAAGAAAAGAAATATATATACACACACACACAAACAGGACCTACAACAACACTAAACTAAAATGGACTCAGTAGGCAGTACTAGTATCAAAGCTACATGAGTCCAGCAGTGCAGAAAAGCTACCTTATGCCTAGTCAACAAAATCAGGAAGGGAAGCACTGAAACAAAACAAAATGCAAAAAGGGAATGTATTCTCAAAGGGGCCAATGAAAAACTCTTTTATCAGACCCAACATATTTCAGAACCAAGAGCTCCTTCATTGGCCACCAAACTCAATGGATGATTTTGGGCCAGTCACTGACTCAGCCTAACCTACCTCACAGGGTTGTTGTGAGGATAAAATGGAGAGGAGAAGGAGGAGGACTATGTAAGCCGCCTTGGGTTCCTTGCAGGAAAAAAGGCGGGGTATAAATATCTACTATATAAATGTGAAAGTTTGTCCGTCTGTCTGTCCATCCGGGCGTTTGCGTGTGTCGCATAGGCTCCTACCCGGTTGGACAGATCCGCCCCAAACCTGGCACGCATACTCTCCATCACCCAAGGACAAAGACTGGTGGGTTCAAATCTCCGAAAAGGCCCTCGCTGCGCCTGTACGGCCCAAAATAGATGAGAGCCAATGGCGTCACTTGGAATGTTCGCAGGAGCCATTCAGGAGTAGTTATACAAATCAGTCCACCGACATATAGAATGTTGGTATGAACTGCCGCCACAGGGGCCCAATCAGGAGCGGATATGCAAATCTCTCCTACGTCCAAACAGAATGTTCATATGAACTGCAGCCGGGGCCTACATGGGGGGGGGGGAGCTGGGATTTCATTGTTGGGTAGTCCCGATGGGGGGGGGGAAGCAGGAATTTCATTGTTGTGTAGTTCTGGGGGGGGGGAAGCAGGGATTTAATTATGTAGTCCCGGGGGGAGCAGGGAATTCATTGTTGTGTGGTCCCGGGGGAGGGAGCAGGGAATTCATTGTTGTGTAGTCCTGGGGGGGAGCAGGGATTTGATTGTGTAGTCCGGGGTAGGGAACTGGGATTTCATTGTGTAGTCCCGGGGGGGGGGGGAGCTGGGATTTCACTGTTGTGTAGTCCGGGGGGGGGGGAGCAGGGATTTCATTGTTGTGCAGTCTCGGGGGGGGGGAGCAGGGATTTCATTGTGAAGTCCCGGGGGCGGGTGTAGCGGACGGGACCCCTCGCTCCAAAGCCCACACCCTCGAAGTGTACTTCACTCTCACCAAGTGCCCCCTTGTATTGGTCACTTCAGACTTCAAGCTGTCTTTTAAAGTTGCGTTAGCCGATTATGTCTTAGGTCTTATATGTAGCTGTTCACCCACGTTTGTTTGTCTTTATTAAGCAGTTTGTTTTATTTGCTTACTTGAAGCAGGGTGCCCCTCCGTTACAGTATCAGACTAGGGAACTTAACTGTCCCTCACACTAGTCCAGAGTTTCTCCTTCTTCCTCAGACAGAAGGTCCTTCACTCCCTAAGTGGAGACTCCTGTGAATTGTTCTACACTAACACCTTCACGCTTGCTTTCTCACAACTTAGTACTAGATTTCCTGTCTGAATTCTTCTCTTCAGTACCACCTTTCCCTGCCTACTCTACTAACCTTCCACTCCAACCCACTCTCTTCCCCAACTGACAACCCACTCCCCTTAACTGTCAACTCCCTGGGGTTCTATGCTCTCGGCCTCAGCCAATCAGAGCCTCTGGAATGTTCAGCTTGGCCCCTCCCTGGGCTTCTGCCTGTCACTCCGCCACAGCGGGGAGCAGGGATTTAATTATGTAGTCCCGGGGGGGAGCAGGGATTTCATTGTGCAGTCCCAGGGGAGTAGGTAGTCCCAGGGGAGCTGGGATTACATTGTGTAGTCCTGGGGGAGCTGGTAGTCCCGGGGGAGCTGGGATTTAATTATGTAATCCCGGGGGACCTTTCCTATGGAGCAATTCAAAACAGCGGTCAGCAACATTAAGGAATTTCGAACAAATAGTGCCTATAGGAAAATGACGACCCGTGCAACGCTGGGTAAAAAAAGCTAGTAATAAATAAAATCGGAGGCAATCTTACAACACCCAAATACTGGAAACAGGCTAAGCCACCTTTCAAAGATGGTGGTGGCTATCCTAATAGTCACAATCAAGGGCAGAGAAATCAACTGATGGGCCTACATGTAGAAGCTAGGCCAATGGGTTAGTTTACACAGAGTGGGGAGGATTCAGATATAATAGGAAAACCACCCTAGTTAGCGAAAGCAAACCAGGCTCAAACCAGCATTTCTGATCCTGGTTTGTTCACCAACTAAAGGAACCACAGTTCCCTGAGTTTGGATGTCACGGGAAAGAGTGGTTTGTTTAAACTCAGAAGCACAAGTTTCCATTCCCCTCCAGCCTGTGATAGAGGAAGAGAAGAAGGGGAAGCACACAAACTCAAGGCTCAAGTTCTTGTAGACGAAACCATGGTTACCCATTGTATCTATACCGGGCTAATATCTTATTTCACACTAGCCTTCCCGACTGCCCTCAGTGTGGGAAAATATGTCAACTGGCAGATTACAGATAGAAATTCTGTGATTGCTGATGCACTTTTTGCAGCTGCTGTTTTTGTGGAAATTGCTGTCAGATAGTTGATTCTTTTCTATGTGGCCAGCCTTGGGCACACACGCACATAAAGGGAACTCCTTCTGAACAGTTCAGAAGGAGTTCCCTTTATGTGCGTGTGTGCCCAAGGCTGGCCACGTAGAAAAGAATCAACTAGTTTATATGGGGTGGGGGAGAAGTCAACTGCTCCTAAGTATCTTAATATCTAAGAAAAGTATATAGCACTATGCACCCATGGTGAAATGAACAAACTGGCATGCAGTGATATATACTGGACAGGCCTAGGCGTTCTACTCAAAGATGGGTTTTGTACAAACCACAAAGATGCCTGTAATGCACATTGATTGTCGCACAAAGAACTTCTAATGACTTAGCTCGCATTTCCTGACTTTTGTGGGTTTGAATATTGGGGGGAAAGTTAATCCATATAGTAGTTTTAACACAACTGAGGAGTCCATTAACTTTTTTGTCCATTAACTGGTCACTTCCCCCCACCCCTTTTATACATTATTGTAAATTATTAAAAGAGCATTTTGGTGAAGTTTGGAAAGTCTCTTCAAGTGTAGGATATGGCAGCTGGATTGTAAGCACATCATAAACACCAGCATCACAGCTCTGATTAACACCATAGACGTGCATACACGCAAACACAACCCTGTGGAAGTTTCATGTTTGTTAACGTTTCATGTATTTGATATTTATATTTCTGTTAAATGCAATTGTTATCCACCTGGGACCTGCAGGATCGGCTCTGTTAAAATCTGAATAAATAGATAAGTGGGACATCTCGTTGACTACTGCAAGATTTATGCCCACAATACTTTATGATTTTGCTCTGTAAAACTCTTATCTTCTGGTGCTGCACCCAACGTATGTAAGGTGCTCTTATTCCAAAAGTTGACACATTTGCAAGCTGAGCCAGAGGCTGCGTGACGCTGATGAACTGGAAGGAGACAAAAAACAAGCACCTGCGGTTACCCTCCTGTGTAAATCTTGGCATGTCAACTCACTGAGATTCTTTCGCTGGCACCTGACATTACAAAATTTTCCTGAGGCCATGATGGCCATGTGGCTTCAACCCACAGTGCTTTAGGTTTCATCTTAAACCTTTGGAAGCTTTCAGCAGGCTGCATTATTTTCAATGGGTTAGAGTCAGTTGTAATAATAGATTAGACCCATGATATCAATGGGGGTTAAGTTAGTCTAAGTCCCATTGACTGCAATATGTCTACTCTAGATAGACATATTGAAATCAATGGGACTTAGGCTAATTTAAGCCCTGTTGATTTCAGTGGGTCTACTCCATGATTACATTGATTTCAATGGGTCTACTCCCAATCTGGATCCAATCCACTGGTAGTAAGCAGAGATTCAACACGAGGTTTGAGGCATAATCCATTGAACATCAGACACAATAAAGTCCCACTGAAAACACTGGAAGGGGTTTTAATCATGCGTTCAATTCATTTATAGAATGCGAGTAGTTACTAACCTTTGCTGGACCGTGTGATCTTTAAAAGCTACTGTGCGCAAAAGTGGTGTGGAAAGCAACCACACAGCAGTGGGGACCACGTTGCTCCCCTAACGTAAGGACCTGTCCAGGGCTTTACCGGACGTGACGTCATCAGGCGTTTCAGAAATGGGTCACATGTTTCTACAGCCATATGAGTATCTCTGTCGGTGCACCTTCACATATTCTTGATGTCAACAGGAAATTTCAAGAAAAATATGCAAGTTTTGCATTTCAATTTTTTTATTTTGAAATACACCTCTAAAAATGCTGGGCTTGATCCAGATTTATGCTGGATGAGTGGTGGGCGATCCTCCAGGACCCGACCTGCCTCCGGCTCGGCAGACGCCGCTGCCGTGCCCACTGAGTTGGGCCGAAAGCAGACACTCGCCGTGCCGCTCGTCAGACTTCCGTGTTCCCTGCGGGCCTCTTTTTACGTAGAAAGTGCCATCAGATACACCCAAAGCAGCCACAATTTGCGTAACTTGCACAAATTGCGGCTGCTTTTGGCGTATCTTATGGCATTTTCTACGTAAAAAGAGGCCCGCAGGGAACACGGAAGTTGCTTCCCCGGCTCGACTTGGGAGAGCGCAAGTTGAGGCTGGGAAGAAGGTAAGCGGGATGGAATTTGGGGGGTGGAGACTGGCCAGTTCTCTGGATTTCCACCCCCTGAACAAAATCCTCGCACATCCCTATGCTGGATCAACTATGCTGATGGAAATGGACTTCCCTGCCTCCTCCTCCCCATGGCAGCCCCTCCAGCCCCCTGAAAATGCTACACAGAGAGTCGGGAGACCCTGCTGAATGGGATGAACTGTGGTGTGTGTGGAAAAAACTAAATGCCATTTCAAGTCTGCAGTCAGGTACGATTAAAATATTCAAAGGTGTTGCATGCTGGGCGCTGCCAGACATCAAATGTTGATTGTGATGGATCAGGCACTGGAAATATGCATTGCTTCTGAAAAATCACTCAAGGCTGATCTTGAATATGAAACATTCACCCAGCCAGAGGACATTTGGAGAATATTTGCTATCAAAATTCACAGAAGAGAATTTTGAGAATTCTGTGTGTGTGCTCAAATTAATTTCAGCCATAATATATTCCTTAGATCTGCAAATTCAACTTCCAGCTGATGTTACTCTGACATTAGTTGAGACAAGGTTATTGTGTGGTCCTTTACAGTTATAAATGGCAAAAGGATGGGACAAAAAAAAAAAAAGACCCCTTTGAGTGCCTTCAAGAAAGCTGAAATTGGGTGACTTAGATGGCATCCAGACCCTATATCTTAGGAAGAACTGATTGCATGGCTCTCCCTAGGTCAGCTTTCTCCAACTTGCTGGTCTCCAGATGTTTTGAACAACAACTCCCATCATACCCAACCACTGGCCGTGCTGTCCAAAACATCTGGAGGGCAGCAGACTGGAGAAGGCTGCCCTTGGCACTCTGTTCTGTACAACGCTTTCCCATCTTTGCCATTTCCAAAGAGCTTCTAGGTTGGCCACTGACAAAACTCAAAGCAATCCTTGGATAGCTAGCATGTGCTAGGTTTGCCATGCACCACAAGCCTGCAACTGCTAGAAGAGCAGAAACCGGAGATGTTCCCTGTGGAATGTATGGCTTTTCTGCAAAGCTGTAAATCTTTGCAATGAATAAACAGCTCCAAGTTGAGAGTTGTAGAAGGGTATGAGAGGCACACGGTGCTAGTTCATACACCTTTGCACTACTTAGATCTAATCATAGGTTTCTCCAGGTTCAAAGAGCAGTTGCCTGGTGCTCAACACAGCAATTCCAACCGGGTTCTGGGCTCTGAGCCAGAGGATCGTATAAAATATCTTTAGAACATGCCTATCCCTTCTTAGAACATTTATCGATGTTTTCAGTTCTCACCAAACCTGTTCTGTTCTTTTGAACCATAAATAGTTATGGCACATCTGTCTCTAGGCTGTTGTATTTTCCTTTGAAAACTAATGCTAAGGACATGTAGGACTGTTTTTCAGTGCGTAGGAGTTCACACCAGGAATGCTGCCAAAATATTTTCTCCTTATCCTTACAACAGTAGAGCCCAACTTTCTCTGTTCTTCTTCCAAATAATGGCTGTGTTTACTATGACCAGTTGAAGAAGTTACTTCAGATGGCCTTAAGACCAGAGGGCTATCTTGTGGTCGAACAAGTTATCCATAAATATACCACTCTCTACTATTACTTCTTTTTTTCAACTTTCTGATTCTTCTTTAATGCTGCAGTGTTCAGTAGATTAATCAGTGCCCCTGGTTATTTACTCTGCAGAATGTAAAGTTTTACATTGTTTTTTTTTTAAAAAAACATGAGCACCTATTAAAACTGTAGATACAAAATGGCATCTGGGCAGCGCGATCCTATGAGGCTGCTTGTAACCCTCCAAACTTGGAGGATTATTATGAGCATCCTATTGAGGGTGGGAGGAGCGTGGTGGATAGAATATCCGCCACGCTCCCCTCAAAAACATCTAGACTGGCTGATTTTGGCTGTCCAGATGTCTTTCCTCTCCTCACGAGGAGGATAGGCTGAGGTGGCCTCTGGATTCCTCGGAATCCGGCAGAGTCTCGCTCCTCTCCTCTTTGCCCCCAGGAATACCCCTCCCCATGGGGGAACCAAAGACGGAAGGCCGTCTTCAGTTCCCTGCCAGCGTGGAAAGAACCGAGGCAGGTACGAGGTGGGGGAGGGCAGGCACTCCACGGTGTTGCGACTTCAGAAAAGATTTTCAAGGTTGCATGGGCTTCTCTGCTCAATCGTATGTTCCCTAGGCAAGGACGGGGACACACACACACACACACACACACACGATTGCGCCCTAAAAGAGACATTCCCTCTTGTATGAGAGAAAACCAGGAATGCCTCTTCTGAGGTGATGATGCCTTATGTGACATATGCATGCATCATCTAAAAACAAAGTATGCTCTTTCCTTTAGAGCTCTTATGCCAATTTATGCAGATTCAGTTGACTGATCCATCAGTTAACTGACTAAAACTCGTATGATTAACCAATTAACAGTGCAATCCTAACACCAAGAACTACTGGATGGAAAGGGTTAGGATAGCTCAGAGGTGCCCCTCTACCAGGAGAGAGAAAATCTGCCGGTGGGGGGAGGGCACCTCCACCCCAGGGACCCTCGGTATGCCCACGGAAAGCTCTCTGGGGGTGGGCCCTGAAACAGGTCATTCTGGAGGCAGGGCAGAGGTAACCTGGGATCCACTGGATCCAATGCTGCTCCGTTCCCCTATGAGGGCCCGGGATCAAAATCCATGCCTATGGCACTGTCAGAATGATGTAGGTATTTTCCCTCCCATTCGTTTCAACAGAAGGGAGCATCTTTACAAAAGCTTCCAGTGCCAGGAGAAAAGGTAAGTTCAGTCCCCACCACTCGCCCTGGCAGAAAGGTGTCAGCAGGGCTTTCCACTTCACTCCTGCCCCACTTTTTAATCATTGGATGTAGGAATTGATGACACACTTGCTTCTGTAACCCTTCTTTGGTCATGGTACGTTAGTGTATATGAGAATGATTTATTTTTTTTTAGCTTCTAGTGAGTAGAAACTTGTACTCAATACACTAAAAAATATCTTATGCTTCCTTGAATAACTCAAAAAAGCACCTAGAATGACCAATGAATAACCTTGCATATTACAAAATGCATAATTTTGTAATATGCAAGCTTATTCATTGGTTAAAAGACAGATGAAAAGTCATTTGGAAATCTTGGCAGCTATGTATGCAAGCCCGGTTTAGACAAATGGTGCCTCCACTTGGGTGCCGTTTGGCTGTGAGTTTGCAGTAGCCAGACACCAGGGGCGCAAGGCCTCAGGTGCTCGGGATTCCCAGATGGTCATGCCCCTTTCTCTGGCCCCACCTCCTTTCCTCTGCTTTTGTGCAGCCCCCCCCCCATTTTAAAAGTTTGAAATGCCTCTCCTAAGGCTTAGCTGCTGGCAGTGAGACCTTTAAGTTAAAATATGGTAGTATTTTTTGGCATTTTGACCACCCACTTTTGCCTTTGCCCTCAACCCCACCCACGAATGGAATGCAGTCCCCCGAGAGCTTCTCCAAATTGGAATTTGGCCCTTGGGCTGAAAGTGGTTCAGCACCCCTGCGCTAAACACTCCTGAGGCACTGACCCATGGGGCTACCATCAAACGTGAACAGGCCCATACACCAGGAAGAGTTTCTTGCTCATTCCGATGGGGAAAATAAATCAATACAGCTACAGTAGCTTGAGAGATAACAATGAAAGACCAAAAACCACCACAACCACCAAAACAACAAGAAGTCTGGCTAGTGATGATGTGAGGCCTTCCCTTTGGCAAGGAGCTGCTCTGCTGAGGGTTAGACAGATCTGGTTTCCTCCTTCTTGGAAGTGCAGGAATGGTGAATGGTGGTCCAGCCTTCTCTGCCTGTAGGGACAAGCTGTAGAGTGGGCCTGGCATATTATATCCAAGCAGATCCAGCTGTTTGCCTATGAACATAGGCTGGTATCCAACAGTGTCCATCCTCCAATGGAATGGACACCACTGGTGGAATGGATTCCACTTTCCTCTGCAGCCCCCTCAAATCAGCTTCAGAGGGTTCGGGGACACTCTGTGTCACATTTCCAGAGTCTGAGCCTAACAGTTGCAGGCTCAAAGGTCCAGGCGTTCCAAGGTGGCCGGCACAAACAGGGATCAGGCAAAAGGCCCCAAGGTCTCCAGTCCAGGTTACAGGCAACAAGGCCCCAAGGCAACACAGCAGAAAAGGAGCAGGCAGAAAGAGAGTCTGAGTTCAGTCCAGAAGTATTCCATAGTCAAGGCAAGGAAAGCGGGATTCCGGAAGGTCTGCTCAATGTTTCCAGCAGCCCTCTCAGTCTCACTGCTGTTTTTACGCAGAAGTTTTTGGAGCCACAATTCAGCATCAGTTGTGAGCTGTTAGCAAGTGCAGCTGAAAGGTCCTCCTTGTGAGCAAGACCCCTACATGTGATTAGACCTTTTCTCACAAGGAGGCCTCTGGTTCAGTCTAGCACTCCTGAGTTCCTGCCTTTTCAGGCAGCATCTCTCCCGAGGGCTTGGGGGTTTCCCTGCCTCCCCTTCTGAGGCAGAGTCCTTGTCCTCCACAGGTTATGTCCTCGTGTTAGTCACCCCTGAGAGCCCAGGCTCCTCGTGGTCTACTGAGAGACACTGGATATTGCTGGTTCCTGGTCTTCCAACTCTTTCTCCAAGGAGGAGTCTTCCAGTTGGGGCATGATACTCCAGATAAGATTTCAAGGAGCACGGGCAGGGAGGTAGGAGAGGAAAAGGGGAGTCCAATTACACAAGCAGAGGTCTGCTCATGCGTTGTTGGATGTCTCCCATAATATGTAGCCAGGCTCCAGTTTGGCTCATGCTCTTTGTCCAGTTGCTTCCAAAACTACTACAGTGACCTGTCATTTCTAGTGCATTTGACTGGACGGGACAGGGCAAGGACTCCCTTATTTTCTCCAGTGTCAGGGAATGCAGTGGAGATGAGACCATGGAGACCCATCTCAGACAGAATGGTGGGATATAAACATTTAAAGTAAAGACATCAATGTGCACATGGAATATTCTCAGGTGCTGAAGACAAGGGTGCATGTCTTGCTTGGGTTGCATTCTATGTACAGTGCAGGGTTTTGGATCTCTGTGTCAAGCAAAGGTGATAAATAAGACCCTGATGGCAAAGATTAGGAGTCTCAGGCTGTTTAGTCATCATCAGGATGTTCACTGGCTTTGAACAGGTGGAGGAGAGCACCCGCCCACACCATCAGCTGTTGGATCTGGCCCTTCTAAAGCAAATATTATTGTCCATTGTATAAGGCAATTCAAGTACATCTATATGCACGCTATATCCATGAATCAAAATAAAAGGTTAAGCGAAGTACACGGACATGTACTGACATGGCCAGCACAGTTCATGTGGAAGCATATTCCCAAGCCTTAAGGAAATGCTATCATGAAAAGGTTGGTGTTTTTTTGTTTTTTTTACTCTGACTGTTATCGACGGATTAGAATGTTAAAGTTATAGCTTTTCACACCCTAACTGTAGGTTGTAGGTGACACCTGCCAATCCTAAACACTTTACGTGGAAGTATATACATCTCTGGAAATCAAAGGGGCTTTCTTTTAAGTAAGGCATTTAGGACTGGTAATCTGCAGAGCTGTACTAAGCTCCTAACATTAAAATGTCAAGTTACCAGACTTAATTGTGGGTAAACACCATGGTGCGTGTAAATAGGAAGCTACCTTATACCAGCGGTGGGCATGCTCCAGCCCGTGGAAGTTCCCCATTGGGCCCATGGAGGTTTGGGCAGCCTTCATGGGCTCCAAACACTCCCTTCCCGAAGCTCCACCTCCTGGCCAGAAGGCTGATGGGGGACTTGAGGAGGGGAAGCGGGGAGAAGAATCTCCTTGTTATCTCCAGTCGCAAATTGGAGATAACAAGGGGATTCCTCTGTGTGCCACTCCCCCTCCCATCTGAGAGGGGGAGTGGCACAGAGGTAACGTGGGGATCCCCCTTACTCAGCACACTGCTACCCTTCCCACTCTCCCTCTCCAGTTGGCACTTCATCCGGGGAGTTTCACTTGATCCCCAATGGCGGAAGTTGCAGGTCGGGTGAAGCTGACCATTTGCCAAGGCAGTAGCTGGAGGAACACGAGCTGGCACTTTGGCCAGGGTGCTTTGCCCATCCCACGCCATCCCCAAGCTGGCGGGAAGGTGTTGGGCGGGTGAAGCCAGGAACTCAGCCAGCACTGGGAAGTGTGGCCGCTTTCCCCAGCTCTGGCTGAGTCCTTTCGTGCAGTGTGTGCCATCCACACTGGGACGTGGCTGGCACTGGGAAGAGCAGCTGCTCCTCACAGCACCTTCTGATTCTCTTTCTCTGCGCCGAGAGGCATGGGACTCTGAGAGGCATGGAGAAAGGCGAAAGCAGGGCAGGAACATCAGAGGGTGCGGCATCATCCAGCCTGCAGAGGGTCTGGTGGGGGCAATTTGGGTGCCGGCTTCAAGCTGGTGGTTCCCCATCCCTGGCTTATGCCATCTATTTGTCTATCTAGAGGTGGACAAATACGTCCATTTCAGTTTTATTGTTTCTCAGTTTCTCTGAGACTTTTTTTTTTTTTTTTTAAACACACTTTACATTCAAATTCATAAGCGTTTTTTTGGAACAGCTCACCTACTGCATGCATTTTGCCTAATATACACATTTATGGAAGCAATTTTCTTAATGTAATGGATTTTGGCCAGTTATTTTCATTAGTTTATGGATTTTATGCACACTTTCCCCCAATATATGCATTTTTCGATTGGAGAGCTCCATTGCTAAATTTGGAGAAGTGTGAATTTCAGAAGATAATTGAGTTTCAGTTCACTTATTGGTTCAACAGTGCAAATAAGGTAAGTTCGCATTAAAATGCAAACCCTGGTCATGTGTTCTCTGACCAGCAGTAGCTCTCCAGGGTTTCAGACTGACGTGTTGTCCATCAATGGCCGCCTGAACCCTTTGGCTAGAAAGGCTAAGGATTGAACCTTGGGCCTCCTGCATGCCAAGCAGGTGCTCCACCACTGACTTACCCATGCCAAGAAAACAGTTATCTATGCTTTGTTTGATTCATGGTTAGACTATTGCAATGCATTCTACTTGGGGCTATCCTTGAAGAGCACGCAGAAGCTACAATTGGTGCAAAATGTGGAAGCTGTGCTGCTCACCGGCCCATGGTATCGTGATCATATCACCCCAATAATGAATGTTCTGCACTGGTTGTCAGTTGTTTTCTGGGCTCAACTCAAGGGGTTGGTTTTTAACACTTAAACCTCTAAGGGTGCAATCCCATGCCCTCCGCGCTCGATGCACCAGCATCCAATGCATGGCACGAGGTGTGGCGGTAGCGACCTTCGCCACCCCATGCCTTGCAGCCTTGCGCCCTGCATTTCATCTAGACAGCCGTTTTTGGCCATCTAGATGAAGCTCTTCGGAGGGCAAGGGAAGGAGGCTGAGCAACATTTGGATACAGCGTAAGCCGTCAGCCCCAGCCTCCTCCCTGCCCCCCCCAGCACACCCCTTTCCTCTTCTCCAAGGCTGATTCACGACCTCGGGGAGGCAGCTGGCACGGTTCTTTCCATGCCGGCTGTGTGGAGGGCAGGGCGGGGGCTCAGTGTTTGGAGTCCTCCCGGCTCCGAACTTACCGGATCTCAGAGCTGGGACTCCGAATAATCCAATGTGCCCCCCAGACAATGTCGGGAGGCTGTAGGATTGTGCACTAAACGGCTTAGGGCGTAGCTATCTGAGGGGCCGCCTATCTTTATTTGAACCTGCTTGCTTATTATGACTAGCAGGCAAGGCCCTTTTGGAGACACCCCCACTTACAGAGGCTCGCTTCTCAAGCCCCCGGGAAAGGGCTCCCTCCCATGCTGCTCCCAAAGTCTAGAACACATTCCCTTTGGAGTTACAACTGGTCTCCGCTCTCTCTGCATCCAGGAAGGGGGTCACGACACTATTATTATTATTATTATTATTATTATTATTATTATTATTATTTGAATTTTCCGAAACAAAAACAAATCATATTTGGCTTCCGCCTCATTGCCTGACAAACATTACCAATCCTTATCCAATCTAAGTTTCCTCTGTTTTCACAGAAAGAATTTCTATCACCTGTCCAATATTCAATCTTTTAAACTTGACTTTTAACATTGCGGTTATGGTTTTTCAGGTTGTTTGTGATTGGGTTGTGATTTATGTTTTCTAAATTTTTTCGTAAGCTGCCTTGATTAGTTTTTCTAGAAAGGCAGTATAGAAATGTTATAAATACGTAAACACAGGAATAAATAAAGGGAATTGTTCTCTGTACTCAAATGAGAAATTGCCACATTTCTAATCTGCCCTGGGGAAATTCAACAGGTACAGGACATCTTGTAGGAATCCCAGAATAAAACTGGAGGCCTAAAGAGCTTGTACTTAGATGCTGTTTTAGGCAGTGATCCTTCCCTTTTAGAATAATATGTAAAAATCTAACAAAAGAATCTTGAGCCACACACACACACACTCACACACACACACACACACACTTTTCTCTCAGCTGTGGCAGGTTTAAACCCCCTGCATATTTCATCAGACACTCCACTTATTTCAGTACTTTAAAAAAAAATTAATAAAAGCTGCAAGTTTAGGCTTGTCCAGGTCTTGCTTTTGTTCGTAGTTGGCAATGTGCTGCTGTATGGGTTTGACTATAGTTAATAATTTTAATTACTTACCTGTTCTAGGCAGGCACAGTTGCTTTTAACTGTTTATTGGAAAAATACTCATAATGGGGGGGGAACCCAAACCCCCAAACACCAAAGCACCTTATAGTGATGTCTGTGCTATACTAACTCAGACCAAAGGTCCAGCTTTTGAAAGCAATGCTGTAACACACTGAGCTATGACTAAGGATGGATGAATTTTGTCAATTTCGGTTTCTCCCCGTTTCTCATTTTTCCAGTCTTAAATTCAGTTCGCGCTGAACTTTGAGAATTCTTTTAAAAGTTCGCATGAAAATTCACACTGCATTTTTATTCACTTTCTCCTAATACATTTTTGTATGCATCAGGTCTTGTACACATATTTTTGCAAGCAATCTTCCTAATATGCATTTTTAAGCATTATTTTTTTATGAATATATGCATTTGTGTGTGTGTGTGTGTGTGTGTGTGCACTTTCCCCTAGTATTCTCATTTTTTGTATGCTTTTTTTTTTAAAAAAAAATTGGGGAACTCCATGGTAAAATTTGGAGTGTGAATTTGGTAGTGTGAATTTCAACATTTTGGGTCACCACATATTGGTCCAAAAGTGCACAATTAGGTAAGTTCTCATTAACATGTGAACCAAACAAAATTCTCCCCCATCCCATCCAAGTATTAGCCAGAAAGAATGACAATCTTCCATACCTGCCAATGACTTTGGTGTGACAGACATGATGTACCCCAAGCTGACATTAAAATGTTGGGGGAGAGGTTCATATACAGTCATGCCTTGGATTGAGAGCATCATTCGTTCCGGAAACGTGCTTGTAATCCAAAACACTCTTATATCAAAACGAAATCCCCCCCAAAAAAAATGTGTACAGAGATTTTTAATTTAAGCTGTACTACAGTACTTATATTGCAAGACAGTCGCTTGTTGTATATCAAGTTAAAAAAAATTAAATAAATATTTAAAAATTTGCTTGTCTTGCAAAACGCTCTCAAACCAAGTTACTTGCAATCCAAGGTATTGCTGTATAGCTTTCTTGAACACTGTACAGTCCATTCACTGCAATGGCTGATATCAACATGGTACCGTCACAAGTTGGCAGGAAGTACATAAAGCTGAATACCCAATCCACCAAAGATTTTTGTATCTGGGGAGGTTGAGGATGTTTTTCATTATTTACTAAGCTGTCCTTTATATGAGCAGCCCAGACATAAATTTCTCGCTAGTATTCGTCAATTTTGGTCAAATAGACCCCCACCCACCCCTGCCTGGCTCAGATATGCATGCTGCTTGCATGTAATGATGTATTAATTACTAATCAGCTAGCAAATTCACCCTGGCAGAAAAGCATACGTACTAAGTATCAAAAAAAAACAGGGAAGGGGGATATGTTATGTTATGTAAGAAACTATTCATGTATGTACAATCATGTTTTATTGTTTTAGTGCTGTTTTTATATTGGCTTATGGCATGTATAAATAGGTTTTATTGTTTTATTATTGTTAATATATTGTGGTGGTAGTAGTAGTAGCCGATCACTCGTGACCGAGTAAGATTGTCTTCCAGGATAAAATTACAAAAAGAAAATTATAAAAGGAGGAAATTCTAAAAAATTGTGTAGACTCTAGCGATGGGTCCGTAAGTGACTGTGGAGGCCAATTCTAGATCCACACAGCTTCCCACAGTGAGGACACAGGTTACCAGATGGAAGATGGTCCTGTAAAGGATTCGTTTGACGTGCTTTTCGCTTAGCACGTTTCTCCCTTTCACCTTGCACTCAGGCTTCTTCAAAGTCCATAGAACCTTTGTGAAAGGCCAACCTCAATTTAGATCGTTCATGGGCCAGAGCTTCCCAGTTTTCGATGTTTATATTGCATTTTTTGAGGGAATCTATGAAGTTTAATGCTGTGTTGTCCCTTCTTCAGAATCTAGGCCATGTGGTTACCCATTGAGCTCAAGGGAGTGATGTGTTCTTGGGAGTTGCATTTGAACTGGCATTTTAGGGCTTTCCTACACTGCCACCTGCTATGGGCTAAATCTGTGTAGTGGTGCCCCCCGCCTCCACAGCACTTCATGTATATCTGATCACTGGGTATGCTTTAATATGGCAAATTATGTATCTTTTTGGCATGTGCTGGTCCCAAGGCTTGGGTCAGGTACTCTGTTAAAAGCATAAAACCTTTCCCATATGAAAACTGATCCTTCCTAGCAGACTGCCTCTGCTGGGTGCCAAAATCCAACTGAAAGAACACAGCCATGCACCCAGTGTCAGCTCCAGGTTTTGGAGGGCCCTTGGCCTGTGGCTCACGCTGGCTCGGCTTGTCTGAGCATGGAAAGCTAAGCAGGGTCAGGCCTGGTCATGACTTGGATGGGGGAGACCCCCTCCTCTAGTTTCCTGCATTGAGCAGGGGGTTGGACTCGATGAAGGCCTTGTGGGCCCCTTCCAACTCTATGATCTATGCATCTATGGGCAAGACACCCTCAATGGGTCCCCTCCCTCAATGAGTCCTCCTTCTCGCTGCTCTGGTCACCCGCTGCTCTTGCTCCGCCTCCTCCTCCTCCTCATGGCTACCACTTGCTTGCTTGACACTGCCAGGGAGCCACAAGGCAGCCGCATCTCCTGCTCCTGCTCCTCACCACCGCTGTTGTCTGGGTCAGAGCAAGAGGCAGGCGAGGCGAACAAGCAGGTTGCGATGGTGAAGAGGAGGAACAAGTCCAGGGGGCCCTTTTCAGTGGGCCGCTGCTGACTTGTGGGCCGTTGGCAGGGCTCCCAGCCAGGGCCGGTGCTACCATTAGGCCAACTAGGCAGCTGCCTAGGGCGCAGGGCTACAGGGGGCGCCAGAAACGCCTTGGGGGGGAAAATTCAGCGCTCTCAAATGGGAAGGGGGGGCGCTAAATATCTGATCTTGCCTAGGGCACCAAACTGCCTTGCACCGGTCCTGCTCCCAGCCATGCCTGCCTTAGATGCCAAGCCCTGCATGTGCCATTCGCAGAAGCCACTCAGAGAAAAATGAGGCAAACCTGATCCCCACGGTTAGTACTGAGAGAGAAAAAAAAAAAAAGCTTCATTTTTAAAGAAATTGTTTCGAATGCCTCTTTATTAAGTAAAATATGTATTACATGTTTAAAGAATCCTGATGTTCCTCTAAAGAATTTGCACCAGTGCACGTGGTTTCCCCCCTTTTATTTATTTAGTTCATTTCCACCCCTCCCTTCCTTCATGGAGTTGAGGGCAGTGTACGACAAGGTTATCTTTGCCTCATTTTATCCTCACAATAAATCTGTGAGGTAGGTTAGGCCGAGGGATAATGATAGGTCCAAGGTCACCCCATAAGCTTCACAGAACATAAATCCAGATCTCCCCAGTCTGAGTCCATAACTCTAACCACTTAACCATACTGGCTTGTATTCATCCAGAAAACAACCCTGTGTGTGGGAGATTCGGATCAGAGATAGCAACTGTTGTAGGTCACCCTGTAAGCTTTGCTGCCGAGCAGAGCTTTTTTTAACCTAGTTGGTCCTGATTGTGAAAGGCCAAGCCTATACATGCAGCTAGCCGAAGGAGCTGGTGGAAAAGTGAGGTGGAAGAATGGACTGCGCCATTTCAGAATGGACTGCGCCATTTCCAGGGATGGGGACTCAGACTCGAGGACTCAACTCGTGAGTCGGACTGAGTCCCCCCTCTGACTCGAGTCGGACTCGAGTCCCAATATTTTTAAGGGGACTCGAGACTCGACTCGGGACTCGAGACCAAGGACTCATCAACATCCCTGCTTGATGCCACCTGCAGGTGCTGTCTGGACCTAGTTGCAGTAACAATCGAAGTTTATTTTTTAAAATCATTTTACTAATGTAACCTTTCAGACATTTTGGGTTTGGCTGCCTCTGCCTGCCTGTTTGGGGTTCCCTGCCTCCTCTGCCTGCCTGGTCTCTTCTTAACCAGTTCCACAGTTTGAATTGTCCAAGACAAAGGCCTCTGCCTGCCTGTTTTGGGGTTCCCTGCCTGGTTATTTTGGGTTTGTCTACCTGGTCTGTTCTTGTCAAAATCAGTGGCAGAGTTTTGAGATAAAAAGGCACACTTGTGCCTAGAATTTATTTAAGCCACACATCTGAAGTAGCCTTATTTTGTTGGGAAAAAACCCCATTGATTTTAATAGGGACTCGTGGAGTCAGCTTTGGGAGTGACTCAGGACTCGGGACTCGTGAGTCACCATTTTGGACCAAGGACTTGGACTCGGACTCGAGACTCGGGTCCAAAGACTCGTGACTCGACTCGTGACTCGAGACCAAGGACTCTTCAACATCCCTGGCCATTTCAGAATTCAGAACTCCATGCAAAACAGAAAAAACCCCACAGGATGTGAAAGTCTGGGCCAGAATCCTGTCTTTATGTGCTAGTTCCCTATTTGCAGGGATTTAGGCTTCTTTGTTTTTTCAACATGAGAGAGAGCATTCAAAAGTGGTATCACCCCACTTGTAATGTGAAGTAGGGCGGCCCATTATAAGACCACCTCATTACGTGCCCTGTGTAGATACACCTAAATACCAAGCTTTAGCCACCGTTGACTTAAGCCAGTGTTCTCCAACCTTGGGTCCCCAGATGTTTTTGGCCTACAGCTCCCAGCATACCCCAGCCAGTGTAGCTGGCTGGGGCATGTTAAGAGTTGTAGGCCAAAAACATCTGGGGACCAAGGTTGGAGAACCCTGGTTTAAGCGGTAAGTCCACAGCCTCAGCAGCCCACAGCTACAGCCCACATTCCTCATTTTGGCCATGCTGGTTTCAGTAAACTGTCTTTTTAAAGACATGGTCTTTCTTCGCTCGCACTTAGGGATGTGTTATGGATGAGTAAGTCTGATTAGTGATAACACAACTCTTCAAGGATTTTATCTTAAGAATAATGTTTATTCAGAAGTAACCAGGTGGAGCAGAGCAAAGCAGATTTCCTGGTTTGGAAAGATTTGGAAGCCTTATTTATTTATTTTGGCTGTTTTTCTCTCCGAGCTCCCTTATTGTTGCTGTTGGGTTTTTGTTTTTGTTTTTGTTATCTATTCTGTTCTGTCCCATTCATTGTATCAGGGGGAATATGTGCCTATTGTTGAAGCCCCATTTTTTTCCTGATCGTTACTGGTATTTGACTCGTCATATGACTTTGATGTGGTCTGACTTTGCATTTAGGGTGGGTGTCTTTTTGTTTGGATTGGCTTTGGTGTTTGCATTGTGGTTTCTTGACTGTTGTTTGGATGCCATGTTGCAATAGGCATATTTGTGATTCATTGACGTAATTAATAGAGAACCTTGCCTCTGTTGGGAAATATTCAAAGTGCTGGCAATCGTCACTTCTCCCACCTTATCTCCCTCATTGGAAATAACTTCTGTAACGATAACTCTGCTAAAGGTCACTCAAAAGAAGTATCAACCAGGGATGCACGGCTCTTGTTAAACCCATTCCATCTGTGTTTTTGTGGGTTGTCAGGAATCTTTCACTCCCTTGTCCACTTATAGACATAATCGGATTTTTTTTTTTTTAAAAAAAGGAATGTACGAGAATTTCATCCCTGCTTGCAAATGTGCATTTGCACTCATCCCCCCAAAGGTAAAAAAAAAAACAACTGGTCCGCAAATCCACGGAATCCGTGTGACTCGGAAAAAGCCGGTCCGCTGTGGAGTCTGCAGGTCAGATTCATAGAAATCCGAACTCGTTTGAATCCATTGTGGATTTCTCCCAGCAGCCCCAGTATCTACCATGTGGGAAACCTCTAAAGCAGGGCTCTCCAACCTTGGGTCCCCAGATGTTGCTGGCCCACAGCTCCCAGCATACCCAGCGAGCATGGCTAATGGCAAGGGATTCTGGGAGCTGTAGTCCAGCAACATCTGGGAACCCAAGGTTGGAGAGCCCTGCTCTTAAGGCACAATCCTACACAAGTTTAGACAGAAAAAGGGCCTACAACTCCCAGCATGCCCCAGCCAGCATATCTGTGGGATTCATAGGCCTTTTTTCTGTCTAAACTTGTGTAGGACTGTGCCCTAAAAGAAGTAAGGGGAGAATTGTGCTTTACCCTGTGTATTACAGACAGAACAATAACGCAATAGTTTTAAACTGACATGGGAGGTAGAGCTACTGTTATGCCAAAAAAAGGCATGGTTTCTCTTAACCCTTGAAACAGAAAGTATCTCTTTTTCACTTCCACATGGAAGTTCACTAGATGACCCATTTGGTATCTTCCAGCTTTATTTATTTATTTACTTACTTATTTAAGGCATTTATATATTGTACTTCACAATATTTATCCCAGGATTTGATTCTACCCTGATAGCAAGAGCAAGCAAATGGCAAGGAGGTTCCTTGAGGCTTGTTTGAGCTTAGCCTGGATATATAAACTCCATGCATCTAGGAGACAGGTAGAGGTATACAGAACAAAAATGGTATCGGAAGGGGTGCCCAGGTGGTTCTTTAACCAGCTGATCTATCTTGCGGTGGGGATGTTTCAGAATTGGTCCAGGTTCCCTGCCAAGGCTCTGGATTGGCCTCATTGGGTTGTCTGGCTGGGGTGGTGCTTTGGTAACCAGGTAGACATTTGGAGTTCCATTGGGGTGACTCCTTCTAATTGAATCGGTACAGGACACATATAGGTAAAAGGGTTATATAGCCTTCTCCTGACAAACAACTAGGGCTGCCTTTTCTACCTTCTTCCTGCTGTTCTCAGAAGAAAATGGGGTTCTTTAGACCTGGTGTCAGAGTGATGCCAATAAAATATAAAATACAAAGTACACACGTATGGAAAGCCATCCAGGCTGAGCTTCCCTGTAACACAGTGTTCTCCAACCTTGGGTCCCCAGATGTTTTTGGCCTACAACTCCCAGCATGCATGCTGGGAGTTGTAGGCCAAAAACATCTGGGAACCCATGGTTGGAGAACACTGCTGTAACAGTTAACTATGAGGCTTTCCAGGGACAGAGTAGGGCAGAGGAGGGGGTGTAGGAGAAAGGGAGCGCTTGTGAGTGAGTGGCATGGCAGCTTTGGCAAGGGATCGACCAATCTGCCAATTTCAATTCCTCTCAGTTTCACGTTCATCGCAAACGTTGATTTTTTTTTAAAACACACACACACACACACACTTTCGTTAAAATTTGTAAGCATTTTTTGTGTGGATTTCTCCTAATGCATGCCCTTTTGTATGCAATTTTGCCTAAATATACACACTTTTTTTTGCAAGCAATTTTCTCAATATAATGCATTTTTAAATGGTTATCTTCTCTCATATATGCATTTTTGTATGCATGTATTGACTGGAGAACTCGACTGCAAAATTTTGAGAAGAGCAAATTTAGAAGGATAACTACGTTTCGCTTCACATATTGCTTCAAAACTGTGAAACTGGGTAAATTTGCATTAAAACGCAAACCCGGACAAATCTCCCCCCCATCCCGCCTGTTGACGAACTCGGGGGGAATTCTGGCATGCTAGGGCAATTATATGTTCAGCATGGCTGGCTGGGGAATGCTGGGAGTTGTGGACTTTTTTTTTCTTTCTGTCTAAGCATGCATGGGATTGTGTCCTAAACCACCTAGGTGCTTAGAAAACAAGACCAGCCCTAAATTGTTGTAAAGCTCTAGAGACCGATGTCTTTCCCTCCTGATGTCTTTCATGTGGAGCGACTGCTTCATATTATTTTATAATAAGGCCTGCCCTGAAGTGAATAGATCAATGCACTTGGGAGACTGATAAAAGAACGACTCTCCCAGGTTTTTCTTCCTTTCATTGTAAGGCTGAGACTTCCCTTCAACTTTATAGAATTCCACTTTAAAATAAAAAGCGAGCTTCTAGCACTCATGCTTAGGAAAAAAATATATATGATGACAATGTGTATTAAAAAAAAAAAGTTAGAAAACACCAAGGGCTCCTGGAAGTAGCTTGCAGTGGCTATGGCACAAGTGTGTGTGTGTGTGTGTGTGTGTGTGTGTGTAAGTGTGTGTGTGTGTGTCTCCTTCCTTATTAAAAATCTGGTGGTACCACAGAACCTCAGGGGAGAAACAAATTACTGGGGGGTTATTGTTGAGCTTTGTTGATCACCCTGGATCCTTGAGAGCCAGAGTATTTTGCCACTCTGCGCTCGCCTTTTGAGACATTAAAGAGCACTTTTGAGTTAAATGTCTAACAGGACAATGCGAAAAAGGCGAAGGTATGGAGGCAAGTTGACCAAAGGGATTGTGAATTTCCCAATTTAGCTTTTAACTCCCTGAAAGAGCAGGAGGCAAACCTTGGAAGAAAAGCAAATGAAGGTCCCATACCCGAACGGCCTTTTGCCAGATGTACAGCCTAACCCCTCTCATGTTTGTGTTTGCTCTGGTGTTGCGGTGGGCGGGGGGGGGGGGAGCTGACTTTCCGACTTTTCCTTTAGCCTTTGTTTGCTTATGTGAGGCTTAAGGCTTATGCAAAAATTGGCACCTAAGTATAAAATAGTTTCCTACGCTGCAATAGCTAGGAGTTTGGAAGTGGAGGCCAGCTTTTAGGCTTTACTTTAATTGTTGCGCTTGTAATCCCACAATGTTGAATGCTTTCCTTATTGCAGAGGGGGGCTCGCTAGACAAAACTATTTTTAAAAAAATAATAATTAAAGGGGTAAGTGTAGAGCTGAGCTTTTGAATGGCTTCTGCAAGACACACTTTGGGAGATGAGGAGCACAGGTAGCTCTTAGCGACTTGTATGGAAAAAGCTGGCATTGTAATGATCATATCCAGCATCTGAGATCTTTGTTGTCAGATTATGATTACAGTGGAACAAAGTTGCTATTGGAGAAGGGGTGGGATATAGGGTGTAATTTCTCGAACGCCACCTCTCTACAGTTCAGAAGAAACAGGCCAGAATGAGGTGGTAGGATCCTGAGGTGGTAGAATGGGACTGTACCACTTCAGAGCGTACCATTTGTGAATGCTAGCTAGCCCACATTAAAAACAGCAACAGTCCTTGCGAGTAAGAATCTTAACACAGTAGGGGGAAAGGATCTAGCCCACTCTGTGCTGCTGTAATTTTTTTCCATTTGCAGGGAGAATTCTTTTAACGCTGAAGAGCATTGAAAACATCTTCCTGCCTGTCCCTCTTCAGTGTGAAGTGGTACAGCCCATTCTACCAACTGGTCTAGCAGTCAGTTCCATTGAATTCAACGAGGCTTATTTTTGAGTCATGGCCAGCCCTGCTGTTAGGCAGAGTGAGGCTGCTGCCTCAGGACGCAGATGCTGGGGGGGGGGCAGCAGCTGCCCCCTGGGCTGGCTGCTCCTCCTGAGCTCCCTGGTTGCTCTCCTCTTTTGGAGGAGAGAGCTGTGCGTGCCAGGGGTGGGCGATCCTCCAGGACCTGACCTGCTCCGGCTTGGTGGATGCCACTGCTGCGCCCACCGAGCCAGGCCGAAAGTGGGCGCGTGTGCGCCACGCCGCTCATCGGACTTCCGGGTTCCCGGAAGTACGCTGTTTACATAGAAAATGCTTTAAGATATGTCAAAAGCGGCCGCAATTTGCACAAATTATGCAAATTGTGGCTGCTCTGGGCGTATCTTAAGACATTTTCCATGTAAACAGTGGCTCCCCGGGAAGCCAGAAGTCACTTCCCAGGCTTGTCACGCAGAACACGAGTCAAGCTAGGGAAGAGGTAAGCGAGATGGAGTTGGGGGGGGGGGTCGAGCCCGGCCAGTCCGCCAAATTTCCACCCCCCCGAATGAAATCCTTGCACATCCCTAGTTGTGTGCCACATGGCCTGTCCTGATCCCTTACACTGGCCTGTTGCCCTCAGGTGTGGTGGAGGAGGCTATCCCATGGGTAGCATCGAATAAAATCCAACTGGCGGTCCGGTCAGTTTCCGCATGTGGAATTGGGGAGGGAGCAGCATCCTGCCCTTCACCCCAGGCAAAAGAATGTCTTGGGCCAGCCCTGTTCTGTGAGTAGACATGTCTAGGACACGAGTCACTCTTTTTCAGCCTAATATACTTCTCAGGATTGTTCTGAGGATACCGTTCAGCCAACCTGAATTTCTGGAAGGAAAGGTGGGGTGCAAATGTAGTGCATAAACAAAGTCTACATACCAGTCTTGCTGTGGTTGGTTCAGGCTCAGTCCTGAGGCAGAGGCAGTCTATGGGGCAAATCTATCTCAAAGGTCAAAAGGCAGGAAGAGGTCAGGAGCACAGGTAAACAGCCCAAGACAAGCACAGTGCAAGAAACAGGGCCACCAGGAACCCAGGGGTCAACAGCATGAGAGATCAGTCCAAGCAGAAGGAAGGTTTCAAGGTACTGGGAGGTTTCAAGGTGTTATTTCAGCAGTGCCCCCCCCTCCGCCTAGGACTGAGAGTTTATAAGCTGGAGCTTCCAGAGCCCCACCTGTAGAACAAGAGAGGCTTCTGGAAGAAGTCCTCCTTGTGATGATAGCCCTACCCCTAATGAGCCTCATGGGGAGGAGCCTTCCTTAGAAATGGGCACTCCTTTTCACAGTAGTTGTTCTGGCTGGCCTCTTGAAACACCACCACTCTTGGGGGCTAGGTGGTCACTCAGCTTCTGTCTAACAGGTGGAGTTCCCATCCAGTTGTGGGACAGTTGTGGGGATGACCCATGGCCATCTACCCAAAGGGCCCAGGTTCCTCCTGGTCTTCTGGCATAGGATGCTTCATGTTGTTGTCCGTCTCTGGGAGCTGTAACTCCTCCTCTTCCTCCAGCAGGGGCATCTGGAACGGTCCATGCATCACCACTTCACCCTGCCTGTAGATTAACTCATTTAATCCAGAACTCTGCACGGCCAAACAGAAAGCAAAGGTGCTCAAAGGCAACCATAGAGATGGACAAATCTGCCTTTTTTGCTTTTTCCCCCCTGTGCTTGAATTGTTTTATTTCAGGTTCTTTCCATGCTGTATATGAAGAAATTTGCAGATTTTGGTAAGTTCTTATCAAACAATGAATTGAACAACATTCTCACCCATCTGCATTGGCCAAATTCAAGAGGTACAGCTAATCCCAGCATAGAGAGGGTCATGTTGTATCTGTCTACCATGTAGCTGTTAAAGATAAGGAGCATGTCAGAAAAAAAGAGGTAGAAACTCTAGTTGAGCATCCCAAACATGGTTGAACACATAGGGATTCAAACCCAGACTTTTCAGCGCTAAGCACTCAAAGCCTGGATGAACGAATTTGTCAATTTTGGTTTCTCCTGCCTTCAAATTTTTGAACATCTCCAATTTCTTTCATTGCCATTTATGAAGAAATTTGCGAATTTGGAGAATTTATTTATTTTATTTTATTTATTACATTTTTTAATCTCCCATCTGGCCGGTCACCCGGCCACCCTTCTCACATATATATATATATATATATATATATGAATGGAAAGAAATTCTCCCCCCTTCCTAGCAACCAGTGAGTTTTTGGCTGAGCTGCGGCTGAAAGTCATTGGTTTGCCCAATGCCTTTCTGTAACTCAGTGGCTGAGCTTGGCCTTTTCTCCCATTGTCTACTGCACCTCGGTGGCTCGGTGGCTCAACGGAGCCAAGATTCCGCTTGCGTGGTCAGCATTCACTTTGCAAACGTTTATGTTTCCCTCGCATCACTCCGTATAAGCTTATAAAATAGAAAGAAAGAAAGAAAGAAGTGTCTATGAAGCAGCGTGATATTCATCTAGAGTAAATGATCTATTTCAGATTTATGCTGGGGAGCGAATTCACCAGGGTGCATGCGAGTATCTCATCGCAGACCTCCATGAATAATGTATCACACTTAGCAGTGGCACGGCTGGGTTAGCGGAATCCGTGTCATTTCATTTCGGGCCTGTGAGCAACCCTCGCTTTCCTTCCCTTGTCATTCGGAGGACTGTATTCCTTAGAAAGTAGCTGGTATAGAAACAGGAGCTATTTTTCTTCCTGTCTGCTATAGAAAGAACACTTTCTCTTTGGCTTAGACACACGTTCGTTCTCCCTAATGCTTTTTTTTTTTTTTTTTTTAAGAAAGCAGAGCCTTAAGGATCAAAGATATTCAGCCAACACCTGTGCTAACAGTATTTTCAATTGCTATTGAGCATTCCTTGTAAAGCTGTTTTCTAAATGCAGGTGCTTTCTTCATCTAATATAGGGAATTTAAATGAAGCCATAAAGGATGCAAACTGAGCATCTTCCACATATCTTTCTATTATGCTTACATAAAAGTGGAGTTTATTTAATCATAAATCCCATACAAAGAAGAAGAAGAAGAAGAAGGGGGGGGGGATCAAAGATTTTTCCCATTGCTCTTTATTGGTAGATGTTATATTTTGTTCTAAAATATTTAAACCAGGAATGGCCAGCTGGAAATGAGCAGAAATGCATGTTCCTGGATTGGGGCAGGTCAGCAGAGTTCCACTGACCTGCCTCATTCCAGAAATTAGTGTTTCTGCTCATTTCAGGTTATTTTTAGAAGCACCAAAGCCGTGTTGCGCAAGCAATGGGTCCCGCAAGTGCACAGGCACAAAAAGAATAAGATACTACCCACAGTGCTTTTCTTAGATGTATCCAGCCTAGCATTGTCTTGAGCCCCATGTGGTTCTTAGAGAGCTTTATGCAACATGCCAGAAATGCGCTAGTGAAGTCTTACATCATTCTACACATGGAATAATCTTCAGACACCATTTGCATGGAGGGATCACCTTCCATGTTTGCAGCAAACTGTCCCATCTATGTCATGTTTTTTTTCTGGACAGCAGTCCATGGTTTTGACTGTCTGGCAGTGTATTTAGAAAGAGCGCGGGTGACAGCCTTCCAAGAAAGCATTGCTTGCTGCCATGCCCGCTCTTCTGACATGCCATGGACTCCTTTCACAGACTTTATTTATTAGAAACATTTCTATACTGCTATTCATCCAGAACGACTCCAAGGTGGTTCACTCATTGAAAAGATTCAAATAGAGAAAATAGGCAACACAACAAACCATGTTTGAACAACAACCCATGGTTCAACAACAACCCACACTCAACCCTTGAGTGTGGGTTATCGTGTAGTCTGAACTAGTGGTGTAGCCGAGCAGCCCGACGGACACGAGTGAAGCCCGAACTGGGCCTACTCGTGTCCGCCGAGCTACTCGGCCACCCGTGCGGGCTTACCTGCAGGCTCTCCGGCTCTGCGGAGAGCCTGCCTCCCCGTCCGCCAGTCCCGTCGCGTCACTTCCGGCACGGAGGAAGTGACGCGATGGGACCCTGCTCCGTCACGCTGGACCCCCGCGCTCTGTTTTTGGCGGGAGGAGCCAGGGCAACAGGGATGTTTAAGCCCTGTTGCCCTGGTTCCTCCCGCCAAAACAGAGCGCGGGCAGGGGTCCAGCGCGATGGAGCAGTGGCTCCGGCAGCGGCGGAGGCAGCATGCAAGACCAGGTAGGAGTCCTGTGGCAGCGGCAGCGGCGACAGTGGGCAGCGGGGGGGCATGCGCGGGGGATTTCTCTGTCAGCAGCTTGAGCGGCTCGAGTGGCGCGGAGAACACTCCGCACCGCTCTGAAAAGCGAGCTCGGGCCGCTGCCGCTGCGGAGGGCCGAACCCGGAACGAGCCGCCAGCTGCCGCAAGGCTCACCCCCCACGCCTAGTCTGAACCCAGTCTCTCTTTCTTTCACTGCTTCACATCTGACAAATATGGCACTTGGAGAAGGGCCTCCACGGAAGATTGAAGGGCAGGAGCAGGTGGATATGGGAGAAGACGCTCCTTATGGTACCTGGGCCCCCAGAGCCGGCCCAAGGCATTTTGCTGCCTGAGTCAAAGGAGAAGATGGCGCCGCCTCCCTGTGCCCTTTACAGGAGCCAACCAGACTGGCTGTTGAATCTTACTTCAGCACTGGCGATGGGACAGCACCCCCCACGGCGCCTGAGGCAGCAGGCTAGGTTAGGGGGCCAGGGACAGGCCCTGTGGCATATACAGCTCCGTCCTGCAACAGAGTGAAATGGCCAAGGAGGAACAGCTGGGGGTGGTGGTGGTGGCACTGCTGCCCTCCGGCCTCTGCCACCTGAGGCATTCACTTCACTCATCCCCAATGACAGGGCCGGCCCTGCAGGCTCCCAGACATTTCAGGCTTCGAAGGCAAGTAATGGCACTTTGAATTGGGCTTGGAAGTGGCCAAGCAACCAGTGAAGCTCTCTTTAAAAAAAGATGCGCTGAGCGAATGGAGGGAGCACAACATCAGGAAGCACTATGTGTTTAATGTTAAATGTCAACGTCAGACGTGATCGGTACACCACCAGTTCCAGCCTATGTGTACAGTATGTGTGTGCGACGTTTATTATGACCATTGCAAACACTGATGTGCAATTAATGTTCTAAACCACAATATTGATGAAAAAAGCAATCTAGAGTTGTAGAAAATGTACCAATAGGGGGCAGAAGCAGCATTTGACAGCGAAAGGATTACCTTCCCCCTTCTTGGCAACTAACCTCCTTTCTCTCTCTCTCTCTCTCTCTCTCAGTTGCAAGCCCATGATGGAAAACAGAACTGTGTGAGAGCCATGGGGGGGGGGACCTTCACAAACTCAGGGAACACCTCCACTTGATCACAATTTGCAAATGTGACCCAACCTGCTCCCCACAACATGACAACAAACTTTCCCAGTGCTTTAAACCCAAGCATCTTAAATGCAGACTACCATAAGGATGGATTTTTCACAGTCTATTTTCAGACGTTACTGCTGGGTGGGTGGCGTGATATGGATTTCGTGGGCGATGGTGGAACGAAGGAGCTGATGCGTAATGTAATATAAATAAGATATTCAAAGCAACTCCAGGAGGAAAGCAGTAAAGACGATAAAGCACAATAGCAGCATGCCGTGTCCATCGCAGCGTCAAGAGCAGCCGGGGTTGCTCTTTCTTATCCGATAAATAAATACGTGACCAGTCATCGATCTTACTTTAGAATTGAGCTGTAGTAAAGATGAGGCTGAAACTATCCTTTTTTGGGTGCACCTCCTTATTCTGAACGTTTCACATTTCACACGGACCTCAGGTCTGATTTCCAGGAGGAGTGTGGAAACCACAGCACGCCGCTTCGAGTGCAGCATCAAGGAAATGGTCGCAGAATCCAAACGAAACAAGGGAACTCCTGTTCACCAAGTTACTGGCTCTCATGTTTGCGGGTGGGGGTGGGGGGTGGGGGAGGAAACTTGGACAGCTTCTGATGAACATATTAGGCTTGGATCCTAAGATAAGTTCACTTAAGGCGCAATCCTGTGCATGTTTAGACAGGGGGAAAAAAAAAGGCCTACAACTCCCAGCATGCCCCAGCCAGCTGTGCTGGCTGGGGCATGCTGGGAGTTGTAGGCCTTTCCCCCCCTGTCTAAACATGCACAGGATTGCATCCTTAAAGAAGGTCATGGAAGGATAGTTTGTGAACTTCCTGAAGAAGTTAATGTATCCTAGGATCTGAGCCCAGTTTGAGGTGACTTTCCCTTTCCCCAACAGCCTTCCCTCCCCATCGCACATCGTTCAAGAAGGCCACCCCCTCCGGAGCAGAGCCCGAGCATGGGGAAAATAGAAGGTACACTTGCCAGGGCTGGAGAACTAGGGGTGGCAGTCGCGGCAGTGGCCCTAAGCTGCAACCCCATTACCATGAGGGGGAAAACTGAGGCTAAGATCACGCTTCATAGGAATGTATTTTTTATTTATTGTTTTGGCCTGCATCTCTATGTACCTGTCCGTCCAGCTCTCGTGACGTGAGCTTTGCTGGAGCCGATCAGTGTTGGAGCAGAACGTGCAGCATTCTGAGCAGCAGCGGGCTGCCTGGCCCCGGCCCTTCACTAGGAAGAGGGAGAGCGTGCTCGTGCAGTTAAGACAGGGCCCGTCGTCTGAGAGACAGAGAGATTTGTGCTTGCCCAGTGCGACATGCTCTTTCAAGAACTACCAGTCCCAGAGTTCCAGATGCGTAGGCAGGAAGGAGTGACAGCTGGCGGGAGGGGGGAAAGCCCCATCATAGTCAGATTTCAAAGCGATAGCCATGTCAGTCTGTCGCAGCAAATGCACACACACATACACCAACCCCCACCCCACCCCTAGTATCTATTATATATTTACCCAACTCTGCCTATATAATTCAGTAAGCTGATTCAGGGAGTGTGATCCAGAATGTTACATTCTAACGTTCCATATCGTATTTCCAAATATGCCATGTTGGGTGTCACCTTACTGGGCTTGCATTTGCTTTTCATTTTAAAGAAACATATGCTCCCACTTTCAGGTTTAAGCCACGGTGGGCTGTGGTGCATGTGGGCACATGTCATGAGTGTGGCCATTCTGGATGTTCAAGCTGCGGCTTATTGTGTTGTCTGAACCCAGGCAGCGTGGGTAATAAGAGGGTTAAATAACCTTTGCATAACTCATGGCCTGTTCTAGGGTTATGCAGTTGGTTGTTATGTGTTGGTTGGTTGGTTGTTTAACCCTTGCACAGCCTCTGTTGCTTGAGTTCAGACGATACGACAAGACACAGCATGAATATTCAAAAACTGCCTGGCACACAATGGTATGCACCACAACCCTCTATGGCTTAAACAAGCCATATATGTGGGGCCTATATGTTGGGGTTTTGTGGGAATTGGCCTTTAGAAAGTCAAAACTGAGTAATAATATACCTTTCATGTCATAAATTCACCCCAGTAATGGCAGACTAAGGTCCCAGCCCAGCAGGCCAAGGTCCCAGTTTCTTCTGAGTGTTCAGGCTTGCCTGTGCAAGGACCTGCCCTGTCTACACAAGCGTTCCTGTTCAGTTCAATGGAAGGGGCAGCTCCATGTATATATGTGTGGACACACAGTGGTCTCTTCTAAACTGACATGAAGGAAGAGGTCCACTCAGTCCCATCCATGAGTTCTCTGTGTCTGCATCAAAGCATACCTTGAACTGTGCATAAACTTGCATTGATTGAGCCCCACCATTGGTAAACAATAAATTATATCCTTTCTCTTTTTGATTTCTCTGCCTCTCTTTTGTCATCACCTTGTACTCGTTATTTCCTTCATTTTTCTCCATTGCAGCATCGTTCTTCTGTCAATGGAGGGTGAGGCTCTCTTGGCTTCCTCTGCTGTTAATCGCAGTATCGCTCCAAGGAACTCTTGTCATTTCAAGGATTGTTTCTTACATTGCTACAAAACGATTGCCTGGAATTTCACAATCTCTCCTCTGTTTAGGTAACTGTGGTGTATGATGACATTACCCAAACAACGGCAATGCTCGGAAAGCGAGCTCTGTAATGTCATGGTGTCATTGTTGTGTACTCATTTGTTATGAGCAAAATACTTTGGATGACATAAGCGTTTGATCACAGACCTGTGCCAAACATATCATGCCCTGTTTTGCAATATGTATACATTTTCGTGTCTATTTCAGACCAGTAGGGGATAGACTGATAGTTCCAGCTGAAGCTGTAAACAGAATTGTTAACAGTTCCTGAAGGCTCATCATTTCAGTGTTGACGCCCAGCTAGCAAGAGGGAGATAATTGCCCAATCGTTTCTAAACATGTCCCATCCTTGCAAAGCAAACTGTCCCAAACAGAGGTGGGTAACTATTTGGAGGCATGAGGAGGCGAAGCTGGCTGGGGCATGCTGGGAGTTGTAGGCCTTTTTCTGTCTAAGCATGCTTAGGGTTATGCCCTTATTTCTTCTCCAAATGCATAAAAATGGCACACTCTCCTGTTCCCTCCAAGGTCCAAAGTTGGATGCATTTCCCTCACATTGTGCCTTCAGCATATTTAATCTTATATTTGTTATGCAGGGCTTCCTGACTAGCACCCCAAAGAATCTTTTAACCTAATTTAAATATTGCTTGAAGCAGGATGGGATGGAGTGGGATGCCGAACCATTTCCTTGCATGTCGGCATAATTGAGACATAGGTGTCTTTTACAGAGGACCATCCTCTGTTTGAAGGACTGTCCTGTCCAGTGCCAGTTTAAAGATGAAGAACCAGAAGAATGGTTGCCCATCAGCAGTTAGCACCTGGACAGCAGGCCGAACAGGTAGGCACACAGGTCATCTGGTCTCAGTCTTCTGCACGGTGTTGAGATGCGCTGTATTTCTGTTTAAGTTAGTATAATCACCATTTCCAAATTTGTATCTCTGCCTCCTATACCTACTATAATACAATGGATAAAAAATATGGATATTTGGTCTGCCTTTTTTTTTTTTTAACCTTATGCATAATTGTTTTTATTGATAGCTGTCTTTTCATATACTCATATATACTCATAGGTGTACATTTCGTACACACCTATTGTAATCAGTGGAGGCCGGTGACTCCTGCGTCGGTGGGGCTCCTTGTCCAATGCATCTTTTTGTTTGAGCTTTATAGGAGCTATCCATGGTGGTAAGCCTATTTTGGGGATGGAGTTCAGCACCATGGATAGATCCTATAAAGCTTAAATAAAAAAGCTGCAATGGATAAGGAGTCCCACTGACACAGGAGTCGGTCGCCAGCCTCCCCCGATTGTAACGGATGTATTTTATTTCTTGCAAGTAAACTGTATTTTTAATGGTTTTGTTTTGTTGAAATTCACATTTTAAAAAAATCATTTTTTTTCAAAAAAAATATCTATACACATCGATAAGCATATGCAGGTTATATGCAGATCAGTGACCCCTTTTTGTCCTTTCTTTTGGGGACTGCATTCCCTCTTTTTTGTGATTCATAACTGGCCATGCAATTGATCATTCCCCTTCGTTCTCCGCCCCCACACGCATTGGGCACTGTCTTTAAATCAGCGGATGTGGCCAGTTCTTGGTCACTGGTGATGGACAAGGGCTGACTAGCTTCAGAGGCTGCGGGGAGTCTCGCTCAGCACCATGCAGGGATGCTCCTACTGACTGTTTTAACAGTGCCCCTGTGCATGTATGAGGGATGTATGAGAAATTTGTTTCAGTTCATTTTGGATCAGGGTTTCCCCCGGTTCACATCTCCCAGACTGAACATGGACTCGGATGCAGTCTGTAGTCGAAGTACATACTACGTTTCCCAGCTTGCAATGTGATTCGCAGACCAAAAATATTGCATTCAACAGCATGCGTACATTTTTTTTAAAAAATGCATACAAACATGCTTTAATGAACAGGAGAAGAATGCATACATTTCAAAGATGCGCACAATTGATGAGTACATTTGGGAAAATAGTTGGAAGGCATCCTCTATTTCAGGAGTGGGCAGCTTACAGAAATTGGGGGCACACATTGCCCTCCTGTACCCCACCAGTACTGCTGCTGTGAGGAAAAATAGCATCTTAAAAAAAAAACCCAAACCAGTTGTCTGCCACCAAAATTCAGTGGTGTGGAGGCAGTGGCTGTGAAAAGGCCAGTGGGGGTACATAAAACTTGTGGGCCATGCGTTGCTGACCCCTGGCTGTATTTGAGCAGGGTCAGGCCTGGTTATTACTTGGATGGGAGACCCCTCCTCTAGTTTCCTGCATTGAGCAGGGGGTTGGACTCGATAGCCTTGTTGGCCCCTTCCAACTCTATGATCTATGAATCTATGAACGGCTGCCCAGTCCAAGTCCAGCTTAAAGATTAAAAAAACAACCACAAGAAGAGAGAGAGCGGCACGGGCATGGAAGTTGCCCATCAACAGGGAGCACCTGGACAGCCAACTGAGCAGGCACACAGGTCACCTGGTCACAGCTTTCCCCACCATGTTGAGATGTACTGAATTTCTATTTAAAATATTGTAATGGTTTCTAAATCTGCACGTGTACGCATGAATTATGTACATTTTATGCAAACCTGTGCTCTTTTTTGGTGATGTGTCTCCTCTTTCTTGTAATGTGGAGGTGCCCCCCCCCCAAATCCTGACCCATCACTGCCAGTGGTGGAGTTGGACTACTATGTCCCACCTCACCGTACTTGCTATTCTGGCCAATGTGAAGGCAAAAGGATTCTTCAGGTTGCTAATATGAACATAAGAACATAAGAAGAGCCACGCTGGAGCAGACCAAGGGTCCATCTAGTCCAGCATTCTGTTCACACAGTGGCCAACCAGCTGCCCACGGGAAACTCACAAGCAGGACATGAGTGCAACAGCACCCTCCCACCCATGTGCCCCAGCAACTGGAGTACATAGGCACACTGCCTCTGATACTGGGAACCCTATGGGGATGTGAAAGATTTGAGGGTGGAGGGCAAAGTAAGTCATCAGAGCTTAAGCTAAGTAATACCTTAATCAATTTTCACATAAACTTCTGATGCCAAGTGAGTGATGATAACGTAATGCCGTTGTTAATTCCCTTTTAAAGCAGCAGATACATTAAAATACTCCTGTTATAAAAACTGCCTGCAGGACACAAATTATCTGTTTTATATTCCTGAGGAAGGTGTAAAAATCCAGTAGGACTGTGAAACGGCCATATTGTACTTTTTTGCTATTCATCCTACTTATTATAGACATACAATGTACATGAAGAATGAGACATCCTCACTTGCATGCAGATTAATTCTTTGGGGGCAGATGGGTCTAATAAAATTGTAGGTGTTGCTCATGCGTTGCTATTGGATGTTGGGAGTATTTCACCCATTTTTATGCTTACTAGATTTTTTTCATTAAAAACACACACACATGCATACGTTTGTCAAGGGCAATCTGTGTGACAACAGTAAAAAGAATGGAAAGCTGGGGCAAGGAGAGAATAAACTATTTTAAAAATTGGGCCACCATTTGATTTTTTTTAAATCAGGGACATTCAACAGGATTGCAGATTCCATGGCTCAATCTAGGTTCTGTATCACCTCCCCATTACAATTTAACAGCACAATTTATAGGGTCATCATGAAAGTTCTTCTTCTCATAATAAAGCAGCAGATCTTAAACCAGGTGCAATGCAAGCCATTGACCGTAAGAAAGAGGCTACATTTAAATGAAACTGAGCAAGACAGTTTACACGAGTGGAGGATCTGGGCCATACAAAACCAACAGAGATTAATACAGATTTCAATCAGAAGAGGAGGATCAGGCCCACTGTGTGCATTCCTTGGAGAATAAGGTTTAGAAAAAAATGTCTAAGGGCACAATCCTATGCATGTTTAGACAGAAAAAAGGCCTAGAACTCCCAGCATGCCCCAGCCAGCTGGCTGGGGCATGCTGGGAGTTCTAGGCCTTTTTTCCTGTCTAAACCTGCATAGGATTGTGCCCTAAATCTATTTTAACAGTGTGTTGAAAAGAGGGGAACTAAATCTGTGGATTAAAAGAAAATGAAGCCAGAGTTCTTTTCCATTATGCATTTCTTTCTTTTCTTTTCTTTTTTTTTTGTAGTATACATAATGCGTCACATTATTTGCTTGGTGCTTTACTTCAGGCTTCCAGCTAAATAAGAGCAATAAATATATTTACATCGAATGGATATTACTATCTTCCATTTGGTACTAGTAGGGTTGCCAACTTTCAACCAGTCTCTGTAGCTCTGGCCTTGAACAGCAGCTTCATGGGCAGTCAGTAGCAGATGATAGCTTATCACCATGACCAGAAAAGCTTAATCTTCTAATTCCTTCCAATCAAGCCAGTTGTAAGGGTGCAACTACTGAGACTGGTTGAAAAGTTTGCAACTTTTGGTAGAGCAGGGGTGGGGAACCTTAAGGCCGGGGGCCAACTCCAATCTGGCCCTCTGGGGTTTCTCAGATGGCCACGCCCCCTTCCCTTGGCTCTACCCCATCTTCCCAAACCACCAATGGTTTGGTGCTTTCCTGGATTTTGTGCAGTTTTTTTCCCCATTTCAAAAGATCAAGATGCCTGTTCTGAGGTTTAGTTACTGTAGTAACAGCTTTAAGTTACAATATGCTGGGGTGTTGGGTTTTGTGCGGGGTTTTGGGTGGTATTTTTGGCCCTACCGCTTTTGCCTTTGGTCTCTTTCCCTTTCTTTTCAACCCTGCCCACCACTAGAATGTGTCCCCCGAGAACTTCACTGAAATTGAATTTGGCCCTTGGACTAAAAGAGGTTCCCTATCCATGGAGTAGAGGTACACAATGGTCCCCATTTATGGAAACTGTTGTGTGAGCATAGGCAATTAAAAATCCAGCATGAATGTCACAGGTAGGTAGGTGGGAATATTTTTATATCTCCATTTTTGTTAAAGTGATACCTTTGGGCTATTAGTAATTCTGCCTTCCAGAACTAGGTTGACTTTATGAAATGTAGACTGCTAGAACAGCTCCACAATGAAGCAGAAAGTTGTGGAAGGGGTTAGACTCATTGAATCATAGCATTGGAAGGAGCCATTTAGGCCATCAAGTCCAACCCTCTGCTCAGTGCAGGAATCTAGTTTAAGGTATCCCTGACAGATGGCTGTCCAATCTTTGCTTGAATAAATCCAGTGATGGAGAGTCCACCACCTCCCTAGGCAAGTGGTCCCATTGTCTGACTGCTCTGATGTTAGGAAGTTTTTCCTGATGTTCAGCTGAAATCTGTCTTCCTGTAACTTAAGCCTGTTATTTTGTATCCTACAGTCTTCGACGATAGAGAACAGGTTTTTGCCCTCTTCTGTGTGACAACCCTGTAGGTACTTGGAACGTGCTATCATATTCCCCCACAGCCTTCTCTTCTCAAGGTTGTTGCTGTTGTTGTTGCAAATGGGAGTAGTAGTAGCAGCCCATCTCTCTATAGAAGTACTGTGTGTCTCTAACATTTGCTTGAGCCCTGTTACCATCCACTACAGGATCACAGGGTGAAATAATTTTCATTCTTGGAACTTTAAACTTCTGTTGTATTGTGGTGAAGCCTCACCACCTGGGAAGAGGGAACCAGAAATGGGCAGAGCATGAACGCAAGACAGAGACTGAGACGGCAATCCTGTGCCCACTTACCTGAGAGTAAGCCCCATTGAACTCAGTGGGACTTACCTCTAAGTAGAGGTATAGGATGGCAAAGTCAGTTACAGCTCCATGCTATGCATGCTTACTTGGAAGCTAATCATGTTTAATTCAATTGGGTTATTCCCGCGCAATTATGCATAGGACTGGGATCTTTACCTGCCTCTTGCTCTCTTCAGGAGGGAAAAAAGAGATGAAGCTGTGGTTGTCCTCTCCCCCAATCCACCCACCCACCCATCCACCCACCCATCCATCCATCCATCCATCCATCCATCCATCCATCCATCCATCCATCCATCCATCCAGTCCTTCAGTAGTTGTAGCTGATTTTTCAAAGAAGCCATTTGTTGTTTCTCCTGGCAGCAGCCATCTTGAGAGCGGCAAATAACAAGTTTCTCCTCTGCAAAGTTATCTGCAGCCATTGACGGCAGGATGACTTGGCGGGGAAGGGTGCAGCGGCGGCAGCTTCTGCTCTCAATTATGGAGCACCCTTCCTGCTGCTTTGCACCTTACACTTTCCGTCCAGGCCTTTACGAAAGCAGTAAGGACTTATTTGTTCAAGCTGGCCTTTCCTTAGTAGAAAGTTAATACATGTGGATGTGTTCCACTCTCAAGAACCTCATACATACGTGGTTTAATTTCTTCAATCCTGACAGTGCTATTTTTGGATATTTAGATGTGCTCTTTTCCAATGCCTTTATTGTTTGCAAGCTGCTTAGTAAGGGTATCTTTCTGAAAAGTGGGGTATAAATGTGTTGAATGAATGGACGGATGGATGGACGGATGGACGGACAGACAGACAGATAGATAAATAAATAAATTTAGTACATTTCTAATCCACCCAATAACTAATGTTCTCTGGGCAGATTACAACCAGTTAAAAAACTAAAATGCCAAATAGCACCTCAAGAAATAGTGGGGGTGGGGTGGCACAATTGAGCAAAGAAGCAGGGAGGGCCACTGTAGCTTCCGATTGCTCCAACAGCTCCAAAGACAGTAATAAAAACAGGGCCTAGTAGAGTAACTATGTCTCAGAAGAAGGCAAGTATTAGCATCAAAATCCCAGTACACTGGGTCCAGTTGTTGCCAATCTTGAGTCCATTCCCTTTGGGTGGGTCTTAGTGTTCCAAGCGCTGAGTAATAATAATCAGGCTTGCGTAGTGGCTATGGCTGGTCCCTGACAGATACCACAGGCTAAGAGCCCTTTGGCTCTCGCCCTTTGGCCTGCACACAAACAGCTCATGTGTCTGTTAAGGCAAAAGCCTTTTATTGTGGCTTATATGATTTTATATTGCATTATATTTATTTTAGTTTTTGTACTCCACTCAGGGAACATCTGTTACTGGGTAGCTTAAAAATATAACAAATAAATAAACGCCTGCTGGGGAGGGGACAACAACAGCCTCAATCAGAATTCTTAGGTGCAGCAAACCCTGTTTCTCATAATCGCATAAGAACACAAGTAGAGCCCGGATGGATCAGATCAAAGGCCTGTCTAGTCCAGCATTCTGTTTCCACAGTGGCAAGCCAGACGCCTATGGAAATCCCACAAGCGGGGCATGAGGGCAGTAGCACCCTCCTGTTCATGATCCCAGCACTGGTATTGAGAAGTACATTGCCTCTGATACTGGAGGTAATATATAGCCATTCCTCCTTGAGATGACTAGTAGCCATTGATAGCATTATCCACCATCTCCTCCCCCCTCCATATAACTTATCAGCATAACTCATAAAAAGATATGTCAAGAAGATTTGTCAAGAACATGGCAGATTTTGGAATGACCACCAGAATTCTCAGATCCTGATTCAGAAGTGACAGAACCATGCTTTTCACTCCAAATTCATTAAAAAAAAAAAAAAAAAAAAGACAACAGTGAGTACATCAGCATCAAATGCATTGTTTAATGCTTTCCCTCCCAAACAAAATAAAAACAACACTCCCCATATTAAAATCCCACCAATGTGTAACTATAGAGAAAGATGCTGATTTAAACACAAATGTCTACTCTTCAGCCAAGGTAACCACAGAGAGATAAGCATTCATTAATTGTATAACCTTACCCTTATATTATTTCCATGGAGAAAGGTTGCTGCTGCACACCTTTTTGAAATTCCTTTCCAAAGACCTCCCGTGAGAGTTAAAATTCTGTTCTGCAAACTTTTTAAATGGTCTGTGTTAGATGTTCTAGCATCAGCAACATTTGATTACTCTTCCTATTATAGCCACTACCATATTTATATATGATCTCCCAAAGTTCACTGCATTGTCTTATTGTGGTTCCCATAGGAACAGCGAAGTTCTTGGGAGAAACAAGGACTTGAAAAGGGGGGAATGCGAGAAGGAGGAATGTTTGGATCTCTGCCTTGGTTCCTAATTAAGAGTGAATTCTTCTGCAGTGTTTCTTGGGAACCAGATGCTAGTTGAAATTTGTGAGAGAAGGGATAGTTCCTAACCATCAGTGTCCTGAGGATGAGACATTGGTATTGTTTACTTTTAAATATTACCCTATAATTAATTTGCTAATAAGAATACAAATGTTAACATCCAGAACCTTGCATTTATTTTAAATGCTTTGGCAACCGATTCAAATAGAATGTATTATGCTAATTCTAGAATCAAGTACAAGAATCAACTACAGTGGGGAACGGTGAATGGAAATTCACTTCAACCCACTTCAAAATTCTACATTCCAAAGGCCCGCATCGTTGCTTTGAGCTTCACAGCAAAAGTAGCTGGCAAATTCCACTGATGAGTAAAGAATCAGCAGCATTGTCACAAGTGGAATGTTGGTGTCAACATGAGCTTTTACTGATGAAAAAATGGGCTTGAAATACTTTCTTCTACAAAGGTGTTTTTTAAATCACCTCCACCACCACCATCATCTCACCAATATTTCAAATTAAACATGCTGAAGATAGAACTTCCAATTTCTCTCACCATCCTTCTGCCTGCTATATGTTTCCATCTTTTCTTGTGTTGTTTCCTTGCTTCATAACTTGAAACCTTGAGGTCATGTCTGGCTGCCATTTTTCCTTCTCTTCCCATGTTCAAGCAACTCCCAAACGCTTCTTTCTTCCACTTGTCATTCCAAGTATTGTATACAATCGGTTGTATCCAATGTTAGTCGGACTTAAGTCCCATTCGTTTAAATGAATCTATTCTAAGTAGGACGAACATTGGATAGAACCCCAAAGCGCTGAAGTGTCTTTTCTGCCTACAGTTAAAACTCTTCTGTAATACTCTCCCATCTATATTACTGTCTATGGCTTCCTTCTTTCTGGTCATTCCCTCTGTTGTATATCATGGATAATGACAGTACAAAACTTAGCACATCACCCATCTTCTTCTTCCATCTCTGCATTGTGCTGTCACTTTGTGCATAAACTTCTAATGTTTACTGGGTCTTCTTCTTCTTCTTTTTTTTTTTTGAGCCCAGGCACTCCAGGAGTCCATCCGAGAGCCTGTTTCTAATTGTATGGACCAACTCTGGAACATGTTATAAAAGAGAGAGAGAGATTTCTGAGCATGTTCACAGTGTATCCATTAGAACAGCGGTACTGAATCTCTTTCAGCCCATTGGCTGAATTCCATTTTGGAGAAGCTCTTGGGGACTGTGTTCCAGCGGTGGGTGGGGCTAGAGGCAAAAGGGGGTGGGGCCAAAGCCAAAAGGGACATGGCCAAAATATCAAAAATACCAGCCTATTTGTAGCTTCAAGCTCTTCCTGCCAGTAACTAAGCCATAGGAGAGGCATTTCAACCTTTCAGAATGGGGAAAAAACTGCACAAAAGCTAGGGAACCACCAAATGATTGGTGGTTGGAGAAAAGGGGGTGGGACCATCTGAGAATCCCAGGTGGCAAAATTTGGCCTGTGGGCTTGAGGATCTGCACCTCTGCATTATAGCTTGATAATTAACACATTTTCTGGGAGGTCCACCAGCACCAACCAGTACCTCTTATGGGATAGCAACTGTTGAATCCTATCCTGTGGCTTCCCCTTACCTGTACTGTCACCTGGGACTCTGCCCTACCTCATGCTCATTTAATTTTTATTTTCTTTTATTGTTATAATTTCTAAGCTTTCTTCTGCTCTAAGGCACTCAAGGTGGCTTGCACATCATTAAACTATGATGCAATAATATATTCCATACTATAACACTCCTTTCCAATAAAAGATTCCATAAGGGTATTAAAAATCTAAAACTCTGACTAAAATCGGCAAAAACTATTTTCCTAATATTTTAAGATTGTCCAGTCTATGTTTAACAGTGCAATCCTATGCATACCCACATAGAAGTAATGCACAGTTTCACACTTTAGTCAATGGAGGAAAAGTGCACATTAAAAAAAAAAAAGACACTTTCCACATTTGAACCAACCGAAAAAGCAGGTCATGAATCTTTGAACAGGAATGAATCAAGAACAGGAGCTAGTCAAATTGAGCTTTGAAGTGAGGTTTAGAGAATTTCAATGAACTTGAGCATCCCTGGTTCTCCCATCCTGAAGTAGTCATATAACTGCAGTGTGTTTTTGTTGGACAGTTCCTTCTCTATGTCCATTCTCCCTTCACTGTCTCACGCACTCCCCCATTCTCACATGCACAAATATATATAATACAGTACTTATATATGCACACTGTGCACACCCATGTCATTCACATGCCATCCTCGTGTGTGTGTGTGTGTGTGTGTGTGTATACACACAATATATATATCACAGACACATGGGTTTACTTTGTTCTCCTGTTGTTCATCTGATTTTAGGGGGGAACTGGCAAAAGCAAAAGCCTCCCCCTTGCAGATCTACATGTTCAGTGCTTTAATTTGATACCCAGTTGGTTTCCCGACCGACCCTACTAGCATAAGTTAGTGCCATAAAAGACTATGGAAAACTGGCGTTGACTTTGCAAACAGCTCATGTAAGTGAGACCTGCAGCAACATGTTGCAATATATCCTCCCCTCCTAATAGGCACCCTCCTACTCAGGATTCCAGCTGGCCATTCCACCCTATAAGGTGCAGTGGGCTCAAGCAGAGCGTCCCTAACCCACTGCCAGCTTTCCATTTTTCTTTTACAGCTGACACTCAGCATTCCATGTCTCCTGGAGGCAGCTAAGCATGCTCAGTCCTCATGGGCCTGGTTTTTGCCTCCTTTTGTTTTTACTATTTTGATATTTTGCAAACCTTGGGGTTCTCTTGAGCATGCTAGTATCTCCCTCTTGCTGTTCAGTGGCCAGGTTTTTGGCTCCATTCCTATTGGCACGGGGGCCACGGAGTTCAGGGAGGAATAAATAGAAAAAATTGTTGAGGAGGGCTGATGGGGGCGAGGTGGGGGGAGGAAGGGGCAGCATAATACCAGTGATAAACCTTCTATGTGGAAAATAAAGATTTTTTAAAAATTGGTGATGAAAGCTAGATATATAGACAGTATCTTCACATGACAGTGTAGGCTGAAATGAAAGCAGCACATCCACTCATAATTTATTAAATAAAATAGTCCAGGATATAAAAGATAGCTTTGTAATACGTGCAGAACATACTGAGTGTGCCTCATCCATGTGCAACTTGTACACAGAGACATACTCTTCACTTTGTTCTTTGGTCTTTGAGGCTGTGACTTAGGTTTAAGGTAAGCTTAGAACTTCTTCCATTGATCTCTTTTCTTCTACCTCCATAAAAGAAATGGCGAGGACATTGCAATTGATTTTCTTTTTCCTTTTCCCATCCCCAATAGGTGGTCATTAGAAATAAGAGGAGGGGCGCGGAATAAGACTCAACCAGACTTCTACCTTTTAATTAGGCATTTAGCAGGATGATGTTTGAAAGCAATTAATGGAGAAAAAACATTTTTGTCCTGTTTTATGCACTGGGCCTCCCAACAACAAAAAAAATAAATAATGGAGCGATTATGTGTATGCCAGGAAACTGTTGTCCTTTTCCGTTTTTTCCCATGTCTCAATTTTATTCATGTCATTCAGCGGTCCGAAATTACAGCCATGCCAATTATCTCTCTGTATGTGTAGAAATCCAGTTTAGGCTCTTTTAACACCCGTGCCCCCTCCTCCTTACTTCACTTTATGCCTGGCTCTCGGCTATTCTTCAATGTAGCCGAGTAAGGGCGTTCTGTGGAGAGAGAAGAAGAGAGAGGAAGATCTTCAACAAATATGTGAAGAGCCCAGAGTGGTATTTGGGTACCTGTGAAGAGGCTCCTTGACGCAGCTTAAGGCACAATGGAATAGTGCAGCTAGCAATGGTTTATTTTGTCCACATGGTTTATTTCACACGCACCCCAGGCAACTGGTGAATGGAGGATTAACACAAGTTTTCACCTTATTGAAAGGGACGATTCAAAGCAAACAAATAGGACATGCCGCTTTGGAATATGAAATTAAAAGATTCTCTTGTGCCTTTCTGCATAGTCTGCATAATCATCTTCAAACTTAATTAGGGATACAATTACATTTGCAGAATTGCTGTATTAGTCACTGTAATTTTAATGTTTTAATCAAAGCCCTCCCATTCGTTAAAGTTACAAGCTTGGGGCAAGGGGGATGAGTGGAATTAGACTAGTTGGATTTTAACCTAATCTTCTGCCCATTCAATGGAACGAAATTTGATTTAAAGTAGTCAGTTTTGACTGGTTTGTGGGTGGATTTGTTCCTTCTCTATGCATTCCTTCAGAAGGAGTAATTATTGTAGAAAGTTGGATAAAATGGTTATCCTAAGTTACAATCCTTAATACTATGGTGCATAATCTATTCATCATTGTAATATTTTGAATGAGGTTGAAGGCTTTAATTGAAAGATCAACCAATGCTTTTGTTGATTAATTGCTAAGTGCAAATTTCATTCAGTGAGGTTGAGAATCAAAGGAACATTTGTTTATTTTTGAAGGCTATTTTGGTTCTGGTATGTTACTGTGTAATAATACGGAATGAAAAAGACAGTGTTAAAACTGATCTTTAAAGTTGATCTTTTCTTCTACAATGAGGAGTGTCTGTTTTTTGTTTATTAAATTGTAAATTATCTTACATTTCAATATCTCAGAAGACACCTCTACTCAACTAAAAGTTGGTTGCTCAATCAGTTAATTAGTTGCTCAATCAATTAAAAGGCAGATGATTAATTACTTAAAATTCTTGAATTGGGTGACAACCCTATTTTGGAATAGCAACATCTGTTGAAGTGATTAGTATGGCTATTGAACAAACCTTGGTTGTATTCACACATGTGAATGTGGTTGAGTGAAAGCCTTACATCTGAACTACTGGTGCCAATGGATTCTTCTCTTGAAATGCAAATGGTGCCTTTGGAGAGGAATTTTTTTTGTCAAGACCATGAGAGAGAAAGAGTTAAATCCCCCCCATTCCCTCCCCTCATGGTCTGGTGATTACTCAGGCTTCCCCATGGCTGCTATTTACATAACAACACCCATGCATATTGATTGCCCTTCCTCACATCTAGTCTGACCCTTATAGGAACAAATTGCTAAAATACCCATAAAATGCATGTACACTTCAACCACCTCCAAGATTATACATACTCTTTGCACATACATTTCCTTGGGATCAAAGCATCCCCCCCCCCACAACAAAGACTGTAGTCCTGTGTAGTCGTTGTGGGTACGTAGGTTAAAAAAAGTACAAGCAATATTTTTGGGAGCCACGGGCAGCCTGTACCCTTGGCGAACCCAGTTGCTGCCCTTCTGCTGCTCCTTCCACCAAGGCCCAAGCTTCCTCCCACTCTCCCATGGGCTCTTGTATCCCACACTCTGCCAAGGTATTGTGAATGTTCAGAAACACTAAATACAAGAACATATTATATGAATTAAAGACATCCGTGTGTTCGTGTGTAAAATTGTGTGCGTGACTGGCATAATTCAACCAAGCACAGAAATGGCTTTTTCCTGGTTTTGCCAGACTTTCCCTCTTCGTGGTAAGGTAGAAATTCCATCTGAAGTTCCCCAGAAGTTGCATACTTTCTACTGTTCTGCCTAATATTTAGCAGGCTGATTGTTCATCCACCCAAACACTTGGGAGTCTTCATGAGAAAAGCTCCCCAATAGGCAGACATTAGTAATCTTTTGTGAATAGAAGCCTAAGTGCTCATTAACTATTGCTCAATTACAGGGGGAAACTCTGCAGAAGTAAATATGGCATGTACATGAATATCAATTATGCCCAGTATGATCCCTGCAATCATGCACCAGGAGAGAAATGTACCCAGCCTTGAGAAACTATATAAAGCCATGAAAGAGAGAGGGAGGGAGGGAGGGAGAAGAGGAAAACTTGGAATGTAAAAGCTTTCTGTATTTCTTGTAAAGTTAGTCTATTCAGCACATGGTATTCCTGAACTGTGCTAGATTGTTGAGTTAGATAGTATCTCAGTTCCTTGAAATTAGTATCCCCCCCCCCCAAGGTGGCACTGAATTTTTTCCAATATTCAATTTCCTGTGCCAAACTTTTTTTTTTTTTTAAGGGGCCAATTTTCAAGTGAATGAGCCGAGCTTCCTTTTGTCAGAACAATTTTGTGTTAAAATCGGTTGCTCTTTGTTTAAAGCAGCCTCCCCCAGCCTGGTACCTTCTCATCCTCTAGATCAGTGTTCTCTAACCTGGGGTCCCCAGATGTCTTTGGCCTACAACTCCCAGCATGCCCCAGCCAGCGTAGCTGAATAATTATTTGTCACTGAATAAAATGCAGTGACAAAACAGAATGGGAAAAACAATATAAAATAATATATATAAAACCAACCATAAAGTCTAAAATGCCCTGGGAGAACAGAAAGTTCTTCATCTGGCACCAACAAGATAACAGTGTAGGTGCCAGGCAAGCCTCCTTGGAGAAGGCATTTTACAAATGGAGAGCCACAACTAAGAAGGCCCTCTCTCTTGTAGGCAGCCACCTAACTTCATTTGGCAGGGCTACTTGAAGAAGGTCCTCCAAAGATGACCTAAGTGTCTGAGCAGGTTCATATGGGAAGAAATGTTCCTTTAGATCTGGGTGTTGAATTTCTTTTAGCCCAAGGACCAAATTCACTTTTGGAGAAGCATTCCTGTGGTGGCAGCACCAAAGGCAAAAGGGGTGGACCCAAAATTCTAGAAATACCCCAAATACCAGATATTTAAAGTTGTTACTGCCAATAATCAAGCCTGAGGAGAGGCATTTCTACATTTTAGGATGGGGAAAACACAAAAGTTGGGAAACCAAATGACTGGCCAGGAGAAGGGGGGCATCTAGGGAACACCTAGAGGGCTGTGTTGGGATCCCAGGCAGGCTGGATTTGGCCAGGAGGCCTGAAGTTTTGCACCCCCGCTTTAAATACTCTGGCTCCAAACCATGTCCCATTTTTACCCACCAGCTATGGCGAGGAACCACCTGCCACCTATTTTCTGGCAGGAACCACCTCTGCTACCTCTGGGTGATTGAGGGGGAGGGAGAGGGGGAAAGTCTGGCCTTACCCAAAAAACAGCAAGGAGGCAGTGATACAGGCAAGGGGTGACTCACCACCCTGTATGCGCATGGTTGCATGCCGAAGAGCAGCCCGTGTTGGCCGGGGAGGCTGGTGACTCCTGTGTCAGCCGGGCTCCTTATCCATGGCATCTTTTTGTTTGAGCTTTACAAGGGCTCTCCTGGTGGCGAACCTATTCAATGTAGGGGTGGAGTGCAGCACCACGGAGAGCTCCGATAAAGCTCAAACAAAAAGATGCCATGGATAAGGAGCCCCACTGACACAGGGGTCACCAGCCTCGCCTGCATGTTGGAATCAGTAGCCTGTGCTGGGGGCTTCTAGCTAGTTAGGAACCACGCGCATGCACTGTGCTGACTGAGATGCCCTCTGCCTCCACCGCGCTCTCCCGGCCATTTCTTGCAAGGGCCCGCTTTTTCCTCTGCTGCTCTGTGACAGTATCCTGGTGATTCCTACCGGCTACCCACCTCCCCGGCTGCTGTTGCTTCCCAGTGGCAAAGTGATTTTATGTTTGCCCTTCCACTGTCTTGTGCTCGATGTGCCAATCATCTTTTGGTTCTCCGTATCTTTGGCTCCTCTCGGCTGCCTTTCCAGACTCGCTTCTTCTTCACCTTGTGGCAGGCCACTAGAAGTCTCTGCAGAAAGGCAAACACTGCGGTTGCTATGGCGATTGCCAACCTGGTGAAGCTGTGACCTAAATCATGACTGAGAAAGCTAGTACCTTGCCTGCATCGATGCGGTGAGAGCCGAACTGAATTTTGCTCCTGTTGCAGAGGATTTATTAGAGCAGACAAACTCCTGTGCTCCGGAATATCAAGAGTGATATAGTCCTGACTCTACTCTAGGCTTTGGGGTATGCCAGCTGTTTCCCCTGAGATAGGTCATGCTAAGAATAGTTAGTGCAGGGGATATCATCAATGATTATTTCTACATTCCAATTTTGTGCTATGACAGTCACTATCAATAAAATTATACCAGAAGCTAATGAACATAGTTCAGAATGTTCTTATGGTACAGACACACAGGACTGTCCTACTTCATAAGGTAGTTCAGGTTTGCATGTTTGAACACTCTTCCGTGTGTGTGTGTGTGTGTGTGTGTGTAACTATCTGGCCATGGAAAACTAGCATGTCAGCAAAACATAACGTACCCTTCTCCTAGCATTATATATATATATATATATACACACACACACACACAATTATTTTTTGCATTCAATTATGAGATTTCCCCACCTGTATTATGCAATCGTAGGGATGTATGAGAAATTCATTTCAGTTCATTTTTGATCAGGTTCTACCCAGTGTGCACCTCCTGAACTGAACATGGAATCAGATGCAATCAGCAGTCAAAGACTGTACACTTCCAAGCTTGCAATGTGATTAATAAACCTCCAAAATTGTTTGATAGCAAAATTGTTTGTTTGATGTGTACATTTCTTTTTTTAAAAAAAAAACCACGCATAAAAATGCATACTCCTGAAAAATGCAGGCGAACATGCTTTAATCGTTGGGAGAAGAATGCGTACTTTTCAAAGATGTGGACAACTGATGCATACATTTGGAAAAACATGCACAAAAATATACGTGAATTTTCATGCAAAAAGAAAGAGCAAAGTTTGCAATCTGATACAGATTCCAGATGGAACGAGGTTCGAGGTGGAATTTGGAGAACATCAAGGAGCTCGAGTTTGGCTTGTACATTCCGCAGAAGACCGTTCCATGTGATTTTTCTGAACATGTGCTGTAGACCAGCTCTCACATTATCGCCTTTCAAGGTGCACTGACCTATCTATTTGCAGGTAAATATACTTGGACGTGGGTTGGGCAGGCTGCTGCATGCAACGGCAAGCTGGTCTGGTAGGCCTAATGGTTTTGATTTCGTCCTCATTTTTCCTCTGCTGCCCTTTGAACATAACAGCCTGCAAATTCACCATACGAAAAATAGAGACAAATAAGAACAAGAGAAACCACTGAAATGCAACTGCTCCTAGAAAGTAGCGCACCAACTGAAGACATCTGTGCCGCTCTGGCTGGATCAGGCGCGGCATTAGGGCAAACTAAGGGGCAATCCAAATGCAAGTCAATACACAGGCAAATGGTCAAGCATGGAGGTATCAGTCCACCACACTCTCTCTTCAAAAGGGATCTGACGATAAAGTCCTTCGACTATGGCAGAGTTCATTGACTGACATTGTAAGGCTGCAAAGCAGTGTTCTCCAACCTTGGGTTCCCAGATGTTTTTGGCCTACAACTCCCAGCATGCCCCAGCCAGCTATGCTGGCTGGGGCATGCTGGGAGTTGTAGGCCAAAAACATCTGGGGACCCAAGGTTGGAGAACACTGCTGTAAAGGCTTTCCTCCATCTAAAGTTTGTAATATTGATTATGTAATGTGGAAGAGACATTTGAATAGGCAGTTTGGCATACCAAGGGCCACATTTCGACAGACACACAGAAGCACGGTCATCTCGGAAATCAGGTTTTAAAATATGAGATTTCAGGTAGTGTGCTGCCATTTCGAAGCTAAAGGATTCAGGAGATCCAAAGAAAGTCCATACATATCAATCATTTGTAGGATTCCTTGATTCCAAGATGGAGCCACTGTGTTGTTAAGGTTCAACATTTCTCTGAAAGCAGATAGTACTATGGAAGATCCCATCCCTTTTTGCAATTTCAACCAGTATCTGAGGGCAGAAATCGGTAAGAGAGAGCAATTCAAGGCAGGAGCAGACAGGACACAGGCAATGGTCAAAAGACACAGTATTACCCGGGGATGAAGGTGAGCTACAAAAGAAAAGTCTGAGGCGCAGCCAAGGTCCAAACATGGGTGAGGAGTCAAGAGACAAACACAGTCCAAGAAACAGTCAAGCAGGATGTTGGAAATTTTAATATTGCCTGCTTAAAATCAACCAAGTGATATATGTAACCACTGATTCGAGTGGGAGGAATGGGTTAACGAAAGAAACCTTTCCTCCCTTACTTTCCACCTCTCTGGCCAGAGCTCTGCTGATCTCTACCTACTTCCTGCTTCTTTGTGGAAGTTAGGTGGCTCTCCGCTCTCCTCTAGCAACATGGAGGATGCAAGTCAGAGCTGGCTTCCAGCCAGAGATCTTCTACAATGAAACTAACCTGCCTATATGCATCCTGCATATATGTGAGTGATCTGTGAGTAAGAACTGATAAATGTCTTTAGTTTAAACCTTGTGTGGACATTCCATTCCTTTTAATAGTCTTAAGAGACAAGAGTTTAGCAACTCACGTGGTGAAACCAGTTTCAATAAAGCAGGCTGTGCTTAAGGAAGAAACTCTGCTTTGTCCTAATCAGTTTAATCTTTTTAACCATATCCTGCAACACAGGAGTCAAGTCAGTCACACAGAGCTTCAGTCACAAGAGCAGGGATCCCATAGCAGGAAAGAAAACATTGTCCCAGCCATAGCAGGATTGAAACTGAAGGCTTATGTAGCTTCAGCTCCCAGAGCCCCAGCCAGAGCTCAGCTGCAGTTGATCACAGACCCCCTTGAAAAAAGTACTACTCATGAGAAGGGTCTTGCTCATAAGGAGGCCTTTACTCTTGAGGAGCCTTTTCCTGCAAGCAGGCTCTCCTTCACCTGGCCATGGTCTTAGCCTGCACCTCCAGGTGTGGCATTCTCTTGGGCTGGGCGGTTTCTCAGCCTCCTCCTCTGACACCATGAGTGAGGCACATTACTCAGGGTCCACCATGGTTGAAGGGCCTGGTGTAGCTAGCTTCCCTACAGACGCTGGAGGAGCTTGAGGTAACACAAGGATCAGTGGGTTCCACGTGGTCTTCAGGCTCTGCAATCTCAGGTTCTTCGCCTTATGAGTCATCTTGGCCTGGGTCTGGGTCAGGCAGGACAATGTCCTGTCATTGAGAGATGAGTACGCTTTCTGCTCTGGCACAGGTGCAGATGGTTCCTGGCACATAACAATATAAATTTATATTTCCTGGAAGTGCTCTTCTCCACTGACAATATTTTAGGGACTTCTTTACTTTGCACTTTCTATCAAGATGTGACACCGAAGGGATGTTGGCCCTGAGGTGTACTGATCACGCTGGTGTCATATTAATATTCAGATGCCCTTGTGGAATTGCCAACATGTTCTCATTGGTGTTAATCCAGGGGCAGCCTTCCTGAAAATTTCTCTAGCATGGATTTTAAAGCTGAATCCAAAGGAGCAGGGAGCTCCTGCATATCCCCCAGTTTCCCCCACATAGGGCTGGATTGGAACCATTGCTCACCATTGCCTGGAAACTAGCTTTGAACCAAAAGTTCTCATGTGAGAACCTTTGTCTCAAATTTGAGAACAGGGGGAGGCAAAAGGAGGGCTGAAACCCACCTGGCAAATTTGGAAGGATGAACTGGGGAGAAACTCAACACCAGCTTCCAGGACTTCTTCTGGTAGCCATCAGCCCTCATTTTTTTTCCTCCCCAGAGTTCCCAGGAATGATGCAATCATGTAGGGTGGCCCGGTGTCCTCTTTTACAGAGGATAGTCCTCTATTTGAAGGGCTGCCAGAGGACCCTCCTGTGTTTGAAGGTTTCCGTTATTGGAAGGGCCGTCCTGTCCAGGTCCAGTGTAAAGAACCACAAGGATGACCTTGACGTTTCCTAAAAGCCTTGCACCTGGAACACACCTGGAAAACGGAATGAACAGGCAGGCACACTGCCAGTCACCTAGTCACAGTCTTCCCCACCATGGTGAGTTGTCTGGTATTTCTATTTAAACTGTAATAATAATTTCTAAATTTGCATCGATACATATAAATCAACGTATGCAGATTTTACACAAATCAGTCTCCGCTTTTGTCCTCTTTTTTGGCGACGCGTAAGTGGCCACCCTAATGCTATATCAGTGTTCTCCAACCTTGGGTCCCCAGATGTTTTTGGCCTACAACTCCCAGCATGCCCCAGCCAGCATAGCTGGCTGGGGCATGCTGGGAGTTGTAGGCCAAAAACATCTGGGGACCCAAGGTTGGAGAACACTGTGCTATATCCTTGCATAGAGGGGAGGCTTCACAGAAAGAAATGGTGTCCTGGACACTATTCCCTATGATGGGGCTCAGCCTTCTTGGACCACGTGCAGTATACTAATGCAGAGAAAGACGAGTGCCTTTTCCTCAGCTGGAGTACCCATAATCACGTGCTAGAATTGAGCAGGAAGTCTTCCAGAGCAAGGGCTTGGTTCCTAAGGAAGCAGAGCTCCAGAGGATCCATTTTATATCTTGGCTTTTCTCCTCTTGCAGGGAACCCAAGGCGGCTTACAAGGTCCTCCTCCTCTCCATTTTATCCTCACAACAACCCTGTGAGGTAGGTTAGGCTGAGAGTCCATGGCTGACCCGAAGTCACGCACTGAGCTTCATGGCCGAGTAGGGACTGGAACCCGGGTCTCCTGCGTGCCAGTTCAACGCTTGAACCACTTCTACTGAGTTATACTTTTAAGGAGAAGTCCTATGCATGCTGGCTGGGGCATGCTGGGAGTTGAAGGCCTTTTTTTTTCTGTCTAAACATGCATAGGATTGTGCCCTGAGTCCATCTAGCTGCATTTGGTGTACACTGTAGCAGTTCTCCAGGATTTCAGACACCTGCTGCTTGACCCTGTTAACTGGCATTGCTGGGGATTCAACCTGGCACCTTGTGCATACAAAGTGCTTGCTCTACTGCTGAGCTGTAGCTAATACTGCTGCTGAGCTGTATTTCTTATAGCACGATCCAATGTGGCTGCCTGATTGTAAGCCTCTGAACTTGGAAGATTACGGGCATCCAACGGAAGGCAAGGATTTTGGCCGTCTAAATGTTTTGCCCCTACTCACGAGGAGAGGCAGCTGAGGCGCCACCAGGATTCCTCGTTGGCATGGCAGTGCTTCCCTGTTCCCTTCCTGCCCCCCCACCCACCACCCAGCACCGGCTCCGAAGTCTGTTTTCCGTCTTTGGAGTCACAGCCGGCACGGAAAGAACCGCGCCGGCTGTGAGGGAGGAGGGAGGGCGCTCCGAAGTCGGAGTCCCAGCTCCAACCTCAGAGTGCTTTTCCGAGGTCGGAACTGGGACTCTGACTTTTCCTACAGCTGGCTAGACAGCGTCTAAGCGGCCATAGGATTGCGCCCTTAGTGATTCAATTGGATAGATTATTTCCTGCGTGTTTTTCCAGTGTGGTGTAGTGATTTGAGTGTTGGGCTGGGACTATAGGAAAATATATTTTCCTATATTTCTGGCCAATGACTGCAAAAGCACTATAACTGAGAACCACTAGGCCCTAATTTTTAGGTTTTACAACATCAAATTCTATTGTGTTACTATTTAATATCTAAGATGATTAAATATTGAATAAATGAATAGATAGGCTACATGTATCCTCAATGAATAGATAGGCTACATGTATCCTACATGTATCCTCAATAAATGAATAGATAGGCTACATGTATCCTCAATGTTTCCATGCCCCCCCGCCGCCTGAGGGTCCTTCACCACAACACCTCTGGCTATGGCCTTCCCAGCCACCTTGACTTCTAGTTTATTCTCTTTTTACCAACACACCCCTGCTCACTCTTCAAGCTCCCAACATTTTGGCAAGACTTTGCCAAATGTGATCTGTTCCTCACAAGGAATAATTCCACACAGTGTGGGGTAGTGGTTCAAACACTAGACTAGTCCTTGGGGAGAGAAGTGAGTTTCAGTCCTTCACTCCCCCGTGAAGCTCAGTTGGGTCAGTCACTCTCTCTCACTCTAACTGAGAGAGCCAGTGTGGCGTAGAGGTAAGAGCAGTGTTCTCCAACCTTGGGTCCCCAGATGTTTTTGGCCTACAACTTCCAGCATGCCCCAGCCAGCATAGCTGGCTGGGGCATGCTGGGAGTTGTAGGCCAAAAACATCTGGGGACCCAAGGTTGGAGAACACTGGGTTAGAGTGTTGGACTAGGAGATCCGGGTTCTGTTCCCCAGTTGGCCACGAAGCTCACTGGGTGACTTTGGGCCAGCCATGGACTCTCAGCCTAACCTACCTCACAGTGTCATTGTGAGGATAAAATGGGGGGGGGGAGAAGGAGGGGGATTCTGTAAGCTGCCTTGGGTTCCTTGCAGGGGAAAAAAAGGCAGGATATAAATATAATAAAATAAATAAATAAATAAATAAATAAACTTACTTCACAGGGTTGTTGAGATAATAACATGGGTGGGGAGAATATTGTATACTGCTGTGAGTCCCTTGGAGAAAGGACAAAATATAAATGTCCTATTCGAGAGTGATCTGGACTAGAGAAGGACCACCTACTTCCTTCTGTTGCCTTATCCCGAAGGATGTGTGTGAATCGGTAAAATTCAACCTCCAGTTTCCACCTCAAAATGCATGCTGACTTGTGTCAGATTGCGAGCATTGTTTTGTTTTCTACGTGAAAATATATATGCATATTTTTGTGCACACTTTCCCAAATGTATGCATCAATTGTGCACATTTGAGAGGGGTGAGCTAGATACCTTCTCATCAAAAATGAACTGAACCAAATTTCTTTCTCATACACCCCCATTTCCCCCTAAAATCCAGGCAGGAGACATAGAAGCCCCGTGCAAGTCTCCCGGCTGAATTATTTTGAGAGCTCTAAAATTATTATTCTTGTCTTGCGGCCACCTGTGTGCTCTTGAAGCATCTGCTGGATTTTTTGGCTCAGATGCTCGCTTCTGTTTGAAACCACACTACCCATAACATAATCTGACAGAAGCTGCACGACACAGTCATGGCACCTTGAGCGGGAAGAAAAATATTTTTATTTTGCGGACGGTGAAAAGTTGCAATCAATCAGCCCGAAGCAAGCACAATGGTATCATTAGCAAAAGGCAAGTTTCAGTTGTTATATTTATTGCTCGGCAAATATCACTTCAGGTGGTGGCATTTAAAAGGAAGGCGTATCTACAAGCAAGGAGTTAGGGGCGTGGAAAGGCCAGCCTCACTTTGGGGAATGCGATATGGAAGTCAATGGCATGCTCTTTGGGGAACGCAATATGCCCTTTTCATAGATTCCATAGATGACAGAGTTGGAAGGAGCCTACAAGGCTATCGAGTCCAAAACCAATTACGTATCTGGTGAAAGGCCGTGCAAGAAGTCACCAACCTGGGCTTTCCTTAAGCTTGGGGTAATTGCTTTTGTACCTTTATCGCAGCTTTCCTTGCTGCAGCAGACTCAAACGCTCCTAGGGTGCAATCCTATGCATGTTTAGATGGGAAAAAACTCCTACAACTCCCAGCATTCCCCAGCCAGCAGGGCTGGCTGGGGAATGCTGGGAACTGTAGGACTTTTCTTCCTTCTGAACATGCGTAGGATTGCGCCGCCAGTCTCTGAAGCAGCCTTTCCCAACAGCTCAGTCCAACTCATCACCAGGTTGGGGACGGCTACTCTACACAGTCCACAACTGATAGCAAAGGTAGGACGGTCACCAGAGGTATCCCAGCACCGGCTCTGACCTAAAATCAGTCAAGCAGATTGGGAATTTCATTGTATTTCAAAAATCAGTCAAGCAGATTGGGAATTTCATTGTATTTTAATGTTTTATACTATAAATTTTATCTTATTCTGAGGACCTTTTGCAGGGGGTGGGGCGGGAGTAGGGGAAGCGGCACGTAATTTTTTACTATAAATCAGTCTATTCGGAAATCTTCTCCAGCACTGGTATAGTGTTGCCACTTCCTCTTCATTCTCTACCAAACCTGTGGACCTCCGGAGAAGTCTTATTTATTTATTTATTTATTTATTTATTTATTATATTTATTAATCGCCCCTCTGGCCGGTCACCCGGCCAGTCTTAGAATACAATAGGTCCGCCTCCTCCTGTCATGCTGTGGAAGGGTCATCATCCCGAGCCAGCAGTAATGGGAATCGGGCTGCCCATAAATAAGCAAATGAACTATCAAATAAATATACATGACAGCTGGTTAGTTGTTGTGCTGGTTCGGCCTAATTCATCAGTATAAAGCGGCTGTCTGTGAGCAAATGAAATTGAGTGCACTGCTGGGGTTGGTAGCTACACTTTCCCAGCTCCTAATGGGAGCCATCATCAATCAGACACGAGCACAGCAAAGATGGGAAAGCACTTGGAAAATTAAAGAGATCCATGGCTACTTGGGACAGCGGTTATTGCCATGTGTACCTGTGACTGCAAAATCTGCAGCGGCAGAAGGCAGCTTCCTGTTTCTGTGTTCCTGTGAGAGCACCAGAAAGCCCTAGCTGATTTCACAGAACTTCAGCTCCCGTGGTTCCATTTTAGGGTGCAACCCTACGGCTTGCACCCTCGCTGCTCAGAAGCCCCCAAACTCAGAAGCTGCTTGGCAGGGCAGGAGCAGCAGCAGAGGCGACCTTTGCCTCCCCTCTGATTTTTTCTTATTTCACTAGACGGGCTTTTCAGCCTCCTTTTCCCCGCTCCGAGGTCAATTTTCCAACCTCATAGAGGCAGCCGGTGCGGTTCTTTCCGTGCCGGCTGCAAGGGGTGGGGGGCGGATCTCCATCTCCCCTTCCAAGATCAGAGCACTGTCTCCAACCTCAGAGCGGGGAATCCAAACCCTCCTATGGTCCCTGAGACGCTTGCTCAGGGACCACAGGATTGCTCTCTTAATTACTTTTAAACCAGTTAGTAGAGCTTATAGTGTAGCTATGTTCTGTCTGCATGGGGAATCTTCCACTTAATGTTCAGGGCACCATGTACTATCTGTGGCAGGGGTGGGGGATGTTGGTGGACTCCAGTTCCCATCAGCCCTAGCCAGCATAGCCAATGGTGAGGGATGGATGGGAGTTACAGATCAATACAGACCACTGGAGAGCCAGTGTGGTGCAGTGGTGAGAGTGTCGGACTGGGACTCGGGAGACCCAGGTTCTAGTCTCCACTCAGCCATGAAGCTCACTGGGTGACTTTGGGCCAGTCCACTAACCTACCTTACAGGGTTGTTGTGAGGATGAAATGGAGAGGAGGAGGAGGAGGAAGAGGAGGAGGAGGAGGAGGAGGATTATGTAAGCCATGTTGGGCTCCCTGCAGGAAAAAGGGCGGGATATAAATATAATAAATAAATAACCTCTGGAGGGGCCACACATTCCTCATTCCCGATCAGTGGCATGGGTTATGCTTGCCGTCTGTCTATTTTCTCCTGAAAATCAATGGTACTGATGCAACTGACTGTCTCCAGCTTTGCTTTTCTACTGTGTGGGTGTTGTTGTTCCCACTGTTTTCTCTCCACAAGCTTTGACACGCAGTCGCAGTGCAACAGGAATCAAGAACGAGGTTTTCTGCAATGATTCCGTGCATGCCGTGTTCCACAGGGAGCGGCTGTGGCTGGGGCTTAAAGCAGAGCGTGCAGAAGGCCCCAGATCAATGTGGCAGCCTTCCCCAACCTGGTGCCCGCTAGGTATTTTTTGAATTTCAACTCCCGTCGGGCCCAGACAGCATGGTCAGCAGTAAGGAATCCTGGGAGTTGTAGTCTAAAATAGGGTTGCTTGAACTTCTCTCAGCCTGAGGGCTGAATTCAGTTTTGGAGAAGCTCTCAGAGGCCACATTCCAGTGGTGGGCAGAGCTAAAGGCAAAGGGGGACGGAGCTAAAGGCCAAAAGGGGGTGGGGCCAAAATACCACCATATTATTTATTTATTTTACAGCATTTTTACCCTGCTCTTCAGCCAGAAAAGGCTCCTAGAGTGGCTTACAAAGATTAACAGAAAGTCCCTGCCCTCAGGCTTACAATCTAAAAGACATGACACAAAAGGAAAAGGGATTGGGAGGGAGGAGGAAGAAAACAAAACTCAGGCACCAGTTCATAGTTACAAGGTTCTTCCAGATTTTTTCTTTCTTTTGTTTTTCCTGGCAGGGAAGGGGCAAAACAAGCTGCCTGCAGCTTAGAATGGGTGGAAATGGAAATGGAATCCTTCTTTGGCAGATGTATGGGGCCAGGCTGGACTCCCCCTTGCCGTGATGTTAATTATTGCTGGAAGCTCTTACTGCTATTAACTAACCTCAAGAGAGCCAGTTCAGCCTTTCAGAATGGGGAAAAAACCTGCACAAAAGCTGGGGGAAAGCAGGTGGGGCCAGGGGGAGGGGGCGTGGCCGTTTCAGGACTATAGGCCAAAATAGCATTTATTTATTTTTTAGCTTAAAGCAGGGGTCCCCAACCTTTTTGGACCTATGGGCAGATTTCGGAATTTGAATTTGTCCATGAATCAATATACCTTCTCCAAGAAATTATAGATACATTACTAATTGGATCACTGGTTTGGTACAATTCATTGGTACAATAATTGGTAACTGCTTATGGGGGGGGGAATCCTTGACTGATTGAGTCCATTTACCTTTAGACTCTGAGGCCGATTCACACAACCACTGAGGGCCTACAACTCAGAGAAAAGTCCTACAACTTCCAGCATTCCCCAGCCAGCCATGCTGGCTGAGGAATGCTGGAAGTTGTTGGACTTTTTTCTGTCTGAATGTGCCTAGGATTGCGCTCTGAATGAATAGATACACCTCACTGTTGTTTTTAAAAGATCCATAGTATACTTGCCTGATAGTATCATGAGCACATAGCTCATAGCACATAGCTACTTGTCTGATAGTATCATGAACACATCGGATAATTTGCTATGCCAACATTCAATCTGCTTGAGAAAGATTTGCGGCTTTGAACCAATTTGTACGAGTTGCGCTTATGGAAAACACGTTGGATGACTGAGATAAAAAACAAAGCAGCAGAAAAAACACAGCTATTTTTGCCAAGTGTGGTGACTCTTCAAAGGCTTTGTGTCAAGGATGCATTTGTTACCTTGTCTCTTCCATCCCTCTCCTCTGTTTTCTCCTTCATATGTTGTCTCCCTCCATTGTTGACGTTGAGATTGCAACCCCCTTTGGGCAGGGACCCATCTTCCTTTTGCTTATGTTACTCTACATTTTATTCTTATTTACTCATCCCAATATTTATATCCACAAATGCTCTTCTACACATCATCATAAACAATAGGGACTAGCGATGTGCGGAATGTCTTTCTGTTCTTCCGTGTGACCCAAAGTTCTTGTTAAAGTGTGTGTTGGGATACATTAATGGAGCTCTTTCTGGTTTAAAACTGAGACCCTGGTTTACTTCCGACAGTGTGATTTGGAAATGGAATTGCTCTGCTTTCTCGGTTCATACTGTGGCTGCAATATATCCCATTTCAGAAGTGTCATCACTTTCATTTTCTTATATTCTGATGTAGTCTGTAATCAGCACTAGCTTCAGCTCCTCTCATTACTAGCTCTTGAAGTGATTGTTCAGACTCAGCAAGAACAGCCACAGCATTGGATGACAGCATCTGGTTCCTTCAATTTCAGTGATGCCGCTGTAACCTGCACAGCAACAACCACACACATTTGCATTTCAGTGTTTCCATAGAGCCGAGGCTATTGCAAGGCTGGAATAATATGGAATTGGGGTGCCCTGTGTGAAATAATAGGCTAGGGCTCTACAGTAAAAAACCCCAAACATATCAGATAATATATATTCCTTTGTCAAAGCTGGTACACACGGGTAGGTCACATACATGCCTTCTCATGGATTCTTAAAGACTGCAAGAAACAGACGATCTGATCTAAGATATAAGCAGCAGCAGCAACCACTGATCTATAAGTGCCTTCCCCAACCTGGTGCCCTCCAGATGTGTTAGACTACAACTCCCATCATCCCAAGTGTTCTGTCTGGGGGATGATGGGAGATGTAGTCCAAATCTGGATGGCACCAGGTTGGGGAAAGCTGGTCTATAATAATAATTATAGGCCGAGCCGACAAGCATCCCCATTTCACTGTGCCATTCGCAGGCAGCAAAATGGGAGAGGGCATTTTAGCAGTTCTTTTTGTGGGGTGGGGGCAGGAATTTGGGGGACGGGTGGAACTTGCCACCTTCCGCTGGAGGTCCTCCTGGTAGATGCCATCCTATTTTTTTCTTCCCAAGGCTCCCTGAAGCAACTCCGAATGACAACGGAGTCAGTCACCGTTAGCCCAGATCCCATCAGTTTATACTTGAAGTTGGGATTTTTTTGCCCCAACATGTATCATTTTACACTTGCTTACACTGAAGTGTACTGTGTATAGAATAGAATTCGACTTTCTGAGAAATTAAATCAGCTAATTTCTAACCCCTAGAGTGATGAGGGCGTGTGCTTGAAAATGTGTGGGCTAATACCTGCTGAAATCTCAGAACAGAAGCTGAACCGGATTTCTAGTGGTTTGGGGGCAGGCAGGGCCAGCCCCAGTATTGAGGGACACCCAGCAAAGGTCCATCTGATGCAGGGCTGGTATCAAGGGTAGGAATGGTCAGGCACCTGCTGAGGGCCACATTCCAGCAGAGGTTCACTGAGAAGAGTCCCCAGGACTCGCTCCTCCTCACCCTTCAAGCTGCTTTTACACCTGCTTCTTGCTATGGTCCAGATAATGGCGGTGGTGAGAAGGAGGAGGAGCAGATGCCACTGCTGACTTGCTCACTGGCTCTCTGCCTGTCAAGCAAGCTAGTGGTAGCAATAATGAGAAAGTGGAAGAGGAGAAATAGCAGCTGATGGCAATGGTGGTGAGAAGGTAGACTCAGTGAGGGAGGGGCCCATTGAGGGTATTTTGCCCACAGTCCTCAAGAACCTGGAGACAGCACTGATCTGATGCGTCCCACATCACTGGCCTGCCTTCTGGTGGCAGCAGCACTATATTGGGCACTCAGGGCATTGTGGGAAAATTTTAAATAGCAGATTTCCAGATCCAGTTGCCTAGCATGGGGCGGGGCAGGGCAGGCATCAGAGCAGGTAGGCCCTGTCAGAGAGCTGGGTCCCGGCAACTGTCCCAAGGTGGCAGGTGCTGATGGCGGGCGTGGCAGGAGAACTTCAGCACCTTGCCTTGCCTCTTCACTAGTCGGTGAGCTTGTGCAGAGTGGAAGAAACAAGAGGAGCAAGAAGAGGAAATGTCGAACTTGAGAAGTCGGAGAATTTGAGGACTAGGATGTGTAGTAGAAAATGACCGGGAGATATATTCCAGAGATTTAAAATAAGAATGAATGACATGCTCATAGAATCATAGAAATCATAGAAAAGTAGAATTGGAAGGGGCCTACAAGGCCATCGAGTCCAACCCCCTGCTCAATGCAGGAATCCAGGTCAAAGCATCCCTGACAGATGGCTGTCCAGCTGCATCTTGAATGCCTCCAGAGTGGGAGAGCCCACCACCTCCCTAGGTAGTTGGTTCCATTGTCTTATTGCTCTGACAGCCAGGAAATTTTTCCTGATGTTTAGGTGGAATCTGGGTTCCTGTAACTTGAGCCCATCATTCTGTGCCCTGCAAACTGGGATGATTGAGAAGAGATCCTGGCCCTCCTCATTGTGACAATCCTTTAAGTACTGGAAGAGTGCTATCATATCTCCCCTCAGTCTCCTCTTCTGAAGGCTCAACATGCCCAGTTCTTTCAGTCTCTCCCCACAGGGCCTTGTTTCCAGTCCCTTTATCATCTTTGTTGCCCTCCTTTGAACCCTCTCCAGTTTGTCTACATCCTTCTGAAAGTGTGGTGCCCAGAACTGGACGCAGTACTCAAGATGAGGCCTAACCAGTGCCAAGTAAAGGGGAATTATCACCCCTTTATTTTCATCATAGAGGAAAATATGGGTTTGATGCAAACAGTCTAAATACTGAAATGGATCAAACGCCTGAGAAAAATGTAGATTTTTGCCATATTATGGACACATGAAAATTCAGCCTTACTGCAAAGTAAGTATCCTTCACATCATAGCTATTACAGTTTACTAATAGGAATACATGTTTACTCAAGCTGTCCCAGAGTTCAGTGGTGCTTCCCCGCAAGTAGGTGTGCATAGGATTGCATCTGAATAGGATGATGCTATGCATGTTCTCTAGGGGAAGCATGTTCCACAATGTGCAATGAGGCTTACTCACTAGTAAATGTGTTTAGGATTGCAACCTTAGTCTGATCTCAAAGAAATTAAAATAAAAATTTAAAAAAGGGCTCAACATTGCAATCCAAATACATGTCTACTCAGATGCAGATCTCATTGTTTTCAGTTGTTGAGTTTACTTCCAGGCAAATGTGCATAGGATCGTAGTCTAAGAGTCATATCTCATTTGCTGGTCAGACTGGACGATTCCAAAAGACATTGCACTGTATTTGTTGAGAAAAGCAATTAGCCTTTCCCCCCACTCAGACATTCTATTTCTGACATCAAACTTAATCAACAGTTGCTTAAAGTTTCTCTCATTCACAGCACAAGTTAGTAAAAACACAAATTAAAGGTAAAGCATTTATTACAGTACACCTATCAACATGTAATCTCTTTGCAATTCAGCCTAATAATAGCCTTCCAACCTTTCATTTTTACGATAAACTCTTTTGCCAACATTAAGGAGTGCTAAATTATCAATCCAGGTGCTTCCTTTAGTATTGCAATTTTATAGGAGTGATCCTAGTAATTCCAGGGTGTTTAGAAAATGCCTAAACCATGTATTTTGTGTCAGACAAAATAAGTACACTTATTGTCACAAACACCAGAAACTAAATAATACTTAGATGAGTTTAGCACTTTTCTCTCTCTCATATTTTTTTTACATTTTTATTTTTTCCCTGTGCCTTCAATCAGTAAGTAAACATGGTATTTTCTTCTTTTTTTAAACAGAGCCTTTCTAACATTATACCTTATGACTTCAAATAATCGGATTCTAACCACGCTGTTGTTTTCTTAAAAGCCAAAGAATGACCACTTAAATGTGGTCTCTGGTATTGGGATGGGAAAACTAGCGAGGCTTGAGTTCACCAAAGTGCTCCGAGTTTACCCTCAAAGCTCAGACCGCCTCGTTCCCGTTCCTGAATGTGAGCTCTTTTGCTGTTGTTCAGATGGGGAAAGTGTACAGTCAGGGGTGCATTTTTTTTAAAGTGTACATCCAAATGCATACTTTCTCTCAAGGGTGCAATCCTATGCAGGTTTAGACAGAAAAAAAAGCTCTATTGTTTTCAGCACCAATAGAAACCTATTTCACAGCAGTCCTAGCTGCCAGTAAGAAAATGTGTTAATTAAAAAAGAAAAGAAAAGTGGGAGTGCTGGGGCTCCTTGATGGTGCCAATGAAAAGTTCTGGGGGGTGCATGGATGCCCGTGGGCATCATGTTGCCTACCCCTGGCCTATAGTAATCCAATATTGTCTACTGTAATTGGCATTCCAGGGTCTGAGCAGAGACTTTTCCTAGTCCTGCTAGCAGACATCAAGCAAGGGACTGAGCCTAGAGTCTATGCCAGTGATGGCGAACCTATGGCACGGGTGCCACAGCTGGCACGCGGGGACCTCTCTGTGGGCACTCGAGCCATTGGTCACCAGATCGCGAAAAGACTGTCCCCTTCTGCAAAACACTAATGATCTTGTTCTTTCTCACAGTGTGGAACAGAATGATTTTATTCTAGAATTCCTGTTACAGAATTATTTTCTACATTGTTATCACATTTAAAAGATTTTGAAGAATGATGCACAGAGCATGGCTTGGATGCAAAGCCCTAACAGTTGACCCGAGTGCTGCATGTGTTGCTCTCAAACTAACGGAGTATGAGCCAAGGTTTGACAAATTATCAGCATGCATGCAATAGCAAAAATCACAATAATTGTGCAAAAGCATGCCCAATGCAAACTTTTACCTAATGCAGTGTTTGCAGTCCAAGACATAAAGTGTTTAAAATGTGTTAAGCACGTTTAGTTTTCTTGTTTATCTTGCTCATCCTAGTATAGGTTGACTTTTACTTTTACTAATCCGACACCTGTAGAAGCAGGGAAAGGACCCGGGGTAAAGCTTGCCCCATACCATTTCAGTCTGGCATATAATCATATTACAAGTTGAGAATCCCTTATCCAAAAATACATGTGCCTAATTATTTTAAAAGTTTGTATAAATTCCCTTCAGGCTATGTGTACAATGTAGTACTATAATAATTTTTTGAGTTGATTTTTTTTCCAACAAAAAAACTGTTTGTATCATTGAAAGCCCTGTTATTGTGTTTTTCTTTTAAGACAAAATATGTTAATTAGTTCGGACAACCGTATGAGTTGTTTTTCTAAAACTAAAACCTCGGTATTCAGGTTTAATTGCAGTGTTGGCACTTTGAAATAAATAAGTTGGTTTTGTGTTGCAGTTTGGGCACTCGGGCTCAAAAAGGTTCGCCATCACTGGTCTATGCATACTGAGGAGGCTCTCTAGTATCGCAGAGTTACACCATTTCCTCATTTTCTTAGGGCTTCTGTCATTATCCTTGGATCCTGATTCATGGGCGCATCCACTGCTGGGTGTTGGTCTTAGCAGATGACATGGCCGTGGTGCGGCAAGTCACGATGCGATGAACACCGTCAAGCAACCACGTTTGTCTGTCCTAATTGTGCATAACACACAGCTAGATCGAGATGTGCACCCAGGCCACCACCCCATATGTTTCAGCGGGTGAAGCAGGCTCAGTTACAGATGTGTGAGCAAATGGAGCAGGATCTGTAAGGGTGTGTACACGGCGCACAGCTGTGTGTGTACATGCTGTGTCATGTTGTCCTCGGCAAGGTCTGTGGTGCATTCAGGCATACATATTCTGATTTTGGATCCTGTGTGCATTTCGAAAACGTGGCTGCCCTAAAGAGAGGCGGCTGTGGTCCTAGTCTTCTACAGCTCGCGACAGGGTGAGTCGGAGGCAAAAGAGGCGGCTCCAGGCAGGCTCGGTGGAGACGGGTTGGCTGCAGGAGCCAGTAAGGGAGCAAGGATGAGCTTCTGGGGCATGGAGAAGAACTACTACTACTCCAAAGACTCAGGGAGCTGCCCACTCGCAGGCTCAGGGGGCCACTTCTGAGGAACAGGCCTCAATCTATGCAACTGGGTAGCAAGAAAGATTCCCCATCTGAGAGCTAAACTACACAAGACGTTAAATACATAGCGTGCAGCCAGTCCTCGCTATTTTGTTTATCTTTGTGCAAGCAGGGACCCTATCTGGACTGCGACCAGCACGCACAGGTAGGGAAGGTTTAAACCTTCCTTCCCAACCATTCCCCTCCCCCCATTTATTTATTTATTTATTTATTTATCTTTTAGATTTGTATACCCCCCCACCCCCAACTGGCAAATGTCCTTGGGGCAGTTGACACATACATTTCCCCGTCCCCACTGTGGGGCCTAAAAAATGGGGGGGGGAGAAAATCTCCATAGGTGCCAATGGAATTCCTCCCTTCTTTTTTTTAGTCCTCATGGAAGTGGGTGGGTGAATTTGGGGGGGGGGGGAAGCAGTTGGGTGGTAAAGTTTAAACCTCTTCTTCTTTTTAAATAAATTTTTATTCAGTTTTTTTCAATCCAAATGAATAACAACAAATAATGACAATAATAATGAAATAATAACAATACAACATTTAATATTGTGCACCCTCCACCCTCTAGGCACCATGCTAATATTTCCCAAAGGATATCAAATATTATTCTCTGTTCCAAAAATATAACAAATCTTGACAAGGTTCGCTCCCCTTCCCCCTCACCAGCACGTAATCCAAAAATTTACCCCAGATGCTCACAAAAGTGTTTTTCTCCAATTGTTTAAACCTCTTCTACACGTGCACAGTGGTCCCAATCCAGATTGGGCCTCCCGTGTGCTTACACTAAGGCAGTGTTCTCCAACCTTGGGTCCCCAGATGTTTTTGGCCTACAAGTCCCAGCATGCTCCAGCCAGCGTAGCTGGCTGGGGCATGCTGGGAATTGTAGGCCAAAAACATCTGGGGACCCAAGGTTGGAGAACACAGCACTAAGGTAAACAAAATGGCAAGGAGGATCAGCTGCACATAGAATCATAGAATCATAGAAAAGTAGAGTTGGAAGGGGCCTACAAGGCCATCGAGTCCAACCCCCTGCTCAATGCAGGAATCTAGGTCAAAGCAGATGTCTGTCCAGCTGCACCTTGAATGCCTCCAGAGTGGGAGAGCCCACAACCTCCCTAGGTAGTTGATTCCATTGTCTTATTGCTCTGACAGTCAGGAAATTTTTCCTGATGTTTAGGTGGAATCTAGGTTCCTGTAACTTGAGCCCATTATTCCGTGTCCTGCAAACTGGGATGAACGAGAAGAGATCTTTGCCCTCCTCTGTGTGACATCCCTTCAAATACTGGAAGAGTGCGATCATATCTCCCCTCAGTCTCCTCTTCTGAAGGCTAAACATGCCCAGTTCTTTCAGTCTCTCCTCATAGGGCCTTGTTTCCAGTCCCTTTATCATCCTTGTTGCCCTCCTCTGAACCCTCTCCAGTTTGTCTATGTCCTTCTTAAAGTGAGGTGCCCAGAACTGGACGCAGTACTCAAGATGAGGCCTAACCAGTGCCGAGTAAAGGGGAATTATCACTTCCCGCGATTTGGAAGCTATACTTCTATTAATACAGCCCAAAATTGCATTTGCCTTCTTTGCAGCCACATCGCATTGCTGGCTCATATTCAGTTTGTGATCTACCACAATTCCAAGATCCTTCTCACTTGTAGTATTGTTGAGCCAAGTGTCCCCCATTCTGTAACTCTGCATTTGGTTTCCTCTCCCTAGGTGCAGCACTTGGCATTTATCCCTATTAAATTTCATTCTGTTGTTTTCGGCCCAGCGCTCCAGCCTATCGAGGTCACTTTGAATTTTGTTTCTGTCTTCCAGAGTATTAGCTGTTCCACCCAACTTTGTGTCATCTGCAAATTTGATAAGCATTCCCTGTACCTCCTCATCCAAGTCATTAATAAAAATGTTGAAGAGCACCGGGCCCAGGACCGAGCCCTGTGGTACCCCGCTCGTTACCTCTCCCCAGTTTGAGAAGGAACCATTGATAAGCACTCTTTGAGTCCGATTCTGTAGCCAATTGTGGATCCACCTGATAGTTGTTCCATCTAGCCCACTCTTAGCTAGCTTACTAATCAGGATATCATGAGGCACTTTGTCGAAAGCTTTGCTGAAGTCCAGGTATATAATGTCCACAGCATTCCCACAGTCCACAAGGGAGGTTACCCGATCAAAAAATGAGATCAGATTAGTCTGACAGGATTTGTTCTTGACAAATCCATGCTGGCTTCTAGTAATCACTGCATTGTTTTCAAGGTGCTTGCAGACTGACTTCTTTATAATCTGCTCAAAAATCTTCCCGGGGATTGATGTCAGACTGACTGGCCTATAGTTCCCAGGTTCCTCCTTCTTGCCCTTTTTGAAGATGGGAACAACATTTGCCCTCCTCCAGTCGTCTGGCACTTCACCTGTCCTCCATGATTTCTCAAAGATAATAGACAGTGGTTCTGAGAGTTCTTCTGCCAGTTCCTTTATTACTCTAGGATGCAGCTCATCAGGCCCTGGAGATTTAAACTCGTTCAGAGTAATCAGGTGCTCCTTGACCATTTGCCTATCAATCTCAAGCTGCAATTCTGCCCCTTCAGAATTGCAAACCTAGTGTGTAGTTTTTATCCCTTAGTTACAACTGGATTCTATTTTTCCCCCCCCCAGAAATGGGGGAAATCAATTCTTTGTTTGTTTCCTCTTCTCGGCAACCCTTGGGAGTGTCACAGGTACAACCACACAGCATCTCCATACCTGGTAGAGCCTCATTTGAATGTCTGCAGCCTCCTCCCACTTTCCATTTTAAGACTGTAACCAGAAGCAGACTCCGTGGCTTGAACATCAGCCACTCCCCCCCCACCCTGCTTTGCTTTGTTTTACACAGGGGTGGGCAATGAGCAGCCCATGGACCACATGCAGCCTGTGCTGCCCCCTGCTGCCCCCCCAAATTGTAAAAACAAAATTATTTTTTTTAAAAAAACAACCCAAAAACAAAATGGCATCTGGACTGGCCATTTTGAAGCCTTTAAAAAACAAACACCTTTTAGTGCTCCATAGCTACAAACAAGCTTGAAAACATGCCAATTTTGGTACTCTGTAGCCACGCTTCATGCCATTTAAAAAGAAAAAAATATTCAGCACCACAGGGGGGTGGGGGGGTGCACAGTGGTGAGTCCAGGGGTGGGGGTGAAAATGGCCTCTGGAACTCTCAAAGTTGCCAACCCCTGGTTTGTCATCTTGCCTGATGGAGAGTTCTGGAGAACACGAAATCTTGCACAGTGTTTTGTGACCTTTGAGTTGGCCTAACAAAAGGCATTGCCCTCATATGGATTTTGTAATCCATCCACAACCAGGTACCATTCATTTAAAAATGCTTTTAAAATCATCTCTTTTTCACAACGCGAGGTCATGTATTTAAATTTGTAAGAACTAAGGGGTTCTCTCAACTCATAATGAGATTTCCCTGTTGTTGTTGTGTTTTAAGAAAAGAACCGTAAATTAATCTTTATGCCACTATTGCAAAAGAAGCCCATTAGAATCCATCTGTGAAAAACAGAATAAAATAGTTACATTCTTGACTGTTCATTCCAGTCTTGGGCATCTCTTAGCCCTATGGGTGATAGCAAAGCAAGGGTCCAAATTGACCCTGGTTACCCAGTTTATGATGCAGCAATGGACTGATCCTTTATGATGCAGCAACTTATGGTCCAAAGAAAGAGCTTCTTATTGTTATAATCTCTATCATTATAAGTGATGTCGGCATATGTGTGTCTGTTGTGTTTTGATGTAAATAGCTTTGTGAGCAAAAATAATGTCTGGAATTATAATGTCAAATGTTAGCCACTTAATTGTTAGCTTTTGATACGCTGAATAATTTTGGTCTGACTTAGCAGTCCTTTTTGGTTAATAGTGAGTGTAAATGGGAATGGCCTTCAGATGAACTTTTTTCAGAGGTGAAATATTACCTACAGAAAGGCCACCCAGCTCCATGGTTTGATCTTTGATTCTGAAGGTGGTAGCCTCAGTATGACATTGGGCCTAAAATGTTATAGTTATTACTATTAGGACCATAAAGTTGGAGGGGGCTTTGTAGGCCTTTTCCTCCAAACCCCCCCCCCCCCCCCGGCTAGATGCAGGAAATCCAGAGTAAGGCTGCCTCTATGTATTGGATGGGCTCTACTGGAAGAATGGTGATGAGTTTATGAAGGTTCAACAGGTAGTATAGTGAACTTTCCCAGTGTCCAAAAGCCAGGATAGATTTTGGGAGCCATGCCAAGTATGTAAACCTTCAGAAGAGCACCAGGGATAATTGCCTTGAAGCTGTTCTAGATAAGGGCAGCTTTTACTGTGAGAACCGAAAATTCACTGAAGCAGCTTCACCTCCCTTTTCTCTCAGGAAGGGGGTTAGCTTGTAGCTTGCTGACAGGTTCTGAAACAGGGGGAGAGAAGAACGTATCAGATCCGTGGCAGACGCCTTCTGCCAGGGATTGACGTGTTGCTCACCCAGGCAACTCTGAAGGCCCACAGAGCATCCCCTGGTCTATTCAGGGAACCAATACAGCCACAGATAAGGGGAGTGTAAGCTTTCTTTTGCTTGTTTATTTTCTGCATCCATATTTCATTGTCGTATTCAATAAACTGTATATCATCTTTGACACAAGTGGTTTTGTTTCATCCTGAGTATCCTTGAATCTGAAGGGAGGTGCCTTGGCTGGGCCGAGTCCCTTGAGTAATGTACAGTATACACTCTACCATTAGGTAGAGTGACGAGGCTGCTTCAGGTGGCAGATCCTGGTGTGTATGTGTGATCCACTGGCCGTTCCTCTTGAGTCCCCGGGGCCATTCTTGTCTGCTGGAGAACAAAGCTATATGACCTGCCCTGTGTCTACTAAGCTAGCCTGCTCTGGCGCGGTGGAGGACACTATCTCATCATCAGTGTTGCAATGAGATACGACTGCAAGTTTGTTTGGGTTCTGTATGTGGAATGGGGTGGTGACACCATCTTATCCTTCATGTCCTCAGGCGGCAAAATGTCTTCGGCAGCTGTTCAGTGCTAGGGCATCCCTAAAGGATGGCTGTCCAGCCTTGGCTTGAAGATCTCCAGTGAGGTATAATAAAAATGTGTTCTTCATATTTTTGTCATGCCCTTCATTCAAAGAGCTTGAAGTGGCATATATACGTAGCTCTCCCTCCCTCTTTCTCTTCATGATGTAAGGTAAATTAGCATGAGAGACATTCTGATTCAAGATCACGGAGCAATCTTTGTGGCTGATGGTAAATTTCAATCTGGGTGTCCACAGTCTTCCCCAACACTCCAAACACACATGGTTCTCCAAAATATTATCCTTCAAGAGACAGACAGGCAAAGGCAGGGCTGGGTATATGTCATGATTCTGGGGGAGTGCAGAAAAAGCACAGATTCCTGAAAGTTTCCACTTTCATCAAATAACACACAAACAAGGTTCTCAACCTCATGGCTGCAAAGACATCCTTGAAAATGTGTTGGCCAATGCTTGCTGAAATCCCAGAAGCTGGATGGGTGGCTGAATAGGATTTCCAGTGATTGGATGTGGGATATCATCACCTCCAGGGCTCCCATGATGAGCGAAACCAGAATAAATTATGCCAAAGTAAATATTGTTTAAAAATGGCACAACTGTGCAAAGCAAGAGAAATTGTTTCTTGCTGTGGGATTTGAATGGCCTGGCTTCAAAGGACACACAGGGTACACACAGTCCTGGGCACAGGTAGCAAAATGTGTGTCAAGTTCATTACAAGTTCATTTCATGGTGAGATTTCAATAATGAATCTGCAGAGTCAGCCAGTGCCTACTTCCACATCTTCCCCCTTTCCAGTTGTGGAATCAGAACTATGCTGAATAGAGAATGAGAAATCCTCCGATCTGTTTTAGTGAATGAGAGCCTACAGTACAGATCTGTCTCTAAATGCAGGGCTCAGAAGGAGCATCTCTCTCGCTGTTGGAAGAGGAGCCCTTTTCTGCTGACAAGCGTGCATCCACCCCTGGATCTCCTTGTGCCAAGACGAGGAATGTAAACGTCGACACCCTCCATAAAAGCCGTAGAGCGGGCACCTTTGATCTTCAAAGCACTTTACAAATATTCGCTAATTAATTAATCCCCAGCACACACGCACCACTCCTCCCCCGTATTATGACCCCATTGAACAGATGGGGAAATTGAGTCAGAGAGATTCAGAGGCTGGCCCAGAGCAAAAGGAGAAGATGGCATCAAAGCTTCTGTCTGTCTGTCTGTCTGTCTATCAATCAATCATCTCTCTCTCTCTCTCTCTCTCATTTCTATACTTCCCAATAGCCGAAGCTCTCTGGGCAGTTCACAGCAATTCCCCTCCAATTGTCCTTTAGGCCTTTCTGTGCTCCCTCCTTTGCATCAGGAATGGCCAAGAGGGTGGTGTGTGTGTGTGTGTGTGTGTGTGTGTGTGTGTATTCCTCATTTTTCTTTTACCAGCTGTTGGAGCAGCTGTGGGGGGTTTTGTCTGTGGTACCTCCTGCTGTGACTTCAGAGGAGAAGGAAAATGGTATTTATTTATTTATTTATTATATTTCTGAATCGCCCATCTGGCCAGACATCTGGCCACTCTGAGCGATGTACAATGCAATAAAATACGGGGACACACACACACACACACACACAGTATAAAACACAATAAAAAATCCTAACCCACCCCATATTCCCGCCTGAAAAGCCACGTTTTTAATGCCCGGCAGAAGCTAATCAAGGAAGGGGCATGGCGGAGATCACTGGGGAGAGAGTTCCATAAATTGGGGGCTGCCACAGAAAAGGCCCTCCTCCTAGTCCCCACCAGCCTGGTTTCTCTGGCTGATGGGACAGGGAGAAGGCCATCCGTGGCGGATCTTGTTGAGCGGCCTACTTGATGCTGCTGGAGGCACTCCTTGAGATATACTGGACCGGAGCCATACAGGGTTTTAAAGGTCAATGCCAACACCTTGAATTTGGCTCGGCAAACAACTGGTAGCCCAGTGCAATTCTTTGAGCACCGGAGTGATGTGATCACGCCGTCGGCAGCCTTTAACCAGGCGAGCTGCTGCATTCTGTATCTGTGGGTGACACATGTCTTTCTGTTGAGAAAGACAAGCCCCAAGCATAACCTGGGGCAAATCTACACCAGAGCCCCTTTCTGTTAATCACGGAGCTCCACTGCAGTATTTATACAAAAGGCATTTGCCACTGTTGGGGCACATGCTAATGAATACAGCGAGTAGAAGATGTGATCTTGTGTCACACACAAGTGCAATAGCGGGAGAAGTAGGAGGAGTTTGAAAGGTGACGTGCGCAGAGGAAATGGCCCTTTAAGAAGAAGGGGTTTTGGTTTTTTAATGTTTTTGTTCATCTATGCGCTGTTCATCTACGCACAGGTGCGAAGGAGTGAACAAGTGAGGGAGTTTTTAAAAAGAAAAGAAAAAAACTGACAGCTCCTCCTGCCCCCTCAGGGGAAAAAAAAAAAAAACCATGGGGAAGAAGAAGGGGATGAGAAGAGGTGAGGGGGTGGGTGTGCTGCTGTTGCCATCCTCCAGTGTGAATTACTTCTGAGTAGACATGCATTTTGGCTCATTTTCAGTTAGTTGTTCTTTCAGGCAAGCGGATGAAAGGGACATTCCAAACATTATTATTTTTTTTTCCAAATGGGAGGATAGGGGAGAAGCATTTACTCAGACAAGCCCTGGGGAGGGAGGGAGGGAGGTGGGAAAAGCAAGAGTTGCTGCTGTTTTGCAAAGCCCCTCGAAAACAATTTGCTAACACAGGCAACGACAGCACCTAGTGAGCACACACCCACGTACTGCGACAGTGAATCGCAATAACAAGGAAAATCATAATAAAAGTAGTCCAGGAAATGAGGGAAGAAAAGAAGAGCAAGAACACAAGAGAAACGCAACCAGAACGGAAAAGCGAGAGCATTGTGTGCCTCGCAAGTCACAGAGGCAATCCAGTACTGGAATAAGCCTCAGGTGTAGATTGCCCCCTGGTTCTTGGCCATTCGTGATGCACAGGAGGGAGTACAAAAAGGCCTAACGTACAAGTGGAGGGGAACTTCCTTGCTGGTCAGTGGAACCCAGGTCTTTGCTTCCCAACTCAGCCTCAAACAGCTATTGGAAAAACATGGGAAGGAGGCGAGAAGTCACTATGTAGGGTAGCCACTTCAAACATCCCCCCCAAAAGAGGATAATGGAGAATGCCAATTTGCATAACATCAGCATGTGCTAATTTATACACATACATGCACATTTTGAAAGGATTTCTATAATTTAAATAGGAATGCAATGCATCTCACCACAGTGGGGAAGGCTGTGGCCAGGTGACTTCCTGTCTGCCTGCCCTGTCTGCTGTCCAGTTGCTAACTGCTGATGGGCAACTTTTAGGCCCCTTCTGCTCTCCCTTTATCTTTAAACCAGACTTGGACCGGACAGCCCTTCATATAGAGCACTGTTCTCCAACCTGCCCTGGCTGGGGCATGCTGGGAGTTGTAGGCCAAAAACATCTGGGGACCCAAGGCTGGAGAACACTGATATAGAGGAATAGCAGACTGTCTTCAAATAGCGGACTATCCTCTGTAAGATAGGACATATGGCCAGCCTATCACTATTATTCATTTGTTTGTTTGTTATATTTATATACTGCCTTTCCTCCATGGAGCCCAAGGCAGCATACATGATCCTCCTCCTCTCTATTTTTTCCTCACAACAACCCTGTGAGGTAGGCTGGACTGAGAGTCAGTGACTGGCCCAAAGTCACCCAATGAGCTTCCTGGCCAAATGAGGACCAAAACCTGGGTCTCCAAAGTCGCAGCCCAACACTCTAACCCGTAAACCACACTGGCTCATGCACTTGCAATAGCAGCTGCCCTGGAGAGGCCAAGCTTGCTCAGTGTTGCTGACCAGCAGTGCCCCATTCCACAACTGGAAAATTGGCAAAATAGTGTGCTCGTATTCCTTTTCGCTCTTCACTTCCTGTGGCCTTGTCTGCTGCCACAAGGTGGAAACCTTTATTTCTTTGGCTGACTCCACCAAACCAACCTTAAAACTTTCTGGGTCTCAGACAGACATGGGGTGGGTGACCAAAAGAGAAAAGAGACCACAAAGTTTCAAATAACAGAGTTTAAATTTTACTGAAGAAAAATTCAATAGGAAAAGATGTTAAAATCTGAATGGTTACACACACAAAACACACACACACACACACAAACATATGAGCAATATGGTAATAAAAAAACCATGGATAAACACATCTAACTTCATTAGACTGTGTCCCTATATTATCTAGGTCCCTTATCCAAGCAATATCTTACTGTCACTGGTTCAACTCTTGCAATCAATTCTCCAGTTCCACCAGCTCTTACTCTCTCTTTCCTCTGGGCTTTTCTTTTCTTTCTTTCTTTCTTTCTTTCCTTCCTTCCTTCCTTCATTCATTTCTTCTCTCTCTTTCTTTCATTTTCTCTCCTTTCAGCTTCTCTGCCCCTCTGCCTTTTTGCCTTAGGTTTTTATCTCTTAAAATTAGTTGTTTCACTCCCCAGCTCCAACCAGTCAGGTGCTAATTTCCTGTTCATTTCTGCAAATGAAGTTTCTGTTTCCTGGGTCAAAAAGTTTTCTTTCTCTCTTCTTCTGACCTTTTGTTGAACTGTATAATCTCCTGACTTCCTGAGCAAACTTCCTGACCTTTACATTCTATTTAAACTTTTGATCTCTAAACTATTAACATTTTGGCCAATATAGTCTAGCATGCACACATAAAAGATTTAACCCCATAATATCCTAAAACCAAACTAAGTACTACAAACACGGAGTACAGTCTGTTCACATTCAGCCTCCCTTGGTAGGTTGACAAGAGTGAGTATAGTTTTCATTTTCCTGCAAGGCTGGTCAGCAGCTAGTTTTGCTTTGAGTACATGGTGAAAGGTGGATAGCAAGGGAGTCACTGCCCTTCCCCAAAGGGGGCTGCTGGCAAGCTTCATTACCAGAGCCAGCACTCAATGTATACACATTTGTGACCCATTCTTCCTTTAAAGCATGTATAGGACTACCCCATTTTATTGCAAGCTCTGCAAAGAAAGAAAGAAAGGAAGAAAGAAAGAGAAAAAACAACCCTATTCCTTGTATCCTTGCAATACAGTGAGTTAAAAAGTATGAATTTTTTCATGTGCATTTTTCAAATGTATGCATGCTCTTGAACACATTTGGGGTGTGTGTGTCTGTGAATCACATTGCAAGCTTGGAAATGTACAGACTTCAACCACAGATTGTGTCCAAGTCTGTGTTCGATCCCGAAGGGTAAATACTGATCAAAACCAAACTGAAACAAATTTCTCATACATCCGTAAATTATTCTTGCCTACCTCTAAAAATCTCACATAATTTTCCTCTACAGAATATAATCAATTTTAATGAAAATCCCCATCAGTCTTGTATCTTCATATTGGAGAACAGAAATCAGCGATTTTTAAAGATCAACGTTTCTTTAAAATGAGTGGTGAAATCACACTCAGAAGTTGAATTAATTTATCATAATCATAGATGTACCAGTTGATTGATTGATTGATTTTACTTGTGAGTTTTTGTGCATTTCCCTGGCCCAGCTGATGTTTGCTTCTGAAGACCTTATATGGAAGAACAGAGGACCAAATGGACAGCTCTGTGGGCCTCCCCCCCTCCAGTTCTCTGGCCTTGCATAAATTCAGCATCCCTGTATTATAATTTATAGATAGATTCTGGAGACTGGCAACCAGCTTTGAATTGCTTGGATTCAAAATGTGGGTTCCAAAGGATTGCTGCCCCAGAGTCGTGGTTTCTTCATAGTAGTTGTATTTGCTTCAGTGTAACTTATTTCCAGCTGAGTAGCTGAGGATCACAACTTTAGTTCAATTGCTTTACAGGATGAATGGGATGGTTTAACTAGTTTGTGGATCAGGCTGGATGATTCCATTGGGATCTGACAGCTGCACATGAGTATATAACCGAGGGATGACATTTTGAGAAATATTATGGCTGAGAGGGCAGGTGGTGGCAATGATGGAGGAATGCCTTCTCCATAGTAAATGACACCTTGGACCTCCTTGCTTTAAGTGCTCTGCTGGATCAGTGCCCAAGTACAGCTATTGCAATGCTTTAGGATTTTGACTTGCACTAATATTTAGTTCTCAATATAAAAATGTTACACCTTCCTTCCCCTCTATATGGAGAATCGTAGCTAAAAGCTTTCTTGTTTTCACATGTTAAAAAGTCAACTCTGGGCTCAAGTAATCCCAGTAAACAATTATTTCACAAAACTGTGCATTTCCAGCACACATATAATCAGATGCTTAAAATGCCGAAAAGACAAAGACAGAACTAGACATTAAAATGATCTCAAAGATTTGAAATAAATAAAAACAGTGATTAAGAGGGCAGAAACTATTACAGTAAAAGTTTGCATTATTCAGCATTACTAAAGGAAAACATTAATTAACCCACATCTATGCAGGAAGATAAAAAAAAACCCCTTCCTTAATATCAGATTTTAAATACCATTTTTAGGCTATTCAGAATAGATTAAGTTAAGATTAGAATAAAAAGGGGGGGAGATATAGGCCCAGTTTTATTTGCTGGCACAGGAAGATTTGATTATAAATGACACAGAAAAGAAATTACATGACACCAAGAGACAACAGAGCTATGAGGATGTGCACAATTTTTCGCATGTTTGCAGAGATGATATTAGAAGCAAGAGTCCAATGAAAACATCCCCTTACATTTTCTGATACTCATTCCAAGAGACTCTAATTGCAGAGATGCTAATTGCAAATGTTTTTTTATCTATATATTTATGCATTTGGGTGTCTATGAATATACATCTCCCCATCCAGAAAGTTTTGGGGTGGGTAACAGTGGATGGGTAACATTAGAAAAGAAATGGAACATTCCTTTGACATGCAAAACAATTTCCAGTTGAGCTAGAAATGTAAGAAATTAAAACCCCAACCTACCAGATTAACTCTGGGCCTTTGATAGCCCAGTTGAGGCCTGTGAAGGGGCTCAGCAAGGCTTTGGATCAATGCACCAGGTGTAGCAGGAGTCTGGGGAAAGGAAGCAGCAGGTAACAGACTGAAAAGATCAGGCAGCAGGAGTCCGATAGTAGGGCCTGCAGGACCTTGGAGAGCTCCCTGGGAGTACAGACGTTGTTCTCATGAAAGCCAGAACCCATCTGAGCTCTTAAGCAGTGGGACAAACTTGTGGACTGCCCAAGCCCTGATCCTCAACTATAAACTAGCAGGAATTGTAAAAGGGGCAGAGCCTTGGGTTGAATTGGACGACACAGAAATGGGCAGAAATAAATGGCTTGCGTGCTATTTGTGAGAATCTGAGTTCACCTGACTGGATATCAGGTGCACAAACAGGGAAGCAAGAGGAAGGCAGAAAGCAAATTCCTTCACCTGAGGAGGACAGGCCTATGCTGGGAAACCCAGGGCAGGAATTGGGCATGGACAAGCAAGGACAAAGTACCAAGACAAGCCAGGGAGATAAAGCAGCAACAACCATGTGACTTTTTACACAAGCAAAGGGTCGGGGTTTAATCTGGAAATCAATCAGTTTAAGGGACACTTGCCTGCATTCAGTGATTTTCCTGGCAGAGGTAACTGCAGCACGAGGAACAAAAAGGAACACTCCCTGCTCAGTAGCCATGTCCTTAAAGCCCTCCTGTGTTGACTAGTAAAATAAGAATGAATGACATGCTCATAGAATCATAGAAATCATAGAAAAGTAGAATTGGAAGGGGCCTACAAGGCCATTGAGTCCAACCCCCTGCTCAATGCAGGAATCCAGGTCAAAGCATCCCTGACAGATGGCTGTCCAGCTGCATCTTGAATGCCTCCAGAGTGGGAGAGCTCACCACCTCCCTAGGTAGTTGGTTCCATTGTCTTATTGCTCTAACAGTCAGGAAATTTTTTCTGATGTTTAGGTGGAATCTGGGTTCTTATAACTTGAGCCCATTATTACGTGTCCTGCAAACTGGGATGATCGAGAAGAGATCCTGGCCCTCCTCTGTGTGACATCCCTTCAAATACTGGAAGAGTGCGATCATATCTCCCCTCAGTCTCCTCTTCTGAAGGCTAAACATGCCCAGTTCCTTCTGTTTCTCCTCATAGGGCCTTGTTTCCAGTCCCTTTATCATCTTTGTTGCCCTCCTAGCTTGTAGAATACTTCCTTGGAATGATAACAAAGCTCTGGAAAAACTAACTGGAAACATATTCCTGTCCATGGGAAATATCAAGGAAGGATGTAAAGATCTTGCAAAATCTGTTCCATTTGCATTTTGTGGATTGTCTGGCACTGTTTGCTCCGCTCTCCATTGATGGATACAGATTTGCCCCCACTCCCCCCCCCCTGGAAAAGTAAGCAAAAAATAAGTCAGAATTTATGGAACTTTCATTGGTACGTAAAATTTTGCACACTTTACTTAGGTCAGCCTAAAATCAATGAGCAGAGCACACGCACGCGCACACGCACACACGATTCCTCCACTGCAGAGGCTGAAGAAAGATGAGGAATGTGTAAAATGTTGTGTCTGTTAACAACATCAAAAAGATGTACACATTGCAGTATTTTTACGCAACTTCCATAGTTTTGTATGACCAAAGTTGGGTACAATTCCAGAAAGTTTAAAAACCAGACTGGACGTCCGCAAAATCCGCATGACTCTGAAAAACCGGTCCTCTACAGTAAGATTTCGCAGGATGGGCTCATAGAAATCCGGTGTCTTTTTGATCTGTTTCAGATTTCTCTTACATCCCTACAACTTATTTTTTTCAGCATGTTCAGTTCTTCGAGTCCCTCCCAGCATCAAAGACCTGATCAGTCATGTTTAGATCTGGTACTCTCATCAAGAGAAAAGGAATGAAGAGTGTCCATCACATGATCTTTTAAAAAGTATGTTAAAGTCAACATGGATTGATGTTTTTGTAGACATTTGGAGTGTGTTAGACTGAGCATGGTGAGCGTTGTGATGTGTGTCCAGGTTGCGCATGCAGCTCTTCCTGGTTCAAACCATACCATTATACTTTGCAGATGGAGCAAACTCTCCCACCATCTGAGCCAGGAAAGCACATGCACCACCACTGGCTGCCATCGCCACTGCCTGCTTCCTCCCCTCTCTCACATTTGTCTCCCTCCTCCCCCTCTCTACACCCCTACCTACCTACTGTGTGCATTGCCGCTGCCACTGCCGAGTTATCTGGGTGGCTGAGCTCTCTGAAGAGCTGCATCGGCCGGAAAAGTGACTGGTGGGCTCTTCAGAAAGGCAGCCATGCCCAAATGCCTGCCTCTGAGAGGTCCTTCCTCGGAGCCAGGCATTGTGGGAGGTGGTCTCCCTGGAGATTGCCTCTACTGCAGGTGATGTCCAGGGACCCGCCTCCTCCCTCAATACCTGACTCCTCAGCCAGGCATTTGGGCATGGCGAACTCTCTGAAGGGCCATGCCTGCCACTTTTTTGGGTGATGCAGCTCTTCAGAGAATTCGGCCACTTCATGGCTCACTCTGAGAGGATCCACAGAGTGGGCGGCATTGGCGGCAATGGCCAATGGGTGGGTGGGGAAGAAAGGGAGGGAGGGAGGGGGTGGGAGAGGTGGTAGTGGCAGTAGTAGCAGCAAAGGGAGGGACTGCAGCAGCACTGGGCAGGGGGAGCATGCAATTTGTTGCTTCTCATGCTGCGCTGCCTGAGTTGGGGGCTTCACGCTGCCTCATGGGAGGGCCGGCCCTGATACCTTGAAAATGTTGGGAGACTTATTCAGCCAAACATGGCCCCTCCAAGAAATTCCTGAGTTGTGCTGCTGATAACTTCCTCCTACAGAAAGTGGAGGAAGGAACTAGAGGATCGGCTATCCTTGACCTGATTCTAACCAACAGAGACGAGTTAGTGGATAAAGTGGCAGTTTCGGGAACTCTGGGGGAAAGTGACCATGTTATACTTGAGTTCTTGATTCTAAAGGAAGCAGAAACTGAGTGTAGCCAAACACGTACCCTGGATTTTAGGAAAGCCAATTTTAACAAACTCAGAACAATGATAAGTAAGGTCCCATGGCAAGCGACTCTAATGAGAAAAGGAGCCCAGGATGGGTGGGAGTTTTTAAAAAAGGAAATTTTAAAGGTAGAATTGCAAACAATTCCCACAAGGAAAAAAGGCAGAGGGCAACAGAAGAAGCCAATGTGGCTTCACAATAAACTCAAATATGACCTGAAAACAAAAAAGGACACGTATAGGAAGTAGAGGGAAGGCCAGGCTACAAGGGAAGAGTACAGGCAGGTAGCACAGAACTGCAGGGATAGTGTCAGGAAGGCTAAAACTGAGAATGAGCTAGTTAGCAAGGGATGCTAAATACAACAAGAAAGCTTTCTTCAGATACATGCACAGTAAAAGACAGAGGAAAGAAATGGTGGTTAAACTACGTAATGAGGATGGCAAATTGATAACAGAAGGCAAAGAAAAGGCAGAAGTGTTCAATTCCTACTTCGGCTCGGTCTTCTCCCAAAAGATGGTCTATGACACACACACCCGGGCAAACCTGAAGTGCAGACTGAAGGGGCAGGATTGCAGCTTGAGATTGATAGGCAAATGGTCAAGGAGCACCTGATTACTCTGAACGAGTTTAAATCTCCAGGGCCTGACGAGACGCATCCTAGAGTAATAAAGGAACTGGCAGAAGAACTCTCAGAACCACTGTCTATTATCTTTGAGAAATCATGGAGGACAGGTGAAGTGCCAGATGACTGGAGGAGGGCAAATGTTGTTCCCATCTTCAAAAAGGGCAAGAAGGAATAACCTGGGAACTATAGGCCAATCAGTCTGACATCAATCCCTCGGAAAATTTTGGAGCAGATTATTAAAAAGTCAGTTTGCAAGCACCTTGAAAACAATGCAGTGATTACTAGAAGCCAGCATGGATTTGTCAAGAACAAATCCTGCCAGACTAATCTGATCTCATTTTTTGATCGGGTAACCTCCCTTGTGGACTGTGGGAATGCTGTGGACATCATATATCTGGACTTCAGCAAAGCTTTCGACAAAGTGCCTCATGATATCCTGATTAGCAAGCTAGCTGAAAGTGGGCTAGATGGAACAACTATCAGGTGGATCCACAATTGCTTCTCAAACTGGGGAGAGGTAACGAGCGGGGTACCACAGGGCTCGGTCCTGGGCCCAGTGCTCTTCAACATTTTTATTAATGACTTGAATAAGGAGGTACAGGGAATGCTTATCAAATTTGCAGATGACACAAAGTTGGGTGGAACAGCTAATACTCTGGAAGGCAGAAACAAAATTCAAAGCGACTTCGATAGGTTGGAGCGCTGGGCCGAAAACAACAGAATGAAATTTAATAGGGATAAATGCCAAGTGCTGCACCTAGGGAAAGGAAACCAAATGCACAGTTACAGAATGGGGGACACTTGGCTCAACAATACTATGAGTGAGAAGGATCTTGGAATTGTGGTGGATCACAACTGAATATAAGCCGCCATGCCATGTTGGCTGCAACGGAAGGCCCAATGCTATTTTGGGCTGGCATTAATAGAATATCGCTCCAAATCGCGTGCGTGCCGTGCTAATTCGCTTTACCGCACTGATTAGGCTTCATCTGAGTAACGGTCCGTTCTGGCACCACACTGTAAGAACGGACGTACACACTGGAGAGTGTTCAGAGTTGGCAACAAGGATGGATAAAGTGGCCGGGAACCCCGGGACCTCTGAGGAGAGACTGAACGCAACCTGGGCATGTTTAGCTTCCGAAGAGAGACTTGAGGGGAGATTATCAATCACTTTCCATTTACTGAGGGTATGTCAGGAGGGCCAGGCTCTCTGCCGATTCATCCCAGTTTGCCGGACCGGGGAAGCAGGGTCAAGGTACGGGGGGAACCTAGATTCCACCTATAAACAGCAGAAAAATTCATGCCCTGTCAGGCGCAATAAGACAATGGAATCAACTACCTAGGGAGGTGGTGGGCTCTCCCACTCTGGAGGCATTGAAGGTGCAGCTGGACAGCCATCTGTCAGGGATGCTTTGACCTGGATTCCTGCATTGAGCAGGGGGTTGGACTCGATGGCCTTGTAGGCCCCTTCCAACTCTACTTTTCTATGATTCTATGATTCTATTTTTCAGGTAATCTGAGCAGGTTTTAGAACATAGGGTTGATTCCAATCCTGTGCGTACAGCACAGGAACAGAGAGCAGTGGCAGAATGGCATCTCCCTCTCCCTGCAGCCCCCCAAATCTGATCTGGAAGTTTGGGGGGCCATGCATTTCTACCAGTTGATCTATAATGTTTCCTCAAAGATTCCTGGTGATTGCAATTTGGTGGAAGCCATGGGAGGTCTCTGCTGGAGATCCTTACCTAAACGCCACTCATAAAACGACAGATTCCTTGGGGAGAGGGAATGAGTGCTAAGCCAGTTTATGTCTGTGGCGCTGATGGGTTATGACTGGCACAGCTTCATAGTAATAGTCTCTGGGATGAATGAATGCAGTGTAGTTCCAGCCAAGATACATTGCGGCTCTCAGCTGGACCATTGGGATAGATACTTCATTGAAAATTGTGGAGGCCATCGTGTTATGTTATTAGTTTATGCTGGAGTGGGCAACTTGTGGGCCTCCAGATGTTGTTGGACTGCAACTCCCATCATCACCCACCACTGGCTATGTTAACTATGGCTGATGGGAGTTGTAGTCCAACGACATCTGGAGGCCTGCAATTTGCTCACCCCTAGGTTAGGCCAATGGGCCATGGAAGCTCTTCCAAGCCCATGGGATGCCAGCCGTTGATGAGAAGGATGGGATTCCTGTGGAATATTTCTAATTAAAAATACTCTATCATGGTGGGTAATTTCTTCAGCATCCCAACCAATGATCAAGTTTTGCCCTGAAGCAGGAGAGAGTTGAGCACACCCTGTTCAGCTAGTCCTTTGCTTTTTAAGTCTGCTTGAGCTTTCATCTGCCACCACACCTCGCTCTATTTTTAGTGGGGCTGTTATTTTGTTTTTGTTTTGTTTTGTTCAAAAAAAGATGCTTCTAATTGAGCTACTTTGCAATCGCCTCTTCAAGAAATACATACCTGAACTGGATGAGAGTTTCTCTCCTTTCTCCCTATTAGAAAGCAACTTTATTGCTGAGTATCTGACCTTTTCGTTCTAGTTTGCTTCCATGTATTTATTGATTGCTTTATTTCCCAAAGGGTTTTCAGGGTGGCTAATAATGAAAGTCATTAATTTAAACAGTAGCCTTGTTCATTCTAGTTGCTGAACAAGGATTGGAGGTGGTGACACTTTGTGTATTAAGATGCAAGTTGGGAGTATTGAAAAGCATTTCATCGTGAGCTGATGTTGGATACTTGAAGGAGAATCCCCATTTCAGACTGCAGGTGGGAGCCTGCATAATTATATGAGTGTTCCCTCTTGAGAAACTGCTCTGCATGTAGAAAACTAGCTCATCAGTAGGAGGCTAGGTGATCATCGTCCTTCCTCACATGCTAGCTGTGAAGAGAATTTTTGTGTGCAGATTTCCCAGGCAAAGTCTATTCACTTTCCCACCCTAACAGTTCCCAACACTCCCATTCCCACCCTTGCCAGCTGGTTTCGAAATTACAAAATTATGGCCTTCTTTCCATGTCAGCAGTGTTCTCCAACCTTTTGGGTCCCCAGATGTTTTTGGCCTACGACTCCCAGCGTGCCCCAGCCAGTTGTAGGCCAAAAACATCTGGGGACCCAAGGTTGGAGAACACTGCTCTATGTTCTCTTGTTCAGTCAAAAGGCAGGTCCGGGAACAGGGATTCAACCTGTGTTGGATGGGTCACACTCCCCCTGAAGATACATGCTCACAGTTTAGGTGTATTCCTGGCCTTGGCCTTGAACCTGGTGGCCAGGAGTGTGTTTGCGCAGCTGAGGCTAGTATGCCAAATGTGCCCATTCCCAGAGATGTCTGATCTGGCCATCATGGTGGCTGCGTGTATGCCGTAGTTACAACCCATTTGGACTACTGTAATGTGCTGTGCGTGGGTCTGCCTTTGAAAACTGTTCAGAAACTTCAGCTGCCTGGTCCAGACCAGTATGCTGCAGCCAGACCGTTGGCTAGGGCTGGTTGCAGGGAGTACGTGACTCCCTTGTTGCAACAGCTTCACTGGCTGCTGGTCTGTTTCTGGATAGTGCTAGTTATTATGACCCATAAAGCTTGGGACCAGGCTACCTGAAAGTCCGCCTTCTCCCATACAAGCCTGCCTGGGTCTTAAGATCTTCGGGAGAAGCCCTTCTTTTGATACCACTGCCTGTAGAGGTGTGTTAGGTGGTGACGCAAAGGTGGGCCTTCTCGGTGGTTGCTTAGGCCGTGGAACTCCCTACCGAGGGAGGTTCACTCCCTTTCTGCTTCCACCGGCATGCAAATACCTATATTTGTATAAGCAGGCTTTTGGCGACTAAGCGGGTCTGCTGGGTTGGCTGCTGTTTTTATTCTGTTACTGTTGTGTTTTTAATTGTGTTCTAATGCATTTGTGTCATTATTGTTTTAATCTCATTTTATTTATGGCTGTAGGCCACCGTGAGTGCCATTTTTCTTGGTAGAAAGGCGGGGCGCAAACCCAACAAATAAATACATAAAAAAATATTTTAGAATGTTCCCTGCAGGCTTGAATATAGTTGCCTGTGAATGCTTCAGTGCTTTGTAACGATAAAATAACACAAAAGCCCACGGTGTGGCCAAGGCATGGGGTGATAGAAGTTCAGTCAGTGGCATCAATTTGCAGACATGAGGGGGAACCATGACCACCACTTCAGCACAAGCTCAACGCTCACCATAATAAGCCACGGGTGCCGAACCTCTTTCTTCCTGAGAGCAGAATTCAGTTTAGGAGAAGCTCTCGGGGTCCGCATTCCAGCCAGAGGCAAAGGGGTGGGGCCAAAAGAAAAAGGGGGAGGGCAAAATATCAAAAATACCAGCATCACTGCCCACGGAACCCAAGGGCAGGCCTGGTGTCAGCACCCAGCATGATGGGGCACATGCTGGGGGCTGATGGTTCCTGGAGCACCAGTTGTGGCTGATGGTGCCTTCCCTTTTTAATTTCCCCCCTTTTTTTGAGGTGGCTGCAGCTGCTGCCATTTTATTTCCCCCAGAATGCCTGTGGGCCCTGATGCAGGGAAATTAAGACGGCTGCAGCAACTGCTTCCTCTTCATCCAGCACTTCCTTTCAAAGGACTAGGCTGCCCACCCACCACGGCCTGTTCCGCTACTGCCTGTCTTTCTGCTCCACTGAGAAGCTGGGGGGCAGGTGGTACCAGAGTGGTCTTTGCCCAGGGTCCCCTCAAACCTAGAGCCAGCCCTGCCTGAAGGCTACATGAGTCCACTGTTGGAGAGAAGCTTGGCACTCAGGGTCTTCCTAGATCTGTAAGTCCCTCGCTACAGTTTCCTTACTCTCATGGCTGTATGGGGATCCATTCCAAGGCTTATAGGGCAGACGGTAATTAAATGACAGAATGTGATGGGATATATGAATTTTACTGGATGACTTAGTAAACAGATTTTTTAAATTTATTATTATTATTATTATTATTATTATTATTATTATTATTATTATTATTATTATTATTTTTAAAAATACCATTATCCATACAAATGTCATAGTGGTTTACACAATCAAACCATGAAAGGGACATCCAATAGAACTGGCAATCAAAGCAATAACGCAATAAACCTATCTCAGTAAGCAGCAGCTGAACCAGCACAACAAACAGAACAAGAATCACGCAGGCCATTGAGATGTCTCGGCTGATTTTAGCTGAACTCCGCCTTGTGCTGATTTATTGATATTGTGTTTATGTGGCTGAGGAAAGGCGCCATCTTGTCCTTCGCCTCAGGCAGCAGAACCTCTTGGGCTGGCCTGTGAATGAGGGAGCAGCTGCCCATCTGTAGCTGTTGCCTCTGCCTGTCCGTACCTTCCACCTCAGGTAGAAGCAGGTGCATCGTTATGTGTTATGATGAGTCCTTTCATGGGGTTTGCTTGTTCAGCTAGTCTAAAACTCCCATTCCCAAGCTGATTTGTTGACAGAGCTTTTGTGCGGTTAGATTTTAATATGTATGTGGAGTTTTTGATCTGACTGTTGTTGTGTGGGTTTCTTTTTTTAAAAAAGTTTTCCTACAGATGCTTATTGCGATATCATTGAAATGCTGAGATGGTGTATTGAAATATATTGCTGTTCTCGCCTTCTCGTCTCTGCAGGTGAAATGCCTCCTGGTTACCGTATTTACTGATGCTGACTGCTTGTGGGTTTCCCGTGGGCAGCTGGTTGACCTGGCCACTGTGTGAACGATGGACCTTGGTCTGATCCAGCACAGCTCTTCTTATTATTACTGTTGAGTTTTTTTAAAAAATTATTATTATTAAATACGGTATATAAAATCTTTGTCTACCATGAGCTCCACTTGATACAGTTTCTTACGTGGAAAGGCAGCATATAAGCATTAACTTATATGCTGCCTTTCCACGTAAGGAATTGTATCGATGTTTTGGACTTCGACTTGCATCAGCCCCAGCCAGCATGACCAATGAGCTGTAGTTGTAGTCCAAAGCATCAGGTTGGGGAAAGCTGAATTAATGCGTAAATTCAAGCCAAGCTTACAAAGGGCACCTACATTTGCAGATTGCTGGCATTTGAAGAGCAGTATTACACAGCGGCTAGAGTGCTAAGTTAACTTTGGATACGGAATCTGGGTAGATCAGATTGGGAGGTGGACTACTGGTCCATCATGTCCAACTTACAATGACTGGCAACAGCTTGCTAAGGTGCTTTTGCAGACATGGGACATGAGAAACTTTTATGGGCAGAGATGCCAAGGACAGAACCAGAGATTTTATGCACGCAAACTATGTGCTCTACCACTACTTTGGCAGCTATATATTCACTGTCACCATCATGTCCTCGCAAAGCCTTCTGGTGTGTCCAGTTGGTTCATAAAATGGCTGCTGGGTGAATAACTGGGATTGGCTCTAGGGAACACATCTTGCCAATTCTGGAGCAACTCAACTGCTTGTCCATTTGTGAGCACGGTTCAAAATGAGTTTACCTGAAGAAGCACCTTCTTCCATATGTTCCAGTCCGGTCGCTAATATCATCTCTGGAGGCTCTTCTCTGGGGGCTGCCACCACAATGGTGTGACGGGAGGGTACCAGGGAAAGAGCCGTCTCTGTAGAGGGCACCCCCTGTGGACTGATCTTCCCAGAAAGATCCACCTGGCCCCTTCACTGTGTACATTTAGATGCCAGGTTAAGACCTTCCTCTCCCAATAGGTATTTAATCTTTAATCCATTCTTTCTAATATCTTTACTGCTGGCATTTTAATATTTTTAATGTTTTAATATTTTGATATTTTTATTGTTGTTTTTATTTCATTTATTTTAACTGTATCGTTGTTTTGGGTTGTTGTTGTTGTTGTTGCTATTGTTGTTGTAAACCACTCTGAGGGCATCTGCCGGTTGGGAGGTATATAAATTTAATAAATAAACTATGGGCACAATCTTATGCATGTTTAGACAGAAAAAAAAAAGACCTACAACTCCCAGCATGCCCCAGCCAGCCACCTTAAAGAAATAAAAAGGCCACTGCTATAGCCAGGGGTGGGCTAGGGAGGGCTCCCTAAATTTTCTCGGCCCCCTCGTTTTCTTTTCCCCCCACAAACAATTAAAAAACCAGTTTTCCATTTTGTCTTTAAAAGGCCTGCAAACCAGATGAACTCCTCTCCTCATGTGTCTTGGCATCCCTCCCACAGAACCTTTAGGCTGGCTATGGGCCTGCTTAAAAGCCCTATCAGACATGGGACCTGGGTTCTTCAAGGACCACATTCTCCGGCATGTTCCTGCCTACACATTAAGATAGATGTTGGAGCTCCTCCTCCTCCCTATGTCCCCCGCCATCACCAGAGGTGGTGGAGAAGGAAGCCCCCCCTTTTCCTCCTCTGGCTCCCCATTTATGGGAATCCTCTCTCTGGGGAGGGGCTGGCGGGACTGCCTGATGCTGTCTCTTGTGTCTTCTCACAGCCAGGCCTTTTTATACATCAGCTGAAATTGATTTCTCCCAGAGATGTCTATTGTATTATATTTCATTTCTATCCCACCTTTCCACTTAAAAAAATGTGTGCTGAAATGGATTTTATCTGCTGCTCTGCTTGGACATCTGCCGTGTTTTGTTTTGTTCTGGATTGTTTTTAGGGTCTCTTTTTCAGCAATAAATAAATAAATAGATAGGGAACTCACTGGAATTCCTAGCTTCTCGATTACAATAGACCCTTGACTATTCTTCATAGCTAATGGGGTACACTGGTGCACAGATATATACCCATGGTGGGGGGAAATGTGCATGAAAGAACCTTCAGCCGATCAGCCAGGAATCATAGAGTACAGAGAAGTCCTTATAGCAAATTTAGTCAAACTGCCTGCTTGATGCAGGAAATCCAGAGGTACGGCATCTCCAATGGGTTGCTGTCCAGCTTCTGCTTAAAGACCTCTGAAGAGGGAGAGTCCCACCCCCTGGCGATTGGTACCATTGTTGCACTGGACTTAGCATTAAGAAGCTTCTCCCGATCTCCAGCCAAAATCTACCACCCTGAAACTTAAGCCCGTTAGATCTAGTCCTGCCCTCTGGAGCAACAGAGAACAAGTCTTTGCCCTCTTCTATGTGAGAACTCTTCTGGCATTTGTTTTGAAGAGGACGACTATCAGGTCCCCTCTCAGTCTTCTGTTCTCCAGGCTAAACATACCTGCTTCCTTCAAGCTTTCCTCATAGGACTCGTATAATATCCCTGACCATGTCGGTGGCTCGCCTCTGAACCTGTTGCAATTCCTCTATGTCCTTCTTGAAGTGTGGTGCCCAGAACAGGACACAGTACTCCAAATGAGGTCTGGCTAGAAATGGGGGAGACATTGGTTCAGCATCCTCAGTAGATAGCTCTCTGTCTACATAATTTCACACTTTCAAACACCGATGTGAACCAGAACCCTGTCATGCTTAGAAAATCGCACTTCTCTGAATTCTGCGGTGCAGTTCTCCCTGCACCACCATAAAACATACAAAAATGCATATACTGGGGGGAAACAATATTCCAAAATGTATTATATTAGGACAATTGCTTGCAAACATGTGTATATTAGGCAAGAATGCACACAAAAAAATCATGTATTAGGAGAAATGTGCACAAAAATGCCTATGAATTTTCAATCCAAACTTTAAAAATAATAATTCTCAAAGTTCGGGCTGAACTGAACTGAAGACAGGAGAAATTTTCAAAGTTCAAGATGAATTCAACTTAAGACTGGAACAATGAGAAACTGAGAGAAGCCAAAATTGACAGGTTTGTCCATCCCTAGGTCTGACTAGTCCACAAACTCACTGGGTGGTCTCTGGCAAATCACGATCTCTCAGCTTTTAGCTACCTTACCTTACAGCAGGGGATGAGGAACCACTTTCAGCCTGAGGGCCAAACTCAGTTTTGAAGAAGCTCTCTGGGGCCACATTCCAGTGGTGGGCAGGGCAAAGGCAAAGGGGCAGGAGCACCCCCCTCCAAATACAATCATATTTTAGTTTAAAGTTCTTACTGCCATAACTAAGCCTTAGGATGGGCATTTCAACCTTTTAGAATGGGGGGAGGAAACTGCACAAAAACTGGGAAACCACCAAAGAATCGATGGTTAGAGGAAAAGGGGTGTGGTCAGGGGAAGGGGTGTGGCCATCTCAGGAACTCCAGAGGGCCGGACTGGGCCCTCAGGAGGGCCATATGTGGCCTGAGGTCCCCACCCCCGGCTTTGCAAATCCTCCATTGGGGAGGGGCAGGAATATTGTAAGCCTCCTAGATAATATTTGTTGATGGGGGCCCAGATAAATGTAACAGAGAAATAATAACTGGTTTGGTGCACAGAAATTCAACCCATGGCAAGAAACCATTGCCTGGGCGTGCCCTTAAGGGAGAAATAATGAACTCGGGTTTGTGATTGAAGGCCAAAGCTGAGAGGACTAGAGCTGTCAAAACAAATTGATATGTCCAAATTAAGCTGAAGTTGATCATTCTGTGGTCCTATCGAAATCTGTTTCCAGCAAGCCTGCATCCTTATACATTCTTTCTGCCGAGAAAAATGAATTAAATTGTTTCAGAGTATTAATGTTTAGGTGTTGGGTTTTTTTTTAAGATAGAGAGAGAGAATGAAAGAAAGAAAGAAAGAAAATGGAAAGGGCTTCCCCACTGGGAGACATTTTATGAACAAAATTAAATATTATAAAACCGTATTATTAAATTCTGTCAAAAAGGTATTAATCTTGTTACACTGGCACAGAAGCCTTGGGTTTTCTGTAATTACAGTTTGCTGTAAACTTAACCTTCTATAATGTTTGCTGCTAAAAATAATGGGGAAAGGTACAGTTCAAGTTCTCTTGAAACAAGGAGTGGGGGATGAGTTAAAAGAATGAGCCAGTAGAGTAGGCCATTAATATATCATCCTGTTATTTATCAATTCATTAAGTGTGTTGACAAAGTGTTCATTGTTGCACAAGGCTTAACATGAAAACAAGCCGTTACCTAATTAGCTTCAATGACAGAAGGGAAGATGTGCTGACGAGCTTTGGAACAGAATACTTGGAGCTAGATCCAACACCTCTTCGAGGTAACTTCGAGGTCAGAAATTGCATACATTGAAAGGCGTTCCAGCCATTAATTTAGTTCATTTATTCAGCCAACAGCTGGAAAGGTTGTGGCAGTTTTAGAAGTGCCACTGAATTTTGACACCAGGGAATGTTGAGGCAAAATCTTAAGGGTCATGATTAGGAATGTCACAAAAAGCAAACAGAATTTCTGGACCAGCCTTTTTCAGGGGTGGGGGAAAGCTGATACAGCTCTACAAGGAAGTTTATTCATTTATCCAAATCAAGTGTTAAAGCTTTGCCCCGGACCGTGCTGCTTCAAGTTGCAACTGGAGGGGGAAAGTTGTATGTTTCAATGCTCTCTTGTTGAACAAAATCTCCATAAATGTCAATATCCACCACGTTTCTGATATTCAGAGGTTTCGTGAAACTGCTGCCATGCCATGTCTCTGTGCATCCATGTCCCCATAAGGCTTGGGTAAACACATCCCAGTTTTGTCACTGTGTTGTGCATTGCCACGCCCTTGACTCACATCACTAGCTTTTGGCCAGAGGGGCGGAGCAATGACATCATGTCACATGATGCATTTATCTAAATGTCAAGAGGAACGCCAGGAAAAGCAACAAGGCATGGTGGCAGCTCTTTCTTAACATCTTGAGCTCTTATAGTAGCAATAGCATATACAAAAGGCAGGCTAATCAGAAGAATAAAGGGTAAAACAAGTATGAAAAGTCTTATCTCATACCAGCTTTGTTCTGGGCATGGCTGGCTCTGTGCATGTTTGAAAGGTTTCTCCAAAACAAACCCTGGCACTTAACAATTGGTGAAATCTCACCAAATCTAACAAGATCTGGAGGATCACGACAGAGGAAAGTAAATTTTGCATAAAGATCCTCGAGCATGCTCTATAATTTAGTCCCTATTTTTTCCTCATGGAAATGGGCCTCCGGTTGAAGCAGAAGTGGGGGGAAACTCAGGCCTGGGGGCCAAATCCAGCCCTCCCGATGTCCTGGTCCAGCCTTCCTGTAGTCCTGAAATGGCCACGCCCCCTCCCCCTGGCCCCACCCACTTTTCCCCAAAGCAGCAATCATTTGGTGGCTTCACAGCTTTTGTGCAGTTTTGTTCCCCATTCTGAAAGGTTGAAATGTCTCCCTTAAGGTTAGTTAATAGCAGTAAGAGCTTTAAGTGACAATATGGTGGTATTTTGGCCACACCCCCTTTTGCCTCTGGCCCTGCCCACTGCTGGAATGCGCCCCCCCCCCAAGAGGTTCTCCAAAATTGAATTCAGCCCTCAGGCTGAGAGAGGTTTCCCAGCCCTAGGCTAAAGTGTGCTGTGTGCTTCACTGCCATGCTGAGGTCCTCCTGACATCTTACAGAATCTCCTGGCTGTCTCCTGGTGAAGCTAGCCCTGCAAGGCCATGAGGACTAGTCCCAATGTCTCCCCTGACATTTTGAGCGTGCAGACATCAAAAACAAAAACAGCATGTAGTCCGAGGAAATAAACAGCTCATAATTGCTAATGTTTCCTTTTAGATGAGTAAAAAGCCTGAGCCCATTAAATTATATATATATATATAAAAAAATAGATTTCATTTCTAGTTTAAATACAGCTGCAGTAATTCTTAGGCGCTGCACAGCTGTTCAGCATGCTGGCAGCTGTCCATATCTTATGTGTCCTATCATGCATTTTCCACTATTGTCTTTCTGACACATAAAGAATGTGTCTTTAACTCTTGGGGAGGGGCGGGCGGGGGAAGCGGTTTGATTAATTTTTTTCCACCCCCAGGTAGACTTTGCAGCAGAGCTAAATACATCTGCAGCTCTATGGTCCTTATCGAACTCCTTTAATCAGCCTACTCTGGATTGTATATATGGAAAAGGATCATTCACGTTCTGTATTTCTCCTTGTGTCCGATTGATTTTGCAAGTGGGGTGCTCATTCGTAGGTCCGGTTCATGTGCATTCCTGCGTTGGAGGAGGAGCACAAGCCGCCTTCCACCAATGCTCTCACTATTACCTGTGACACGAAGGGCTATTCACACAGAGGCACTGTTCACATCATCCTTCCCCACTCGCAAAAGGGGGGAACAGGAGATTGTGCAGATCAGGGTTGTGCATGCATGTGTCTCCGTGTGAAGTACCCATATCACACGTTATGTTAGATGTATGGTGGGGAAAGGCATGCCCGGCTCTCCGCCACTGGCTCACCACCCCATAAGGTTATAAGCCATGCCATGCACACGACACAATATTACAAATCATAAACCGGAAATGACCAAACATAATCTAGAACCACCTTGAGTGCCATTTTTTGAGTGCCATAAATAAATAAATAAATAAATAAAATAGAAGACCAATAGATGTGTTTGTGCTCTTGCTTGTGTGGGCAAGAAAATCAGCAGGCAATGATTTTCTTGCCCTACACAAGAAGGTAAGCCAGGTCTTAATTGTTTATGCTCATTATGGAGTCTCCTCCTCTGGGGGAGACTCTGAAGGGGCCTTCTTGTGTGTTTGTTTGTTTGTTTACAGTATTTGTATACTGCTCCATATCTAAGTACATTCTGGAGCAGTGATCAATAAAAATATAAAAACAGTTAAAAGAAACAAAAACAATACATTGGAAACAAGGTATCATAAAAATGGTGGATGGACAGCAGAGAAGGGTTCCCAGAACAAGGAGGTCTTCGGCAGGTGCCGAAAGCAGCACAATGTTGGAGCCTGCCTGACCTCCAGAGGCAGGGAATTCCATATCATCATCAGGCGATCACTCGTGACCGAGTAAGATTGTCTTCCAGGATAAAAATTTACAAAAAGGAAATTTTAAAAGGAGGAAATTCTAAAGAAAAATTGTGTAGACCCTAGCGATGGTTCCGTAAGTGACTGTGGAGGCCAATTCTAGATCCACACAGCTTCCCACAGTGAGGACACAGGTTACCAGATAGAAGATGGTCCTGTAAAGGATTCATTTGACGTGCTTTTCGCTTAGCACATTTCTCCCTTTCACCTTGCACTCGGGCTTCTTCAAAGTCCATGGAACCTTTGTGAAAGGCCAACCTCCAGTTAGATCGTTCATGGGCCAGAGCTTCCCAGTTTTCGATGTTTATATTGAATTTTTTTAGATTAGCCTTAAGGACATCTTTAAACCTCTTATATTGACCACCGATATTCCGCTTTCCATCCTTGAGTTGGGAATAAAGTAACTGCTTTGGGAGACGGCAGTCAGGCATTTGAACAACATGACCGGTCCATTGAAGTTGGCGTTGAAGGATCATTTTTTTCAACGCTAGTAGTCTTTGCTTCTTCCAGTACACTGACATTTGTTTGCCTATCTTCCCAAGTAATTCGCAGGATTTTCCGGAGGCAACTTTGATGAAATCTTTCAAGGAGGTGGAAGTGACGTTTATAGATAGTTCATGTTTCGCAGGCATACACTGAAGGCCCTTCTCCTGGTGGACTCCAATCAGGCCATAGGTCCATGAGGAACCACCAGGAGAATGTCCTCCAATTACCTCAGTGACCAGGCAGGTTGATAAGGGAGAAGGCGCTCTCTCAGGTATCCTGGTCCCAAGTTATTTTGGGCTTTGTACACAAGTACCAGAACCTTAAACCTGGACCAGTAGCAAATAGGTAGCCAGTGCAGTTCCTTCAACAAAGGAGTTGCATGCTGAAAAGGGTGGGGGCCCTTCTTGGTGGAGGCCCCCTGATTATGGAATGCTCTCCCCAGTGAGGTCCACCTGGCACCAACATTTGTGATCTTTTTAGCACCAGGTTAAGACTCCTCTACACGCAGGCATTTGACAACAATGATAAGGTTTTTAATTATTCCTAGGATTTACTGTTGATTATTTTAAAAATTGTTATATTTTTGTATGTTGGTTTTATATTATGTGTCTTTAGGGTTTAAATCTCTGTAAACTGCCAGAGAGCTTTGTATAGAAATGGAATGAATGAATGAATGAATGAATGGTTTAGGGGAAGGTACTTCACCTGATGGAAGGAAATTGAGAATGGTTGAAGAAAATCTCTTTAAGCAGTGAATTTTACATGCTTGGAAGTGGGCATCTATTTCTTCTTGTCATCACAGTGGAAAATTCCGTTATGATGACACTGTTAATAAGAATAGTTCAAATTTGAGAACCACAATGAGACAAAACAGATATTATGATGCAGAGATTAGGTTGACTATGTTCGGACAGGATTTACAGCAATGGAACTTGATTTCATCTAACTCTTTGTTATGATCCAGAAGTGTGGATGCTCCAATAGATGCATAGGGTTCCTCTGCCTTCAAAGGGCTTGCCCATTGACTTCAATGGAGGGAGGGGGAAAAACTATGTCTGGGCTCCAAAGGGTGATTTTAAAGTGCCCAAGTTTCGGGGTGTGCCCAGAGGGATTTTTGGCCTTTTTCGTTGTTGTTGAAGAGCATATTCCTCACTCCATATCACAAACCATTTTGGAAAGCGGGGGGGGGGTGTAGTTGTTTGAACAACACAACTTAAATGCTCTATGCTCATGTGGTGCATGGTTTTTAGGATCCTGTCAAATGTGTACTTTTTTTTTTTAATATTTTATTTATTTTTCAAAACAAATTATAACACAGAAAATATATTTAGCAAAATACAAAATTATCACACAAATATAACATAATCAACATACAATAAATCATAAAGTGCTCCCCCCCACCCTCCAAGGGACCAATTAATATACTTCTATCCTCTTGATCAAATAAAGTCTAAATTCCAAAAATATAACATATCCTGACAAGGCATGTTACCCTTCCCCTTTATTAATACATAGTCTAGTAATTGATTCCATATCTCCATATTTCTGTAAAAACCTCTCGCCAAAACACCAATACATTTTTACAACTCCACCACATATGAGCATATGTCCCTTTTTCCTGACATCCTCTCCAACATAATGCAGAACAATTATTATCTATTCTATTTAATCTTACTGGAGTTAAATACCATCTCCAAATTAGTTTATAAAAATTTTCCTTTATCCTAATTGACATCATTTTCACAATCCGTCTATCCCATATATTGTTCCACCCCACCTTCGAGGTCACCTCTTCAAATTCATTATCCCATACTGTCTTAAGCTGATCCTCTTGTTCTTTTGCTTTTTGGATCAATCTATATAAATCCCTTGTTATACCTCTTGTTGATGCATTACCTGGTAGGCCGTCTCTAGACATGACCATCTTTTCAAAATTAGTTAAATCTCTCTCGTACTCAGTTTTCCTTTTCCATTTCTTCGAACACTGTTCTAACTGTAGTAAATTTAACCACGATAATCTTCTTCTCCCAACAATTTCCATTATTTGATCTCTAGTCCCCATCTTTTCCACCCAATCGGTCAATCTAATAACCCTTTCTTCTCTTAGTTTACTCTCCAGCTCTAATCTTAAGTTTTCAGGAAAATCCTTAAGAGCTACCACCGGAGTTAATGGAGATATCCCTGGTATAAATATGCTCTTCATAGTACCCCAAATCATTAACAAATTCCTTAGAAAAGGGTTGTCTATATTTTTTATCAATTTATTATTATTTTTTTGAAAAAAAATATTCCCCAAGGTACTACGTAGTTCACATGTTTCTAACTCCAACCACATTATTTCTTTAGGGCGTGCTATAATATCCACTATACGTCTTAATTGATTCGCTATATAATACCATTTTAAATTCGGCAAACCCAAACCCCCTACTTTTTGTGCTTTATACCATCTTGTTTTAGTAATCCTAGATTTTTTTCCCTCCATTACAATATGTATTAATAATTGATTGCCAATCTTTAAGTTCCTTATCTGATATCGCACTTGGTATCATCCGAAATAAAAAATTATCTTTGGCAAAATCTTCATTTTAATCAAAGCAATTCTACCAAACCAGGAAAGTCCAATTTTTTTATACTCCTCTATTTTATTCTTTACCTCATTCTTTAATTTCCTATAATTCTGATCTCCCAATTTATCTATATCTTTTGGAATTACAATTCCTAAATATTTAATTACATTATTAATCTTATAATTACTTTTTTTTTTACACATTTCAATCTCTTCTCTTTTACTATAGTTAAACAACAAAAATTTAGATTTATCCCAATTAATCTGTAGCCCCGTTACTTCCCCGAACTCCTTTAAATGATTCCACACTCTATCCATATTTTCCATAGGGTTTTCGATTGTCAAAAGAGTATCATCTGCAAAAAGATTTATTTTTATCTTCTCCCTAATCCCTATCCCACCTATATTTCTATCTTCTCTAAATACATTTGCTAAAATCTCCATTACACATGTGTACTTCTATGTCTGAATAGGAAAATGTTCCAACCAGATACCCCCTCCCTGAAATTCATTCTTTATTTCCCTCTCCTCCTTTGGTTAACTGGAAGAAGAACATCAGTTTGAAAAAAAAAAAATCTGAATTAAAATGCCCCAGTTGCACATTATTATGTATTTTGATTTCCAGATTTGAGGGGACACTTGTTTGGAGAATGGTTTTTAGTATTTGTGGGAGAGTTGGTATCAGTATGCACATTTTGAACAGTGCCTGCCAACTCCAGGTTTCTGAGGGCCCTTGAGCAAGACGCCCTCCGTGGGGCCCCTCGCTCGGTGTGCCTTCCTTCTCACTGCTATTGTCTCAGCCCTTCCTCCAATAGGTTTTTGAAACTCAGATATAACAATCCTCATATCCCTGCTCGGATGTAAAGTTCACTGGGTAGCCAGAGGAAAACGTAGCCTTCTTCGTTTAAGCTACCCCATGGGTTGGTTCTGAGCATAAAATGCTACCATAGGCTCCTCGGGAGAAAGGCAGGATACAATGAGATGAATGAAGATAACCTTGTTTCAACTTCCTTGCTAAACCTTTTGTAATATTTATCCAACGGTTTTCACGCTGTGTCTTGTACTTCAGTCTTCCCCAATCCAGTGCCTTCCAAACGTGTTCGACCACAACTCCCATCACCCTCAACCCACAATGCCAATGGGATGATGGGTATTGCAATCCAGCACACATCTGGAGGGCACCGTGCTGGGGAAGGCTGTTCATACTTCATGCTTCCTTTTCCCTGCTCTTTCGAACCACCCTCACCAGTTCCCCTGTTTTCTTTGGTGTTCACCTTCAAAATACACATAGACAGCTCTCATGTCCCCCCTTTAGCTATACATATTTAGCTCTTTTAATCTCTCACCATAAATCAATCATTCAATTGCTTCATCATTTGTCTTACTCGTCTCTTGAGTTCCCACCTGATTTTTCTCCCTATCTTCTGGAGCGACAAGAAAATGCCACACCTGAACTCAAACAGTGAGGTTTAAGCTGCAATCCTATACCCACTTACTCAAGAGTAAGTCCCATTGAACTCAGAGGGGCTTACTTCTGAGTAGACATGTATAGAATCACAAGGGAACCAAGGGCCACTGGGAGTCTGCACCCGCTGCCTCCCAAGATAAACTTCATGGAAAGGGGAGACGACTTGGCCCCATATACATCAGTTAGCGAAGGAGTGGCTGTGGGGAGCTCGCTTCACTCCTCCCTACCAGAAGGAACACACAGTTCCCTGGGACTGCAGACTCTGGCCTCATTCATCGGCCAGGGAACCAAGAACCACTGAAAGGCTGTAGCCCTGCCTCCCAGGATAAACATGATGGCAAGAGGGAGGCCATCATAGCCCCATACATCGGCCAGAGAAGGAACAGCTGCAGGGAGCTTGTTTTGACTTTCCCTGCCAGAAAAAATGCCTGTAAGAACTTTGAAATGAAGAACTGGTTCCTGAATTTTGCTTTTTTTTCCCCCTCCTCCCTCCCAATCCCTTTTCCTTTTATGTCATGTCTTTTAGATTGTAAGCCTGAGGGCAGGGACAGTCTAATCGTTAGTCTTTGTAAGCCACTCTGGGGCTTAAGAGTGGGGCAGGGGGGATGCTGGGAAGGAAGGAAGGAAAGATTGCACTGTTAATGCCGCAAACCAAAAATGACTTAACCAAGTGTGAGCCAGGTCCATCTTCCACAGCCTCATGCAGCAAGAAGAAAAGGTTTACCCTGAAGCGAATGGAAATCCTGAAGCATTCTGTAAGTATATTGGATTAGTCTCTGGCTGGCATACATATGCAGAAATTAAAGGACATTCTGATAAAGAAGAAATACAAATGATGTTCTATGAAGTGAAAGGATATGGCATGACTTTCACACTACATGGTTTCTCCTAAGTTGCCTTCAGTATTATCAAACATCTCATGCAATGGCAGTGGAGAAATATTGTGAGCTTAGCCGCACTGTTATGGAAAGCGACTCTCCCTTTCAGCCAGGGGTGGGGAAACTTTTTCCTGCCTAGTAGGAAAGGGTGAGAATTTTATTTCAGTTTGGTTTTGAAAAGAATTTGGGGCACATTGTCCATCCCACACTTTTGTATTTTCTTTACATACAGTTCAGCACTCAATCTAGCAATAAATAGCTCATAAATATAGCTCAATTATTATGAGCTTTTCTCATAAGTATTTCATTCTTGTTTCATGGCAATATGTTTGTGCCCTTTGAAACTTAAGAACATAAGAAGAACTGTGCTGCATCAGAGCAAGCAAAGACCCCTCTATCCAGCATTGCATTCCCACAGTGGTCAACCAGATGCTCCAATGGGAAACCCAGAACCAAGTAATGAATGCAACAGCACAACACACACACACACACACACACACACTTATGTCCCCAGGAGAGGCATATTGCCTCTGATACTGGGGGTAATATATAGCCAACATGACTAGTAGCCATTGAAACTTGTTCTTATGCATCCAGTTAAATGGGTCGGTCATGTAGCCAAGCTTTGCTAGAGTGTTTCCAGATTAGGCTTTGGTCCACATGAAGCTGATTGGTGGGAGATTCAGGACAGATAAAAGGAATCACTTTTCTATGATTCTAAGTACTACTTCACACAGTGCATATTTCTTTTTTTTCTTTTTTCTTTTTTTCTTGGTTGTCCAATTTTTTATTTCTATATAAAACAAACACATAATATCAAACATATAACAATTAACAAAACAAAATAGACCTCCGATTTTCTTCTACAGCAAATACAGGTAACAATAATTTTTCTTACTCAATAATCCAAATGAGAAATCTCTTTCTTCCCATTGTCCCAGATTCAGTTATTATTCCATAAATCCACAAACAAACAAATCATTATTTTCCAGTCTCCGCAAAAAGTCAATTAGAGGTTTCCACTCAATAATAAACGCAGATGTTGTCCTTTCTCTAATTAGTGATGTAAGTTTGGCCATCTCTGCCAGCTCCAGCATCTTGACCAACCATTCTTCTATCGTAGGCACTGCTGGACCTTTCCATTTCTGTGCATATAGTAGTCTCGCTGCCATTGTCATGTATAAAAAATAAAGTTCCATATCTTCCTTCCAGCTGTCACAGTGCATATTTCAACTATGGAATTCATTTCCACAGGATGTGGTGATGACCACTAATTTGGAGGGCTTTAAAAGGGGATTGCACAAATTCCTGGAGGAGAAGGCTATCCATGGCTACTAGTCCTGGTGGCGATATGCTTCCTCTAGCATCAGAGGCAGCAGTCTGCCTATGTACACCAGTTGCTGGGGAACATGGGTGGGAGGGTGCTGCTGCACTCATGTCCTGCTAGTGGGGTCCTGTGTGGGGCAGCTGTTTGGCCACTGTGTGAAGAGAATGCTGGACTAGATGGACCCTTGGTCTGATCCAGCGTGGCTCTTCTTATGTTCTAATTGCCCTGCCTCATTCATGGAATTTTACAGATATCGTTGTCTTCCACTCATAAACCTCCTGTCTTTTCTTACCATTTCTCCCAACTTTCCTCTTAAAGTAGGAAATACATGAAGCAGAAAAGGATGGAACAGCTGCACAATGCATCCTGATTGCTTCTGCTAGGAGCCCTCCATCTGGATGCACCCTCAATTTGCAATTTATGTTGATATCTTGCTGAATGTGTTGTTAAGCCACTGGTTATTACAATATGCATTGATTTAAAAATATCTATAGAATGATAAAGAAATCTTCGAGTGGTACCTTCTTAGTGGTGTTCATGCATCTGTGGGGGGGCTCACCTCTCCGCCGCCGCGAAGAATCGCAGCGGCGGGCCCCCCGCCTCGTTCTTCCAAGCGGCGCAGAGCATTCTCCGCGCCGCTCGAGCTGCCGCTGACGGGCGTGCCGGTCCCGTTGCGTCACTTCAGGGCCTAAATCCAGCATTCTCTTCACACAGTGGCCAACCAGCTGCCCACGGGATCCCACAAACAGGACATGAGTGCAACAGTACCCTCCCACCCAGGTTCCCCAGCAATTAGTGTACATAGGCATGCTGCCTCTGACACAAAAGGTAGCATAGAGCCATCAGGACTAGTAGCCACTGATAGCCTTCTCCTCCAGGAATTTGTCCAATCCCCTTTTATAGCCATCCAAACTGGTGGCCATCACTACATCTTGTTTTCAGGGCCATGCCCTCATAAAGTGGCGTATGTAACAGTACATAATAACACAGACACATTAGTCAAATCAAATGTGCAGTTACAAGTACTTGAAAGTAGTCATAAGAAATCATTAGTAGTTACACTCTTAGGTGAAGGCAGCATTGAAGAAATAAGTTTGAAAGGCCCATTTGAAAGCCTGAATTGAAGGAATTTCCAGAGCCAAGGGGCCATCACTGATAAGGCCCTGTCCCTTGTGCCCAACAACCCTAGATCTTACCAGTGAGTACATGAATAGGGCCTTCAGTGCAGATCTTAATGTGCAGGCAGGATCATATGGCTGAAGGTGATCTTTTAGATTACCTGGTTTGAAACCGTTCAATTCTATGCAGCTCTTAAAATATACAAAAGAAGTCCTCTCATGTTTGGGAACAGGATACTCTATTCAAAATACCAGATACATAGGCCTTGTCCTCTAAATTTAGGTTTGCATGTTGCCCAGTGGATGGAGAAGTCTCTTTATGCAGTTTGCAGAAGGGCTAGGACAAATACTCAGCCCTGAGTCTGATAGAAGAGCAGCAACTCCTGGCAGTTTGTGTAAGCAAGGAAATTTCATCCTCTTCAAAGGCAAAACAGAAGCCAGGAGAGTCTATTTATAATTTGGGGGATTTTTGAAATCATAACTCTTTCATTAGAAACTGCCTTAAGCCCACAGACATGGCAATCAAACACTGTAATATCCGGTGTCATATGAGAAGCACCTTCTGTATTTTAGCAAACATCATCAAAGGGTAGAAGTTGAAATTAGGCGTGTTTTAAGAAATGTGCTGATGGTTTTAAAGGGCCATTGTGGGTGAAGATGCTTATCAGGAAAGGGACACCAAATGAGTTTTGGGTTGGTGTTTTGTTTTTTAATTCTTCAAGAAAAGAAAATCTTCCTGTTAGAATGATTTTCTAGGCCCCAGGTCTAGAGGGGGGGAAATGCATGCGCTGGATCCAAATCGATGAAATTTAGTCATACTCGGAGTAGGCCCATGGAAATCAGTGGGACTTATCTTAGTAAATGACTCACTTACATCCCATTGATTTCAATGGGTCTTATTTAAGAACGAGTAAATCTGGATCCAACCTTATATGATTTAGGCCCAATTCACTTTCATTACTTGCAGTGTGTGTGTGTGTGTGTGTGTGTGTTTGTGTGTGTGTGTGTGCCTTCCTCATGGTGAGAACCCACAATGCTGTAGCAAGCGCTTAATGCACGAACCACAGGGATGGAGCAATGGTCATGATCCTTCCCACCTGACCCCTTTCCAACTTGGAGTGGTAAGTGTAAATATGGCCTAAATCAGTCATGTCAAGTGGGTTCTGATTATGCATGTTCTTGATGAACTTGACTCCAACCAACACTGTATACCACCGGGGCTGTGCATACGGATCAGTCTATTTCCAGTCCATGTCACTTCCATGCATACCATTTCCACATCAATTGCGATTTTTTTTAAAAAAATTGCATTTAAAAAAGTAATGCAAATACTTAATCAAATATGAATTTCTAAATGTATTTTCTCACAAAATGTGCATTTCTAAGCGCACAGTCCTCTGGTCCCTGGAGAGCACCCTGGGCCTGTAGGATTTTTCAGATCTGCCCCTCCCTGCTCCCAAAGCTGTAGACCAGGGCCCTCCAACCGTGGGTCCCCAGATGTTGCTGGACTACAACTCCCAGAATCCCTTGCCATTAGCCATGCTGGCTGGGTATGCTGGGAGCTGTAGGCCAGCAACATCTGGGGACCCAAGGCTGGAGAGCCCTGCTATAGACCCTGCTACAATTTTGGGAAGGGGACTCCAAGATCCAATCCCTCCGTTGCCCCCTCGCAGCCACCTGCTTTCCGAGGTCGCAGAAGCGGCCTTGGATGACCACACAGAGGTCAGAAAGGGGTGTTCCAGTGGGAGGGGAGGGCAGAGGAGAGGCCGGGATGCGCAATTGCGCAAACTCCGATGGCCTCTCCAGCCCTGGCCCTGGCGGCATGACTCCGCGAGATGGGGTCAGAGGCCTGTCTAGAGGAAAAATGAAAAATAAGAAGTTGGAGGGGCAAAACTGACCTCCAGTCACTCCTCCTGCTGCCCTGCCGACAGCAGCCTCGAAGAGCGTAAGGATCCCAGAAGCCTCTGAGGCTTCCGTCTATCAGGTGGCAACCCAGCAGGGCTTTATTTTATTTATTTATTACATTTATATCACACCTTTTTTCTTCTTGCAAGGAGCCCAAGTGGCTTGCATAGTTCTCCCCCTCTCCATTTTATCCTCACAACAACCCTGTGAGGTCGGTTAGGCTGAGAGTCAGTGACTGGCCCAAAGTCACCCAGTGAGCTTCATGGCCAAGCGGGGACTAGAACCCTGGTCTCCCGAGTCCCAGTCCAACACTCTCAGCATGACACACGTCCATGCCGGCTCTCCTTAGGTTCCACCCTAAATGTATTTTCTCTCAATATATGCATTAAAATGCATTTGAGACTCTCTTTTTTTGAGCCAAGTCGTTTACTACCAAATCCAGAGAAGTGCGAAATCCAGAAAATAAGCACGCTCCAATTCTGCGTATTAGTCGGGGAGGTGCACTTCTGCCCAGTCCGTATTGGGAGTCACAAAGGTCGAATTCCTCAAGCATCCCTACTATTAATACAACTGCATTTAGTTTTAATTTCATACGAAGTTCCTGTCAGGAATTGCTCCTCAGCTCTGCCCTGCCTTGGAATGCAAGCTTACCCGAGGCCCCGAATTTCCCTGTTTTCTTGTGCTCTGGCCTTCTAGCAGCCCCTATAAAAGGAAGTGGGATGACGGCACCGGCAGGCTGTGTGACGACAACTCCAGTACATGCTCCTCGGTTGTGCCGCAGACTTGACTGTGCCTTCGGCTGTTTCCTCTCTGCCTTGACCCTCTCCAGACGCAGTCTTGCTTTGAATCTCACCTGGTCTGTTTGCACTTACGGTAGGTTTCCTGATCCAACCTAAGCCTACCCCTTTGGGCGCTGATCCAGCCATGCTGCCCACATCTCTGGCAGTCTCCAGGCACTGCCTAGAGGCAGGCATCCGGAGTCAGAATCAAGGGATCTCAGGAGGGGCTTGAAGGATATTTAGCCCTTGCAGAAATTAAGCGGATGGAGGTTTTGTTTATTTAGCAAACTGATATTTTGCTGGTTGGGAGCCAGGAAAATCTTCATGTGCTAAGAGCAGGCTGCTCTTGAGGATGGGTACACATTGGGGGTGGGAACCTCAGGCCTGCGAGCCAAATCTGGCCCACCTGGGGTCCAAATTTGGCCCTCTGGGGTTCCCCTTCCCTTGGCCTCATCCCCTTTCCCATGACTCAATGATGGCTTGGTGTCTTCCCAGCTTTTGCATGGTTTGTTCCCCATTCTAAAAGGTTGAAACACATTCCCCTAACTTAGTTAGTGGTGGGAGTAAAGAGCTTTATGCTAAAATATGACCATATTTTGGTAAGTTTTGGTGTTTGGGCGCCATCCATTTTGCCTTTGGCCTCGCCCTTTTTTGCCTGTAGCCCCACCTACCACAGGGATGCAGCCCCCAAGAGCTTCTCTGAAAATGGCCTTTGGCCCTTGGACTGAAAGAGGTTGGACACCCCTAGTATAAATGTCAGCAGCCTAAGCCCAAGATTAGCTTCATCAGTTTTACATTATTTACATGTGTGGTTTGCACATGTGGACAGCACTTGCTCCCCCCCCCCCTGAACTGGAGTGTTAGCTAGCTACTTGATGACCTTCTGCCCCGATTCCATTTAAAAGCATTGGGTTGTATCCAATGGCCACCTTGCCTTAGTGGAAAATGCTTCTGCTTGCACAAGTCAGGGGACCTGATTTTCACTGATCCCAGCCCTTACTGACTGCAATACTCCATGCCATATCCTTCCCATAGTGTTCTGGAGGGCCGTCCAATCCTCAGGAGTAGCGTTTTGGGAGTGGGGGCTTTAGTGAGCAGGCAGAATCAGCAAAAAATCACTTTGCACGAGTGCCTTCTGCCAGGGATGGGGACTCGGACTCCAGGACTCGACTCGTGAGTCGGACTGAGTCCCCCCTCTGACTCGAGTCCCAATATTTTTAATTGTGTTCCTCAAATGCAACATGGATAGGTTTTAGGAAGTACAGCAAGTTTATTTTTTAAAATCATTTTCCTAAAATGCAACCTTTCAGACATTTTGGGTTTGGCTGCCTCTGCCTGCCTGTTTGGGGTTCCCAGCCTCCTCTGCCTGCCTGGTCTCTTCTTAACCAGTTCCACAGTTTGAATTGTCCAAGACAAAGGCCTCTGCCTGCCTATTTTGGGGTTCCCTGCCTCCTCTGCCTGTCTGGTTATTTTGGGTTTGTCTGCCTGGTCTGTTCTTGCCAAAATCAGTTGCAGAGTTTTGAAATAAAAAGGCACACTTGTGCCTAGAATTTATTTAAGCCACACATCTGAAATAGCCTTATTTTGTTGGGAAAAAACCCTATTGATTTTAATAGGGACTCATGGAGTCAGCTTTGGGAGTGACTCGTGACTCATGACTCATGAGTCACCATTTTGGACCAAGGACTCGGACTCGAGACTCGGGTCCAAAGACTCGTGACTCGACTCGTGACTCGAGACCAAGGACTCTTCAACATCCCTGCCTTCCGCTAAGGCAAATTCCCCCTTGGTACAATCCATCGTTTGAGTATGAGTTGACATCAAATGATAAAAAAAGTTCTGTTTGTGGCAATTAATCTGTGAGAATTCATTCACATGCAAACCATCACGTGATTTTAGAGTCAATTAATGTGTGTGAACCAGCCAACAGTCGTAAAATATTGCACTGAGAAAAAATGGGGTTGCAGCAAAAATGTAATGAAGAGTTACCTGGGAAAACTACCCGAGTTGCATGTCAACTTGGGATGCACCCAGTATTTTCAAGTTTCAGTTTTCAGGTTGAAAACATGATTTTAGTGGGGTAGAAATATTTCACAATTCCCCCCTACTTTGTGCAAATATACACCTTAAAAAAATATAAAATCCTGTTCAGTGCTGTTTCCCAGGCCACACTTACTTTGGCAGCATTTTTTCCCTTCAAAGTTACTGCTTCTTTCTCCTTCCTGGATTACTTATCTGGGTGATCCCAGGCAATCAGGAATCACAAAATGAAGTGAAGTGCCTGAGAGTGGGAGCAAGAGGTGGTAACGTGAACGAACATGGATTTTTGACACTGCTGAAAACGTTTGTATAATCTGTGCATAATTTCAGATTTGCTGTAATAATCTAAATATTCTTGTCTGGATGACCACAAAGCAAATCCCAGTGTTCTGCATGTGCGCTAACTCCTCTTCAGAGGATTTTTCTCTCTCTAAAAACATGCTGTAGTGCAAAACCTACTTTACTAAACCCATTGCAAGTTTCAAGCTGGGAGATTTTGCAAGTTGTCATTTGAATAATAACACTGATGTCCACCTATGGGGCATTCTGTAATATTCCACTAGCCTGACGTTTCTGTTATTAGGTGATCCAAAGGAATGTGCAGCACCTGCCATGTGAAAGGTATTTGCCAGGTTTCAGAACAGCACCATTATCCAACCTTCTTTGCCAAACCATCGTTTTGCTTACAGCCTGAAATTTTCAGAACTCCTACCGTAAGTGCTCTCACCTCTCTTTGGCTCCGAAAAATCTCATTGGCATAAGCACTTTCAAATCAAAGAGGTGTCGGGAATGGCAAAAATCAAACGCACCACTGGCTGCATATCAAAGCGGGCCGTTAAGTACTGCAAACAAGTAGAGACCTATGGCACGGTGCAGTGCGGGAGGGAAGGGGCAAAGAGCTGAAGGAAGGAGATCCTATTCCCACACGCTCTGCCCATCTGCACATCCCTCAGATTTCCCAGCCCACCTTCCTCCCAGTGGGCAAGACGACAATGGGGGATGTGCTTTCCCTTTCACCTCTCCTTTATTTCCCCACTCCCCACACAACCCCCATGGGCATAGCAGACGGATGGAAGGGAATCTTCTTTTCTTTGCCATGCACGTTTGGAAGTGTGGGTTGGGATGTTTGGCGAGAGGAGACCCCCCACAATGGGTGCAGATTTGCAGAAGACAGGGTTTAGCTGAGTATGCTCAGCCAACCTCGGGCATTGATCCCATTGCAGGGGCTTGCCTTGGGAGTCAGTGACGTAGCAGGTCACTCTTGCACATTCACACATGCATGCGTGCATGCGCATGCGTGCACACACGCATTTTCTGCTAAGGAGAAGGCCTCTATTGTTAAGGTAGAGACCTTACTGCTCTGACTGGGACACCATCCCCCCCCCCATTTCTATTCCTAGTTTCAATTCACAGACTGAATGAATTCAGAAACAGAACACTGATATAAGGACTGAGAGGAAGCACAGTGAGGTCATCTTTGTAAGTTCACAGGCTAAAGAAAAGAGGATGCTAACACAGGTGCTGGTTGCTTGGGAAGAATGATTTCAGGTTGTGTCCCGCTGTTTGGGATCCTCTACTCTTTGTTTTTTCTTGGACATGTTCCTGCTCTCTTACACCAACTGTGTGTGTGTGTGTGTGTGTGTGCGTGTATAAAATCATTTGATATTTCTCTTCCCTCCCCCATCACTAGTGCACCTCTGCCTTCTAATAACCTATCTGAAGGTTATGCATGCTAGATGCGTTCTTGGCAACCGTTCAGGTAGTTTTCAAGATCTCTCTTGTATGCAAATGGAGCCTTGATCTGGTGATTAAGAAAGATTTATGGCTGCAGAAACAGGAGCAGCAGCAGCCGCCGCAGCACCTCTTTAAGTGTGTACAGCACTAGGCTGAATGGAAGAACCTGTCATTTTTATTGCCTGGAACTGAAATGACAGCTTTAAAATGCTGATAAACTCAAGGCTGAAGCCTGTCTCTGGAAACATCTGGAGCGATCTAACTCTGGTTGAAACAGAACAGGGCAAGGAGGGAGTGACTTGCCTAGGTCTCCTCCTATGAACCCCCCTCCCCAGTTCACTTCCCTGTTCTGCTGCATGCCTGACAGGCAGGGCCGGCGCTACCGCTAGGCCAACTAGGCTGTTGCCTAGGGCGCGTAGTGGAAGAGGGCGCAGAACGCTGCGCTCCTCTTCGCTGCCGGCGCGCTCCTGCCCTGCCCGCCCGCCCGCCTCACCGAGAAAGCCAGGTCAGTGCGGGGGATTGCGCCCGGAGTAGTGGTGGGGCCGAGCCTGGGCGCCTCCCCCCCACCTTGCCTCACCTCTGCGCCGCCTCCCCCCCGCGCCGCCTCCCCCCCACCTCGCCTCGCCTCGCTTCGCCTCTGCGCCGCCTCCCCCCCAACACCTACCTTCTCTGCGCTGTTTCTGGAGCCCCGCCCGCGCTCTGTTTTGGCGGGAGGAACCAGGGCAACAGGGCTTAAACAGCCCTGTTGTTCTGGTTTTCCCCGGCCAAAAACAGAGCGCGGGGGTCCCTTTTCGGAGGAGGCGTGGGAAGGTAGGTGGGGGGCGGCAGCGGCAGCGTGCGGGGGGGGGTCCGGTGGTGGCGGCGGGAGGTTGCAGAGCAGGGCTGTTTTCCGGAGCCGCCCCCCCACGGCACGAGAGGGGGGGCGCTAAATATAATTTAGCCTAGGGCGCCAAACTGCCCTGCACCAGTCCTGCTGACAGGGGATACACCACGTTCCTTAATCACTGTGCCTCTGGTCAGCAATTACAGTAATACCTTGGATTGCAAGTAACTTGGTTTGAGAGCTTTTTGCAAGACAAGCAAATTTTTAAATATTTATTTAATTTTTTTTTACTTGATATACAAGCAACGTCTTGCAATACCAGTACTGTAGTACAGCTTAAATTAAAAATCTCTGTACAAATTTTTTTTGGGGGATTTCGTTTTGATATAAGAGTGTTTTGGATTACAAGCACGTTTCCGGAATGAATTATGCTCTCAATCCAAGGCATGACTGTAGTTTTTGCTTAGGGCTGACAGCTTTTGATTTTGAAATAAGCAGGATGGACGGTTGGGAAAGGAGACAGGGCAGAACCTGATGGCTTATGGGTAGACCCAGGGGGTATCAAGCAAATTGAGAACAGGACAAAGTTGGAATTTGGTACAGCAAGTGTGGAGCTAGGGCAGAATCTGGCAAATTAGAGGTGAATCCAGGAGGGTAACCTGGCGTCACCCCCACCCCATGCAATTATATCTTAATCCCACCCTTCTGCTAAGGAGCTCAGAGCTGCATGCAAGGCTGGGACAGGGTATGAAGCCCCCCCCCGTCCCGTGACTTCCAGTGGGTCCTCTTTGACAGCTGCAGCCCCTTAAAAAATAATAATAGCAGCCTCCCCGCACATGGCTTTGCAGCAGCAGGAGCTGTTATTTTTTTATTATTATTTTTAATTTCATTGTAAACAGAAAAAAACCCAAAAAACAAACAACAGACACAACAAGTACATATACTAACAAACAAAACATAAGTAAGCTTCTGATTTTCTCCACCACAAAACTTAAGCTAAAAAAGACTTTCCCTTACTCCATAATTTATTTGTGTGTATATATATATATATATATATATATATATATATAATCCGACTTCCCCCCCCCCACATTAATCCCAATTTTTGTTCTTACTCATCAAACCCACAAATAAGCAAATCATTATTTTCTAAACTCTGAAAGAAGTCTATTAAAGTCTCTTCTTCCACTCCACTTCCACTCGGCTATAAACCCAGATGTCGACTTTTCTCTAATTAAAGACGTACGTTTAGCCTTCTCCGCCAACTCCAGCATCTTCGCCATCCATTCTTGTACTGACGGTATAGCTGGACATTTCCATTTTTGCGCATAAAGTAGTCTCGCTGCCATTATCATATATAAAAGTAAAGTCCCATGGGTTCTTTCCAGCTGATTGTCCAATATTCCAAAGAGGAACCGCTCTGGTCTCTCAACTGTAAATCAGTCCGTCGGATTTTCTGAATTATTATGTAGATTTGTATCCAAAATTTACCGGCTTTCTGACAAGTCCACCACATATGATTAAAAAGTTCCTTCTTGTTGAGGTTGCAGCTCATTCCTGCAAAGGAACTGGATGTTAACCTCCAGTTGAGAGGTGAAAGGGGGAGGAGCCTGTGTGAGCTCGGCAGGTCTGGAGACGTGCGCAATAAGGCTTTAGTCCAGTGTTCTCCAACCTTGGGCCCCCAGATGTGTTTGGCCTAAAACTCCCAGCATGCCCCAGCCAGCTATGCTGGCTGGGGCATGCTGGGAGTTGTAGGCCAAACACATCTGGGGACTCAAGGTTGGAGAACACTGCTTTAGTCACTACTACCAGGCCTCTGTCTTCCTTGGGCGTAGAATCCACAACCAAAACATGGTGTCAGAGGTAAATCTCTTCTTCTGAAGACAAAGAGGGCTCAAGTGGCACAAAGAAAACACAGACGCTGGTGGCAGAAGAAGATTTTTGTGGCGATGGCAGCAAGCATGATTCCAGTTCCAGGGTCCATGGACGGGACGGCTGATCTTTTTACTAACTGGATGTTTTTCAAAGCACAGTGGGAGAATTATGAAGTTGCTACAAGAAGCAGGAGCAAGCAGTGGCAAGTGGCTGTGGTGGCAACACTATTATCTGCAGGGAATGCCTGCCGGGCTGATGATGGTCTTACACAATGCCCTGATATAGAGCAGCTTTCGGGCACTGTGGGAATGTCGAAATGGCAGGCAGCTTAAGGGTGCCCATGGTGAAGATCTGATTAATATGAGCCTGGGGACACGGGCAGGTGAACGTCACAGAGGCAGTGGCCTCTGCCAAGGCTCTGGGACCCCAGCCGCTGAACGAAGGTGCAGGGGACTGCCATTAGCCCTGGCTTCAAATCTGGCTCTCCCCCCTGTTTTATCCAGACAACAGCTCTGTCCGGTGGCTTTGGCTGAGGGGCAATGGCTGGCCCAACTGTGCTACAATTTGAACCTGGGTCTCTACAGTCCTGTGACTCTGGCAGCAGAGTCCAGGCACCTTGCTTCCTGAATCAACAGGAATTACCAGCCCGCCTTTGGCTATTTCCCTGTCTCTGGCCCTTTGATTTTTGTCTGCCCAACCTGGTACTAAACCTCTAGCCCATCCTGTTGGCCTCTGGCCCCTTGGCCTTTGCTTGCCTGCTCCAGTGAGATTTCCACGGGAAAGTGTACAGAAATTAGGGATGTCACCTGATTATGGACACCTTAGTCATTATTTGTATCCATTTTAATTGGTTGATTCATTTATTAAATATGGGTACATTCAGATATGATTAAAAACAAGAGTTTTGAAGAAGAAGAAGAAGAAGAAGAAGAAGAAGAAGAAGAAGGAGGAGGAGGAGGAGGAGGAGGAGGAGGAGGAGGAGAAGGAGAAGGAGAAGGAGAAGAAGAAGAAGAAGAAGAAGAAGAAGAAGAAGAAGAAGAAGAAGAAGAAGAAGGCCCCCCATGTCTTTGGCATTCCTCCCTTCCTGAGTGTAAGAGAAGAGAACATCCTGTCTTCCAGCTCTGGTTTTTGTACTGCAAATAGCTGCAGTTTTTTAAAGGAAAAAAAAATTCTGTCCAGTTAAATGGGGGCATGTTTTAATTGTTCAAAAGGTTTCTTAGGGTGCAATCCTATGCAAGTTTCAACAGAATAAAGTCCTACAACTCCCAGCATACTCCAGCCAATTAATCAGCTAACAACACAGCCCTAGTGGAAATCCTTAAGTTCTGGGGGCATTCATAGCAAGACGAAGGATACTTTACCATCCAGTAAAAATTCTAGCCAGTGATTCTGAAAAGGAAAACTGGGAGCAGGAGGGACCCAAGTTGTATCAAAGAGAGAGATGTGTAAGGGTAGAAAGATACTCCCAGATGCCTTTCATAACAATGGAGAGACATGAATCAGATCATTGGTACTTTCTTGCTAAGGGACTTTCTCAGTTTCTCTGGAATGCTCATTCCTATTATTTCTCTGGAGATCTCATTCATATCTGATTGTTTACTTCTTTACTTCTTTTTTAAGAACAATTATCACACCCTATCTCTGTGAGCTCAAGGTGATTTATAAAACACAATACAAACAGAATTCCAGAAGAGCAGCTGAGTCTTGGTAGAGCAAAAACAAAACAAAATCCCAACCCAAAAGAGCCTCAATCCTGGCTTGTGGCATCTTAACAGCTAATATATTTATTGTGGCAGATCCTTTATTACAGTGTTCTCCAACCTTGGGTCCCCGGATGCTACGCTGGCTGGGGCATGCTGGGAGTTGTAGGCCAAAAACATCCGGGGACCCAAGGTTGGAGAACACTGCTTTATTAGCTGTATGAAAAGTAAGGGTGTTTGAGACAGATAGATAGAAATATACAAATTTAAGATTTAGATTCAGGATTTTTAAACAAGGGAAGCATCGGAGAACATAACAGGAGCCCTGATGCATCAGACCAAAGGCCTGTCGAGTCCAGCCTTCTGTTCCTACAGTGGCCGAACAGATGTCATTGGGAAACCCACAAGCAGGACATGAGTGCAGTAGCACAATCACACTTGTGTTCCCCAGCAACTGGTATGCAGAGTAGGAATGCGAATGGATCAATTTTGGTTTCTCTTAGTTTCTAATTTTTTCTAATCTTAAATTAGGTTCATCTTGAACTTATATAAGTTCACATGAAAATACATGCATTTCCCCCAATACACGCATTTTTGTATGCAATTTTGCCTAATGTACACCTTTTTTGGTAAGCAATTTCCCTAAAATACTGAATTTTTGAACATCATTTTCACGGATATATGCATTATCTTTTTACATGCACTTTCCCCTAATACTAAATGTGAACGGAACAATTTCCCCCCTTGTCCCTAATTCAGAGACACACGCCTCTCTGATACTGGAGGTAATATATAGCCATCATGGTGAATAGCCATTGATAGCCTGATCCTGCGTGGATTTGTCAAATCTCACCACTATGCCACACAGAGCCAGTGTGACGTAGTGGTGAGAGTGTTGGACTGGGACCTGGGATATCTGGGTTCTATTCCCCACTCGGTCATGAAACTCACTGGGTGACTTTGGGCCAGTCACTGACTCTCAGCCTAACCTACCTCACAGGGTTGTTGTGAGGATAAAATGGAGAGGAGGATGAGGATTATGTAAGCCGCCTTGGGTTCCTTGCAGGAAAAAAGGCGGGGCATAAATATAATAAATAAATAAATCCCTTTTAAAGGCCACACCGCAGATGTTGTGCTTGTCTCCAGTGCTAGATATCCCTCCTTCCTCATATCATCAGGACCTGTGGGGGCTTGGTGAGCAGCAAGTTGGGTGCACTGCAAGGCAATCAGGCTGGCCACTTAGCCCCAGTTGAGTGCTTGCTGAATCTCCTTTTGTTGACCGTTTTCTTCTGGGTATTGGCTCTGAATTCTAAAGCAGTTGAGATACTCTGAGCCAATCGTATTCAGTCCTCCTGATTACGTATATGCCAAAGGAATGAAACCCTCCCAAATGATTTATGTGGCAATGTTCCTGTCTGTTTTGTAAACCTAGGCAGGCAGGCAGGCAGGCAGGCAATGAATCTGGGCACCTGATACAGCTCAAGGCCAAGGCAAGGATCTGACTTGGTTCTTTGAACATAAATGCATAAATGCAGGTGAGTCACTAGGTCTGCCCTTGCACACCTGATGAGAATAAAAGGGGGGGGATCTAGATTTGGAGTGATCACTTTGATTGCCAGGAGATGTTGCCAGAATATTTGCAGTATCCTTCGGTCTCCCTTGGCTGTTCCTCTGTTTGCCAATGAAATCAGAAGCTTCCCTTCCCCCCCCCTTTTTTTAACAGCCCCGTTCTCTTTCAATATGTTGCAGGCTAGTTTAGGGAGCTCAGGGCAGGCCATGTGGCCCACACAGCTCTGTCATAGGAACACGGGAAGCTTCCTTATGCTGAGTCAGACCAAGGGCAGTGTTCGCACGACACGGGAACCGCGGGGGAGCAGAAGTCCCCCGCGGTTCCCGTGTCGTGCGAACGCCGACTGGGGGTGCCCCCGTGGGACAGCTGCACGCGGGATACATGCAAAGTGACCATGGCCGGTAGTGGGGTAAGCCCCTACCGCGTGTGACCACCCTGCCGTGCGAACAGCAGGCAGCCGTCTCACGGGGGGCCGCACAGAGGCGGCAGCCCAGAGCGGCCGGAGCTGCGGCGGCTCCAGCCTATAGGGCCAAACTGCCCCTCTGGGCATCCCGGGCTGCTGCCCCCTAGCGCCGGGAGGCCTGCACTGCGGCTGCGGGGACTGCCGGCTCCACCGGAAGTCCACCCACGCACGCAGGGCGCAGGTCGTCTGTGGCACCCCACCAGACCCCGCGGACCGCCCCGTGGTGCCTCCCCCGCCCGCAGCCTGGGACGTGCGAACCGGCCCCTAGAGTCCATCTAACCCAACGTTGTCGTTGTCAACACCAACTGGCAGCAGCTCTCCAGGGTTTCAGGCAGGATTCCTTCCTAGCCCTACCTGGAGATGCCGGGGATTGAACCTGGGACCTTCCACATGCAAAACAGGTGCTCTTCCACTGAGCCACAGCCCCTCCCCCTCCTCTTCCAACATCTTGCCATTGCCCCCCCCCTCCACCCCCAGCATCTGCCGCCTGAAGATGCCGTCTCACTCAGCCAAATGGTGAGGCCAGCCCTGGAAGTGGCAACATGGAAGGGTGTGTTGAACTTCAGGCCTGTGGAACACATGTGACTCTCAAGGGTTTCCCCGCCCCCCCTCCCCAAACTGCTGATTGTTTGGTAGTTTCTGGGCTTTCACACATTCCCCCCCCCCATCCTAAAAGGTTGAAATGCCTCTCCTAAGGCCTCGTCACTGTCAGGAAGAGCTTTCAGCTAGAATATGCTGGTATTTGGGGGGGGTTCATCCCCTCTGCCTTTGGCCCCACCCACCACTGGAATGCAGCCCTGGAGAGGTTCTCTGAAATCGAATTTGGCCCTCGGGCTGAAAAAGGTTCAACCCCCCCCCCCTTGGGGGGGTAGGTGAAGACACAATAATTGATTTTTGCACACTTTTAAAAGTGTTGGCCCTCACGTTGGGATGGGAATTCCGTTTGGGCTCTAAGTATGGCAGCTAAATGTCTCAACCCAGCACTGCCTTAATGGTGTGGTATAGTGGATACATTACAAAGGAGAGTCGTCAGTTTCAAGGACTATCAGAGGACAGTTCTCTATTTTAGGGTGTCCTCTATTTCAAGGGCTGTCCAGCCCAAATCTAGTTTAGAGAGAAAGAGCCATCAGGAGCGAGCATCTGGACAGCAGACCGAGCAAGGCACACTGGCAGGAAATCACCTGGTCACAGTTTCCCCCACCATGATGGGATGCATTATATTTGTATTTAAGTATAGTAGTTATTTCTGAATCTGCATGTCTGAATATGAATGAGCAAATGCTCATTCATATTCAGGGGAGGGGGGTTCGGGGGTGTCACCCAGCTTAAGGCATCATCTGAAGAGGGCAGAACAGAGATGTAGCGTTTGATGTAGTGCTTGCTTATGGACCAAATTCCCGTCAGGATAGATAGGGCTTTATTAGCCCCTCCCCTGTATTTAAGCCGGTGCACAAACTGAAGAGCCTTGGCTGAGAACAATGTCTTAATTGCCTGGAATACTTTCTTGCCTGGACATTTCATGAATTCTTGTCTGCCTTGAATCCTTTTTGTTGAAGACTGTCAGGAATCCCCCCTCCCACACACACACACACACTTTTTTTTTTTATTTACTCTGCTATTTTTAACTGATTTAAGCTTCAGTCCTGCACCCTCATACCTGGGAGTAAGCCCCATTGAACGTGATGGGACTTACCTTTGAATAGACAGAGCATAGGATTACTCTGTTTATTGAGCAAGGATTTATTAGTCTGTCTTAAGGTTTATCAGCCATCTTTATCTTTGTTGTGTTGATCCTTTATGTTGCATGCTACCCTAATATCTAATATGATTAAGGCAGTATATACGGTAAATGCTTTAAATAAATAAATTGGAATTGCTTTTTGACCCACATAGTGATAACACTACTATACTTATTATGACATATTAAAAAGGAAAGGAAAGGAAAGAAACCAACACTGATGGCACAGTCCAATGAGGTTGTCTATAAGCCTCCAAATTCAGAGGATCAAGGGCATCATATAGAGGGTGGTGGGAGGAGCACGAAGGGGAAGACCGCCTCCACACTCCTCCTGCCCGGCAACTCAGCTAGATGGCTGATTTTGGCTGCCTAGCTGAGGTGCTTTGGATGGGGAGGGAAGGAGGCTGAGGCACTGCCAGAATATGTTGTATCCTGGAGACCCCAATCTCCTTCCCTCGCCACCCCTCCGGAATGCCCTCTTCACCCCATCTCCGGGGTCACTCTTCCGACCTCAGAGACACAGCTGGGGTGGTTCTTTCCCGTGCCAGTTGCAAGGGGTGGTGGTGGTGGGGAAAACGTTCCAAGCACAGAGTCCCAGCTCTGAGGTTGGAGCTGTTTTCCAAACTCAGAGTTGGGTCTCCAAATAATCCTATGGCCCTCTAGATGCTGTCTCGGGGCCATAGGATTGCTCCATAATGCTCTTAAAACACTTTCTCCTTTTTTTCTTTTTCTCTTTTTGAAAATTCATCTCAAATATAGCCAAGAGCAGGCCTTTAGCCCAGGGCTCTCCAACCTTGGGCCCCCAGATGTTGCTGGCCTACAGCTCCCAGCATACCCAGCCAGCATGGCTAATGGCAAGGGATTCTGGGAGCTGTAGTCCAGCAACATCTGGGGACCCAAGGTTGGAGAGCCCTGCATTAGCCCTTGGGTTTAACCCAAGGATTACAGATCCTGCCCACTCTGCAATCCTTGTCCCACCTCCTTACTTCAAATTACACATCTGGTAGCGATGAGGAAGTGCATTGCTTTAAGGATGAAAACCCTCTATGAAGAGCAAACCTTTTCTCTGCTCTTAGCTGTGCCTATAGTAATTTCACTGGTTTAACAGCTACTCTATTCTTTTAAGTCGAGTTTCTCCAGACATACATGGGTGTCACACAATAACCATAGGCCCCCGAAGGCTTTCTTTTACCCACGGGGCATTGAAGTTGCTTTCCAGAAATGCCGACTGAAGGAATGAAGTGAGAGAAACGTACAATGGTGAATTAATTGTAGAGAGCTGCATTTTATACAAGGCATTTTTTCATTCCCAGTGTAAGTGGATTGCCAAAGGGCGTACATGTTACTGCTACAGCCAAAGTTACTGTTATACCCAAGGGAGGTACAACAAGTTACTGTGTGTGAGTGAGTCGCCCAAGGGCGCAGAAGCTACAGTTCAAAGATACAGTTGAAGGGGCATTCCTAGCTTTTCCACACGTATAATATTCTTTTCAGATTCAATTATTTTCTTCTCCAGATGGCTGAGGGAGCTGTTGAAAAGGAGCCCAATGCAGTAGATGACCTTAATAATATCTCCCCCACTCTTTTAAATCCCTGCTCTTATGTAAGGCGTTAAACTTAATAGTACTTCGTGGCATTCCCCTCTCTAAGTATAGTGAATGCCTGCTCAAACAAGTAATTTCATACCTAGCAGTACTGACGGAGCAAAGATTAAAAGTCTCAGGGCCGTCCAACACACCTCTAGGACATTCGCTGGAATCTTTCCTGTGCCAGTTCTGACTGGATCTTGTGGGGAGCTAGCATTGCTCACTACCCTCTTGTTTCTCAGTGGGCCACAAGGCAGTGCACAGTTGTGCGTGCTTAAGGGTGCAATCCTATGTATGTTTAGATGGGGGGGGAGGCCTACAACTCCCAGCATGCCCCAGCCATGCATAGCATTACACCTTAAGTGGTCCAGAAATAAATGGTTCTAAAGCAGTGTTCTCCAACCTTGTGTCCCCGGATGTTTTTGGTCTACAACTCCCAGCATGCCCCAGCCAGCATAGCTGGCTGGGGCATGCTGGGAGTTGTAGGCCAAAAACATCCGGGGACACAAGGTTGGAGAACACTGTTCTAAAGCATGCATAACTCTGGATTGCTGGACAAGGGCCATTACCTTTGCACATTGCTAACTTCTGGATTAACACGAGAAATATCTGGACTGACAACACGCTGGGGATGGGGATGGGAAATGGAAGGATGTCACTTCGGAAGATGAACAAACAAAGTGATCTGAAGGGCTTCAGCCAATGGGTCAGCTGCCCTATGCTCTGGAGAGCTGGTGTGGTGTACCGGTGAGAGTGCTCAGGCCCCCACTCAAGCATGAAACTCACTGGGTGACTTTGGGCAAGTCACTGACTCTCAGCCTAAACTACCTCATAGGGTTGTTGTGAGGATAAAATAGGGAGGAGGATCATGAATGCTGCCTTGCGCTCCCTGGAGGAAAAGGTGGGATATAAATGTAACAAATACAATATATATTTTTGTGACTGATCAGATGGATGGTGGTCAACCTGTTCTGGATGGGGTGGCACTCTCCTTGAAGAAGCAGGTTCATAGCTTGGGGGCCCTCCTGGAAACATCTTTGTCACTTGAGGCTCAGGTGGCCTCATTGGCATGGAGTTCCTTCTACCACTACCAGCTTCTGCTGGTGGCCCAGCTGTACCCCTATCTGGACAGGGATAGCCTGGTTTCAATCATCTATGCCCTGGTAACCTCCAAGTTAGATTACTGCAATGTACTCTACTTGGGGCTGCCCTAGAAGACTGTTCAGATGCTGCAGCTTGGGCAAAATGCGGCAGCCAGACTAACAACTGGGACCAGAAGGTCAGAATATATTACACCAATCCTGGCCCGCTTGCATTGGCTGCCTGTATGCTTCCGAGCCCAATTCAAGGAGCTGGTTTTAAGCTATAACACATTATACAGCTTGGGACCACAAAGCTGACAGAGTGCCTCTCCCAACCTGAGCCTACCCAGACATTACAGTCAATAACTGAGGCTTTCCTCTGAGTGCTACCTCCAAGGGAGGCTCAGGGGGTGGCAACAAGAGAGACGGCCTTCTCAGTGGTGGTCCCAATTTATGGAATGATCTCCCTACTGAAGCCCACCTGGTGCGAACTCTGTCAACACTTTGGTGCCAGACTAGGACTGCCCTCTTCTCCCAGGCATTTAATGGCATTTAAGGGTATTTAATGGCATGATGGGGCATTTATGTCAGCTGCTTTTAACAGGACTAGTTGTATTAAAATCATTCTAGCTGTTAAATTGTTTTTTAAAATTTTGTATATTGGGGGAAAATGTTGTTTTTATGCTGTTTTATGCTATTTTTATTGTATTTGCTCACTGTGTTTTCTGAATTGTTGTGAACTGCCCAGAGAGCTTCAGCTATTGGGTGGTACAGAAATGAAATAAATAAATAAATAAGTAATATAATATAATATAATCGTAATTAAGGTTTTGTGTCATAGGTGAGAGACCTCTGTGTCTGAAAGCATTCATGTGTGGCTCACGCTGGCTCAGCTTGTCTGAGCGTGGAAAGCTAAGCAGGGTCAGGCCTGGTTATTACTTGGATGGGAGATCCCTCCTCTAGTTTCCTGCATCGAGCAGGGGGTTGGACTCGATGGCCTTGTAGGCCCCTTCCAACTCTATGATCTATGTCAGTCCAGATATTTCTCACGTTAATCCAGAAGTTAGCAATGTGCAAAGGTAATGAATCTCATGAGTTGGGGCGGGGGCAGAGAAGTATGCATGAGTAGCATGTGCACATCTGCATATAAGGCTAGTACATTTGCAAAGGAAGCAGGACTCACAGAACAAGCTCCACTCCCAAGTCATGAAGTGTTTCCTGCAGGACATTCTGTGCTGTTCCAAGTGGGGCAATTCCAGACAAGTATTAGTTGGGTTTGGGCTATTCAGGTGCTTCTTTATCCTATCTCTGGTTGTGGATCTGGAGGGTGGTGTGTGGGATAGTAGACTTACATTGGCTTCCCCTTCACTGGAGGTAAACAAGCTGGGTGTTATTTGAGGGAATGAGAAGCCACACTGGTCTTCTTTGCTGTTCCAGAGAGCTCAGTCCTAACTCTGTTGTCAATAGGCCTTGGCTTGTTTTGATCAGCGGTGACTAGAAGAAGTCTGAGCTTTTTCTTCCATGTCAGTCATGTCAGGACTGGACCTCATATCAATCAGCAGGTATGAGGGGTGGCAGTAAGAGGGATCCAATCACAAATCTAGACCTGCTAGTGCCACCTCTCCTCGGTTGTTCGGCTGTCTCCTTTACTCCTAGACCAGCCATTTTGACAGGCAGGCAAAGATTATAGGGGCTTCCTGGCTACTGCACTAACCTCCTTCTATCAAACAACAATTATTCAGGAGCTTTATGCTAGAGAGAGGTGATGGTAATAATGTTCATGGATAAACTAGTCAATGGGCAAGAGTATATGTAGTTTTTAAAGAACATATGAATGCAAGAAGAGCCCTACTAGATCAGTTGAAAGGCCTATCTCATCCAGCATTCTGTTCCCACAATGGCCAAACAGCCGCCTATGGGAAGTTTACAAGTCTTTCCACTTGTGTTCCCCAGGAACTGGTATTGAGAGTCATACTGTCTCCAACTCTGGAGGTCATAATACAGTACATAGCCATCTCGACTAGTAGCCACTGATACCCTTATCCTCCATGAATTTGTCAAAGACTCTTTCAGAGCCATCCAAGTTGGTGGCGATCACTACATCTTGAAGAAGTAAATTCCATATTTGAACTCGGTACGGTGTGATGAAGTACTAATTTTTGTTTGTTATATGAATCTCCCACCGTTTAGCTTCATTGGGTGACCTCAGGTTCTAGTATTATGAGAGAGGGAGAAAAATGTCTCCCTATCCCCTTTCTTCACACCATGCACAGTTTTACATCTATTATGTTCCCCTTACTTGCCTTTTTTCTAAGCTAAGAAGCCCCAAACAGTGTAACCTTTCCTCATAGGAGTGTTGCTCTAGCTAGCCCCTTGATCAATTTGGTTGGCCTTGTCTGCACCTTTTTCATCTCTGCAGTATCTTTTTGGAGGTACAGTGACCAGAACTCCACCCAGTATTCCAAGTCTGGTCGCACCATATAAAGGTATTATATTGGCAGTTTTAACGTCTACCGATTACCACTATTCACATGCTTGTTGACACTTTCAAAGAACTCTAAAAGGTTAGTGAGGCAGGAATTATTGCAGAAGCCAAGCTGATTCTCCTTCAGCAAGGCTTGTCTTTATATATACTGTACTTGATAATTTTATCTTTAATGATGCTTTCTACCAATTAACCTGGAACAGGTGTTAAGCTAACCAGTTTATAATTTCTTGGATCCTCCCTTGATCCCTTTTTTTTTAAAAAAGGGCATTACATAATTGGCCGCTTTCCAGTCCTTTGGTACAGTGGCTGATTTTAGGGACATGTTACATATTTTTTGTTAGAAGATCAGCAATTTCACATTCTTTAAGAACTCTAGGACCTGGTGATTTGTTTATCAATAAACTCTAGAACTTCATCTCTTATCACCAGTATTTGCCTCAGTTCCTTATACTCCCCTCCTGACAAGGTCAGTTCAGGCATGGGTAATTCCCCTATGTCCTCTGCAGTGAAAACAGATGCAATGAAGTCATTTAGCTTCTCTACAATCTTCTTATCCTCCTTCAGTACTACTTTAACTCCTGTGTCATCCAATGTTCCAACTGCCTCCCTACCTGGTTTCCTGCTTCTGATATATTTAAATAATTCTTTATTGTTGGCCTTCGTGTTATGAGTGACATGTTCCTCAAAGACCCTTTTGCATCTCTTATTGTCTGCTTGCATTTCCTTTGAACAAGTTTGTGCTTTTTTTTGTTTTCCTCATTTGGGCCAGACTTCCAATTTCTGAAGGAAGCCTTCTTTTCTCTAATAGCTTTCATCGCACTGCTTGTTAACTATGCTGGTGATCTCTTGAACTTGAACCTTTCCTGACCTGCAGTGTACATTCTAGCTGAGCTTCTGCTATTATGGTTTTAAGTAACCTCCAAGGATTTTAGAGAGATTTAATCCTCTTGGCCTCTCCTTTCAACTCCCTTCCTTTCAGTTCCCTTGTTTTTGAGAAGTTTCCTCTTTTGAAGTCAAATGTAACTTCGTTGGCGATTTTTGAATTACATATAAATTAAATTTGATTACATTGTGGTCACTGTTTCTGATCAGTTCAACAACATTTGATCAGAAACTTGCTTCTGCCCCTTCCAACTGACGACTTTCAGTGTCTGAATAGGCCCTGACAATAGTGTCTGAATAGACCTCTGTTGATAGGACAAGAGAGATTTATGAATACTTTAAGGAAGTTGTCTTCAAAATTCTAACTCTCTGGGCACCCTTTCCTCAAATATAGTGAAGGAGGAACCTTGTGGACCTGCCATGGAAACTCTACCATAGGAGTCAGCAAGAGGTGCCCTCTGGACCATACCCAGTTCCCCTGCCTCTAGATCCACATGCCTCTATTTTCCAACCCAGGAGCAACGAGGCAGTGGTACTTATGGTAAAGGACTTGCTAGCATGCCACTTTGATGGATGGAGGTCAGAGCCTTGATCTTCCACATTGTAGAGGCTTCTGCAGTGCTCTCTCAGCACATACTAGCCTCTGAACAGGCCTTGTAGATCTCACTGTGACCCTACATGTAATGAGAACATACTCTAGAATACATCCAATACTCCACACATTGTAAGGCAGTGTTCTCCAACCTCGGGTCCCCAGATGTTTTTGGCCTACAACTCCCAGCATGCCCCAGCCAGCATAGCTGGCTGGGGCATGCTGGGAGTTGTAGGCCAAAAACATCGGGGGACCCGAGGTTGGAGAACTCTGGTATAAGGGAAGGTCAGTAATAATGGGCAATCTGCCTTTCTAGAACCTCATTGGTCATTACTGATCACCCTTCTGAGGAGTCCTAAGAGTCCTAGGGCACAGCTAGAAAACCATTGGCATAAGAGCTGCAGGCTTGGAACCTCCCTATGTCAAGGTCTAGCCCTGAAGAAGAGCATACTGGGGGGGGGGGAACCCATGAGAGCTGATTTTACTTGCATTTACTCTGCTGCCACTGAGGGAAAACGGTGAAAGGCAAAATGTACTGTTTGTTCAGTGTGAGCCGTTTTGTGCAAGTTCAGCTGCTGACCCTGTCATCAGCCTTTGTGTGTGAGGCGAATGAAAGTATGCTTCTGCCCCAAGCCCACACTTGAATGCTGGATCCACAGGCCTATGTGCCTAATCTCTGCAAACAAGCTGGTACATGCAGGTTTAAAATTCATCTATCTATCTATCTATCTATCTATCTATCCATCATCCATCCATCTATCTATCTATCTATCTATCTATTCCCCTTTACAAATTGGTGGAGATTTGATCCCTGTGTCTCAGGGAGAATGCTAACCTCCCCTTTATGTACTCAGTCCAAATCTTTCCCAACTTTTCCCTTTTGTGTTCTCCATTTTTGTGCACAAAGTTTATAAGGGTGGCTTCCAGTCAAATTCTCCAGGTACCTGCACTGCTAACAGGCCTTTTGCGCTGCTGACCTCTGCAGTATTCCCAGAGGTTTTTCGTTCCTCACCTGATGTGACAGTGAACAGTAGAGGTTGGACGTTTATGAACTCCCAATTTATTTATCATACCTGGCTCATTTCCTAGGGCAAAATGAAAATGGCACCTCTCCTTATTGAATGTCAAACAAGTCATGAAAATAAACTTTAGCTCTAGCGATGGAGACCCTTTCAGCTAAGGATCCCATGCCCTTAGGGCTACCAACTGGTGTGGGAAATGACAGCAGTTTGAGTGTTTCATAGACCTCCATACTGGTGTCTTTGCATTGACAGCCATTGGCACAACTGCAGCTAACATTATGGATCTTTGGAGAATGGACTTGCGGAATTTTGGTTGGAATGTAGCTCATTTATCCAAGGCCTTGTTTATATACCGTAACTAAGTTTCAGTGATAGCCTTTTTAAGGTTTGCATTGGAGGGTTTTGTTCTTGGCATACAAACTGCACCAAAAAAACCACCATCTTTAAAAAATAATAATCCAGGATGTTTTAGCCACACCGCCTTGTTGATGGTCTTTGAACATTCATGGGTCATAGTGTTTTACCATGGAACTGGGAACTTCACCTATCAGAAAGAACAACCCTACTATTGGTCATGTAATCACTTACAAAAATGGAAGACAGGCAAGTCAAGATCCCCTGATGTTTCCAAGAGTCAATGGCTATCTTTCAATTTATTTCAAATGGTGATTGACCACTTGAACACAACAGAAACTGATGAATGTTTTGTTATCCCAGAATGACTGATTGTGGAGCACATGCAGCATAAAGCAAACGTCATAGGTAGGTACAATGCATATTGGAGTGCAATATATACAGATTGGCATATATATGCTAAAAAAAAATTGTACTTCCCCCTTTACAAGTTGGTTGAAATTTGCTCCCTATGTCTCAGGTGGAACGTTAACTTCACTATTATTTATTCAAGCCAAATCACTTCCAACATCTCCCTTTTGTTCCTTCCATTATCACAATGCTTCTGCTGCTGTCAGCTGCGCAGCCTTGTCCATTTACTGGAAGTCTGTCAGTTATTATCAGCATGAAGCTCAAGAAGTACTAGCATGTCACCAAAACAGAAATGTGCATTCCAAAAACGTTCTATGGCAATCATGGATTATATGATCTTTCCCCTTTGCTCTCTCTCTCGCCCCCCACTCCCAGCCTCTAGCCTTGTTACTTCTCTCCACCCAACCCCTTTCCTCACCATTTCTCCCCCTTCCCCATCCCCAGCCTTCTTCTTTCTCTCCCTTCCTAGCTCCTAGCCTTGCTCTTTCTCTTCCGCTCACCCCTTTATCTTGCTGTTTCTCTCCACTCCCAGCCTCTATCCTTGCTATTCCCCCCCACCTTTTTACCTCGCAGTTTCTCCCCTGTCCTAGCCTCTAGCCTCATGCTTTCTTTCCCCTCTACCCCTTTGCATTGCTTTCCCCCCCCCCAGCCTCTCGCCTCATTTGTCCACTCCGCCCACACCTCTTTTGACTAGCCACACCCCAATGGCAGCCACATCCTCCACGGGAACCATTTTGTGGTGGTGCCCACAGCAGTTTCTCAAATTCCCAAATGTTCCCATGGGTCCGAGAAAGGTTGGGGAGCTCTATTATAGAAGATCTGGCAAAGAAGAATAGCATTTCCTCCTTCTCTTTTCACATTTCTTCTTTCTACATAACATACAAACTGGCCCAATGAGCAATAACCACCTATCAGTTGAGCTGTGATTTGAACCCAGATCTATGCCCGATGCTCTGTCCTCTGAAAAGTAATGTCTCATCTGCAGAAGAAACAAAAAAACCCTAGGTTCAAAGCCTGTGCACTGAGGAAACTTTACACTTGCCACAGACTTTCAACGAACAACTAGAATGGTCATTGCACAAATGGGATAATTGTCCCAACACAACACTGTGAGGAGTGTAAGGGGGCTGGCATCTTGTGGAGTTGCTATGTTCAGACCATTGGTCCATCTACCTCATTCCATCCTGTTTATCTGACTGGCAGAAGCTCTTCAAGTGCTCTTACTTGAGATTAAGTCTGGGCTGAAATCCCCCCATCCCCCCAGTTTCTGAAAAAGATTATCCTCCTGTGAAAGAGGGGTCGATTTTCTATTGATTTCTTGCAGGGTGAGGAGAAATTGTGCCAACATTCTCAGGGAGGACTTGCCACTTACCTTACTTAAACTTCCAAGTTGGCCAAAGGTTTTCCATTCCCCCCCCCCGGCTTTTTAAACTTCTTTTTAAAGCCCCATGCCACTCACAAAAATTCTCTCCACTGCTCCCTATCAGCTCAGCTTCCCAGAATGCCTTGGGGGGAGTGGCCCAGTGCGGCATGATGTAGTTACCCTCCCAAGGCATTCCAGGACATGCAGCCAGCTAGCCAGTGGGGAATCTGTGGGGAGAACCTCACACCACCGTGAGAGGTACAGGGCTATTTTTCTGAAGTTAAAAAAATGGGGGGGGGACGACAGAAACCCCTCAAGCACCTTGTAAACTAAATAAGGTCAGCAGCAAACCCCACCCCCACCCCCAAATGCAGAGAAATTTCTTTTCCCCACCCCAATCTTTTGGGAAGATTATTTTGCCCTCCCAACGAATGGTCAACCCAACAAATGTTCAGCCCGCCTCAACTTGAGATCCTTTTCATTACAGATGCCAAGGACTGAACCTGTGACTTTCTTCATGCAAAGCGAGTCTAACGCTGACCTAGAAACAATTATGCTGGCTCAGTGCAGTACTTCAACCTTATGATTTCCTCATGAGTATTGCTAGTGGGACACAGTCTTACTCTACTACAGCCATCCCAACATGATCTGAAGATTAGATTACTTGGCCTAGGCTGGTGCTGATTTTGTTTGTGTTGAGATATAGCGGTTGATTATTTTTTTAAAATAGAGATTAAAGGCATTTTTGTCATTTTTAATGACTGACTACTGGTACTTTTATGAAAAAGTATTTGAGGATTGTCATAGGCTTTAAACATGAAAAACTTAAGTGGCGTTTAATAGCTAACTTATTACAAAGCAGGAATTCTCTAAACTTTATTTACCATCATTGAGGAGGAGGAGCACTTTTTCACATATTACATAAAGGACCATATTACAGATATCATGACTTGACAGAGAACTACACAGTTGGGGCTTTTCAGAGCTGGGGATGTCTCCATTGTGACTGCTGAACATTCAAGAAAGGACTCAAGAATGCTAAGTTGAGGCATGCCATAAATTTCCGGATGTACAGTTGGCTAAAATCATTGGAAGGGGCACTGAAGGATCGGAAGAACATTAATATCCAGTGGATTCCATTTCACTCATGCCGTCTTTAAAAAGGGGGTGTTTAAATGACTTGAGCAACCAATCATTTTCACACTCCTCACTTGCCCCAAGTAGCAGGAAGCTCCAAGGGCAACAGGAAGACAAAGGGTTCAGCAGCCCAGAGAGCCAAATGTTGTGAAAGCAGGAGAAGCCAATGGAATCAAACAGGACTGAAAACTGGACTGAATATTTGCACCATCAAAATGTTTTTCAAGATATATTTCTACCCCCCACTGATATCAACCCCCTGCCCGCCCGCCACTGCTAAAACTGGAGACTATTTGGTGCTACTCTTCATAATTTGCAATGAATTTTGATCTGCAGAGATCTATGCTTCGCTTTCCCACTGCATGGCAACACCTTGTTAGAGGGCCCCTTTGACCCTTTAGTGAGTAAGATTTTTGATTTATGTCTTGCTAACAGCCAATGAGCAGGGTCTTGAAACAAATACTCATGAGATAACTGAAGAAATTAGGTTCGAGCGTACTTGGAGAAGCTTTTGGCCCCTGATGAAGGTACATACCAAAATGGTTGGGCAATAAAATATTTCAGTTGGCACCTGAGACTTTTTTTCTCTTTTGTTCTTTTTACACATTGGTGCCTTCCCCTCTTGTTCTGTTTCCAAAGATATAATAGCCACATTAGCAAGAATACAGACTACTTTGAGGAGTTGTTCTGTAACACACATGCTAATTACACTTTCAGTTGAAGGCAACATGAAAAAGGAAGGTTGTCAAAGCTCATCTAAACACCTGAACAGGCAGGGTGGGGCATAAGTCAACAGGGAGGGAGTTCCTAAGGTTGGGGCCCAATACCAAGAAGGCCCTGTCTTGTGCATGCCAATTTAACCAATCTTAACAGTGGGCACTTGAGAAGGACCCCTGAAGCAGATCTTAGCAGGATTTCATGGCTGAAGGTGGTGCTTCAGATAACCATGAAGCCATGCAGGTGTGAATGAGTGCTTGGGTGAGAAGCCATTGGGAATATCATGTGCTGCACATTCTAAAGGAGGCATGGGGTATCACTTTTAACAAACAAAGACATCTCAAAGAGGCGTGGCCTGAATTTAAGTTATTTCATGTTCCACATGTCTGCCAGCAGGAAAGGCAAGGATGCAGAACCTCCAGCCTACAGGCCTTAGCTGGCCCAGAGATTCTATATCTGTCCAGTGGAGTCTTCTTGGGTTCCTCCAGGGGGTGCTTGGCCTCCGAGCCCTACCCTCTGAAGGAATGTCCCCTGAAGTAATCCCTGCTTTTATCTCCAACCTGAGATTCAGTCAGGGTACTCAACTGGCACTCAAAAGAGTGTCCACTCTTCCCAGCACTGGCTGAGTGGCTTCACTTCCCTACTAGTATCTCCTCTTACTGAGTAAGGCATTCCAAGGGCAGTTTGACCAGACTAGTTTTCTTGTGGGGAAGAAAGTACTGAATCTTAAAGAGTTTTTGTGAGATCCACTTCTTTAGAAATATACAAGTTGAGCATGGGGGAGTGGGAGATTGCAAAACGATAGAGAGACAGGTTCTTCTGACCTGCCCAAACCATAAAGACTACTCAGTCTCTCTAACTTGGTCCTTTCCAAAATGATCAAGACATGATTTAGTAACATTTCCTTAAATGAAGAGTGCACAGTTAATGCTACAAATCTTGAATGGCAGGAATTGTTTTTCTTTAGACATCAAATACCCGGCGCCATCCATCTGAATCATTTTATTACCCACCAAAACAAAAGCTTTTGGCGAGACCTTCCCAGCAATAATTAGTTAATGGCTGCAAAACACAAGCAGTCATTGGAAAGCCTTGAAGGACTTAAGTCATCCTTTCCTCTTTCTGACGCAGAAGGCTGCTGTGTGTGTGTCTTTTAATGTCCTTTGCTACAAATAAGTTCATAATGGAGCCATCTTCTGACTGAGTCAGTCACCTGCTGATGGCAATTTCCACAAGACATTACTCAGCATTACAAAAAGGGATGGAGTGTCCTTGGCCAAAAGAGTAATAGGAGAATTTAAAAGTAGAACCAATTTAAGATGAAATCCGAGGGGTGGAAAGGCCTCACTCTGCAGCAGAACCTATGAAACTCTTCAGAAAGTTACAACAGACACATTAAACTTCATTTGAAAAAAGTTTTTTTTAAAAAAACTGCAACATGACAAACCATGCTTACACTGCAATCCTATGCATGTCTCCTCAAAGGTAATCCCCACTGAGTTCAATGGGGCCTACTCCCAGGTAAGCGTGTGCATAAGAATGCAGCATTAGTTACAAGAAAACTCTCCAACTCTTCAAAATGCAAAGGGTTTTGAGAGGAACACATCAAACTGTGAGGGGTTCCCTTTGTGACCAGCACTTAGGGTGCTTCCAGAGAGTGGGCTCCTAGTGCTGCCAATGAAAAGACACTGTGTGCAACAATTCCATCTTTCCCTCCTTAATGGATATTTCGTGGGAAGAAAAAAGATGGAAGAAGTGATGGGAAAACACGGGAGGGTTACAAACGGAAGATGATATATATTTTTTAATGTATTACATTTATATACTCCCCACTTTCCCCTCTTGCAAGAAACCCAAGGTGCTTCCATGATCCTCCTCTCCATTTTCTCCTCCAGTGTATCTGGTGTTGTATGGGCCCCCTGTAAAACTCCATGAACGAGAAAGGGCAATAAAGCACCCTTAATCCCCATCATGGGCAATAAAGGCACAGGATGAGAGAGATTAAATTACAAGTTACAACCACTGAAAAATTGAAATACACCTGGCACAAAAATTGACAAATGAGATACACAGAGAATGTTTACAGGTAAAGAGCATTATGAATACAATGGGAAATTAAGTGGCAACACAGAGGGGTTTGTCCCATAGCAACTCATTCTTTATTTTGTAAGGTCTTTAGTGTGGATGTTGCCATTTCTGTTAATTCCTGAACTGATAGAAGCTTATTCACACATGCCAGTCCTAATTTGAGGTGACAAACATCACATGATAAGACACACACGTGTGAACAGGGCCTAAGTGGTTTGGATGCTCATGGGAGAGAAAACTATGCCAACGTTGGCTCCACTCTGCTTTAGGCTCCACCGTAATGGTTTTTAATTAAACTTTTTATATGCTAAACAGTAAACACTGTGCTACAGCTGGTCAATGTGATACATATCACAACATCCCCCCACAAGCTGTAGTACATCTTGTTTATACTTACTCAATGAGGCCTAGCGCCGTCATTAGTTTCTTGTGTCTTACTACAGGCAATGGTTTTGTGAAAAGATCTGCCACCATTTCCCCTGTTGCACAGTATTTGAGTGTTACCCACCCTTTTTGCACACAGTCCTTTACATGAGAGTAACAAACATCAATGTGTTTGGTTCTTGGCCTACATTTTTCATTTTGTGCCATGCTTATGCAAGCTTGGTTGTCCTCAAAAATTGTAACAGCCTTGTTTACTGGTATTTGCAAATCAGTAAAAAGTTGCTTGAACCATTCAATCTCATTGCATGCTTGAGATAAACTGATGAATTCAGATTCTGCGCTAGATACAGCCACACAAGATTGTTTACGTGTGTACCAGTCAATTAGACTGTTGTCATACATTATCACAGTCCCACTTGTGGACTTTCTATTTGTTGCAGACACCCAATCGGCATCAGTGTACACACAAAAACCTCCCTCTGTGTGTGATGACAATTTCAGTTTGCAATTCATGGATCCTTTTAAATACCTTAACACACGTTTCACAGCTAGCCAATCATACATAGAAGGATTTTGGGTTTTCCTGCTAAGTATGTTTACAGCATTGCTGATGTCTGGCCTACTCACATTTGCCAAATATAGCAGGCTTCCAATAACACTTTGATATTTTCCAGTATCCTCAAATTCAGTGTTATCTGTGTGTTTCTGATATTCAAGAGTCATTGGAGTGGTAACAAACTGGGTTACAATTCTCCAATCCATGAATTTCCAGCAATTTCTGAATTTTTCAACTTTGTTCAATCATGAAAGAACCTTCTTCATCTTGGGATAATTGCATTCCAAGATAGTGTTGTACCAAACCTAGATCTTTCAGTTCAAAGTGTGTTTGCAATTCTTTTGCAATTTTGTCTTTCTGACTTACTGATTCTGTTACCAGTAATATATCATCAACAAAGACTAACAAATACACCCAATGTCCCAGTTCTGTGTGATTTGTGTACAGACAGTGATCAGCCTTGCTTTGTTTGAATCCCAAACTAATCAAAACCCTGTCCAGTTTTTGGTTCCAGCATCGAGCTGCTTGTTTTAACCCATATATGGACTTGTGCAGACGACATACAAGACTGGGGTTTTCTACAAAACCTTTTGGTTGCACCATGTAGATTTCCTCTTGTAAATCAGCATATAGGAAAGCAGTTTTTACATCAAAATGAAATGCCATCAATTTTCTTTGTGCTGCCAATTTCAACAACAATCTGAAAGTTGCATACCTTGTTGTTGGTGCAAACACGGAATCAAAATCTATCCCATGTTTTTGTGCAACTTTGGAATTCATCCTGATATCTAACAGGTGTTTTACGTTCTCGGGTTGAACGCCTTAGAGATTGTTCACCTCCCTCCTGTTCCCCAGATATCTGCCCAGTGGCTTGTTCTGTTTCAGAAACTTCCTGCTGTGTTTCAGTCATTGCATGCATTGGCAATTCCACCAGCTGTTTCTGTTCATGTGTTTGCTCATGAAAAATCACATCCCTACCAGAATTACCTTGTTGTGTTGTGGTGACCACAACCTGTATCCTTTTGTTTGTGCATCATATCCCAGCAGAAAACATTCAAAGCTTCTGGGAGACAGCTTTGTTCTGTTTTGAGCCTGTATATGAACAAAACATTTGCATCCAAAAATTCGCACGTGTGCTATCTTTGGCTTCCTCCCATGAAACATTTCATATGGAGTTTTCACAGTTGTGGTGTTGGGTAATCTGTTCAGCAGATAGTTTGCATTTGACAGTGCATCCCCCCAGAAATGGTTTTTTAATTGTGAGTCAGCTAATTGAGCCCTCATCATTTCCTGGAGTGTTCTGTTACGTCTTTCAGCAACGCCATTTTGAAATGGGGAATTTGGGGCCGTAATTTTGTGCCCAATGCCCTCACTTTCCAAGAATTTCTTAAATTTTGTACTCATGTACTCTCCCCCACCATCTGTGAGCAATTCACCTATTGGGTATTGTTTGTATCTGTTACCAGCCCATTTCACAAATGATTCAAATCTCTCTTGAACCTGAGATTTGTGCTGCAGAAGATAAATAAATCCAAATCTAGAAAAGTCATCAATCAGAGTCATGTAGTACCTATTTCCCCCATAGCTTTCCTCAAATGGCCAAGCAACATCAGAGTGTACCAGCTCAAATATTCTTGTGCTCACTCTATCACTGTGTTTCTGAATGTTAGTTCTGTGTGACTTTGCCTTACTACATACTTCACATTCCACATACCGTATTTTTCCGTCTATAAGACGCCCCCATGTATAAGACGCCCCCCACTGGGCAGTTTCGCAACCGCGTGGTTCTCTCCTTGGCTTACTTCCGTGTATAAGACGACCCTCAATTTTTAGTCTAACAATTTTAGGAAAAAGTATAGTCTTATACATGGAAAAATACTGTAATTTGCACAAGGTTTCATTTTCATACCCTCACACAGACCCGGCATCTTCTCGATGCTTCTGTAGTTGGCATGTCCAAAACGTTTGTGGAAAATATGTAAACAATTATCATGGGGTTTACAATTTGCATACTTTGCACTCTCATCATGTGTTACAAATGGATTGATAACATACAGAGAATTCTGCAAATCACCTGCGGATGGAAGAAGATTGGGTGGGGTCAGGAGGGAACTCTTTCCTTCTCGTCCTGCTCTTCCTGATCAGTGGCAGGTTCAGGAACAGGAAGGAGGACCTGGCGCCTTAACGTTTTCCAAGTTTTTAAATTAAAAATATTTGTTTTGAAGGGGGCAGGGTGTGGAGAGCTATGCGGGCGCTGATGGAAGTCCCCATGGGCGCCACAGCACCCACAGGTGCCATGTTGGGAACCCCTGTTCTATAACGTGGTTGTGAACAGTGCTGGCTCCAGTTCTTTGAGGGCCCTTGGGCAAGACACCCTCAACAGGCTCCCTCCCTCACTGAGTCTACCTTCTCACCACCACGGTCACTAATTGCTATTGTTCCTCATTCTCTTTCTCATCATTGCTACCTCTTGCTTGCATTACAGGCAGAGAGCCAGTGAGCAAGTAGGCAGTGACTTCTCCTCCTCCTCCTTCTCACTGGCACCGTCACTGTTGTATGGGCCAAAGCAAGAGGCAGGTGAACAAGCATGTTGCACGGGTGAAGAGGAGGAGCAACTCCAGGAGGTTCTTGTCAGTAGGCCCCTGCTGGGGTTTGGACCCTTGGCAGGTGCACAACCATGCCGACCCTCGATGCCAATCCTGGTTGTGGAAATAAGGGGAAGGAAAATGTGGGTACAGTCACCAGCGAAAGGATGGAGGGCCACCCGGAGTTTCCACTCTCTCCATCACAGCAAGAATGGCAACAAGAGGAAGATCAGCCCAGTCCCAAGTGCATTTAAATGCCTGTTAAAGATTACCGTACCTCTTCACTCTGGCATTCTTGAACTGATCTCCAATTCCTACCTGTTCTCGCCACCAGTGATTCAGCGAACTCTGGAAGGGCAAGCCTGGCTGGCACTGGTTTTTAGGAACCTGCTCCCCGCCCCTGAGTATTTATTTACTTAAACAAATTATAGGCTGCTATTTGTTAAAAAATTTTTATTATTATAGTGGTGTATAATTTAAAATGACAAAAAAACCAACCAATATAACAAACACAGAGATAATGAAAATGATCCCAAGAAACAGCAGCAAAAATGAATATGGCAGAACAGAATCAAGCAGCACCAAAATCTGGAGTCACAGTCCCTTTGAAAGAGCTTCTGGAAATCTCTTCTTTAGCTGTCTCCAAAAGGAGAGTGAGGAGAAGGCTGAATGAACTTCTCAGAAGAGATTTCCAGAATGTTGGGGCTGCCACAGAGAAGGCCCTGCTCCTTGGAGAGGCTGATCTAGCCTCTACATAAGATCAATCTAGAGCAGGCCCTCGTCAGAAGACCTTATGCACTGTGGTGGGCTGGCTCATATGGGGTGATTCTAACTGTTGAATTCAGCACTTTGAATCGGGCCTGGTAATGAATAAGTAGCCAGTGAAGCTGTCTAAATATGTGAATCATGAGAAAACAGGTGATTTACACCTGTCAGCAGCATTTTGCACTAGCTATAGTTTCCAAACAGTGTCCAAAGGCAGGCCCACATACAGCACATTAGAGCAGTCTAGTCTGGAAGTCACCAAAGCATGAAATCCAAAGCTTTTTACCACCTCATGCTTTACCTGAGGTCCACAATTACTTGCATTCACAGGATTTCTGTCTTTTAGGTGTGGACACAGAATGATCCATTTTTGATGGGTGGTGGAAGGGGGGGAAAGAATCATTTCCCAAGGTTACTAAGGCAACTGCAAAATTCTATCAACCATCTTCCTCCTGAAATAACAGAACTGCTGCCTGGATAGGACTGGAGAACTGCAGGAAAAGTGCAACTGGTAGCCAATATATTTTATATACATTGATTATAATTATTTATTGTTATTTTAAAACATGTATACCCTGCCTTTCTTCCAGAAGGACCTTAAGATGCTGGCAGAATACATGGCATTTAATGAGCTACATCAACAAAACCCTCCCAGAAAACATCTTCAGAGGCCCTTTTGTGGGTGACCCCTGCCTTCTGAACTTCAACTATTGGGCGGTATAGAAATGTAATAAATACATAAATACATTCTGAAATTAGGAAGGTGGCTACTGGGGAGATACCTATTTTCCCAGTCTTTTTTTTTTTTAAATTCTCAGTTTGTTTTTAAATGTATGTTCTTGGGGCATGCTGGGAGTTGTAGGCCTTTGTTCTGTCTAAACTTGCATAGGATTGCGCCTTACGTTACGGAACTCCTCAGGCGTTGCCATGGCACCAGCGCTACTGCCATTAAGGACATAAGAAGAGCCCTGAGCAGTGATGCAGGTAGGTAATCTCAGACTCTGGGCGTAATAGATTTATTTAGAGAACTATGGGTATTACTTCAGTTTCGACGCACACCGCTAACATTTCTCTTCACCTCCCAACCACCGTTCCATTCTTTGCAACTGCTTCTACGTTCATGAATAGAATAAGAACAGCAGCAGTCAGAGCTGTGCACAAATGACCTCTCCAAATTCTCCACGCTGTTTGTGGGCAGCGAAACTGAGGGGACAGTTTCACCAAATTTCTCCAGGGGCAGGAGAAAATTTTCTCCAATCGTTCCTGACGGGGCTCGCCCTTGGCAAGGGCTGTAGCAGCACAACTTCTTTCTTTTCTTCCCCCCCCCCAAGGGCTTTTGTGTCTTTCGCGCTGCCGCTGAAAGTGGCAACAGCAGCAGCTGTGTCGGCAGCCTGGCCCCCCATTTCGCATCCTCCACACGACGCAGGTGTGTGAGGGGCGGGCAGCGTTGCGTCTAGCTCCCGGGACCATGTGGCGCGAGCGCGGTGCCGAAATCTGACCTCGATTTCCTGAAAGCTTTCTTCCATCCGTGAAAGGGGCTTCCATTTTTCTGCCTCATTCTCAGGGCATTTTGAAATTGATTTTGAATTCATTTTGGTGGTGGTTTTGACCTTACTTCATCACTGCGAGGTGGCCGAGGGTACTGTACGTAGGGTTTTCTTCCTTCTCTTTCTATTACAATTCTCTCCATTGCTCTACAGCAGTGTTCTCCAAATGCTGGGAGTTGTAGGCCAAACACCTCTGGGGACCCAAGGTTGGAGAACACTGCTCTACAGCCTGCCAGGCTGCCTCTGCTTCCCGATCTGAAAAAGCCCTATGGAAGGAATTACCTCATGATGTCTTTGCCTGGACTTCAGTTGAAGTGCGGGAAGCCAAGGTGGCTACACGATGAAAGGCAGGACATTCACACGCACTCCTCAGCCACCTCATAAGTAAGGTAAACACAAGAAGCCCAAACCCAATCCATGAGAATTTCTCCGAAATTTTCTTCTTTTTTGAATTCCCCCCACCCACCACCCACTCAAATGTGATTTGTTTTCTATCAAATTGAATGAGAATGACGAAAAAAATGTGAAAGATTTTTTTTGGCACAGCACTAATAGCAATAACTGCTTGCCAACCCTGATAGTAACAAATATATATATATATATATATATATTCCGAGACTGTGTGGTATTGCATTTTAAGCTCACTTAAATCATAGCACCCTCATGACTACAGGAATAAAATGGAGTTTGCTTCTGCTGTCCTGATGTCCTCATCACAGATGTCCTGCCACAGACGGCCTTCTCCTTCTCCCTTCAGCCAGAGCAGCTAGACTGGTGGGGACTAGGAAGAGGGCCTTTTCTGTGGCGGCCCCCGTATTGTGGAACTCCCTCCCTAGTGACATCCGCCATGCCCCCTCTCTGTTGAGCTTCTGCCGCTCATTAAAAACATGGTTATTCAGGTGGAAATATGGGGTGGGTTAAGATTTTAAAAGTTATACTGTTTTATACTGTTTTAAATGTATTTTATATTATGTATTTTAAATGTATTTTATCATGTTGTACATCGCCCAGAGTGGCCGGTTTGCCGGCCAGATGGGCGATTCAGAAATACAATAAATAAATAAATAAATCACCTGCTGCTCTCTGGGTGGTCATTTGAGGGGGGGGGGTTGGATGTGGGACACTGGCCCTGAGCCCTATGCGTGAATTCTTCTCCCCACACAATTAGAATCGAGTCAGGAAAGAACGGCCATGCGCTAGCTAGCTCTCTGCCCCCTCCACCATCACATCTCTGTTACCGCAGCTCTCCACATGTTGGAAAACAAACATCTGCAGTCGGTAATCTGCTATACTTGTGTAAACTGCTCACTCACATGATTTAGAAGCCTGCATGGCTCACAGGGTTCAGGTGAGGGGAGCCTTCACAGGACAAAAGGCTCCGCCCACCCCACGGCAGAGGCCTGCCCGCCAATGTGTGGAGAGCTGCGTAGCTGGCAACATGGATGCGGTAGAGGGGGCCGAGCTAATCGCCCCTCCCTTCTCCCCTCATGCAATTCTAATTGCGTGAGAAGAATGCTTCAGTAGAGCATTTCTGGGACAGTGTTCTCTTGTGCTCTTTAATGGTACTGGGTTCTCTTTATTTGGTCTCCTATCTGCCATTTTAACCTCTTATTCTTTCTGCTGATTTTACGTTGCGGGTTGTTTTTAGAATGCCATTTTACTGTATTATGTATTTTGCTGTTCTCCGGTATGTAAGCTGCCTTGCGGCTGTTTTACAGTGAAAAAAGACAGGGTAGGAATGTTATAAATAAGATAAAATAAAGGTTCCAATTCCAAGTAGCCTGCAATCTAAATTTTGGCTACGAGAAGGAAGACACTAGAGAAAGGTCTGTCTATAAAATAATATAGTATGCAATATTGCAGGGACGTTGAAGAGTCCTTGGTCTCGAGTCACAAGTCGAGTCACGAGTCTTTGGACCCGAGTCTCGAGTCCGAGTCCGAGTCCTTGGTCCAAAATGGTGACTCCCGAGTCCCGAGTCACTCCCAAAACTGACTCCACGAGTCCCTATTAAAATCAATGGGGTTTCCCCCCAACAAAATAAGGCTACTTCAGATGTGTGGCTTAAATAAATTCTAGGCACAAGTGTGCCTTTTTATTTCAAAACTCTGCAACTGTTTCTGGCAAGAACAGGCCAGGCAGACAAACCCAAAATAACCAGGCAGGCAGAGGAGGCAGGGAACCCCAAAGCAGGCAGGCAGAGGCCTTTGTCTTGGACAATTCAAACTGTGGAACTGGTTAAGAAGAGACCAGGCAGGCAGAGGAAACTGGGAACCCCAAACAGGCAGGCAGAAGCAGCCAAACCCAAAATGTCTGACCCTAACCCTAACCCCCCACAACAACACATCAATCAAAATTAATCTCAACACATCGTTGGGGCTGCACTCCTGGTAGCTGTCCATAGTGGCCAAGCAGCAGCGCGCCTCGCTTCCATGTGCTCTTCACCGGTGATCGCGCTTCTTCTGGCACAGTCAGAAGACTCGTCAACAGCCCAGGGATGTTGACGAGTCCTTGGTCTCGAGTGCCGAGTCGAGTCTCAAGTCCCATTAAAAATATTGGGACTCGAGTCAGACTCGAGTCAGAGGGGGGACTCAGTCCAACTCACGTGTCGAGTCCTCCAGTCCGAGTCTCCATCCCTGCAATATTGTTTATATATTACATAGCAAGAGATGATATATACTTTACTTGGCAAGCTATCACAATGTGTTCCTGCTGGCATGGAACATCGGAGAACATTCTGTCTGGTTTGCACCTGTGCATTATGCTTTGGATATGGAAAATCTCTGTTAAGTCTGTTGGTTGCAAAGGATCTTACATCAGTAAGGAGTGCTCTATTATTCCGATAGTGACGAGAACAATTATTTACTACTTTCGACATCCATCTTTCTAAAGAAGAACTTATGGGTATTAGCATAAAGATCAGTCTCAGGATTTCCAATATAATGGCTCTGTTTTCTCCTTCACCAAATTATGTGAGCTGGTGAATTATTTTTTTTAAAGCTATATAAAAGATCTCTTGCCGAGTGACTATAATACAGGCTGATCTGCATTGCCATCAATGGCAAACCCGCAAAGTAAACACAGACAGGAAAATAAAAGTTTTCTGTGATTTACAATGCCAATAGATTGATCAGAATTCATCTGCCATATTTTATATTTGAAAGAAATGAACAAATTCTTCTTTTGTGTGTGTGTGTGTGTGATCTCTCCCTTTCAGGCCATTTACAATTGAACAGAAGAGACTAGAACAGAGAGATTCCTATTCTCGGGCTGTGTAAATGGAAAATCTCCCTGTGATACTTCTCCATGTCAATATTTGTCGAGCTTTAATAGCCCTGCTGCTTAGCAATGGGAAGCTCATTCTCTCAGGCTCGATAGGAACTTTCCCCCATTAAGTAAGTCTTACCATAGTTCCTTTTCTTTCTTTTTTAATCACGAAAAGGTACTTCTATGAAATGAACCCATCTAAACTTGGTTTTTCCATCACCCCTTTTGCTGTCCTTTACCCAAACTATACCGGAGGCCTGCAGAGAAAGATTCAGCTAGTTATTTCAGATCGCTGTGAAAACGTCAGCCTTCCACACCTCTACAACCTCTTGGCCATTTGCGCCTGTCCTCCTCTGTGCTCCATGCACCTATTCTCTCCCAGTTTGAAACTCCATCTCAAGTGCCTCGCTCGTCTGGCCTTCTCCTTTCTGCCTCATTCCTCTGGGCCACTCCTGTGCCAGCCCTCTGTTTCTAGGCCTCGCTGCTTCCTTGGCCATGCTCCTTTAGGGATTGGCAAGAATTTCGTTTCATTTTGGTTTTGATAAGAAGTTACCAAAATTTGCAAAGATCCCCATATTCGGGATGAAAAAGCACTTGAGATTTTTTTTTTTAAAAATCAAATGTGGGAGAAACCAAAATGGACAGATTTGTGTGGCCATGTTTCTTCTTTTACAGAAGACAGTCCTTTATTTGAAGGCCTGCCAGAGGGCTGTCTAGTCCAGGTCCAGTATAAAGATAAAGAACCATCAGAAGGAAGAGCCGAGCCTTGAAGCTGCCCATCAACGGCACCTGGACAGCAGACTGAACAATGTAATTTGGGGTCCTCCTCCCCATCCTTAGTTGTCGCTCAGCAGTGGAAGTCTGCATTCTGTAAAGTATGTTCGTGAGTCGTGACTCCCTATTGCAGGAAGAGAGGCAAGTTGTGGCCCTCTGAGTGTTTTGGCCTACAACTCCTATCAGCCCTAGCCAGCTTAGTCAATCATGAGGGATGCCCACTTCTGCCCTATTCTGGGCCATGTCGAGAAGGTATCCCAACAAGATCACCACATTTTCCAAGTCAAATCCAGGCAAGACAGAGGTGGTGATGGTGGAGGAAGTGACATTGGTTGCTCTGAAGGCTCTCTTTAGTGGCCCTGAGATGTTGTATTATACCTTGTGTGCGAAGACTAACACAAAGACTTATAGAAACAGCCATATCTAAGAAAATGCCACTAACTCCTCCAGCCTATATGATGAAAGTGTAATGTTGTTGAATGAAGAAGCTGCCCATCAGGCTCTGATAGAATGGACAGAGACAGGAGTGCCCCAAAGACCTGAGAGTTCTCAGGTTTAGGGCCAAAGCGGGGAATTGTTGTAGAAATATTAAACTGCACCATAAACACTTCGAAATGGCGCCGATGTCCAGAGGCTGGAAAGCCCCCAACACCCAAGGCAGATACAGGGGCTAGCAACAGACAGAAGCCCCAATCAGGTTGCAGTAAAACAGGGCACAAGTAAGGCTTGCCCAGTGACACACAAGCGCAGTAGAAAGAAATAGTTTGCTTATCTAACCCTTGCGCAGACGGGGCAGGGCTCTTCCTATCTGGTCAGTCCTGTGTGCCTGACCGGCGGGGAATTGCCTTGAGTGCACTCAATAAGGCTTTGGAACCAAAGTCTCGCCTTTGTCTTCTTTGGCTGCCAAAGTCCGGTTAGACCAAACCTAAATATCAAGGACCACTGTTAGTGTCCAGTTTACCCCAGGTGTGTTTTTGTTTGTTTGTTTGTTTGTTTGTTTCTCCTGAAGTTACAGCTGGTAGCCTCGAAGTGGAGCTGGACATGGCTTTAGTTCTGGGCTCAACTGTGGCCAGGGGTGGCCTTTGATCCAGGATTATAACAGATGCGCTGGCTACTGACTGCCTTCTTCCCTAGAATCTTAGGAACTGTCATCCATGCCATTCATGTATTGCTTGCTTGGCATGATTGCTGTAATATTGCGAACTTAAGACTGGTTAAGATTGCTTTAAAGCTGGAGCTGGTGCAGGCAGGATGTGGTACCTTGTCTTATCACAGGGGTGAAGAAGGAGCATATATACACAATACTCCATCAATTGCACTGGCTGCCAGTATGCTCGTGGGTCTGATGCTAGGCACTGGTTATTTTCATAAAGGCCTAAGGCGGGGCCTAGTAAGGGAGCACCTCCTTCCTATGAACTTTCTAGCTAATTAAGATCTTTAGGTGGGGTCCTCTCCAGGTACCATCTAATTGTGATGTAAAATCTACAAGGGAGTGGAGTTGGGCCTTTTTGGTCCTGGTGCCAAGGTTCTGGTGCTCCCTCCCAACTTGTGGAAATCCCACCCAAGTTCAGCTATTCAAAATTACAGGGAAGAGATTAAGACATTCCCAGTTCAGCAGACTCATAAGGGCTAGAGTTGGCCCTTAGCCTGGGGACTGTTTTGATGCCGAGATGCTTTTTCTTTTTTTTGCTTGGCTTTGTGGATATCTAGTTTGAGTTTGCTATATTTTAATTTTAATTACTGTTTGGCTGTGGATATATTATTTCAATTTTAATTATTGTCTAGCAGCTTTCATTGGATGATGTGTTCTCTTGTAAAATGTGCTCTGTACCTAGCTGGCTAGCTACCTGCCTAGCTCCATGTCTATCTTCTGTGTTTGCTATCTTATATAAGCCATGGTAGGCCTGTCAAAAAGTGCGGAAGTAAGATATAGTTATAAAACTACATAAAGGCAAGATGATATACAGAACTGCATGCATTTTCCATTTTGATAGTTTGTCATTTTGCATGACATTTGCAGCTAAAGTTGCAGAAATTCCCTCTTTCTGCACAACTATTAGTTCAAGAGCCCTGTTCTCTTTTGCATCTGGCCACCCTACCTCTGGCTCTGCCATGTACTCATTAGATAGCTGAACTGTGCAACCCTAGAAGTAAGCCCCACTGAGTTCAGTGGAACTTGCTCTCATGTATGTTTGTATAGGGCTGCAGCTGTAGGTAGGCTGCTATTTTTCAACCTCCATCCCACATCTGTAATATGGGGGTGATAAATACTGGCCTACCTTACAGAATTATTGTAAGGATTAGTGAATAAATGTATGCAAATAGAGATGGACAAAACTGTCAATTTCAGTTTCTCTCAGTTTCTCATTTCTCCAGTCTTAAGCTAGGTTTATTCCACACGCTGAGGATTTTTAATAAAAGTTTATATGAATATTCAGAAGCATTTTTGTGTGCATTTCTTCTAATACATGCATGTTTGTATGCATTTTTGCCTAATATATGCATGTTTTACGAGCAGTTTTTATAAGATAATGCATTTTTAACATTATTTTCCCTGAATATATTCATTTTTGTACACATTTTTTTTGCAGGCTGTTTTGATAACATAATACATTTTTGAACATTATTTCCCCCTAATGTATTTATTTTTTGTACACATTTTCTGATTGGAAAAACCCATTAAAAAATTTGGAAAAGTGTGAATTTTGAAGGATAACTGAATTTCGGTTTGTATAATGGTTCAACAGTTCAAAATCACGTAAGTTCCCATTAAAATGTAAACTGAACAAATTTCTCCCCTATCCCTATAAACCACCGTGCTATACAAACTCTATTTTATATATTTCTCCTATCCCTCTTCCAAGGAACTCAGGGGGCAGCCTAAAGTAAGTGGGGGCATTATCTTATTTCATACAATGACACCGTGAAGTCAGTTAGGTTGAAATATTGTGACTTGCCTAATGCCAAGGAACATGGCTCAATAGGTCTTGGACCCAGATCTCACCAGTCACGATGTCCAACACCCTACCCACAACACCTAAGCATCCCTTACCCTGCCTCTAGTCCTCATGAGAAGAATTTGCCTACTCACTGGGTGACTTTGGGCCAGTCACTGACTCTCAGCCTAACCTACCTCACAGGGTTGTTGTGAGGATAAAATGGGAGAAGAGGTGGAGGATTATGTCAGCCGTCTTGGGTTCCTTGCAGGAAAAAAGGTGGGGTATAAATATAATAAATATATAAATAAATAATTACAAACATGAATTGCAAGCAACAAACAAACTAACTAACTAACTAATTAAAGTGAGTGCAGGCTCTTTTCAGTACTCTTTTATCAACCTTATATTTCAAGATGCTGTGGGTAAAAGAACAACTTATACTCCCCCCCATCCAACAAATGGTCATCCACCCCCACCGCCACCGCCCTTGCTTCTGGAAAGCTATGTGATCTTTGCAATGGCATTAAAGTAATTATGCGAGTTTCTCACCTATGAACTGGCGAGACTGAGGATTGGAGCGCTGGGTTATAATAGAAGAGATACAAAGTCCTCAGTCCCCTATTTCGTTCCAAATTAGACAAGACTAAATCCTTACAAAAGTATGGTTGCCCTTTGACAGTCCTTCCTGCTCCGGTCTTAGAAAAGCAATGGGAACGGGGCTCTTGATCGCAGCAGGAATGTGTTTATGATCATCATGCATTGCTCGAGCCCTGTTTTTATTTCCCATTTCATGTAAAATGCTGCAGTAATCCCTTTAGAATTCTCCCCAGCTTAAACCTCAGAGGCAGCCCAGGGCTGCCTCTTCATCTCTCAAGAGCACTTCACTCCACGTAAGCCTCATATTCAACAGGTAAAGCCTACTTCGTTCTATAGAGACGGCTGGAAATAATGTAAAATTAAAGATTTTAATCTCCTCGGAGTAACTCAGACTGTCCTCAGCCCTCCACAAAGAAGCAAAAAGTCTACTAACTTTTAAGGGTGCCGGGCGGCAGGGGCGGCGGCAGGGGGAATGGGGATATCGGTGATTGACAGAGGACTACCCAGAACTATACTGCTGAAAATGTGATTATAACAATCGGTTAAGAGGGGCAAAAATGAAAAAGGATTCATGTCACTGTTAACAAGTTTTGTTGCTTATAGCCTAGGTTTGACAGGATTTAATGGCAATTAGAGTTGAGGCCCTGCAAACTGAACACAGTGGCAAATTAAAAAGAGAAGAAGAAGCTAAATTAGGCTGAAGCAGCCCAAGGAAGTAGGCTGCCCGAGACAGGGGTGATTGACAATCCTATTCAACAGAACGTTGCCTTCATCTTTGTACATCGCATCTCATTCTGTGTGCAAATGAGAAGAACCAAATATTGCAGTCTCTCTCCGATGAGAATTTAGGAGGGCAGAAAGTAGGGCCACAGCTTGCATATGTAGATTGCACTTTTCATTGTATATTTTGGGGTGTTATTTATTATGGATGACATGCTGAAAGTTATATATTTATTTGATTGTAAACATTTGTATCCCACCACATAACCAAGTAAGGCCCTCAAAGCAGCCAGCAAGTAAGTTGAAGTTAGAACTGAGCTTCTAGTCGGCTCCTAACAACCTGAACTATGCTAACAGCCCAAAACCTACATTTGTATGAATCGGGGTTAGTTGGCAAGTAAGTTCCACTGAACTCAGTGAGATACACAGCTTGCTTACTCATAGTTCTTGCTGAATTCAATGTAATTTACACTCTAGTTCAGGATTAGGAAATTTGGTGCCCTCCAGATGTTTTGGACTACAATGCCCATCAGCTCCAACCAGCATAGCCAATGGTAAGGGGTGAGGTTTGCACTCTTACAAGCCAACCCTACCTCCACCTGTTCACGTGGAAGTAAACCCCACTGTGCTCAATGGGATGTGCGTAGGATTTCAGCCTTAACCTTGAAACATCTTTTGTTTCATATAGGTCACGTCATAAAAAATGTACAGCCTGATGCAGAGACCCATGTATGCACCAATGCACACATAGAGCTCATGTGTGTACATGGAGCTTATCTGTGTGTGCATATAAACAAACAAATAAATAAAATTATAAGTGCATAGTTGCATCTGCTTCTGCTTCCTCTGTTTAAATGAATAGGGCAAACAGGACAGCTGAAACCTGCCCATAACAAGGGAGTGGCTGTATAAATGGGACGTGTGAAATAAGCTATCCTCACTTGAGTTGGACAGGATTGGTGAGAAAGGGCTTCGGAGCAGAAGATGGACTACTGATCTACATACCAAATGAGGACACAGTCAGACCATTCCTGAGTAATAAATTATTAGTATGGAGTTGTGAAATTTGCTGACACTGTTACTAGATCAGGAACTACAAAAATATTGGTATACTCATTTGCATAGCCCTCTTTTGCCCAATGGATTTAAGTTGCCCTTGGTGGCATTATCACATAGTCAAGTCAAACTGGATATGAAATGTTGTGTGACATTGCCCCATTCCACAAAGGATCCCTGATTGGCTGGATTTGCCACATGCCTAACACAGAAAGGAGAAGCAGCAGCCGCTGCCGCTGGGGGAAATGCCACCATAGCACAGCAGTCCGGACTAAAACAGTGACACCAAACAGGACCAAAAAACAGTGAATAATATTCACACAAATACTTCTACCCCATCAAAATAGCTATTTTGACCTGAAAATTGAAACTAGAGAATATGGCATGGTTCTAGCCTCAAAACATCTATGGTTGTTGGGAAAGGATCTCAGAAATGTATACCCTTCCCTCTGATGTGACTTTAATCTCTCCTGAGTGGGTATTTGAATCACTATTTACTTTTCCATTATTATTATTATTATTATTATTATTATTATTATTGCCTTTCACACTCATACCTTTTCTTTTTTTTTAAAGTCACACGCCTTTGATTTCTGCTGAAGGCTTACGATGTGGAATAATGACGAACAGTAATTTCCCTACTGGAGACTGTGGTTTCAAAACCCAGCTTGAGCTGAAGTTTTTGCTAAATTTGGGCCTGTCAATTCACTCCTGTTGCTGAATAGCTGCAGGAGGGGAAAAGGAATTTAACACCGCTGCCTGTGGAAGGACTGATCAAATGAGAAAGGGCTAGATGCAACTGTCTGTGGGCAAATTAGCTCATTAAAGTAGCAACAGAAATTCACCTCAAAGTTGTTGAGGGTAACATGGTAGAAGAAGACATGCAGGAGGAGCAGTGTGCAGTGGTTTGCTAGATTCTGTTTCTGTTGCACTAATCTCAATATCCATTTTAAAAAAAAATCTATATCTAAGATTACAATCAAAGTAATTTGATATCAGACAACTTCAGTGTTTTTATGGAACCGTATATTTCCCATAGTATCAAACAAATGGACCTACGAGAATACGTCGTCATACACTCCTGCTTCCAAAGCTTACTTCCCCAACGGATCACACACACACATCAGTTACCAGTGTCCAAATTACACATGCCCCCCTTATATTTTGTGACAGCCCCCTTCACTGCTGGCCTGGCCCCCATTAGCAAACTATGGTGCAACATAGATCCTGATATTGCGACCAGTTGTCCTAATCTACAGAAAACAGTCCTTCATTTGAAGACCTGTCAGACGGCAGTTCTCTGTTTGATGGTGTCCTCTATTTGAAGACCTGACCAGTCAAAGCCTGGTTTAAAGGTAAAGAGTCACATCATATGAAGGGAGAGCAGCAGGGGCCTAGTAGAAGTTGTCCGTCAACAGTTAGTAACTGAACAGTAGACTGAGCAGGCACACACACACATCACCTGGTCAGTCTTCGCCATGATGGTCAGATGTATTGTATTCCTATTTAAATTATACTTGTTATTTCTAAATTTGCACACACACATGCATAGTCTTCAATCGCCTTGAAAATGCCGGGACCATCACAAAAACCCTTAAGCCATCACAGTTTCTCACTTTGTCATGCAGAGTCCCGAATTCCCCTGCCTCCTGCAACTGCAAGCTACTTAAAGGGGCCATGGGCAAAACTGCAGGTAAGCTTGCGGTTTTAGCTTAGCTGCAATTTTGCCCATGGCCCCTTTAAGATAGCTCTGCTTAGACTCGAACAGCCACAGTAAGCAGGGAGGGAACAGACAAGGATGTGTGTGTGTGTGTGTGCGTGCACGTGCTTTACCTGCTGCCTCTGCTGCACGTTGCTGTGGGAAAGGGATTAGTTGGGTGAAAGCCTGGACTGACGGAGAGGTGAATGAGGGAATTTATCACATGATTCCTATCTTTATATTTCCAAAGATTTTATTTCCTAACAGAGCTGACTCTTTGCCTCTAGCAGGTGAGTTTACAGTGTCAGAAGGAAATGCAAGAAACTTCCCCTTCTCTCTGAAGCTCCATGTTTGGGGGTGTGGGGTGGGTGGGTACGCTTCACCTGTTGAATTTGTGCCAATCCTGACAATTTTATAACAAAAAGAAAGAGATTGTCCTGCAAGCACTGACACCCCCCCCCATGAAAAACACCAGATATCAACAATTAAGGGTTTAAGTAAGGTAAAAAAAAATTACAAAAGCCGCTTATAAAATATTATAAAATAATATATAATATAATAATGTAATAATTATAATATATAAGATTTTGTGTTTCCTCTAATAACTTTTGTACTTGACAATGACCTTTGGTTGCCTGGCCATACCCTTGGCCACACCCTCATGTTGCCTGACTACACCCTCTTGATCACACCTTCATGTTTCTTAACCATACCTCTTACAAATTCACATGTGTGTCCCTATTTTCATCTGTGAAATGTTGGAGGGTATGATGATATATGGCATATGCCAATGTTATGCAGATCAGCATCTTCTTTCGTCCTCTTTTTGGTGATGCATTTCCTCTTCCTTGGCAATGTGTGAGTAGCCATCCTAATGCCTAACCGCCACCACATGTTGTATGTATATTGTTGTGTGTGACTCCATCTGGATCAGGGTCGACGTTTTTAAAGACACAACTGATCTTGCGAATGTACTAAGGCAAGACGCATGGCCTTGGGAGCCGAACTAATTCTAAATGTCAGCTCTAAATTACCTGTGTGGTTGGGTAGTGCTCTTTAACTCATAGGCCTATTCCAGTAGCCTGCAGGCCCATTATACGGTCTATCCTCAAGTAATTCTAGATGTAGCAAGAGAGTAAAATCAAAAATCAGGGCACTGCTGCAAAAAAATATCTTTTGTAATAAAATCTTCCACTGTTCCTTTCTTCTGGGGAAATCCCCATCACCTCCCCCTCCCCACTCCTCCAAATTGTGCATCTAAACAAAACACAGATCCTTCCCACCAGCAATTATCCGAAGAGACAAATAAGGTAATTCCTTGTGCCTATGATGTCAGAGAGAGATGGCTTCACCCTCACTTAGCAATGCAGCTCTGGCTCCTGGAGCCAAATGAAAATGAGCAGCGCATGGCATTGTCTAAATGGATTTTCATTAGGAAAGAATCGAAGGCGTTTAGAAATTGCTAACGTTCCCTGGCAGCGAACAAATGGCTGAGTCAACATCACTTTTAGTCCTTAGTGCTTGCTTTCTAGAATGCTGAACCACTGAAATAGTCTGATCAAGCTTGGCATGGTGCACTGTGCCTCCTGCCAGATCTGTGAAGTCATACATTTCACTCCCCCTTGGGCTATAGCAAATGGCAAATCAACTTCTATATTCCTTTGGGTCTTTGATGAAGATTCCCTATCAGATATCTAGATAATAGTGGGTGGGGTTGGATGAGAGGGGATGCTGCTGATCCATTTAAAGAATAATAATGATATAGATAAACAGACAGACAGAATAGTGCTGTGCCAAAACACCATTTTGTAAACCATTTTCAGTGATTTTTTGACACTTCTGGCAAAAATGTCCCCTTGCTTATTTAAATTAGCCTGATTAGCCTTTAGCGATGTCATCTTGTAGCTAAATCTGATGGGCTATATCATTCCATATACTGAAGTCTGCTAACATCATCATGTCAGAAATAGCCTTGTGATGTTATGCCGTTTACTATGTGATCCCTGTTTTGGAGAGATCATCCATGTGACTCATTCAGGAAGGAGGGAGCAGCGGCGGCCAGGGGAAACAATGGATCAGAACAGTATCTTTTTAAAAGGATACAATCTCAGTGTGGGGCAGGAATGGATTGCTAGAAGGGCTAGTTCCAGTCCAAATATTATACAATCAGCTTCTCATCTGGATACTTGCTGTTAACTGCCCAGAGAGCTTCGGCTATTGGGCGGTATAGAAATGAAAAGAAATGAATCCTCATCCTCATCCTCTGCTAAGTTTTGTTAAGGTTCAGGACACTTCTGTACCTCAGTTAATATCTCTATGATGAACATCCAAGGCTGGAAGAAGTGAGGAGCTATTCCAAAACTAGTGGTGCTTCGTGGAGCTATTGCACATTTTTCTCCTTAATGGATTTTCTGCAGTAAGAAAAAAGATGGAAGAAGTATTGGGAAAGCACAGGAGGGTTATGAGTGGAAGATGTTGTCCTCTGAACCTGCCCCCCCCCCAATTCCATGAATGAGAGCCAGTGTGGCGTAGTGGTGAGAGTGTTGGACTGGGATGCGGGAGATCCGCATTCTAGTCCCCGCTCAGCCATGAAACTCACTGGGTGACTTTGGGCCAGTCACTGACTCTCAGTCTAACCTACCTCACAGGGTTGTTGTGAGGATAAAATGGAGAGGAGGAGGATTATGTAAGCTGCCTTGGATTCCTTGAAGGAAAAAAGGTGGGGTATAAATATTTTTTTAAAAAAAAATGAGGCAGGCCAATTATACGAGAAAAGCTTTGTCTGGAAGCATGTTAGCAAAAGTTGGCTACATCATTGACCCATACTCACCAATGCCTGTGAATGGCTATTGGTCATGATGGCTATATATTACCACCAGTATCCAACTTTGCCTACTGCACTGGAACCTCTGTGTTGTGTGAGTTCAGGCTTAACAGATCTAAGAGTTCTGAACAAGTTCAAAAGTAAGTCAAAGATAATTCCCACACGTAGAGATTTCAACTTCCAAAACCTCCACCTAGGTCCAGGCATAGGAAAGTCCAAGAGTCACGACTGACCCCCACCCAGCCGAGCTCTGGGGTCCTCCACTTCACCAAAGGCACATAATCTATAGTCCACAAAAAGGTACAGTCTATGAAAAGCATGACAGTCTTTTCCCGGCAGGCTCTTCACAATGTCCAAAGAAGTAATGAGTCCCACCAGAGTTCATATGCAGAGTTCTTCAGTAGGCCCAGGTGTTGATAATTCCAAACAGAGAGGATGCAGGCAGAGAAAGATGAGAATGTTCCAAGCAGCGCTTCAAAGGCTGGGCATCCACTTTAAAGCTAAGGTGTGGCCACAATAGCCTTCCCACCCCACAACTAACTGACAGGAGATTTAGCCCATCACAAGGCCTCTGTCTAACCTGGGTGTTTCCCTTCTACCCTGCAGGAGTGAGGCTTCAGCCTGAGTGACACCTCTGCCACACACACCCCATTCTACTAAGTTCCCAGAGAAGCTGCCAGCTTCTCATGTCTGCGAAGGTTAACATTGCATCCGGACAAGGGAGGGACCTAACTCCCACTTGCTTTTGCCTGAGAACACTGGCAGAGTTTTCTTCGCACAGGCCTTGACATTCCACAGCCTTCCTAGGCCTAAACCTTTCCAGAACACTTCTGAACAAATTCTAACTATTAGGCCCATGGCAACACTAAGGCTGGGACCCGACACTGGGAATTGTAGGACTCTCTGCTCCAATCAAAATTGCCCTCTGCTACTGTTCGCATAAAGTTGTGCTGATGCTGTTTTAGCTTTGATTAACTTCAAACACGTTTTTGTTGTTGTTGTTTAGATAAATGAATAAAACTGAAACTCTAGCAAACTGTGGGATTCGTCCTAATATGGCCCTTCCAAGACAGGATGAAGAGAAGTGGCAGGGATATATACAGATGACCACACACTCTTTCTTACTCATTAGCAATATCAATCCTCCATTGCGCTCGACGATGCCAAACTAATCAAACAAAAAGCACTGGCTAAAACAATGCAGTGGTTCCCAGTATGTTGTTTGTTAAACTGGACTGGATTGGACTGGACGCATAAGGGAGTCATGGTAGAGAATCTTCTTATACTCCAAGTTCTTTACTCAGGAATTACTCCACATTTGCACCCACCTTGGAGTCCTCAAGATGGTTCAGATTCATGAAACGTCCAGAGGTGGCAAGAGGATGGTGTCCACTGCCATTCAAAGTGCCAATAAAAGCACCTCCAAAACTAGTGAAATGTGCACTCTTGCATGGGCAGATTCCACCTCTTTCACCTACATAGTAACTTTACAGGGGTGTTGGAGAAATCAGCCACAGATTCGGGTTCGGATTTCTATGAATCTGCCACGTGGATTTGGCAGCGGACTGGCTTTTTCCGAGTCATGCAGATTCCACAGACTTGCAGACCGTTTTTTCACTTGGAGGGTGGGATTTGTGCCAATTAGCCAATGCACATTAGTGCATTTGTGCAAGTGCACATTGGCACCAATGTGCATTCATGCGAATGTGCTTTCGCACTAATGTGAATTAGCACAAGTAGAACGAAATTCTGATTTTAAAAAAATCTGATTCTGTCAGTGAGTGGGGCAATGGAACGAAACGCACCTGACAATCTATGAAACACGGATGGAACAGATTTAACAGAATCCACACATCCCTAAATTAGCAACCCGATTCAAGGGTTCAGGCCATCAGCTAGAGCTCCTGTTTTGCATGCAGAAGGTATCTGGTTCAAAGCATGGCACCTGCAATTAAAAGAAACAAGGCAGTAAGGCCAGGAATGACCTCTCTGCTCGAAGTCTTCACAGACGCTACCACTTGGAGTAAATGGTACAGGGCTACATGCATGCACTAATAGTGTCGTGGGCCCATGACAAATAGTCTGACGGTATAAAAGGCACCATCATATGTTCAATGACTTTACCGAGCAAAACTATTGTAGGAAGGATGGATTCTGAGGGTGATTTCCACAATCCACTTGTGGAATGGCGGCTGCTTGAGAGCTCATCACTACATGGGGAGAGCTGGTCTTCTGTAGCTAAGAGAGATATGATCATACCTGTGCAAGACTTGGAAATCCAGAGATGTGGGACGTGTTGCACTGGTTGCTTAGCTTCATCTATGTTTCAGACCAGGGGTGTTGAACCTCTCTGAGCTCGAGGGCTGAATCCAGTTTTAGAGAAGCACCTGTGGAAGCAGTCTTTTCGTTGTCAAGAGGGCACGGAGAATCCATTTACGTTGACCATTCATTAATTTCCATGAAGCAGGTAAATAATTTAAAAGAGCGTGTACAATGGTGAATATTGAAGACTGTTCCAGTACAAAACTTTATCCATATAATAACCTCCTCCCCAAAAAGAAGCAACTACTGGACATTGCCCAAACATACGTTTAAACCAGTGTTCTCCAACCTTGGGTCCCCGGGGCATGCTGGGAGTTGTAGACCAAAAACATCTGGGGACCCAAGGTTGGAGAACACTGGTTTAAAAGGAGCATTAGCTGCATTGCACCGCCAGCAATTAGCCGAATTAGACAATCCTTTATTAAACAGACATTGCGGTGTCCAGTAGACATGAAATAAAAGTTTTTGCTTAATAAGATGCAGCCTATGATCCATAGATGCAAGACGGATAGACACCAAAGCGGCAATCCATTGATTAGGCAGAATGGGACAATCCAATTCCCTATTCCATTCCTGCTTAAAACCCTGTATATTATATTTATTCACCAGTAATGAGTATTTATAGACCTGGGTCGTGGGTCGTTTTGCCTGACCAGCCTCAATAAGTGCTTCCAATAATGACGGAGACTCTGATGCTGTATAAGCGGCCAGGCCAAACCTAGGTACTAACAAATGCCGCAGTTGCAAGTATTGCCATTCAGCCATAGCTGGCAAGTCATATTTGGCATGCAACATAGAAAGTGACAAAACTCATCACAAGTGACAAAACTCCTTAGTTGATCTAAGGATCAGTATAAATCCTTAGGAGAGGATTTCAACCTTTTAGAATGGGGGGGGGGATGTGCAAAAGCCAGGAAACCACCAAATGATCAATGGGCAGGGGGAAGGGTGTGTGGCCATTTGGGGAACCTTGGAAGGGCCAGATTGGGACCCCAGGCAGGCTGGATTTGGCCCACAGGCCCGAGCTTCTGCACCCTTGTTGTAGACTATAAATTCTCCAAGAGTTTGCAAGTATCCACCATTCCCCCATCTGAAGCCACTTTAAGGGTGTTGCTGCTCGGGAACTTCCTGGATCCTGATTTTATTCACCAGTGACAAACTGGAAGAATGGGAATTACTCATACACTGTGGTGCAGCAGAATCTCAGTCTGACATTATTTAATGACAACGCTGCCATGGCTGCCCTTAACTGTCAGCTTCATCAGCAATTTAACTGGGTATCAAGGCCAGACTGAGTCGGTGGGTAACTGTACCCAAATCCAGACCTGATATGTTTTTTCCATCTTCCTGGGTTGAGTTGTGGGCGGCAGCCAAGCCCTAAAATGCAGTAGATTTCAGGTGATGCTATATTTACCAGGCAAAGGCAAAAGAGCATGCCCCCCCCCTCTCACAGTGTGATTTTAACAGGGATGCTCACATACTTTCACACCTATCTCCACATCCATAAGGACTAGAAACTTGCTTCTTCTTTTTTTTTACACTGGAGATTCTCATAATGCTGGCTAGAGATGTATGACTCTAGGAAATCCATTTAATTTGACCCCAACAGACGTCTGCAGTATTTCTGATCTGACTGTTCCGGATTTTTTTTTCCAGTTTCCAGAAATGTGCATGAAATAGCTGTGCACACTGAGAACCAAGTTCTGAGTATTTGTAGCACCATTTGCACAATGGTGATTTGTGCAAATCGGGTCTTTTGCGCAAATGGTGTCTGAATCTTTAAATTTGTGTAAATGGCCTCGCATTGTTTTTAATATTTTATTGCATTCACAAGTCTGTTATGCAACCCCGGGCACAGAATATTCCCTTGGTAAATATCCTTGCCAGTTTCATCCTCCCACTACTTCATCGTTAGCTCGCCATATTCCTTACTTCACAACGAACTTGTCATTGCCAATTTTGTCTAGTTTGGCATTGGCACCATGCTTTTCCGCTAGGGTTACGTGATTTGCACACATCAAATAGACACATTTTATAATTATTATTTTCAGTTATTATTTTTCAGCTCCCGTGATTTGTGTCAATGGGTTTTTTAGTCTCTTCCCCACCCCATTCTTCTCACCAATATTATGCGTACAATATCTGATTTCTTTCACTTTTAATATGGGCCATGATTTCCACAAGTGGTTTAAAAAAAAAAAAAAAAAGCTCAGAAAATTTGCACAAATTGCAGCCTGTTTTAAAAGTGGAAATCCACATGCTGGCTGAACTAGCATCTGGTCCAGTCAGCGCGAGTGGGGAGAAGTGGGATGGAATCCGGAGGGCCGAGTTGGGAAAATCCATTGGCTTTTCACACACACACCCAAACGGATTCCTTGCACATCCCTAATTTTATGCTGCATTCCACACCCAGTTCCAAATGCCAGGCTAGAATGACTCCATTGAGATCTACCGAAAGACTATCAGACCTTCATCCTCCCTCTCCCTTTGACACCATCAGTTGGTCTCTCCTTGCCACCCTTAGCTAATAAAACATAGCACTTCAGTATAAGTTCTCTTCTTCAAAGCACTTTACAAATATTAGCTAATTAACTTCCATGCAGGTGCCAAACTGTCCCACAGACCTCACGTATATTTTATGGAGGTGCTCTGCACTTTCCAGCACAGAGGAGAAGGCATCGTTTGCTAATTAGATTTTGGTCGAGGCACACACATGCTCCTTCCTACTTCTCAGCTGCTTTTCAGATTCACTGCTTCCAGGAACATGACCCATATAGAGCCAATCAGGGTGTGCACCTGGTGGGAAATTACAGCCCGTCACTTTTCTTTTAAACTACAGATGAAAAGGACTCTTGCTAGCCTGAATTCCCTGTGTTTGCCTGAAGCAAATTGAAATGTCATTTCTGCCACATCAGTTGCAACAATGACAATTCCTTTATTAAGGACTGTCAGCACAGGCCATTGGGGGAGGATCAGCAGCATCTGGCCACCGTAGTCCACTGTGTTCCTACTCCCAGTTCCCTTTCTCATCTGCAGCAGGGTTGGCAGGAAGAGGAGACTATGCAGGCAACATAAGGGACACCATAATGAACGAGCCAAAGCATGTCTACAGTGAAAATCCCAAGAATACCTTGTACGATGACAAAGATTCCAGGTCCACAAAGTTTAGATATGATGACTTGTGATGACAAAAGATGGGTCTGAACACAAGTTCCACTATCATTCTTAGAATCCATGCACTTTGAAGGGTCCACACAAATGTGCATAGCTTGGTTGCCCAGCCCTTGCTAGTCTGATCACATTTAACAAAATCCCTTCCTGAGCCAACTTTGCCCCACCCAACCTGTCAGTCATATGATCAAAGTGTTAACTAGAAATAAAGTCAGTGTAAAGCTGTAACTCAGTGTCTGCTGTGAACTAGGTTGAAAAAAAGCTGTGCCTTTAACCTCCCCCCCCCCCCTGCAAAAAAATTCCACAGTTTGTTTGGGTAGTAACTAAAAGAAATCAACTTCTATCAATTAGCTTGAAAATATGTTTCCTTTTCAATTTTCAGTTTGATGCCATTCATTGTAAATAAAAAACAAGTGCAAAATGGCTTTACTTTGAGGCAACATAACCAAGCACTATAAGCACTATATAAAGGTGCAATCCTATGCATGTTTAGACAGAAAAAAGTCCTAAAACTCCCGTGGCTGGCTGGGGAATGCTGGAAATTGCAGGACTTTTTTCTGTTAAGCATTCATAGAATTTCACCCTAAGGGTGCAATCCTATGCATGTTTAGAAAGAAAAAAGTCCTACAACTCCCAGCATGCCTCAGCCAGCATGGCTGACTTAGGAATGCTGGAAGTTGTAGGACTTTTTTCTGTCTAAACATGCATAGGATTGCACCCTAAATAATTTAAAAAGAGAAAGCTATATGTTGATTGTGGTATTACTAAAGCTCCTTTTTGCCCAGAGTGCTATCTATCCCAGGGCCAGCCCTGCATATGAACATTACCAGCTGACCAAATTCATAATCTAAAGTACGGAATTACGAACTTTGGCAACTTTCTTTGGCAGTCAGTCGTATTCTTGATATCTTTGAGTTTCTCCAGGGAATTCACCAACCTAAGGAAAGCCATTGATGGTGGCTGCATCAGCTAGCCAACATATTCAGAACTTCTCCAAGTGATGCCCGCCTGCGTTTTTAGTTTGAATCACCCTCCCCAGTGCCTTCCAAACATAGCAGCTGACATTTTTATTTGATGCAAATTCTTTTCTTTCTTTCTTAAAAATAATCTGTACAAATCATTCTGAGAGGTAAAGCCCTTCCCAATCAAATGTCCAATGAATCCATCATCCATTGAGGCACGGATGTCAGTATGAAGGCCATTTTTATTTTTTTTTGGCCAGACCTATAGAAATGGCTACACTGAAAGAAGCACTTAACTCAGAAACACTCTCTGGAGACATCATTGTCTGGCCAGGGCATCCTTCCACATTTGGTTGTTTACTTTTCTGGCATTTCAGAAAGACGGGAAGTTTCAGAGAGGCAAGCTTTTTCAAAAGAAGGGAGAAGTGAGGGGCGGAAAGGCTAGAGCTGAAATTGCAGAAAAACAAAGGAAGGATTTTTAAATAGGAGAGGGTGTTTTTTTTTTTTTGAAAGGGGCAACTCACAGGGAGAGAAAACACTCTTAAAAACATCCCATTTCTTTCCCCAAAGTGCTCATTCAAATAGCTAAACACCCACGGAGTAGCTACAGGTTAAAACAACATTGCATTTAACAAACAACTTGGTTAATAGCAATAGCTTCAAAGAAATGCCTTCTTTACATTTCTTGTAGGCATTTTGCAGATTGCTCATCATGGGATGGAAAAGCCACCTGAAAATTGATGCTGTCCTGACTTGATGATTTTTAACATTGCATTCCCATGTTTTGCTGCTACCCAGCTGTGCAGTTTACATCCTCAAACTTGCTGTTGATGATACCTCTTCCTCCTTCTGTTCTTAAGAGTTTAAGAATGAAAAGCGGTGTAGTGTGCATAGCACTTAGGGTGCATACACAGATATACCTCCCAACTGACTTGCGAACGTAAGGGGGGAAATGACGAGCCGAGACACCTGTTTGGTATTTAACTGGGCCACATTTATTTGCATACAATGAACTGCAAAGGGATGGAGTGCGGGTTATTCTAATCTGGCCTCCTAGGCCACTCAATTGTCCAATTGGGCGGAGCATCCAAAACCGGGAGGTGGCGTTGGATCCGCCGCCGCCCCATTTTCCACTTTCCAGTGTTGGGAGCCTTTGTTGCGTCGCCCCCTCTCGGAGTCTCACGACAACAAGCTTGGCGAGCACAAAGGCATCACAGGCGTTCCTGATCCTCAGCTGACTGAGCCTACTGGCCCATCAATCTGAGGCGTCCTGAAACCGCCTGTCACCTGAATGGTGCCAAGGATGCTCACTTCACCCTATCAATATCCTAACCCGCACTTACCTGCCTACTATCCAAATGTGACCAAATTTGACTCGCTATGCATTGATTACAAACACCCCCCAACCCTGCTGCAGTATGGAGTAGGCAAAACGCACTCATCCCTCTAAAAGGGATGAACCAAAATTCCTACTCGGCCCCTTAACGGCGACCAGAGAAGCCCATACTGTATACAGGGCGGGAGGGAGCTGCAAAGAACAAAGAGGGTGTGGGTTGGGGCTGCCGGGCCTAATATTGGCTCCTGTAGCCCCGCCCCCATGCTAGCTAATTACCTGCGTAAACAGGTAAGCCTCGACTCTCCTCCCCCACGTCCGCAAAGTTTCTCCCCGCCCACAGCTGCGCGTGCTCGGGGGAAGGTCCTTCTTGGCTTCACTCCACTACAGACACATATAACTGTCTCTGAAACCAGTGTGGATTTTTGACCATTCCCCCCATGCTTTAGATGGGCTTTTGGAAGCAAGGCATCTGGTATGGTTATCTGGCTAAATATTTATCTGGCACCTTAAAAAAAAAAGAAGAAGAAAGAAAGAAAGAAAGAAAGAAAGAAAGAAAGAAAAGGGGCGGTGCCAATATGTGTTTTCAAACAAACAAACGAACAAACTTTGAAACATTCCTCACAACATGGAGGTTGGGTGGGGAGTGACTCCATGATTGCCATGAGGGCTAGCCAATCGGCACTCTGCACACAGCTACCTTCTGCTAGAAACAGGAAGAACTAGTTGCTCCTGAACTCAGTTCTCTAAGGGTCAAACGACACATTACAGTAATACCTTGGACTGCAAGTAACTTGGCTTGAGAGCGTTTTGCAAGACAAGCAAATTTTTAAATATTTATTTAATTTTTTTTAAACTTAATATACAAGCGACGTCTTGCAATACAAGTACTGTAGTACAGCTTAAATTAAAAATCTCTGTACAAATTTTTTTGGGGGGATTTCATTTTGATATAAGAGTGTTTTGGATTACAAGCACGTTTCCGGAACGAATTATGCTCTCAATCCAAGGCATGACTGTACTTTAATTACATAGCATGTAGCTGACCCCTCTCTTGCTTTCTTACTCAAACCATTCCCACGTGTAGGGATTCTGCCCATGTGTAGGAATTGGCTGCCATTTGAAAGTCTCATCAGTGGAGGGGTCTCTGTGATTATCAGAAGGAATGACTATTAATGAGGGTCATTAATGGGGTCATCCTGTGGCAGCCCCAAGTTATGGAACTCCCTCCCCAGTGACCTTCGCCATGCCCCCTCCCTGACGAACTTTCGACGGGCTTTAAAAACATGGCTTTTCAGGCGAGAATATGGGGTGGGTTAGGTTTTTTTAAAAAAAACACCAAAAACCCCCCTCTTATATTGTTTTAATTGTGTTTTAATTGTATGTTAATTGTGTTTTAATGGTGTTTTAATTGTGTTTATTATATTTATCTTGATTGTACATCGCCCAGGGTGGCCAGGTGACCAGCCAGATGGGCGATTTAGAAATTAAATTTAAAAAAAAATTAAAATTAAAATTAAATAAATTCTCTCTTGCTTTATTAAATTATCTTAAAGCCTACAGCCCAGTGGTGCTAAAGTCCCACTGCAGTTAATGGGACTTGAGTTCATGGCAACAAATATGTCCCATTGATTTCAACTGGCACTCAAGCATGATCAACGTTCCATGGATCAGGGCCATTAATAGCACCCTTTCACATCTTCCAGTTATTTAGGAATTCTTAAGCCAACGGAATCTATGAAAATATCACATGACCAACACTTAGTCCAGCCTTCCTCAGCCTGGTGCCCTCCAGATACATTGGGCTGCAATGGGCTGGGAATGATGGGAATTGCAGTCCAACAATCTGGAGGGCACCAGGCTGGGGAAGGCCAACCTACTCCTTGAGCTGCACCTACAATCCAGATCAAAGAGGAATTGCACAGAATGAGTTAAATACATATTATTATAATGAAGCTCTCTGGAGTCTACTGAATTTCTCTGACCTTTCTGATCAATTTCTATGCCTGATGACAGATGAGTCTGCTCAGTGTTTGTCCAGGTGTCACTTTCACAAAATCACCCCAATAATGGGCGTGTCTGCCTGTTTAGCCCACATTTCTAAGCATTTCTATGTCAGTATTATTTGTAGGTATTATTATTTCTATAATAATGCAGAGAAACCATCCCAAATAAATGAAAAGCAAACCTTTGTCTGAAACATCAATTTCAGTGTATTGTCAACATCGTGAACGACATTAAGCGCAATCTTTTTTGGCACAAAATACTTCCTGTTTCAGTTTGTAATCCTTCTTAAACATTATTCTCCTTCAGTTAAACATCTGTTTCAGGCTTAAATGAGCTGATTCTAGAGTATTATTCAGCGGCTATTATACTTCCAAGTGGAAAAGAGCTTTGGAGAGAACATCACAATAGCTATTATGACAGTAGCATTTTATTATGATGCAGCTTTTGTGAAAACTTTAAATTCTCTGGCTTTGACAGATAATTATGTACTTGCATTACACTGTGGAATGTGTTATAAATTTCAACTCCATGGCATGTCTTTCAAGTTTGAAATGGGTGACAATTCCATGTTTAGAACAACACCAGTTCCACCTTCTGAATCAAAGATTTCTCTGGCACAGGGAAACTTTGTTTCCTGTGCAACCATCCTAGCAGAGCAGACTCGTCGTTGCACCTGACTTTTCCCATCTGGATACTACTGAGTATCCATCCTATCAACTACGTGGTGCTCAGGAGCTTCTATAGCTCTGAATATGGACTACTATCCAGCAGTGAGTTCTCACTGTAGCCCATGAAACCACCACTTACAGTCCTTTGGCTGGCACATTGATCAAACAATATATATTATGGTGGACAGATGAGATATGGCCAGATTTTCAGTGCTGAAATCTAGATTTTTCTTAATTTATCCAAATCCAGTGATTTCCTGTGTATGTGTATGTACACACACTGCTGAGGACATCAATCTCCCTTGTGCATAAAGATTTCTATGTTCACGTCAGTGGAGTGTGCTGCTCTGTTTATGCAAAATGAACTGCTTGCTTCACTTAAGTAAATAGACGCAGTATTCTCCAACCTTGGGTCCCCAGATGTTTTTGGCCTACAACTCCCAGCATGCCCCAGCCACCTACACTACGCTGGCTGGGGCATGCTGGGAGTTGTAGGCCAAAAACATCTGGGGACCCAAGGTTGGAGAACACTGAAATAGAGAAATCATTCTTGTAGACGTTCAGTGTTGCACATCTGAACACCAGAGAGCTCTGTTTTGTGTGCATTATTGGCTATATGGAGAATCCAATCCTTGTGTGTTATGACAACTGGTTCCTCAGCAGCATCACAGAAATGAGATCTTGATCTGCATTTGATATTGTTTCATGTCACTTTCTTTCATAATCATCCTAGATCCAACAAATTTAGTCTTCACTTATGTTTGCGCCTCCTGAGTGGAAAATGAATATTTGACAGTTGGTATTATCATGCAAATTATTATTTAAATGCCAGTGATAGTAAGATCTGCACAATGGGGTTACATTCTTTCCCACCTTCACAGAATGTGCTGATAGAACCCAGGAGGACATTTAGTCATTGTGTGTGTGAATGTGGTGGCGGCGGGGAGTTGCCACATTTGCGAGAGAGCTTTGGCTATTGGGTGGTATAGAAATGTAATAAATAAATAATAATTAATAAATAAATGGTGAAAGAGCCCAACACATAGTGACTGGGTTCAGACAACATGATAACCCACACTCAAGGGTTGAGTATGGGTTGAGTGCGAGTTGTTGAAACATTGGTTGTTGTTGAAACATGGGTTATTGTGTTGTCTGAACTGCTGATCTAACAAACCATGGTGAACAACCCACAGTTCACAATCCAACAACAAACCATGGGTTCTCTTCATGGGTTGTTCGTGGTTAACAAGCCATGGCTTGTTAGCACGGCTGTGTTCAGACAACATGATAACCCATGTTTCAACAACAACAACAACCCACAGTTCAACAACAACCCATACTCAACCCCTGAGTGTGGGTTATCATGTTGTCTGATCCCAGTCAGTAGCTTTCAATGTGACCCTGTTGCAGACTGAACACCAAGTGTAAATGTTTTATGCTTCCTTCCTGTCCTCTCTGCAGCATTGTCATGTCCAAAATGCACCGTTTATATCTCCCTCACCTTCAGATGTGAGGACAACATGCACACCTTCAGGGCAAGGGAGGTGCAAACATTGTATCCCAGACAAGGCAGTGTTGTGGAGGAAAAGGAAGCATGAGGCACATGTACAATACCAAAAGGTACTTGAAAAAAGCACTGGTCGACAGAAAGTAAGTCTTCCCTTTGGCCTTAGTCTACAACCAGTGAATACTGGAGGGGTCTTATTAAATTTCCACTGACCAAAGTCAAGAAGACAATGGGGTGATAATTTTGTTTCAGTTTGGTTTTAATAAGAATTTACCAAATTTTGCAAAGTTCTCCATATTCAAGACAAAGAGAACTTGAAATTTTAAAAATTCAAATACAGGAGAAAGTGAAACTGACAGATTTGCCCACCCCTACTGTATGCTATCAAATCTTGTATGTGGTCCTTCATGGTCTAGGGAGCTGCTGGAGGGAGGTGTCTTTCCCCACTGTTCGGTAAGTGTGGTAGTTGCAGTTGCATAGAAATTCTGACATGGCTACTGAGTCTAGAGATGGGTGAAAAATATGTTGGGTGTGCATTTATTTTTTATGCAAGATTACCCAATTTGCACTTCCTGGAACTGAACATAGAGCCGAACACAATTTGTGGTCGGAAACCTGTACATTTCTGAGTTTCTGCTGCGTTTCACAAAACAAAAACAATGTGTTTGGAAAACATGCATGCATGTGCACAGAAAAGGCATACATTTGAAAAATGTACCAAAACACACTTTAGTCAATGGGTACATGCCTACTAAATGTGTACATTTCAAAGATGTGCACAAAACTACATGCAAATTTCTGTACGGGGGGGGAGGCTCACAATACAATGGGGAACCAGGACTAAGTGGGCCTAGCAGTGGAAAAATGAGGACCTGAGCAAGATCAAGTTTGACAGGTTCACCCTTCCGACATTAATGAGAGGTGTGGGAAACAGCCATTCTGCGGCAGTATCCATGCCACTATAGGTGACAAGAGCAGGCCCTACCCCTGCAAGATGTCTACTATCTTAATAGGCATCTAAAATTAATATGCCATAGATATAAAAATATACAGTGGCCTGAATATGCTCCCCAAATCACTAATATGCATGCAATGACTGCCTCCAGAAAAAACAACAACCCAGCATCAAAAAGATTGGCCAGAGGACAACATCAAGAGCCAGTTTGGCGCAGTGAGCAAACGCGATAATTATCTCCAATTCGGGAACAGGTAGGTAATAAGTACCCTGCCTGCCCTTAGGAACTTGATGTGTTATTAAATTACAGTGTGTAGCTCCTGCACAAATCCAACCATTCCTTTTCCAGGAAAGTTGTTTTACTAGGATCCTAAGTACCTGTTAAAAGAAGAAATTGTTGTAATTTATTGGGCACGTCAGATGCCTTTACAAATTATTCATTAATATTATAGGCAGACTCATGATGGGGACTCGTCCTTGGAGCCTCTGCCTTCCACACCTCCTCACACTTGCAACTGGTGGTGTCTTCTCTAAACTTTATTGCTCTTCTACTTCATGGGCTTCCCATCCACTAAAAGAGGAGTCTTTTCTTGCCCGCCTTATTTTGCAATTCTTTGATAGACTTCCCTTTTAGAGGACAATGATTGGCTTTCTTTTTGGATTGACTAGATCTTTACAATTGCTGTATACAACTGAGTTTGGAGTTAGTATTGATACGAAGTGGTGGGAGAGGTGCTGGCCAACTTGTTCTGGATGGGGTTGCACTCCCCCTCGATCTGGGGTCTCCAGTGGGCCCATGGATACGCCTCTTGAAACCCGCAAGGTTCTCTGCCTCTCCTGATCTTTATTTTATTTCTTAAGATTGGGGACCCCTGTGTGATCAGCCACACAGCAGTGGGTGGTGCTGGCGGTGCTGGAATATTGGGCTCAGGCTCTCAATACCCCAGTGGCATTGGTAGCACATTCACCAGGTGGGTTGGATCTAGATTTAGGCATGTGCAATGGGGCCGGCAGAAGCAGACCTCCCCACTCCCTCCTTCCCACAACAGCCCGCCCAGCTCCCTGAAAATCCCCCACACAGCAGCGAGCTGTGGTGTGGGGGTGGGAGGAAGGGGAGCCCTGAAAACCAGGCAGAGTCACTTTCCAGGAGTGCAGCCCTTCTGTCAATGGAACACAGATCCTGGATCCCATCCAGTGGGTTTGATGCACCCGTTGTTGCCCCTCCTGGACAGAGACAGCCTGACCACTGTGGCGTTGCGCTCTCTTTTGCCCCTAGACCTCCAATTGGGGCTGATAAAGCTTCATTTTTGGAACCGTCACCTCGGTCACCATCTCTGTCTTCTCAAGTAAGTGTGCACCTGATTGCAATCTTTGCGATGGTCTGTGAACACCTTCTAGAATTCTGATGTTCCAATAATAATAATGGTTCTGCCCTAAAAGCTGTTGAATGAACGTTATGGTTTATTGGTGATTTATCATACGAAGGCCTAATCTCACTGATTCGACTTGTCAATCTGGCATTGTTTTGTCTGCAGAAGCCAGGACGGGCAGAGCTGTAAAAATGCGCGGGGGGGGGGAAGCCCCATGAAGTGTGACAAAAAGCAACATTTGCCATCTTTGTCTCCTTGGAGCAAAGTCTTGGTTCATTAGCTCTGAAATGTTACATTAACAGAAATGCTTTGGGTAAGTTATAAACAAACCGTAAGCTTGTCAAGTGCAATCTGTCAGAAATGAATACGGTATGTTTCTAACTTAATAATTGCCATCTATCTATCTATTCATGGATGCCACAATCAATTGGAGGAGGTCATCCTATGAAACAACCCCATAACTAGCTCACCATGTGTTCTGTCATGAACATACTCTTTGGTTAGACGAGATCCCACAGCCAAATCCTTCTTGCGTGGCCTGGAAGTTGTCGGCAAGCAGCAGAGCTCTGATCAGTGGTGTGTTTGTGGCCAATGGCCACTCTAAGGCTGTGATCCTGTACTCATTTACTAGGGAGGAAGTCTCACTGAGAGTAGATATGTATAGGATTGCACTGAAAGCCACCGACATCTGTGTCGCACACACGTAATTGGGGTTGAAAGGAAGAGATTTCATAGCTTTGCATTTACGCCCGGGAGAGAGAGCGCGCGAGAGAGAGAAAAAAACAAATAAACATTGATCATTGATGTTGCTGCAAATGAGTAAATTTGTTTACTACATTTACTGTAAATTTGTTCGCTCTGAAGCTGCCCCTGGAACTCCTTACTACTTTTGGAAGTAGGGAGCATCAGGCCAAAGATCTTCAACCTACATTACATTTATTATAGTTTATTTATTTACTCCATTTTAATTTCATCCAAGGAGCTCAGAGAAGCATACATGTTTCCCACCCTCCATGTTATCCCCATAGCAACCCTGTGAAGTACACGAGGCTGACATATAGTGACTGTTCAGTTCCCTGATCCAGTTCCCTGATCCAGCAAGGGAATCCTACAGGTTAGCAAACTCCCACAGACGGGGCTGAAGCAGATGAAGACTTACATCTCGGTGCATATCTGCATCTACATTGTGATGCTCGTCTGCCCTACAGACGATTGGCTTAAATCTGTATGTTTTGATATGAATAGAGATGCATATTCCCATCTGGGGCCAATAGCTGTTGGAAGACATTAGTTGTGAGTTTGTGGCTGCAGTTGGATCAGGACTAGAGAACGTCCATAATCCTGTGGGCATTAGCAAAACATGGATCACATTGTACAATGCAAACCTATCTATGTTTCCTCAGAAGCAAGTCCCGCTGCATTCCATGGCACTTTCTCCCAGGAAAGTGTACATCTGACCAGGACACTGCAATGTCTAAAATGTGGTGAGAAGGTGGCACATGGATTATTGGAAGTCAAAACCCATTGCAAATAATGAACAGGCTCCAAATGTTTGGCAGAGGAATTTGAGGAAGGTGCATCCCACTCCTGTGGTTGCAGAGCTGAAATATTGTCAATGGAAACAAGATGTTTATGATTGGAAAGCACTGTTGGACTAAAAGGGAACTTACCCTTGACTTAGGTGCTTAAGACCCATCATCAATAGGTATTTACTCCCTTATAGCAACACTTGATTTACATAACTTGCGTACAAGGATGGTTGTGGTTATCTGTGTAATTATCAAATGTAACTTCGAACAAGCTCTTCGATTTCCTTTCATTGCCAGCCAAACATTTGGTTTCGAAAGGAATTCCTTTAAACTTCATTCGATATATCAGCATATGACAATGTCAAGGTAGAGCTCCAACTTTAGTGAGTCAGACATGAAATTATTTCTGAGTGATATTCTTGAGCACATGCTGGCTACATTTGGGATGCTTTTTCTTTGGGGCTTGGACCTTTGCATCAGGAATCTTAGCCATGGGAAACCTTGTCCCGCTTGCTAGTAGTACGGTAATAAGCAAAGCCCAGCCTCTTTCCGAGCTTTGTTGTACCTATCTATCGATATATCTATATTGGCGTAATGAACCACACCAAGCTGTAAGCGCATGAAAGTAAAAGCCATCCTTTATCAACTGCCTGCCAGATCTTTGCTTTCTTGCAAGTCAGAAAACAAAAACATACAAAGTAATGAAGACTTAAAGCTGAGTATCCAATTTAAAAGCATTGCACTTGAAAGAGGCCAGATAAATTGAATTTTGAATGTTATTTTTAATATGAAGACGGCAGAATGAAAAATGAAGCAGTGCAGTGAGTGTGAGGGCCAATTTATACAATCAAGTGGTCCAGCTTTGCCTGGATTCTATCACTATAGGCTGCAGTGGGGAGTTGTGTGCTTGGATGCTCCTCCAATGGGGGAAAAAGCTTTCTGCACATAGAAATTTAGCAAGCTAGATTTAGCAATGCTCTTTGATAAGCTATTTTTCTCTTTTTTTCTCATGCTGAAAGGTGTCTTCCACATTTGACTATGGTCTTATGGGGGGGGGTGTTGGTCAATTCTGTATTATTTTACTGTGTTTTATTGTCTCTACCCTGCTTTGGGATGATTTTATAATGAAGAGTGGGTAAGAAATTTCTTAAATAGATAAATAAGTTGTTTTTCCTGTGTGCAGGGAGTTTGCATTGGGGACTTTTCAAACCTGCAATTTCCCCACCTACAGCCTGATGTGATACAATCTAGGAAAAGTTTCACCACTAGGTTCTACTGATGGCATACAGCAGCCCGCAGACTTTTTACAAACTAGAGTCCAAGTAGTTAGTCACTGTTTACTCAGTCAAAAGCATTTTCACTTTGAAGCTGGGACTGCAAAAGTCAGCAAGACTGCAAGACGGTCAGAGCACATCAATCATGAGGCAATATTTTATCTCAATGGTGGATAAAAGAGATTAAAATTCGATTAGGGGTGTGTTTCAGATTAAGCCGAATCCTGAATCCAGTACCATATCAGGTGGATTTTGAAAGAACTGGCAGATGTTCAATCAAAGGAGCTCCTCTGAAGCAAACTGAATCCAATCCCCCGCCCCCCTGCAAAGTTTTGGTAGCAATTCAGAGGGACGTAGAGATACAGATGGTGTGTCTGCAATGCAAAAACTGATCCATTTCCCCCCATTGTCTACTCATAATCCTACCATGTTTTCCCACGGCTTCTTCCGTCTTTTCTCTTACCACAGAAAATCTATTCAGAAAGAAAAGACAGATCAGCTGCACAATGCCTTCTTATGGTTAGTGCTAGGATCCCCCTCCATCTGGAAGCACCCTAGTTCTCTCTCCCAGGAGCTGGAATGTTAAAAGAACTTGGGTGGAGTCCGTTGGACCTGGGAGGGCTGTAGCATTAGGAGCTTGCTTGGAAAATGCTGGATGCCCAGGTACTGTTTCAGCCGCTTTCCACTCCACATCTATTTTATACCCTTGTCCTATTCCACTTTCTGTGACTTTGGTGCCAATTGAGCAGAAAACAAACAGCCTTAAATTGTTTTTCATTTTTGCCAAGGGACATCTCTTGTATGCCATTTTCATAAAAATTGAGAAAGAGAGAGAGAGAGAGAGAGAGAGAGAGAAGACAACATGGAGGGGGAAAGGGGAGGTGAATCACCCTCCCCCTCCCAAATTTGAAGTTTACTTCCCACAAAAATTGCTGCACCTATCCTTCTGAAACTTTGAAGGTTTCTTATCTAGGGCCACTTCTGTGCTCTATGTCATTTTCTTAACAAATGTCCACAGACAACACAGGGGGATAAGCACACCCTTTTTTGGAACACCCCCCCCCAAATTGTAAAGACTGCTCTAGCACAACCTTCCTGCACCTATTCATATGAACCTTGGCAGGCTCGATCCCCTCAGAAGGGGTAACTATGCCTGAAAATTATATCGAGTTCTACCAAGAAATTAAAAAATTTATCAGCAGTTCCCTTTTTAAAAAAAAATATTTAAGAAAACTTCATTTATTTGTATGCCATTTGTATCCCAACCTAAATCTACCTGGACAGTGGACACTACGCTCAACATCTGAGGCATTTCTCTAAGTACCACCTCCGAAGGAGGCTCGGATGGTGGCAACAAGGAAGAGGGCCTTCTCAGTGGCAGCACCCTGATTATGAAACAATTTCCTCACTGAGGCTCGCCTGGCGCCAACCCTGTTATCCTTTTGCTGCCAGCTTAAGACTGCCCTCTATGCTGAGGCATTTAATGGAATTTAATGGCTTTTAATAGCATATGGGGGGCTTGTGTCAGCTGCTTTTTCTCTTAGCAGGTCTAGTTGTATTGAACTTGTTTTAGTTGTGCAAATTGTTTTAAATTCTGTTTTAAATTTCTATTGAAATTTTATGCTGCTTTTATTGTACTTGTATTTCGTACTGCATTTTATTGAATTGTATGAATTGTTGTAAACCTCCCAGAGAGCTTCGGTGGTTGGGCAGTATAGAAATGAAATAAACCCTCATCATCCTTATAATAATTTGGAAGGTCTCACTCCCTCAGAAAAGGCTACGAAACCTGCACGTTCCGTGCCATTCTGTCAAACAGCAAAAAAAAGTCATAGCTGTAGCTTGATTTCCGATTATAATCCATGGGAAGCACAAGATTTCCAAATGGGAAGCTTTAAGCCTGTCAGGGCTGGAGGACCATGGGCAGAGCTGTGGGACCGACCAGCTAGTAGTCAGAATACAGAAGTCAGAACGCAAGGACAGAACAGGAGGCAGGATTGAGGAGCAACCCAGAAGCCAGGATCAAAGAATAACTAAGGGTACAGGGACATTCTAGAATTCAGGAAGATCTTGTGGCTTAAGCCAGGTTGAGCTGTAACTCCTGTTAACTCCTTTCTGCCCAGGAGGACCCAATGGCCAGCCTGAGTGGGTGGAATCAGTCCTGATTCCACCCACCCGGCAGTTCCTGACGAGTTCCCACTGCACTACTGATAATGTAATTGGGAGTACACCAAGGACTAAAGGACCTGCCAATCTGGAAGCAATTGGGCCAAAAAGTGAATCCATTTTCAGAAATTGTAAATGACCATAGGCAGCAGCACAGGGGGCAGAAGGGCAAGTGCTCCACCAGACAAATAGCTTAGCCCCAACCACATCCATGGCTGGATTCCTCTGGTGACTTGAAGAAAAGGCACTCTGACCCTTTGGCGCCCTTCAGATTTTCTTTTTCTGGTGCTTCCGCTGCTAAGGGCATCTGCTCAATTAATCCCTCCAACCACACAGATTAATTTTGAAGCTGATAACAATGAAAGGACTGCTCACCCTATCCCTATTTTCTTTTCTTTCTTTTTAAAACAAATTGTAACAATCCCCCCCCCCCCTTTTAAAGCACTGGAGTATTAATTTCATTGGGAATAGCAAGGTACAGAAAAATAAGACATCCAAAATTTGCCTTGCCTTTTAATAGTCAGTTGTGATAGGACAACATAACATGCTCTGAAGCTAACATCTTTCTCAGCTCATTTAGCTTTTTATTTGTCAATTGCTCTCACCTGTGCTAAGTGCTAAATTTATTTTTTAAGAACACAGTTTCCTGTCTTGTTGAGATGAAAAGCCATTTAACGTGTTGTCAAAATCTATGCTCCTTGCCAAAGATTATTCAACTGAAATAACTGCCGAGCCAGGAAAAAATCTACCTTTCTGTAGGATACTATGTCAATCTCAGGTAGCATTTTAAAAGAGCATTTAATCATAATGAAACTCTATAAATAAGTGTTAATAGAACACTGAACTAAAGATAAATTTTGGTTATATTTTAGGGGAAAAGGCTTTCCAGTTTTTTAAGAGTAGAAGCAATAGAATAAGGCAGTTTCCCCAAACTTTTGTGCCCAGATGTTGTTGGACTACACCTCCTATCATTCCAATGGGGTGATGGGAGCATGGCCAATAGTCCGGGATTATGAGAGTTGTAGTCAAACAACATCTCGGCACCAAGGTTGGGGAAACTGCCTTATCCTATTGCTTCTACTCTTAAAAAACTGGAAAGCCTTTTCCTCTAAAATATAACCAAAATTTGTCATATTTGGGAAATGCCAGTCCAGTCCAGAGGGAGCGCCATCTTGGTCTTTGCCTCAGGCTGCAAAATGTCTTGGTCTGTCTCTGCTGATGTTTGCTTTCATCCTTATTTTCTAACTAATCATCTTTTGTTATGCTGTTTTTCCAGCTTGTTGTTAGTACATACCAGCTGTGATGCCCATCACAGTATAAGGAATTACAAGCTTACATTACCAAAATGTCACATATGTTGTGCACAGTAACACAGGGAGACAGCATGGTGTTGTGGTTAGTGTGTTGGACTCTGCTGGGCTGAGGAGAGCAGAGTTCAAATCCCTATGAAGCTCACTGGATGACCTTGGGACAGCCACTCTCTCTGAATCTAGCCTACCTTACAGGGCTGTTGTGAGAATACACTGATGTAACCTACATCCATTCCTGCTACTGTGGGATGGGGAAAAAATATTAATATTAACATAGGACCCACTTTGACCAACTGGGTTGGATCCAGATTTAGGCACGCGCAACTGGCTGGTGGCAGTGGACTTCCCCCTCCCCTTCTCCTGACAGCAGTCCCTCTCCCTCCAGCCCCCTGAAAATGCTACACAAAGGGTTGGAGAACCCTGCTGAATGGAGTGCCCAGTGGTGTGAGAAGGGAGGATCCCTGAAAATGAGACAGAGGCAGTGTCCATGAGCCCTTCCATCAATGGAAGGCAGATTCCTGGATCCAACCACATATATCCGCACTTTCCTTAAACCTGCCGTGCTAACTCATATGACCCCAGGGTCTTGTGATTGATCTGAATATGCCAATTAGTTGTTGATCATCAGAAACTCAGGACTAACGAAAGGTGAGTGAGAACAAGGTGATTTTCGGTGCAGACTTTGATGTGAAACATCTTAGATGTTGGAGGGCAGCCACGGCTTTGATCCTGGGATCATTGTTAGAAATCAACAGCCTCGTATCCTGATCTCTCAGTGGATTAGATGTTGTACAGCCATTCCCAGATCAGATGGGGAGATGACTGACAGAGCTATCCAAAGTCAGGAAGGAAGATTTCTCATAAATAGGGGTATAAAAATGTATTTCCAGGGTATTTCTCCCTTTCTGCCATTTCTTTGAGATCTGTGATTTCTCTGAATTTGTCTTCATTTGGCTGATAATAGTCCAAGTAAGTCAATTTGAGATTTAGACTTGAAAAAAGTGAAATTAGAAATTCCACAAAGATTTTAGAAGTTAAAAAAAATAAATCCCAGCTTTAGTATTTTCTAGCTTGAATTTGGAATGTCAGTGTTTAGGAACTTTGAAATTGGCTGCAGGAATTCATTTTATTGTACTGGGGTTTCAGATTCTTTCATTCCCATTACATCATCAACAGAATAAATATACGGTACACAAATAACCAGTTCTTTAAAAAAAAAAAAATGCATTCTGGTTTCAAGCACCAGATCATCCAACACCTGCTCTGTATAGAAAATACTGAGGTCCATTAAACCGGGGCTGGGCAGAAGGTAGATCTCCATATGTTTTGGACTTCAACTCCCAGAAGCCCATGCCAGCATGGCCAGTGGTCAGGAATGCTGGGAGTTGAAGTCTAAAATATCTGGAAATCTACTTTCTGCCCACCCCTGCATTAAACGATTTGATGTTTTGAGAGCTTACGGTATATTTCTTTAGAATTAGGGTTTTTTCAGTTCTGGACAACACACTTGAAAAAGAATGTAGACAAATTGGAACAGATTCAAAGGAAGGCAACAAAGATGGTCAAGGGTATGGAAAACAAGTCCTATGAGGGAAGAATAAAGGAGCTGCTGGGTGTGTTTAGCCTAGAGAAGAGAAGACCAAGGGAAGATAGGATAGCACTTCCATCTGAAGGACTTTTACATAGAAGCAGGCAAAGACTGCAAGAGTAGCTCAAATGGCATTAAGTTCAGAGGGTAGATTTTGGTTGAAATCTAGGAGAAACATCTTAACAGAGCAGTTTGAGAATGGAACCAGTTACTGGGGGCTGGCTGGGTGGGCTCTGCTTCACTGGAGTTGTGCAAGCAGAAGCTGGACAGCTATCTGTTAGGATGCTCTAACTCTGAGTTTCTTGCATCTAGAAGGGGTTGGACCGTATGGCCTATAAGGCCCCCTCCAACTCTATGATTCTATGTCCTTAAGATTTAAAAAAACATTGAGCGCCATCTATGAATATGCTGGATGTGTTGCTTGGTTAACAGAGCTAATCAATGGATCTGCATCTACATTTCAACTGGAAAAACTGACATAATAAGGTGCCCTCCAAATGTTTTTGGATTGCTACTCCCATAATCTCTGACCACTGGCCATGATGGCTGGGGCTTATGCGCGTTGTCATCCAAAACATCTGGAGGGTACCAGGCTGCCTCTCTCTGTAATGACCTATGCTACTGATTTCTGGATGGACATGGTGTGATCTAGAAGGTAAGCATCATAACGGAGATATATCATAGCTGCTCTGCCTTTTTGCCTGCATTGCCCTGCTCCTTTTGGAGGGGGCACCCTGATAATGACTTGTCTTCCTGTTCTGGGACAGAACGAAGACCTTGCCAATTTTTAACCGACATTAAATGCTACTTAGAAGCTTCCTATATATATATATATATATATATATATATATGCATTGTTGTTTCCTCTCCCTGGGAGACAGGCCTCAAGTACATTGTAGGCTGAAGAAACATCCTGTGGGTGACATTGTGAAATATTCAGAGAGTGGTCAAAGGTACTGAAACACGGGCATGACGCAGCAGCTCAGACACAGCACAAAGAGTTATGGCAGACAATGGCGAGGAGGCACCAAAGGAACAGAGGTTACAGCACCACACATTATGTGGTGTAAGTGATGTAAATGGCTGGAATTGGTAGCTCTGGTCACATTTCCACCTTTCAGCCTTTCCATTTGGAACTGTGCAATTGCTTGACAGTATATTCTTTTGGGTCCCTGGTTTGTTTTTTTTGTGGTTTTTTTTGGGGGGGGGCTTTTTCCTAGGTAAATGGGCATATGATTGCAGCCCAAGTCTGCATAATTGGACACAGGTCTGTTCAATGTTAGGATGTGAAATACATGGAAGGAACAGTCTAGTTATGGCTATTAGCAATGACAACTAAATGATGTAGACATCTTCCATATTAGTTGGCAGCATATCTGCATTTATCAGACACCAGGGAGAAGAAACTGGGAAGGACTATTTCCACCTTGCTCATCTTATGAGCTTTCTGGGATATCTGGCAGACAGAGTGCTGGACTGGGTGGATGACCCTTATGGCCTAAGTAAGGCAGCCTTCCCCAACCTGGGGCTCTGCAACTCTAATCAGCCAGCCTCAGCCAGTATGGTCAGTGACCTGGGATGATGGGATTTGTAATCCAAAATGTCAGGAGGGCACCAGTTTGGGCAAACTGCCCTAAGGCCTTGTCATGAGTAAATCTTGTGGTCTTTGGTAGTCACGCTTCACCATGCTTAGGTGGAACCACTTTGGAGGAAAGAGGGAAGGTGCTGTTGTATCTACCATGATGTGTGTCCATTAAGCAAAACATGAAAACTCCATCCAGAAGGCCATGAAGATTCACAGTTTGCCCTAGAGAACATGCCTTAGTTAGGAAATGCATGGTTTGAGCAAGTGTAATTCAGATGAAATAAAGACAACTCGGTGTCATGTTTTGCATTCTGCTTCAAGACTCCTGACTGCATGCTTTGTGATAGTCTTAATAATTCCAGCAGGCTGTGCAGAGGGAGAAGAGAGGGAGCGCAGGGCCATTCCTGCAGCCCTGCTGAAAGGCCTCCCTCATGATGGCTCCTCCTCCCTCAACTGTCACCACCAGCAGCCATTCCGGCAGGCCGTGCAGAGGGAGAAGAGAGGGAGCGCAGGGCCATTCCACCAGCCCTGCCAGGAGTAATCATTCATATTCCCCCTTCTTCCCTCCCCATTCCTTTTTCCTTGTGTGTCGTGTCTTTTTAGATTGTAAGCCTGCGGGCAGGGACTGTCTTGTTAATTGCTGTAAACCGCCCAGAGAGCTTCGGCTATTGGGCGGTATAAAAATGAAATAAATAAATAAATAAATAAATGAGTGAGAATATGGAGAAAGCTGTTCCAGCTCAGGTTTACCTATCTATTTCTCACTCTCTTCCCTACAGGCTGGTCCTGGTCAAATAGACATGGAAGATTCTGACAAGACTTAACTCTATATTTCCATTTTGTATTTCACCTGGTCCAATAAATCTATTTGCATAGTTTATATCTCTGCATCTTGGAAGACAGCATTCTGATGTGAAGTAAATCAATCAACCTCTGACATTGTCAAACAATACAAGAAGGGGGGGGGGTACATAACTCATACTATGCTGGTTGAAATATGGTGGGAAGGACAGCTCCAGATTTTGTTTCCTTGCCCTATCAAGCCATACAAAAATGGTGGTGAGATAGGGTTTGGAAGGGATGGTGGCACAACCAAGAGACTTAACATCATATAGCAATTGTTTGCATCTACCATGGAGGCCTACCTACTTGGAGAACCCTGGAAAGAAATCACACTTAATTCAGAGACATAGAGAAATACTCTACTTCAGGCTTTCACAATCTGGTGCCCTCCAGATGTGTTAGACTCAAGTTACAGGAACCCAGATTCCGCCTAAACATCAGGAAAAAAATCCTGACTGTTAGAGCAATAACACAATGGAACCAACTACCTAGGGAGGTGGTGGGCTCTCCCACTCTGGAGGCATTCAAGGTGCAGCTGGACAACCATCTGTCAGGGATGCTTTGACTTGGATTCCTGTGTTGTGCAGGGGGTTGGACTCGATGGCCTTATAGGCCACTTCCAACTCTACTTTTCTATGATTCTATGATTCCCAATGGCCATGCTAGCTGGGGATGTGGGGAGTTGTAGTCCACATATTTGGAGAGCATACAAGCTGACTATATTGGTCATATGCTTAAGAAGGAACAGCAGTCTGTGTACACTAACCTCACATTTTATGCTTTTTTAAAAAGCTTATCTAGTGTTGTAGCTATGAGTGTGAACCAGAAAGCCAGCTAGGGATGTCACAGATATCCACAATGGATTCAAATGAATTTGGATTTCTATGAATCTTACCCATGAACTTTGCAGCGGACTGGTTTTTCCATGTCATGCAGATCCCATGGACTTGCAGACTGTTGTGTTTTTTTACTTTTGTGGCAGATTTGTCATTTTGTGCAATTTCGTTCATTTGCCAACATGAACTTGCAGGAGCCACATTTGCGCAAATGCACATTTGCAGACGAACAAAATTATTGTACAAAAAACCCCCTGATTCCATCAATGAGCAGATGATAACTAAATGAAAGATGCTTGAAAGACCGCAAAACACAGACAGAATGGATTTAACAAAATCCGTACATCCCTAAAGCCAGCTTCTGATTTTGTGCAATTAGATTCTTATGATGTGGAGATGAATGAATTAATTCCTCCACTCTGGAGGAATTACAAGCAGTTGTGCTGAGAGGAATGGAAGTTGCAAGCTAGGCCTGAACATTTATAAGTGTGGAGTACATTTGGGAGGAGGAATAGTTGTTAAGTATCCTTGCACTGTAAGATAGACACTGGGGGGGGGAAGTCAGCCCTGCTTCTTGAAGGAAGTCCTTTCCGTTTACATAAAAAGGATGAGTATGAAGCCTTCTATTTCCACACCCATGAACTACAGTATATCTAAATGTATTCTCAAGAGATCACGTAATAATAAAAAAAAATCACCTCCTCCAGGGAACAGGAATGATGACTTCAAGAGAAGGTGGACATAAATTTTAATTAGTTGCTTATTTGATCTTATATCGTTAGTGATAGAGCGTCTCAGAAAGGAATTATGTGTGCTTAGTCCTGACATTGCTTCGAATCAAAACTCAGGGCAAGTAAGAATCCACTAAGCAAAAAGAAACTTTGGATGAATTAAAGAAGGAGAGAAATAAAGACCACAGTCTAACAGAAACACATATCTGGGGGGGGGGGAAAATTGATTACAAGGATCAGAGAGTTCATCCCTGGCTTAACTGAGCCCCTAAGCATTTTGACTGCTGAGAATATTCAGCCTCCAGAAGCCTTCTATAGGGGGGAGTAGAATTCAGGTTAAGGACTGTGAAAGCCTACCTGGATCAAACAGATCATTTGCTTCAAGTCAACTAGGCTTCCTGCTTGCACATCATTCTCTTTCTTGTCCTCTGGTGTACAGCTCATAAACAGTTTCTCTTCATGCCTTTTAAAAAAACAACTATGCCAGTAGCTACACCACTAGCTTAACCTGGGTCAATGTGTAGTTGAAGCTGATTTACTGACTTTGTAGACTCAGGTTTCCATGCGTGGATTCCATTGCTGGACTGGGTGCCTTGCATTTAGATTGGATTAGGATGTGAGGTATCCAAATTGATCTCCATCTGTACTGTACTGTGTGGACGAAAACTTTATTTATTCATTTACTTTAAATATTTCTAGGCCGCCTTTCAGGGCAAAGCCATCCCAAGACAACTGACATATGCACATTCCTTTTCTATCTTGCAACATGTGTGGCAATGCTCCATGTTGTGTTCGGCTTCTAGCCTATTCTCTGCACCCCTCTCTGAATCAGGATCAGTGCATTTTCCCAGAAGGGTTTACACTAGAGGATAACTAGAAGTGGATGGGATATTTATCGCTTGTAGAAGTGAGCTAGTTGTTCGAGAGAATTGCAGAGAGAACGAAAGAGGCATCATTGCCCATGACGTGTACGTGTGTGTGTGTGCATGGTAATCTCTTGTTCATAGGTTTTTCAAGTTTTGGTACAGTTTCAAAAACCTGAAAACCTGACTGATCAGAATCGATAATGAGACAAAAAGAAATGAGTGCGTACACCATGCTTAACGATGCTTCTGTCGCACCATTTTCAGCTCTCTTAAAAACTGTTATCTGCCCCTCCAGTCTTAGTCATATGAAGAAGCAGAGTTTCTGTTTATAAATGCTTGTTCAGAAAGCTTCCGATAAGTACAAGGCACATGAAAAATGCCATAACATTTACCATGCCACCTTACACAATTCATCATTAAAATTTGGGTGAATGCAATTTCCCAAGTGTGTGAGTCTTAGCCTTGAATAACAAGTATCTTCATCATCATGCAGAGAAGGAAGGTTTTGAGTTTTTAAAGCTCTTAACCAAAAGATAATCTTCTGAAAGGAATTGAAGAAGTCCTATTGCTTGAATCATGCCTGCTGCCATAATCCGACTAGTGTCACTTGTCCAAAACAGAGGAGAAGACCACATCCATTCCATGTTGAGACGGATACAACATTTCATTATCTTCAATATTTCTTCCTAGAGGGTTCCTTGCAGATTAGCCTTGTCAGGGAAGGGTTTTCAATTGTGTTCCATTTTTTTTCCACCAACCCAAGTCCCATCATTGTGTTCTTAAACTCATCCTACAAAAGGTATTTGTTTAAGACGTTTCTTTTCTTTTCTTGTTTGCACAATGAGTGTAGGCAGCGAGTTTCTGGAAGTCTGTGCCCAAGACAACTGCTAAGCTCAGACTCACATTTACTCTCCCATCCTGTCTTAATTCCTCTATTGAAACTTCTTTTTTCTTTAAAAAAAAACAAAAAAAATACTGACTGGCTGAAAAGGGCCCCTCGCTCACTTTGCAAAACCCAATATGCAATTTATTCCCACATTTCAAAAGAAGAATGGGAAGCTTTTTAAATCTCTTCAAAGGAACCAAGGCATAGCAATCGAGCCCAGCTGACAAGAGGACAGATGTGTGGGTGTGAGGAGTGAAAAGTGGGGTCTGTGAGGATGAGTGTCACTGCAGAGTTCTGGTGATTCCCTTCCACGTTGAACCCAATCCAAAGATTGTAACTCTGCTAATCCCTGAACATGTGCATAGCTGCCCATGGGGAAGAGGGGATCGGGTGCAAATTGAGATGCAGCGGCATCCAACACGAGGCAGATGGGGTCACTTCATTCCATGAGGTCTGGAATGGATGGCCTCAAAGATGTCAGAATGGGATTCAGCTCCCAGCGAAACGGAACGGCATAAGAAGAGCCCTGCTGAGTCAGACTAAAGGCCGATCTAGTCCAGCATTTTGTTCCCACAGTGACCAACCAGATATTAGTGGGAAGGCTACAGGTTGGACATTACAATAGAACCCTCCCAATAATTTCCTCCAACAACTGGTGCTGAGAGGCATACCGTCCCTGAGACTGGAGGCAATATATAGCCAGTGTGGCGTAATGGTGAGAGCGCTGGACTGGGATTCAAGAGATCCGGGTTCTAGTCCCCACTTGGCCATGAAGCTCACTGGGTGACTTTGGGCCAGTTACTGACTCTCAGACTAATCTACCTTGCAGGGTTGTTATGAGGATAAAATAGAGAGGAGGAGGACTATATAAGCCACTTTGGGTTCCTCGCAAGAGGGAAAAAGGCTGGATATAAATGTAATAATAATAATAATAATAAGCCATTGATAGTCTTATTTTCCATGAATTTGTCTAAGCCCCTTTTAAAGCCATCCAAATTGGTGGCCATCACTACATCTTGTGGTAGTAAATTTCATAGTTAGTGTGCTGTGTGAAGCAATATTTCCTTTTATTATTTTGTCCTAAATCTCCCTCCACTGAGCTTCATTGGATGACTTTGGGTTCTAGTATTATGAGGGAGGAAGAAAAATGTCTTCCTATCTACCTTCTCTGCACCATGTATAATTTCATACACCTCTATCAAGTCCCCCCCTTACTCACTTTTTCCCTAAGCGAAGGCCCCAAATGTTGTAACCTTTCCTCATAGGGGAGTTGTTGCTCCAGCCCCTTGATCATTTTGGTTGCCCTTTTCTGCCACCTTTCCAGTTCTGGCCGAAGGAGATAGTGCAGAGCCCGGGCACCATAGCCAAAGTAGATGTTGCATAAGAACAGAAGAAGAGCCCTACTGGGTCAGACCAAAGGCCTGTCTAGTCCAGCATTCTGTTTCTACAGTGGCCAACCAGATGACTATGGGAAGCTCACACATAATAAACACAATTTAGCACCCTCCTGCCCGTGTTCCTCAGTAACTGGTATTGAAAGGCCTACTGACTCTGATGCTGGAGGTACTATATAGCCATCATGATGGCTATCTGACCATTGATAGTCTTACCCTCCATGAATGATGGAAAATATTGTTGCTATACAATGAAGGCAGTCACAGCTAAAATGGACATTTAAGGAAAGAAGCAGGATATTCTGCATTGATTCCTTCTTTCATGAATGACCATAGAGATAATTTTTTTAAAAAGAGTATAAATGACACCCATTTTCTGGGAAAGGCACTTGCTGGCTCATTTTGAAGCTGTGGAGGGGGAGGGCTGTTAGTTGCCCAGAGAAAGTGATAGAGAAACCCAGGATTTTGGTGTACCTATGACTGGACGGCAGCATGTCCACCCAGAAACAAAAGGTAGCAACAAGCAACAGGTACAGGAGTTCATAATGGATTTTAACTCTGGTCTTATTTCATGTAACCAAAAACATACTTTTTAAAAAGAGTTTTTAATCATTAAAAAAAATACTCAGCCAATGCCAATGCCAATGCAAATATAGCTCGTTGTTACTTTCCCCATATTGCAGGCCAGCCCTGCAACAGTCCTGCAAAAAAACAAAAAACAAAAAAAACACTCCAGTATTTTTATACCCTATGGTGGGGGTGGGTGAGAGAGAGTAGTGTATAACATTCCTGCCCTGTAATCTAGGTTTGTCATCCAATTTGCTGTTACTTTTTTTAAAAATGCAAATACAATGTGGTGTGTGTATGTGTGTGTGTTGTGAAGTTGATTGCAATGGTGCCTTTGAGTAAGGTGGTGATTAACTGCTTCCCCACTCATGGGGAAAATATTTTTGGCTTAATTTTTTAAATTAAATTATTACAAGACAGAGGAAATACAAATGACAATGCATTTCATTATCAGACTTGAATTCTTACTATATTTCTACTTCATCCAGCAAAGAGAATTTTAAAAAATCGTATCACTTGCTTAAATCTTTCATAAAAATCACATCTCAATATTAATTATTTCATGAAATCATTCTATTGTTTATATACCAGTCTCAAAAAAAAAAAAACCCAAACCCACCCAAACCCACCTTAACTACTACTTAAATTCTCTTTGGTTCCTTTCTCCTGATATTTTCAAAACTGCTATATATCAAGGAGGCTGTGGTATGACAGCTCCTCAAGAAACCTGACTTGCTTGGAGCTGGAAGATGTGAACAACTGTCAGCCCATGGCTGAGGTTCCCTTCGTGAACAAGGTGCTTGAGTGGGTAGTTGCCAAACAATTCCAAGCACTCTTGCATGAAACAGATTTTCTTGATCCAGTTCAATCAGGTTTCAGGCCTGGTTTTGACATGGAAGCTGCCTTAATTGCCCTGTGCGATGACCTTTGCCAGGAGAGAAACAGGGGGTGTGCGACCCTGTTGATTCTCTTGGACCTCTCAGCAGTTTTCGATACCGTCAGCTGTGGTATTGTTCTGGAGAGCCTTTCCAAGTTGGGCGTTGTGGGTACTGTTTTCCAATGGTTCCACTCATAACTGGATCAGAAGGAGACACTGGAGGGACAAGGGGTTGCTCAACTCCTTGACATTTATACTTGGGGTCCTGCCTCAATTTTATCCCTTCTGCTTTTTAATATCAAAATGAAACTGCAGAACGAGGTCACCAGGAGATTTTTGAGTGAGGTGTCGACAATGTGAGGCACAGTGGTGAGAGTGTTGGACTGGGACTCGGGAGATCCGGGTTCTAGTCCCCGCTCGGCCATGAAACTCACTGGGTGACTTTGGGCCAGTCACGGACTCTCAGCCTAACCTACCTCACAGGGTTGTTGTGAGGGTAAAATGGAGAGGAGGAGGAGGAGGAGGAGGAGGCGGAGGAGGAGGCGGAGGAGGAGGAGGATTATGTAAGCCGCCTTGGGATCCTTGCAGGAAAAAAGGTGGGGTATAAATATTTTAAATAAATAAATAAATAAAGTACCGTAATATGTGGATAATGACACACAACTCTACTTCTCCGTTTCATCTAATGCAGCTGAGGTGGTGATACTAGGGCCTGACCAATAGTTTGGCCCAGCTGAATTTCAGAAGCTTTGTGGTGTGTGTGCATGTGTGTGTAAACACTGTGCTGAAATTTGGGAGGGGCAGGCAAATGTTTGGGTGGGTGGGGGTTTACTTACTATTATGATGAGGCAAGAGCTTTGGGGTTCGTTTTCCCCCTCTTTAAATTAAAAGCCAAGCCTGTGGTTCCAAGCAGCCGGCTTGGTGCAGACCTTGGTGCAGACCTTATCCAGACCGTCTGCTTTGAAAATGTGCCCAGGATGCCTCTGGGAACGATACTGCATGATGCTATGTCAGAGGGATTGTGTGGAATTGAAATGGTGGCTTCCAGCCACTTGGTGCTGAGTCAGAGCTCTGCTGCTGGTGCTGCTGCCACAGCCAAGTAAGTAGGCCCACTAAGACCCACAAATGTAAGACGCACAAACGTGGGGAGACCAGTGGGGTAGGAAGGGGTAACAGAAGGACTTCTCAAGTCCAGTGACGCAGCTAGGTCATTTTAGACCAGGGGTCTTCAAACTAAGGCCCGTGGGCCACATCCGGCCCGCCTTGCCTTGTTATCCGGCCCGGCGGCCGATCAGCGGAAGCAGACTTTTTTTTTAACTCTTTCGCTTCAAGCGCCGATTCTTTTAATTCTTTTCCATAATATGGAAAAATTAGTGGTGGTGTTTTACCTCTTATGTATGAGCTGATGTAGCTAAGTCAGATTTCTAATGTTTCAAAAATGCTACTTTGGATTGAAGCAGAGTATGCTCATTTGTGTGATGGCAAAAACAAAAGTACATTCGTGTTAGGCATGAAACAATTGTGCAACTATATATGTAAATACCACCAGCCCTGCCAGAAGTATTCATTAATATTCCCCCTTCTTCCCTCCCCATTCCTTTTTCCTTGTGTGTCGTGTCTTTTTAGATTGTAAGCCTGCGGGCAGGGACTGTCTCGTTAATTGCTGTAAACCGGGTGACCGGCCAGATGGGCGATTAATAAATTGAAGAAATAAATAAGAAATAAACCGCCCAGAGAGCTTCGGCTATTGGGCGGTATAAAAATGAAATAAATAAATAAATAAAATAACTTTCTATTTAAGGGGGAAAAAATTCACCCCTATCAAGTAAAAAAAAAAAAAAAAAGGACCCGGGTCCTTGATCCATTCGTTCATATTTTTTTCAAACTATAGTCCGGCCCCCCAACAGTCTGAGGGACAATGAACTGGCCCCCTGTTTAAAAAGTTTGAGGACCCCTGTTTTAGACCTTGGACTTCATGGATTTATGGGAGGGGGGGCTTTAGATGACCACGTATATTACTTTAGTTGTGCAGCCCCCAACTAATGTTTCTCTTCACTCCCAGCCACCATTCCATGCTTCACAACTGCTTCTACATTCCTGATATGTTAGAACAACAACAACAAAACTATGGTCGCCAACTCTGGTGTTTTTTGTTTTTTTTAAAGGACTCTGAGCATGTGCAGTTTTGCATTTTAAACTCACTTCAATTGTCGTACCGTCATGGCTACAGGAATAAATGCTTCTGCTGCCCCGATGCCCTGCCGTTCTCTGGGTGGCCACACAGACCCTGGGCTTTGGCTGCACCACTGCTCAAATCTGGAGTTGGTCCTACTAGGTAAGACTCAGATGTCTTACAATATATCATGGTCTGAGTTTTTATTGAGCAGTTGAGGGTTCCGTTACATTTAATATCACATGCAAAAAAAATGTATAAGAAAAGCCCATTTCTTTGCTGCAGGGAGGAGGTTATTTGAAGTGGAAAAGCATCAGGGAGAGGTAACTTAACCCTTCCCCAACCCAGCACTTGATTGGCATAATATGCAATCAATACATATAATGTGGAAATTAGACTGCCTGGATTTGGGGAACTGCAATATGACAAGCCTATCTTGGGGTGATTTGAAGCAGAGAAACAGCAATCAGAGGTTACTGTGTTAAGTAGCTTTCCCTCCCCACAGGAAATTCTCTGTTCTAAATTCTCTTATACCAAAGCTGCTTTTCGTTTTTAAAAATTCAGTCATCAGGACTCATGTTACACAGAATTGCATGCGATGTGTAGTTAGCCTCTAAGGGCGCAATCCTATGCATGTTTAGACAGAAAAAAAGTCCTACAACTCCCAGCTGGCTGGGGCATGCTGGGAGTTGTAGGACTTTTTTTCCTGTCTAAACTTGCATAGGATTGTGCCTTAAGTCAGTTTGCTAAGTGGTGTGTTTCAGGGCAGTAAAAGATCCCCAAGAATGTGTCTCTATGAGGATTCTCACTTCTAGAAAAGATGGGGGTGGGGTGGGTGGGAACCTGCAACAGAAAAAAGGCCTTAAATCTTTATAAGCTTCAATCTAGCCAGTTAAATCCCCAATTAGCAATTCAAACAGCTTAAAATATAGCCCTTCCTGTCATTAATTAACCCCAACTTTATGCTGTTATAGTATTGTAATGTTACACTATTCTGCATCTTTCTCAGCACAGTTAGAATATTTTTAGATCTTGAAGAATACCATAATTTCCTATACACTGGGGGGGGGGGGGGGGGAAGGACTTCTATTTTTAAACTGACTGCCAGGCTGTGTCAGTATATATAGCTAGAAAATTCTCTCCCACTGATGTTGGGGTTTCTTTGTGTGTGTGTGTGTGTGCATGTCTCCAAGTATTATGTTTTGAGGTTCATACAGTCATGCCTTGGATTGAGAGCATAATTCGTTCCGGAAACGTGCTTGTAATCCAAAACACTCTTATATCAAAACGAAATCCCCCCCCCCAAAATGTGTACAGAGATTTTTAATTTAAGCCGTGCTACAGTACTTGTATTGCAAGACGTCGCTTGTATATCAAGTCAAAAATAAATAAATAAATAAATATTTAAAAATTTGCTTGTCTTGCAAAATGCTCTCAAACCAAGTTACTTGCAATCCAAGGTATTACTGTATATGTTAAGGGCTTTTCCCCCCTGTTGTTGTTTTTTAAATCCTGAAGACAACTGCTATAAATTCACAGCGTGTAGCTGGCAGAATGACTATAATGAAGCGAAAAGCACGTCAAACGAATCCTTTACAGGACCATCTTCCATCTGGTAACCTGTGTCCTCACTGTGGGAAGCTGTGTGGATCTAGAATTGGCCTCCACAGTCACTTACGGACCGGACCCATCGCTAGAGTCTACACAATCTTCTTTAGAATTTCCTCCTTTTATCCCGGAAGACAATCTTACTCGGTCACGAGTGATCGCCTGATGATGATGATGATGATGATGATGATGATGATGATGATGACGACGTAGAAAGCAACAATCATTTATATGATTATGGCTGTAAACAGGGAGCTGCAATTGTAGAAGGAGATATGGTGGGGGGGGGAGGCAGTTGTGTCACTGTGTGGGAGAGAAGTGCAACGGTGTCCGTTGCTCCCAAACTGTCTTCCATTTCAGAGAGCCTGAGCAATAGGAATGTATGTCCATTGCAAAATCCGTTCTGTCTACGTTTTGCAGATGGTCAGGTGCCTTTCATTCTGTCGTCCACTCACTGGCGGAACTGGATTTTGTGCAAATGTGTTCGCCAATTCGCAAATCCCCCAAAATGTGCAAATCCCCCCCAACATACACAAATCCCCCCCAAAAAAATCATATTTTCACACTGGGAAATGTTCATTTTTGGTTGGTTTTTAAAAAAATTATTTTCCATATTTTTCTATGACTAAATTTGCATAAAATTATGGAAAGTTAAAAAAAAAAAAAAAAAAAACCCAGTCCACAAGACTTGGGAAAAGCTAGTCCGCTGCAGGGGGTGATGCTGAGGAATCCCAGCCCCCAGCTTCTTGTACTGGGGGACTTCAACATCCATGCTGAGGCTGCCTTGTCAGGAGTGGCTCAGGAATTCATGGCTTCCATGCAACCCTGGGTCTGTCCCAATTAGTATCTGGCCCCACTCATTTGGCAGGGCACACTTTGGATCTAGTTTTCTATGTTGGGTTGGATGACGGTAATCTGGGGAGGAGAATCTTTCTATAGTTCCATTATCATGAACAGATCACTACTTGTTGGGGTTTAGATGCACTGGGACTCTGCAAGGGCAATTAAGATGGCCCGCTCTAGGAGGCTAATGGATCTGAATAATTTTCTGACAGTGATTCTGTTGAAGCCCTGTTTGACCTCTGAAATGGGGAAATGGCTTGGGTGGTTGACACAATTATTCCTGAATGTCCTTCTCCCACTGAGTAGAGCCAAACAAGCTCCTTGGTTTTCCAGGGAGCTAGTGGAGAAGAAAAGAGTGTGATGGTGACTAGAGCGATGTGGGCAGAAAACCTGAAGTCAGTCCAACTGAATCCGGGCCCATCTGAGGGCCCACTCCATGGTGCTGATGGTAGTGTTCTTCTCCACCATAGTCACTCAATAGAGCTCTTTTGGGAGGTCAAAGGCACACTGCATTCTGGCCCACAAGAAGACAATGTAAGCATGCTGTATCCATGCTGATTTGGACACCATAGTCTATACAGGTCCAATGGATGTAAAGTTGGCCTCTGCGTACCCAGTTATAACAGATACTTTTCAGTTGGTACAGTCCAAGGATGTGGACAAGATCCTTGGAGAAGTGAGACCTACCGTGTGTGTACTGGACCCGTTGCCCTTCCTGGCTTATAAAAGCAGCCAGGGGGACTTACTTCTTAGTAGGAAGGATTGTGCTGTTAAAATGACATTTGAAGCGAACGTGAGGGTTCCTCCTCAGGTCAAACAGCTGAGGAATGCTTAAGGCAGCCAAAAAACTATTGCTAACGCTAGCATCATTTCTGACATCCCTAGACTATCACTGGATTTTACCTGAAGCCAAATGAGAAGTGAATTTGGAGGTTCTCCCTCTGGGAAAACATCCAGTGAATTCTGAGGGGAACCAGAAGACTAGCACAATTTCTAAAGTGGGGGGGGGGAGTGCTTTGCACATTCTGCTAAAATCTCTCTCTCTCTCTCACACACACACACACACGTACCCCTTCCCATCTCAGTGTATGCATGTCTGTCACTTTCAGAATGCCACCCATTCTTAACATACATATCATAATAACATGCTCTGTGTGAATTAAGTTGCAAATACCTCTGTGACAAATGATAGCATTCAGCAACCGGCAGGTTGTAATTTAACACAAAAGTATTTTAATGAATGATTGCACAAAAGAGAAAAGAACATTCTTAATCCTATCATAAGAGCACTTTGGCAGAGTTGGAATTATAATTCAACCAGCTGACATGTGTATCAGATAGAACTCTAACATCCCATATAACAAAGGATAAGAGGAGGGTTGGGGGAAGAGATTTTTTTTTTTTTTTAAGGTTAAATAAAAATGGTGATATAACAGGAAACGACTGGGTGTCCTAGAGAGGATACATTCACAAGGAGGCTGTGTGAGGCTGATAAAGGACCAAACACCTGCTCGGGTTCTTCACAGTTGTACTAAAATTGCATAACGTAGGAAGCTGCCTTATATTGAGTCGTACCATTGGTCCATCTAGCTCCGTACTGCAGATGCTAATGGCCCCGCTGGGTGGGAATTATGGGAGCTGTAGTCCAACACAGCTCCAGGTTTGAGAAGGCTGGTCTACACTGACTGGCAGAGGTACTCCAGGGTTTCAGACAGGAGACATTCCCCGACCAACCTGGAGATGCTGGGGATTGAACTGGGGCACCCTTTGCATGCAAAGCAGCTGCTCTGCCAGTGCCACAAGCAGCATTGTGGGATTGTGAATGAAAAATGCAAAGCTGGCCTAGAATACTGGTTACTGCCATGTGCTATAAGCTGGACACCTCCAGTTCAAATATCAGCCAATACATTCTCTCAGTGGGTAGTATTACATCGACCATTATACTTCACCTCAGCTAAACCTCCAATATTTTTGTTTTATTCATTATTTTTTAATCAGCAAAGTGGCTGCCAGGATGATGGGTCAGATAAGTCAATAGCCTGGTACCCCTAGGCGACTTGCTGGTGGATGTGGGGGCTGTTGGAGGCTGGATAGAGTGCTCCATCCTTCCACTGAGCCCAGCATAGAAGCCAAGTGGGTTCCCAGAGGACAGAAGCCTCCTCCTCCCAGACTAGAAATTCAGTGGGCTGTTGGAAGATGGCCAGAGTGTTTGTCCCTCCTCTACCAGCTCCTGGCAGGGTAGTTTTTATTTTATTTTTTCAGCCTTGTAACTTCTGTGAGCTTATTTATAAGGCTTAAGGTGCAATCCTATGCATGATTTAGATAGAAAACAAGGCCTACAACTCTCAGCATGGGGCATGCTGGGAGTTGTAGTAGGCCTTTTCTCTGTCTAAATATGCATAGGATTGTGCCCTTAGTTAGACAGGTGGATAGATAGATCACAGCAGGGATGGGGACTCGGACTCGAGGACTCGACTTGTGAGTCGGACTGAGTCCCCCCTCTGACTCGACTCGGACTCGAGTCCCAATATTTTTAATGGGACTTGAGACTCGACTCGGGACTCGAGACCAAGGACTCTTCAACATCCCTGGGCTGTGCCAAAAGGAGTGGAGAGGAGCGTGATTGCCGGCGAAGAGCACATGGAAGCGAGGTGTGCCACTGCTCGGCCACTATGGACGGTTACCAGGAGTGCAGCCCCAACAGTGTGTCAAGATTTATTTTGATTGATGTGTTGCGTACTTGGGAGAGGCAGAAGAAGGACCTGAGATTACTCTGTGTGGCTGCTCTGAGTGTGTTTCTGGTTCCAGCAAGTTCATCACCAGTGGAGCAGGTGTTCAGTGAGGGTGGAATTGTGATGAGATCTCACCGTTCCAGAATGGGGGGCCAAACATTTAGAAAAAATCATGTTCCTCAAATGCAACATGGATAAGTTTTAGGAAGTACAGCAAGTTTATTTTTTTAAAATCATTTTTCTAAAATGCAACCTTTCAGACATTTTGGGTTTGGCTGCCTCTGCCTGCCAGTTTGGGGTTCCCAGCCTCCTCTGCCTGCCTGGTCTCTTCTTGACCAGTTCAACTGTTAAATTGTCCAAGACAAAGGCCTGGCCTCTGCCTGCCTGCTTTGGGGTTCCCTGCCTCCTCTGCCTGCCTGGTTATTTTGGCTTTGTCTGCCTGGTCTGTTCTTGCCAAAACCAGTTGCAGAGTTTTGAAATAAAAAGGCACACTTGTGCCTATAATTTATTTAAACCACACATCTGAAGTAGCCTTATTTTGTTGGGAAAAAACCCCATTGATTTTAATAGGGACTTCTGGAGTCAGCTTTGGGAGTGACTCGTGACTTGTGACTCGTGAGTCACCATTTTGGACCAAGGACTCAGACTCGGACTCGAGACTCGGGTCCAAAGACTCGTGACTCGACTCGTGACTCGAGACCAAGGACTCTTCAACATCCCTGGATCACAGACAGACATTTGTGGGTTATATACCTCAGATTTATTTTTAGCTCTTATAAATACAACAGCTGGGAGGGAAATGTCATTTTCATCTGATGTGTGAATCTAGATCCATGTCTCTCTCATAACAACTGTTGAAAATTATAGGGATTTATGAGAATTTCACTTCAGTTCGCAAATCAATCAAAAATGCCCCAATTCACAACCCCAAGCACGAATGCGAACGGGAGTGCACGTTCTCCGAAAACATTTACAAATTCCTGAACTTATGATCGCATTTGAAAAATGCTTTTTTAAAAATGTGCATGTTGATATGTGCATTTTTCCAACAAGAAAAAAAAAGAATTTTCACACTTTAGTCAAGGGGGGGAAGTGCATACATTTGAAAAATATGCACAGAAATGCGCACTTTTCCCATTCATAATGTGCATTTTCCCTGTTCAAACAAGCTGGAAAACAGTTCGGAAATGAACATGGAAGTGAGCCAAAACAACTTCGAAGTGATTTCTGGATAATTTAGTTGAGCCTGAAAATAGCTGGTTCTCCCATCCCTGTGAACATTATTTTCCAGGCTTGACTAACGATGCTTTGCAGTTTTCCAAAGTAGTCACTTTTAAGCACAACTGTCTCTATTTTTCTGGCATCAAGCAAAAGGAAAGTACCATAGATAACATAATAAGGCACATCAAAAGTAACTTTCTCAGCATGTTTTGACATGTCCACTTTGACTTTAGCCGAACAGCGAGGGTTTCCCCCACTCACCCTGAGATGGAACAAGTCCTTATAGATGGGTCATAAAAAAGGCAAATAGAAATGACTCCTGCCTGCCCCACCCAATTTGCCTGTTTTCAAATAAAAGGAGATTCTGGAAGGAGTGGTCATTGTTGTAGCTGAAAGTGCATTTTTCCCCCCTGACTTGCGTATTTGCTGTAGCTATTTGCATAGGATTTAAATGTCTAACAAAAATGCACAGGCCATCTGAAATGAGAAGGCTGCCCTGGAGAGAACCTTCGCATGCTAATCTCATTTCATATTTACAAAGGCCCATTAACTATATGTGTAATCAATTTTCATAAAATGACAGACCACTCTGATGAATAGTTGGGAGGTAGAGGACTGGATGGCCTTTTTGTCGAAGAATAAGAATGCTGGGACTATGTCAGGGACTGCCCAAAAGGGTGCCCAAAAGAGCAGATTTTTCTGCATTATGGTTGTGTCAGTTCCCCCCTAAACACACACACACACACACACACACACACACACATTCTCCCTCTGTCCTCTGCTTTCAAGTGATGAATCCATTTGAAGGCTGCTTATCGTGTTTAAATCTATAGTGGCCTTATTTTTAGAACAGGTAGTGCATGATCTGTATAATATGAAACTAGAGAATGGCTGAGCATTCAGCTGGAGGGGGGGGGGAAACAATTCTGAAGAAAGCTCATTTGGTTTGCCAACATATATTGCCGAAGCTGTTTGCACTCTTATTTAAAAATGAAAAAGAAAACTGTGTGTATGTGTGTGGAGCAGGGGAGTCTAAATTCTGTCTCCTGGCAATCCAAAGTCTTTGTCAAGAAAATTGGAATCTTGGCACCTACGGTATATAAAGAAGAATTGCTTAATTTCTCTTCCCCCCCCCCCACTTTTTCCCCTCCCGCAAATTTTGGGTTTATTTCTTGATTTGATTTGTACTCCAGGCTTTCTACAGAGAGAAATGGCACTCAAGGGTTGGATCCAAATTTATGCTGGATCAACGGTGCTGGCAGAAGTGGACTTCCCTCCCCTCCTTGTCATGGCAGCCCCTCCAGCCCCCTGAAAATGCTACACAGAGTGCCAGGAGACCCTGCTGAATGGGGTGAGCTGTGGTGTGGGGGGAGGTAGATCTTCCGAAAGTGGTGGGTGGACCTTTCATGAGCGGAGCCCTTCCTCTCCCAGAAGTTCCCTCCTTCTTCCAGAAGACAGATCCTCCATCCAACCCTTAATCTGATTTTTCTAGTCAATCAGATTGGTACACACTTATGCAAGGCACTGAAATCCCCACTCCCAAACCACTGGGAATCTTATGCAGCTGCCCCTCTAACTTCTGAGATCTCAGCAGGCACGGTCCGTCCATATACTGACAAGCATAGAGTGTGATGTACTGAGTAGAGCATGGACTAGGATTGTGGGGGTTTGGTTTCCATTTCTGCTCAGCCATGTAGCTTACTGGGTGACCTTCAGCCTGTTGCTAGCTATCTCTCAGCCTAACCTACTTCACAAGGTTATGGTGGTAAGAAGGGAAGGGCCATGTATACCAGAGGTGCGCATTTCCTTCGTAGCACATGAAAATGGAACCCACTAGGGACCCATTCAGTGCAACTTTCATTTGTTATGAAACAAACAACACCAGTTATGGATGAGTGATGAATGGGTACAAAATACAAATGGGGTTGTTTGTTTTCATTATCCCATTAATGCCTATTTGTCACTCATTCAGATGTAGGGGGGACCTTACATTTCTCCACTGCAGTGGAACTGATTTCAGTGGCCATGTTGTTTTCCTAGAATGGCCCAGATGTCAAAACTTGGCAACCAGGGCCAGCTCCCAGTTTCTGAGGGCCTTTGGGCAAGGCACCCTCAGAGGGCCCTCTCCTTCAGTGGATCTCCTCGTCACCGTCGTTGTCACATCTGCTGTTGCTCCTTGTCCTCTTTCTCATCATCGATCCCAGTCGCTTGCTTGGCAGGCAGAGAGCCAGTGAGCAAGTAGGCCATGGCAGCATCTGCCGCTCCTCCTTGTCACCAGCACTGCTGTCTGGGCCAGGGTGAGAGGGAGGTGAACAAGCAGGTTGCAGTGGTGGAGAGGAGGAATACCTCCAGGGGGTTCTTGTCAGTGGGCCGGGCCCCTGCCTGGGGTGTGGGCTCTTGGCAGGTGCCCAACCATACCTACTCATGATGCTCGCCCTGTTGGCAACCCATCTCTTTGTGCAAAGGGCTGACTTACGATCCTTAGGACTTAGGAGGACTGTGATTTGCATGAAATGTGCATATGCACAGGCATAGGCCTGTGGCTCACGCTGGCTCCGCTTGCCTGAGCGTGGAAAGCTAAGCAGGGTCAGGCCTGGTTGTTACTTGGATGGGAGACCCCTCCTCTAGTTTCCTGCATTGAGCAGGGGGTTGGACTCGATAGCCTTGTAGGCTCCTTCCAGCTCTATGATCTATTAATCTATAAGATATAGATGCAAATTTAGAAATAATTATTATAATTTAAGTAGAAGTACAGACAGTACATCTCACCATAGTGCAGAAGACTGTGACCAGGTGACCTCACCTGTGTGCCTACCTGCTCAGTCTGCTGTTCAGGTGCTCACTGCTGATGGGCAGCACTGCAGTTCTTCGGGTTCTTTTGCTTTAAACCAAAATTGGACAGGGCAGCCCTTCAAGTAGAGGACTGTCCTCTGTAAAAAGTGGACAAATGGCCACCCTGGGTGGTGGCGGTGATGACGGCGGGCGCATGCCACAGGGCTCTGAAATTTCCCTCAAGAAGGCCCGTTTCAGTATCTAACTCAGCAATGTCCCACAGATTTTAAAACCTTGCTGGAAACATGGACTTCTGTGTGTGTTTCTGTCCACAAGCAAGAGTAAAAGTAGTGTCCTTAGAAGCAGATAGAATTAGGTCAGCTTCTACGTGCTGCCAGCACAGTAGCAAGAGGAGGGAGGAGCGTTACATTGCATTTCTCTGCCCATACAAGTAAATGCAAGAAAAGCCAGTGGCAAAGGTCGTATGACAGAACACACTGGCTGGATCTGAAGGACTGATGCACACAGCCCATCGCGCATGACTCTGAGTCACGTCCATTTTTAAGCGATGCCCCGGCAGAATTGCAAGGCCCTTGGAGCCAGGTGTGGGAGACTTCCTGTGGCAGGAGGCCAGGAGAAAAAGCGAAGGGATCACTGATGGAGACACGACAGGAAAAATTAACATGACATGGGGCGCCTGTGGTGAATTGCCTCCTTCTGTGCCAGGGCATTTGTATCAAGCTGTGTGTGTGTGGGGGGGGGTTGTTCCTTTAACACTTTGAAATGTTAACACGTTCACATTCTTAGCAATGCCTTGCACACCAATTATCTACAGGGAGAGAAGCCCCACTTTCCTCAGGACAGCCTGGAAGCTTGGGCAGAGATTGAGATCAGTAGTGAAGGCTGCAGTTAGCGACATCAGGATATAAGAAGAGCCCTGCTGGATGCGGCCAAGGGTCCATTAGGTCCAGGTCCAGCATTCTGTTCCCACGTTGGCCAACCAGCTGCCTACAGGAAACCTGAAAGTAGGACATGAGTGCAACAGCGCCCTCCCACTCATGTTTCCCAGCAACTGGTGTACACAGGCATACTGCCTCTGCTACTGGAGGTAGCATATAGCCATCAGGACTAGTAGCCATTGATAGCCTTCTCCTCCAGGAATTTGTCTAACCCCATTTTAAAGCCATCCAAATGGGTGACCATCACTACATCTTGTGGTAGCAGATTCCATAGTTTAACTATGCACTGTAACTTCCTTTTACCTGTTCTGAATCTCCCACCAATCAGCTTTATGGGATGACCCTGGGTTCTAGTACTATGACTTACCTGTGTGGTGTAGTGGGTAGAGCTTTGGACATGGAACAGGGAGATCCAAGTTTAAGAACATAAGAAGAGCCATGCTGGATCAGACCAAAGGCCCATCTAGTCCAGCATTCTGTTCCCATAGTGGCCAACTAGCTCCCTGTGGAAAACTGACAAGCAGGATATGAGTGCAACAGCACCCTCCCACCCATGTTCCCCAGCAACTGGTGTACATAGGCATATTGAGTCTGATAATGGAGGTAGCATATAGCCATCAGGACTAGTAGCCATTAATAACCTCATCCTTCATGAATTTGTCCAATTCCATTTTAAAGCCCTCGAGACTGGTGGCCATCACTACATCTTGTGGAAGTGAATTCCATAGTTGAAATATGCGCTGTGTGGAGAAGTCCTTCCTTTTACCTGTCCTGAATCTCCCACCAATCAGCTTCATGGGATGACCCCATTGGGTTCTTGTATTATGAGAGAGGGAGAAAAATGTCTCCCTATCCCAGGGGTTCTCAACCAGGGGGGAATTCCCCCCAGGGGGGGGAATTTTAGGGTTTCAGGGGGAATTGGGACCACAGACTCAAACTGTTGGAATACTGATATTTCTGTAGAATTACAATTCTACAGATTGTACATAATCTACAGGACATCACACCTTATTGTATGGCACAGATTAAGTCAGACAATCTTGGAAAGTGGGGATTGACATTCTGACATATGGTGAAAAGGGTGCATGTGGGGCAAAAAAGTTTGAGAACCACACTGCCCTATCCACTTTCTCCACACCAAGCATAATTCTGTACACCTAGCATATCTCACCTTACTTACTTAGTTTTTCCTAAACTAAACAATCCCAGATTTCATAATCTTTCTTCATGGAGGAAAGTTGCTCCAATCCCATGATCATTTTAGTTGCCCTTTTCTGCACTTTTTTCCAACTCTGAAATATCTTTTTTTTTTAGGTGTAGTGACTAGAACTGTATACACCATACCGGCTGGGGATGATGGGAGTTGTGATCCAGCACATCTGCAGGGAACCAGGCTAGGAAAGGCTGGTATAGAGTACTCGTCATCTTAGGTGGGGAGGCCCAAATGCAAATCCACACTCAGACATAGAAATCATACCCGGGATGATTTTGGACCAGTCATTATCTCCCAGCCTAACGTACCTCACAGACTCATTGTGAGAATGAAGGGTGTATGTACGTGTGTGAGAGAGGCACATATGCTGCCCTACGTGCTTTCACGGAACAGTGGGTCAAACTGCGTAATGGATACAAAATGACTGTCAGTGGAAGGCTGGATAAAGTCTCTTGAAAAGATTTGTATTTATTTGCTTATTACATTTATATTTCACCTTTTTTCCTCCAAGGAACCCAAGGTGGCTTACATAATCCTCCTCCTCCTCTCCATTTTATCCTCACAAGAACCCTGTGAGGTAGCTTAGGCTGAGAGTCAGTGACTGGCCCAAAGTCACCCAGTGAGTTTCATGGCCGAGCGGGGACTAGAACCCGGATCTCCTGAGTCCCAGTCCAACACTCTCACCACTACGCCACACTGGCTCTTCATGCTGAGTGTCTCAGCATTTGGGGCTTCCTAATGAACTCAAGAAAGGTCTTGAATGAGTTTTCTTTAGCAATCATCTACCAAAGTGGTTTGCTAACATCATAAATTATTATTATTATTATTGTTGTTGTTGTTGTTGTTGTTGTTATTTATTATCAAGGCAGTGCAGAGGGAAGAGGAAAAAGCAGCTTGGACGACTGGATTTTTTAAATAAAAGATTATTGTCCTGGATTCTCCCTGATGACTTTGAAAAAGAGACTGAGCCATTAAGAGCAAACATTTAAAAACACTAGCCCAATTAGGTTGTCTGTGATTTAAGACGCTGGTGACAAGAAATGCACTTAAGAGCTCCAATTTTATGGTCAAACCAAGTGGCAATGGGACTGAAGGTTGAGTAGAAGACACACTCGGCTTCCAAAATATTGTTGAGCCAAAAGCATCAATCAGCACAAGAGGCACCAACAGAAGGTTGCTAAAGAGCTGATGGTAGAAAGATGCCCCATTTAAGATACAGGTAACATTAGGAGTTCCATAGATGCCTTTGTCACCTGGTGATGTCTTATCCTATACCTACTTACCTGGGAATAAACCCCATTGAGTTAAATGGGGCTTACTACTGAGCAGATGGACAGGACTGAACTGTCAACAGAATAACTAGGGATGGGTGACTCTATTTCCAGTCTCTGTCACTTTTACATGTGTTCACCCATAAGTTCCTTCCATCCTATTTCTGCATTTATCTGTGATTTTTTAAAAAAAAAAACTCACAAGAAAATGTGTATTTAAATATGTGTTTAAATATGCATTTCTAAACATAGTTTCTCTCAAAATATATATTCCTAGATGTGGGTTATAAAGAAGGTCCCCCAGTACAAAGCATGCATCCAGCATTCTAATGCAAATTTTGGGAAATGCTTGGTAAAATTATTCCCGGAGAGATATCACCATATCTGTTTGCTTCTCCGGAAGCCATCTTGCTTGTGGAGGGAAAATATGCTATAGGTCAGCTTTGCCCAGACCTGGTGCCCTTGGACTGCTTTTCCCATAACTGGCCATGCTGGCTGGGAATTATGGGAGTTGCAGTACAACATGTCTGGAGCGCACCAGGTTGGGGAAGGTTTCTATAGACCTCTGCTTCTTACAGTGTTTTGAAACTGGCATGAATTTGTAATAGCCACAGATGGACAAGAGATTTTTGACAGACAGGCATTTCATACTTCAGTGTGATTTGAACCCAGGGGTGTGGGTTCAAACACACACACCCGACACATTTCACAAGTCTTATCAAAACACTTTTAACTTCCCTTGAAATTCTTTGGATTTTTGCCCTGAACAAGAACCTCTTAATTCAGCGCAAAATTTCACTTGCCAGCCTGCCTTTGGAAACTAAGAGGCATTTCCAGAGATTTCCAGTTGTATAGTTTAATGTTTGTTTATTAATCACATGTATATCTGGGTGGGGGGGGGCACAGATTGTTTGCTTGAGCTGGATAATTCAGCAGCCCTGGGTATCCACAAGAGAGACATATCCCATGATATCCATTAAATACAATGGAACTCCCAGCATGATGAATAATAAATAACCTTAATTACCCAGAAGATGGGGGGAAACACCCTGGAGACATTTGAAAAATTAAGTTCTTGCTCTCTTGAGTATTGCGGAAATATCCTCGGTTCTGTATAATGTATTATTCAGGTGCAGGTAAAGAGTTGTTACACATATTTTTTTTTAATAGGGAAAGTCTGGTGTCACTACCTTTCACCCTGTTTCCTGTCTCTGATTCTTTCTGTGTGAAGTTCCCTTTATATCTCTTACACTGAGAGGTTTGCCCCCCTGGAGCTTTCCTAAACTCAGGGCAGGCCCAAGATATTTTGCTGTCTGAGGCAGAACAGCAAATGGTGCCCTTCCCCTCCTCCTCCTAAGTAAAGGTACATAGTACCCAAGACCAGTCAAGTTATTTTGGCACATAGAATCATAGAATCATAGAAAAGTAGAGTTGGAAGGGGCCTACAAGGCCATCGAGTCTAACCCCCCGCTCAATGCAGGAATCCAGGTCAAAGCATCCCTGACAGATGGCTGTCCAGCCGCACCTTGAATGCCTCCAGAGCGGGAGAGCCCACCACCTTCCTAGGTAGTTGGTTCCATTGTCTTATTGCTCTGACAGTCAGGGAAATTTTTCCTGATGTTCAGGTGGAATCTGGGTTCCTGTCACTTGAGCCCATTATTCCGTGCCCTGCAAACTGGGATGAAGCAGGAAATCCCACAAGCATCTCTCTTCCCCCACCTGGCAGTAAAAATACAACGATGACGACGACGACAACAACAACTTCAGTAACTGATTATTTGTTGCCTTCATGGTACACTAAATCAGCTGCCTGAGGTGGCTGCCTCACTCTGCCTCATGGTAGGACCAGCCCTGCCTGAAATGGCGTGAGCATTTGACCTGCTAGAGCAGTACATGTAACGATCTCAATAAGCAGCCAGACATCTTACCGTCTCTTTCGTCAGCCCTTTTGCCCTGTCTTGCATCCAAGTTCAAGGGCTTGTTTTGACCCTGTTAATCTAATGTCCAGGATCTGTCAGACAGCATTCTGTGTCCACTGAGCATGCGCAGTCCTCACTGGGCTGTTTTCCCACCTCCATTTCCCCCCCCCACCTCCATTTGGGGTTTGCTTTCATGGTGGGGTTGCCACACGGGTGTCCGACCTCAGCTACATCAAAATGTTGGAGTTCTCCGTTTATTTCTATTGGCAGCTCTCACTTCCATCCCTGGGGACATCTAGAAATAGCCTCTCAGTTGAACAGTGACATGACCTATCCAGACAATGAGAAAGTTCCCTCTACCCTTTTGATAACTCTGTGTCTCTTCCTTTGTGCCCCTTTATCCAGCCACTCCATTCCATTCCCCCTCCTACATGTTTCTCAGGGTTTTTTTCCTTCTCAGTCAGCCTGCCATGGTCATTGGACTATTGGAGGGTGCGTATGTTCCCCCCTTATTTACTTCCCCCCCCTAAAATAAATAATTGTATTTCTGCAGAAGTCAGGGTTACTCCACCTTACCTCCCTCTTGTAGGTGGGTGCTGCCATTTTGGTTACATAAGCACAAACACTCGGAGGATTAAAGGAAAAGACGAAAACATATTCCATTCATTCAAGCTTGCACGCTCTCACGCCAACACTTTACTCCAGTGTTCTCCAACCTTGGGTCCCCAGATGTTTTTGGCCTACAACTCCCAGCATGACCCAGCCAGCTACGCTGGCTGGGGCATGCTGGGAGTTGTAGGCCAAAAACATCTGGGGACCCAAGGTTGGAGAACACTGCTTTACTCAGTTCCCTGCAAGGCCCAGGACCATCTATCCAAAATTATTAAGGGACGTATTGCTGCTGAAATAAATAGCTCCCTAGGCTGCCTGTAGAAGCTCTCGCCTTTGAAGGATACAGCAATTCAGTGCAAGCCCTCTGCTTGAAGGTACTATATCACTCCATCGTACAATTCTTCCGTCCCTTCCCGCAGGAAAGTGTTTCCCACAAGAAGCCTTGCTGTGCTTGCCTCAGGGCACCTCCTGCACGATCTGTGTTTCACGCTTAGGAAGGCTGTGCACACACACATCCATGTATTCAACTCTGTCTGTCAGAAAGAGCTTCTACGGCTAGACGCTTGCTCTTTTGGAAGCTTCGTTATCAGCATTTCTGAGTCCAGGCTGGCTGGAAGCTCCAAAACGACTGACGCCAGAACGGAGTCCATCCTCCTGTGAAAACAATATTCCACCTTCTGGGGGGTGGCGGTGGGTTTCCGCCCCCCCCCATATCTTTATGGGGTGGGGGAAATGTCTGCAAAGGAAAAGACACCCCTGGGATCTGGAACTGAGAGCTAGAAGTGGCATATCGATCCAGTAGGCACCTGGCATCACCGGGAGATGCAGGTGTGGTGTGACCATAATATAAGTGCAATGAGGTAAGAAAAGAAAGCAAAATGCACAGAGCTATCCTATGGTGGGGGGAATCTCTGGCAGAGCCACCACCATTCCTGTGCCCTGCCAGCTCAATGCAGCCAGGGCAGGGGTGAGGGGACCACCTCCTCCTCCTCCTCCTCCTCCTCCTCCTCCTCCTCCTCCTCTTTCCCCCCTTTGACTGTAGCATGTGGCCCCACATTTCTTCACCTTATATGCAGCTATTTTTCTACTCCAGTCCACTGAGTGGAGGAGCCCCTCAGTGCTCCTGTTTAGGCGGAGAACAGGTGCTCTGGATGCCATGGGTAGGCTGAGGAAAGGTGGCGCATGGATGCATTCCAGCTTCTAACAGGGGTTGACCTGACGACCTTTTGGTTCCCTTGCAGCCCCCCTCTCGCTAAGAAGCGTCTAACAGATACAGCCAGGTCATGTGAGGAACTGTCACGGCCTCACAGCTGCTGCCATTTTGTGAGCATCACCAACTGTGAGCCTCTGCTGTGCCATCAAGCAGCTCCCCCTTCCTCGCCGGAGAAAAAAAAATCCTCCAGCGGGCGGCAGAATGACAAAAACACCTTGACTTCTCCAGAGTGAGTGCACCAGGGGACGTGGGAATCTAAGCTGGCCATCCCAAAGAAATCAGCAGCTCATGGTCTCTTCCAGCATCAGTACTGATGAGGACCAATGCCAATTTAACTTAGGCCTCCACCTTACACATGTTTAAGGAAGAAAGGGCTGCAGATCCAACGTTTCCAGCTCACACAGCTTTGTCCTGTTCCAGGAAAGCTAGTGTCTTAGTCCCGTTCACCCCGTGGAGGCGCGGAGATGGCAGTGACCCTAATCGATCAATTAAAGTTTCCCCATGCCCCCCTTGGACAGATGGTTACACATCATTTTAATTAAGTGCATGCGCTGGACTGACAGATTTGATGGATCTGATATGACAGATGTTTTCTGTGTTCATTTAAGGTGTTTGTTTGTTTGTTTTTAAATATCTTTCACTCTCCATAGTGTTGCTAGAATTATGCACGTTTGCTCTTAGATATTCTTATTTGGTATTTTATTCATGTATTATTCTGCCTCAGTTTCTTAGTGCCAGGATTATCATGGTACTCATGGAACAATTAATTCACTTGTTTTAAGATCTTTGGTGAGGAGCATGGAAATCTTCATAAGGGGAAGACACTGACTAAGGGGTGATTCACACATGCATAGCATAGACATCTCTCAAGATCTCATTACTGGATGACTCTTACCTGAATGTATGGACGGAACCCTGCGCAGTTGGATTTGTTATGAACTTTTTACAAAGGTAAGCCATCCTATGATCTTGCTGGCACTGGCTGAGTGATCATTATGATCAAGTGAACTCATTCATAGAGTTCATCTCTGAAAGAAACACCCCACCTCCATCTACCGACAATATTATATCCTCTGCCATTTTGACAGGTGTTTTTTTTAAAAATCAGATTAGAAATATTGACATTCTTTAATTTTAATAAATGCAAGGCTTGTTGCTCAAACCTTTGAGCGGTAGTGCTTGAAAAGGAAAGTTCTGATAGTGTTATATTGAAGATATAAAGGTCCCCAGTTCAATCTTAGATTTCAGCTAGGATTTGCCTTAGGTCAGGCATGGGGAACATGTGGCCCTCCAGATGTTGTTGGATTGCAACTCCCATCAGCTCCAGCCAGCATGGTCATGGATGCAGTCCAACAACATCTGGAAGGCCACAGGTTCTCCACCTCTGCGTTAGGAGAAGGGCCATATCTCAATGGTAGGGCACCTGCTTTGCATGGAGAAGGTCCCCGGTTCAATCCCTGGCATCTCCAGGCGGGACTGGGAAAGGGAAAGGCTCCTGTCTGAAGCCCTGGAGAGCCACTGGGTAGTCAGTACTGAGCTAGATGGCCCAGTGGTCTGACTTGGCATAAGGCACTTTCCAATGTTCCACTGGGTTAAAGTTTTAAACTTGGCAGATTCAAAATGTTATATCCCTGGTTTGAGAATGTTTCCCACAAACTAATTTTGGCTGAAGATTCCACCCGTTCTCTTATATGACAGGTTAATCCCTATTTTTCTTGAATCAGCCACCACCATAGGCATGATCCATTTAACTGGAGCTAAGAGCTGCTTGATTTGAACAATTCTATCAACCTTTAGCAAAGCAAAACTGAGATAGTTTAGAGTAGACCAGCATTTCCCAACCGCGCGCCCTCCAAATTGTGATGGACTACAACTCCCATCACCCGAACCAGCCTGCTGGCTGGGGATGATGGGTGTTGTAGTTCCGCACGCCTGGAGGGCTGGGGAAGACTGGCTTAGACTGACGTTATCAAATGAGCCACCACTTTTTGAGCGCTCGGCACACACACACACACGCATTCCTAACGCCTTGCACGAAAATTCTTGGCATTGTCAAAACCAAGCTGCACTCTTGATGAAAGCAACTGTCATTCAAAGCCGGGGCTTGCCTTTAGAACAGCTGTGCACGATTTGAAAAACTCACCTGTACGGCACGATGGGTTGAATCAGCTCCACGGTTATGTCTCAGCCTCAGATAAGCTTGTCATCAAAGCTAGGAGATAAAAAGAAGGCAATCATAACTCTACCGTCATATTTGACAGAGGAAGTTCTTCGCCCAGCAGCTTTTAAACTGCTTTGCCTTTCTGCATATCAAGTGACACCCCTGGCTCTGTGACAAGACAGACTTTATCACCACCAGCACTTGTTTGCAAAGTGAAAGAGACTAAGCCGGAGGAGTGGGGACACCACTAAGGTAAACAGGGTAACATGGAAATATTCTTCACCAGGCATTTTAAAATAATGAATTAGAAAGGAGCCCTAAGGGAGCAGAGTGATCTTGCAGCAAACATACTGACTGGCTCTTCTGCGGGCTGCTTATTTGATAAGTAACCCCCTCTCTGGTATTGCACCGTACTTCGTACCTAGCCTAAGAAGCAACATTGGCAGGATTCTGTGTTGAGCTGGGGCAGGTGTTTTTGGTTTGTTTTTGTTTGGTTTTTTTTAGAATTTACGACTTGCTTCTTTATTAAAACACACACACACGGAGCAATAAAATATAGAAGATGAAAACATTTAATTAAAATTAAACCAAGGTAACACTAAAACCAACAGCAGTGGAAAACACCATTAGAAGAACGACACCTCCCCAAATTGTCAGAGAGATATTTTGAAAGGCCTTCTGGAATTGAAAAGGAAAAAAAAAACACCCCAAAACAAAACCACCATTTTCACCTGATGGTGAAACAAGTAAAGGGATGGAGCCGGAGCTAACTCTGAGGCCAACGAGTCTCACATGGTGGATCCTACCACTGAAAAGACCCTGCTCTGACTTCACAGAAGTTGTTACCTCAGTGCCTGACAGGATGCAAAGTGTTTGCACCAATCTCAGGAAATGAGAAAGTACATGTGGGAGAAGCAGCTCCTTAAGTCTTAATGAAGGTGGCAGGTGGCTGCAGGCCAATGTTTTCATCTGCACCAGCATGGCCATTTGTGGTGCTGCCCAGGACAGTTTCCCAGATTGCCAAATATGGCCATGGGCCCAAAAAGGTTGCCTACTCCTGCCTTAAGATATGCAGGGCCCAGGCCATGTAAGGATTTACTGTTCATATCCAGCCATTTCAACTAAGCCTGGAAGTTAATCAGTGGTACTGCCAGGGTAGAGACTGAGGGACCCGGGCAAAATGCTCTCCAGAGCCCTTCCCCCTCGGTAGCCAATGTAAGCGGGACAGAATTGGTGCTATATGTTTAGACCTTCTGGTCCCAGTTATTAGTCTAGCTGCCGCATTTTGCACAAGCAGCAGCTTTTGAGCAGTCTTCAAGGGCAGCCCCACGTGGAGTGCATTGCAGTAATCTAACTTGGCAGTTACCAGACAGTGCATAGATTACTGAAACCAGGTTATCTCTGTCCAGATAGGGGCATACCTGGGCCACCATCTGAAGTTGGTAGAAGGTACATAGATCTCATTTTACAAGCTGCATTCCCCGACACAGCTGCCCACTTCAAGTCAGCTCTACAATTGCTGAGGGATAAGTATGGACACCAATATCACCACTCGCTTGGATAATTTTCTCATCTGACCTGTGAAATGGAGGTCAGTTAGCAAGTATGAAACATAATACTCATGAACACCCAAACAGAGGAAAGGTTATTCCTACTGTGTCAGAAAGGCTAGACCAAAGGAACCTGGTTTTAAAGCATTACTGACTTGTATCACTTTGAGTTTCATTCATGCAGTGATTTTTTTAATGTGCACTCCTGAATTTGATTGTCAGCTACATGTTGCCATTCTGAGATGGGGGGGGGGGGATGGTGCTCAAACCATACAATGGCCATGAAAGTAGTACATGATGGCTCCTTAGCCATTTATGAGCAGCTGTGCCTTAGCTTCCATAGGCTCCATAGGTCCCTGTTTCTTTTTACCTTTTCCTAGACATGTTTGAGGAATTCGTGCTTTGCCAGTTCTGATCAAAACTGACCTGATCTGCATGTCCCAGGCAGAATGGAGTTACCCTCCAGATTTCGCAACTCTCCAAATTTTATGCTGCAGTTTAGGGCTCAAAAAATGCATTTAAAGTGTGCATTTTAGGAGAAATTACATTTAAAAACGAGTACGTCGAGAGAAAATATGTTTAGAAATGCACATTTTGTGGCAAAAAATACATCTTTAAATATGTATTTTGGTGTGAATGGACAGAAATAATATATATATATATATATATATATATATGAAGAAATGGAACGAAATTGTCTTGGGGAGGAGGGGGGGGACAAATAGGAAAGTGACACAGACCAGAAAAAGACTGTTCCATCCGCCTCAACTGGTATTTTGTCCCTATTTTGGACTTTTGAGGATCCCAGTTAAAAATATTGTTCGTGTGACTGGATGTCATCTTTCTTAGGGGACAAGAGGGGATTCTCAGTGGTAAAGCACATGCTTTGCGTACGGGAGCTTCCAGGTTCAATCCCCGGCAACTCCAGGTCGGACTTTGAGAAGCTCCTGTCCTGGACAGCCGCTGTCATCAGAGGAGGCAGTACTGTGCTAGATGGACCAATGGTCTGACTCAGATCTTTCACTGATATTCTACTATAGTTATTTATTCTTTTTATCTTTTTTTATTGTTCACCACTCCGGAATCTGTTTAGAGGCAGAGCAGTATTTAAATGTTGTAAATAAAATAAAATCAATAAAGTTGCAATCCTATGCATGTTTAGACAGGAAAAAAAGGTCTACAACTCCCAGCATGCCCCAGCCATGGCATGCTGGGAGTTGTAGCATGCTGGGAGTTGTAGGCCTTTTTTTCTGTCTAAACATGCTTAGGATTGTGCCTTAAATAAAGCCACTTCCTATGTTTTCCTCAGCTCAGCTCCCTCCTCAGAGTCTGTAGAAGTTCACTTTCTTAGTGGGACATGGATGCACTTGTCTAGCGCAAATACATGTGCATGAACACTAATGCGCGCTGTGCTGCCATTCCGCTTACTGCACTGGCTCAGATTCATACAGGGATGGTTGAAGCTGTCAGTTTTGGTTTCTCCCTGTTTCTCATTTTTCCAATCTTAAGATCAGTTCATCCTGAACTTCGGGGTGGTTTTTTTTTTTTTTTTTTTTACGTTTGCATGAAAATTCGTACACCTTTTTGTGCACATTTCTCCTAATCCAGGCATTTTTACCCCGTTTTGCCTAATAGACACATTTCTGCAAGCAATTTTCCTAATAGCATGCATTTTTATACATTGTGTCCACTAATATACACATTTTTGCATACTTGTTTTTTTGACTGGAGAAATTCCACTGATAAATTGAGAGACGTGTGAATTACAAAGGATAATTGGATTCCTGAGCACATATTAGTACCGGACGAATTTCTCCCCCATCCCTAATTTATGGTGACGTTGCTGCTGTTGTTTAAGAAATATCTGTTTAACCCAGATAACAAGAACCCTCTTGGCTTTTAAATCAGCAAAGAATAGGGCTGTTGCAGCATCAATGAATCAAATGTACAGTCAGGCAGTGAACAAGTAGTTCAGCCATATGTAATAGTGCAATGTTCTCCAACCTTGGGTCCCCAGATGTTTTTGGCCTACAACTCCCAGCATGCCCCAGCCAGCGTAGCTGGCTGGGGCATGCTGGGAGTTGTAGGCCAAAAACATCTGGGGACCCAAGGTTGGAGAACACTGTAATAGTCGAGGCTCAAAAAGTGATCCTTGGCAGGAAGACGGAGTGTTCAGCATGCCGGTAGGTTTGAGCTTCTGACTCGTAGGACTTCCCCAAACCTGCACTAATGAGTGTGGACTTGGTTCCGAGTGGGGATATTATTATTGTGAGACCAAGGAAATGGGGGTGGAGGGGGAACCATCCAGTTCACCTTTGGGAACTTGCCAACCCAACCATTGTCCTATTTTGGGCAAGTCTTTCAGACCAAGCAGGAAGCCATTCATGATTCCCGATTCATGACTGGTGGGAAGCTAGATTTCATGGGGATGCATGCATGCAGTGGCATAGCACATATCTGTAATTATCTCTCTTTGGCTTCCATCCAACCCCCACTCTGCTATGACATGAAATAACTCTTTAGGTGTTGAAGCTCAGACCTAACCTACCTCACCGGGTTGTTGTGAGGATAAAATGGAGAGGAGGAGGAGGATTATGTAAGCCGCCTTGGGTTCCTTGCAGGAAAAAAGGCGGGGTATAAATATAATAAATAAATAAATAAAATTGGTGGCTCTCCAGAGGGCCACACCCCTGGCTCCACCTGCTTTCTCCCATCCTCTGAACATGTGTTGGTCTCCTGGCTTTTGCATGCCTCCGCCCCCCCATTCCAAAAGGTTGAAATGCCTCTTCTAAGCTTTAGTTACTGGCAGTACGAGCTTTAAGCTAAAAGCTGGTATTTGAGGGTGGGTTTTTTTGTATTTGGGTCCTACCCCCTTTTGCCTTTGGCTCCACCTACCACTGGGATGTGTCCCCTGAAACTGAATTTGGCCCTCAAGCTGAAAGTAGTTCAACAACCCCTCTGCTTTTGGCAAAGAAGACTAAGACTTTGAAACCACACATTTCCAAGGTATTGTCCACAACCATGAGGGCTAAAGCTCTTCTCCTCCTCCTCCTCCTCCTCCTCCTCCTCCTCCTCCTCCTCCTCCTCCTCCTCCTCCTTCTTCTTCTTCTTCTTCTTCTTCTTCAGAGAGTCAGTGTCAGGGGCCCTAAATGGTTGTGGCCTTGGACAGTTGCCCTAATATATTCTATTGCTAAGCTGGATCAGCATCAAGATCCAGGCTGGGAGTCCATCAGCCATGCTACTGTTTCAAAATAAAGCACGGCATTCTCTTGTGTTAATGCTTGATAAATTGCAGCAGAAGTTTATATGTAAAGCCATAAGGCAAAGTAACCTAGCAAGAACCTCTCAATCTTTAACATTTCAAAATGACTCACTAACATATGATAATCATACTTAAAACTCATGAAGTGCCGTTCATCTTCAAAGCACTCTACAAACATTAACTAATTAATTTTACTGTCAAAACTCTTGCAAATCTTGTAATGGAATTTGGCTCTTTCTCAGAGAGCAATTTTCTTCCAGCTTCTGGCAGAGTAAACACCTATAATGATATACCGGTAACCAGTGGGAAGAACCAGTTTTAGTCATGGATCCGGGGTTCAGAATGATGATTCCTGTAGATGGGCCTTTGGGTTGAACTTGTACTGACAGCAAATGGTCAGGTACCAGCCTTCCATTTTGAAGAAGAATACTGCCCAAGGATGCTCATTTGAATTCCAGTCTTTCACCAATTTATTCTAGAACAAACTTATTTCACTGCAAGTAGCTGCTCTGACATTACACTGGAGATAAGCTGCAGTTACTCTTCAGTTCCTTAGTTATCCCTAGTGAATCATCCTTAGCCATTGACTAGAAACAGAGCTGCAGGTACCTGGATGGTAGCTCTTAGGACCATATCTTCTGGGTATATGAAAATAGTATAGTAAAACATGGTCTTCTTTGGAGGCCGTTCTGGATGTCCTGCCACCAAGAGAGGATAGGATTGGTGGGAATATAGCAGTATTCTCCAACCTTGGGTCCCCAGATGTTTTTGGCCTACAACTCCCAGCATGCCCCAACCAGAACACTGGAATATAGGATAGGATAGAGTATTCGCTGTGGCAGCACCCCACCTGTGGAAGTTTCCCTAAGGGAGTTAACCTGGCCCCTTCTTTGTTCAGTTTTAGGTGGGCTAAATCCAGCCATCTGGGGTCCCACTCCAGCCCTCCAGGAGCCCCCAGATGTCCATGCCCACTTCCTTGGCCCCACCCCCTTTTCTCTGACCACCAATCTTCCAGCCGTTTCCTGACTTTTGTGCTGTTTTCTCCCCATTCTAAGAGGTTGAAATGCCTCCCCTAAGGCTTAATTTCCAGGCGGCAAGAGCCTTAACCGTCACTGTGCTGGCATTTATGGTATTTTTGGGTCCTGCCCCCTTGGCCTTCGGCCTCGCTCACTGCTGGAATACAGCCCACAAGAGCTTCTCTGAAACGGAATCCATCCCTTGGACTGAAAGAGTCTCAACACCCCTGAGCTACATGAATACACTGGGAGAAGTTGTTTGTGGACTTGGGACATGATGTCATCAGTATGCTAATGGCACCCAGCTTTTATTTCTCATTTTCATTGGAGCCAGAATATAAGGTGGTAGATTCACTGAACAGATCCTTGAGATCAGTAATGGACTAGAGGAGACTGACTCACTGAAGCTCAATCCAGATACGGTGGTTGTGTGGATGGTGGGCAGAACATTAACACTGAAAAATACAGAATTTGCCTGTCCTGGATGGGCTCACAGTGCCCCTAAGAATTAGGTTTACAACTTGGAAGTACTCCTGGATTTGACTCTGTTCCTGGTGATGACCACGTCCAGGAATGCTTTTCACTAGTTTCAGTTGATGCATTACCTGCACCACTTTCTCAAGGTCAAGGATCTATCCATGATGGTATATGCCTTGGTAATCTCTAGACTTCACTATGGTAATGCATTCATAGATTTCATAGATCATAGAGTTGGAAGGGGCCTACAAGGCCATCGAGTCCAACCCCCTGCTCAATGCAGGAAACTAGAGGAGGGGTCTCCCATCCAAGTAATAACCAGGCTTGACCCTGTTTAGCTTTCCACACTCAGATTCTTCAATGTAATTGTATTGAAGATAGTTTGGAAACTTCAGCTGGTCCAGAATGAGTCAGTACAGCATTTGTCCAGTACTAGTCACTTCAAAATGTAAGCCAACATACCATAACTAGGGTTGAAACAAAATTCAAACATGAAATACAAAATAGTAGAACCAAATTCAACACTAAAATCCAGAACCAGCACAGAGAGCAAACTACAAGGGTTGGATCTAGATTTAAGCGCATGCAACTGAGCTGGTGGAAGTAGACCTCCCTGCCCCCTACTCCCCACAGCAGCCCCTCCAGCCCCTAAAAATGCTACACAGAGGGTCGGGGAGAGTCTGCTGAGTCAGGCTCGATGTGGTGTGGGGGGAGGGGGGGAATCCTCAGAAATCAAGAACTTCCATGAGCAGAGGCCTTCTGTCAATGGAAGGCTGATCCTGCATCCAACCCACGGCCAACCACTGAAATCACCTTATCATATAGGGCAGTGTTCTCCAACCTTGGGTCCCCAGATGTTTTTGACCTACCGGTACAACTCCCAGCATCACCTTATCATATAGGGCAGTGTTCTCCAACCTTGGGTCCCCAGATGTTTTTGGCCTACAACTCCCAGCATCACCTTATCATATAGGGCAGTGTTCTCCAACCTTGGGTCCCCAGATGTTTTTGGCCTACAACTCCCAGCATCACCTTATCATATAGGGCAGTGTTCTCCAACCTTGGGTCCCCAGATGTTTTTGGCCTACAACTCCCAGCATGCCCCAGCCAGCTACGCTGGCTGGGGCATGCTGGGAGTTGTAGGCCAAAAACATCTGGGGACCCAAGGTTGGAGAACACTGATATAGGGAGAGCTAAAATGACCTCATAAGGGAGTAAGCCCCATTAGACACAGTGGAACTTACTTCTGAGTAAACATGCATAAGGTTGCACTGCCAGTTTGCTGGTACGATCGACTGACAGTTCAGGTGTTTTGTTTTTAGTTTAGAACAATTGATTGAAATTGTATCAAAAATATATTTTAAAAATACATTTCACTGAACAATGTAACATATTCTTAAAAAACAGGTACCACCAATCATCTTCATCCTCTGACAGTTTTGTTGTGAAGCTGGGTTTGCAGTGTGGAAGAAGAACACACTTTAAGTTCTCTTTATATTACATTGGTATCCAGCCTAAGTTGCACCAGATTTGCTTTGGATCAGGGGTCCTCAAACTTTTTAAACAGGGGGCCAGTTCATTGTCCCTCAGACTGTTGGGGGGCCGGCCTATAGTTTGAAAAAAAATATGAACAAATGGATCAAGTTAAAAAAAAGGACCCGGGTCCTCTTTTTTTTTTTTTACTTGATTAAATGGAAAGTTATTAAATTAATAATAAAGTAATTATGAATTAATTTGCTGTCTAAAATTGAAATACATTAAATAAAAAGGTATAGAAGGGCTTGATTTGCACACTGCACATATCTTATTTGTAGTGCAAAAAAACAGGGGGGAAAAATACAAGGATCACAGCCTTAAAAGTAGAAACCCATTCCCTGGGGTAGGTCAGGAAGACCTGGTACCCAGAGAACATAGTGAGAGCCAGTGTGGCATAGTGGTTAGGTAGTTAGAGTGCTTGACTGGGACTTGGGAGATCTGGGTTCTAGTCCCTACTCAGCCATGAAGCTCACTGGCTGACTTTGGGCCAGTCACTGACTCTCAGCCTAACCTACCTCACAGGGTTGTTGTTGTGAGGATAAAACAGCGAGGAGGAGGAGGAGGAGGAGGAGGAGGAGGAGGAGGAGGAGGACCGCCTCGAGTTCCTTGCAGGAAAGAAGGCAGGATACACGTGTAATAAATAAATAAAGAGCTGCCCTCACCCCCTGGGTCCTAGCCACATACTCGCGTCTTGCTCGGCCTCAGTTTCCCACATCTGTAAAATGTAACTAGCACAAAATTCATCACCAGAAACACAAGTCTCAGGGCTGCTGCCAGGATGAACCAACCATCCGGAAAAAACTAGAGATGCCCAGAGGCATTTGATGATGAAGGATCCCATCCAGGAAAACAGATCCTATTCAGGGGCAATGGAGGTCCAGGGAACATCTGAGCCGCCGCCAGTTCAGCCGCTCCCCTCCTCCCCCACAGGAGATGCAGGACGGCGAGCAGGCGGGAGGCCCGCACCTCGCCGCCCGCCGGTTCAGCAGCCCCTCCTCCCCTTCCCTCGCAAGGAGCCTCGATGGGCCGGCGGGCCGGGTGTGTCCCGCGGGCTTTAGTTTGAGGACCCCTGCTTTGGATTGTCCATATGCCTTCTTCACCGTATCTTTAGGCCTTTTAAAAATATATTTTGTTGGCTTCTTTTAAATTATAGAATCGATGCTAGAGATCGAGAAAGAATAAGTGTGTGTGTGTGTTAGAGAAAAGAATCGAACCAAAAGAAATGAAGCTTTCTTGAATGGTAGGTATTTGTCCTTGTGGGCTTGGAAAAATGTGCTGATTAAGTAACTTCACTCCAATCCCTTCTCATGACTGAGGAGTTTAATAAAGTTGGCATTTCTGTCAGTGTTCTGCTGTCAGGCTGAAAACAAAACAAAAAAAACCCTTTGACTTCTTCTAATAGATATGTATGGCACTAGAGATCTGAATGAAAGATCAAACAAGCATTAGGGGAGGCAAAATATAGCCAGCTAAAAAGATGAAGTCACCCTCTAATGACATTATTATGGCATACAGATTAAAAGACAAACCATTAAAGAAGAAGGAATGGTGATGCTATTGCATTACCCCACTCAGGTATTTTACCAAGAAAATAAACTGCCTTTCCAAATTTCTCTGTTGATCAATAGCTGGAGGACAAAACACCCAGGAGGCAACACGTAATTCTGCAAGGGGAGAAAACAAATTATTAAAGACATACCTGCATTTGGTGTGTATGTATGTGTAAATGCGTGTTTTTCTGTGTTTCCATACTTGAAAGTACTCTTGACTTCATTTTCTAAACAGGTCTCTGGACTGTACATGTAGGTAGCTGGAAACTGGGATCGGTGTGTGTGTGTGTGTGTGTGTGTGTGTGTGCAAAGTCACTATTTCAGCTTTTGGGGTGGAGCAGAGATGTCAGTAAGAGGGACAAGCTTCACAGGGATGGTCAAAGACCTGCTCGTCAATATATTGTTGATTTAAAAGCCATGAACATTTCTTGTAGTTCCTTTTTATACCTCAATGCCTCATAGCAACCAGAGCTATAGGTGGACCTGAGGAATACTTACATGTGGTTTGAAAAATATGATGGGGGTTGGTTGGTTGGTTGTGCCAAATGTTCAGGGGATAACATTTTTTGGAATGAAAAAAAGGGCTTTGGGGGGTCTAAACTATCTCATAAAAGATACCCCGCCCCCCCATGCAAAGCTTGCCCCATGTTCACTTTGTTGGCTGCCCTGAGAGGTTACAACACTGGTGCCACACACACCCACTTCCTCCCAAATTGGATGTCTTCCTCCTATCAAGTGCAATGTCTTCTTGACACCTATCCGATTTTGCTCCATGACGACATCACTGATATTAGGACGAAGAAGGATGATTTGGGGTGACCTGCAGCTGATTGGACCTGCAAAGCGTCCACTTACGTAGCAGACTCTCTAGGATTCTGCATTGCTGATATCAAAGCTGTCAAGTAAGAGTAAAATGCGAGTTCATCCAAAAGGTGTGTTTGTTTATTTGTTTATTTTCTACACTGCATCTAGAAATGCTTGAGGTGGCTCACTTTACATTTTTTTGCAGCAAACCTGATCACAAAGAAACAAAGGCACTGATATGTGGGGGGAAGGAGGAAGAATTTAGAGGCGGGTTTGAGGCCCAGTGGTAGAGCACACGCTTTGCATGCAGAAGGTTCCAGGTTTGATCCCCGGCATCTCCAGGTAGGGCTAGGAAAGAATCCTGCCTGAACCCCCGGAGAGCCACTGTCAGTCAGTGTCAACAATACTGGCCTAGATAAGCCAATAGTCTGACTCAGTATAAGACAGATTCCTATGTTCCTAAGATTCCTGAGCAATCAGTTGAAAAGAACTCAATCTGTCTGCTGCTGGGACCAGATTCAGACGAACTTTTCTGCAAGGTTGACATGGTTTACATGGCAAAACCAACCTGCAAGTTGATTTATTTGGTGCAATAAGTTCATCCATAAATCCACTGATGATGTGCCGCCAAACACCTGTCAAGGTTTTAACCCACCTCTTCCTATGGGTGGAGCCACCATCTTGATATATATCAGAGAGGCACCAGAGCACTCAAAAAGCCGCCCACAGTAACGCCACACATCACTGGGGCTGTGGGTAGTAGCATAATGCATGCTTTGCTTGTGGACAGACTCGGGTTCAACCCGTTAGTGTATCTCAGACAGCAAGTTCTCTGCCTAAAACTCTAATAGTAGGGTTGCCAATTCTGGTGAAGACAGGCCATTAGTATTATTCGGTATAAAGCCATTCTTTATACTTGCTGTTGTGTAAATACAAATCAAGGCCAGCTCATCACACATCCGCATATAAATGACCATACGTTTGGGTTAATGCCCATAGTAGGACCTGAAAGGCATTACTCTGACCACCAGAGGGCTCACATTTTTACTATGATTTCAAAAGTAATGGATTGAGGATGACTAATCATTTTAGGAGAAATCAACACTGAAGGAGTCCAGAAAATGAATGGCCACCCCAGAGCTTTCATAAGAATCCATAAAACTCTGAATAGCCGCAAAAAGTGTCCTTCTGTTTTCCTGTTATAGAGTTGCCTATAGAGTTTGTCCATCGCCTTAGCCTTCGTGCAGGTGATTATTTTTTTTTAATGCAGCAGCAGGAAAAGAATAGTGCTCAGGAATTTTTATTGAGTACATCTGGATGATAAAAGCTCCGGCGTGGCAGTAACAGTGATTGATGTGATGTGGAGAGAAAAAACCAGTGACACATATTATCAAAGAGGGACATGAACTTAGCATGCGTTTACATAGTTGTGGTTAATGTTCAATGGGGTTTGCAGCTATTCTTTTGGCCACCAGAGGGATCCCATTTTTCCTTCTTCCCACAGAATAGCCTTTCCCAACCTGTGCCCTCCAGTTGTTGGACTACAATGCCCATACTCCATGTTGACTGGGGCTTATTGGAGTTGTAGTCCAACCCATCCGGAGGGTGCCAAGTTGGGCAAGCCTGCTATAGGAGAACAGGGACTGAAACAGGGGAAGCAAACTGGGGAGGTGGGGTGGCAGGATATCTGTGTACTTGACTTTAATAGGTTGGTAAGACAAAGACCCAGTGTAGTTTCGTTCAGGTACCGGAGCGGGAAGGGCTGCAAATGGTGAACGTGTCTGTGAGAAGGGGGGGGGATAATTTATTGTATTGCAAGATACCCCATATTTACTCTGATATAAATGAAATTTAGAAGTGGCACACCAACTATGCATTCTTAGAGATGTAGGCAACTAATAAAGTAAACTTTGCAAGCAACATTCAAATGTGTACCACTCCTACGCCCCCACCCCAGCAAAAAAAAAAAAAAAAAGGCTTCACAAAACAAATCAGATTCCAAGCCTTGGTGTTGCCTGGGCAAACCCCAGATTCCAAATCAAGTTCAATCCTGTCCAACCCAATCCGTGATGGCAAGGATCTTGAATTTGGCTTGGATTTGCTAACGGTGACTCTCGGCTTCCAAGTTAAGATGTGATTCATCTTAGTGTTATTTAGGGAAAGAGTCTCAATGGTGTGGATAAGTCAAATGATGGTCAGATAATTTTCTCTGCATGACTTTTCCCCAAATCCTTTTTGTTAAAAAAAAAGATCTTTAAGGGGAATGTTGGCCAGATCCTGCTGCTTGGCAGTAGTGGAGCAATGCCAATGAGCTTGATGCCACAGCTGGAGTCAGATTCAGGTTTCCGAGCCAAATTCGAGGTGCTGGTTTTGACGTATAAAAAAGCCTTACACGGCTCGGGACCACAATACCCGATGGAGTGCCTCTCTCAACAAGAGCGTCCCCACCTCCAAGGGAGGCTCAGCAGGCGGCAACGAGAGAGGGGGCCTTCTCAGTGGTGGCCCCCCAATTATGGAATGATCTCTCTGGTGAGGGCCACCTGGCACCAACCTTTTTATCTTTTCTTTGCCAGCTTAAGACCTTCCTCTTCTCTCAGGCATTTGGCAGCATACGATGAGGTTTTAATCAGGTCTTGAATTTTTGTTGCTGATGGTTTAAAATTGTTTTTAGATATATGTGTGTCTCGTATGCTTATATGTTCATATGTATATGGTTTTTTTAATGGATTTTAAAGGTTTTAATCTTTGTAAACTTCCCAGAGAGCTTTAGCTATTGGGCGGTATAGAAATCTAATAAATGAATGAATTAAATGAATGAAACCTGGAGTTCTGTGCTACTCCCATGGGCTGTGCTTCTTGCTTTGGATATTTTACACTATCCTCCTGTCAAGCATCCCTTGGTATTTCATTAACCAAATGAACCTCCATGTGTTTGCCTCATCCATTATCATCGTTGTTGACAGACATGCTGAAAAACCTCTGCTTCCAGAACATCATGGGCTCCCAGAGGCTCCAGAGGCTCCTTATCTAGCCAAGTACAATACATGGGGGACTGTTGGTGCTCAGGCCTATGCAAGTGTGGGGAGTCTGCAGCCCTCCAGATGGCATTGGACTACAACTCCCATCATCCCCAAACATTGCCATGCTGGCTGGGGCTGATGGGAGTAGGAGTCAAGCAACCTCTCGGGGAGCACAGGTTTCCCCACCCCTGCCTTCTTCAGCCACAGAATGACATTAGGGTAGAGCAGTGTTCTCCAAGCTTGGGTCCCCAGATGTTTTTGGCCTACAACTCCCAGCATGCCCCAGCCAGCGTAGCTGGCTGGGGCATGCTGGGAGTTGTAGGCCAAAAACATCTGGGGACCCAAGCGTGGAGGACACTGGGGTAGAGCAATATCTGCCCATTCAATCCAGGGAAGGGTGGCCACTGACCCGTCACCAAAAAAAGGGGAAACGCATCACCAAAAATGAGTTCAGAGATTTGCATATGATAATAGATGGATAGAGATGAGGCCCACAAGTAGGACATGACTGCAATATAACCTCCCCTGCTTGTGTTCCCCAGCATCTGGTACACAGAGGCCTCTGATACTGCTTCTGATATACTGGAGGTAGCAGAGAGCTGTCAGGACAAGTAGCCATTGAGAGCCTTATCCTCCATGAATTTGTCTAATCCTATTTTAAAGCCATCCAAGTTGGTGATGGAGATTCCATGCAGTGGAAGAAATACTTCCTTTTATCTGTCATGACTCTCCCACCAATCAGCTACCTGGGTTCTAGTATTGTGAGAGAGGGAGAAAAATGTCTCCCTATCCACTTTCTCCACCCCATACATAATTTTGTACACCTCTCCCCTTACTTACCTTTTTCTAATTTAAACCGTCCCACGTGTTGTAACCTTTCCTCACAGGGGAGTTGCTCCAGTCCCTTGATCATTTTGGTTGCCCTTTTCTGCACCTTTTCTATCTCTACCATGTCCTTTTGGAGGTGTGGTGGCCAGAACTGTACAGGGAATTTGTAAGTGTGGTCACACCATAGATTTCTATAAGGGCTGTATGATATTTGCAGTTTGATTTTCAATCCCTTTCCTAATTAGGCCCATTTTTTTTTATAGGGATGTACGAGAAATTCATTTCAGTTCATTTTTGTTCAGGATTTTATCCAGTTTGCCCTTCCAGACCAAACACAGACCTGGACACAATCTGCAATCGAAGTCCATACATTTTGGAGCTTGCAATGTGATTTGTGGGGGGGGGAACCACCACCCCCCAAAATGTGTTCAACAGCATGCATGCATTTGGAAAATGGGCTTGAAAAATGCATATTTTTGAAAAAAAATGCACACAAATATGCTTTAACCAGTGGGTTAAGAATGCATATATTTCAAAGATGTGCACAACTGATGCGTACATTTGGAAAAATACAAACAAAAATATGCATGGATTTTTCATAGATCATAGAGTTGGAAGGAGCTACAAGGCCATCGAGTCCAACCCCCTGCTCAATGCAGAAAACTAGAGGAGGGGTCTCCCATCCAAGTAATAACCAGGCCTGACCCTGCTTAGCTTTCCTCACTCAGACAAGCCGAGCCAGCGTAAGCCACAAGCCTGTAGGATTTTCGTGCGCGCGCGCGCACACACACACACACATACACACACACAGCTTGCAATCTGATACAGACTGGAGTCAGAATGAGCTTCAAGATAGAATCTGGAGAACTTCAGTACGCTTGGGTTTTACTGATTCACACATCCCTAGAACATGGAATTTGCCTTTTTCACAGCAGCTGTACACTGGATCAAGATTTTCACTGAGCTGTCCTCCACAACCCAAACTTTTTTGGTCAGTCACCACCAGAATTGTCGTATATATGAAATTGGGATATTTTGCCCCCAGATACATCACTTTACACTTGCTTACATTGAACCACATTTGACATTTGAATGCCCTTTCTCCTCATTTGGAGAGATCTTTTTGGAGCTCTTTACAATACAATCCCCTTTTGCTTTAACCATCCTAAATAATTTGATGTCATCAGCAAACATGGCCAACTCACTGCTCGCTCCTAACTCTAGCTCATTTATGAACATGTTAAAAGCACTGGTCTCAAAACAGATCCTTGTGCTACCCCACTGTTTACATCCCTCGATTGTGAAAGCTGACCATTTATCCCTACTCTCTGCTTTCTGTTCTTTAACCATAAGAACCTCTTATTTAACCTCTTATTCCTTGACTGCTAAATTTGCTCAAGAGTCTTTGGTGAGGGACTTCATCAAAAATCTTTGGAAGCCCAAGTAAACAATGTCTACTGGATCACCACTGTCCACATGTTTATTGACACTCTCAATGAACTCTAGAAGGTTAATGAGACAGGACATACCTTTGTGGAAGCCATGTTGATTCTTTCTCAGCAGGGCTTGTCCTTCTATATGCTTGACAATTTTATCTTTAATAATACTTTCCACCAATATACCTGGAACATTTAGCTAACCAGCCTTTAATTTCCTGGATCCTTCCTGGGATCCCTGTTCAAATTTGACATTACATTGGCCACTCTCCAGTCCTCTGGTACTGAGTCTGGTCCAACAAGCTCCAACAACTGACCTGAGGGACCTTAAGCTGGAGAACATGACTGACTCAGCCTATATTTGGGCACCACCATCAACATCCACATCCCCCAGCCAGCTTCTGACCACAGAGCCTTTAAAAGCTTTCGTGTTCACTTAACACACCCAGATCCAAAAGAAGTGTATGCGGTTTTGTTCTTTCTGTTGTTCATTTGTTATCTCTATGAACTCTAAAACTGGGACAGACTTCCAACATTGCCCTGTTGGAATGCTTTTTCCTTGGCTGATTGTACGTGGTGGAAGGAAAACAAGACAGAAAAGGGTTGCTTGGAGACCAGAGACCGGTCTAAAAGGACCTGAACATTCTCCTTTTACAAATGATTTAAATAGTACCACCCACCACTGACTATAAATATTTCAGAGATGGGGGAAGGTTAGGTGGGTACTTCCATCCTTACCTGCAATTAAGCACATTACAAGGCAGATCAGAATCTACCAAGGGTTCTCTAAAAGCGATGAGCATTATTTTATTTGTTCTATATCCTTAAAATGGTCTGGCTTTCAAAATAGCGGACGGGGGGAGGGGAGAGAGATTGGCAAAGTCCACTCCTGAGGTCACATTTCTAACCTGCTTAGTGTTTACTTACTTGGCAATAAAACAAAGGCAAACTTAAAGAGCGTTTGTTTGACTGGTAGGAAGGAACCCAAATAGTTGTGGTCATCATAGTGTCCCCATCACAGGTTCCCATTCAACATGCTTCCTAGCTTGCTATTGTGCAGGGTTGCCAGCTGTTTTCTCAGTAGGCCAAATTTAATTGTGCAACACCCACACCATCTTTGGCTTGACCCCTTAATCTCAGTTCTGTACCCCTTAATCCTGGTTGTGGCAGTTATTGATGCTCTGGTAACCTTCCATTTGGATTACTGCAAGTCCAGAAACTTCAACTGGTCCAAAATAGGGCAGCAAGGTTACTAACTGAGACTGGCCAATTCAATCCCATTATGCCAGTACTTTTCCATCTGCACTGACTGCCAGTCTATTTCCAGCCCCAATTCAAAATGCTGGTATACTTTTAACCTTTAAAGCCCTAAATGGCTTTTGACCAAGTTACCAGAAGGATTGTCTCCTCCCATATATACCTACCTGGACCCTAAGGTTATCTTCAGAGGCCCTTCTCAGGGTGCCCTCACCAAATGAGATACAAAGGGTGGCTACTAGAGACAGGACCAGTGGTGGCACTCTGGTGGTAGAGTGCCCTCCCCAGAGAGGCTCTCCTGGTGCCTATTTATGTTCCTTTCCGGTGACGCCCTTTCCATTTTCCCAGGTGTTTTGATTTTAAGATATTTTACTGCTTTTAGCTCTGTCTCTTAATGTTCCACTGTTGCTAGTTTTATTTAATTTTATACTGTGGCTGGTTTCATCTGCTTTGATTTTCTGCTTGTCATTGCCTGATTATTTTTTATGTTTATATTTGTATTAATAACAACCTAGAAAAAGCTGGTGATGGGCAACATACAACTAGCAAAATACATAAATGAATAATCCTAATTCCTAACTGTAACCAGGTATAATTACACGTAACTGCCTTTCTTCAGATTTAGTCCTTGCTACTCTTGTCTCTCGCCTCTCTGTGTTATCTTTCCCATAGCTGAATTTTGATTGTAAGATGCATAGTCATGGGGACTTGGCTATTTTTGATTATGACATTTTGTAAACCATTTTGTACACTGATAGCAATGTATAAATGCTGCTTCTACTGTTTCCTTTGTTGTTGTTGTTGTTGTTGTTGTTGCCGTTTTTGCAATAGCTATTCTCAAAGCTGTTATTTACCCACAGCTTTTGTTGCTCCTGATAATGAAAACATTGCATATGATTGACAGGTACCAATGTACCAGGGATGGGGACTCGGACTCCAGGACTCGACTCATGAGTCGGACTGAGTCCCCCCTCTGACTCGAGTCCCACTCAAGTCCCAATATTTTTAATGAGACTTGTGACTCGACTCGGGACTCGAAACCAAGGACTCTTCAACATCCCTGCAATGTACCGTGTGTTCAGTCGACAGAGAGGTAAAGCACGGTCCAGGACTGTAGCAGAAGTCACTACCCAGAGGGATGGATGAACCTGTCCATTTCAGTTTCTTTCCCTTTTCCATTGGTCCAGTCTTCAGTTTGGTTCATCTCAATTTATTTATTCTTTGAAACTTACATGAAAATTCATGAACATTTTTGTGCACTTCTCTCCTAATACATGCATTTTTGGATGCCGTTTTGCCTAATATACAGAGTTTTACAAGCTGTTTATAATGCATATTTAAATATTATTTACACTAAAATTAAGGGGGGGAATGGTACGCATTTTTATTTTTGATTGGAGAGAACTCCATCGGAAAATTTGGAAAAGTACAAATTTCAAAGGATAATTGAGTTTTGATTCGCATAGCGGTTCGAAAGTGCAAAATTAGGTAAGTTTGCCTTAAAATGAGAGCCAGTGTGGCGTAGTGGTGAGAGTGTTGGACTGGGGATGTGGGAGATCTGGGTTCTAGTCCCTACTCAGTCACGAAGCTCACTGGGTGACTTGGGGCCAGTCACTGACTTTCGTCCTAACCTACCTTACAGGGCTGTTGTGAGAATAGAATGGAGAGAAGGAGGACCATGTAAGCCACCTTGGGTTCCTTGCAAGAGGGAAAAGGATGGGATAATGCATGTAATAGTAAAAATAAATAAAATAAAAATGTGAACGGAACAAATTTCTCCCACATCCTTGGTCCAGAGTGATTTGTTCTCAAGCCAGAATAAGTACAAGATCTAAGTGGTTAAAGGCAGCCGCTGGCGTGATCACATCACTCTGGTGCTTAAGAAGCAGCACTGGTTACCAGTTGCTTGCCAAGCCGAATTCAAGGTGTTGGTTTTGACCTTTAAAACCCTATGCAGCTCCGGTCCAGTTTATCTCAAGCAGCGTCTCCAGCAACATCAAGTAGGCCGCTCAACAAGATCTGCCACGGACGGCCTTCTCCTTGTTCCGTCAGCCAGAGCAGCGAGGCTGGTGGGGACTAGGAAGAGGGTCTTTTCTGTGGCGGCCCCCACGTTATGGAACTCTCTCCCCAGTGACCTCCGCCATGCCCCCTCCTTGATGAGCTTCCGCCGTGCATTAAAAACATGGTTTTTCAGGTGGGAATATGGGGTGGGTTAGGATTTTAAAGCTGTTATGGTATTTTATATTTTGTTTCATTGTATTTCATTGTACTTTTTATACATGTTGTACATCACCCAGAGTGGCCGGGTCACCAGCCAGATGGGCGATTCAGAAATATAATAAATAAATAAATAAATAAATAAGTGAGGATATTGCCCCTCACTAAACCCAGGAAGTACCTTCCAAAGGGTCACGGATGCAATATTCACTCACATTTCAATGGGATTACACCACTGCAAGCTTGTCAGTCAATCAGACCCTTAAGTTGGCCTATACAGGGATACTACAACCCCTTAGCAGTGGAATAGTCACAATCTTGGACATAGCATGGTCCATTAAAATGGTGTGTCTAGTCTGGGTGATCTGGGTTCAAATGCCAAATTTGCCATTGGATGACCTTGAACACGCCATTGTCTCTTGCTCTCCATTTCCAAACTGTACAGCAAGACTATTAATAGCCTGTGGAGTTGAGTGATATAAGGATTATAAAGCACTTTTCAAATCAGAAAGCACTCTGGAAAGGATAAATAATTATAAATGTTACTTGACCTCCAGTGTCGAGGAAAATGGATACTGCCAAGGAAAATACAAGTCACAGTTTGAGGAAATATACATCTGTACACAGTCCATGATAGATCACTACCTTTTATGAAATACTAGTGCATTGTAATATATATATGAAAAGCAATTTGGAGATCAGTTCATATATCAGAGCACACATTTACTTGATAGAGGCTATTAACAAGTTTGAGTTCCTTTTTCCCTTTCCTCCTTGGGGTAATTTGCTTGACTAGCCATTGGAGATGTTGCCCTTCAACACCTGGGTATTTCAAGCCCAGGTTAAATTATAAAAGAGATGGTAACATCTCCTTTGTCCATCAACCTTTAATAAATCAACTGATTAATTTTCTGTGGATTTGATATAATGGCATTTATGAGCACTGGCAAAGTCCTGTCCACTTAACTGATGCAATTAAAGCAGTGACTTGCTCTTATTATTATAATAATGGATTGAATGATGAGTAATTTATTTCTTTTCAGTGCAGCTGACAAAAATAGATTATATTCATAGATGGCGCAATGTATTTGGATCATGAAACTGCTGCCTTCTCATTTCCACCATTAGTTCAGATTTATCCTTTCCAGAGTAGCGGAATTCATTTCCTGCGGGATTTCAGCTATGATATCATCACAGAACGTAATGGGAAACGGTGTACCGGAGGGTAGTTGCTGAAGTGTTCCGTTCCACACAGGAACTGAACATCTCAGCTAGAAAAGTATGTCACCAACTCCTATCAAAAACATAAACAAAGAAAGTTGTATCATGCAACGGAAATTAGAGCTATAGGAGCGTGGTGTCTCAGTGAGCTACTAGAGGTTACAAGAAAGACTGAGTTCACATTGCTTTGTGTTTCTTTCTCGGTAATGTCTAATACAGTCTTCCCCAACCTGGCGCCTGGCAGATGTGTTGTGCTACAACTCCCAGCATCCCCAGATAGGGCTGGTCATGATAGGAGTTGGAGAGTCCAACACATCTGAAGGGCACCAGGTTGGGGAAACCTGGTCTAATATAACATAACCTGTAAAGTGACGCCATTATACTGCGTTTCTCTGTTTCCACCACATATTGATGTCAGCAGCAGGCCAGGGAAATGATGCGCAGTGCAATGAATGATGTCATAGCACACATTGACAGTGCAATGAATGATGTCATAGCACACATTGAGTTACTACTAGTAATAATATAGTGCTGTGTGCATGGCACTTTACAGAATTCAAGGGGAGGGGGCCCTGCCCCAAAGTTTGTCTTTATTTATCTATTTATTTAGGATATTTATGTACCGCCCTTCATAATCTGTATCTCAAGATGATTCACCCACAGCAAAAAGGCATCTGATGGGTGAGCCTTCACTGAGTGGTGAGAGCCAGTGTGGCATAGTGGTTAGAGTGCTGGACTGGGACTCAGGAGACCTGGGTTCTAGTCCCCACTTGGCCATGAAGCTCACTGGGTGAGTCACTGGGTGAGCTCACTGGGCAGTCACTGACTCTCAGCTTACCCTACCTCACAGGGTTGTTGTGAGGAGAAAATGGAGAGGAGGAGGAGGATTATGTAAGGCACCTTGAGTTCCTTGCAGGAAAAAGGGTGGAATATAAATGTAATAAATAAATAAATAAATAAGATGATGGATGAAGGCTCACTTTCCCAGCCATGTGATCCCAGTGCCAGATTAGGCAATTTTAGGCTCTGAACTTAATGGGGCCTCGCTCTTTACAACATAATGTGTATTCCTTCACTATCTTCAAAATGTGGCATCCCTGCTGTGTTTGGGCCCCACCTGCTCATTCTGTTGAGTGGGGCCATGGATATTTGCCCCCAAAGTCCTGCCCTGATGGCACCGCTGTGTCATCCTTTAACTGATGAGGGCAGGGATTGAAGCTGGGACCTCTGTGGGATGACCTTTGCCAGAAGAAAGGCATGGGCAGTGCATCCCTGTCTGTTGTCCTAGAACATTGTACACATAGCCTGAAGGGAGTTTATACAAACTTTTTAAATAATTAGGCACATGTATTTTTGAATAAGGGATTCTCAACTTGTAATATGATTATATGCCAGACTGAAATTGTATGGGGCAAGCTTTACCCCGGGTTCTTTCCCTGCTTCTACAGGTGTCGGATTAGTAAAAGTAAAAGTCAACCTGTACTAGGATGAGCAAGATAAACAAGAAAACTAAACGTGCTTAACACATTTTAAACACTTTGTCTTGGACTGCAAACACTGCATTAGGTAAAAGTTTGCATTGGGCATGCTTTTGCACAATTAATGTGATTTTTGCTATTGCATGCATGCTGATAACTTGTCAAACCTTGGCTCATACTCTGTTAGTTTGAGAGCAACACATGCAGCACTCAGGTCAACTGTTAGGGCTTTGCATCCAAGCCATGCTCTGTGCATCATTCTTCCAAATCTTTTAAATGTGATAACAATGTAGAAAAAATTCTGTAACAGGAATCCTCTCACCAGCTTTCAGTGCCATCAACCATGGTATCCTTCTGGGGAGGCTGTCTGCACTGGGAGTTGGAGGCACTGTTTTACAGTGGTCCCACTCCTACCTGGATGGCTCATAGATCCAGCTCTGTCACTTGAGGCCCCAGTGGAATGAAGTGCCTTTTATCTACCTCAGCTGATATACCAGCTATGACCCTACCTGGACAGAAATAGCCTAGCTACAGTTACCCTAGCTCTGGCAACCTCCCAGCTGGATTATTGCAATGTGTTATACATGGGGCTGCCCCTGAAGACAGTTGAGAAACTTCAGTTAGTACAGAATAGAGCAGCGAGGCTGCCCACCGGGACTGGCCATTTTAAACACGTGATTCCAGTTCTGCATCAACTGCACTGGTTGTCAGTCAGTTTCTGGGCCCAATTCTACATCTTGGTGCTGACCTTTAAAGACCTAAATGGCTTAGGACCAGTCTCCCTGAAGGAGCGCCTTCTCCTATATGTTCCTGCCCAATTGCTAAGATGGTCTTCAGAGGCTCTTCTCTGGGTACCGCAACCCAACATGGTGTGATGGGTGGCCACCAGGGAAAGAGTCTTCTCTGTGGTGGCCCCCCCATCTGTGGAATGCTCCTCTTAGGGAGATTCCCCTGCCGTCTTCACTGTATATGTTTAGATGCCATGTTAATAACCTTATTCTTCAAACAAGCATTTAATCTTGAATTCTGCCATTTGGGCTGTATACAAATCAGTCAATCAATGACAACTCCTTGGTTTTCATGCCATCTAGTTACACCCTGTGGAGAGAGAGAGAAATACAGACACAATGCCTCCCACCGAGAGGGCTAGACCAAGACATTTTGCTGCCTGTGATGAAAGACAAGTTGGTCCCCACCCCAATATCACACACAGAACCCAACTCGACTGGCAATTGAATCTTACTTCCCCACTGGTGATGGGACAGCAAGCATCCTCCACCACAGCCGTGGCTGGCAGACTAGCATAGGGGGTGCAGGGCAGGCTGCACGGCACACATTGCTCTGTTCTCCAACACCTTGCTGCCGCTCTGCACCTGCCAACATCTGCCAACTGAGGCACAGCTTCACTCTGCCCAATGGTAGGGCCAGCCTTGTTCCACATCAGATGTGGTTTGGCCTACGGTGGAATATATCCACCAGGTATGAACTGTACACCATCAAGCTGAAGCTACTTCCCCCCCCCTTCTACGTATACATTTATAGCAGGTAGATAAATCAGTGTATCAAAATTAGCTGCAAAATTCACTTGCGTTTCTTTTTTAGCTTCCAAAGACCCGTCAGGATGTATCATGCACCATGCACTCAAAGCTGTTTAAATAAGCAGTCCCTTCCCCGGGAACTTCTTGGAACTAGTGTAGTTCTTTTTGTGAGGGAATAAAAATATCTAATAACATCTTCACCAAACTATTGTCCCCCAGAATTCTTACAGGAAACCCTAATAATTATAGCATAGAACTAATATTACTAAATTACTAAAAACTCTAGAACACTAAAAACATGGCTGTTCAGGTGGGAATATGGGGTGGGCTAAGATTTTAAAATTTTATACTGTTTTAAATGTATTTTATTCTGTATTTTATCGCGTGTACATCGCCCAGAGTGGCCGGTTTGCCGGCCAGATGGGCGATCCATAACTGTAACAAATAAAATAAATAAATAAATATCAATTTATACTGTAGATATACACTTAGACTCTATATAGAAAGAGACATTTGACATCCTGCCCCCTGCGCAGACTATAGGACTGGCATAATTAATGGGAATAAATGCAAGCTCTAATTCCCCAAAGTGACAAGTTGCATTCCTTCGGAAGGAAAGGAAATGTCCAAACGAGACTCGAATCCAAGGCTGAAATCAAATGCCCTAAACCACTTAGCTACTGTACCTTCATTTTGACAATTCATTAAAATAGACGTGATTCTTGATCCCCACCCCTTCAAGATTTATCCTGTGTACTATCATCTTTGCCAGAGCTTGTAAAAAAGAAAGAAAAAAGCAATTCGAAAATTGCAAAAAAGAATAATCAGAATAATTGATGGAAAGAGTCTTTCCCCAACAGTACACCCAGAATGATGCTATGTCATGACACAGCACTGTTCAGAGTAGGACTGTGGGAAGAACAAAAAAGAAAAAAAGAGGGAAGAAATCACTAAGAACTGGTGCCTGAGTTTTGTGTTCTTCCTTCTCCCTCCCAATCCCTTTTCCTTTTGTGTCATGTCTTTGAGATTGTAAGCCTGAGGGCAGGGACTGTCTAATATTAATCTTTGTATGCCACTCTGGGAGACTTTTCTGGCTGAAGAGCGGGGTAAAAATGCTGTAAATAAATAAATAAGGACATGGCTGCTGGGTTGCTTAGAAGAGCATTGCTACTATGGCAAAAAAAAACCCACCCAAGTTTAATAAAAAAGGGGGGGGGAGATGCCTGTGCCACCGCTGCCAGTTTCCTGCATTGAGCAGGGGGTTGGACTCGACAGCCTTGTAGGCCCCTTCCAACTCTATTATCTATGAATCTGTACGTCCTCTTGAAATGTATCGACATTAAGGAATGAAAACTGCAGAATGGTACTTAAAAAAAATTTTTTTTTAATCATTATTCAATTTTTGTATAATATATCATAATGAAATTGTGATCACATTTTTATCACTCTTAGGCAGTGAACATGGGGGATGATCCCATTTTCTCCTCACAAGGATCCTGTGAGGTAGGCTAGGCTGAGGAAGTGTGGCAGATCCATTGTCACATCACAAGCTTCACAGCCGGGTGAAGATGATGCAATTATGCTCTTGCACAATTCCCATTTGTTTCCACAGGGTCTGTACCGGAGATGAGTCTGAGTGTCTTGCATCCTTATTCATTAAACCGTGTTAAGTGGCAACCACAGAGAGCATTAATCCTGACTGTGAGAATGAAGCAGAGTGCAAAAACCCCAAGGAACCAGACAAGCAAGCAGATGTCTCTTTTTCTGCCCAGATTTTACTGCAATTTCTTTCCCCTTACCGAATATAACCGTTCTCACACTGTTACATTCCTACCTGGTGCAAAGGCTTTCGGGGAGCACAGAGATTTTTAAAAGCAGAAAATATCTTAGGATATTTGCCCTCTTTCCCCCCTTCTTCTCTTCTGCACATTGGTTTTCGTTTCTTCTTATAAGCTACTGACTGACTTCTCAGCTACAGGCTATGACTTATCCCCTGACAACGCTAGTCCCTGTGATAAATTGTTCAAAGTCAGACCCGGGGCTGTCTCCGTTGCTAGAATATCTGGGTTTTATGTCTTTCCTAGACTCATTTGAATTTAAATAGAAGTTACGTGGAGGAAGAAAAGAAGCCTGACCCCATATGGAATAAGAGAACAGGTTGAAATAGGACTTTATACATCTCTCTCCACTTATTTTTGTTGGTAAGACAGAAAATGCTTGCATCTGTATGATGACTGTGTTACATTATTCCCAGCACTCTGTCTTAAATGTAGACTTTGTGTGGTTCAAAAGAGACATCAATAATGTAAAACCGAGGATGTATATTTGCCAAACAAACAATTAACCAGCACGTATTGACCAAAAAAAATACTTTCTTCAAGGGCAATGGTGAATATTGACAAATTTATAATAAGATTCACATTAGAAGAACAACATCATTTGATAAATGCATCGATAAAAACATCAACGTTTGTTAAAAGAGCAATGGACTAACAGCATTATGCAACACATTTCTAGCTTCACAAAAGAACAATATACATGGAAGATTGTCTTTTTAAGGAAATATATTAAAACAAATGAGATTACCACACTAGAGGACACCATGCGGCCAGAATGATAGTGACTCAGGAATGTGGGCTGGATGGATCCAAGCTAGGGTGGCCAGGTGTCCTACTTTACAGAGGAGAGTCTTCTATTTGAAGGGCTGCCAGGTTTAAAGATAAAGAACATAAGAATGCCTCTCCCACCCTGAATCTACTCGGACACAGCTATCAGCATCTGAGGCCTTCCTCCAAGTGCCACTTCCGAGGGAGGCTCAGAGGGTGGCAACAAGGGCGAGGGTCTTCTTAGTGGTGGCCCCCAAATTATGGAATGATCTCCCCACTGTGGGCCGCCTGGCGCCAACGTTGTCATCTTTTCAGTGCCAGGTTAAGACTGCCCTCTGCTCCCAGGCATTTAATGGTATATGATGGGGCATTTATGTCAGCTGTCTTTTTAACATGTCTGGTATTTTTTTATTGAAATTATTTTTAGCTGTTTAAACCATTTTTAAATTTTATATATTGAAATTGTATGAGGTATTTTATTATCTGTACTTGTGGTTTTTATGAATTATTGTGAACCGCCCAGAGAGCCCCAGTTATTGGGCGGTGTAGAAATGAAATAAAGGAGAAGAAGGAGGAGAAGGAGGGAGGGGCCTTGAAGTTGCCCATCAGGAATTAGCACCTGGACAGCAAAATGAGCAGGAGGCACACGGCCTTATCTGGTCTCCCCCACTATGGCGAGATGTACTGTATTTCCATTTAAATTATACCAATTATGTCTAAATGTGCATCATACATATAAATTAGCATATGCATTTTTTTGTGTATCCCTGTGCCCTCTTTGGTCCTCTCTTCTAATGATGCATGTCCTCATTTTTGGTGGTGACCTGTAACAGGCTACCCTAATCCAAGTTGACTTTGGCCTCGTGGTTAGGTGGGTGGGTGATAGTGATCGCTTCACTCCACCATCAACTGATGGCTCGACATGCTGAGTTTACAGCTCTACCACTCTGCTCACTTTCAGAAAATTTGCAATGGCATCATATACGTAGATGAGAGCTGTGTGGCCACAATATGAAATGATGGCCACACTGGGGATGGCCACAGTTCTTCTTCACAAGCCCACAGACAGCCCAGACCCCCTTGGCTCAACCTTGCATTTTGTTCCCGCAGTCATTCAGAGATGTGACCTGACAGGTGAATGCAATTATTCCTCCCAGCATCATGAGTGTGCATGCAAATACTCTTGGAACTAGTAGCATGGTTGTTGTTGTTGTTGTTGTTGTTTTTTGAGCTGGTCCTAGTACCCGAGACCTGAAGTGGTGGTGTAAATGGACCCTTTGCAGCAATTCACGGAGACGCATTCAGCAGCTACAATAAGCACAGCGCAACGGTGCGAAGGCATAAAATTCACCTCGGGCTTGTGCTGATGTCATTCTGAAACTCAGCATCTGGCCTGTCGCACTGAGACTGTTCCAAAATTCGTGCTCAGCAAATAAGGAAAACGTTTTGTTCAGCCTTTAAGCCACCGGGACATTTATTATGCTGAATCTCTCTAGCATCTTACTGCATCTGTTTGTTAATCATGAAATGTAACTAATAATATTGCCTAGTGAGGGCAGAGCCTACAAACAACGCAAAGCAGCTGGAAAAAAAGTCCCCCCCCTCCCTCCAAGAAAGTATTAACTGGTTTTACATATGAATCCGCTAAGGGTACCAAGTCTTTCTTGTATGGAAACCTGCTAAGGGTCAGGCATGACCTGTTGATATGCCTCTAGCAGGAACCTCCTCCCCAAAGCGTGGCCTTACTTGCGAGAGACCATCCTCCCCAGCCCCAGGCCAATGTTGCCAGCAAGTGTGGTGATGAGGAAGCTTCCCAGGTGCCACAGCAAAAAGAGAGAGAGAGAGAGAGAGAGAGAGAGAGAGAGACAAAAAGGCTGAAATCTTGTGATTGCTGGGGGCTCCCCAGCCATCGGAGTGACAAAAGTTCACAAGATATGGGACTTCCTGTGTCTTGTGGAATTTGAGGTGGGACTTCACTGAGGTCTAAAAAAAAGGTGTCGGCACATGTGGCTTGGCCTCGATCAGCTGAGCACACAACATCCCTCCGCCTGCCCACCCTCATTGGTCAGGATTACCCCAAGGGTTAGCTGGCTGACCAATTGGAGGCCAGGCAGGATTCTTTTCATGCCATCCTGATTGGCTGTGGAGAGGCATGTTCTTGCCCTTCCTTGGGGCGCCAACTTAAGGACATGTACCTAATTTATTCAGTCCATAATCATCACAGTCTTGACAGAACAGTGGAATGGGAAGGAGATGGCCTACAGAGGGTGGAGGGTGGAGGGTGGGCTGAGCAACTTGTGTCCCTCCAGATGTTTTGGCCCACAACATCCATAATCCCACACCATTGGCTATGCTGACTAGGACTAATGGGAGTTGTAGTCCAAAACATCTGGAGACCCACAAGTTGCCCATCCTTGTTATACACCTTCTACAGTGCGGGGACAGGGGGGTCTTCTCAGGACTGGGGAGGCAGCTGTAATTTGGGGCACAGGCAGGGTAGCCAGGTGGCCCACTTTACAGAGGACAGTCCTTTATTTTGGAGAGCTGGCAGAGGACAGCCCTCTGTTTGGAGAGGCATCCAGTCCTAGTCTGGTTTAAAGTCGAAGAGCCATCAGGAGGGAGAGCGGCCGGCAGGGGCCTGGAAGCTGCCCATCAACACTGAGCGGCCAGGCGGGCGACTGAGCAGGAACACCGGCCACCTAGTCCATCTCCTCCACTGTGGTGCAATATATTTACATTATAATTGTTACTTCTAATGTTGCACCTTTACATATGTATTTGCATGTGCAAATGTTATGCGAAGTGGTGGCCTCTTTTTCGATGATGCATCCCCTCTATTTCGGTGACATATAAGTGGCCAGCCTAGACACACAAGGGTTGAGTTGGGACTGCTCAGCATTGGGCAAATGCTGGAGAGGGGACTTAGGCTTGGCCCAACCAGGTGTTCAGACACGGGGCTTCACCGTGGCAGCAGAAGGCTCAGGTTTTGAGCTGGCCGCCCAAGGAGCGCAAATGGCATGAACCTTAGGTAGATAAGAGTTGTGGGGATGATGGCCAACTTATTTCCCAGATCGGTGTCCACCTCTTTCTTGCTGATTGGAAAGGAAATTTCTTAGAATCTGACAGAAGAGCCAGCCTTTTATCAAATGATACACTTGCTTTGAGCAGCTGAGAGGGACCACAGCTCAGTGTGATGGAGCACATGCTTTGCATGCAGAAGGTCCCGGGTTCGATCCCCGGCATCTCCAGGTAGGGCTGGGAAAATTCCTGCCTGAAACCCCAGAGAGTCACTACCAGTCAGTGTCAACAACACTGGGCAGATAGTCCAATGGTGTGTGTGACTCCGTGTAAGGCAGCTTCCGATGTTCCTATAAGCAGAAGGTCCGCTAGAGCGGCAAGAGACTTTTCTTCTGCACTTTCTGCCCACATGCATTTGGGGGCTAAAGAAGGGAAGAGGCATGAGGAATTGCACGGCGAGGAAGGGCCAGGGGTAAGGATAGGTGGTGGGCTAGTTGTGAGGAAGCAACAACATCCTAAGGATCAAAGAAACAAAGAGTTGGAATGGACCGTGGAGATCATCTAGTCTCTAACCCTCTGCTCAGCGCAGGTTTGCAATTCAGGATGCAGCTACAGCATCCCTGACAGATGGCCATCCCACCTCTGCAGGGCTGGCCCTACCATGAGGTAGAGTGAGGCCATTGCCTCAGGCAGCAGGTGCTGAGGGGTAGCAATGGCAGCCACCCAACTGTTCTCATGAGCTCTCTGGCTGTCCCTCTCTGTTGGAGGACAGAGCGGCATAAGCCACACTCTCCGTCCTGGAGCTGCTAAACTAGCCTGCTGCCTCAGGTGCGGTGGAGGATGCTATCTCACTGCCAGGTTTGAAGTAAGTTTTCAACTGCCAGTCCAGTCAGCTTCTGGGGAGGGGGCACCATCTTTCCCTTGGCCTCAAATGTCTTGGGCCAACCCTGAGCCTCTGCTTAAATACCACCAGTGAAGGAGAACCCTCCACCTCCTCAGGCAGATGAAGGAAGAGCAGAAATTCTTGCAAGATGGCAGCGAGTGGCATGCTTGTGCAAATGGTAGCTTGAGGGAGCCTGTGCTGGTAGCTGGCGCATCAAAGGGTCTACCAGGGTGGGTGAGAAAGGTCACTAGAAGGAATCTGTGAGTCCAACTGTGTAAAAATATAGAAGGCACTAGACAACAACTGGGGGAAAATGTGAAGTGGGTAACTTGTGGTATGTGGTGGTCAAGTAAATATGCTTAGCAATGAAGAGAGAGCTAGCTAAAAACAATGACACATGCACAATTGGATTTGTATCCATTGTTGTTTTTGTTAAATTGTACGAAAAACCTGCCTACAACCCGGTATGAAATGATCTCTTACATGATTGTACCCATGAGATTGTATTATGCTAAATACTGGAAAACATCAGCCCCTCCTATTACTAAACAGGAAAATAAACTGTATGAATATGCCATAATATGCTGAAACAAACAAAGCCAAAGATAGGAAGATAAAATCACTAGCTTGTGTTTCTCTCTTTTTTTAAAAAAAAGCAATATTTTATTGAATATTGTCAAAATAAGGCACCCTTACCAAATAATGGGAATGATCTGTTTTAACATGCTATACATTTTAAAAAAAATATTGATATGTGGAAATGTTAAATTTTAAAATATTGCATTCGTTATTAATCTTATTTCTATTATTTTGAAAATGAAATAAAATCCAGAAAGTGATTGCAAAAAAATAATAATAAAAATCGGTCATGGAATTGCCCAGATAATGTTTTGCTGGCGGGGGATTATGGGAGTTGTAGTCCAATACATCTGGAGGGTGCCAGTTTCGGGGAGGTTGGCTTAGACCAGTGTTCTCCAACCTTGGGTCCCCAGATGTTTTTGGCCTACAACTCCCAGCATGCCCCAGCCAGAAGTTGTAGGCCAAAAACATCTGGGGACCCAAGGTTGGAGAACACTGGCTTAGGCCTTCACCTGGAGAGAAAGAGATACAGGTTGTAGAGAAGTGGAATGGATTGGTTCCTCTGTTGAGCAAAACTGGGCTCTTAAGAACCTTCTAACACAAAGCAAGCACGAGTAATTGGGCTCAGAAAAGAAGGGTCACCTCTGAGGCCCCTACCCCAGCTATGGTTTGGCCCAGCCTGGTGACCATCTCTGAGACCAATGGCCCCCTACACCCAGTTGGGTAGGTCCCTGTTTCTCAGCCTCAATCCCCAGTCTCTAAAATGGAAATGGATAACGTTGCATCCCTCAAAGAAGCGTGGTAAAGCACTTTGCAGGGTAAAGGTGTGATGAAATGATGATCGACACCACCGAAAATATAGAATGTCTTTGCCATATGCATGGTCATTATGCAGCCACTTTAATTACCCTCCTCCGCTACGACGAGAACCCTGGTGCGGAGGACGAGACCCGAGGGCAGCCAAGCCTCAGTTTGTAGAAGTGAAACTTCCTTGAATGTGAAATACAAAGTAATAATACTGTAGCACACCTCGAGGGTGGCGGTTTGTGACTGAGCCGATCCTACCATATGTTTAGCTGCGATATAATCGACGCTGCCGTGCTTAGCCTTCGCGACAGCTGTTGGCAGGGCCCCGTCATCATAAAGCCCAGATAATTGGAGCTCCTCATCTGCTGTAGAGGCCGCTGTGGCCGACTGTGTCGTTGACTTCATAAATGAAGGCCTGCTCCTGCTCCCGCTGAACAATCAACGGGGTATATTGTGGTGGGTGGCAGTGGGCAAGCCCAGGGTCTTCAGCTATGAAATCCCACCTGACTTACACTGTCCGGCCTGGAGTTAAATGTAGCTTCAGGGTCATCGTAGCCATATATTGGAGGAATGCCCTTCAGGTTGGCCCAGAAGATACAGCTAGCGTTGAATGCAACAGCTCGGCTGTTACTGGGAGCTGCTGCTGCCCCTTTTCAGCATGTAATTCCTTTGAAGAGTTGATTGCATTGGCTGCCTGTTTGCTACAGGGACAGGTTTAAGGTTTTGTTATTGACGTATAAGGGCGCAATCTTATGCATGTTTAGACAGAAAAAAGTCCCACAACTCCCATGGGACTTTTTTCTGTCTAAACATGCATGTGAGTATACCCTAAATCTCTAAACAACTTGGGACCAGGATATTTGAGAGAGCACCTTCTCCCTTACCATCTGAGGTCATCAGACTAGATGCTCCCGGTGGTGGTTCCACATGGACGGTCTGTTTGGAGCCCACCCCACAGTAAAGTCTTCGGTGTACTGGCTCCGTCTCTGTGGAACTCCCTGCCTGTTGATGTCAAGCAGGCACCAATGTTGCTCTGTTGCCATCGCCTGCTGAAGACGTTTTTATTTATAAGCAAGCTGAGCAGCCACAGTTTTACTGCGATAATTTGATTTTAGATATTTGACTTCTGTACTTTGATTTTGTTTTTTACTGTTCACCACTTGGTAATCTCACTAGATACAGAGCAGCATATAAATTATGTAAATAAATAGAAATAATAATAATAATAATAATAATAATAATAATAATAATAATAATAATAATTAGAAAGAACGAGTCAGTGGGTGGCCCACCTCAGCTGGAGCATGGATTCCACCCATATACATTTTTGTTGGTGGCGTGTCCGGGGAATGGGAGAGCTTAGAATCCAGTAAATCCAAAGTCCCCTTCGATCCACCCAACACACCCCTTTTAGGCCTTCAGGAGCTTTCCACCACCTGAGTGAGGAAGCTTCCAATGGCAGACCTCCCCCTCCACCAGTGCAGCTCTCTCTCTCTCTCTCTCCCTCTCTCTCTCTCTCTCTCTCTCTCGGCATTATCCAATGGCCCTTGCGATGTCCAGCCAGGAATCACAGGATTTACGGTGGCCACTTGTCACCAAAAAAAAGAGGACAAAAGAGGACACTGGTTAACATAAAATGTGTACATGCTAATTTATATGTGTAGATGCAAATTTAGAAATACTTATTTTAAAGAGATGTATAGCACATCTTACCATAGTGTGGAAGACGGTGACCAGGTGACCAGGTGACCTGTGTGCCTTGCTCAGCCTGCTGTCCAACAGTGCCCAGGGGCTCCAGATGTTTCGGACTTCAGCTCCCATCAGCCCCAGTCAGCATGGCCAATGGTCAGGAATGCTGGAGGCTGTCGTCCAAAATATCTGGTTTGGAAAGGCTGCCCTAGAAGATCATCAACTGTGGGAGCAAGGAGGGCAGATGGTACCACAAGGTTGGTGCCGTTGCCCTCGCCTTCGGAAGTCTGTTCTGAAGGCAAAAGAGACTTCTGAAGGCAAGTACAGCATTTGTTGTTGTTGTGGCTGTTTTTTAAAAAAATCTTCACACCACGGGAGCAGGCCTCATATGCCACGAATTCATAACATTTTTGGAGCGTGCATGACATTTCAGAAACTGGCTGACTTTATTTGCGTTGCAAGTGGGTGAGTTTTTGCTCATGCTCTTGCTATGTCTCCGCGAGAAATGCCAGCAGAACCAGCACGGGGGTGACAGACAATATTTCTGCGGCTGTCTTTGCAGTTCAGAAATGGCAACTTCGAGGGGCACAAAAATCCAGCACGAGTCAAAGGTAGGAAGGCCCCCGCCGAAAGACTTCTCCTTGACTTCATCTCATGCAGTGCTCTTGAGCCCCAGGCCAGGTCCATTTGAAACAAAAACTCAACCCATGATGTTCATAAGCCTGAACTTGTTGTAATGCTCAGGAATAGGCTGTGTGACTCAATGGTTTGAGCCTTTTTTGTGGGGGGGAGGGTTGGTAGTGGGTGGAAGTAGAATACATAAAGGCTGGGTCACATCATTCTCAAGTTTATTTTTCATTTATTTAAAATATTTACATGCCACCCTTCATTTTAGCAAAACTCCCAGCACAGCACACATCAAGATGAAACATGTGAACAACAACAACCATATCAAGCACAAATCAAACAATAAATGACTTTATTTTATTTATTTATTCAGAATCAAGACAATATACATCAATAAACCCAGTGCAAATCATTGATTAAAATTAGCTAGTTGTCATTTGTCTGGGCAAATAAAAAGACCCTCACCTGGCACTGAAAGGACATTGAATTTGGCACCAAGGGAGCCCCCCCCCCGGGGGGGGAATCAGTAATCCACGCAGATGTTGCCACAACAGAAAAGATGAACCCTCACCTAATTTCAGAAGGGGGAAGAATTGGAGAAAGGACTATGAAGATAACCAGAGCATTCAGGCAGGCTCATGTGGAAGAAGGTGGTCCTCAGGGATGAGCAGAAAGTAGATCTCTACATGTTTTTGATTTCAGCTCCCAGAATTCCTGACCATTGGCCATGCTGGCAGGGGCTTTTGAGAGTTGAAGTCCAAAACATCTGGAGACCTACCCTCTGCCCACCCTTGCTTTAGAAACCTGGGTCCCAAGGCATTTAGGACTCTGAAGGTAAGCACCAGCATTTCAACTTGTGCTCAGAAATGGACCACCACTGGTAATTTAACAGCTGACAAGATATCTTCCCAATGGCTAGTAGCAGTTAGCGGCCTGGCAACTGTATTTTGAACTAACTGTAAGTGTTACCATGTGCCCTCGGGTATTCTTTCTTTTCTTCTTTTGGTCAGCCGTGATTTTTAATTGCCTTTCTCGTTGCTTCCATTCCAGGGCTGGTGTAGTTGCCCCACCCCTACCCATGTTCATTGGTCATGCTGGTTGGGGATTATTGGAGTTGCAGTCCAACACATCTGGACGGCACCTTGTATTGGTTTATGACCAAAAATAAATTATTATTGTTATTATTGTTGTTGTTGTTGTTGTTGTTGTTATTATTATTATTATTATTATTATTATCTGGTTGAGGAAGGCTGTGCTTAGACACTTGAACATGGAGGCAGAATGTCTCTTTCTTAGCTACATATGTTTCTGAGAAGGCTTCAAGGGCAACCCCATGTTGAACTCATGGAGGAGGAGGAGTCTCATGGAGACTCCCTCCCTAGTGACCTTCGCCATGCCCCCTCCGTGATTAGCTTCCGCCGTGCATTAAAAACATGGCTGTTCAGGCGGGAATATGGGGTGGGTTAGGTTTTTAAAAGAACTTTTTATATTGTTTTAATTATTATTATATTTTATTGTATTGTTTTATTGTATTTTAATTGTACATCGCCCAGGGTGGCCGGGTGACCAGCCAGATGGGCGATTAATAAATATAAGAAATAAATAAATAAATAAATGGAGGCTTTTTTTAATTTTTCTTGAGCCCTTATTTCTCAAGCATTGACAAGAAGTGCTCCTTGCGAGCTCATTATGACCCGAAGCTGATGGGTCTGCTTGCCACCACAGACAAGCGGTACTAGTGCAGGTTTCCCCAACCTGATGCCCTCCAGTTGTGTTGGACCACAACTGGGAATTATGGGAGTCGCAGTCCGATACATCTGGAGGATACCAGGGTTGTGGAAGGACTGAGAGTGCCTTAGAATGTCAGAGTTGAACTCGGAAGGACCCCATTTCAGATCTTGCTTCTGTAACAAATTCAGTACTAGGCCAACCGTTCTTAGCCTCAGTGGTAATATATGATTGGGGTGGGCTACATTTGGCTTGGAAGGTCACAAGTTGCGCAGAGCTATTCTTGAGGCATGCCACCCACCATTCAAGCTTGAGTATCTTCTCAGATGCAAGGCAGGAATTTTCTCACTTTTGCCAAGTATTTAGCGCCTGGGGATAAATAATAAGGCTTTATTATTTTAGTCATTCTAATGTATATTTTATATATTTCAAATGCATTGGTTTTTCATGTAGTCATCTTGTTTTTCTAAGGTTGCGACCCACAAACTGCAACCTTTCAAAGTCACAAAAGACCTGTTTCTGCCAAGAAACATGAACATCCAGCATCTAGCACAATTCATCATCATCATGCGATTTAATGTTTTCTGCGCTCTCTTGTCCAAGCATGTGAGTTTTCAATGGCCGGCTTGTTGCAGAGCTGTGTTGCCGCAACTCCTACAGGTTATGTGAATTGCACAGATACAAAGGAAGGCTATTGAGAGAGGCTGTGACATTTTAATTGTTCTTCTTGAATGTTGCCAAAGTGGCAAAAGGTTTCTGAGCAATGGGGGGAAATGATGGCACATTGGTGGTAGAAACGGGGGGGAGTGAAATCCTTCACTGTCAAGTGTGGGAGGCAAATTTATTTATTTATTAAAAACATTTTTATCCTGTCTTTTCACTAAAAGTTCCCAAGGCAGCAGCTAACAGCAAATCATCATCATCATCATACATTTTTTATTCCCCCAGTTATTTTAACTTGTAATTTTGAATGTTGTGGACTGCTTATCTTATTTGAATTCTGTTTTGTTCTACACTGCCCTGAAATCCCAATTAAGATAAAGGGTAGTTTAAAATATTTAAACAAACCAACCCTTGCTACAAAACTAATCCCCCCACCCCACCCCATAGTTTGTGTGGTGCTTAGAGCAGCTTTCACCAATTTGGTGGCTTCCATATGTTTGGGACTTCAACTTCCATCAGCCACAGACAGCATGGCCAATGGTCAGGAATGCTGGAAGTTGTAGTCCAAAATATCTGGAGGTTACCAGGTTGGAGAAGGCTGGTTTAGATCAGGGGTGAGAAGTAATCTCCAGATGTTTTGGACTTCAACCACCAGCATTCCTGACCATTGGCTGTGTTGGCAGGGGCTTCAGGGAGCTGAAGTCCAAAACATCTGAAGATCTACCTTCTGCCCACCCCTGGCTTAGAGAACTGGACCTGCACTAGGGACTGAATCTCTGCTCAGCCATGAAACCCTCTCAGGGTTGTTGTGATTATATAATAGGATAATCCGCATGTAGGCTCCCTGAGCTTTTTTGGCGAATGGGGCAAGGCATAACACAAATGCAAACCATACATATGTGACAAGTGGCAAGAATGCATAGTTAAAATAGTAACCATCTAACAGAAAGGAACACATGGACTCCTTTGAAGGTGTCTTCTTCTCTTTGAAGGGCTGTCCAGTCCAAGTCCAGCGTAAAGATAAAGAGCCATCAGAAAGAAGAGCCAGGCCTTGAAGTTGCCCATCAAGAGCACCTGGACAGCAGGCTGAGCAAGGCACACAGGTCACCTGGTCACCGTCTTCCACACTATGGTAAGATGTGCTATACATCTCTTTAAAATAAGTATTTCTAAATTTGCATCTACACATATAAATTAGCATGTACACATTTTATGTTAACCAGTGTCCTCTTTTGTCCTCTTTTTTTTGGTGACAAGTGGCCACCGTAAATCCTGTGATTCCTGGCTGGACATCGCAAGGGCCATTGGATAATGCCGAGAGAGAGAGAGAGAGAGAGAGAGAGAGAGAGAGAGAGAGAGAGCGAGCTGCACTGGTGGAGGGGGAGGTCTGCCATTGGAAGCCTCCTCACTCAGGTGGTGGAAAGCTCCTGAAGGCCTAAAAGGGGTGTGTTGGGTGGATCGAAGGAGACTTTGGATTTACTGGATTCTAAGCTCTCCCATTCCCCGGACACGCCACCAACATGGGTAGGGTGGGGCAACTACACCAGCCCTGGAATGGAAGCAACGAGAAAGGCAATTAAAAATCACGGCTGACCAAAAGAAGAAAAGAAAGAATAAAGCCACCCTTTCCTATCTTCTGCCCAGCACAATTGGTGTGTTAAGGTGACCCATGTTTAGAAAAGATTTATCACAGGCTTCTCCAACTGGCTGGGGGATGCTGGGACTTGTAGTCCAACCCATCCAGAAGGGCACCAAGTTGGGGAAAGCTGATTGATCATATCACTGCTTGATGAGCCACCTTTCAGCATAAGCCCCCAGGAGGGCATTACAAATTAAAAGAATGAAACAAAATGATAAAAGTTCATCAATTAAAATAATACAAAAACTGCAGTGTCCTTTCAGTAAGTCAGGGTGAGGCATAAAACAGCAATTAAAGGGAGCTGTTCAACCTGCTGTTTGCCTGGACAAATTAAACTGGCCTTCCCCTTGTGGCAAAAATACATCAGCATGTGTGCCAGACAAACATCTCTAGGGAGGACATTCCACCTTGGGTCTTCACAACTATTGGTTATATTTATATTAATTCGTTACATTTATATCCAACCTTTCCCCCAAGGAGCCCAAGGCGGCATACATGATCCTTCTCCTCTCCATTTTATCCTCACAACAATCCTTTGTAGGTAGGTATAGCTGAGAGTCAGTGACCAGTCGAAAGTCACCCAGTGAGCTTCATGGCTGAGGGGGGACTAGAACCTGGGTCTCCCAAGTCCCAGTCCAACACTCTAACCACTACGCCATTCTGGCTCTACACCAAACTGAGAACTTCATCTCTCTGGTCACCACCCACCTAACCTCAGATGGTGATAGGACTTGGAGGAGAACCTTCTGTGAAGATTGTAAAGTTCAAGCAGGTTCGTGTGGTAGAAGGTGGTCCTTCAGGTAACAAGGCCCAAAAACATTTTGGGTTTTATAGGTAAAGACCAGCACTTAAATTGTGCCCAGACACCCGTGTTTCAGTGAAATGGTGAGATACACTCTCTATAGCCAGCCCCACTTCATATCCTAGCAGCTGTCTTTTGTGCTAACTGATGTTAGACTTTTAGATATGTTACCTCTGGAAGAATGGTGCTGAATTAAAGGTTGTTGTTACCCATTTAAGAACAAATGCTTCAGTTGTCATTAGTATCATTTGTTCTTAGAAGAATATTTGTTCTATTCACAAAGGATTATTTTTTTTAAGCACATTACTAAAGGGATATGTTCTCAAAGCTTCTTTTTCGGGAGTTATTAAATTGAAGCGATTGCCAATTAAAGTGCTTTACTTGGGATGTATTTTTGCAGATGTTGCTGATTCATCCAGACCTCCATTCTCCCTGAGTTTCTGATTTCAACAACCACCGGCATTGCGGCATCTTGGGACCATTTCCCAAGATGCAACCATGTTGTGTTGTGAGGAAAAAGAGGCTCGTGGGAGGCCCTCGTGAGAAAGGGTGAGGGACCTTTTCTCCCAGGAGAATAACGTGTTTTCAGCATTACTCCAGATAAGGTCTTGCTATCACTACAATTTAACAAAGACTTTCTCTAAATAATTACAGTGTTAAATGGGGCAACAGAACTCTTGCTGCCAGTGACACATTTTAAATTAATGGAGAAAATCAAAACTATGGCCATAGTGGCTGTGGATGATGGGATTTGTAGCACATCTGGATGCCACCTTCAGCATAAGCTGCCTTGGATACATTTGGGGAAGGCTGCCTTGGATACATATATAGCAAATAATGGGTTAGACCAGGTTTATTGAACCTGAGGCCCAGGGCCCAAATCTGGCCATGTGGGATTCCCAGGTGGTTCAGATTTTTTCCCCATGTGGTGGTTCCCATTTTTTCCCATGTGGTGGTTCCCATTTTTACCCATGTCACCAGGTGGCTCCCATTTTTCCCCCTTGACCACCTATTATTTGGTGGTTTCCTGTTGTTGTTGTTGTTGTTGTTGTTGTTGTTTTGCATGTTTTTTCCCATTCTAAAAGCCTGAAATGCCTCTCCTAAGGCTTAGTCACTGAGAGTAAAAGCTTTAGGCTAAAAAATGGCGGTATTTTAGGTACTTTGGCCCCACCAAGTTTTGCATTTGGCCCCACCCCCTTTGCCTTTGGGTCCCCCAACCACTGGAATGCCCCCCCCGAGCTTCTCCAAAACTGAATCCAGCCCTCTGACTGAAAGAAGTTCAATACCCACGAACTCTTGTGGTTCTACTCCAAGTATGACTACATCTGGATCCAACTCAAAGAACTGCCCTTGAAGTCTGAGCTGTTTCATGCCTACAGCAGCCCTTGGCTTCTTCTGCTTTACATCAGTCAACAGAAGTCACACCAGGTCTCATATTACCTCCAGCAGTTGTTCTCCCCACCCGCACACCCAACAACCGTTATGCATTCCTCACTTTCCACCCTGTTGGGATTTAGAAGTGCCCACTGCTCATAACCTTGAGAGATGGCCTGGGAAGGTTTGGTGCCTTCAGCATTCCATCTGAAAAGAGCCTGGACAACAACAGCATATTAAACAGAAATAATTAGCAATTGCTACCCCCAAACCTGTTGCCTGTTGCCTCACAGTGCCCAGACTATAGGGACGGCCCTAATAACGTCCGTGGTAATGGTGGCAGCTCTGCCATTGGCAAGGTAGTATCTCTCAACCGCAGCCCACTCCAAATCTGCAATCTGGGGATAAATAACGTTCTCCTACCTTACAGGGTCGTTGGAAGGATTAACAATGATGATACTTAATATTTGCAAGTGTTGAAAGCACTTCACGTGCATTAACTAATTGTAGTCCTTACAACAGCCCTGTAAGGTAGTACTATTTTTTTATTCTACATATAGCAGTTGGACTGAAATGGGAAGAGAATGCAGCTAGCCTAAGCCCACCTAGCGAGTTCATGGCAGAGGCGTGAGACTTGAACTGGGGGCTTCCTGATTCGCAGTTCAGTCTTTCCACCTCTACGCAACACCTGCTCATTCCTAAGGAATGTGAAGAAGTGCTTTAGGTGTTCAAAAGCACTACCGGAACGTTATCCTCCTCACCGTCATCAAAATAAAGAGATTGTTACTGTTCAAATACATTCAAGAAGGATACAGGGTAGCCAGCTTTTCACACAACCCTTTTCGCGCCCGCCTTTTACAGTAAGTAGATTGCTCTGCAGCCATTAGCGGGTGGAGCTTTTCATGACTGGGAGATAAACTCTCTTATCGTCTGCTAGTTGTAGATGTAGCAGGCACAGCAGCAGGAGCTGCCTGAAAAGCTGGCAACTGCAAGAGCAGATGAGAATGCAAAAACAGAATGAGGGGCATAAAGAAGAACTGGGCTGCCTGTGGAACTGCCCAGCCTCTTCCTGCACTTCTTTAAAAGCAACACTCCTCCCCCTCCCCGACCCCCACCCCTCCCAAACCAAGGAAAGGCAGTATTTTGTGGCCCTGCTCTGCTATTGACAGGCACATAAATCGCAAGGGGAAAGATCTCTATCCAGTTACTACGCAACATCCTATCAGTGAGATTTCTGAAATTTTTGCAGGGTGTGCTCTGTATATGGTAACCGTGGGCCGGTGTTTGCCTATTCTTTGCCGGGCCGAGGCCTCTGGTTTTGTCTTGAGGGTCTACATAAGGTCAACTTCCCACCCGTTCCCCTACTACCTCCCATCCACCGCAGCAAGGTCCCAGAAAGCCAAACCGAGTGTGGAGAAAAGGATTCCCCTTTTGCCGAGCAGATGCTGACTGATAAAACATGCTGTCTGTTAGAACAGCTTGAAGTGCAAATAGCTTGGAGGTTTACCCACTCAAACAAAAGCTAAGAGCAAGCACATTCCCTTGAAGATGTACCTGTGCCCTCAACAGAAACACAGATAAAGATGAAGATGTGCACTGGGGAAATCCTTTCTCTTCCTTAACACACACACACCCGCCCCGCACCCATGTATATAACAGCAGAGCTTAAGACATTTGCTTTTTTCCCTTCTCGGAATGAGCTCTATCGTGCTTACACATCCAAGTGGGTGGATAAGTCTGTAGACCAGCCTTCCCCAACTCAGCGCCCCCCAGATGTGTTGGAATACAGCTCCCATCATCCCCATCCAGCATGGCCAATGACGATAGGAGTTGTAGTCTGTCACATCTGGAAGTTGGGGAAGGGTGATCCATAGGATGAGGAAACAAACATGGGTTGTTTTCTTCACTGTATAGGCGTGTATTACATTAAAAGAAACAGGGATGGTTTTAAAAACAACAACACACCAGATATTTCATCTTGCAAAGTAAACGTTCATTTGGGACTTGTGAACAGGCAGTGATTGACAGTGCTTCATTCCTATCTTGGTCTAAGTGCTCTTGAGGAATTTGGCCTTTGTGAATACCTATACAGGTTGACTTGACCTGATGATCCATGCCACTCAGAATAAGGTGCAAATTGGAACTTAACTCTCCACTGGATTTCACAAATGCTGCAACACAGTTATTGGTGGCTCAAGCACATTTTAAAACTACTTTAAGAGAAAATGGACCCTTAAATAGGCGGGGGGGGGGGAATACACATTTAAATGTGATTTCCAGAGGGGGAGCCACATTAGTCTGCTGCATCAGAAACAACAAAGAGTCCCGTGGCACCTTAAAGACTAACCAATCTATTATGGCACAAGCTTTCATGCACAAAAGTCCACCTCGTCTGTTGGCAGGTCGCAGTGTGACCAGCTAGGCCTCCTCTGATGATCTTAATGATCGCACAGGTCTCTATCGGGGAAGGTAACCTGGTCCCAAGCTCTTTCAGGGCTTTATATGCCAACAACAAGACCTTGAACTTAGCTTGGTAGGTAATAGGTAGCCAGTCAAGTTGCTTCAAAACCGGTGAAATATGTGCTTGGGGAGGCACCACACTCTGCATCCTGGCCACTGCATTCTGCACCAGCAGGAGCTTCCAGACCAAGCTGCAAGGGCAGCCCCAGATAAAGTGCATTACAGTAATTATGACACTCTTAGCCTGTGCCTTAGCGGCGGAGGTGCATAATATGGGCTTTGCTGGGGGATATTTCTATGGTCCTGACAGGGCTGCCGGGCTGCCTATCCCTAATCTAGAAACACTGAAGCACTGTCTTTGTGTCATCTATGTCTGTATCTCGAAAGAGGGGCAGTTACAATTAAAAACAACAACAGCACAAAGGCCCATTCCCATGGATTTCCATTCAGCCACACACTTGCACACAATACTACATATGGTTGAACGGACTGCTGTATCTTTTGAGTTCTGATATGTTATGAGGATGCTCCATTTTCTAATAAATCGATTGGGTTGGATCCAGAGTTGCCACTCTATGAGTGGAAGGGCTCCTTCCATTCCAGGGGGGCTCCCCACTAGAGGAAGGGGGTGGCACAACATTTTTTGTCAATTCGTCCTTCCCCCTGCAGCCTCCACGGCCACCTCACACTGTTCAGGAGGCTCTCCCAAACCTCCAGAGCAGGATTTGGGGGTCACCAGCAACGCCGACTCCAGGTTTTGGAGGGCCCTTGGGCAAGACACCCTCAGGGAGTCAACTTTCTCACTGCCATTGTCACCATCTGCTATTGCTCCTCCTCCTCATCATCATCATCATCATCCTCATCCTCATCATCATCATCATCACCACTGGCTCGCTTGAGAGGCAGAGAGCCAATGAGCAAGTAGGCAGCGGCATCTACTGCCCCTCTTTCTTACCACCAGCACTGCTGGAACAAAGCGAGAGGCAGGTGAACAAGCAGGTTGTGAGGGTGAAGAGGAGGAGCAAGTCCAGGGGGCTCTTGTCAGTGGGCTCCTGCTGGGGTGCAGGCCCTTGGCAGGTGCCCAACCATGCCTACCCTTGACGCCAGCCCTGGTCATCATAAGGGGCTGCAGAGGGGAGGGTAAAATCAGCAAAAGGTGCTGCTCCGCCCCCTTCCTGCAGCAGGATCATTCAGCTCACAGAGTTCAGCTCCGTACAACTTTCAATCCAACCTATTTTCCATTAGTCTGCTTCTCTAACTCTCACCAGATTTATTTGTTTGCTCATATACACAATATCCCATAATAATTAAGGGTCCTCATGTTACTGGCATGTGCTTAGACTTGGGGGGCTGGACCTAATATTACTTAAGGCGAGGCATCCCATCTCAAACAGCAGAGTTGGGGGCACTATTAGGAGGAAACACATTTTCATAACTTCACTATTATATTTTTATTACCATGTTGGACACCATTTGGGTTTTCTGCCTCAGGTGTCAGGAGTCAGCATCGTCAATCAGTCAACCTTCCTGATCCTTCCTGATGCCAACATCCCTGATCCTCCTGGGCTTTGTTGCTCCTCTCCTTCCTCTTGCTGCCATTTGCCCACATTTTCTGAGTCGGCAGCGAAAGGACCAAGGAGAACAAACAGCAGTTTCTGGTCACCTCTCCCTCTGGATCATGGTGCAGATTTGGCCCATGGATAAACAGCAAACAAGTGGGTGGCACTGCCAAAGAGGAGGGGGTCCCACTCAGGGCATCCTGCCAAGGATCTTCTAAAATAGGAAGCGGGCAACCTGTGTCCCTGGGCCACGTGTGGCCCTTGGCCTAATTTTAGTGGAGACTGGTGGCTCTAATGTCGGTGGGGCAGCGTATCCATTCCGGGTTTTAGTTTGAACTTTTAAGGAGCTATCCATGGTGCTGAAGCCTGCCCCTCCCCTCAAAACCCTAGACTCAGCACCATGGATAGCTCCTTTAACGTTCAGGCTGAAACCCAGTGTGGATGCACCGGCCCACTGACATTGGAGTCACCAGCCTCCATTGCCTAATTTCCTGCAGCACTTGGCCTAATTTCAAAAAGTCCTCTGTATGTGAGAGAGACATCTGTCCCTTCCCTGGCAGACTGCTGGGTGGGAAGGAAAAGGAAGAAAGAGAAAAGGTGGTGGGAGAAAGAGAAAAGGGGTGGTCCACCCACTTTTGGCTCTGGCCTTGCTCACTGCTGGCTTCAGCTCTGCCCACCCATAACATGTGGCTCCCAACCGTTTACCAGTGCGGGGATGTGACCTTCAAGTCAACAGGGGGGGGGGGGGAGTTACCCACTGGCGCTGCTGCTGTAAAACCTGAAACCAGAACTGCTGCTTGGGCCATCTCCATGGCTGCTGGTGATTTTGGCACGGGTGGTAATGCAGAATGAAGCCCAACAGATCTCCAGATGTACATTTGAATGAGGTTTCTTAACAAAGACCTACGCAGCCTCACTAGGCCTGAGCTTCAGCACAAGGTTGCCCAGAAAGGGGGTGTTTGTAAAGCTGTTACTGTGCATGAACACGGCCCAGATTTGAGACTTCTGGCAAATGGTATTTGTTTACTACTGTATAGACATAGCACTGGGATGCTGAAAAGCACAGCCTCCTGCTGCTCAAGGCTGTGTGCCCTTACATGACAGATTTGTTTGTCCTCCTACTCACGTCTGTCATATGGCAATGCGCAAAACACTGGCAATTTTATAGCATTCCCCACAACCACCACCTCTTCACCCACCCACCCCCAAACCCTTCTGCAACCTTTTTTCTTGCTACAACTGCTTATCAGAAAATCCACAAAGTTGAATGATGGCATGAGCCAGGATGCCAGCCTTGGGCTTTTTCAAATCCACAGTTCTTTTGACAGCACTTGGCCCGTATTGTGTACAGTGATGGGCGCGTCTTAAGATTTTGGATACAGAACAAGATTCCATCATTGGAACGTGGCTGCCTCCTCCCCTTCTCTTGGAGATGGGCCACTGGCTTTTTCACTGGACTCACCAAACCTGGAAAAGGGGGAACCTCCCATTACAGTAGTGAAAAACAACATACTATTTTATACTGGTGGATGCCCAAAACTCGGCAACAGTTTAAGCTTCGTGTAGGAAAACATTTTTGTTTCTATATAAAATTAAGACCCAGAACACACAATATGTTTGACACATGATTGTCTATCCTAGTGATGGGTGAATTTGTCAGTCTTGCTTTCTCCCGCATTCAGATTTTTAAAATCTTACGTTCTTTCTCTCCTGAACATGAAGACATTTGCAAATTCTGATAAATTCTTATCAAAAATTAACCAGAACAAAATACTCACCCATCTGCACCAGTCAAATTCAATAGGTTCAGCTATTCCCAGCATGGAGAGGACCATGATGCCTGCCATATAGCTGTTAAAGATGATGAGCCTGTCAGAAAAAAGGAAGTGGCGACCCTAGTTCAGCACTAACAGGATGGAATACACAGGTATTCAAACCCAGACTTTTAAGAGCAAAGGAGTAAGGACTCAAAACCCTGGGCCTGGATGGCCGAATCTGTTCATTTCCATTTCTCCCACATTCCATATAGTATATATATATATATATATATATATATAATGTTCTTTTTGTGCAGCCAGCAATTCTTTACATGTGTCACAGCCATAGGTTTGTGTGGGCTTTGTGTGGACTCTGTGACCTGATATATGAGGCCTGTCCAACTCCAGTCTATTAATGCCCAAAACATCCAACTGAGCACATTTAAGCCAAAAGCTCTTCTCTGAAGCCAGCATTTCAGCATAAAGAACTAGAGGCACTCCGATCTCTTTGTACAAATGCCTTCTCAACCAGAGAAGGATTTACCAGCCTCTCTCCCTCTTACTAAGGACGCTGACCCTTTTTTTGAAGTGTTTCAATGCTAAATTCTGTACGGCATGACACAGTGCAAAGAGTTTTGATGCCTTGGGATTGCTTAATCATTTCTTGAAAACAATGCAAATAGAAGTCAACGTTATTTTGATCACCATCATCACACAGACTGAAAAGGCCTCTGCTGAGTTCTCCAGCCAGACAATAGAAGAAAGGCAGCAAAGAGATAACAAGGAAAAACATGATTAAATCACAGAAGTGACATAAAATCAATACGGGCAGCCAAGGATCAATAATTCTTTGCTCTGAGTAACAGTCAGTAGCGCTTGTACTCATTTTCAGATTTCTCCAAGATTATTACCGAGTTGATCTGTAGAAAGAGAGCCTTTTTTTTTTAACCTGCTCTTTATCTTCTGTGTATGTTTAATATTCTTCGCCTGATATTACAGGTAGTTTAATCCATCCACTGCAGACTATTAGTTTGCTCCCATTCATTAAGAGCCAAACATTAAGAAGTTACAGTGGGGCAGGCTGAGACAGTGACACAGAGGGGGTTATCCCTTTCCCCCAGACTGTTTTCCTGATGAAAATCTCCCCCAAAGCTGCGAATTGCCCCAACAGAAAAGGTTCCAGTCCAGTTGCTCTTTGGAAACAGTTTCAAGAGACAGAGACTCATTAACGCGCCTCTGTCTGTTGTCATGCCTAGCTTGGCCCCAAATGCCTATAAGTAACAGTGGAAAAATATATATACTGATGCAAACCTTCAGCGTGTGATTTAAAACACGGATTCATAACCACAAATTCCCCTTCAAAGGATAAAATCTAGGGCAAGATGCTAAGTCTCATGGGAATGTACCCAACTGAATTTCCCCCAGGACAGTTTGGTGGATGGGCTCTCTTTGAGATCGGGGTCTAATTGCTATTTTTAGCAGGGATTTTGTCCAGTTTCGGGTCAGCCAGTGGCCAAGGGGAGTTGCTTCCCCCTGCAGAGTGTGGCCTGATTTAAGTTGCAGGAATCATTCTGCTTGTTGTTACAAACTATAGCCCAGATTGTATTGGTGGAGCAGTGTGGGATGGATGGTTGGGCGGTCCTGTCTGGCAATGAAGTTTGGAATAGATGGTGTTTTGGCCCCTTCCAGCTCTGTAAATATGAAGACGTTCTTCTCTACGGGCTGTTGGTCTGCATTCTAGACATCTAGAAAGGCCTCTGACCAGTGGTGCAACCTCCACTCCAGGTGCCCCAAGGCTGACCGGGCCCATAATTAGCTAAGTCAGTAGAGTCAGCTCTGCTATGCCCCAATCTAATATTTCAGAGCTGGTGGGGCTGGTTATGCTATTTATTTATTACATTTATATCCTGCCTTTTTTCCTCCTGCAAGAAATCCAGGGTGACTTACATGATCCTCGTCTCCATTTTATCCTTACAACAACCCTGTGAGGTAGGTTAGACTGAGGGCCGGTTCATACGACCCAGGCAGCAAGCAGGGGAGGCACCACGGGGCCGTCCACTGGGTCCGGCGGGGTGCCGCAGACGACCTGCACCCCACACGCATGGGCAGACCGCAGTGGAGCTGGCAGTCCCCACACCACAGCGCGGGCCTCCCGGCACTAGGGGACGGCAGCCCGGGATGCCCAGTGGGGCCGTTTGCCCCTACAGGCCGGAGCGGCCGCAGCTCCGGCCGCTCTGGGCTGCCGCCTCTGTGCGGCCATGGGAGGCCCCCACAGGGTGGCCACCCGCTGTCCTTATGGCAGGGGCGCCACACGCGGTAGGGGCTTACCACTCTACCGCCCATGGTAACTTTCTGTGCTTCCCGCGCGCAGCCATCCTGTGGGGGCGCCTCTGACCCACGTTCACACAACACGGGAACCGTGGGGGACTTCCGCTCCCCCGCAGTTCATGTGTCATGTGAACCAGCCCCTAGTCAATGACTGGCCCAAAGTCACCCAGTGAGTTTCGTGACTAAGTGGGGACTAGAACCCCAGATCTCCCAAATCCCAGTCCAACACTCTATATTCACACTGCTGTATGAGTGAATCCAAACCCCACACACCCCATGCACACTGTGACAGATGTCCCATTCCCCCCCCCCACACACACACACACAGCCTGACTCCTTGCCCATGGATACAAGAAATGGGGGTGAAGTCAAGGCCTACACAAGCTATCCTATCTGACCAAACGTACAGTATCAGGACATGGCTCTCTTGCATGATGTCAATTATTTTTTTTTAATGAACCCATTTTTGATGAATGAAAGTTAATAACTGGGTTCTGTTCTGCCTCTGTCACAGCAAGAGCTTAGCATCGTTAGGTGCTGGTGAGGCCTGGGTTACAGGTCGTTCACTGTTTATCTGGTTCACACACCAAGGTCTTGGACATGTCAGGCTCAATTGGATTCCCAACCAAGTAAGAGTCAGTTTTCCCAGGAAGGCAGGAACAGGAATAGGACAGCACCATGGAGAGCTCCGAGTGGTGCTGGGGCTGGAAGCCAGACAAACTTGTTTGTATGCTGCTCCAACGAGCAGCAGAACATGACAGTGCCTTAAGTATAGTTTTGGCTTCCTTTAGGCTGGTCAGCCTCATCTCCACACTGACTAAGTCTTCTCTCTTAAAAGGATCTGGTCTGTTGTTTTAACAGCCTCAGGATGTGACGACACTGAGAGACTGTGGTGTGCTGGTGTCTTCATGGATGGAGTCCTCAGTCTGAGGATGGCAATATACGACCTCCTCTGGATGCAGGGGGCAGGTCCTTGGGGTCTTCCTGGGGAACTAGGTCCAAAGGAAATAGAAGCCTCATGACACCTTTCTGTAACCAAGGGAGCCTCTTCTTTTGAGGATGAGAGGTGGGGGTCCTGGACCATGACAAACAGGCAGTACAGCAGGAAGTGTTTAATGAAAGAAGTACTTCTCATTGTCTGGAATGATGCTTGCTTTGTTTCAATGTTCCTGCTGTTTGTCTGGATGAAGAGTGATCCGAATCAGGGTAGCCTCTCTGAATATGAGGTTCGTGAATGCAGTGATAACCCTCACATCCATGGGGGTGGAAGTGCCCCCATATTTCCAATTTTCACACTAAACCACAAGCAGAAGAAGCATCAGTGCATGATATACCCCCAAAAAGAAAGAAAATACCCTGGGAAATTCAAATCCCCCATTTCAGTTTCTGTTTGATGCAGTCACAGTTTGTGCCAGATAGTCCATCACTGGCAGTGAAGCACTTTCATAGCAAGTCCAAAGCTTCCTTATAGTCATCTGTTTCCCTCAAAGTGAGAAAAATAAGGAGAAAAACAATATTCTTTCTTTAGAACATGCCAGTTTACTGTATTCCCATTTATTATTTAACATGCAGGTGACAGTGCCATTGCATTAAGTGAACAAATTGCAAAGGGGAATAGCAAAGTGGCAATGTAGGCTGTCAGAAAATCAAATGGACCCATTACATTTACGCCTGTGGAAAAAAAAAGTAGCAGGCACCAGACAGATTTCATTTTGTAAATTACTACTCCGTAGAAAGAAAATCCTATTTGCTGGAATGTCTGAAAGTGAACACCAATAAAACAATGGAAAGTCCGATTGGCAATCTATCTGAAGAAGAAAAAAATCAAATATCCTAAAGAACCAGAGGGGGGGGGGGAGAATAACAAATATGCATACAATAAAATGAAGTCTAACATACTATATGTAATGTATTCAATATATTAAAACATGTGGCATCCAAATCGATATTGTGCAAATGATAAGACTGCAGATAAAGCAAGTGTGAAATGTTACAGGAAAGCTCCACACGTACCAAGGCTCACACAAGACATCTTGCGGCCTGAGGCAAAGAACAAAATGGCGCCCCCTCCCATTCTATATACGAAAGCTGACTGGACCAGCAGCTGAATCTTTCTTCAACACCAGCTATGGGACAATGTTCTCCACTGCACCTGTTGCTGTTCTAGGCGGCAGCAGGCTAGTTTGGGGGGGGGGGCAGGGAAGGCAGTGTTGCATATGGTCTTCCTGCCAACAACTTCCCTCCTCCAACATCCTGCTGCCACCTCCCAGTATCTGCTGCCTGAGGCGACTGCTTCACTCTGCGTAATGGTAGGGCCAGTCCTGACATTTACAGACTATTTCCGAACCACTCTACAGTGGGGTGTTCCCTCAATCCATTTGAAAAGATCTTTGCCATGAGCAGAACCAGAGCAAACTCCACTATTGAATTCAATCCATTTTTCAAATGTTAGAACAGCGAAAAGCCGTTTGTTTAAGTCTCATGCTACAGCTCCATCAAAGCAAACAGGCTTCCTCTTAACGTTGCTCGAAATCAACTCATATGAACTTTTTACAGCTCCAACAGTGAAGGCAGGTGTAAGATTAAGATGTAAGATTAAGATTTATATCCTGCCTTTTTTCCTCCTGCAAGGAATCCTCCCAGTCACACTGATTCCCTTTCCCCCATAATCAAACCGCAGATCGGCAGGATCCCAGCATTTTTAAAAGTGCTGTGCATGCCTCATTAGATTGGAGTGTTCTATTTTGGCTTGCAGCAACTTCATATTCACTCCTCCATATAATGACTAGTGTGGGGGCACGGACAGTTTTCCCTTCTCTCTGAAGCCCAAAGAAAGATGGTCAAAGACAGAACTCCTTCGGAAGTGAATTCCAGAGACTTGATGCAACATTGAAGAAAAGCCAAAGTACAATGGAAAGTAAGTCTGATCGACAATCCATCGATCAACGTCGGTGCTAGGCAAGCTTGCCTGGGAAGGCTCTTGCATGGGCAGGTTCCTATGGAAGGAGGCAGTCCTTGAATTATCCTAATCCCAAACCATTCAGTGCTGTAAAGGTCATGACCAGCATCTTGAACTGGGCTCCAGAAATGGACTGGAGGAGCAATGCACTAGTTTCAAGTCTGGCAAGACATGCTCTATATACCTGGCTGGACTAGCTGTTGCCCGCGGCTGCGCTCACGTGGATTTTAGGATTTGGTACAATGGAAAAGATACAGTGTCTCTGACTGAAAATGTAACATTTAGGCTAGGTGCTGGCAGCAGAAAACTTTTCTGACAGAAAAATCTGATCTTAAAGAAAAATCAGTTTAATCCTGAGAGTCTACAGCCGGTGATGAAGAGTGACCGTACCAAGTTTGGGGTAGATACATCAAAACGTGATGGAGCCTATGCAACAACGCCCCACACACAACAGTCATTCAGTCATTTAAAAACTTTCCCTCCCTTTTCACCCCCTCAGAGAACATTCTAAATGGCCTAGGGGAGATTTGCATATTGGCCCCTGAAGGAATTCATACGAACATTCTAAGTGTCATATGGGCTATTTGCATAACTGCTCCTATTGGCTCCTGCAGCAATTCTGAGGTGAGGGTCGATTTGCATAACTGCTGCCCTGTTGTTTTGCCCATAGGAGATATGAGAGTGGGGCGATTTTGCCCCCTTTCCCCCCCCCTAGGGACGGAATTTCCAAAAATCCTTCCTTTGTGGGTGTCTACGTCATAAAAGCAATGTCCCTTCAAAATTTCACGTTCCTAGAAACGGTTTGAGCTGGGCGTTGATGAGTCAGTCCAAATCAGTCAGTCAGTCAGGACACCTTCTTTTATATATATAGACTAGCTTTTGCCTGCGGCTTCGTTCGCGTGATGAAGACAGAGTCAGTCAGTCAGTCAGGACACTTTCTTTTCTATATATAGATATAGATTGTCAACCAACCAGTGTTTTTTTTTTCAGTCTGACCAAACTGCACCTAATTCTGCCAGGCTCTGCCCATGACTCACATAGTTTTCCAGGCCCCATCTACAGCCTTCCAGTTTCTGCCCCTGTCCCTGACCAGGAATTATTGCCCTGGCTTGATCTTGTCTCTGCCTCATACCTGCCAGATTCCTATGGAGTCCACCCGAAATCTGCATTGGAACATTGGTTCCACCACTTTCCTGCCAGTTTCTCTTTTGGCTCCTGTAATGGGAGTTGCGGAAGATGGCGAGGAGTGCAGTGTTGCACAACAGTCCTGCCTCAATGCTCTGTATTATGCTTTGTATGATTCTATACTCTGTATTATGCTCTGTATGATACTATACTCTGTATTATGCTCTGTATGCTGTATTTTGCTCTGTAATAGCAAGGCATGACCTTGCTTGAATTGCTACCATGTGAGTTGGCTGCTAGCCAGGCTGATGCAATCTCCAGTAACATGTGACCTGGCTGCTGGCCAGGAGAATGACACTGCACAACAACACAGGTGCTATCAATTAAGCACAAGATCTGCAGCCCATGAGGCTTGATGCTAGAATGGTATTTAAGACTAGCAAATGCAGACTGAAGGGTGGTGGTTGGTAGTGGTGGTTGGTAGCGGTGGTTGGTTGTGTGTGTAGTGGTGGAGTGCTGAAGAATCGGAAGGAGCAAGGAGGAGCAGAGGAAGCTGTTCAGAGAGCCCTGCTGAAGCCCCAACACTGAAAGCTGATACCCAGGCAGAGAGCTGCTGGAACTAGCATTTGGGTTGGTTGGAAATAATACAGTGACTGTGTAGCTAAGGGGTGGGAGTTCCACCAGGGAACTTGGAGGAAGGCATAGCATTGTTGTATTTCATGCTCAGCTTTGCAATAAAGATGTTTGGCTTTAACTTCCTGGAGGAGTATTTATTATGGTCTGAAAATCCCTTCAAAGAATCTTTGCCAATCCCTTTTGAGGAACCTGTGGCAAAACAGCTCCACCCCTTTCCTGCCAGTTTCTATTTTGGCTCCACCCCTGAGCTGCCAGGTTCTGCACAGACTCCCCTTAACCTCACTCCACTCCTTGACTCTGCCTAAGAGATCAGTATATTTTAAATCAAAAGATGACAACCCTACCCGCAGTGGTTGCATGCATGAGAAAGCTCTAACAATTGGCCCTTGCCTATTGAGCAAGCCAGAAAGAAGTTTGACTTTGCCTCTGGACTATTCCTGTTCATTCCCAGGGGACCAGGTGGCTGGTCACACCATCATAACTTCTGAAAGGTGTCCCCCCCCTCCCTTTTCCCCCCTTTTTTTATGGCCAGTATTCTACATTTTCTCCATTGACTAGTATTTTGTATTTCTTAGCAGTTGGTTACAGTTTTTAAAAGTTGGAATATATGACTCTCAGTTGATCCAAATCATTATAGTTGATTCCAGTTCTGGTTGCCACGTTTCAAAAAGGACATCGTAGAGCTGTAAAGAAAAGGGGGCAGAAGGGGCATCCAAAATGATCGGGTGTGGTTGGAGCATCTTCCCTATAAAGAAAAGATAAAGCATTTGGGGTTATTCGTAGAATCATAGAAATACTGTCACTTAAAATAGAAGTACCATACATCCCACCCTAACGGAGAAGACTGTGATGGGGCGACCCGTGTGCCTGCCTGTTCAGGTGCTGACTGCTGATGGGCAACTGCCAGGCCCCCACTGCTCCCCCTTCTTTAACTTTAAACTAAACTTTGAACTGGAGAGCCCTTCAAACAGAGGATGCCTTCAAATAGAAGGCATATACGCATGGTCACCTTAGTACGTGCACACAGAACGTCACAGCTACTTTTCAAAGTGTCTGGTAGAAGGAGGGCTGGCCCTGATATTAACAAAGTGAGGCAGCTGCCTCAGGTGGCAGATGCTGGGGGGGGGGCAGGGAGGTGTTGGAAGACAGCGCTCTGTGTCCTTTGCGGCCTGCCCTGAGTACCCCTCAGCTAGCCTGGTGTGGTGGAGGATGCTGTCTCGTTGCCAGTGCTGAAGTAAAATTCAACTGCCAGTCCAGTCAGCTTCTGTCCGTGAAGCGGCGTAGCGGGGCCAGGGCTCGCAGGGCCTTGTGCCGGCACTTTTTTTTATTAGCAGGGACACTGATGTCATCTACCACCTGCCTCCCTTCGAATCCCTTGTTCCCCCTGAGCATAGCTGCAATCCTTCCTCACAGTATCTGGAAGGAAATGTATTTTCCCAGTGACACTTTCTTTCTTTCCTTCTTTCTCCCTCCCTCCCTCTTTCTTTCTTATTTTATTACATTTCTGTATTACTGTGGAGAAAGCCCAAACACAAGTCTGCACTCACACACACACAATTTTCCCCTAAGGGAGGGGGCGAGGGAGGAGGGATGAGATCACCGGAGAAGCAACCAGACAAGTCGTCAGCCCCAACAAAGGAGGGCCTCGGTGGAGATCCACAAAAGTCCAGGAAGGACCATCAAGGGCCATCAAACTAGCAGGGCAGTCTCAAAGAGCTGCAAAGTACCAGTACGTCACCTTCTTCCCGGGCAGGAATAAGCCCACCTGAAACGAAGGGGCAGGCATAAGCCCCCACCTGACCTGGAGGGCGGGGAGAGCGGGAAATCCGGGGTAGAAAACCCCTCTCCCTTCCGGTAGAGGGTTGTTGGGAACCACGGGTACTGCGGGGCCAGATCCACTTCAAACCAAGCAGTCCGAGTACGCCGTTCTCATCCACAGATCGCCGACCCGGAGCCAGGCTGAAACTGACTAGGCGTATAGTCTTTGGTCTGAGGAAATCGACTAGATTCAGTCCGCTAGTCTGGGAGCCTGTTCATTGGGTAAGGCGGGGGTCAACTAAGGTTGTGTTGACAGTATAGTATTCCTGAAGAGCTGTTAGTTCCGTTCTGTGTCATTGTATAAACAAATAAAAGCCTTATTTGGGCATTTAAAGGGCTGCGGTTTCCTTTTGTGTGCGAAAGCCTCGCGGGTGGTCGCTAGAGCTCGGACGGGCTGTAATTCAGTGCCGATTAACCCGTTAAGCGCCGAACTCACGCAAAGGATCCTGTTGGTGATCCTTCACAATTACCCATTAGCCAAAGCTCTCTGAGAGGTTTACAAGACAAAGCTTAAAACCGTAAAATACAATAACATAGTAGAGTTGGAAGGGGCCTACAAGGCCATCGAGTCCAACCCCCTGCTCAATGCAGGAATCCAAGTCAAAGCATCCCTGACAGATGATTGTCCAGCTGCACCTTGAATGCCTCCAGACTGAGTGGGAGAGCCCACCACCTCCATAGGTAGTTGGTTCCATTGTCTTATTGCTCTGACAGTCAGGACATTTTTCCTGATGTTCAGGTGGAATCTGGGTTCCTGTAACTTGAGCCCATTATTCCGTGTCCTGCAAACTGGGATGATCGAGAAGAGATCCTGGCCCTCCTCTGTGAGACAGCCCTTCAAGTACTGGAAGAGTGCGATCATATCTCCCCTCAGACTCCTCTTCTGAAGGCTAAACACGCCCAGTTCTTTCAGTCTTTCCTTATAGGGCCTTGTGCCGGCACTTTTTTTATTAGCAGGGACACTGATGTCATCTACCACCTGCCTTCCTTAGAATCCCTTGTTCCCCCTGAGCATAGCTGGAGTCCTCACAGTATCTGGAAGGAAATGTATTTTCCCAGTAACACTTTCTTTCTTTCTTTCCTTCTTTCTCCCTTTCTTTCTTTCTTTCTTTCTTATTTTATTACATTTCTGTACTACCCATTAGCCAAAGCTCTCTGAGAGGTTTACAAGACAAAGCTTAAAACCGTAAAATACAATAACATAGTAAAAGATAATATAAAACCATATGTTTAACAGAATAAAACCAAAGTGATAACCATGATGAAACTAAGCAAGCAGCAGTGCAAGCACACTATCGCCTTTTGAAAAACAAACAAACAAGTCTGAAAGGCTAAAAAGCCTGGGAAAATTTAAAAAAAATAATAATAAAAAAGAGGAGCCAAAAAGATGACAATGTAGGCCCCAAGTGAGCCTCTCTGGGGAGGACATTTTACAACCCAATATATTGTTCCTTGTTGTAATCTCAAGTATTTTGGGGTGGCTTGCTTGGTCTTGAATGGGCAATGAAGGCCCATTAGCTTTACAAAAGACCTGCTCCTGGTGGAGATGAAAACGCCTAGAACGGATTTGTTGATATGGATCAACACGGCTGCCAGCAGTTTTGGACTCCCCTTGGGGGTGTGGCTATGGGCACCATCATGATGAGCGTCTGCACTTCCAAATGCATCACTATACCACTGCATACATGGAACGGAGGGAGCCATCTTGTCCTTTGCCTCAGGCAACAAAATGTCATAGGCCAGGTCTGGTAGAAGGAAGGAACAGAAATGATGCCTTCTTGAGTGAAAATAATGTTAGATGAAGTCCACAACTTGCTCAAGGAAAGGCATATTTCAGAAACTCTCCCACACTTAGATAATTCATGGGAAAGTCCCCAAATTTAATCAGCCAAATACAGGGAAGTGTCTAGTGCCGAACCCCACACTACACTTTGTCTGTCCCGGAAGGAAAATACAGCGGTCCAGTCCTTTGTGCCTTACCACAATGAACAAACAGAGGCTCTGCTTTCAAGTTGAAGGTTCCTTTTTAACCGCTTTTAATTGCAAAGAGAAGTTTATAGTCTGACAATATACAGCCCCGTAAATCATCATTAAAATGCATTGAGTCATGAAGCAACAACAGGAACAATAATCAATGTGTATATATCAAAAGTGAGAGATTTATACTTGACCCGAGATGATAGGACAAGAAAGGGAATGTTTGCTGCCCTTAAGAATAGCCATGTCATGGTGTGTGTGTGTGTGTGTCTGTGTTTTTTGTTTTTTTGCTTTTAAAGCATGACTAACAGAATCAATACAGCCGATATTTAGCAATACCTGGGTGGGATTTGTGTTCTCAGATTTCAGGTGAATTTTCAGATAAGAATGGGAGTTAGTCAAAGCCTCTCTTTTAGTAAACATAAATAAACGACCCAGGAGACTGACTCCCCCCCCCCCAGCTGTTTTAAGAATACGCAGTTCTCTTGATGTTTCCTCGGCTGGCGCTGCAGATCTGCTTAGCTTCAGAAAGGTTGTTTTATTATGTGCCTTCAACCCATGCCCTGGAACCATCCTCCCAGTCCCAGGCACCCAGGGCAAAATGAGGTTTTGTGTTTTCCCAGAGTCCTCTGCGATGTTCAGAAGACTCTGGGGGTATATAAGAATGGATGATGATGCAATGCATACCCCTGAGATAAACAGGAGGACTGTCCCATCCATTTGTGTGTGCCCTGAGTGGTACCCTTTGACTGATTGTGCGCCCCCATGTTGAACCACTTTGATATTTTCAAAAAACGTTACATGGTATAAAAACGTTTTTAATTAATTAGTTAAGGAGGATTGCTCATTGGCTTGTCCCTTGAGGTCCCCCAAATCCCGGAGTTGGCTCTGGATGCTTCATTTTGCAAACATATAATTTTATGACAACTGCCTTTGTCCAATGTTCAGACTTTTCACTTCCTTATCTCATTAGGCCTTCAAATCTTTCCCTTTTTTATGGCAATAAATAATATATAGGCCAGTATCTGATGAGACGGATGAAGCTGTCTATTCCCCCCCCCCCCCCTGTATGTGCCTGGCATCGCAATCGTTTCCGTGTGCAGACGCAGAGGGAGCTGAGTGACACTTTTTTAACGGCTCACTATTTATAGGGTTTGGGGAAAGGATGTCTATTCTAGAGGCTCTTACCTAACCTAAACTAGGAAGGCACTTATAAAATTGAATTGGCTACTTAGAGTGCTCAAATTCTATTGTAAATTACAATCTATAGTTCTGTCTGAGTGCTGGGCCATTAGGAGATCACAAAACTGCTCTAATTCTTGGTTTCCAATGAATTTTAGGCCTCTATCCTGCTGCCAGTTTTCTAATAAAAGGCAGAGATAGGAAGATAAATACATTATCGGGAAAAATAACGTTTTATAGAAAGAATATTTTTAAACCATGTTATAGAACACTAGAAACAGATCTCAAATTAAGCCTGCTATAATTTGGGAGTAAACCTAATGGAGATAATGCAAATTTATTTTGGCTAAAAGAGAATGGTATTTGATCTTGTACCTTTTCGACAGAACTTGATCTTAACCTCTCAAGTGTCCCTGTAACAAGAATCTGCTGTCATCTTGCTTGTGTTTCTAAATGTTCCTGATTTTAAAACATGTGCTCTTATCTGCATAAGATGGCTGCCAGAGACAATCATGGTACCTCCCAAACAAATGCTGAAATGGGTACTGGAGCTGTGCAAAAATGGCCTCTCAAAATTCCCCACCCTGTTTGAGATTGTGGGGACAATGAAATCCAGTGTGGTGTAGTGGTTAGAGTGTTGGACTGGGACTCTGGAGATCCAGGTTCTAGTCCCTACTGGCCCCATTTTGGGCCAGTCACTGACTCTCAGCCTAACCTACCTCACAGGGTTTGTTGTGAGGATAAAATGGAGAGGAGGAGGACCATGTAAGCCGCCTTGGGTTCCTTACAAGAGGGGGAAAGGCGGGATATTGATGTAACAATAATAAATAAATAAATAAAATGTCACCGAATTTCTCCAGGTGAAAGAGAAATTATTCATCAGCTTCTTAGGGGTGGGGCTTACCATTAGCAATGGCAGTAGCACAGCTTTCTTTCTTTCTTTATTTCCTTCTAAAGATTGAGGGGGTGGGATGTCACTGCAAATGGCCACAACAGCAACTGTGTTGGCAGCCTGGCAGCCATTTTGCATCCTCCACAATGCCCCAGACCTAGCAACATTCTGGCGTGTGGGAGGGGTGGAGATGGTGGCCACCACAAAAAGGTGGTAGAGAATATTCGGAGAATATTCTGCAAAGTGACCTTCCTTTGGAGACGGGGTGTGAAAAAGAACAATCCCAGACATTTTCTCAGATAAATGTCTTCTCAGCTCTTAGGGCCACAAACATCTCAACTCTATAATGTGCTGTTTTTAGGAAATGGGCCTCATTTGTAAATAGGTTTCGGTGTCTCTCATTCTACTACCCCCTTACTTCAAGGCATTTGGCCCTAGTCTGGATCCTCCGCTTGCTCTTCATCTCATGAGACTTTACTACTTTTTCAAAGCTGTGCACTCCGCCCCTCGCTCCTGCGTGGGCACATTTTGTCCACGCCTTTCAGCCGCACGGCTCTCCTGCCACCATCCATTATGAGGAAATGATTATCCTCACCTCTTGGTCCTGGGCTGGGGCTTGCTAGAGTGTTGTGCAAAGAATAAAATTCCTTTGGGGTCATGGCTGCAGCCTGCGGAAGGGAAAGGCTTACTCGGGGCCAGGGCAGAGGGAAGCGTGAATAACTGTAGCAGCGCAGGATTGCTCGGGAACACTAGCAGGGTTTTCAGGGACGCATGAATGGCAGCCCCCCCCCCATTGGTGGATCCCGTGGGGAATGGAGGGAGGAGTTGGTAGTGGGGAACAGGTATGGCTGGCGTGGCTCTGTTTCAGAAGCCAGGAGAGTGCAGTCACAGAGGACTCCCTGTGGGCTCAGAGCTGGTGATGGGAAAACTAGAGCCTGATGACTGCCTCAACCCCCTTCCCTTGTATTTGAGGCTGACACCCCTGGAGGGTGTTCTCTCCCTTACTTTAAAAGGCCAGGGATTGAGAGACATGATCACACTATAAAGGAGAAGGGCATATGGTTACAGTGCAGTCCTATGCATGTTTCTCAGAAAAGAGACCCATTGGCCATGTTTGCACATAACGATAAGCCAGGATTCCTGGACTGTCCTGGCTTACTGTGAATGGGCAGTGTGCTGGTGCGTGCAGCCTGTTCACTCTTGTTTTGATCCCCCCACTCGCATGCGCAGGTAAACAAATCAGAAGTGGTTTGCTTATGATGAAGTCTGAACCTGGGATGTTGGTTTGTTGCTCCCAAACAAGCCAGGATCACAAGCCAACAGCAAACCCTGGCTTGTTGCTGGCTGGCAATCGTGGCTTGTTTGGGAGCAACAAATCAGGTTACAAGGTTTGGACTTCACAATAAGTTATCTGTTTCTGGTTTATTTACCTGCTTGCACGAGTGGGAGGAGCAAAGCAGGACCAAATGGGCTGCATGCTCCAGCATGCTGCTCATTCACAGTAAGCCTGGATAAGCCAGGGATCTTGATGTATCGTTATGTGTGAATGTGGCCACTGTGGGGTTTACTCCTTATTAGGTTTGCTGTCGTAGGCTACAATCCTACTCACACTTACCTGAGAGTAAGCCCCACTGGACACCGTGTGCCTTCCCTCTGAGAAAATAAGCACAGGATCATGCTGCACAACCTTGAGAAGCTTGACTTTGGTTTTACTCGTGCCTGAAAGAGAAAGGAATACCATGTTACTCTGCCTTTAATAATGAACTTCCTGATCTTTCACCTATTTATATGGGCTCCTTCATGCTGAGGTCACAGTAGAATTCACTGGGTGTAACACTTGCTTTACTTAAACTTATCTACGGTAAAAACTCTGGCAATGATCTACTACTCGGAAGCCTTTTTTTTATATATCATTGTTGGAGATTATCCAACCCTTTTAAAAAGATGATATTGATGAAGAGGAGGAGGAGGAGGAGGAGGAGGAGGGGGGAGACAACCATCTCTTCTGTAATTCATCGTAATGAGCTGGAATAAGGCTGAAGATCCAGGCTTACTTTCTGCCATCAATTGCAGTGCAGAGTTCTGCTTCAGTTTCAAACAGAGGCCTTCTTCAGGTGTTACCTGTGGGTGCCATGATGTCACACAGCCAGCTAACTGTGCAGTGGGTTGCCCTTGTAATTCTGTAGTGAACCACTGGTGCACATCAGCCTCCATGCTACTGTGTGCTCGCATCCGGGTTGTTCTTTCTTAGGTATTATTTGCAACATGCATACCATTGATCTGGGATGCCATTTCAAGGCATGGGTGGCGAGGCTGGCCCAGTAGGCATGGTGGAGGATGCAGTCGCAGCTCCTCCTGCCCAGTGGCGTCGTAGTGGTAAATTTTGAAGCACAGCGGCTGCTCATAATGAGAGTCCCACAGCCACACCTGCTAGGACAGTCCACCCATTCAGGCAGCTGTGTTGATCCATATCAACAAACCAGTTCTAGTAGTTTTCATCTCCAGGAGCAGGTAATTTGTAAAGCTCATGGGTCTTAATTGCCCATCCAAGACCGAGCCACCCCAAAATACTTTGCATTACAACAGGGCATGATATTATATTGTTGCTGGGGAAACTCATTTCCCACCCAGCTACTGTGACGCTCGTCATTAAGCTCAGAGGGGACAGGGAATTCTGGGGAGGGGGGGTGGCAAGATGAGGTTCTAAAAGTCCCAGCGCTTCACCCCTGCAAGCCCCGGTTCAACTACACCACTGCTCCTGCCCCGATCCTCCTCTTGTCCCTCTGTCTGGCCTTTCTTCCTGTCTGATGACACAGGCAGAGGGTGGATGGATATGTGAAGGACCGTGGATGAACATGGCAGAAGCCATGGTTTCTTCCCTTTTCACAGCACCAGAGCTGCCTAAAGGAAGAACAATCAGGGCCAGGCCAAGAAGTGTTGCTGTCGAATGCCAAGAACAAGATGGCAGCCTTCCTATTTCATGTACAAAATCCAACTGGACTGGCAAATGAATCTGTCTTCAACACCGATGATGGGGCAGCATCCTCCCCTGTACCTGAAGGCAGCAGGCTAACCTGGGGGACACAGAGCAAGCCGCATGGCACACAGGTCTTCTCTCCAACACCTAGCTGCCACCTCCCAGCATCTGCCACCTGAGGCGACAGCTTCACTCTGCCTCATGGTAGGCCCTGAGAATAATAAGTCAGTGGGGCATACTCACAAGTAAATGTACATAGGATTGCAGCCTCAGCCACAATGCTACACCAGCTTCTCTAGATTGTGACTTTTAGCCACCATAATATATGAGTAGAAAGCTTTTGTCTATGCAGAGCTAGCCTGTACTGGCTATAATGGAAGATTCCCTATTGCTTAACCAGCATCAGCAGAAACCCCTTTCCTTTAAAAATGTGTGTTCATGATAAGTGCATTAAGTAAGATGATATTATTTGTCGTGGGGGGGGGGCATACAGGTATTGTGTGTGTGTGTGTGTGTGTGTGTGTGTGTGTTTGTGGCTTGTGTTGTTTTTTTTCCTGGGCACAAGATGCAAAATCGATGTTGCAGTGTTTTTCAGCTTGCTGGAGTCTTAGGGAAGATGGTGCTTCTGTGTAGACATTAAAAATCTTTCTGAGAACCTTTTAGGCTTTGACACGGCAATGAGCTGTTTAAAAATAGAATGGTGGGGGGGGTACTATCAATTTTGCAAGCCGACATGCAGTTTCTCAGGAACCAGTCGGTTGCATCCTGACGAGATGGCAAGAGGCCCCGCTCATGTTCAGTTATCCACGAAGGCACGAGGTTGGAAGCCTGGGTTCAACAGCAGCAGACCTGCCAAAGCAGAAGAGCCATGTGGAAGAGGTAAACACCCACTTGGCCTATAGCAGGGGTTGGTAGCGGCTGCGAAAGACAGGAGAAGGGGGAGAGGGCAGGTTCGAAAAGGATAACGGAAAGAGCTGGAATGCCCATCTGCAGTAAAAAAAAAGAGCATCCAACCACCTTCCGTGCGCAGCTCTTCAAAGCAAACCTTTGATCACAGCCAGGTCTGTGCTGCAATTCTGCGGGACTGCAGAAAGAGAACTGGATGTGGTTTTGGCAGGGATGTTGAAGAGTCCTTGGTCTCGAGTCACGAGTCTTTGGACCCGAGTCTCGAGTCCGAGTCCGAGTCCTTGGTCCAAAATGGTGACTCCCGAGTCCCAAGTCCCAAGTCACTCCCAAAACTGACTCCATGAGTCCCTATTAAAATCAATGAGGTTTTTCCCCAACAAAATAAGGCTACTTCAGATGTGTGGCTTAAATAAATTCTAGGCACAAGTGTGCCTTTTTATTTCAAAACTCTGCAACTGATTTTGACAAGAACAGACCAGGCAGACAAACCCAAAATAACCAGACAGGCAGAGGAGGCAGGGAACCCCAAAGCAGGCAGGCAGAGGTAGCCAAACCCAAAATGTCTGAAAGGTTGCATTTTAGGAAAATGATTTTAAAAATAAAATCTTTGCTGGCGATTGCACTTCTCTCCACTCCTTCTGGCACAGCCCAGGGATGTTGAAGAGTCCTTGGTCTCGACAAGTCCCGAGTCGAGTCTCGAGTCCCATTAAAAATATTGGGACTCGAGTCAGACTCGAGTCAGAGGGGGGACTCAGTCCGACTCACGAGTCAAGTCCTCGAGTCCGAGTCCCCATCCCTGGGTTTTGGGTGCCAAAATCGGCTTCCTGAGAATCTGATCGAATAACACACATGCCGTAATGAGGTGGCCTTTGGCACTTTCCACAAAATATAATGCTCTCTAGCATAGCCTTATCAGTGTGGCCAGGGCCAGTCTAACACCTAAGAGATGCCTCACACACCCCTCACTCCCCATTTCACATAAAATAAGCCAAGTGGACCAACAGCAAAAGTCTTTCAGCACTGTTGATGGGAATGGGATAGCATCCTACACCACACTTGAGGACAGGGCAACACACTAGCTTAGGACTGGAGGCAGAAGGCAGCTGCGTGGTACTCACAGCTGTGTCCTCTAACACCTTGCCACTGTTCCTCACGCCCACCACCACCATCTCCCACCTGTCGTAAATCCGTCCAGTTCAAAGATAAGCCGTAGTCGTTATCACAGGCCGAGGGTCGAAGCCAAAATATATCAGTCCAAAACAGAGCAAACGTAAACCAGTTTGGGATCAGGCAAAGTCGTGGTCACGGTCATTTCAAGGATCAAAGGTGCAGAAGTCTGAGGTCGGGAATGTCAGGAGCATCCGGCTGTTGGTAGCGGCTGTCTTAACAAACAATTGCTTCCAGCCTCTGAGTGTGTCTGGGACCTGCCTTTTGAGCAGGTGCTGATTGGTAAGGCTGCCCAGCTGGGTCAGGCTGCACTTAGCCTGCCCCACCCCAAACACACTCCGGCCCGGCTGGTCTCTGTCTGACCTACTGGAGGCACACCACCACCTGAGGCAGGTGCCTCACTCTGCTTAATGGTAGGGCCAGCTCTGAATGTGGAATCTCATTTTGAAATGATAAAGCTTGGAGTTCCCCACTGAAGTTGATTGGCAGTAGGCTCAGGAAACACAAGAGGAAACCCTTCATGCAATGGCCCAAGCATCTGGGATTGGCTATAAAAAGATGTGCCAATGGCAGGTAGTTTAAGTTGGCTTTTTAAAATGGTTACACAAAAGGTATTGGCCACTGCACAGAACCACATACTCAGGCAGAATGCCTCTAATTACAGTTCTCATCCAGTTAAAGAAATCTTACTGAAATTGGCATACATTTACATATGAATAAACCAATATACAGATCCTCCCTCCAGGCTCCACCCACAGCCTGCTCATTATGCAGACGGGAGTTTTGCTCATGAAATACAGAGAATGGCCCACAGAGATCTTCTCCTGTTTATGCTCCATTTATATGAATGGGTATTGCACTAGAGCACGGAGCTATGAAGGGGTCTTCGCAGCTTTAGGAACATAGGAAGCTGCCTTATACTGAGTCTTACCATTGGTCCATCTAGCCCAGTATTGTCAACACTGACTGGCAGCAGCTCTCCAGGGTTTCGGGCAGGATTCTTTCCTAGCCCTACCTGGAGATGCTGGGGATCAAACCTGGGACCTTCCGCATGCAAAGCATGTGCTCGATCACACTGAGCTATGGTCCCTGCAGCACCTGGTATTCCAAGGTGGTCACCCATCCAAGTGCTAACCAGGCCCAACCCTGCTTAGCTTCCGAGATCAGACGAGATCTGTTCTGGGCCGTTCAGATGTTCTGTTCTGTGCCTTGCTGCACAAGATCTTGTTGTTGTTGTTGTTGTTGTTGTTGTTGTTGTTATTTATACTCCATCCACCCTTCAACATTTCAGAGTGGCTTCCATGGGGAAATAGGAAAACAAATTGCAATAGAAAAATGAAAACAAATTTCAAACAGATTAAAAACTGCAGAGCAATAACATGGGACAAAATGTTAGCGAAGGCCACAAAAAAAAAAACACCAAGTTCTAGTGATTTATCAAGGAAAAGGCCTGAGTAAATAAAAAGATCTTTGCTTGTTGCCAAAAAAAGACATCAGAGGAGGCAAACATACATCAGCCTCTATTGAAAAGGTCCTTGCTCTGTTTGCCACCTGGCAAACCTCCAAAGGTGGAAGAATCAAGTTATAGAAGGATATTGCAGAAAAAAGTCAGTCCTTCAGATACCTGGGTTCCAAGCCATGCGGGGCTTTCATAGGTAAAGCTGTTGTTTTGGACTCAGAAATAGACCGGCAATCGGTGCTTAGGTGAGGGATGGCTAGTCCTGATCAATAGCCTGGCAGCAGTAATTTTGACCAACAAAAGTTTCTAAGAACTTATTCAGAGGCAGCCACATGTTATGCATTGGGACAGTAGAACCTGGGTGTTGTCAGAGGATGGATCATAAAAGACTCCAGGTCACAGGCTTCTGCTATCCAGGAGAGGTCACCAGCTGGCTCCCCAGACTTAGCTGAGCGTTCAAAGCTGGGGTCGTCGGCTGTAAGAGCATCCACAGGCTGCAAACCTGATCCTTTAGAGCAGTGTTCTCCAACCTTGGGTCCCCAGATGTTTTTGGCCTACAACTCCCAGCATGCCCCAGCCAGCGTAGCTGGCTGGGGCATGCTGGGAATTGTAGGCCAAAAACATCTGGGGACCCAAGGTTGGAGAACACTGCTTTAGAGGGAGTGTGATCCCATCAAGAACTGGCTGAGCACCACCTTCCCCCCCTCCATCAAACCACCCACCAGCAATGACTCCATCTTGTCTAGGCAGAGCTTCAGTTTGTTGGCCCTCATCCAGTCCATTACTGATCCCAGATAATGATTCAGCACACGTTCCTGTGCATAGAGGCCACCGTTCCTAAGCATAGCCAATACATCCAACCTGCTTCTGTAACACCTAAACTCTGAGAAATATTTTCATGTACCACCAGTATAACCTATTCATATGACCAACGCGTAGAAAGCAGGTTGGTGGTGGTGGTGGTTGTTTAAACAGGATGATGAAGGCGATGGCGGTGGCTTTAGAGAACAAATTCAGTCACGTTTTATCCGTGCCATCAAGTTTCTCTTCGGAAGATCCAAATCATTTATATCCTCAGATAAGCCTATCCGACAGTGCTGCTTAAGGGAAACGATAGGCAAATGTCACCATTTGCCATTTCAAAACTATGCACGAGTGAGTGAGGCACTCATTTAGCACTGAGTTTCACAACAGGGACAGAAACCATCTTTCAACCTTCACGTACGTCCCCTTCATTAAATATGCATCAAAAACTTCTTCTTTTTTTTTTAGCATAATCTGAGGAAGAGTCTGCCCTCTAGCTCCCTCTGGTGAATTGCCACAGAGTGCTGTTGATCACAGCCACAGGACAATTGTGTGTGAATAACTATTTGGCAAACAACGTTGGTGAGAGATGTTTTAGTGCTTGAGAATCAGGGATTTACTGGTTTAAAAAGCAAGTTCCTAGCCCTCATTATAGTGCAGAAAACCATGAAATATGAACGCAGACTCGGATAAAGGCTCCAAAAGTAAGTTAATCTTATTCTGTTCGTTCTACAATTATCCGAGATCTGGACAAAAATTATGTGAATGGCAATTTTTTTTCTCCAACCAAATGAGGTATATTTTATTCAGATTTTTTTTGTTGTTGTTCAATAGGTATAACATATTCCAGGCACACAATTAGAGGTTTTCAAGCCACAGAATTTTAACCCTGAATTCCAGATGCTGCAATAATAATCAGTAATTTTTGCATTCGTATTTGGATCACAAAGCAAATGTGTTCCTGTTTTGCTGTTGAGGTCTTAACATAAAAAGCAGTTAGAGACATTTAGGGCATAAACCTATGCATGTTTAGAGAGAGAAAAGGCCTACAACTCCCAACATGCCCCAGCCAGCTATGCTGGCTGGGGCATGCTGGGAGCTGTAGGCCTTTTCTCTCTCTAAACATGCATGGGATTGTGCCTTTAGCAAAGATGATAAAGCATTTAGGAGCCAGTATGCTATAGTGAATCAGACTGGAGTTCAAGTCCATTGAAGCTTAGCTTTGAGCAAGTCACTGTTGCTCAACCCCACAAGGTTGTTGTAAGGCTAAAATGGGAGAACCACCCTAAGTGTCACTGTGGGAAGAAAGTGGGGTGTGCATGCAAATAAATTAATTAAAGGTTTCCAAGGATGAAAAAACTGGGATGAGTAGGAAGAAGAATTAAATCCCTCACTTTTAAAGAAAGCAGGATCTACCTACTTTTTGTAGGCCCAAGCCATAAGCTGTTTACTGAAGAACCAGTGAGCAAACAAACACACACAGAATTAAACACAGAGAGCTTTGGCTATTGGGCAGTATAAAAATGTATTAAATAAATAAATAAATAAATAAATTGGAAAATGGAAGTAAAACCAAGAACCATCTGAGGGCGGAGTCTTTTGCTCCAAACCAATATAAGGGGGACTTAAAATGCAACCCAACCATGTCCCATTACTACAACTAGGAATGTTGGAAGTGTCCTGAATGAAGTCTGGTTCTCTTTCTTTAGAGGGCAATTGGCATGTGGTATAGCCCTTCCCAGACTGTGTGTGTGTGTGTGTTGGGGGGGTGGGGAGGGATGATCTGGGAAAGAGTCCAATCCCTGAAATTAGGGCCAGTTTAGACATGCCTATAAGCCACCTTCTTACAGCCTGGCTGATCAACCAGACAGGCCCGTATCCAGAAGTGTTGTGGTGAGAAGGCCTGAGGCAGCAGGGAGCCATTGAAGAGCAGCCAGAATATAAGCAGACTAGCAGAGGCAGCCTAATAGCTTTCAGGTTATTTAACTGAATCATGTCTTAGCGATTGGGTCGAATGCAGCCCACCCGCTTTTCCTTCTCTCTCTAAAGGTAAAGGGTGTAGAGACGTAATCAGGGAGCGGGCCTGAATATTACCGAGCAGGGCTGTGCTCCGCAGGCTACCCTGTGGCTACTGCCCTTATGCCCTAGAACAGTGTTCTCCAACCTTGGGTCCCCAGATGTTTTTGGCCTACAACTCCCAGCATGCCCCAGCCAGCGCTGGCTGGGGAATGCTGGGAGTTGTAGGCCAAAAACATCTGGGGACCCAAGGTTGGAGAACACTGCCCTGGAATGTAGTAAGTGGACTTCTACACCATGGTGCCTATCCTTGAGTCAGTTGTTTTGCTGTTCCTCCGCCCTACTAAGGCAATTCTGCCATGCTGTTCTGTTAAGGAGTCATAAGATCTGTGCTACGTGGTTATCAAGCCCATTTTTTAAAAAAAATGCATAAAGTTTGCATACTTCTGTAGGCTTCCGTTTGCTCTGCTGCAGAACGTCATGAGAGAGCATATATAGTTTTGCCCTTGTATTTGTGCTGTTTTCTTAAGAAGGAAGTTTTTTCTGTTGTTTTTTTTAAAGGCCTTGAATTTACAATCGCTTCTATTGGTAGAGAAGGTATTTGGAACATTAATCAGGAGGAGAGCAGGGAACACCTAGAAAGTTATTGTTTAACCCAAGATAGTCAACAGGGCTTCAGAGCAATCATGCCTGGACATATCGGACTCCTTAACTTCAGGATATAGCCTCACAAAAGAATAGCCTGCCAGTCATACGCGCTGTAAATGTTGAGGGTGAGCCGCCTTCTGGATAAAGAGCTGACATGAAAGTGAAATCCATCCAGGGAAACTCAACATTCAGAAGGGCCAGTTACAAACCAAGTTTCCACCTAACGCGGGCCACTTGCAATCATTGAATGGTAGGGCTACAAAGCACTGCAGTCCCTCTTTTTCCAATGTTCAGAGGTGAGTGCCGTTGCTTATGTAGCCAAAATGGCACCCTCCATGTGTAAGAGGGAGGTATCAGCAGGCTCAGGGACACCCCCTAAATATATATTTTTCTGTATTTCAGAAATACGGAAAAGTATATATTTAGGGGGAGGAAAGACTCTACCAGGGTCCGGGGGATATGGGATGGGATGGAGTCTCATCGAGGAGAGCTTGGCTGACTGACTGGAACAACGAACAGGAGCATTTGACACTGCAGCATTTTGTTGCAGGCCCTATTTTTTAATAGTCCAGTTCCCTGATGTGAGTCATGATGCAACATGCTCAAATGAGCCATAATATGCTGGTCTATCATAGTGGCCAAGGCTGCAAGCCAATGCGTGCTTATCTGGGATTAAGCCACATCCTATGCATTCATTGATGCTTGCTTCTGAGTAACCATGCATAGCATCAGACTTTATGAGTGCACTGTCTGGCAAGACGTCCCTGGTTTGAATTACCTAAGGTCCACTCAATGGTGGTGGAATCTCACTGCTACCAGTGAAACCTCAGCTTTTACATTAACCTACCTTGCAGAGTTCTCATTTTCTAAATTTTTGCTTGGCTGAATAAACTTAAAAACCCTATTTTGGCAGAGGTGACCATGGGCAATATGTGTGCACACAATGGGATGCGAAACCTCAACTGTCAGACTAATCTGATCTCATTTTTTGATTGGGTAACCTCCCTTGTGGACTGTGGGAATGCTGTGGACATTATATACCTGGACTTCAGCAAAGCTTTCGAAAGTGCTCATGATTCCTGATTAGTAGCTAGCTAAGAGTGGGCTAGATGGAACAACTATCAGGTGGATCCACAATTGGCTAAAGAATCGGACTCAAAGAGTGCTTATCAATGGTTCCTTCTCAAACTGGGGAGAGGTAACGAGCGGGGTACCACAGGGCTCGGTCCTGGGCCCGGTGCTCTTCAACATTTTTATTAATGACTTGGATGAGGAGGTACAGGGAATGCTTATCAAATTTGCAGATGACACAAAGTTGGGTGGAACAGCTAATACTCTGGAAGACAGAAACAAAATTCAAAGTGACCTCGATAGGCTGGAGCGCTGGGCCGAAAACAACAGAATGAAATTTAACAGGGATAAATGCCAAGTGCTGCACCTAGGGAGAGGAAACCAAATGCAGAATTACAGAATGGGGGACACTTGGCTCAACAATACTACAAGTGAGAAGGATCTTGGAATTGTGGTAGATCACAAACTGAATATGAGCCAGCAATGCGATGTGGCTGCAAAGAAGGCAAATGCAATTTTGGGCTGTATTAATAGAAGTATAGCTTCCAAATCGCGGGAAGTGATAATTCCCCTTTACTCGGCACTGGTTAGGCCTCATCTTGAGTACTGCGTCCAGTTCTGGGCACCTCACTTTAAGAAGGACATAGACAAACTGGAGAGGGTTCAGAGGAGGGCAACAAGGATGATAAAAGGACTGGAAACAAGGCCCTATGAGGAGAGACTGAAAGAACTGGGCATGTTTAGCCTTCAGAAGAGGAGACTGAGGGGAGATATGATCGCACTCTTCCAGTATTTGAAGGGATGTCACACAGAGGAGGGCAAAGATCTCTTCTCGTTCATCCCAGTTTGCAGGACACGGAATAATGGGCTCAAGTTACAGGAACCTAGATTCCACCTAAACATCAGGAAAAATTTCCTGACTGTCAGAGCAATAAGACAATGGAATCAACTACCTAGGGAGGTGGTGGGCTCTCCCAGTCTGGAGGCATTCAAGGTGCGGCTGGACAGACATCTGTCAGAGATGCTTTGACCTGGATTCCTGCATTGAGCAGGGGGTTGGACTCGATGGCCTTGTAGGCCCCTTCCAACTCTACTTTTCTATGATTCTATGATTCTAACTCCCTTACAAACAATGGTCTTCCTGCATTAGATAATGTACATGAAGTGCTTTTCACTCAAAACACACTATATACATGAAAAGTGTTATTCAGCTTGCTTCATTCTGCTATTACCACCCCCACCACCCTTTTTAATGTACTTTTCCAAAACATACGCCCCTCGTGCGATTCAGAGCAAACCCTGGCTTATAAACTCAAGCAGCTTAAAGATTTAAAATGTTGAATCTATCTCGGCAAACAGCTGTAAATGAACTTTATCAAAGCTCAGGCAAAGCTCAAGCCTTCAGGTAAACAGGAGCATTTGCCAAGTGGAAATCCCAACCCTTTGTATATTTAGTAATGAGTGAAGATAAGATTTCATTTCTGACAGCATGACGGATACAATCATAAAAGCCATCACACTGTTACAGCAGCCCATAAGAGCGAATTTGATGGTTACAGCTTTATACCTGAATATGTCTTAGCTTTCCTTTATTTAATGCACATGAAAGCCATTTCTTTTCTGGCACGTGAACTTTTTAAGGCTTGTGCATGTGTGTTTTTTGACAACACAGACAAGGGAGACCTAACTGACATCAGGGTGCAAAACTGCTGCCCACTTCAATAGTTAACTTAAAGCATATTTATTTCATACTTTTTACAAACTCCAGGATACAGTAAACAATGAACTGCCAATTCTTGTAGGAACAATGATTCGTGTGTGTGTGTGTGTGTGTGTGTGTGTGTGTAGTATTTTAAATGTGATTTTAATTGTGATTTTAATATTTATATGGAAACCACTTAGGGATTTTTCTTAATAATAGTGGTATAGAAATAGTACAGATAAAAAAATAAAATATACACACACACATATAATACGAGAGAGAGAGAGAGAGAGTATACATATATAAATTACATATATTTAATTGTCACTGCAGTTTAAAATAGAAAGTATTGGTGAGAACAGCTCATAAATCAGATAAGTCAGCTCATAAGTCAGTTTCTGCAGTGCCCCAAAGTTCACACCACTTTAGTTTCAACCATTCAAAAGTAGTTCACCTGTGCATTTACATTGTCCCTCTTGCCCTCTCTTTCTCTCCCAATTAACTACATTTTTCCCCAGTGATGTCATCATGCTGCCAAAATCAGACTGGCTACATATTGTACTGATGTCATCCCACTCACTGTGTGATTCCTGGTTGACTAGGATCACTTGTTTTACTAATCCAGGGAGGAGAAAAACATATAACCATGGTGAAATGGTGGCAAAGCTGTAGCAGCTAAGGGGAAAGAATGGCATCAAATTAGACTAGGCCAGGGGTGCAGGAGAGGAATATTCACTGCAGCACCAATCTAGACCAATTTTCAACCTTTTTAGAACTGCAAAATGTGACTCACTTTTAATTTCCTCCCCACATGTCTATATTTTGACATCTCTTTCGCTCTCGCTCTCGTTTATTTATTATATTTTTATCCCACTTCTCCATACATCATCTTTTAGTTTTACAGTGGCAAGAAGAACTGCTGTTTGAAGGAGCCAGGCCTTCTCAGTGGTGGTCCCCAGACTTTGCAAAAGCCTCTCAAAGGAGGTAATCCCACTCTGCCTAATGGTAGGTCTGGCCCTGATTTTGGGGGCTCTGAGGAAAACCTAGACTTTATGTGAAACATCTGTAATATTTTTGCAAAATGCCACATTTATTATTTTAAAGTTAATACTAATGTTATTTTAGTCTCTACTTTGAAATCATACAGTTATTTTATATTTAACCCTATGGGGTTGTTGCAGCTCTCCATATGTGTTTTGATTCTTAGTGCTGGTGTTGTATTTCGTTATGGCATTTCTTGTTGTTCGCATTAATTTTTGTTTGACTTAATTTGCACATCGCCTAGAGGACTAGGTGGGTAGGCAACTAATATATCTACCTAAATGATAAATAAATAATCTAAAGAAACAGCACTGTAAGGAACAAGGGTGAATTCACTTGTGATGGAATTCACTCTTGTTCCTTACCAGCACATACAACAGCCAGAGTTTAATATTCAATGAAAAGCCTGGATGATCAAAAAGGTCTTTGCCTGGCACTGAAAATATGTTACAGCAGGCACCAGATGGGCCTAACTAGAGAGAGCATTCCATTCCACAGCCAGTGGCGCCGCCACCACTGAAAAGGCCCTCTTTTTCATTGTCACCCTCCATGCGTTCTCTCCCTCCATTCTTTCTGTGCCACTCCTCATTTTAATAAGAGGGCAAGCACTACATTTCTGTATTGCCATAGGCATGTTGTCCTCAGGTCCAACTACTTTGCTGTAAGCAGCGAAAAAACAAAAATCACGAATCCTTTCAGATAAAGTCCAGTTTTCCTCCGAGCCCCCAAAATCAGGGCTGGCCCTACTATTAGGCAGAGTGAGGTGACTGCCTCAGGTGGCAGATGCTGGTGGTCAGGGCAGGGGTGGAGGCAGCCGTGAGGTGTTGGGGGCCGAGCTGTGGGCGCTACACAGCCTGCCATGGATACCCTAAGCTTGCCTGCTGTCCTCATGTGTAATGGAGATAATACATAGTATGGGAGGGACGCCATTATATCCTTCTCCTCAAGCAGCAAAATGTTTTGGGCCAGCCCTGCTCAACGTTATGCTTTCAGTTTAAAGAGGACACATTTAATTTTCTTGGCCTATATATTTGTTTCCACATAGTAGACAGCTGCTTAGGATTGCAGTTCCTCCTTCCTACAGGTTGGGGGGGGGGGAGAAGTCCCTGTTCTAGTTGACTAAAACTCTTGGCGTTAGAGACTTTGTTAAGGTCACAGAAGGAGGCTTGGGAGAAACCACAAACCAAAATCCCTCAGTAAAAACCGCAGTGGCTGATTCACAGAAACCGGAGGGAGAGCTAAAAAAGAAAAACAAAAGGTGAGGTTGGAAAATACACAGAAACTGTTTATACAAATGACACCAAAGTTGCTATTTGCATTTCATTGGGTGAGTGCCAGGGATTGTGGGAAGGCCCAAGTCCTTGTGAATTTTTTTAATTTTTAATTTTGGCCTACTTCAAGCATCCATAAGAAGAGCCGGGCTGGATCAGACCAAAGGCCTATTTAGCCCAGGACAATGTTTGCCAAAGTGGCCATCCGGATGCCTATGGGAAGCCCACAAGCAGAACATGAGGGCGACAACGACAACACCGTCCCACTTGTGTTGCCCAGCAACCTGTATTCTCAGAGGTATAGCCTGATAGTAGCCGTGACCAGCAAGCATTGATTGCCTTCTCCTCCGTGAATTTGCCTAATCCCCTTTTAAAGCCATCCAGGTTCTTAGCCATCACCACATCTTATGGCAGCAAATGCCATAAATTAATTGTGGATTGTATGAAAAACAGAAGTACTTCTTTTTATTGCCCAGGTTCTAGTATTATGAGATCTGCTTTCTCCACACCATGCATAATTTTATAAACCTCAGTCATGTCCCTCCTTGCTTGCCTTTTTTCTAAGCTAAAAAGGCCCAAATGTTGTAATGAGATGCCCAAAATGGGCCTGAAAACCTCACACACACACACACACACACACACACACGCATGACAAAAGAAAAATATTATCATTATTTTTTTATTATTATTATTTATTTCGTTTCTATACCACCCAATAGTCCAAAGCTCTCTGGGTGGTTTACAACAGTTCCTAAAACAGGACCATCATACAAGAAAACATTACATTTTTCCAAAATACAAAATGTAAAAACAATTAAACACCTAAAACAATATTTGATACAGAGTAGACCTGTTAAAATTTCCTGTCATGGGTGCCCCCATCAAGCCATTAAATATCCTTGGATGTCTTTAGATGCCTCAGCAACGAGGGCTGTCCTAACCTGGTGCCAAAAGGATGGCAGAGTCGGTAAAGAGAGCTTCACCAGCCATCTTCTGATGAACTCCAGTCATATGAAATGTATGAAATGGTCTTGTATTGAGTGGAACCATTGGTCCATTGAGGCCAGTATTGTCTACTCTTACTGGCATTGACTCCCCACGGACCCAGGCAGAGAATTATTTCCACCTGAGATCCCCAAGTCAAGATAGGCTGCAAACAAGCCAAACACTCAGGGCCAGCCCAAGACATTTTGCTGTGTGAAGCAAAGATGGTGTCCCTTCCTATTCCATGAATAAAAGCTGACTGGACTGGCAGGTGAATCGGTCTTCAACACTGATGATGGGACAGCATCCTTGACAGCACCTGAAGGCAGCAAGCTGACTTAGAGGGCGCAGCGCAGGCTTCATGGCTCACAGCTCTCTCCTCCCAACATCTTACTGCCACCTTCCAGCATCTGCCACCTGGGGCAACTGCTTCACTCTGCCTAATGGTAGGGCTGGCCCTGCAGATGCTCTTTGATTCCCCCCCCCCTTGACATCAGAAAGCACCATCATGGCTTAGATGTGATAAATTACACTAAGGAGAACTTCTGCTGTTGAAAGCCATTGTGTGATATATCATCAAGGGAAACCGTGTGAGGACCTTGTGTCAGGCAGAGATTTTGCCTTATTAGACCCTGCCAATGCCTTTTTATCAATATACTCCTAAGCAGGTTTTTGTCATGATAGATGGTATGATTGTGCCAAGTTTGGAACATCACTCTTAATAATGATTGGTACAAGACATTAAAGATGACTTCGGTGGGATCATGAATTAACTATGCATGCCATCAATCCATATTAAGATATAACATATATGGGACTTTTTAGGTACCTAAGCAATGTTCCACGGCCACCGAAAGGACTGTATGAAAATCATAATATAGGCTTGGAGAATAAGGGCCAAGACATTTCTGAGATTTCCCCCCAATCCTATTCCAAAGGCTCAAGACCATATTCCGAGGCCATATTCCGAGGCCAGATCAGACCAAACATCAATCTCAGCCAGCAGTCCGCTCCCCACAGCAGCCAAGCGGAGGCCTCTGGAAGCCCAGGAGCAGGGCCTGAAGGCAATAGGCCTCTCCCGCTGCTGTTCTCCAGCAACTGGTGTGCTACCGCTGAATCTGGAGATTCCATACAGGCATCATGTCTGAGTAAAATCTATCCTCGTTGAATGCATCTAAACTGTATTTAACCCTTTTTACATTTTAAATCAACAACAATCTTGGGAGGTGATCTGGGCAGAAAGGGCTAGTTGCCAAAAGCAATCCAATGAGCTTCGTGGCTGAGCAGGGATTTGAACCTTGGCTTCCCATGACCAGAGCCAGCCCTCTAGCAGGCAGAGGTGACCTCCTCAGGTGGCAGATGCTGAAGGGCAGGAAGTGATGTCAAGATGTTGGCAGACGGAGCTTCCACAGGTATGTCACTGACTCTCTGCCTGTCGAGCAAGCAAGAGGTAGCGAGGAGGAGGAGGAGGAGGAGGAGCCGCTGGCGGCAAGGGTCATGAGAAGGTAGACTCACAGAAGGAGGGGCGCCGTTGAGGGTGTCTTGCCCAGGGGCCCTCAAAAACCTGGAGCCTAGTACTGGCCCCCCACTCCCTACCAGGGATGTTGAAGAGTCCTTGGTCTCGAGTCACGAGTCGAGTCACGAGTCTTTGGACCCGAGTCTCGAGTCCGAGTCCGAGTCCTTGGTCCAAAATGGTGACTCACGAGTCCTGAGTCACTCCCAAAACTGACTCCACGAGTCCCTATTAAAATCAATGGGGTTTCCCCCCAACAAAATAAGGCTACTTCAGATGTGTGGCTTAAATAAATTCTAGGCACAAGTGTGCCTTTTTATTTCAAAACTCTGCAACTGATTTTGGCAAGAACAGGCCAGGCAGACAAACCCAAAATAACCAGGCAGGCAGAGGAGGCAGGGAACCCCAAAGCAGGCAGGCAGAGGCCTTTGTCTTGGACAATTCAACTGCTGAACAGGTCAAGAAGAGTCCAGGCAGGCAGAGGAGGCTGGGAACCCCAAACAGGCAGGCAGAGGCAGCCAAACCCAAAATGTCTGACCCTAACCCAAACCCCCCACAACAACACATCAATCAAAATAAATCTCAATACATCGTTGGGGCTGCGCTCCTGGTAGCTGTCCATAGAGGCTGAGCAGCGGCGCGCCTCGCTTCCATGCACTCTTCACCGGTGATCGCGCTCCTTCTGGCACAGCCAGAAGACTCGTCAACAGCCCAGGGATGTTGACGAGTCCTTGGTCTCGAGTCGAGTCTCAAGTCCCATTAAAAATATTGGGACTCGAGTCCGAGTCGAGTCAGAGGGGGGACTCAGTCCGACTCACGAGTCGAGTCCTCGAGTCCGAGTCCCCATCCCTGTTCCCTACACAGCTGCTCCCCACCACTACCCACAGACCTCAAACCGTTCTGCACATAGGAAGATAGCCTCATACCGAGTCAGAGCATGGGTCCATCTAGCCCAGTATGGTCGACACTGACTGGCAGCGGCTCTCCGGGGCTCCAGGCAGGAGTTTTTCCAACCCTACCTGGAGATGCTGGGAATCAAACCTGGGACCTCCTGCATGCAAAGTGGACGCTCTGCCGCGGAGCCACGGCCCCCTCCCCTGAGGAAACTCCCCTAAGTTTGGGAACGGGATTCGACAGGAGAGCTTTTTTAAAAGGGAAACATTGCCAGTGTGTAAATGAGCAATTCTGCCCACCCACACCCTGCATACACATATACCACCACCACCATATCTGCTTGTAAGTGCTCTTCCGCCAAATCCACAAATCGTTTTTGAACACCGGGAAGTGTAAAGATCCGTCTGAGAGTTCGGTGGGGCATCTTTTGAGACGGATGCTCGGAGAAAAAAATTAAGTGTACATGCAGACAGTATATGGCTGTTCCTCGGAACTGTGGCTTGCAACTTCTATTGCACCAATGACAATTGCTATACATAAATCACACTATTCCTGTTGGTAGATAATCTCTGTTTAGGAAATATGAAATAATAAAAAAAAAATTGAGCTACACCAAATACTTAGTATGGCCAGTTTCTTCTCTAGCCTCTTAGAGCTGATCTATATTTCCTAAGAGATTACTTAACTTTAGAGTTTAGAGCTGGCCTTTTATCCTAAAACAGACCTTCAGTTGCATTTATGGAGTGATCGCCTGGTTGTATCGCAAAACAGCTGCCATCGATAGAATCTTATCACATTAAGACAGTGGGAGATAAGCTATATGGTGTTTTAAATTACTCCAATGTTCCCCAAACATTAAAAACTTGGGTCAGGAGGAACTATAGCTACCCTTCCATTCTGCCTGACAAAGAATTCTGCATAACTCCAAAGCTTGCATAGTTTTATCCCAACAGTAATTGTCCCAGTAGATGCTATCACCCCAGCTTTTCTTTTCTTTTTAAAGTCTTTTTGGAGAAACACTTTCTTCCACCACCACCCCCTCCTCGCTGAAATTCTGATGGGCAAAACATGGTTTCCATGTGACTCTTTCTGCACCAAATTGAATTAATGTTCACTTTCAGTCTTGATCTGTGGAAATGTAAGCCTGCGTTGGGCTCGACAGCGTTTGCTACAATGACATGATGCAAGCGCACTCCCGCAGTTGCCTCTGTCTTTGGTGCACTGCATTTTGGAGGCATTTCAAAACAACCGTGGGTTATTATTATAGCCGGGAAACCTGCTAGAGAGGCTTTTTAAACATCACAGCATTGGCCCTTCTGCTTGCTCTTATCTCCATTGTTTACGTGCAACCTCCTTGGTTGCTTTTCTTTCTGCCGGGCTTACCACATAGCACTTTGGGACTGCTTTGATTTCCAAGACTCCATGCATAAATTATGAAATATTTTTGCTCTCCAAATTGGAACACTGAGAGGAGTGTTTATGTGGTTAAGAAACGGGGAGGGGAGGAATCAGGCATGAATATTTCATATATATATTTGGACTTTTCCCAAAGGCTGAAGGCAGAAACATATAATCAAAATACTTTTGAGTTTTTTCAGCAACTAATAAAAGAACCCCCTGCCCAATCTCAGCCACTAAATGGTTGTCTGAATATAAAATTCTCGAATCATTTCTGGAAGACACTCAGGCTTGGCTGTTGCTGGAATGTGGGAGGAAGGGCATTTTTTAAAGTTTAGGAGAGTGGCCATCAAGAAGCACCTCGCTATATTCCTTCCCTGTGTGGCCTTGTCTCATGGAGGCCAGTGGAGACCACAGTGGGGAAGTTTTAAGGGCTTGCAGCAGGGGTAGGCAACCTTTTGGAGCCCGTGGGCACATTTGACAATTTGAGAAACTGTTCTGGGCACCACCACAAAATGGCTGCCATAGGAGGCGTGGTTAGTCACAATGGCACCATGTAGCCCAGCAGAAGCCTTCATGGGAAATAAAGACTGGCAGCTGCTGGAGGCCAGTCACTTTAAAGGGAGAGTTGGTGCCATAGGTCTTGTTTTTTAAAAAATGGAATCCGGGTTGTTGTATATTGCTGTTCTAGTACTTTCACATTCTAATTTGAACGTTGTGGTTTCTTGGACGGAACCATTTCAGAGTAGGGCTGGGCTGGGAAGAAACGGTGATTGGACCAATCAATTTGTGAAACTGACCTCATAATTCCAGGAGACAGGATTTCATTAAATGGACTGACCCCTAACATTTTCCCCCTTTAAAATTGTTTAATTGATATTAATTACTTCTGATTAGGCATACACAGGACTGCACGTTTAGGCTGCAATCCTATACCCATGTACCTGGGAGTAAATACCATCCAACTCAGTGGGACTTACTACTGAATGGTCATGTATAGGATTGCACAGTTAATTTCTAAGTTCCCCTTCTACCCCCTCCCCCCCCCAAAAAAAAAACCTAGCATGGGATGTCTTTTAAACTTCTGGATCTGCTTTCAAATGAAGCATATTTGGGTTTCTCACAAGACTTTCTGTTCTTTCCTTTTTAATCCAAATGTAAAAACATGTATCCTAAATAATTCAGGTTTAAAAATAGAGTTGCATGGAATGGAACACTGTGACTTTACTTATCTATTTATTTTAACAAGTGTGCTTCAATCACTGCTGTTTCTGTAGAAGGGTGTTCAACTGTTCTGCACCTTCCTGTGCCAGAGTGCCGCCTTTCCCAGTACTATCTGCTCAGGGCCAAGCTACACAGAACTTTGAAGATGTAGCTACTAGTTGCAGCACCCATTTGTTTTAATAGATCACTTTGGGGCAATGAAAATTGCAAGTGTGTCCCCCCCCCCGATTTGGATCAGGACCATGGGGGGTGGGGAAGAGATAAACCCTCCTATCCCCATGCTATGGTCCCAATCCGAATCAGGGCTGTGCACTTACTTTAGAGTAAGAAAGGGAGCCGTAGCTGCTAGCTACGTCTAACATGCTATTCTGGGAATAGGTTTTTATTATAAATAAATCATACTGTACTACTAAAAAGAATATTATTTACAACCTGCCGCGAAAACACGCTTACAAATCCGCCATCAAAATTTCAAGATTTTCTGACTAATACAGTTATAGATCTACACTAGTTTAAACTAATACATTCACTTAATTCCTTATCTACGTTTCAGGTCTTTCAGTGTCCATCAGTCTGTCACATAATTGGTGGTGTAGATTCCTCCATCCATGGCCAGAATTCCTTCCACTTTATCCAGAGGCAGTCTTTCTTTCTCATACTGTTCTTGGTGTCCATCCCATCCCCACTTTTTGTGCTCAGTTTTGCAATTCAAGTCTGCATTGTTCAGTGAAGGACTTTCTTTTGTCCATCTTCTCTGATTCTTCTGAGTCCCTCTCCAATTACCAGCACAGCACTGAGAGTGGTGTGCCTCCCCATGTGCGACTCCAGGTAAGCATCATCGACACAAATATTGCCCAGTTTGGACTGCAATCGGAATGCAGTATCTAATTGCCCAGAGGTTATCCAGAAATTATTATTATACTTGGAGCCAAAAAAGATGAGGGCATCACTGAACTGTTGCCCAAAGGCAATTACTGATTAAAATTGATTAAATCATCCAAACAAATTTGAGCAATGCATTAGTTCGTCACATCACAGCCGATTTGAGCAACGTTGCTATAATTGTTAAAAAGGCATAACTCAAAAGTTAATATAATTTGTTGTATTCCCTGCTTTCCTCTTGCTGTAGCCCTTGACTGGATGCTTTTGTTGATATTCCCAAACAGCTCTCTAGCTGCATTAAGGTATCACATTCTATTCCCTTGGAGTAAATGGAAGAAAAAAAGGATTTTGCGACCAAACCAGAACTATATCTGCTGCCATCTGCTTCTGAGCAAAACAAAGGAAACCCCTCCATGGACAGTTAGAGAGATAATCTCCTCTTAATATTAAGATCTTTGTATTTCTGGTATGGCTGCAAGCTTTAATCAGTTTAATCAGTAGATAAATCAACTAACAGCACAATCTGATGCATCAAAAGTAAGTCCCATTAAATTCAATGAGACTTACTCCCAGGTAATGTATAAGGGAAGATGTCTCATGGACCATAGGATGTTTTGGAACTTCCTTTCTGAGGGCGGGCAGAGAGGTCCGAATTTGGACCGGGAGAACTGACCCCACACACACAGCCTCGCAGCCACTGTGGAAAGCGCTTCTCTTGTCTTTCCAATGTTGAAACTCTGACATTGGTAGGAGCAAAGGGGGGTCTTGATGGGGGCCAATCAGAGGAGGGCTTGGATCCGCCAGATCTATAGTCTCCCCATTCCCCCAACACACACACCCTCAGAACTGAGCGGAATGTTTGCCAGCCCATGGTAACAAATGGGAGGGAAATAAAAATTAAAGGGGGGGGCACAAAAACGGAGAACAGCAAAAGAAAAACTCAAGCCCCGAAATAGAAACCATGAAAGATGAACAAGCATGTGGCTCATGGCTGATGATAGACACTCACCTCACCCACTGGAAGTCCAGCCTTGACTTCTTTTGCCTCAGAGCCTTCACCAGAAACTGCCCACCCATTTCTTAACTGTTCGGAACAACATTGAGGGTTAGCCGCTTCCTTTCCCCCGCCCCCCCCCTTTCATTTTAAAAAGAAAAATGAAGGAAGCCAAATTCTGGTCCACAGAATCATACCACTAGTTCTGCACAACCAAGGCGGCTTTGGGTTTGTGCTTCCCAAACCACATCCCCCCCCCACGCTTTTGAAAGGTGTGTGGGGGGAGGTATCGGACGTAGTGCTTTCGTGGAACCGTGGCTCACAGGGTCAAAGCACTTTTTGATCAGCAGGGCTGCCCTGCTCAGACTCCCCTGTGCCCCCTGAGCTTAGCTGCATTCCTCACAGTAGCTGGAGGAGGGAGTGAATGGATTTTCCCAGCAGCAGTATATCCTTCTGAGCTGCCCCTGTTGTCATGGAAAGTATCTTAGGGTGGCTTCTTGGTCTTGAATGGTCAGTTAAGACCCACTAGCTTTACAAAAGAGATATATAATACACAGAGAGAGAGATGGAGAGCTGTGTGCATATTAGACTCTCCCTGGGGGCGTGGCTATGGAGACGGTCACGATGAGCATCTGCACTTCAAAACTGACCACTGTGTCACTGTCTGTTTGTTCTACTACATGGAGGATTGCTGTTCAAAGAAAGAAAGAAAAAAAACAGGACCTCAATGGGTGTATATAAGCCCAAGGGCAAATATAAAGTAGCTCTTTGGATTCTGGCTTTCTGCTTCCCTGTGGCATTTACAAGCAAGAAAAATGCACAGAGATGCCCCAGCCTAGCAAGAGAGATCTGCACATGGAAGCAAGCTTCTATGTGTGGATTCTCTTTCTGGACCAGGAACCACACGTGCAAATTAGGTACACTTGGGTGCCCTTCTCTGCATTGTGGTGCACATCCAGATAAAAAGCATCCAAAGTGATTTCCTGTCTGTGGTGCTAATATGGATGGAGATGGGTATCCACAGGTTAGGATTGAGGCTGATTCACACTGCTTCTGGTCATAAATCATGTACACTTAGTACAGGATGCATATGCCCACCACCACACCCGTGAGAGCTGAGGCATGCATACATCGGTATAGGCATATGCATGATCCCAGAATCCTTCCCTTTCAAAAATAGAAATGAATGGAGAATCAGGCATATATGCATACAACCTGGATTACACTTTATCTAATATACATGGAAGAGATGTGCGTACATGAAGCCCTAATGCTCTACCAGGAGTATGGGATCTCTCCCCCGCTCCCCGGGCAACAATAAAATAAGTGCAAATGGAAACAGAGGAATTATCTAGTTAAGGTGCAATCCTATGCATGTTTAGACAGAAAAAAGGCCTACAGCTCCCAGCATGCCCCAGCCAGATGGGGCATACTGGGAGTTGTAGGCCTTTTTTTTCTGTCTAAGCATGCATAGGATTGCACTGTTAGTCCATTGTTTACTCCATGCCCCAAACCAATGTAGGATTTCAGTGATGTCTGGCCCAGCTGTTGGTTTTTTGGAACTACAATCCTAGTTAAGGAGCACTTAAAACATTTTCATTCTTAGATCCTCGTACAGGAAATGGCCCTTTTCACAGGCAGGTTGCTAACCTCTCGGGTGACTTCAGCAAAGTATCTTGAAACACAGGGGTGTAAATACATCAAGAGGTGAAAGAAACTGGGGAAACCAGGTTCAGAAATGGTGTACGAATGGAAGGGAACAAGAAAGCTCCAAGACAATCCTGCACATACCTCGCCTGCTACCATGGACCAGTGAATACAGCGGTTACCATGGCTGGATGGTGGACTTCGGAGGGCAGGCTTTGTTTCTCCTCCTTACCCAAACAGTGAGTCTTGATCCAGTCTGCATACTTGTGTACTTTAGGCAAGCCAACTTCGCCCTGCTAGAGCAAAGAAGATTGTTTCAGTCTGAATGTAACTCATGCCTTTCGGTTTCTCTTAGCACCTCCCTTTTGAGTGATTGTGCGCTCAAAAGGTGGTCATATCTCATCTTTTTGAAAATCCAGAAATGTGACCCGGAAGGCACGTGGCCCGACTGAATGCAACTGGAAACATGGTGTGCATGCTAAGTCCATGTAACTCCCCTTACCCAAGAACAAGGAGTTCAAATGTAGATCCTAATAATCAACAAGCCCTGCTTCCATCTATTCTTGGAGGGCTTCGCTGTTCAGCATGCAGAGAGAGGACTGATCTTGTTGAATGCATGTATTCTCACCAACCAAAATGCCAACACTTTAGAATCTCATTATTGTGAATGTCTTGGAAATGTAGCCATCAGGGACAGTGTCCATAGGTGGACTCTAATCACAGGCCTTCCGGGAGCTGGGCTGAGCCATTGCACCTCTTTGGGAAACCATAACCGGCCTCCTTGGATCCAAATAGCCTTTCTGGCTGCTTGGCTCCACCCTTCTTGCCCTTTCCCAGCCCCTCTATAACTTCCCCTTCCTGTTAGTAGACTTTTGTCTCACCAACAAAGCACATCACTTGGGTCACAGACTCCGTTCCTCACTAGGCCCCTGCCTAGTTCTGTTCTGTATCCCTTACCTGGTTCCTTGACCCACCACTCGCCGTGCTTGCTCTTTTCTCCATGCCTACCTTGCAAGTGTGGACAGCCTTTTGGTATCTGACCTTAGTTACCCTCACTAGCCTATGATTTTGCCTTCCCTTTTGGTTAGACGCCTTCAGTGGTGCAGTGGAGCCAGGGCTCGCAGGGTCAAAGCACCAGGATATTTTGATTAGCTGGGATGATGACATCATCTGCCACGCCCACACAGAGAGATTTCTCTGTTCCCTCTGAGCTTAGCTGCAGTCCTCACAGTAACTGGGGGTGGGGGAGATTTTCTTCCTGGTGCTGGGAAAAGAAACTCCTAGAAAACCTTGAGGTGGTGGTCTTCTGCTGTTTGGGAACATGTTGACTGGGTTCAGATAACACGATAACCCACACTCAAGGGCTGAGTATGGGTTGAGTGTAGTTTGTCATTGAACTGTGGGTTGTTGTCGAAACGTGAGTTATCGTGTTGTCTGAACCCAACCGAGATAACAAACCATGGTGAACAACCCACAGCTCACAACCCAACAACAGGCCTGTGGCTTATGCTGGCTCAGCTTGTCTGAGTGTGGAAAGCTAAGCAGGGTCAGGCCTGGTTATTACTTGGATGCGAGACCCCTCCTCTAGTTTCCTGCATTGAGCAGGGGGTTGGACTCGATAGCCTTGTAGGCTCCTTCCAGCTCTACGATCTATGAAATCTAATCTAACAAACTATGGGTTCTCTTCATGGGTTGTTTGTGGTTAAGTCATGGCTTGTTAGTGTGGCTGGGTTCAGACAACACAATAGCCCACAACAACAACCCATGGTTCAACAACAACCCACACTCAACCGTTGAGTGTGGGTTATTGTGTTGTCTGAACCCAGTTGTTGTGTCCCTTTCTCATGCAATCTCATGCGTCTCCAGCCAAAGTCCAACATGTTGACCCACTACACTGCCCTTTGCCAGCTCACTATTCTATTACTCTCCACTGATCCTAATAAATTGGGTATTATGCTGTGTACTCATGCTGTGTGTGTGTGTGCATACACATGCATGTGCATGCACAAACAGATATAGGTCAACAGAGGTGTGTGCATCTTGGACTCTCCTTGCAGGTCTGGCAATGGGGTCTGCCATGGTGAGCACCTAGACTTCAACATTTACTACTATACCATCGAACACCTTGGCTTAATTTGGCAGAGATCCAGAACTTCCCTGTCTCCTCCTAACAGACCCTGATCTCATGCATAAGGGAAAGAATGGGCTCATCCAGTGTGTGACAGGCATTGTCCAAAGCCTCAACCTGTTCATTGTTGTGAAACTTCTCTACCCATCCTCAAGTTCTCTCAGCACTTGCCCAACTAACTTCCCAAACCCCACACAAGCAATCAGGCCCCCAGCATGCACTTGCTTCTCTGAACCCCAAAACAGCTACATGCCATCTCCTCTCACACCCCACATTCCACACTCCCATTCCCAATATCTTTTGAAAGGTCCAAACTCAACATGAGCCACTCATGTCTTCAAGCTTACTTCAGCTGGTCATTTCTTATTATTATTTTCCTGAGGCAAAGTCAACACATGAGTTGTCCTTCCAGTAGAGTTTGATGGGAAGAACTTGTCTTGTGAATGCATCAGCACATGTTGCGATTACAGCTCACCATTTTACAAAGATTTTCCAGGACCTGTGAATCAGGAACACCACATAAAACAGAGCTCTGTGTACTGGCCTTTAGTCAGACAGGGCTAAATCTGAAGCAGCAACACTCTCGGTCAGTGAAATGATGGGGATGGAGTCATTCTATTGCTTCTGATCTCTGGGGTATGCACATCTGGGGTTCTATTCTACAATTAAGGCTTCAATCACATGCACACTTACCTGGGAATAAATCCTATTGTACTTAGTGGGACTTATTTCCAAGAAGGCATGCATAAGATTGGGTTGTAAGTCAATCCTTATTCATCATTATTGTACTTCTGCTGTATTGTTGGCCCAGTAGAGGGCAGTGCTTGCACTACTGGAGTCAGAGGAATATCTTAGGGGATGCCTCTCACCATTTATTTATTTATTTATTTATTGTATTTATGAATCGCCCATCTGGCCGGCAAACTGGCCACTCTGGGCGATGTACAACATGTTAAAATATAAAATACAGTTAAAACAGTATAAAATTTTAAAATCTTAACCCACCCCATATTCCCGCCTGAATAGCCATGTTTTTAGTGAGCAGCAGAAGCTCAGCAGAGAGGGGGCATGGCGGAGGTCACTAGGGAGAGAGTTCCACAGTACGGGGGCTGCCACAGAAAAGGCGGTCCCCATACCATATGAGCCTACCATTCCATCAATAGTTTGGTGACCCTGGTTTATGAATTCTCTTCCTGAAAAGCCTCAGCCCAGTCTGCAGGGTATTCTTGGAAGCATTGCCAATATTGCAGTGTTTCTTCTTATTTACTGTTTTCTTTTTTTTATGGACGTTCAGTTTTGATATGAACATTGCCATTTCAGGCAAGACAAAAGAGTCCATGAGGAAAAAAAACCCAACCTAACTTCTACTCTTTGTTCATGTTTCACAGTCTTTGTTTCTGCAATCTGTTACTGCTTTTTACCTGTAAGGACTTTTTCACTCCATGATCCCAGCCAACTAGAAATCACACAGTAAATACGACATCATGGTGCTACATAGCCAATCAGATATGGAGACATGATGACATCACTGAGAGCCCATTCTGAATGGAGCAGTAAGAGAGACTGCATCTCCATTGCCCAGGCAACTAGTCTGTCTGGCACTGCAGCTGTTTGCACGACGCAGCTGCCCACCATGTGCACCAGGTTGCATATGCAACTCTTGCTCAGGGGTTGTCATGTTGTGCAAACTCACAACCCTTGCACAACCCATGCTCACCAGGTTTGAGCAACGCAGCAACCCCTAGGCAGGGGTTGCATATGCAACCTGGTGCCCATGGGCACCATGCCTCATTGCGGGTTAAATAACCCACGACAAGCCACAGCGTGACATCCAAATCCTGTCACCGTCTCACTGTGCTGTGCTGGTAGCCAGTGCTGTGCAGCGAAACTTTCACCCAGGTCAAGCTCTAGTCTTAAGGAATTGCACATTTGAAGGTGCATTCATATGTGTATGGCATTCATCTGCATTGCATTACTTTCAATTAAATGCATAGATTTGCATGTAACTGTGCAATTCCATGTGCATTCTGCAGATGAAGGATCAACCAGCTAGGTACATCTTGAATCTCACAAGAAATGCATAAATACGATGCCTTGCCACTTTTTTGTCCCCAGTATGTGGTGTTAGGAGGTATCCTACCTCATATACAGATTTAGCTGTCATGGTTAATAGCCAATGATAATAGCCATAAGCTTGGATCCAATGGTGTCCTTCTGCCAGAAGAAGGGAAACCACTTGTGGAATGAATTTCACCTCCATCCTACAGTCCCTGGTGTGCCCCCCAAATCTTCTCTGGAAGGGTGGGGCACCCAAGGCCGCAAATCCCATGCACACTTACCCCTTGAACACAATTGGACTTACTTCCAAGTAAAGATCCAGCAGCTCAAGCTGCATAAGCGCTATATAAATCAGAAGTAGTAAAAAAAAAATCTTTAATAGTTCCTCTTCTCAGATTTTGTCTGAGCAAATGAATTTTGCCCAACTATTTCTCTGAGTCCTGTGTAGATCTCCCATGTTTTGGCTACCTTCCCGTTTCTTTCTTTTTTAAAACCTCTGACCAAAACTACCTTTGTAGTTGGGCCAAAGTGCACCCTGGGATATTCCTGCTGGAAGATCTGTACACCAACTGTCTCTGATGTACTGCCTCAGAGAATTGCTCACATTCATTTGAAAGTTTCCTTCTGTCCCTCTGAGCGTGGCCCATGAGCAGCTATTCTCTTTGAACTTACCTCAGTACAATGAGGCAAAGAGTCTTCAGCTGAGTGGGCTGTTTTGAAGGGAAATTATGAAGAAGGCCTTCAAAGTTCACTGTCTTAGAGCATCAGCTGCATGATATTAACAGCATAGGAAAACACCAGGAAAAGACCAGTTTGCCTTCAGAAGGAGTATTAGTGCCCATGTCTTTGTCTTCTTGATGCTACTTAGTTAAAATGTAAGTGGTTTCAGACAGGGGGAAGCTGGGGTGACTCCTATTTCGGTGGGGCTCCTTTTCCATTGCAGGCTTTGCAGGTTTTCTTTGGTGCTTCATGGGAGCTATCCATGGTGCTGAACACCATTCCCAAACTAGATCCACCACCATGGATAGCTCCTATGAAGCTCCAAATAAAAGCCGTAAAACCTGCGATGGAAAAGGAGCCCCACCGAAATAGGAGTCACCAGGCTCTCCTGGTTTCAGGTATGGAATAAGAGAAGCTACTACAGCCATAAAGCTATAAGAGCCCCCACCCTGGAATCCAGAATCGTATGCCACATGCAAGGGTTCTACAACAGACAGGTTAATGTGGAGAGGTAGAAAGATAGACCGTCTGAAAGCCACAGGACAGAGTTCTAAATACAAGAGCTATTAGAACTTTATACCACCTGAAGGTCACATGCTCCACCTCTCTCTCTCTCTCTCTCTCTCTCTCTCTCCAGGCCTGTGGCTCACGCTGGCTCAGCTTGTCTGAGCATGGAAAGCTAAGCAGGGTCAGGCCTGGTGATTACTTGGATGGGAGACCGCTCCTCTAGTTTCCTGCATTGAGCAGGGGGTTGGACTCAATAGCCTTGTAGGCTCCTTCCAACTCTATGATCTATGAAATCTCTCTCTCTCTCTCTCTCTCTCTCTCTCTCTCTTAATCTTCTAGTGTTGAAGCATGTCATTCAAGCAAAGCAGGTTCTAATGCAGAAGGCTGGCTCAGAGAGGCAAGACAAGAGTATTGTCCCAGGACTGGGCAGGTCTGGTTTAAATCCTTGCTCAGACATAAAGCTCACAGGGCTATCATGGGCCAATCACTATCTTTCAGCCGAATCAACTTCACAGGGCTGTTGTGTGGACAAAATGGGGTAGGGAGTAGAGACCAGGCATGCTTCCCTGAGCTCCTGGGTGGAAAGGTGGGATAAAAGTGTAATCAGGAGCTGCCCCTTTTCAGCATGCAACTCGTTTGCTGAAGGGAACTGCACTGGCTACCTGTTCACTACAGGGTCAGGTTTAAGGTTCTGGTACTTGTGTGCAACGCCCCAAACAACTTGGGACCAGGTTACCTGAGAGAGCGACTCCTCCCATACCAACCTGCCCAGTCGCTGAGGTCATTAGAGGACCTTCTCCTGATAGTTCCGCATGGACCTTTGGCCCGACTGGAGTCCACCAGGAGGAGAAGGGCCTTCAGTGTGGTGGCTCAATTTCTGTGGAACTCCCTGCCTCTGGAGGTCAGGCAGGCTCCGACATTGTGCTGCTTTCAGCGCCTGCTGAAGACTTCCTTGTTCCAGGAAGCCTTCTCTGCTCTTCAACCACCAGAGTAATTTTAGTTTGTTTTCAATGTATTGTTTTTGTTTCTTTTATCTGTTTTTGTCTTTTTATTGTTCACCGCTCCGGAATCTGCTTGATGTGGAGCAGCCCCCCGGTATACAAATACTGTAGTGGTGGTGGTGGTGGTGGTGATGATGATGATGATGATGATGATGATGATGATGATGATGATGGGAGTTGTAGGCCAAAATCATCTGGGGACCCAAGGTTGGAGAACACTGATTTAGATTCTGCACCATACACTCAGGTCCCATTTTGGTATGCCACTGCAGTGCAAATAAAGTGCATGTCCAGCCAAATCACACATATTTTATCGTCGTTGATGCCAGGGCTGATATGACTGGTGAGGTAGCAGGGGATTTATTATATTTAAAGGGGCTCCTCATGACAGCTCGGCCTGGCCTCTCTTGTTCGGCAAGTGAAGAGTGTAGCACCGGAATGACAAGGAAATTGTGAGCTATCCCATCATACACCCTACAAGTTGCCCCACATTTCAAAGGTGTACTCAAACAGGGCTGGAATTGAGAAGTAGTGGAATCTGGTTTTACTCTTCTTCCATGAAAGTATCCCCCTTGCCCCACTGCCTGGATCATCTGGTGGTTTCCTTGCTTTTGTGTAGTTTCTTTCCCCATTCTAAAAGGTTGAATTGTGTCTGCTAAGGCTTAGTTGCTGGCAGTCAGAGCTTTAAGCTAAAATATGTTGGTATTTTTTTGGTATGTTGGCCCTGCCTCCTTTACCTTTGGCCTCACCCAACACTGGAATGCAGCCCCCAAAAGCTTCTCCAAAATTGAATTTGGCTTTGCGCTGCGAAGTTGGCCACTCCTGTTCTAATTAATATCCTAAAATACTATTATAATATTTTTAAGGTTGTTTTTTTTTAACCACTTTTAAAGGCCAGTGTGAAGCAGTTGATAGCCGGGGAAACCTGAATTTTAATTCTCACTCAGCCATGAAGATCACACACACACACACACACACACACACACACAGATCACACGGAGATCGGGCCACTCACTCTCTCTCTTAGCCCAACCTGCTGTTGTGAGGATACAATACGTTGTGCCATAGGTGAGCTCTTTAGTTAATGAGCATGACAGAAATGTTATCAATTTATAAATCTATTAGGAAAGTGTCTCTTCTATCATTATGAACAGGAGAGAACTATGTGGCTGTTTTAATTAAGAATAACACTTTAATATTGACAATGGCTACACTGAATATTCTCCACTGTCAGCTTTTGGGTCAGAAATAGTGATTTCAGTGGGGTAGAAATATTTCCTGAAGAACATTTTGTACAGATATTCACTTTTTTAATCTTAAACTGTGTCATTGTCGTCGTCATCCCCCGCCACCCCATCCCCCAGGATGTTTCTTTCTCCTTCCTTGATCAGTTACATTGATCATTCTAGCCAATCAGGGATCACATAGAGAGCAGAATGATATCACGTTGATACGAAGCCAATCAGATGTAACCATGCTCAGGGCCGGTGCTACCATTAGGCGAACTAGGAGGCTGCCTAGAGCGCCAGGCTAAATGGGGGCACCAGAAACGCGGGGAAGAGGAGGCGGAAGAAGCACGCCCCTCCCTCTCTCTCCTCCACCTCAGAGCTCCGTCTCCAAGCTGGCGCCGCTGAAGCTTCAGGCAGGCTCCTCCAGGCGGAGGGGGCAGGGGCCAATGATGGGAGGCTGGTGGGCGGGCGGGAAGGATGCACCTGCAAACACCTCCTTCGCCTTCCCTCCCTCTGGCGCGCACCTCAGGTTCCTCAGCTCAACGTCCCCTGAAAGCAGTTACTTTCCTGGTATTTCCAGCAACCAGGGAGGGAGGGAAAGGTATTTTCAGCTAGCTGGGGCTCCAATGTTTTAATTATTTACCATGCTGTATTTTTGCTGGAAGGATGCACCTGCAAACACCTCCTTGGAAGGATGCACCTGCAAACACCTCCTTGGAAGGATGCACCTGCAAACACCTCCTTGGGGGATGCACCTGCAAACACCACACGCGCCTCAGGTTCCTCAGCTCAACCTCCCCTGAAAGCAGTTATTTCCAGCAACCAGGGAGGGAGGGAAAGGTATTTTAAACTAGCTGGGGCTCCAATGTTGTAATTATTTACCATGCTGTTTCTGTGTTTTGGTTTTAAATGCTTTTAGGATGCAATCCTCCTACGCATGTTTGGAGGGGGGAAGTCGTACAACTCCCAGCATTCCCCAGCCAGCCATGCGCAATCCTATGCCCGTTGAGGCAGAAAAAAGTCCCGCGGGGCTTTTTTCTGCCTCAGGCTCTCTCTTTGCTATATTTCTACTACATGCATCCCCCCCCCGCAACCCAGAAGCAAACCAGTGTCTCTGCACCTCCACCCTGTGAGGTAGGACAGGCTGCAAGATGCCCTTTTGTCTCTATTCCTCACAGGTAGCGCCACCACACCTCTCTCACATCCTTTTTTCATATCCCTTGTGCTGCCCGCAGGAGGAGACAGGCTTTTACATATATATGGAGTAGGAGAAGGCCCTTGGGAGTTCCTGGCATAGCTGGGCTGATGTTGCCTCTTTGCTTTCCGCATAAACACACAAAGGAAAAGTCTCAAAGTCCACAAAGTTTTTCGATGGGGCTCGCTCAACAGTTCCTAGGGAGGGAAATTTATTTTATAATGGGCATAGGGCTGGAGGGAGGGAGGGCTCGTGGGAAGGGGGGGGCGCTAAATATCTGATCTTGCCTAGGGCACCAAACTGCCTTGCACCAGCCCTGACCATGCTATAATACCACTGAGGGCAGGTGAAGTCAGTTGAGAGAGAGGGCAAGTCAAGGGGTGTCAATAAACAGGCAAACATTTCTCAAGGACTGTCAAAAAGGGAAGGCATGCCAAAAAATATTTGTGAAAAATTGCTAGTAGTTTCCAGCTCTTCTCCAGTATTAAAATGAATGTCCTTCTGTGTGAAGAAAGGAAGGTTTTATAGTTTAAGCTACTAGCCTGATCCCCTTTCTTTTGTGCTAATTTTATGCAAGCTACTAAGAGATTATCTCACCTATACCCCATTGAAATTACGTAATGGGAGCTGCTAAAGGGCATGACTGTGCCTATGCACAAATCCCATTCATTTCAATGGGGCATGGGTCGGAGAAATTCCCAAAAGGTTATGCCCAGTGTTAAGATGCTGCTTTCACTTGAAATGAGAGAAGCATCTGGCCCACTTTTTTTCTTGATAAATATCGCAGATATTTTTAAAGGTTCCAAAAATCCAGCTTTAACACCCGCTAAAGTGATAATTGTTATCTATGGGAGGTGAGTGTAGAAGGAGTGCTTGTTAGAAGAGCAATTAAACTACAATTTGAAAAGCACACACACACACACACACACACACAGCATCTGGGCTGGGGTTCCCCCTCCCCGTGCAAAGAAACCATCTCTATCCATTGTGTTGCCACTGCATTCATAAAAGCAAATTAAATCAAGGCATTGAACCTTAGAAAGTTTAAAAATAAGACCTTAACAAACTCCACTGCAAGGAAAGATGTTCCAGTGCCTCTCCCTGCCCTTAAATAATGCAAAGTAGTAGGCTACCAGTTCAGTTATTTTTAACTAAAAAAGATAAAAATAGATGAAATCTCTCATCTTATATATTACTGAATCATGATGTGGAATAATGAAGGCAATGCATAACTGCGGAGGTCTCTCACAGTTGGGCTTACCCGAGGGTTGGGGGAGTTGTAGAGAGACCTTTGCAATGGTGCAGTCAGGCTGGCAGCGGAAATTCACTGGGATAATGAACAAGTGGGATTTGATGGGACAATCCGTTGGGTTCTATCAAGGCCACCAGCTTTAGGTCAAATCTTTCCATGAGATCTTTCCATCTTAGATTAGCACAGGCTGTAGGCTGGGGCAGGGTCGGTCCTCCCATGAAGTGGGGTGAAGCCCCTGCCTAAGGCAGAAGAGGAGGAGGATTGGCAAATTATGTGCTCCCTCAACACACACACACACACACCACCAGGAGCCCCCCCCCCCGTGTGGACTTGGGCAGGTGCTACCAGGTGGGTGGATGCTCTGGAGAGCCCTGCCAGCCACTCTCCCACTGGCATTTGCCACAGCAGGAGAGCAGAGCCAACAGGGCTCTTGAGAGCTGCTGCCTGGCCCAGTGGCACAACAATGGTCCCGATCCCCCCACTGCAACAAATGCTGCAGTGGGAGATCAACCAGAGGGGTTCTCCCTAGCAGCCAGCCACTCTCTGGCTTGCCCTGAGGACCCAGCAGTATCCCTGGAGATCTCTGGTACGATGGGCAATATCTAGGGATACACCCTCCCACAATACCTGGTGCTGAGGAAAGAACTCTCAGAGCCAAGCATTTGGGCCTGGCTGTGCCGTGCCAGTTGCTGTTTATGGCCAACTGTTGTGGTGGCAATGGGGAGGTAGGTGGGAAATGGGGGACACGGCAGAGGGAGGGGTGGGAAGGAGGCACAGCATGCAGCAGGGGTGGGGGGGGAGACCCAGCATGCAGCAGAGTGGTGGCAGGAGATGCAGCATACAGGTGGGCAGAGAAGCGTGTGTGCTCTCCCACCTCAGGTTGCGCTGGCCTTGGGCTGGAGCTACAAAGTGGGAAAGAACCCAACTTTCCAGAAGCTGGTACATCAGAAGTTATTGCACTTGTAGTCCAGCAGTAGCCTAAAACCTTCCCCCCCACCCGCCGCCACCTTACTTCCATAGGGTATGTGTCCCTTTCCCAGTTCACTGTGACTTTAGAGAGCACCTTCAATTGACTAGAACTGGGCTTGAAAGGGTGAAGAACTGAGGTGAGCTGGCCAACTTTAAGGACAGATCTTGCTCTCTGTGACAAAGGTGGCCCTGTTTCCATTCTTCTCAGACACCTTAAGGGGCCCTGGGGTCATCCTAGCTAATCCGGGATCACTGCTGCTCCCCAAATCAACATAAGTTGGGTTCCATGCGCCGTTCTCTGGCATCAAGACTCTATCTGAAGCTTCACTCAGGCTTTAGCAGCCTAGCCTTTCAGTACCTGGGGATCCACAATAGGCTATGTATCATGCCAGCAGATACCCAATGGGACAGAAAAGGATGTGCACCCCTGCACTAGTGAATACACAGAAGGATTAGTGGTGCAGAAAACACTGCATGAGGCTGGTGACTCCTGTTTTGCTGGGACTCCTAATCCATTGCGGGTTTTATTTGGAGTTTTATAGGAGCTATCCATGCCGCTGAACTCCATCCCTGAAATAGGTGGAGCACCATGGATAGTTCCTATAAAGCTCTAAATAAAACCTGCAATGGATTAGGAGACCCACTGAACTAGGCGTCACCAAACCAGCCTCCACTGGCTACAACTGCGTGGGAAAGAGGCTCTAGAACGGGTTCTCAACCATGGGGGTATTGCCCCTGGGGGGGGGATTTTAGAGTTTGGGGGTGGGAATTGGGACCACAGACTTAAACTGTTGGAATACTGATCTTTCTACAAATTGCAGTTCTACAGATTGTAGATAATCTACAGAACATCACACCTTAAATTAAAAATAAAGATAAATATTTCACTTGTTATCTGTGGAAATATTCCATTTATAGTTAGTATATATTATATGCATATTATTTGGAATGCAACTTTTGAGTCAGACAATCTTGGAAAGGGGGAAGCGACATTCTGACATATGGTGAAAAGGGTGCGTGCATGGGGCAAAAAAGGTTGAGAACCCCTGATCTAGAAAGCCTGAAGTGATGGGTGAGAAAAGAACCTGAGTGTGTCCCAGCCCTCCTCCACCCCACCTGGTGCCCTCCACATGCGCTGGACTGCAACTCGTGTTCTTCCCAGCAGCCAGTATGGCCAATGGTCAGGAATATTGGGAGTCCCAGTCCAACACATCTGGGGGTGTGTGTGTCAGGTTGGGGAAGGCTGGTGCATCCAAATGCAATGGAGATGCTGCAGAACAGGAAAGAGGCACTGGATGAGGGGGGGTGCTTAGAATATTGCCATAAAACTAAAAGTGTTAGGATGCTCCAGTACAAGCAGACACTGAGGATCTCACAGCGGGAGCGAGGGCAGCTCAAAAACTCACAGGCAGCTCCAAAGTTGGTGCACCCATGATCCTGAAGTGAGCGCATGACTTGAGGCAGTGAAGAATGCGGTTAAACAGTGGCTTTGGCATATGCAGTGTGGTAAAGCGCGCTGGAAGTTCCGCGGTGGGGGGGGGGGGAACCCACCGCTTGGACGGGCACTGAAAACCTTCCAGTGTCTAAGTCAGGCTAATTTCCAGTGAGTTGCGGTGCGTTTCAAGCGCGCTGGATAAGGCCCACCCAGAAGGCTGCCATGCAAACCGGAGACTCTAAAGACCCGGCCAGTGTTCATGCGCATCCCAGAGGAGGAGATCTTGCGCAACGGGGCGCTCCCCACCTCTCCGGCACCTGCCTGGCAAAGTTGTCGGCAGCTGATCCCCGCCGGTATAGGGATCTGTCTGGCTGACGAAGATCCAGAGAGGCCTTCCCAAGCGCAGTGGCGGCGGAGATGCTCTCCGCAGCGGTTTTGAAGGGGAGGGGAAGCTCAAGACGGGCTGCGCATCCTTCACATATCCCTGCAAAAGGCGGCGGCTACCTTGCCCCGCGCGCTCTGGGGAGGGGATCTTTTGGTGAGCCAGAAGAAGGGTAGGATGGGGGGTGCATAAGCCGGAAGGATGGCCAAGAGGTCCAGGGTGCAGAGCGTGGAAAGGGCCTGGCCGTGCGCAAGCGAGATCGAAGGGGCAAACTCGTTTTGCGCACGGCTGGGCACGGTCCTGGGGCTTCTGGCCGCGCATCTTCGCGGGCGTAAAAAGCGCTTCCCTTGACGAGGGGACCTTCGCAAACTCCGCTTCCCAAAGAACTGACGCCTTGACCGGGAGCTGAGCCTTCTGCTCTGGAACCTCTTTCCCTGCATTCCAGATAGCTTGGGGGATGATCGTTAGGATAAATCAGTGGGGAGCGAATGGCATTTGGCACATGACCCAAAGCACGCACGCCTTTACGATTACAGATCCCGGGAATGTGGTCCTGAAAACACCAGGAAGGTTGTGGGGGACGGGCGGGGAGAGGCTCGAACTGGGGTTGGCCTGGCAGTGCAGGGAGCGCGGAGCGCTTGCGAAAAGCGCACACTTCGAAGGCGGAGCCCCCACCCGCTCCCCGGGGCGACGCTGCTGCCGCCACTCCCCCGTCCGAGTGCCGCGGATGGGAGCTTCCCAGGACCCGTCTGCTCTGCCGGGCATCGGAAGGAACTTCCCGGATCACCCGAGCAACCCCAGCCCGGCCGTCGGGCTCCGTCACGTCAGTCGCTCGCAAGCGAAAGGCGCTGTGGGCGGGGAGAGCCTCCTACCGTCCCCGGAAGGAACTGTCGTCGGGCAGGGAACCGGGGAGAAGGGAAGGGGCTGGAGTGGAGCGGGAGCGCTGCTGCTGCTGCTGCTGCTGCTGCGGGGGGGAGGGGGGGACCCCGCCTCCGCTCCTGAAGAGTTCCTGGATCCCCCGACCGCCGCCCCCCTTAAAGGAGGAGAGAACAGGAAGGGAGTCTGAGCTTGGTGCTTTCCACACATGTCAGAATTACGCAGTGGGAATTGGAACAATACGCGCAATGGGGGAGGGCTTGTTCAAAGAGGGAGGGAGAAACAGAGAGATGTGGAGTGGGGGGGGCGGATGGATAATTGAGGGCAGCCACCCCCTCCCTGTGGACAGAGAGATAGTGGCTGAGTAACAGAGCATTGCCACTTCTAAGCACCAATTTGGGAGGGGACAAATATATTGAAGGAAGGAAGGACCATAGGGGAACGTAGCTAGCATAAAAGGTTTTAACATAAAAGTTGTAAGACTTTGTTGCGATGAGTAAATATACTTAAAGCGGTGCAACTAACTTCTGAGTGAGCATGTTTTACTCAGCGTTGCAATATATGATTAATAAGATAACATATACCAGGTATCTTAAAGGGATATATATATATATATATATATAATTTTTATTTTATTTATTAATTATATTTATACCCCACCTTTTTTCCTGCAAGGAACCCAAGGCGGCTTACATAATCCTCATCCTCCTCTCCATTTTATCCTCACAACAACCCTGTGAGGTAGGTTAGGCTGAGAGTCAGTGACTGGCCCAAAGTCACCCAGTGAGTTTCATGGCCGAGCGGGGACTAGAACCCGGATCTCCCGAGTCCCAGTCCAACACTCTCACCACTACGCTACACACACACACACACACCACCCTGATACATGCAAAAATCAAGGAAGGATACGGCTGGGCCAAGGGGTGCCCAGAAAGCCCCACAGTTATGGATACAAGGAATTGAGGTTTGGGGCCAAAGTACCAGCTCTAGCTAAGATCTGCCCATTTTTTAAAAATGTAAAATGCATTGCAGTCCTCAACACACTTGCCTGGAAGAAAGTCCCCTTGAACTTACCAGAACATAGGGAGCTGTCAGACCCTTGGTCCCGCTAGCCCAGTAGACTCTCTCGACACTGACTGGCAGCGACTCTCCAGGCTTTCAGGCAGGGGCTTTGTTTTTGTTTCTTTCCTGCCCTACCTGGAGATGCCGGGATCGAGCCTGGGACTTTCTTTCTGCAAGCAAACTAAAGCAGGTGCTCTGCCGCTGAGCTACAGCAGCCCCTTCCATAACTCAGCGAGACTGACTTCTGAGTAGACATGCATAGGACTGTGCTGCTGGTAGATTGCTATCCTCCTTTATTCCCCATCAAGGTGGAGTATATGGGGATTCCCAGGTGATCTCCCATCCAGGCACTGACCACCGACCAGACCCAGTCCTGCTTAACTTCCGCAAGGTGGCCACATGGGAGGAGCCAGGAGCTACTGTTGGCCCACAGGGAGAGGGTTGTTGTGGGCAAATAAAAGGGGAGGCAGGTGACTCCTATGTCAGTGGGGCTCCTTATCCATTGCAGCTTTTATTCTGAGCTTTATAGGAGCTATCCAAGGTGCTCCATGGTGGTGAACCTAATTGGGGGGGGGGGTTTCAGCACCATGGATAGCTCCTATAACGCTCAGAATGAAAGCTGCAATGGATAAGGAGCCCCACCAACATGGGGGTCACCAGCCTCCCTGCCTAATGGTATGAGGCTAAAACAGAGTGCGTGAAAAGAACAGAGGGTGTCTTGTGGACCTTTATGAGTCCCTAACCTAAGGCAGATCAAGGGGTAATAAAGTGACCATCATGTACGATCATAGGAAGTGAGTGACCTTATCCTAGGTCAGAACATTGGTTCATCTCGCCTCCCCCCCCCCTGCCACCTCCATTTCTGCACCTTAGTGATCCTCTATCACACAGCATCCCCCAAACTGGGGGTCACATCATTACCGGTCAGCATGGACTACAACTCTGATCATCCCCAGCCAGTCTCAACTATTGGGATGATGATGAGAATTATAGTTCAGCACATCTGGAGGACACCAGGTTGGAGAAGACTGCACTATCACAACAACCACAACACTGTCTATCACAACAATGTTCCACAACACTATGGGTCAAGAAGGAACGAACTTGTTCAAAAGAATTCGGGTTTCAGGTGTGGAGGCAGAAATATGGGGAATGATCTTCCTTGATTTAAGGAGAGGAGGGGAAGGACAGATTTATGATTTTGTCTGTAAGATTCCCAAACCAAACAAAAAAGTCAAGTATGTTTGACTTTTTTTGGATATCTCAGGTGACTTGGTGGGTGCCGCCATCTTTGAGCTTGGAATGGAGTACGGGGCTGCTTGCCTGAAGTATGGATCTCCACTGTGAAGAAAGGGAGCTCCTTGTCTTTTTTCCCCTCTTTCCCTTTGACAGCTCTGAAAAAGCTTCAGCTTGGGCTGTTTCCAAAAAGAGACCAAGAAAACCCACCATAGCGTGAGTTCCAGCCCTCGAAGGCAACTGGCATCCCATTGATTTTTGTTTTAATCCAAGAGATTAATCCTTATATAGAGTTCATCTGGGCCCAGGATCTGGTTTAGAGTTGTTTGGGGTTTGTGTTTGTTTGGGGTTTGTTTTTGTTTGGGTTTTTTTTTAATGTTGTTTTATTTCATTCCTATAAATATTCAAACTACAAACAGTGCTGAACAATGACCCAGAGTGGCTCCCAATGTGCCTCCCTCCGTGGAAAAGTTTCCCCTTCCGAAATCGGTGAGGATGCTCAGTTGACAGTTCTCAAAAGCCAGCAGCACCTCCGTGCGTGACAGGAGCGGGGAGAGGAGGACTCGCCCCCTTTTTGCCTTGAACCAACCTCCTAGGGGTAACCCACTGCGCAAGGGAAACAATTCTTCACCCCACCTTCCCTTGATAGGACAAGATGATCGAAGTTCAAAGCGCAGGGAAGCCTTGAAAGAGCAGGCAGTCATTCAGCGGTTAAATAAGGGCCCAATTTTATGCATGGCTGGGGAATACTATGCTGGCTGGGGAATGCTGGGAGTTGTAAGACTTCTTTTCCCCCTGTCTAAACATGCATAGGATTGCACCCTAAGTCGCCTAACAGAGCAATGCATGTCTACTCGGAAGTAAGCCCCACCGAGTTCAATGGGGCTTACTCCAGGGGAAGTGTGTATAGAATTGCACCCCTCCTTCCTTTCCCGAAGAAAAGATTGGGGGGCACACATCTGTGGGCTGGGTGGGGGGCGATGGTATGACATTTTCCCCTTTCGGGGGACAGTATTGGAACAAACCCATTGGGCTTCCTCTGCGATCCTCTCTTCCATACGCCTTTATGAGTAAATTACCTTCCTTTACATTATTTCAGAGAGAGAGAGAGAGAGAGAAGTCAGTTGAGCCCCAGAGCTTAGGTGAAACTGACTAGACCCAGTCCTGGCCGAGGGTAGCTCTGCTTTCTTTCACCCATCCTTTGATAGCAGCGGTCATCTGAGCTTCTTCCATCGTTACCTCTTTTCCTTTCCCCAATTTTTATTACTCGCGTGTAGTAATTAATTCCTCCTTGGCGCGTTTCCTCTCCTGCTAATCTTTGGGTCACTGGTTTGTACATATGGCAAGCTGATAATGAAAGGCGGCGATGCGAGGCTGCTGGCGCGGGGGGGGGGGGGCTTCTGTGGCTTTTCTTGCAAACATTTGGTTGGGCGGAACCTCCGCGCCTGCCTCCCACCCACCCACCCACCGCCGCAAAGCGCTGGATCGAACCCCGCGTCACAACGAAGGGGGAAGGCAGGGCGGTGAGGAGAGGCGCGGGGGCTTTTAGGAAGGGGTGTGTGTGATCGATGTTTAGCAATATCTCTACCCCGCGCCAGTGAGGAGGAGGAGGAGTTGCTACTTTTCTCTCTTGGCCCTGTTTAATCGACGGGCTGCATCAGCTCCGAAGAAAGCCACACGAAAAGAATAGTACGAAAAGTAGGAGGTTCTGCAAATCGAGAGGCGTCGGATCTGTTTTCACACAGAGAGCCCATATATTATCCGTAGGAGACACGTGCGTGTGCGTGTGCGTGTGCGTGCGTGTGCGCGCGCGAAGATAAAATTCTCCTTTCCACCGCGAGAGTGTTTCTCTTTGAAAAGTTAGACGGGACGTCTCAAACTTTTTAAACCGGCTCCTTCTAACAATTAACCATTAGAAGCCACAACAAGATGGTGGGCCGTGGGGTGGTTGATAGAAAATCAATGTCGCATTAAAATAAATTAATGCGGGGGCGGGGATGCAGTAGGATTTCTGTTTGTGAACCTTCGGGTGAACTTGATCCATCTGGTCGCAACAGGTCCCCTGCTCTGATTGGCTTCCTGCAAAGCTCCGATCCCCGAAGTGGTTAAGGTGGTTAAGCCGAAGCGCTAGAATTCCAGGTGACTCCGTTTCCCTCTGCTTCGGCGGGACTAACACCTCCAGGGAATGCATTTTGTTGACCTAGGAGTAAGTCCCTTGATTTCCATGGACCTTGACTTTCCAAGTAAGTCCATAACAGAGCAGGGCTTACCACTACAACTTAAACACGTCTACTTTGGACGTAAGTTCCCTTGAAATCAACAGGCGTTTCTCCCAGGTAAACATATTAGAATTGGGGCTCAAGCGCAAATTGTGAATCGTCAGGGCCCAACGTAGCAACTGAAGCAGCAATCTGTACCTAAAATGTACAACTCAACTCCGGAGCAGTCCCGATTAGTGCAATAGGACTACTCTGGAGTCAGGGAAGAGAAATGTATGCTTGTTACGATCTGAAATATTTTTTTCACAAAAGGAACCACTTTACCTCTTTCTTTCTTTCTTAAGTTTATGGGTGTGTTTGAGATTTTCTGATCGTGGAAACTGAGTGCAATTATTCGGATAAATAAAGATTCTGGGAGCGGGACTGACTTACTTATATGTAAATATGTTTAAAAGAGGGAAGTTGGATGTTTCATAAGTGGGAAACTCCTTCATAGTTCCTTCTAAAAACTCTGGAGATTACCTACCGACCTACATTCCTAGATAGATCGATAGATGATAACATAAAAAGTAAATAAATAAATAAATCAAAGTATTGCTCTTATATAATTTCAGTGATTTAGTCAGTGACGTGACGTTGCTGAATTCTGAAAAGAAATGATATTTTCCTTCCGAAGCCAAAAAAAAAGAAAGGAAAGTCCAACAGAAAAGCCCAACAGGTTCCCAATAACGACGGTGGAGATGTTTGGTGACTTTGGTCCCTGTTGGGACTCGGCGTTTGCTGTTGAAGGTGCCTTATCAGCCCCATCTCTCCGCGATTTTGCTCGTCTCTCAACACCTTTTTCTGACCAGGAGCTTTTTGCAGCTCGGGATAAAGCCATCACTTGCCAGCCAGCGGGAGATAACAATTAATTTAACATTAAACGCTGCCTCCTCCGCGCCATCCACTTGATGTCTGCTGATGACGTGTGACGATGCTTTCAGCAACTGGGGGAAGAAAGACAGACAGACAGACAGACCTTGGTAGACTAATAATGCACATTCAAGACGTGTCTACTCAGGAGTAAGTCTCATTGAGTTCAATGGGGCTTACTCTCAAGAAAGTGTGTAATCCTGGGAGTAATTGCAGGCCTAAGGTTGCAACGTTACACAAACTTGCCCAGGAGTAATTCCCATTGAACTCAATCCAACTTACTTCTGAGCAGACATACAACCAGATTGTATTGTATTGTAAAGAAACACAAACTTATTTTCCAAATGTTCAGATTCCCTCCCACCCTCCTTCTCTCTGTACTTTTTATCACTTGCTTGGTTATCCAGCCATGCTCAAAGCGACTGGCGGCAATATTAGCAACTTTGTTTAGTCATATTGGGGACGAGGGGGGGATACCTCCTTAAAAACAAATAAATAAAGATGGATTCTCAGTCTCTTCCTTTTCTTCGAGGCCAGGATGGCGGTGGGAACAGGTATGTTTCCAGAACTGTAGGACTTTCTTAGGAAGTTAATCTCCTCTGTTCTCCAAACTCAAATCGGGATGGGGGTTGCTGTATTATACTGTATACTTCTTCCCACACCCCGCACGAGTTTTTGCAAAATGCCTTGCCAGATATTAATTAGTGCGCCATTGGGAGTTTCCGGCTGTGACCTAGCGATTTCAAATTCTCCCTTCCAATAGATGGATAGATAGATAGATAGATAGATAGACATCGCCGACACACATTATCAGGGTGTCTAGCTCCCATTCAACTATATCTATTCCACACTCCAGCATCTGTTACTCTTGCTGACAAATGTACCATTCAGCCACACACACACACACACACACACACAAAAGTTTAAGAGGAGTGGAAGGAAAAAAAAGAAAAGAAATGAAACATGTAATTGATGTTATCCCAAGAAAGCGGAGTCTCCACCCCTTTCATTTCCAAGCCCTTCAGGTACAAGGAGAAGCGAGAGAGAGAGAGATCTTCCAAGATTATTTTTTTTTTGTTATTTTTTTTTTTTTTGCCTTCTTGAGGGTTAATACATCAGAAGGCAGCTTCTCTCGCCTCGGCCAATCAGAACTCAGCACTGGCAGCTATAATATAGAACTAAAGGCAGGCTCTTCTCACAAGCGTTGCTAGCTTAGCTCTTATTAGAGTCCAGATCATTTTTTTTCTTCCCCCCTCCCCTTTTTTTTCTTTTTTCCTTTTTCGGTCTTTCGCTTTCTGTGTCACGATCCCAACTCCGATGAGTTCCGTTATCGCAAGGATCGACCTCGACGCCGCCGCTCCAGCACCTGTCTTGCTCCTCGGGATTGGGGGTTAGTATCCCAAGGCGCAGCCACCAAAGGCGAGCCGGGCTCAGGAAGACCGCGGCGCTCCCGGGAGAGAGAGGGAGAAGGACGCTCGCTCGCCCGCCCGCCCGCCCGCGCGCGCCGCAAGCCAGGCAAGGAGCAGCGGGGGGAAGGAAGGCGGAGCGGGGGGGGGGTGGCGGAAAAAAAGTGCCCTTTTCTTCCACGGACGGAATGCTGCTCTTGAGAAGAATTGGGCTGGTGCTAGTCTTCCTGGGCGCCCTGCTCCTGTCCTCCGGGCTGGCTTGTGGACCGGGCAGGGGGTTTGGCAAGAGGAGGCACCCGAAAAAGCTGACCCCGTTAGCCTACAAGCAGTTCATTCCCAACGTGGCAGAGAAGACCCTGGGGGCCAGCGGAAGATACGAAGGCAAGATCAGCAGGAACTCGGAGCGCTTTAAAGAGCTTACCCCGAATTACAACCCGGACATTATTTTTAAGGATGAAGAGAACACGGGAGCCGACAGGCTGATGACACAGGTCAGAGGAACGCCGTCCACCCCGTTCAGACGTTCTTGCGTTGTGGTGGCGGGGTGATGGGGGCTTAGTAGCTGTGGGAGCATCAAGCTGGCCGAGGCATCGCCAGCATCATTCATTCTCTCTCTCTCTCTCTCTCTCTCTCTCTTTCTCTCCCTGCCTGCCCCCCTCCATCCATCTCCCCCTCTTTTCTATTCCTCAAGTCTCCTCCATCGCCCGTACAAAGCCAGGTCCCCAATAAGTTTGCAGGCGAAAGGTGCGCGCGGGTGGGCGCCTCTACCTGTGTGCCGCATTTTATACCGTCTCCTATCTGGGATGGAGGAGGCTGGGGAGGGAGGGAGGGGGTTCCTGGGGTGAATGGCGCGATAGTTGCAGGGAGAAGCACGCTACGCCGTTCCCTGTGAGTTGGTTGGTTAGCTGGTTCTGACTGCATCTGGCCCCCTCCTCCACCCACCCGAGGGACCCACTTGATCTAACGAATCGGGTGACGCTAATGGCATATTTCCCTCGGGCGTCAATTTATTTTATGCATAATAAAACAATAACAACAACAACAAAGTGTTAGATTAAACACCTTTCCCTAAATTGCACCTTGCACGCCTTTTGGTAGTAACTACGATCAGAATCCTGCAACACCACCACCACCCCCAAGGCCAGCCCGACTTCCAACGGCAATAAGACTAATACTGATAATAACATCATTGTCACCCTTATTATTGGCATTAGAATTATCATCTTGCAAATCCCTCTTTTGCAACTGTGCCCAACAGAGCATTAATATATTGATTTTCCTTTAAGGATGCTCAGCACCAGACCTGTGTTACCACTATGGGGTGCGGGGAGAGAGAGAGAGAAGTAACTTAACCAGCATTGCATCTCTTCTGCTGGAGAGAAAGAGAGAGGATCAGATGTGTGCCTTTTATTATTATTTTTATTATTAATATTAAAATGCACCTGGTTCCATACATATTGATTGTTGTGGGCTAAAAACAGGAACCTGGCCTGGAACTCTTGTCCACTATCCAACAACCCCTTCCTCACGTTAATCATTATTCCAATCACCCCTAACGATAGCTAAGTTGTTCACCGGGAGATTCCGCAGGCATTCAATCCTCCCCCCCCCCACCGACCCACCCCCACCCCCACCCCCCCCCCCCGCGCGCCACAAGCTTCCTAGTTCCGGAGTTCCTCCAAACTACCTGCATCCAGAAAATGGGTTTCCTTCCAAATATAGGTCAACAGTCTCTCTCTCTCTCTCTCTCTTTTTCCCTCCCCCAACCCGCTCCGCTATTAATATATTTAAGCCCCATCTTCAGTTCTATAATAAGAGCTCAGCTGGAGACTCCACGGAAAGGTTGGCGGGGGGGGGAGGTTTCCTAAACTCCCCCCCCCCTCCTCCCGCGTTTCTCTTTCCTCCCCTTTCTTCTCCCACGGCCTGATTTCCCCGCACGTTGAAGAGATGGGCGCGGGCCAAGGCAAGAGCGCCCGCGATCTCCGCCCGACCACCTTAAAATCTGCTGTACCTTGGGAGGCTCGACGCGCGCGCCACGGCGAGGCGCGCGAGCCGCAATTAAATATGCACGCAGGCCCCAGTGCCCGGCTGGGAGCGAGCGAGCGAGCGAGCGAGTGCGCCGCCCGAGCCCGCCTCCTGCGAGGCCGCGTATAAATAAAGCAAAAGGCGAATGTAGGGAGAGAGCTCCGGAGGGAGCGAGAGACAGGGGCGAGGAGTGGCGGCGGGCGGGAGTCATGCCGTGGCTGGATCGTTTATTCCGTGATCCAGTTCCCGGTTCCATCATCTGCCCTTCCACCCGCACCGCCCCCTCTTCTTTCCTGATCTGCAAAGACGCACGATCAGGGTTAGCTGTACGGCAGCAAGTCAACCCCATCTCGCATTTTCAGCTCCACTTACTCCTCTTTTATCGATCGCAACGGCTAGGATTTCAGTTTGTATCCTTTTTAAAGGCGGCCGAGCAAGGCTGCTGCTGCTGCTGCTGCTGCTGTCTTCTGGCGCTGCTCGGTTGCTGTGGCGCGGAAGCCCCAGGAAAGACGCCCCCCCCCTCTCTGTGTGTCTCCATCCGTGCAGCTCGATTTTAACCTGTTCTGTACAGATCTTCTTAGCAAAGGCAAACCCCGAGACGTATTCAGCAGGTTCCTCTCTAGAGAACACACACACCCCTCGGAGAGCTGAGAGGAGACCTTAGAGACGGAAGGCAGCATTGCGGGACGAGCTTGAGATAGGAGGATATACATCTGTGGAGGGGGGAGAAGGAGATCCCCCCCCCGCCATGCACTCTCCCGTGTGTGCATCTCTCTCTCTCTCTCTCTCTCTCTCTCTCTCTCTCTCTGCGGGTACACACACACACACACACACACACACACACACAGAGCTTTCCTTCCTTCTACACGGCTGGCCTCCCTCCCTTGCTGCATTAGCTAGCAGCGTTTGAACTTCTGACCTTCTGTCAACTTCCCTTAGTCGAACCAAACAGAAAACAAATACCCCCCCCAACACACACACACACACACACACATCCCGGTGCCCTTCTTTTTGCTTCTTTCCTTGTACACAAAGGGCGTGCATTGGGGAAGGCGAGGTGCTGGGGGCAGCGGCGGGGGCAAGCTTGATTCTATGCAGTGATTAGCGAGTCCTTCTGCCAACAGGGCCACGATCCGGGCTGGACGGGAGGTCTGGCACCCGCGGGTGGGGGGGGGAGGGTGTCCCACGCGTCCGTGCCTCCCATCAAAGGCTGCGGATTTAGTGGGGCGGGGGAGGGCCAGACGGTTGGGGATCTCCCGATTGGTCGTGGGACATAAGAGGGCAAAATGAAGCAGGCGAGAGTCCGGTTTGCGGGCGGCCCCCCTGGGGTGGGGTGGGGCAGGACAGCTGAACCTCGATCCTCAACCGAGCTGAGCCAGAGTAGCCCCAAGAAAATGAATAGGAGACTATGATCAAGCCATCAACCCACTCCGGGGCTTTTTGGGTGGGGGGCTTCGATGTGAATAATATTCATGTTGATGGAACTCTACGGAATCAGATCTGCGTGCGTGTCCCCCCACCCCATCCGCATCCGCATCCGCATCCCCATCCCCAACGTTTGGTCCCCTGCCTCGTTCAGCAGTCTATGAAGCCGGGCGTTTGTCAGTCTTGGGCGGGGGGGGGTCAGAGATCTGACGCCCTGGATGGAATTGTTAAACTTTCCGAACAGTTGCTTGAATGCATTAGCCGCCTAGTTAATATTAACTTAACGAGTGGGGGAGAAGAAGGCAAACAAGAGAGATTCCAGAGCAGGCGGGCGATTCCGAACTCTGCAGGTGACAGGAGCCCTCGGCTGCAGACGCCCCACACCCTAGACACACAGCAGCCATTGGCTGGATCTGCAGGCGAGATAAGGGCGTCAGATCGCTTGTGATAAAGCTGGAATTCGTCTGAAATAAAATTAATAATAATAATAATAATAGTAAGTAATAATAATAGGAATAATAATAATAATAATAGTAATACACAGGAGCAGATTAGGAGCAAAGGCACCCACCCAGCACCCATACCTCCCGAGTGTGAGGGAGGAAAGATGGGGAGAGATGTAGTTGTGGGGGTGTCTAGCATCCAAGTTCCTCCCCCCCCCCTCCAAGTTGTTGCAATTTGTGGTGTACGCCGCCCTGGGGCCCTGTGGATGAAGGGCGGATATATCTATTGAATAAATTAAATAAGAAATCTCGGAAGGATGTCCCACTGAATTCGAGGGGGGCTGGAGCTGCAATCCGAGACACGCTTACCCGGGAGTAAGTCCTACTGAGCTCAACGGGGCTTACTTCTGAGTAGACATATATACGGTTGCAGCCTTACTCCTGAGGCAAGTGGGCGTAGAATCGTGGACGGACACAACCCGATCCTACGCATGTTTTACTCGGGAGTAAGTCCCACCGTGTGCGGGGGGGGGGGTTGCTTCCCAGATAAGTGTGCCCAGGTAACTGCACAAATCCAAACGCACACTTAACAACGCGATCCTATGCGTGTCTGCTCAGCCGTCGGTCCCTTTGAGTTCAATGGGGCTTCCTCTCAGATAAGTGGCCATATAGGACGGCAGCCTGGGCTGGGTGGGAGTCAGTTCCGTGCGAATCGCAACTTGTCTCCGCGAGCAAAAAGCAGGATAGGATCGGGCTGTTAGACGGTGACAGGTACCTGTTAAAGTGTTTTCGTGGAGCAGTTGACTGGTGAAAAGATTAAAGAGAGAAAGAACGAAGGTGGAGGTGTGTGGGGGGGGGGTTGCTTGTTGAACAACTTGGTTGGCCTCTCTCGCTCTCTCGCTCGCGCGCGCACACACACACACACACACACACACACACACACACAGGCAGGCGACCATTCACCGAGGCAGCCCTGCTGTGCTTCACGGTGGCTGAACAGAACGGGGCTTGATCGGTGGCACACGACCCAATGAATTAATAAATAGCTGGGGCTTCACGGCTTTTGACTCTGACAAGCCCCGCTCAGCCGGTCTTTCCCTCCCCCTTTGGAGATTGGCAAGCAGGCGGCTGGGAGCTGCCAGAGAAATCTGAGAAACGCGGAGGTGCCCGCCGCCTCCTTCCCCTCCCGCCCAGCAACGCGCCTTCCTCCTCCTCTACGCGTTTCTCTGTCCTGCAGCTCAGAATTTAACTTTGAAACTTCGGATGTTTTGGCTGGAGGGGCGGTGTGTGGGTGTGGGTGTGGGTGGGTGGAAGAGGGTTTCTCTTTCTCTCTCTCTCTCTCTCTCTCTCTCTCACACACACACACACACACACCTTCCACCTTCACCAACCTAGTCAGTTTCAGGATTCCACTTCTTTCTTTAGTGGGCATGCAAAGGCGAGGAGGTCATGCGTGGGGCGGATTGTGAAATTGACCAGGCAGCCACGCTTCCGCCAAGTCTGTCCACTTTAATCGGCACTCGTTCCGTGATCCGTTTCTCAGCTCCGTCCATCATCATCATCATCATCATCATCAGATAATATTAGATAATGATGATGATGTCACTATTAAAACAAAGCCCTCCCTAGAATACTAAGCGGCAGCGTGTTTTGTTTTTTATATTTAACTAACGCCTATGCGTTATCTGGGTCTGGGTGGTTTCTCCCTCTCTTTTAATGCCTGTAACATACACGCTAGATTTTTCCTCTCCAGAAGCCCTCTCACCTCCCTAAAAAGCACGAGTGCAGCACGGATAATACAAGGATCGCCTCTCCCTTCCCCCCTTCCCCCCCTTCTTTCTTTTTTAGTGATTCTGGACTTGTTAGTCGTGCCTAATTTAAGTCCCAGTGATTTCAAGTATGCCTAAACCTGGATCCAACCCAATAAAAAAACATATTTGCAGGCGGGGGGGGGGAGGCTAATAGAACCTAGGTAAGACGCGGGAGGGTAATGGAACCAAGTGACACAAGAGTAGGGATGACTGTGAGACCAATTTATACCAGTCAGGCCTGTGGCTCGCGCCGGCTCAGCTTGTCTGGGCGTGGAAAGCTAAGCAGGGTCAGGCCTGGTGATTACTTGGATGGGAGACCCCCCCTCCTCTTAGTTTCCTGCATTGAGCAGGGGGTTGGACTCGATGGCCTTGTAGGCCTCATCCTGAACTGTACAGTCTCAGGCTGTAGATGTGTATGGGGGTGGGGTGGGAGTGTATAATTGAGTTTTCCCCCCAAGTGAAAAGAAACTCCATGCAGGTAGAAAACTAGTGTTTCAGGAAGTAGGGTTTGGCCTAGTCTTATTTTTCCTATGTACACAGAGAGGTGTTTGTTTGCGTAGAATTGTTCAAACGTGTCCACGCATCCTTGCAGTCTGAAGTAATGCAGCTTCGGGAAAGCTTTACCATTTGATTCTGTATATCAAGTGACTTCCAAGCAGAGTAGATCCCGGAGGGCAGGATTCTAGACGCTAGCTAGTCTGCCCCGCCTGGTGACCTCCGGTTGTTTTGGACTTCCAATTCCCATCAGCTCCGCAGCCAGGATGGCCAATGGCCAGGGATTATGGAAATTGTAGTCCAGCAACAGCTGGAGGGCACCAGGTTAGACAAGCTGTACTAGGGAGTAAGCCCCACTGGACACAGCAGGACTTACTCTGGAGTAACAACATGCATCGGATTGCCATTGAAGTAAGTCCCCTCTTTGATATATCAGTCAGCTGGCACAGAAAGTTGACCTTCGGTCAGTTTACTACGAAAGTATACTTTATTGAAATAAAAGGGGACTTACTGCCACTTCACACCTTGATCCTCCGAAGTAGGTCTCCTAACAATCACTTATAGATTTTCAAGTAACATTCTGGAGTGGTAAGTCGTCGTCCCGTCCGTCCCCCATGTTGAGTCCAGGAAGCATGAGTTTCCAAGGCATGCTATCTTAGGGTGCCATCCTATAGCATGTTTAGAGAGAAATAAGTCCTACAGCTCTCCGCATGCCCCAGCCAGCTATCTAAACATGCATCTGTCTAAACATGCATAGGATTGCACCCAACAGCAGGATCCTATGCACGTTTACTCAGAAGCAAGTCCCATTGTGTTCAGTGGGGCTTACTCCCAGGCAAGTATGCCTCGGATTGCAACCTTACTTGAAAAGTAAGTTCCACAAAGTGAACCGAACTGACTTTGGAATGAGCATGTTTAGGACGGGGGTGTCCTTCGGAGCAACTGGCTTGTAGAGCGCTGCTTTGCGGGTGTATTTTAGGCCAGGGCAGCAGGGCGAGTCAACCTCCCCTCCAGTTCCTCCTCTCTGTGTTGCTAATTTTCTCAGATTCATATCTGTATCGGTTTAGTTTTCGGTCCTGCGACTGCACTTCAACCAAACGCACTGGACGGTGTGGTCTGCACATTAGACCAGTCTTTCCTAAGCGGGCACCCCTCCAGATGTTTTGGCCTTCCACTCCAGCCAATGGCTGGGAATACTGGGAGTTCTAGCCCAAAACATCTGTCTTCCCAATCGGCTGTCCTCCAGACGTGTTGGGCTTCAACTCCCACCACCCCTGATTCCCCCAGCCCAGCCAACATGGTTGGCTGTGGGAATGATGAGAGTTGTAGTCCAACACATCTGGAGGGTGCCAGGCTGGGGGAGTGGGCGGGGAGGGTGACTGCTGGGACTCCCGTGTCTTCCGGTAAAATTTGCATGGCTGCCAATAATGAGAAAGGGGCCTAACCCACTCCTCCTCCACTCTAAAGGCTTTAGGCAGCAGGTCGATCGGACTTAGAAGGATCAGGACCCCAGTGTGCAGGGTGGCAGGGGCTGCGCAGTTGATGTAGCTGCGCTGAGCCTGGATCTGAGGGGTGCCCTGGGATGGGGCAGGATCCTTCTCCTTCGGAGGCTTCAGCGGAGGGTGGCGCTAAAGCAAAGCGCTCTAAGGGCGCAATCCTACGCATGTTTAGACAGAAAAAAGTCCGACAGCTCTCAGCATTCCCCAGCCTGCCTCTCTCTCTCTCGCTCGCTCGCTCTCTCACACACACACCACATTTGTTTGTTTCACGCAATCTGATTCCTATCTATGTTTACTCGGAAGTCAGTCCCACTGAGTTTAACGGGACTTACTCCCAAGTAAGTTTCTACAGGCTCTGCAGCCGTCACGTTCCGTGGTATGTCGTTCGTATGATCGGCTGTCGGATTCTCTCACCTTTCCCACCCACCTGCTAATTCCCGGGCCCACCCGAGCGCTAGCGCGCATCCTAAATGGCAGGCCCCAAAAAATGCGCAGGGAGCTCTGCTAGGCTATGGCCAATGGGCTTTCCTCCCTAAGGAGTGGATGCAGCATCGTGGCAGCCTAAGAAGCCGAGCAGACGCCTCGGTGGGTTTCCACAGAACGGCCGCCGGGCCGCCCAACGGAGTCTTAAAGGGCTGCGATCCTAAGCTGATACCGGAGCCCTGGTTTTGAAACCAGCAGGATTGTTACCCCTGAGTAAACTTCAGATTTGTGGTTCGAAGCCTTCTCTCTCACACACACACTCACACACACACTCACTGGCCCACCCCTGTTTGCCTAAGTCCTCATCTTCTATTCACTTGCTCCAAAGCGATCCCTAGAAATAAGAAATGGGGGGGGGCGGGGAATCTGGGTCTTTAAGTGTGTGCGCGTGCATGTATTAAGGACCTGATGGCGGTACCGGACACTCCCTGGGGATCGGGCCTTGACACGAATGCATCAGATCCAGACGGGGCAGACGGAGGGCGAGGTAGCAGAGAATGAATTCGGCTTGCTAGGTGCTTAACGCAGCCTTCCTGAGCCTGCCGCCCTCTCCCTGTGTCGCGCGACAACACCCACCGTCCCCAGGTGGCTGGGGAGGATGGGAGCTCTAGTCCGGCGGGTCTGGAGGGAGGGGCGCCGCCCCTCCTGCCCTTGCTGCGTGATCGCCGCTGCGGCTGGCCGTCCCTCCCCTCGCGATCGATGCTCTGTGCTCTGCTTCCCCCCGCAGCGCTGCAAGGACAAGCTCAACGCCCTGGCGATCTCCGTGATGAACCAGTGGCCGGGCGTGAAACTGCGCGTCACCGAGGGCTGGGACGAGGACGGCCACCACTCCGAAGAGTCGCTGCACTACGAGGGCCGCGCCGTGGACATCACCACCTCGGATCGGGACCGCAGCAAGTACGGCATGCTGGCTCGCTTGGCCGTGGAGGCCGGCTTCGACTGGGTCTACTACGAGTCCAAGGCGCACATCCACTGCTCGGTCAAAGCCGGTAAGAGGGGCGGCGGCGGGAGGGGCGGGCAGCACCTCCTTAAGTTCCGGGCACACGCCCCTTCCTCAGCACCCGAAAAAGATTATCTCCTGCCAGCCTCCGTCCCGCTGCGAGAAACCTCAAAGCTCTCTGTTATTAGCATGTCACATTCATCATAGCTAGGTGCCATATAGAAAGAGAAACGGCAGGTCTAAAGATCTTACTACTAGTAGTAAGCGCGTAGTAACACTTTCAGTGGGAAATATTTCACATGTATTTATTGAGTGCTAACAATATAGCTGGTACTATAGAGAACACAGAAGGAGCTGGTCCTTGATCCTAACAGCTTTCTGCGACTGTTGCTGCTAGGAGTAGGAATAAGCAGTACCATTTTCCTACTACTATCAGTAGTATTTGACATTTATTTTGTGCCTGCGACATGCTAGTGCAGACATAGACCGGACAGGTTACTGCTCTGTCTCACAGCCGACAACTAAGACTGCTATTGTGAGTAGTATTGTTGTTAGTTACTACTACTTGGGGCGGGGAGTGTTATTTAGTATTAGTAGCATCACCAATATGCTAGAGATACCATGTAGAAGTATGTGGTCCCTGCCTGGTCTGTATGAGGGGGACAAGAAAAGAATGGAAAGGTGGGAGGGCTCAGGTGACTGAAGGGAGGCGTGGAGCGTGAGAGGACGGGGTGACGTGGCCACGCCTTAGAGGCAACGCATTTTGTTGTGACCTGAGACGCAACGCCGCAGCCAGCTCCATCAGGTGGCCGAAGCGAGCAAGGAGGTCGCAGCAGGCGGCAGCGGGTCGCGGCCACAGCGGGGCTTCAGCGAGTGAATGTGCAGTCCTGTGCGTGTTTGGAGGAGGGGGGAAGTCCTACAGTTCCCAGCATCCATTCCCTACAATGGGAATTGTAGGACTTTTTCCTGTCTAAAATAGGATTGTGCCCTTCATCAGGCGAGCAGTCAAGATGAACGGACGGGGTCGTCCGTCCCTTCTCCTCCTTCCGAACAGCCATCCTAAAGGGAGAGACGGAGCGTGCAGGACTCCTCAGGGGTCTGGCGGAAGGAAGCCACCGCCGAGTGAGGCAGCCGTCAAGCAGCTCGCACCTCCTGAGCCAGTCGGGACGCTTCTCCGAATGGTCTTGCTGGCCCAGAGCGAGGCCCGTCTTAGCCCAGTGTTGTGTTTCCAACAGCGGACAGCCAAACGCTCTCCGTCTGAGATCAGTCGACCTGAGGCATGTGATAGCCAGGGGCTTACCACTGCTGCTTCTATCGCGTGGCTAGTCACAGCCCTTGGCGGACCCCCTCCCGGCCCTTGGCTGCTGGTGGCCACCACCGCGTCTTCATTATGCCTCGTGCGTGTGAAGAGGAGGGGGGGGGAGCTGGGTCGCACCCCTTATGGGGAAGGCCGCATATGATGTGCATCGCAAGGAGAATCTACCGCCCACTGGTGGTAAGGGAGAATCTACCGCCCACTGGTGAATTTGCCCTTCATCCCCACGGGGCAGCCATGAGGCAGACCACCGAGAGGCGGATCCCAGTCTGCTCCTGGAAATAGCCACGTGTTCTCAGCGACAAAGGCAACCGCATCCTCATCTGCTAGCTAGCCACAACCAAGCTTCTCAGATCCAAACTAGCCGAGGCTGCAATCCTATGCGCACATTTTTCAAAGCAGGGGGTGGGCAACTTGTGGCCCTCCAGATGCTTTGGCCTACAACTCCCATGAACTCTAGCCAGCGGTAAGGCGTGATGGGAGTTGTAAGCCAAAACATCTGGAGGGCCAGCCCTGGCAATTACTTCTGATTTAAACCTGCATGGGATTGCGCAGGCAGCTCCTTTAAACCGCCTCCCCCATGAAACAGGCCTGTGGCTCATGCTGGCTCAGCTTGTCTGAGTGTGGAAAGCTAAGCAGGGTCAGGCCTGGTTATGACTTGGATAGGAGACCCCTCCCGCCCTCCCCTAGTTTCCTGTACTGAGCAGGGGGTTGGACTCGATGGCCTTGTCCAACTCTATAAATTAAAATGAGACCTTTTCCCGCGTGAAGCCCCCCGCCCCGCCGCTTCCATTTCTAACTACAAGATGCTAAATCTTGTACTTCGAAGAAAGTCCCCTCGCAATGAATGGGGTTACTGAGATGCCAGATTATATTCCACGCCACCTTCCCGGAGAAGGAGGTTGATTTCGAATGAGACAGACTTCGAAGGAAGCGTGGTGGCCAGATGGTCACCCCAGGACACGGGCTCCAGATCCCCCTTGATGTGGATTACTTGACTGCTCAGCACAGTTTAATCATGTAAACCCGCCAGAGTTCAGCATGGGTGGAGCTCTTCGAGCCCCTGGTGTGTGCGATTTTGATGGCTGCCGTGATTGGGCGCAGGGGGGGGTGGTAGTTATTTATTCGAATTAATTAATCCGGAGTAAGCAGGGCAATACTGTGCGTGCAGGGTTAGAGCCTTAAAAAAACAACCACCAGCCCAGTCGAGCCCCGTCAGGCTGCAATCCTCTACCCATTTACCTGGGAGTAAGCTCAATTGAAGTCAGTGGGGCTAACTTCTGAGTATAGGACTGCGTCGTAAGTGACTCGACGGCTTCAGCTCAGGCCTGTCCCAACTGGTCCCTTGGGATTTTAACCAGCCGCAGGCACTCCGATCCCAAATACGCCCATTGGTTTCAATGGAGCTTTCGAGTCCATGCAAAGGTCCCCAGGCATGAGGAGCGTGTATCGCTCTTCAGTCTGGAGGGGCTCCGGGTTTTCAATGCCCCCCCCCCCCGCACACCCGGCTCTGGCAGCTGTAAAGCGGAGTATAGAAGGACAGCCCCTTTTGTGGCACTCCTGAGATGAAGGGAAAGTAACTGACGTGTCTGATTGTCTGGTAGGCCATGCGATCCACAAACAACTTAGCCTGGCCCGTATAATTGCTTTTACACAAATCGTTTATTATTATTACGATTACTGTTATTAAAAATAATATTATTTTTTTATTTAATAATAATATTTTCTGCACCGCCTTTCTGAAACCAACCAGGGCGGTTTACAAAGGGGCCAATCCGGTTTCCGATAGAATGGCTGCTGTCCAGAATCCGTTTTCTTTGGGAATGTCCTAGGACGGAGAGACCAAGTCCGAAGCTAGACGCGTGTAGATAGGCGACGCACGTATAGCCTATTTAAATGACTTTCCTTTCCCTACCCTATATTCATTCTAAACTCTCCTGGTCACCTAACAATAAGAACCATCTTCGATCCCATGAAAAAATGTGTGTTACATCTGGATCACAAACAGCGGCCGTTTACACGAGAGCCGAATTCGCCCCGTGTTGCTAAGGCTCGCTCTTCCTTGCAGCTAGCTTGTGAGGCCGAAAAGCGATTTCCCCCTTCAGTTTCCTTCTTTCAATTCACCTGGAGCTGCTGGGAATCCCCCATGCCTACAGCGCCACTTGCTGGTCCGTCTGAGAAATGCACCCTTTGGGGGCGAGCGAGTCTCTCTCTCTCTCTCTCTCCCCCCCCAACCCCCACCCGGCCTCGCCAGCTTTGTGCATAAATTGTCGCTTTTTCGCAAAGCAGTTAACGGTGAATGATTTTGGAGGGGGGCGCGCTGCTTGTTTTGCCACCTCCCCTTGTGTGTTGCCTGGCGTTTAAAGAAAACACTTTAAAAGTGCCAAGAAACACGCAGCCGCGAAAGAAAAATAATGAACTTACTCTAAATATATCCGATTGACATAAGAAGGAAGGGTTAACAGAGCGCGGGTGATGGGGGAGAAAGGCCCATTCAAGACAATGGAGAAAATTTCATTGAGAACAGCGTGGGAGTAGATCAGATTTATTCTAACCAGCCTTTATATATATATATATATATATACACACATCTCTCTCTCTCTCTCTCTCTCTCTCTCTCTCCGCCCCTCTGTACGCTCCCTGCCCCCCCCCCAAGTACAGACACTCAGCCACATCTCAAACCCAGAAGCTGTTTTTAGTGCCAAGGAATGAGTGAAAACCTCTGAAAATGTAGTGCACTTATTTAAATAATAATTAACAGTGCTCTTGGACATGTGCAGACTGCAGACAGCACATTTCTGTGTTTTCAGGCCCCTAGGAAGCCTGGTACCCCAGCACGTCCCTCTCTCTCTTAATTGATCAGTGAAAATGGGACACCTGAGTTTCATGGCGATGGGAGGTTGTAGGAAGCTGGAAAGGTGTGTGCATGCACATTTGTGTATGCGTGTGCTAAAGTGGGAGGAACATGCTAGGAGAACCTAAACATTCCTTGAGTTCCCACAGCACCAAAAACTTAAAGCAGAGGTGTCAAACCTCTGGGATGGAGGGTCACATTCACCCATGACCTTTCACATAAAGGTCAACGCCGGCCGCCTGACTCCAAACTATTAATTCCTTCTCAATTAGGCACAAAATTTTGAGCTGTTGGATTCCCTCCCAATCATCCTGATGCATCCTGATGATTAGGTCTGAGCAAGGGATCATGTTCTGAATTACTTCTGCAGGCAGGCAACTTGCTGCCCTCCAGAAGTTTTGGACTATAACTCCCATCATGAGCCTCAGCCAGCGTGACCAATGGTCAGGGATTATGGAAGTTGACATTCACAACCTCTGGAAGGCACCAGACTGCCTATCCTGTAGGATACAAATGAGCTCTGATCCCATGTCTTTAGCTCAGTTGTCTTGTGGACTACCAAGAGCAAAGCCGACATGAAATAAATTATACTGGAATCAATGGTTTTATAGGGCCATAGTGTCCTGTTACACTTCATTAATGTAGGACATGAAGGAGACTTGTACATGTTTAAGTGTGCAAATCGCTTTACGATCCCATCTCATTTATCCTGGCACCAGCCCCGTGAGATAAACTAGTCATATTCCCATGTTATATAGAGAGGGATTGAGTCAGAACTGCACAAAAGTCTTAGAGCGGGTGGGCAGAAGGTAGATCTCCAGATGTTTTGGACCTCAACTCCCAGCATTGCTGAGCACTAGTCATGCTGGCAGGGGCTTCTGGGAGCTGAAGTCTGGAACATCTGGAGATCTACTTTCTACCCACCCTTATCTTAAGACACTTGAAATGGGCACTCTTGGGCCGCTTCACACATTAGGCTTTCTGTTTTCTTAGGTGTACACTTAATATTTTGAAGAATGCATTTAAAAGCGTTAACATGAATTAGATGAACAGAAACCTCCCACTCCCAAGTGCAATATGGGGATAACAATGGCCCTGTTCAGGTGTTCATCCATGTAGAAGTGAACACATGGAGGAAGGGATCAGGGCAGTGCCTGCTGACACACACACACACACCCCAACCTCCATGCATTCAAGGGACCTGTTTGGAAAAGCAAGGGTCACGCACGCAGGAACCAATGTGCATTCAGATGGATGCCTGTTGGCTGTGTGCACACAGGAACCAGAAATGTGTGAAGGATGGAGAATCCTCAATTTCCCCTCGCCCTCTTTTCAACTCTATCCTTATGAACACCACCTGACACGGCTTAATACTGATCTACCTTGCAGCACCTTCCTAAGGATTACTATGTGAAGTGCTCTGAACACTCCGAAAGCATTGGAAGAGTATGCAGCAGCAGCAGCAGCAGCAGTAGTAGTAGTACTGTGAGGAAGAGGAGGAAGAGTAACAGTAGTAAAGTAATTGTTGTCATACTAGAGCAGGGTTCTCCAACCTTGGGTCCCCAGATGTTTTTGGCCTACAACTCCCAGCATGCCCCAGCCAGCATGTACTAGAGGATGTAATTGAGATTTGAACTGGGCGCTTCCCGGTTCACACTTTTACCCGCTATGCTCCAACAGCTTTTCATTTAAAGGCGCTTTCCCCAACCTAGTGCCTCCCACATGCGTTGGACTACAATTCCCATCATCCCAAGCCAGCATGATAAACCAAACCTCCATTCACCTTCACAACCGATCTTAAATTTCCCCTCTCCTACAGGCTCTCCTAACTTGGGTGAACCAACGGACCCTGTTCCGAACACCCGGTAGGAAGCGAATCATTCCAGAAGGCCAAATCCAGGCATTAGCATGCAGCACACGCTGGCTGGGGGGGGGGAGTTTGTGGAGGGAGGGGAATAATTTGAGGGCATGTCACACGAGGTCGTGTGACTGTACAAGGTGGATTTCCTGGGAGCTGCCTTGAATCCCGTCCGCTCAAGCCGGTTTCGAATGGCCGGCCTCTGGTTTCATGACTGAGAATCTGATGAGAAGATTAAAAACCAAAGAGTTCCAGGCAGGGAAGTTCCTTTGAGCTGCCATCTCTATTTGCCAAAAGTATGATCCTGGAGATTGGAATGCAAAAGAGGCAACTTCCCCCCCCCCCCGCCCACCCCACACGCACACTAGGGCTGAATGGCTGTCAGGACTCAGGAGTACAGGGGCAGTAAAAGAGGCAGGGATAATGGGGGGAGGGCTAGTTCGGGGGTATTGAGAGCAAACTCCTCCATTTCAAATTCAAATACACATCTTGAGTGTTTTGGAAAAGTCTCCTGGTCTGTGCAAATAGGGCTTGGAAGGCCTTTGGAGGATTTTGTGTGGGGTTGGGGGTTGTTGTTTTTTTTTTTTTTTAGTGTATGTGTGTGAATTGGCATAGAGGGTCCCCCTCCCGCACCTGAACAAATAGGGGGTGAGGGTGGGGTGGAGAATTGGAAGTGCCTCCTCTCTTCTAAGAGTGCCTCCCTTTATTACACAGATCAGAATGACAGTGCCGAGCCTTTATTGGATTTTAATTAGCGCACCCAAATAAGGGCCTGCTCAAAGGAGCAGATTTTCACACCTCCCCCCCCCCCCCGGTTTGCTGGCATGTTTACCGAGTTGCTACACAACTGGGCCTATTCATCAAGCCCCTCCGAGTGTGCAAACAAAGCCCCCTGGGACTTGGGGGGGATTGTACAGAGGTGGCGTTTGCTTCCTCGGAAAGGGCATCACTGCTCGTTAGTTGCCATGCTTTCCCCTCCCAGAAAGATTTCTGGCTGGTTCATTCTGCACCCTCCACTCCCAAGCAGAAGAGATAAAGTTGTTAGCCAATCAATACCAACTTTTCTTTCTTTCTTTCTTTCTTTTTCTTTTTCGGTTTGGTTTGTTTTGGTTTTTTCACCCTTTCTGAAAAATTAGGAACTGTTCCAAGGCTTGATTCCAAACTGTAATAGAATGGAAGGGGGGGGCAGGCACCAAACCACCAGGTTCCCCAGCTGTCCTCCTTTTGGGGGGGGGGGAAATGGGATCTGGAAAAAGCCCACTGAGAAAGAGAGAAGAAACATGAAGGAGAGGGCCAGAAGAGAGGTGTTGTTATCAAATGGCCTTCATAGTCATGGGGGGGGGGAAGGGGTAACATCCTGGCTCAGTTAAAATTTACTGCAGACAGTTCCGCCCCCCCCCAAAAAAAATCTTGCTGTTGGGGCAGGGAAACCTGTGCTGATTCTCTGCCATAATACCTTCTGTCTGGCAAGCATTGCAGAACCACGCCATTCTTCCCCGAGCTCCTCCCGTCTGGTAGGGTGGCCAGGTGGCCCCTTTTACAGAGGACCGTCTTCTATTTGAAGTCATCCTCTATTTCAGTGTTCTCCAGCCTTGCGTCCCCAGATGTTTTTGGCCTACAACTCCCAGCATGCCCCAGCCAGCTATGCTGGCTGGGGCATGCTGGGAATTGTAGGCCAAAAACATCTGCTCGATTTGAAGGACTGTCTGGTCCAATTCCAGTTTAAAGATAAAGAACCATAAGAACTGCTGCCCATAAGAACTACTGCCCTAGCAGAACAGAGAGCATGTCGGAATGAAAACCCTCTGCATACATTCATGCAATTATCAATTTATTAATTATATAGCACTCTCGGTATGGTGCTGTACAGAGAAGACAGGTGTCTGCTCCAGGGACTTTGCACTCTATTATTTGACTTGGGGGGGGGGACAGAGGAAGAAGAGGAAGATAGTGGCAACAGTAAACTGGGGAACAATATGTGTTCAGTTCTGATACACATGCTTAGGCATTGTTTTGGTAGTGGGGGGATCATGTGGCCCTCCAGATGTTGTTGGACTACACCAACCCATCCGTTGGCCATGCTGGCTGGGGCTGATGGGAACTAGAGTCCAGTGACATCTGGAAGGCTATAGGTCCCCTCACCTCTGCAGCAGGGGGTGATAGCTATCAGGTTATGTCAAAGGTTACACAGAACATTTGGGGTTTGTGGAGGGATTTGAAGTAGTAGGGGAGAGAGAGAGAGAGAGAGAGAGAGAGAGAGAGAGAGAGAGAGAGGCAGAATCATAAAGATGTTCTGGGAGGAAGTTCTAGGCACAGGAGGATGTTTATGGAACAAGATACATTAAACCTATCCAGTCTGTGTAAGCCTTCAGAATAATTAAGCTTTGGTGTCTGATATTTTTATTTATTTCATTTATTACATTTGTTAATCGCCCATCTGGCCGGTCACTCGGCCACCCTGATATTTCTGAGGATCCCAGTGCATTGGGACACAACAATAGGTTGTATCCAATATTAGTCTATCTTAAGTCCCACTCATTTGAATGGGACTACCCTAAGTAGGACTAACATTGGATACAAATGATTGACAGCATCTACACACAAGTGGTATCCATGTAAGAAAATCGTCAAGGGAGAAACAGGCCTTCCTTCCAGGCAAATGTGTTTGGGACCATGGTACACTTTTTATGCTGTACAAGTCAAAGTATCATAATATACTGAATGTTGGGTTAGAAATAAAGAGACCAGAGTTCAGATCCCTTGGGCAAACATTGAGCAAGTCATTGTTCTTTCTCACCCACAATTCCTCATTCATAAAATGGGATGATGATGGTGATGATGATAATGATGATGATGATGATGATGATGATGATGATGATGATGATTCCTAGTGCTATGAATTCTTAGGGTATTTTCTTATGCCATAAGATCAGCCCATGTTACCTAGGCCAAAGCAAAACAATGCAGGGCTGGCCCTACCATTAGGCAGAGTGAGGTGGCTGCCTCAGGCAGCTGATTATGGGTGTCATGAAGAACAGCAAATTATTCACTATGGAGGGGACGATCCTGTGGCCCCTAGATATCGGGGGGGGGGCGTTTAGGATAAGTTGGATTCCCAGCTCCGAGGTCAGATACAGCAACCTCAGATCGGGGAATCGGAGATCCGACCCACCCCCCTCGCAGTTGGCGTGGAAAGAACCTTGCCGGCTGCTCTCCGAGGTCGGAAACTCAACCTCAGGGATGGCTTAAAGGGGGCGGTTTGGGGGCAGGGAGGGGAGGAGACGGCAGCAGTCAGGATACAATGTGCCCTGAAGCCACTCCAGCCTCCTTCCCCCTGCCTGAGATGCTGTTGCTGGATGGCCCAAAATGGCTGTCTAGCAAAAACACAGAGTGGAAGCCGTGGGGAGGTGAAGATCGCCTCTGCCGCTCTGGATGCCCAGCTAAGCCTCTGAGTTTGGGGGCTTACGGTGATCTCCATAGGATTGTGGCCCTTAATTTATTGCCACATTATGTTTGCTGCCATGGAAGCGGGGAGAGAGAGGCGACTGTGGAATTGTCTGTCTTAGGTTCCAACAAAGTAACTTTGAATAATATGTTCTTTGGCTTTTGTGATGGGAGGTGGGAAGAGGTTCCATTTATTTATTTATTTATTTATTTGTCGCATTTATGGATCGCCCATCTGGCCGGCAAACTGGCCACTCTCGGCGATGTACAGCATAATAAAATGCAGCATAAAAAACATTGTTGCTCTGCTTCAGGCTGCAAAATGTCCTGTGCCAGCCCTGCAGCAGTTCTACGCTGAGGGCACAGGGCTAAGTATTTCCTCCGTGTTTTGTAAGGAATTGGGACTTGGTGTCACAATATATTGCAACATATATGCTCTGTCTTCAGTGAGTAAGTAGCTGACCTCGGGTGAATTTGGGGTGTCTGTAAGCAGAAGTCCTCAAAGGGTTTTGATCTGAATAAGAGTATCCCACAAGAAAGAAAGAAAGAAAGAAAGTCCAAATTTGAATGTGAATTTGAAAGCTGTTCCTTGTTTGAGCTTGAAAAGCATTCCTTGTTTGAGCACTGATGTTTAACTTCCTGGGTAGAGCCAGAGAGACCCACCCAGTATGTTTGGACTCTCTGGAGAGAGGTGTTAAATTGTTTCAGGCAATAAATATGTCCAAGGAAGTTGGTATATTTATTACAATAGAGGTTATGTTCTGAGGATGTCTGTGAGACGGAACTGAGGCCCCAGGTTCTGGGAGGGACAAAAAGCTCTTGGCCTCTTTGTTCTGCCCCTCTCTGGTATTGTCCTTGCTGAAAGAAAATCAGCTCGAGACATTCACACAAACACATGTAGGTCAGTTTAGCCTGAGCCCCTTTATATTTGCACACAAAATGCAAGGAAATTCAGTCAAGCTGGTGCAAACTCCTATTGATCGATTGCCTGATTTCATTGCATTGTTATCTATCTCATTCCTATCCCAACTTTCCTCCAAGGCAACACACATGGGTCCCGTTGCCCCCCCCTTTTTTTTTAAAATCCTCACAACAAGTTACAGTGACTGGCCCGGGGTCTAGTGAGCTTGGGTCCCCCAAGTTCTAGTCTAGCATTCTAGCCACGATACGATGCTGCTGCTGCTGCAACATGGATGGGCCAGATCGGGCAATATTTGATTTCTTCCCCTTCGTGCGGGTGGGAAGCACTGCCTCCCCGCCTACCCAACGGTGATGCCTGCTGCCCTGCCTCCTCCCTCACCAGCCGTAACAGTTGAATGGGGACTAGGCCGCCCCTCCCCACACGCGGTCCTACGCTCACCGCCTCCTTTCACACGGCTGATTTTGCAGGTAAAATTCAGGAATGGACCGTGTGATCTGTGGCTATATGTGTACGTGCAAGATAAGCCCCCACCTGGAACGGCACGCCCCTCGTTGAATGACTGGCGGTAGGGTGGCCAGGAGTCCTACTTTACAGAGGAGAGTCCTCTATTTAAAGGTGTCCTCTGTTTGATAGGCTGCCCAGTCCAAGTCTGGTTTAAAGTCAAAGAACCGTAAGGAGGGTGAGCAGCGGCCTCAGTGTTCTCCAACCTTGGCTTCCCCAGATGTTTTTGGCCTACAACTCCCAGCATGCCCCAGCCAGCATAGCTGGCTGGGGCATGCTGGGAGTTGTAGGCCAAAAACATCTGGGGAGCCAAGGTTGGAGAACACTGAGCGGCCTTAAAGTTGCCCAGCAGTCTGAGTTGGCACGCAGGTCACCTGGTCTGCCTCCTCCACTCTGGCGAAATGTCTGATATTACTATTTAAATAATAGTTATTGTTTCTAAAATTTGCCATGTGCAGAGGTTATGCAAATGGGTGTCCTCTTTTGTCCCCTTTTTCGGTGATGCGTAAGTGGCCACCTTCCGCTGGTGTCAGAGGGGACCGGGCGAGCAGCGGGGCTGGGTGCGGGGAGGGAGACAAGGCACGCTCTCGCCCCCCACTCCGCACCGTCTGTAGGGGACCACAGGACCCAAGGTACAAACATGGCCGTTTCCAGAGAAGCGTAATAAAACCGTGAAAATTCCCTCCCTCGGGAAACCTGCCAGGAACACTCTCTCCCAGTTACGGGAGGTCAGCTAAGAACTGGCTGTTTTCGGAGCTTTTAGGAGAGATCACTTAGGGTCCGGCTATTTTAAAAGGCGTTTGGAACAAGAGGCTGGGATGGCTGCTGCCTTATAATTAGTTTAATTGTGCTCACCTTAGCCCTTCTGTCTGTTGTTTGATTCTATTGTCATTTTTAATCTGTTTCAGACCCAGAAGTTTTGTTTGTAAGGCGCCTTGAGAGTGCTGCCTTGACCATAATGCAGGGTATACATTCAATAAGTACCAATAAGATCATTTTTAAAAGTGCAAGTTCCTGTCCACAAGGGGATTACAGTCTAAATTTTGACACGGTGAGGGAGAAGAATGAATGGCCAGAATAATAGGGATTCACTTCAGGTGTGTGTGTGTGAGAAGACATGCGATGGACACTTTTTATTGGTTTTCTTAACCTCTGCTCAGTCAATATACACCCATCTAAAAACCAGGCCAGTAATGACCCAAATTAAAAGTGTGCTGACATGGGATGTGCGATGCCATTAGTGGGACTACAGACTTCGTCTGCCGTTTGAAGCACATCTAAGGGCACAAGTTCTCTCTTCTCCCTAGCAACTGTGTTTCCATAGTAACAGAGTTTCAGTAGCCACCAACACGTAGAGCTCCATAGTTTTATACCGCCCCTCCCTTGTTTGGGCAAAAGTTGCACAGAGCCGCTCCTCTTGCATGTATCCGTTGCCCCCCAAACAAAGGACTTGCCTCCTTAGGCTCAGGTTGTGCACGTTGGTTCTACTTACTCTGGAGTAAGGGTGAGCCATGCTGGAAGCAGACAGGAATGTGAGCCCATACGGACGGACGGCTTATCACACCTGCCACACACCTGCCCTTGATGCATGGCAACACAATATTTTCCAGATGGGATGAGATGAAAGGTCCATAGCTCAGTGGCAGAGCACCAGTTTTGCATGCAGAAGGTCCCAAGTTCAATCCCCGGCATCTCCAGGTGGGGCTAGGAGAGAATCCTGCCTGAAACCCTGGAGAGCTGCTGCCAATCAGTGTCAACGATACTGGGCTAGATGGACTCGTGCTCTGGCTCAGTATAAGGCAGTGTTTCTCAACCTTGGGTCCCCAGATGTTTTTGGCCTACAACTCCCAGCATGCCCCAGCCAGCATAGCTGGCTGGGGCATGCTGGGAGTTGTAGGCCAAAAACATCTGGGGACCCAAGGTTGAGAAACACTGGTATAAGGCAACTTCCTATGTTCCTATGACTCTGCTTTTACTATTGGCTCACTGGACCTAGTGTTTTCTACCGTGATGGGCAGCAGCTCCCAAGGTCTCATTCTGTCCGATCCCTTTACCTGGAGATACCATGGATCAAACCTGAGACCTTCTGCACGCAAAGCAGGTGCTCTACCAGGTGGGCCCTCCTCATATCCATGGTGTAGGGTAATACATGGCAGCAGCTTTCAGGGAACCTTTCCATAGTGCCATGCCTTCTGGAAGAACCCCTGCGAGTTGGAGAGAATCCTGGGATGGGTTCTGGGATGTTGGGTCAGTTCATGCAGGTTTGGTGTGATGTCATAGACCTGTGATGGCACACAGAATAGACCTCGCGGGTCTATTAAGCCCCACAAACGGAGGGACCACACTACATACACCCAGTAGTCCCCCGCCCAGTTCAGGAGAGGATCAAGCTGCCCTTTCAGGCAATCTTGTCTGCCATTGTGGAGCTTTTCATCGAGGACCCTTGGCAAGCTTCTGAGGAAACCCCCGAGCTCCCCAGGTTACAGTTTGAAAATGACTGGTGCAGTTTACCAAAACTACCCCAAGGTGAGCTTTTCTACCTTGAGGTAATTTAAGCCACAATCCTGTGTATGTTTTGATAGAAATAGTCCTACCACTCCAAGCATGCACAGGATTGTGTCCAAAGTCACCGATGTGGTCTCAACTCTTTCCCGCCCCCCACTTCCTTAACTAAAGCTACTGCCTACTGTTAGACCAGTGTTCTCCAACCTTGGGTCCCCAGATGTTTTTGGCCTGCAACTCCCAGCATGCCCCAGCCAGCTACGCTACGCTGGCTGGGGCATGCTGGGAGTTGTAGGCCAAAAACATCTGGGGACCCATGGTTGGAGAACACTGTGTTAGACTGTACTGCTGCAATCAATTTCCCGTTGTAGTAAGAGAGCAGAACCAAAGCGGCAACAATCAATAAAAAAAAGTCTGCCTCTAACTCACAGCCCCGTAGACTCAAATTTGGTATCATCAATTAATCCACTAAACTTTAGTTGATTTATCTACCCATCAAAGCTTGCAGCCTTATTGAAGTTTTCAGTGCTGGTCAGTAAGCCATCATGGGCAGAACTTCTGTATCACCTCATCTCAAACTCAATGCTTTTCTGGAGAGTCAGTTCAAACACTGAGATGAAGGTCATCCTCAAGGGTTGAGTGATCAAGTGAAGTCTACGCATGTGGGAACTGGCTCTAAACTGCCTTATGATCCCAAGGGCATGAATACTTGCGCATATGGGAAAGGATCTCGGTGGAGCTTCAGGGAAACCTTTACTTCCCTCTCCTGCCAGCCTTTGGGTGTGCATAGCGCTGAATGCATTGCAATGTACTACCCAGCACACCTCCCACAGAACAATCCAGTTGCTTTGCTCTGTATATGCAGATTCCTTGTGTTCCAGATAAGCCTAGTCTGCACATGTGGCTCAGCTTGTCTGAGCGTGGAAAGCTAAGCGTGGAAAGCTAAGCAGGGTTATTACTTGGATGGGAGACCCCTCCTCTAGTTTCCTGCATTGAGCAGGGGGTTGGACTCGATAGCCTTGTAGGCTCCTTCCCACTCTATGATCTATGAAATCTATGTGGAGCAGGGTTGCTGGATATCACAGTGGAAGGAGCAGGTGGACCTCCCATTCAAGGTAATAATACCTTGGCAGTTTTGGTGTGCTTGGCACTATGGTGCCCAACTGAGGCCTAGTAGGGAAGTCAGAGTTATGACTTCCATATCCAAAGTTAATGTGAGAATTGTGTTTGAAATGCAAGCACTTTTTAAATGCAAGCGAACCTCTGGGAATTGTGTCTGCTGGACAACAAAAGTCTTTGAGTTAGTGCTTTGGTGGGGAACCTGTGGCCCATGGAGTTTTCCCAACTGGCCCACGGAGGACTCACCATCTCGTCATGTTGACAAACAGCAGCATTGCTATTTAAGAGCAATTTAGAGGATGGATTGAAGGGTGTCCTGAGAGCTGGCTGTTCAGTGCAAGATAAGAGTGGGCAGTGCATACATGCTCAGTCTTTCTAGGAAGATAAATAAAATCTCTGCATGAAAACATCAGAGCCCAGAGTCACTTGGTGAAGCTAGGCCAAACTGTTTATCATTGAAAATGGGCCATTCAAGCAGGGCTGTAGCCAGGGTGGGCCAACAGATGCACTGCCCTACTTAATGGTTTTTAAAACGAAAACCCCACAGAGCTGGCTCTACCATTAGGTCAGGGGTGAGCAACTTCTGGAGGTCTGGAGGCCATTTTTGCCCCCCCCCCCAGGTCCTGTCCACAGGCCGCATCCTACCGGGCACCATGCAGTCTGTGGGGCACCCCCACAAAAAGGGGGGGGAGGCCTGAAATTGCGTTTGCCACCAAAATTCGGTGGCAGACAGCTCCATAGCACCACAGTGGCTAGATTTAGCTTGTTTGCGTGCTAAATTTAACCCTCTTGGTGCTCTGTAGTGGCTACAGATTGCCCAAAAGGACCAACAAATGTCGCTTGCATTTGGGGGGCACTGGGGGATGGCTTGGCCCACCCCTGCATTAGACAGAGTGAGGCAGCCCCCTCAGGCTTGGGGAGTTGGGGATGGCAGAGATGTACTGGAGCAGTGTTCTCCAAGCTTGGGTCCCCAGATGCTTTTGGCCTACAACTCCCAGCATGCCCCAGCCAGCGTAGCTGGCTGGGGCATGCTGGGAGATGTAGGCCAAAAGCATCTGGGGACCCAAGCTTGGAGAACACTGTACTGGAAGATGCAGCTGTGTGCTCCAGTTAGCCAGCCCTGCACCCCCTCTGCCCCCCTGCTGCCCTCAGGTGTGGCAGAGGATGCTGCCCCATTGCCAGTGTCGAGGTCAGATTCAACGGCCAGGCCAGCCGGCTGGCTTCTGTACATGGAAGGGGAGTGACGGCTCCATCTCGTTCTTCGCCTGAGGCAATAAGATGCCTTGGGCCGGTCCTGACATTCTTTCATTTAAAGAATGAGAACTTGTTTTTAGAATAGGAACATCTCTTTGCTTTGTCTGTTTTCCCTTGTTTTGTTTTGTTTTCAACACCCAGGGCAGCTGATGCCTTCTAAAAAGAAAAGAAAAAGATAGCGCGCCAAACACCACAAAACTGTGTCTGCCCAAGATTCTCCCCCAGCCCAGGTCGCCCAAAACAAGACACACACACACACACACACACACACCCAAAATCCCCCTTTAGTTAACACGATGGTGAGCATGGCAGGAAGCTTAGACCGTTATTTGAGTTAATTTTCTCTTTTCTTTGGCTGTTCTTGAGATGCTGATCAAATGTACTTTATTTATTTATTTATTATATTTATACCCCGCCTTTTTTTCCTGCAAGGAACCCAAGGCGGCTTACATAATCCTCCTCTTCTCCCCCACTCCATTTTATCCTCACAACAACAACCCTGTGAGGTAGATTAGGCTGAGAGTCCGTGACTGGCCCAAAGTCACCCAGTGGGTTTCATGGCCGAGCGGGGACTAGAACCCGGATCTCCCGAGTCCCAGCCCAACACTCTCACCACTACGCCACACTGGCTCATATGCATATCCATCATATTATTCATTTGCATGCAGCTTTTAATTTGATGATCAGGAAATACGATGTCTTTTCTCACGAGGAAGGCTGACGACAGCCTCAGATTCAAGCCAGTTGCACCTTTACGTTAGAGAGTGCCCTGTTGGCTTCTTCGTGGTAATTGTAGATGACTTTGCATCTGGGCAGCTGAGACAGGAAGAAGAGCGCGCGCACATTAATGCTGTCCCAGCTACTACCCCTTTAATTCTAAGGTGATGCGTGCTAACTTCATAGGTAAGGAAGCAGGTGTACAAACATGCAGGGGTGGGGAGGGAAGATTAGATTTCAAAGCCTCCTAGCCTGTCCTGGGAAAGAGGCAGGCATGTTTTGCTCAAACTCCTCTGTCTGGCATTGTTATCATGCACATAGGCTCGGCAGCAGCAGCCCCAGCACTGTTGCCAATGGTAGGGACTTTCCCAGCATTTAATGGGGGGGGGGGAGAGAAAGTAGTTGCCAATGCTCCAAGCTACGCCCTTGAATCTGGAAGCTGCACTCCTAACTCCAGATGCACAGGGGCAGACCGCAGGGATTCAATCCCATTTCCACGTAGGGGTGATTTTGGGGGGGGGGGGTGTTCTGCCTTTTCACGTGCCAGGTGATAAAAGCAATAAGGAAATGGACTCGAGAGATCAATAGGAGAGTCTCATGAAACGCAGCAGCTGGAGCAGCGGCAACCACTGAATCGGTCACATGGCCGCAGCTGGGACTTCCCCAGTCTCATATAGCTGCTGAACATTTTAAATAGAAAAAGGATGAAGGGAATAATCATCAACACAAACATGTTTCATCTATGCCCAGTGTATCCAGTTGTGAGGAAGAGGCACCGTATATGCATGTTCCGAGCACTCCCTTCTTTATTGCTTTAATTATTCCTCTGGCATTAAAAACAAGTTCTTGGGCTGATCCCGACTCAAATTAAGCCCTGGATTTTCCCTTAAATATATATAGGAATGTATTAGAATGATAATTACACAAGTAGAGATCTAGGGGCAGACATGGACTTGAGCCAGGAGGATAGTGTGTGTCTTTCCATTAGCAGCTTCAGCGCAGGATTAACCATCAGGTAAGTATGCTGTAGCACAGTGTTCTCCAACCTTGGGTCCCCAGATGTTTTTGGCCTACGACTCCCAGCATGCCCCAGCCAGCGTAGCTGGCTGGGGCATGCTGGGAGTTGTAGGCCAAAAACATCTGGGGACCCAAGGTTGGAGAACACTGAGGTAGCATATGATCCCAGCCAAACTGAAGGCACCCTGATTATACTGCCACCTAAAGGCCACTTTACACATTACCTTCCTGCAGCAAGGAACTCCCCCTCCAAGAATGCCACCACAGCAGTACTGGCTGCTCCACATGGGGGATATAATATAAACCGGGGCCGGTGCTACCATTAGGCCAACTAGGCAGCTGCCTAGGGCGCAGGGCTAAAGGGGGCGCCAGAGACGCCTTGAAAAAAAATACAGCACTCTCAAGTGGGAAGGGGGGCCGCTAAATATCTGATCTTGCCTAGGGCACCAAACTGCCTTGCACCGGTCCTGATATAAACACCACATCACATTGGCCTGAACCACGTGGAGTCCCTCCACGCCAGCACTAGCCACAGACGCAGGTCAGACTCAGTGTGGGTTTGGGCAAAAGTTTTTACACCCTTCAGGTGGGAACCAGATTTGCTCATAGTTAGAGCAGGACCATTAGAATCAATGGGATTTCAGTTAGTCATGACAACTTAAGTCCAATTGGTTCTAATGGCTCTACACTAAGTATGACGAAATCTGGACTCAGCCTGTGGTCAGGAACTCGTCTTATGGAAGACCACTTTCAGGAAGGGATGGAGAATGGTGGGCCAGCCCCCGCGCTCCCATCACCTAGTAGGGTGACCACTTATGCATTATTTATTTATTTATTTATTATTATTTATTATATTTATACCCCACCTTTTTTCCCTGTCATTGATAGTCTCCTCCTCCAAGAATTTGTCGAATTCCCTTTTAAAGAATTGAGAGCCAGTGTGGTGTAGTGGTGAGAGTGTTGGACTGGGACTTGGGAGATCCGGGTTCTAGTCCCCAGCTCAGCCATGAAACTCACTGGGTGACTTTGGGCCAATCACTGACTCTCAGCCTAACCTACCTCACAGGGTTGTTGTGAGGATAAAATGGAGAGGAGGAGGAGGAGGAGGAGGATTATGTAAACCGCCTTGGGTTCCTTGTAGGAAAAAAGGCGGGGCATAAATATAATAAATAAATAAATAAATAAAGCCCTCCAAATTGGTGGCCATCACTACATTCCTGTGGAAGTGAATTCCATAGTTTAACCTATCTTTAAACCAGGCTTGGACAGGACATCCCTTCAAGCAGAGGACTATCCTCTGCCGCTTGACACATGACCACTTGTCCCCGAGTGAATTGCCAGCGCATCCTTTTGCCGCAGCTGCCACTCCCACCGCAAACCTTCTTGCTTCTGGATTGGCAACTGGGAGCCAGCTGACTCTCTCCAGGAGTGAAGATGGGCCTGGAGGGCTCCAGTTACTATTCCATCCCCTCCTTGGAGGCACTGCAACAGGACAGTGTTTCCATGTAGCTGATGTAATGGGTAAATAAGGCATGCAAAGTTGAGCAGGTCTGGGCGGGGTGGCCAGAACTTGGATGAGAGGCCACATTCTGCTCTGAGGCTGGATTCTCGTGTTAATTAATTTTGGATATAGCAAAGGCACCATGAGATGGCTTTTATTAAATAGATGTTTACCATTTACATTCCCTTAGAAAGCTCTGAGTGGCCCAGCTGTCTCTCATCTAGGCACTGACCAGGTCTGCATTCTCCTTAGCTTCAGGTGCTCCCAGGCCATTCATAGAAATAGCTGTGTTTATTTAGAACAGCCTGGTCTGACTTCTGCACAGCAGCTTTTCTCCAGCATGCATCCCAGTGTGACATAGTTTCGCTTCTGGATCATATTTTACTGGAATACATCAGTTTTGTTCTCCTGGACACCATGCCGGGGTGCTCCCAAAACATTTCACTGTCTGAAAATGCTAGCTGAAAGTCGCTTGGTGGCAATTTGACTACATCACAGAAGAACATAAGTGTCCAGCCATGTTTCTTGTTGACAAGGGTTTGGATCCAGGATCTGCCTTCCTTGAGAGGAAGGGACCTTCTGCGAGAGGAAGGACTCTGCTCACAGAGGGACCCCCTGCCTGATTTTGGGTTCCCCCTCTCCTAAAGGACCACCCTTTATTCATTAGTAATATGTATATACCACTTCTCATTTGAATGAATCCAGAAGTGATTTACAAAAAGGAATACAAAAGATGCACAGTGGTATCCAGTGCTTTTTTTCTGGAGAAAAGGGTACCGGAACTCTTGGATTACATTTCCTCGGGAGTAGATGGCGATTAAATTGTAATGCAATTAATAGAAGAAAAGGTGCTGGAACTCAGTTCCGGTGAGTTCCACCAGAAAAAAAGCCCTGGTGGTATCATATTAGAGGCTGGTTCCAAGGTAGCTCATGGCTGGTGGAAAGCCAAAGTAAACAGTTAGGTTTTCAACAAATGCCTGACACATGCATTATGTGTTTGTTTGTTTGTTCTTAATTATTAATAAAAATTCTTTTTAAAAAACAACCCCACAAATGCCTGCTGACACATGCCAGCATTGCGGCTTAACGTATCTCAGAGGGAAGATCATTCCACAGGGCAGGTGCTACCACAGAGAAGGCTTGCCTCTGTGTCACTGCCAAATGGAAATCCGTAAAGTCCCATCCTTATTATCCTTAGGAAATGCTCATCATCTCTCCGGCCACCTGCTTCTTTACGAGTCGGTCCCTTTGCTCTACTCTAACCCAACTTCCTTTCTTCCCCATTCAGAGAACTCGGTGGCTGCCAAATCGGGCGGCTGCTTCCCTGGATCAGCCCGGGTGAATCTGGAGCAAGGGGGCACCAAGCTGGTGAAGGACCTCAACCCTGGCGACCGCGTGCTGGCAGCGGATGTGCAGGGACGGCTGCTCTACAGTGAATTCCTCGCCTTCCTGGACCGGGAGGAAGCCCCCCATTCACAAGCTCTTCTATGTGATCGAGACCCAGCGGCCCCGGACACGCCTCTTGCTCACGGCGGCCCACCTGCTCTTTGTGGCCCCGCCGCAGAACCATTCCCAACCCCGGCCCATCTTCGCCAGCCATGTGCAGCCAGGACAACGCGTCTACGTGCTGGGCCAAGGGGATCAGACACTGTTACAGGCTGCGGTGGTGCACAGCGTGTCCCTGCAGGAAGAGGTCTCTGGAGCTTACGCCCCACTCACTGCTCAGGGCACTATCCTCATTAATCAGGTGCTGGCTTCCTGTTATGCTGTCATTGAGGAGCATAGCTGGGCCCACTGGGCGTTTGCCCCCTTCCGGGTAGCTCATGCCCTCCTGGCGATGCTGTATCCCAGCGGTCTCTCCTCCCCGATCCTCTTTCCGGCACCAGATGATGCACCAGCTGGTGTCCACTGGTATTCCCGCCTCCTCTACCGCATTGGCTGCTGGGTATTGGATTCTGAGATGATACACCCCCTGGGCATGGCCAGCTGAGGGCAACGGCTCTCTAAACTCCACTCTTACCCATCGTAAGAATAAAGTAATACAAATGGGGGGAACACTAAGATGAAGAAAGAAGAAAGAAAGAAAGAGAAAGACAGACTTTAAAACCATAATAACAGTAGGACAGTCCAAAGTAGACTTTAAGGAACAGAAAGAGCCCAGGAAGTTTTTGTTTTAGTTTATAAATATATATATATATTTTTATTTGATTTATATTTCTTGTCTGTTTGTTTTATTGTTTTGTTGTCCTCATCTCCTGGATATTTATTTGTTTGGTATTTTGAAATAGATGTTTTAAAGAATATGAACCCAACCTTCAAGAGCCTTAAATAGTTTCTTTGATAATTTATTATCATGTGAACTGTACACTCACAGGGAGAAGAAAATTATTTTGCGAGGCCAAGCAAAACTGCACAGAGTTCTATTTTTCTATGTGTCATGTGTGTCCAGGCTTTCCAAAAGTGAAATGTCTGTCCTTCCCGTCTATACATTGCTTTGCTCTTTCCCAACAGCGAGTCTCGGAACAAAGAAAATACATATTCCGTGGGGAGGGGGGAGAGGGTTCCGTAAATTATATTTTTATACACAGAATTGTAAATTCAATTTTTTTTTTTAGAGATCAATACTTAACAGTCACATTTCATTTTTTTGAAATAGTGTAAAATATGAGAATATATTATTTTAATTTAAATAGTATCAAATGTAATGTCATCTTCTGTATTGTTTCTATTGTCTTTGAAATATTTTTGCTTTGTATAAAAATAACAACCACCCCTTTCATCCACACTCTTGGAACTCAAGACTGTTACACAACCTTATTCCTTTGCAAAACTCTGGGGAGAAACTCTCTTATTTTTACCTTCAAAATCAAGAGGAAGAAAATTTATGAGAAAATATTTTTTAAAAAGCGCACATGCTGGCTATTATGTGACAATGGAGAATAGTTTGTACAGAGGGAGGGGAAAGGATGTTTTGCATTAATAAACTGATAAATAACCGCTGTCAATTTACTAAAATGTATTTTTGAATATTTTGTAATAGTTTTAATAGTTTTATAGAAATAAAATGTGCCATGCACAGTCTGGTTAGTATATAATAACAAAGCATTCCTGGTGCATCACATTGTTTCCTTCTTTTAAAAAGCCGCTTAGGTAGCAAAGGTGAATATCCCACATCAAGCCCTGTTAAGTGTTACTGTATAGTCCGAGCTGTCACAATACGACACATTCAGAAAAATTAAAACAAACACTATCATGGAAGCAGTAGTACTATCATACCAGTTCATTAGCCTTGCAATTTAAGTTAAGACTTATAACATGTTGCCTAAAGTTGGCAGATTGTACAACAAATACCCTGACGGTAATATAACCCGGTTCGTTTAAAATAATATTTCATGAGATGGCCAATAAATGAACAAAGTCTGAATCCAAATCCCTGTCAGGAAAGAACGGACAACAGCTCACTCAAGGCCAGGGTCCTCCAACTTTGGGTCCCCAGATGTTGCTGGCCTACAGCTCCCAGCATACCCAGCCAGCATGGCTAATGGCAAGGGATTCTGGGAGCTGTAGTCCAGCAACATCTGGGGATCCAAGGTTGGAGAGCCCTGCTCTAAACCCTACAAGTTAAGGGGTTTTTTTGACCATAGAACCATGATTGTAGAACACAGCAGGGTAGATCTTCAACCACTCCTATTGCTGCATCTGCAAATCCTTTCAGAGTATGGGACATTATGTTAAAGTGTCCCATCTTCACTATTGGCTCCATCAACTGGAATGGAATGAGCTAAATACTTGGTTTAAGAGATTTCAAACCATTTGCTTCATTACGTGGGGGGGGGGGGAACCGCTGGGAGTTGTAGGACTTTTTTCCGTCTAAACCTGCATAGGATTGCGCCCTTAGTCTATTTTTCCTGTGCCTTCCAGGAAATAAGTTCCCAGATATTATGGTGAGCCACTCATGGATTCAGTCCAGATCAAAATGTTCCCAGCTGGGCTGGCTCTGCCATTAGGGAGAATGAGGCAGTCACTTCAGGCAGCTGATTTTGGGTGTCATGAAAGGATAACAAATTGTTAGTTAAATAAATTATTGTATCTTTACTATCAGAGAAGGGTAGCGGTGCTGCAGGTGCTGGCAGAAGCCACCCTTTAAAAGCCATGTGTAGTTTAGGTCTGAGTTCAGTCTAAATGGAGGAGGGTTTTTGGATTATCCTCAGTTCGCACAGAAGAGAAACTTTGGCCTGTGCTGTGATCTCTTTCAGAGCAGGCCGCGGCCAGATTTGTCGCTCTCTATTACTCTCTGACCTGAGCGTCCTTACACTTCGCTTCGGAACATGCCAATAATATCAGGGTTGCAAACTCACCTTCAACTAGGGAACTGGGAGCTCCTCTCCATACAAATGCATGGCCTTTGGGGCCTGTTAAAGTCATTCTCCATACACCCAGTGGTGTGTCAATATCATTAAGGTTGTAAAGTCTCTGTTACTGGAATGCTGTTAATATGTCTGCAGCTATAAACTCTGGGTTTAAATTATGTACGTTTTTGAGGTGTGTGCATAATGATCCATAAAAACTCGGAGGGATTGATCATTCCCTCCCGAATGCCTCTGCAAACAGGCAACTTAGAGCCTGCTTATTATCAGCTACATTCGTGGACGTGGTTTGATCTTCCCAGGTGCCACTTTCCAAACATCAAGGGTAGGCAAGCTTGGGCACCTGCTGAGGGCCCACACACCAGCAGGGGCCCAGTGACAGGAACTCCCTGGAGCTGCTCTTCCTCTTCACCTTGGCAACCTGATTGTTTACCTGCCTCTTGCTCTGGCCCAGACAGCGGTGGTGGTGAGAAGGAGGAGGAGCAGCAGGAGATGCCGTTGCCTGCTTGCTCACTGACTCTCTGCCTGTCAAGCAAGCCAGTGGAAACCCTGGAAAGAAAGAGGACGAGGAGGAAGAGCAGCTGGTGACAATGGCGGTGAGAAGGTAGAGTCACTGAGGGAGGGGGGGCCCCCCATGGAGGGCCTCTTGTCCAAGGGCCCTCAAAGATCTGGAGCCGGCACTGCTTCTAAGGGTTAGGTTGTGCCAGTGTTTCTCAACCTTGGGTCCCCAGATGTTTTTGGCCTACAACTCCCAGCATGCCCCAGCCAGCTATGCTGGCTGGGGCATGCTGGGAGTTGTAGGCCAAAAACATCTGGGGACCCAAGGTTGAGAAACACTGGGTTGTGCTAAGTGGCACCATGCTGACCTTGAGAAACATCATCTTGTGGGCCATGCTGCAGACCAGCTTCCCTAGGCCGGTGCCCTCCAGATGTTTTGGACTTCAAATCCCAACAGCCTCTGCCAGCATGGCCAGTGGTCAGGAATCCCAGGCGTTGTGGTCCAAAACATCTGGAGGGCACCAGGCTGGGGAAGGCCGCTGTAGATGCCGCATAACTAAGTAATAAATAAATGAAAAATCACGCTTCTCTGTGGGCCCAACACAGCCTCCATTTAGAATCAGATATAGCTTGGACCCCCTTTTCAACTCATGGAAGTCATCCATGCTCATGAAGTAACCTGGTAGGTCATTAACCTTTGTGATCTCCTCTCTGTGGGCAGTATCCAACAGGGCACTGCGTCTTTCTCAAGGCCAGCATGGTGCCCCTTAGCACGACCTAACCCTTAGAAGCAGTGCCAGCTCCAGATTTTTGAACCAGGAGCCGTCAGTGGCCCACTCCCTCCGTGAGTCTACCTTCTCACTGCCATTGTCACCCGCTGCTACTGCTCCTCGTGATTGCTATGACCTGTTTGCTTGCCAGGCAGAGATCCAGTGAGCAAGGAGGCCGCCCGTGGCATCTGCTCTTGTATTGTGTTCTACCAGATGGAGATTTAGTGCTTCCAGCAGCAACTGGAAACGAGCAGAAATGTTCATTTCTGGAACAGGGCAAGCCAGCTGGAGTTCACGTGAAGGAGTTCCGCCAGCCTGTCCCAAACCAGAAATGAGCGTTTCCACTAGTTTAGGAAGTGTTCGATCTCCTTTCATCACGCATTGGGTCCCACTTGCACAACGGAATCAGTGTGGGGCACGGCATCCTGTCGGATACAACCCTGTATTGTAAACCCTGTCGTTTACAAATTCACACATGTGTATCCCTATTTTCATCTGTGAAATGTTGGAGGATATGAGATCCACTTGGTTGGCTCTCAAGTGGAGCGGCCCGAGTGTAAGTCCTGTGTGAACCTAATGACAGCAGAAGAGGGGGAGAGGGGGGAAAAGACTGTCCTCACCAATCCTGGCTCTCATCAGCCATCTCACTCATGCCTCCACCAAGCACCTGAGCAGGGCCGGTGCTACCATTAGGCCAACTAGGCGGCTGCCTAGGGCGCTGGGCTAAAGGGGGCGCCAGGAGCATAGGGCTAGAGGGAGGGAGGGCTCAAGTGGGAAGGGGCGGGAACTAAATATCTGATCTTGCCTAGGGCACCAAACTGCCTTGCACCGGCCCTGCACCTGAGCAGGGTTCAGCAACAGAAGCATGAGCCCCACAGGGGAACAAGGCCAGCGAAAGCAGCGGAGGGCTGTGCAAAGAACGGAAAACGTTGCCCTGCCCTGCCCCGCCCCAGGGAACTGTGGGTTTTGAGCGTCCAGGCCAAAATTTGCTTGGGACACTAACATATATAAATGCATGGAAGGAAGGACATAGTGCAACTTTTTGTTGCAGGTCTGACTTATAAACCAATAATTAAGAAGTACTGCGAGGATTGGGCGATGGATCAACCTCATCATCATCTGAAGAAAGAAATAGTGGATTCACAGTCATGGCCCAGCTGGTGCTCCGAGGTCCAGGCAGAGAACCCACAGTGCAGTCATCACCACAACCACAGCATCAAAATCATCATCAGCAGCAGCAGCAGCTGAGGATCAGAGTCTCTGGGACTGGAATGAGCTGCCTACATATGTGGCTGCAGCAGGGAAAACCAACAGTGTGAACCCACACTAGCTGAGAAGTTTCTGTTCTTGTTTTTAAAGCTTATTTTTTAAAAACCACATTATTTCATTACATTACATTTATATCCCGCCTTTTTTCTTCCTGCAAGGAACCCAAGGCAGCTTACAGTGATCCTCCTCCTCCTCTCCATTTTATCCTTACAACAACCCTGTGAGGTAGGTTAGGCTGAGAGTCAGTGCCTGGCCCAAAGCCACCTAGTGAGTTTTATGACTGACTGGGGACTAAAGCCTGGATCTCCTGAGTCCCAGTCCAGCACTCGAACCACTATGCCACACTGGCATCCCCCATTCCTTCAAGGAGCATACGGAGTCAATCATGAGATCTCCCCCCATTTTATCCTTTGTCTTTAAGATGCACTTCAAAATCATTGCCTGGCTAGAAGCCAGCATTTCCCCTTCCTCCCTTCTAACCCTTGATCTGGAGTGCTCAGAAAATGCATGTTCAACTCATCATCTGATTCTATATTTCAGGATCTCCTGGAGACTCATCCATTTCTAGCCTTATCTGTAACAGGAGATCACATCATTTACAAAAAAAAAAAGTATATGGGAGAGGTTGCCTGTACTCCACTTACAGGCCATAGTGGGTGCAACTGGGAGTAATGTTTACTTATTTACATTTCAATAGCTTGTTTATAAGACCAATCGAAATTGCACAAAACAGTGAGCGAGCTTTTGGGTTCACTGTATTTTTCATCAGAGTGGAGAGGAAGCAGCCCAGGAAGGGGGTGCGCGGGGTGGGGTGGGGGAGAAACTTGCTTGATTAGTGAAGCTACAAAGTCTGCAAAAACACCTGGAGAGTTTCCTTTTTAGGTGGAATGAAAGTGACCTCTAGTGGCTCCTGGTGTCTCTGCAGGCATACAGATGAACAGAGCAGCTCATCGGTGAGATATAAGAGAAGCAGGGCTGGCCCAAGACATTTCGATGTCTGAGGGGGACAGCAGCAAACGGCTCCCCTCCGCACACGCACTATTATTATTATTATTATTATTATTATTATTATTATTATTATTATTATTATTATTATTATTATTATTATTAATAATAATAATATTCAAGGAATAGGTCATATTCAAGGAGTGGTTTCACACAACTCTGATGCAATGCCATAGAGCAGGGGTGGGCAAAAGATGATGATGATGATGATGATGATGATGATGATGATGATGATCATCATCATCATCATCATCATCATCATCATCATCATCATCATCATCATCATCATCCTGCCTTTTCCCCAGCACTGGGACTCAACTTAAAGTGCACAGTACCCAAGAAGGCTCTTTAAGCAACTTGTCTCCTGAGCAGGCGAGGCTGGTGACTCCTCCTGTGTCAGTGGGGCTCCTTATCCATTGCATCTTTTTGTTTGAGCTTTATAGGAGCTCTCCATAGTGCTCCATGGTGGTGAACCTATTGTGGGGATGGGGTACAGCACCATGAATAGCTCCTATAAAGCTCAGACAAAAAGGTGCAATGGATAAGGAGCCCCACTGACAGCCGCCCCTGCTCTGAGGCAGGAAGTCCCACAAGCCTCCGCCCCCCCCCCGTCTCCACTCCACTCCCTGACACTAAAAGTATAGTAATCGGAAATTAAATAATTAACCATTTGCTACCCTTTCGTGACACCCCAAATCAGCTGCCGCTGGAGACTGCTTCACTCTGCCCAGCAGCAGGGCCAGCCTGGACTGGAAACATCTATTAAGATGGTCTGCCTCTGATATAAGCGCTGTCCGCCATTAGGAACTCTGCATTGAATTTAAATGCTAGAGAAAATAATGCCTGCAGTTCATTGGCTTGCATTTCACAGGAAAGGGGCTATGCCTCATAGGACAACTGCATTCCAAACAGACCTTATAACCAAATGCCCTGAAAAACCTGCATCTGTAGCCACGGAAGTGAGAGAGGCACCATATCCCACGACGTACACCAGCCTTCCCCAACTGGAAACCCTCCAGAAGCGTTGGGCTACAAGTCCCATCATCCCCAGTCACCATGGCCAGTAGTGACAAGGAGATTAAATGTCAACCCAGGGTGCAGCGGATGTGAAAGAGGGAAATTCCATTTTGGGCCTAATTAGAAAACCAATATCATCGTGCCCTTATACAAAACTATGGTGTGACCACACTTGCATATCTGTTAAAACTTGTGGGTTTCCCCCGTTGCAGTAAGGACTATTTCACACATTATGCAGATGCAAACCCAGGCTTGCCACTGAGCAGAAGTAGCTGTAGCCACTTATACGGTAACTCCCAGGAGAGCACATCTGTATGATGTGCTCTTCTTATGTCATGTTCTTATCTTGCATCTATCCTCTAAACCAGTGTTCTCCAACCTTGGGTCCCCAGATGTTTTTGGCCTACAACTCCCAGCATGCCCCCCAGCTATGCTGGCTGGGGCAAGCTGGGAGTTGTAGGCCAAAAACATCTGGGGACCCAAGGTTGGAGAACACTGCTCTAAACATTTGTGCGTATCAAGTGTATTTTATAATATTATGGTTGCAGTCTGGCATACCTCTGTATCAGAGATGGGGAACCTGTGGCCCTCCAAATGTTGTTGGACTCCATCTCCCATGAGCCCCAGCCAGCATGGCCAATGGCCAGGGCTGACAGGACTCATTATGATCTGAAAGGCCAGAGGCACCCCACCCTTGCCCGATGTTTATTTGTTTATTTATTATATTTATATCCTGCCTTTTTTTTCCTGCAAGGAACCCAAGGCAGCTTACATAATCCTCCTCCTCCTCCTCCTCTCCATTTTATCCTCACAACAACCCTGTGAGGTAGGTTAGGCTGAGAGTCAGTGACTGGCCCAAAGTCACCCAGTGAGCTTCATGGCCAGGTGGGGACTAGAACCCGGATCTCCTGAGTCCCAGTTCAACACTCTCACCACTACGCCACGTTTCACTTGCCTCAACAACAATTCCCATAGGATGATTCCCACACCATGGCTGTTATCATAAATTCCACACACCTGCTACAGAGTAAGTTCTCTGGGAGGGGGAGTGGCAGCACCATCACTGTGATGATTACCTTAAAGTATACCCACAGGTCATATTCAAGGAGTGGTTTCACACAACTCTGATGCAATGCCATAGAGCAGGGGTGGGCAAAAGGTTGATCTCCAGATGTTTTGGACCTCAACTCCCATAAGCTCCTGCCAGCAATGGTCAGGAATGCTGGGAGTTGAAGCCCAAAACATGTGGAGAGCTACCATGTGCCCACTCTTGCCATAGAGCACAGGCAAGATCCGAGAAAAAGAAGCTGTTTTTCTTTGCGACACCAACATGGTAGGCGCAAGAAGCCAGACATGTAGATAATTACAGCCCACGGCGGTCACACATTTATCCTTTTCTCCTGTGCGGACCAATGGAAAACAGTGCAAATTGAAACATGCCTCCTGTTCATGTATGAAGGACCATGGGTGTGTGTTAAAATAATACTCTGATTCTGGCAGAGGTAGTGCTATAGTAGGGGTGGGGTGGAGGGTGACTCCCACAGCACCACCACCCCATGCCCGACAGACAGACAGACAGGCAGACAGGCAGCAGACACACACACACCTCTCCATTCTTGATAGGCGAGCCGCCTGGATAATGTCCTCAGTTATGAATTCACAGTCTTGTTGCATGTAGAAGAGCATAGAGAGACTGTGTGGCAAGCCAACTGGGAATTGATAAGCAGGAGAAAAAACTATTTAGGAAAAGTCACGGGGGTGGGGGGTGGGAGGAGCAACTTAGATTATTTAGATAAAGGTTTGGTCTGGTGCAGTATTAGATTTAGAACCCTGTATTCAATTCACCAATTAATAATAACTGCACTGTTCAAAAATATGTCCACAGACTAATATATTGGCTCAACATACATGCAAGCTGTGGAATATAAGATAACTTTTTTTTTAATGCTTAGGAATAATGACTGAAGAAATTGAAATAATTTTTTAAAAGATCCATTCATTCTACCCGTCAGGTCTATGCTTATGGTCTATACAATTCCCAGTGGTTGTGCATCTCATAGAAGCTAATGTTGATCTGTATACACATTAGGAATTTGGGGGCAGGTTCACTAGGAGTGGGCTCAAACAATTGCTAACAATGAGGTGGCCATGGTGATTAACTTACTAAAGGCACAATCCTATGCATTTTTAAAGTGGGGGGCTACAACTCCCAGCATGCCCCATGCTGGGAGTTGTAGGCCTTTTTTCTGTCTAAACATGCATAGGATTGTGCCTAAGTATGTGACTAAGTAGATGATCTCTAGTTTCTGGCCACATGATAGGCCCAGCATGACCATTCATCTGCAGCTACTTGGAAACCCAGGGAGGGGGACCCAGATGTCACCAGATACTAAAGGCGAATGATCATTCTGGATTATCACACTCTTGCGCTAGGGAAGCCGGATTTGGAACTTTGGCGGGTATCTGGCTTCTTCACTCACTCCTCCAGCTCTCTTCCATTGGCCACTAATGTCCCTTGGTGATGACATCATCCCCAGATGCCTTAGTTAGGCCAAGGATGGGACAGCCCAGAATCACAGGTAAGCTCCTGGAAAGTAGAGAAAAATCTCCTGGGCTGCCAGCTGGCCGTGCCTGATCTAGAAACAAGCACATAAAGACTATCTGCAGGGGGGCGGGGGGCGGCGGCGGCTGTGTACTTGTAAATGTACCTCATTGTTTTCTGACCCATACATTTGCTCCTTGAACCTCCTTGCAACAGCTGGGGCAAAGGAGGGAGGTACAGTTGGCCTTCCCTGACTGAAGAAAGAGAGCGTGCAATATTTCCTGCCATAAATTATGTAAATGTCCCCTTCCCGAGATAAAGAGAACCATCTTAAGAGAACTCACCCCATTTCTAATCAGGGAGAAGAGGACATATTGGCTCCATGCCAATCACCAATTGGAATATTGGGGTCAGGGCGGGGAGGGGGGCAAGAGAGGGCCCGTTAAACGAATTGCCATCTTGTTTGAAAATCCCGGGGAAGGACCGTGCTGCACAGCAGAGATTGGATGTGCCAAGGAGCTCCTGCGTTCCAGCTTAAGTCACAGGGGGAGAGAGGCACAATAGGTACACGGAACCGTGCTCGGCCTGACGGTCTTCCAGGCCTCTTCCCCTCCGAAACCCCTTCATCATCAGTCGCATTCAGCACAAGAGCCCATTTTGCCTTTCTGAGAGGAGGTAATTATTTCTCGGCAATTAGGCTCAATCAGTGCACCTTAAGCAGCTGGTAGTCTATAATCATTCAGCTTCATTTACAACGGTGAGGGCCTTTTAGCTGTTCTAATTTTCTGGCACTCGTGACCATCTGCGTCATAAATTTGAAGGAATCAAAATCAGAAGTGCATGAGGAAGGAGGCAGCACTAGTGGTGGAGCCAGAAGCAGAGAAACATTGAAGGACACTAAACACACACACACACACACACACACACACCAATCTTCAATGAAAATCAGGATTCTTGACCACCCGCTGTTCAAAGCCCGGTGATTGAGAGTTTGGCTGATGAGATGTGATGCAGCCACCTCCCTCTCTATGAGAAAAATGATTTCTCGCTCAAGATGCCGTTGATTAAATGGGACATATGGGCAAGGCCCAAGGGGGGGAAAGTGACATCATATTTCATAGGGTTTTTCTAGGCATGTGTTTCTGTCGTCTGTTTTTCCCTAAAAGGATGTTAGTACTTTAGAACAGGGTCTGTGAAAGACTGTCAGAACAAACTGATACAGATCAAAGGCAGGGTAAGCCATGAGATTATTGGACGCAAGTCCTGTGCTGTGGTTTGCTACTTTGGGTTTGTTTGTCTTTTGGGAGGCAGGAAATGCCCACGTGACTTATCTGCAGCAGCAGGATTCTGTTGACCCTGTACTTTCATGCAGTGAAGTGATTCTTTCGCAGCGCCCCCTTGTGGCGAGAGAAATGTTTTAAACTCCCATCGCTAACAAAAAATGCCCACCATGACCCCATGCTGCTGCAGGGGGCTCCTCTATGATGAGATACATGCGCGTGGTCCTTGTGAGTGGACACCCGGCACCAGGGATGGAGGACTGATTTTGCCTCCACCAGACAGCATCTACAAGTGCGGTGCTCTGCTTTTCCCCAGAAGACTGAGCAGCTGCTATTCACGCCTGTGTGTTCAAGTGAAAGTACTGCTCAGTCAGGATGGAGGACTGTGAGGGTGGGACCTACACAGGCTCTCTATCCCTGGTAACCCCAATTATTGAGAAATGAGCCTGCCCCTAACTGCATAGGCCTGGGCTACACTCTACATCGGTATTTATTTATTTATTTTAAGTGTTATTATCCCACTCCTTGGCCAAGAAGGTGCCCAGAGCAGCTTACATGCAATCAGTAAAGCAAGACAGTCCCTGCCCGCAAGCTTACAGTCTAAAAATACACAATATACAAGGAAAAAGGAATGGGGAGGGAAGAGGAAAAAAGTAAGTCATCCTTTCAGCAGGGCTGTGGAACTGCCCCGCTTCCCTTCGCAGGGTATAGCATAGATTCTGGTGGGTTTGTTTTTTGGGGGGGGCGGGTTGGTAACAGCAGTGCATAATTGGGGGGAAAGGGAAGGGATTTGGAGAAAGATTAATATGTAAGAATGTGGTAATTCTCTTACCATACTGGGTATATCTGCCCCCCCCAGCCAGATGCCCTCCAGTCAGCATAGCAGGTTGGGGGAAGCTGGTGTAGGTCCTTCTCTTACCATATGGTGTAACTCCATGGCCAAGAGACTGAGCAATAAATCAAGAAGTCCTGGTTTGTAGGTTCTAAAAATCCATGTTTCTTGCCTGGCCAATGGAACGGCATGGCCTTACCTTAAGCTTGCTAAAAGCAACACATGACTTCTCAGCAGAATGTGATGAGGGGACATACCACTAGTCAGGAACAAACAAGCAATAACTTACTCTCACTAGATGGGCACGGATAACTATGATAACACTGATAACACTGCTATCAATGAATACCACAGTTATATGCCTCTCCAGCCTGGCCATGTGTATTGAATATCCAGCATGCATATCCTTTCTAAAGAACTTGTTAGAGACATTTTAGGAACGTTTCATATTAGCTGAACTGCAAGTGAAGATGGCAACAGTCCTTGTGTTTTTTTATTATTACATTTATATCCTGCTTTTTCTCCTCTGCAAAGAACCCAAGGTGGCTTATATAATCCTCCTCATCTCCCATTTTATCCTCACAACAACCCTGCGAGGTAAGTAGGTTAGACTGAGAGTCAGTGACTGGCCCAAAGTCACCGAGTAAGTTTCATGGCTGAGCGGGGACTAGAACCTGGATCCCACAAGTCCCAGTCCAACACTCTCACCACTACGCCACACTGGCTATGTATCAGAACAGATTGACAGGAACATGTTGGAAATGTGTCTTAGGAAACTGAGGAGCTGAACAGTATATAACCAGTAGGAAAATATAGAGACCCATTTGTCGGGCACACATGAAAAGGTTTTTTTCCTGTGTTGCCCCCACACTATGGAATGCCCATCCACAAGAACTATGATTGGCCCCCACTCTCTCGGCTTTAAGAAAGGGCATGAAGGTGCATCTTTTCAATGTAGCCTTTTAGAATATGTAGTTTTAATGTTTTACTGTTCTTGTTTTTATTGTTTTGAGGTTTTGTTTTAAATGGTAGTACACCAACTTGATATTTTTTAGCAGATAAGGCAGTACATAATTGTTAATAATAAATAAAATAACTAAAATACCAGCACTTTGAGGACTACAGTTCCCAAAGGACCATCCCTCTTACCAGCTGAGATGTCTTCCTGCAATAAACATAAATGACCCATGAGTTTACAGTTGCTTCTATTCAAGAAAGGGCCGAATAGCCATCTATACCAAGGTACAGTACTGGTAAAGCATAAATTATGCTGCACAATTACATCAAATGATTCTGCTGCTACAATCCCTCCACCTAGTGGAAACATCCTGGTAAAACAAGCAGGCACATTGCTGCAGCAAGAAGCGATAGAAAAGCAGATTTTTTTACAGCCTAAATTAACTTCTCAGGGACAGATGTTTTAATCCAGCCATATAAATCCTATGATGTCTTGACTGCGGCCACAAAAGCCTAAACTTTCAAAAGAAAGAGGGCAGCAAAATGGGCTTCATGGGTTGCAGCCCACTAAGCAAGCAATACAATTGGAACCTGGAAAAGCCAGTGTGGCGTAGTGGTGAGAGTGTCGGGCTGGGACTCGGGAGATCTGGGTTCTAGTCCCCGCTCAGCCATGAAACTCACTGGGTGACTTTGGGCCAGTCACTGACTCTCAGCCTAACCTACCTCACAGGGTTGTTGTGAGGATAAAACGGAGGAGGAGGAGGATTATGTACGCCGCCTTGGGTTCCTTGCAGGAAAAAAGGCGGGGTATAAATATAATAAATAAATAAACATTAAATGCAGGAAAGAAACATAAGAAGAGCCCTGCTGGATGAGACCAAGAGTCCATCCAGTCCAACATTCTGTTCATAGTGGCCAACCAGCTGCCCACGGGATCCCACAAGCAGGACAGGAGTGCAACAGCACACACACCCCACACATTCCCTGGCAACTGGAGTACAGAGGCAGGCTGCCTCTGATACTGGAGAAAGCATATAGCCAATCAGGACTATTTATTATTTATTTATTTATTATTTATTTATTTATTTATTTATACCCCGACTTTTTTCCTGCAAGGAACCCAAGGCGGCTTACATAATCCTCCTCCTCCTCCTCTCCATGTTATCCTCATAACAACCCTGTGAGGTAGGTTAGGCTGAGAGTCAGTGACTGGCCCAAAGTCACCCAGTGGGTTTCATGGCCGAGCGGGGACTAGAACCCGGATCTCCGGAGTCTCAGTCCAACACTCTCACCACTAGTAGCCCTTGATAGCCTTCTCCTCCATGAATTTGTCCAGTCCCCTTTTAAAGCCATCCAGATTGGTGGCCATCACTACATCTTGTGGAAGTGAATTCCACAGTTTAACTATGCACTGTGTGAAGAAGCACATTTCAAATGATTGTTTGAAATGAGGAAGGAACAAAGGGGAACTATTAGAGATGCAAGTCTGTCTCAGGTGGAAACTGTCACTGCCTTTAAAACAGCAGAAGATGGAGGAGGAGGAATGGAAAACGAGGGCTCTAGAACAGGCGTGGGTAGAAAGGAGATCGGGAGTTGTAATCAGGTAGGGGGACGGCTGTCGTAGACGTATTGCGAACCAGTCCTTAAATGTATCTTACAAAGGGGCAAAGCGGTGGGATGCAACCTGGTGCCCTCCAGACGTTTTGGACTACAACTCCCACAAGCCCCAGCCAGCCTGCCCAACGGTCAGGAATTTTATGGGAGTTGAAGCCTTGGGCTAGGGACTGTCCATCAGACGAGATGGTCTGTTACTTTTTAAAAAGCAAAGAACTCCGGAAAGATTAGTGCAGTTCTTGCTTGTTGAGTCATAAATGTGGGGAAGATGGAGAATGGAGAAGGTTGGGCTTCGGGTAGTTGTGCTAGCGCAGGGCTCTCCAACCTTGGGTCCCCAGATGTTGTTGGACTACAGCTCCCAGAATCCCTTGCCATTAGCCATGCTGGCTGGGTATGCTGGGAGATGTAGGCCAGCAACATCTGGGGACCCAAGGTTGGAGAGCCCTGCGCTAGAGCAATATGAAGTTGGAAGGGAGAGGAGAGAATTTAAGGGAAAGTGTGCGGAAGTCAGTGCATCCTAGAGTAATAAAGGAACTGGCAGAAGAACTCTCAGAACCACTGTCTATTATCTTTGAGAAATCATGGAGGACAGGTGAAGTGCCAGACTGACTGGAGGCGGGCAAATGTTTCCCATCTTCAAAAAGGGCAAGGAGGAGGAACCTGGGAACTATAGGCCAGTCAGTCTGACATCAATCCCCGGGAAGATTTGGAGCAGATTATAAAGGAGTCAGTCTGCAAGCACCTTGAAAACAATGCAGTGATTACTAGAAGCCAGCATGGATTTGTCAAGAACAAATCCTGCCAGACTAATCTGATCTCATTTTTTGATCAGGGTAACCTCCCTTGTGGACTGTGGGAATGCTGTGGACATAATATATCTGGACTTCAGCAAAGCTTTCGACAAAGTGCCTCATGATATCCTGATTAGCAAGCTAGCTAAAAGTGGGCTAGATGGAACAACTATCAGGTGGATCCACAATTGGCTACAGAATCGGACTCAAAGAGTGCTTATCAATGGTTCCTACTCAAACTGGGGAGAGGTAACGAGCGGGGTACCACAGGGCTCGGTCCTGGGCCCGGTGCTCTTCAACATTTTTATTAATGACTTGGATGGGGAGGTGCAGGGAATGCTTATCAAATTTGCAGGTGACACAAAGTTGGGTGGAACAGCTAATACTCTGGAAGACAGAAACAAAATTCAAAGCGATCTCGATAGGCTGGAGCGCTGGGCCGAAAACAACAGAATGAAATTTAATAGGGATAAATGCCAAGTGCTGCACCTAGGGAAAGGAAACCAAATGCAGAGTTACAGAATGGGGGACACTTGGCTCAACAATGCTACAAGTGAGAAGGATCTTGGAATTGTGGTAGATCACAAATTGAATATGAGCCAGCAATGTGATGTGGCTGCAAAGAAGGCAAATGCTATTTTGGGCTGCATTAATAGAAGTATAGCTTCTAAATCATGGGAAGTGATCATTCCCCTTTACTCAGCACTGGTTAGGCCTCATCTTGAGTACTGCGTCCAGTTCTGGGCACCATCACTTTAAGGAGGACGTAGACAAACTGGAGAGGGTTCAGAGGACAACTAAGGATGATAAAGGGATCGGAAACAAGGCCCTATGAGGAGAGACTGAAAGAACTGGGCATGTTTAGCCTTCGGAAGAGGAGACTGAGGGGAGATATGATAGCACTCTTCCAGTACTTAAAGGGTTGTCACACAGAGGAGGGCCAGGATCTCTTCTCGATCATCCCAGTTTGCAGGACATGGAATAATGGGCTCAACTTACAGGAACCCAGATTCCATCTAAACATCAGGAAAAATTTCCTGACTGTCAGAGCAATAAGACAATGGAACCAACTACCTAGGGAGGTGGTGGGCTCTCCCACTCTGGAGGCAATCAAGGTGCAGCTGGACAGCCATCTGTCAGGGATGCTTTGACCTGGATTCCTGCATTGAGCAGGGGTTGGACCCGATGGCCTTGTAAGGCCCCTTCCAACTCTACTTTTCTATGATTCTATGAAACAAAAGGAGCAAGGAGGAAAATAGACCTACCGGTAGTTTTCTTTTCACATGTTCTCACTAAAAAGAGGTCCAAGAGCAATGTTCCAGAGGGGGAAAGGGACCACGGAGTTCCTAAAACTGCAATGCTATACTCATTTTCTAGGGTGTGAGTCCTATTGAATGCAGTGGGACTTGCTTCTGGGTGAATATTTAGGGTTGGGCTGTAAGAATAAAAGAAATCAGAGAACTGCTCAGTAGCAAAGAGGAAAGGGAAAGCGGGGAGGGGTCACATGGATTATTTACCTGTGGAAGCTAGCAGGGAAAGATGCTGCTTCCCCCCCCCCAACACACCCACCCACCAGAAAGAAGACCGTGACCTGGTTCACACGACACAACAGCCCACTGTGGGGGCTGTCGCATCATGCCCGGGGCCCTTGGAATAAAGCTGCTGAAATATTTTGAAGATCTGAATTCGTATTAGGAAAACGTGTGTATGAAAACGTGTCAAATGAAACAGACTAAACAAGGTGCTACAATGGAAGCATTTTTATTCACACACTTCAATTACAGTGGTTACGTTTAAGTGCATAAAATTTGAATACATTTAAATGCATGCCAGCTGAAATCTGGAATAAAAGTTTTACATCCATTATTCCTGTTAAGTCATTTCTACATTTGTATCACATCAACAAACTCTCCAGAGAAACAGTCTAAGGCAAGCAGAAGGAATTTGGTGTAAAAATGCACACAGATGACATTTAAGAAAATGAACTATAAATTAAGTTGGGTAGCTGATGCTGTCAAAAATATGAGGCGAGAAGCAACCCCCGATGGAGTCAGGTATAATGACACAGCGGTCTCTTGCACTTATCCTAATAAGCACAAGTTTCACAGTCCAGATTAGAACAGTACAAGTTTGAACGGCACTGCTGATCGCACTCAAAACGTATACAGTATTTCATGAGGTTACAGGCTAGGAAGGATCACATTCAGGAATAGTAATAAAGGTTGACACTATTGCTACATGAGAAATATTACAGAGCTATCACTGAATTCAAAGGGAACTAAGAGAGCCTGCAAAGAGAAGGAGGGAAAGAAAAGGGTTAGTAATGCTGCGTTCTCCTGGGACTGCCACAGATGCCACTTGCCTGTACAGAAAGTTAAGCAACGGTTAAGAAGTACATTCTCCAGTTCTCTGGAATGCACATTGTTCCTAGAAGGGGGAGAAAGAAAACCTGTAAAGAAAAAGCATTAGTTGTACCTCAGCAGAAGCTAAAGCATTTGCAAATACCCAAAATCATCCAGCAGGATGCAGAAACACCACTTTTTTTTTGTTTTTTGTTTTAAAGTATCAATACAAAGTGACGTATCAGTGAAATAGGCCCGAATGGTGGATCAGCAACGACTAATGGGGCATGGGAGTCTTGCGTTTGGGTTATCGGTTTGCTGGCCATGGATCCTGAAGCCAACAGGATTCATGGGGCTCAATGGGTTTCTATTTCATGCCAGGGGTCTGGCATTGAGAGTTGGATCCCCTAAACAGAGGACAAATGCAACTTGTTCTTCAATTTGAGCATTTGATTTAGTGAAACACCAGGAGCCACGGGTGCAGTTCTGGCTGTTCCAGGGGTTGTGAGCCGGATGCGGAGTGCCTCTGTTAGCCAGGAGAACCTCCCCCACCCCACCTGCCGGCCGCCACATTCTGCCTCTGTCCCCCTGTTGCTACCTCATAGCCAGAGCATTCACTTCAATCGGAGACCCTCCATATTGAAGCAATCCAAGATCCACGTCTCTCCAGGTCCCTAGCTTGCTTGAGAGAAGCAAGAAGATTACGGGGAGGGGGGCAGGGAGGAGCAGGTCACTGAATGCTCCAATGTGAAGCACTGGAGAGCCTTGCGTTAAACTGAATTATCTGGCTACATGGCAGGATGTCAGGGCAGCCGTGACAGTGGGTATGGAGTCATGCGAGGGGGTCAGGAGGGCGACACTGACTTCCCATGGAGCCACTCCACATTCTGCTCAGCACACGCACACACACACACACACACACACACAAGCAGGATTGTGTCCTAAGGTCCTAAATAATGTTCCTTGATCCACAATAGCCCAGAGGAACATTTAAATGGGGTCAACTAACTGGGTTCTATTGGACTCCTAAATAGGAGGAAGAGCTGTAGAACCAGATAAGAGCAAAGATGGATGCAGTTATCTTATTAAAGAGCTGTACAGGAGTGGGGTCAATGTAGTACAGTGGACAGGGTGGTGGTTCTGGACCTGAAGAAACCATATTTGTTTTCCTATGAAGTGTCGCTAACTGGATGGCCCTGGGTAAGCCTATCTCACAGCCTCTCAAAAGTTTGCTTTATCTCACATGATGGCTAGTGAGGTCCAGTGAATTAGGAACCAAAAAACACTTTGTGAACTGAAAAGAGCTATAGGAATGATAAAAAGTAAAACAGGGGTTGAGCAAAAAGGAAAGAAAGTTAAACAGTGCTAAGACTGTGTAAGATATGAAAGCCTGAATGTCTGCTGTGAGTTAATGAGCTTAATACATTGGTTGTGCCTGTAAAAAGAAATGCATTTATTTCCAGGTTAAGTTTGCAGATGGGCTGGGAATCAACTCCCCAACCTCCCATACCTATAAAGAAAAATATCTGGTTATTGAGAAGCAAGCAGGATTTTCTTTCTAGTTACATAAAAATGGGAGAGAGAAAAATTGTGATGTATAGTGAAAGACCAGAGTTAAATGCATAAATGATCAAGGTAAACATAATTAGACATTTTTACAGTTAACAGGTGATTTCTCCAAATGAACAGCTAAAATGTCTATAAAACTCATTAACACACACCCTACCAGATGCTCCATTTAAATTTACTATTAGTTTTAGGGATTTAGTTTCCCAGTTGGTCAGTGTGCAGTGTTGCCTTCTTTTTGTAAGATCTACATACGAAAGTGAAAATAAGAAATGAGGTGGGTTTTTTAAAAAAAACCCCAAAACAAAACACTAACATTCTCACCAAAACTCTCAAGTAGTGTGAAAGAGGGCATTGGTACCAAAGATGAGCATGGAAATTGGGAATATATGCTCTGAATATCACAAAATAAAAAATGATCCTTCCCAACCATATTTATAATACCAGAAGATGGTATACATGAGATCCAATATGAATCAGTGGTCTGTACATAAGGCCCTCCAGGGTTATATAGGTAAGTGTGTTTGACTTAAAAAATAAAAATAAAAAAAAAGGTTATAAAACCTTACACAAAATCCTTAGGATTTAATATTTTTGCAATACCCCTTTCATAGTATTGATGTTATGAAATTAATATTGATACTTAATAGTGACCCTTACGAAACATCCCACAGGCAAACCCCAACAAGTTGAGAGCTTACAGGGGTCTAATTGCACCTTCAGGTGCCATTTAAGAGTTCTCCAACCCTTCATTTTGTCCAAAATGGCTGCTGCAAAATAAAGCTTAGAAGACAGTGAGAAAGCTTATAAGCAGATGATCAAAGAAAACAACCAAAAACTAAAAAAAAGTGTTGTCCATCAGTAAGCATGTGAGACTGGTAGTCTAGCCTTCAAGTAAAAGCACTCGTAACAGAAGGCCAATGGAAAGGATACCTATCTACGGAACTACAAGCCTATCAGCAGAAAAGTCAGGGATAAGGAAACTCATCTCATTACTTTTCCTAATGCTAGGGAATATACAGAAAGGTTCTTGAAAAGTGTCAGCAGTTAAAAGCTAGTCCAGGTCATGGATATAATTGTGCAGATTGAAACAGCAGCACATAAGATAAAGTGCTAAAAGATTCAGTACTAAACTAATATCTAAAGTGAAACTCATGGGTAACAGTCAATCAGACTTCCTGATGTCAGCTAGAAGTTTCAGGCTAAATCTTTGTAAAACTAGTTATTACAGTGTTCCCCAACCTTGGGTCCCCAGATGTTTTTGGCCTACAACTCCCAGCATGCCCCAGCTATGCTGGCTGGGGCATGCTGGGAGTTGTACGCCAAAAACATCTGGGGACCCAAGGTTGGAGAACACTGAGTTATTAAGATCCATTCAGTTGCAGGCAAAAGCCACGAGTAAAGTATTGGTGAAACTAAAAAGAGTAAGTTTGTAGTATCAATTCTTACAGGGGAAAATATCAGCACCGTCCCCCTCATTACTTCTGTGGTTGCTACTTTGGGTATATGTGCCTCCCGTGGCAATGAAACAAGAGCACCACATAAAAACAGTCACTGATAAAGAGAATGGTTCTCTCTTGATTTCACCATTTGGAGCAGGCTTATAAGAACAAGCAACCAAGGAAGAAATGACGGGGAAATGACACCTTATGCTGACATTTCTCCACAAAAATTATCTTATAAACTCACCCCTGATTCTCTCCAGTAGTGACCTAGTCTTGCCACATATTTTGTGGCACTTATTGTAGCATCTAGAACAGGGATGGGGAATATGCGGGCCCTCCAGGTGTTGTTGAACTGCAACTCCCATCATCCATGCTTGGCTAGGACTGATGTGAGTTGCAGTCTAACAACATCTGGAGGGCCACATTCCCCACCCCCGACCTAGGAGCTGCAATTCATAGGCCAATTATTCCTCTTGTCAATGGGATATTAGAAATATTCAACCAATCTATTGTGTGGGCCATAGATTGCAGCCATATACATTTCCAGATACTCTTCTCTAACTTTTAAAAACCTCTGTAGTTTATGGGCCTGGCATTAGAAATATATGTATGTGGTTTTTCTAATATTTATAAATAGGCTTCAATTGAGCATCTCTCCTTTACGATCAATATTTTAACAATTCTGATAGTTTGAAGGAGTGTGAAACACAATACTAATATAAGGAGGAGTGTCGCAAACTCCCATGGTAGCCTGAAACATGAATATGAAGAATATTTCACAGTCTTGGCGGGAACACTATTATCTGGCTGATCTATATATCTCATGAAATAAAATTACCAAGCCTTGTCCTAACCTAAAAATGCTCCCAAGCCCAAACTTAAAAAAAAAAAAAAAAAAACCCCCACGTAAAAACAATGGATACTGTATTGCCCATTTGACCTTTAACTATAAAGATGTCATCAATATTCCAGTATTGCACATCACTTGGCTTCATTTTTTCATTGGCAAGGACATAAAAGGTAAAGTGAACTAGAAAATGTTGCAGAATAAAAGGAAAGTATTTCTAAGAGAGAAAAAAATGGTTTCGCCTACAGTAGTCACTGGTTAAATGTTCATACCAAATTTAAGTTTCTGAAGCTTTATGAACAAATAATACACAGGTCAGGATACATGTATTGACTTACTAGCATCTTTATAAAAAAAAAATTGAAGAGTTACACAAAAAATGAACATTAATGGAACTGTTTCCATTCAACCTTGATAAGACAACACAACCACCTTCCTCCCCACCCCACCAAATAAGCTTTGATGTAGCTGAATTGTAAGCACATGAACAGTTTCATTTAAATTTTGTTAAAAAGTCCCATATTTACATAATACATTAAATGCAATTCCTGCATTTCACATCTTATATTAAACACATGATACAGAAAGAACAAGATAATGGTTGCAACAGATCTCCTATAAAAATTAGGTGGTGACGGGCTGTGAAGCATACAAAGGACAGGGCCTCCTAATCTTTTTATTTTCTTTACCGTGTACTGTGATTTTGTTTTCGTGAAAGGCGCCTCAGAAATGAGAAAAGCCACACTGTGATCCTGCCAACAAAGTCAAACCTGCGTTAGCATCCATCAGCCAAAGTATCGCAGGCTCATAATGATAACTCAACCTAGAGGGCTGGGTGCCTGCCACCCAGACCATGGGCTCCCTGCTGTCAGCTAGCAAGGGAAAGCATCAGAAGCAGGCTGAGGCTCTTCGCCTTTCCCACAGCCAAACAGGGAAGTTCCTGTGACCATACAAGATACCCATGTGTGCACACATGCACAATTCTGCACACCATCGGCACACACCATCACCTGCGGCAGAGGGAGTTGGACAAATGCGCCTCGATGCCAATCATACAAAAGCACACCCCACTATTAGAAATGCTGTGCCATATTATGGGCCTATTTCTGATGGAGAGAGGCTTTAAACCTTAATAAAGAAACCTCACGTCCCTTAGCTACTCAGTGGTCATCTATCCTAACCAAAGTCCTGCTGACATTAGCAGAAGGATTTTCCCAGCTCTGAACTGCAGACTTGTTTAGGCACCATGAAACCCATTCCCTCTTGCAGCAAGCAGCTTGGCTTTTAAGACTGCAACTAATGAAGCCTTGCTTACGACTGGGCCAAGCTCCTTGAAGTTGGCCACCTTCCATGCAGTTCAAACACCACTTTGACCAATCCCTTTTCCAGATGTTGGCTTTTGCATTATGCATATTCATTCTGGAGAAGCTGTACCTTAGTTGTGGGTCGAAGATCCACATTTTAGGAATGATCTTAAACACAAACCTGAAGAGGGCAGGCTAGAAGTCTGCGGAAGGACCAAAACTCACTTGGAGATGAGTTTAGGCCATTCAGTCATGTATGGTGTGGTTCCTATTTGAGCTCGATGCCTGCAAGCTTTTGAAACAATCCTGAGCAGAGGAAAACTAGACTAACATCCCACGATAAACCAAAATTCTAGTTGTGTCAGCCAGCACAAATTAACGCCCTATAAACAATAAAGGACGGCAAAGCTCACCTCCATGGCATGGTTCTACGGTCAAATTCAAGGTTGGGCATTTGGCAAGGATGGAAATGGCGCTTAATAGCTATTAATTAAAAATGCATTTAAAATGACCACACTTTCACTACAACACACAAATTAAATTACTCCTGCAATATTTCCAGTGGGAAAAGGAAGCAATTCTGCCTTTAAAAGACATGACACAATATTTACAGTTTGTTTATTCCCAATAGGTTGGGAATGTGTTTTTTTAAAAGTCTGTCTCTTTGTAGAGTTTGATTTTTAAATAATCAAAGAAGAAACATCACTACCTCTCCATCTCACATAAAATGCAGACCTTAATGAACACTACTCTTCAAACAGTTATTCTTCCGCTTGCTCTGGCATTTTCATTCTAGCCTCCATTTAAAAAAATTTAAAAGACACTTGCGGTCACTTTCTAAATTATTGATCCTTATCGGTAGCCATAATTTTTACTGACACCTAATGCATTAGCACTGAAATGTATTTCTAGAAATAATTAAAGAAGATACCCCCTTCCACACACACAAACACATGCACCCAAAGAAATTTGGGTACCAAGGAGTCTTTCTTAACATACAAACCAAAGCCTTCCTTTGGAAGACACTGGCAGGATGTGGGGGCAGGATTTACTTGCTCTCTTCCTTAAAGTCTGCACATAATTTTTAGATCAGCTCCATGTCTTAGGGAAGAAACGTCCTCATAATTTCACCCTGCGCAGGGTGGGGAAACTAAAGTACAATTCAACAGCTTCTGCCATTATGCAGCCTTTGCTGCAAATTATTAGAGAAAATCCAAAGAAAAGATGCTAATAAAAGTAACGGATTATAGGAAGCAAACTCAGCATCAGTGGTACATTTCACAATAGCAGCCTGTCAGGAATGGGCCTTGTTTCTTTGTGCGCTACCACTAGTGTTATAATGAACCCGAACATGAACAGATTCTCTCTCTCTCTCTCTCTCTCTCTCTCTCACACACACACACACACACACACACAATTGGCTCAGCATCTTGCAATTGCCCTCGAAAGCAATAAAAGATATAATAAAAGAATGCTAAAAGCCATGTCTTTCAGAGATTCTGTGTGAAAATAAAGATCCTTGTTAAGCCAAGAAATCAAAATTGCAAGATTATTCCTACAAAGCAACATTAGAAAGGAAATAATGTTGAAGGTAGGTGCGGGACTTCATGTTGCAAAGAACCACATTCACCCCACTGGGAATAAGAGCTTTCAAGAATGAACCCTGAAGCCCCTTGGCAAAATACCAACAAATTACCTAGCCCGTGTTTTACTCTACATGTTATATGCACCTATCTGCCTTGCTACAAAAAGGTACGTTTGGGTGCATTCTCATTTCAACACCCCATGCTGAAGATAAGAGCAACCATTATCAAATATTCTTTTCTATGAAGAAACATTTAAAAAATCTTTTCAACGGTAGTGTTCTTTCAATCTGAGTCACTGTGATCACACAGTATATCTCTTGAAAAGCATCTGCGTGCACCTTTCACACACGAGGTTACGAGACCTATAGTTCCATGTGTTCAATACAGTAAAAAGAAAGCCAAGACAAATCTGTTTCCTAATCCTTGTATATTCAGCTTCCATTGCAGCAATGCTGTTGTCGTCTGTAGTGTCACAGAGGAGTCTGAAGTTTCAAAGGGATGCTGCAAAGCTGGAACTGGAGATCACAGGGAGATCCTACCCGTGTGACTTCCCACATAAGATGCTACCTGGCGTCTATGGACCAGTGGTGTTCAGCAGGTCACTCCACTATCAGCGCCACGTTGATGTGGGACAAATCTATCATATGCCTGGAAAAAGGTTAACATAGAACGGTCAGAGCAAGCACGTTCTAACAATGGCATCAACACAAATACCACTATGGAAACCTTCCTTGCCATACATTTCTTTTCTTTTTTTTTAGTTTTATTTAACTTTATTTCAAACATTATCTATAGAACAAATTTTTAAAAAACCACATACATATAACTACTAAGGTGCACCCATCACCACGGGACCAAAAAATAATTTCTATCACAATAATCCATTATTATTCAATATTCCAAAAATACATAATATCTTGACATGGCTTACTCCCCTTTCACTTTACTAAAACATAGTCTAGGAATAGTCCCCAAATATCCTTGAAGTTATTTTTCTTTCATTGTCCCTTTTTATATTTGATACTACCTTGCCATACATTTCTATCAAACAGCCTGGTTCAGGCATAACCATGTTTTATTAGAGCAAGAATAAGCCATGCATCCATGTGCTGCTTCCTTGCCCCTCACCTCACGTACCTGACTTAGGCACTGATATCCTGGATTATTAAACCAGTCTCCCATGGCATCTGAATTGGAAAACTTTGGTTTAAGTGCTGCTTACAAACCAGGACACCAAACCAGGATCAGATCCTGGTTTGAGAGCAATGCTTAAAACAACAGCTTCCTGGTTCAGGACATCATTGGAAACCATGGTTTAACAAGCCAAGCCGTCAGTGTCAAAGTCAGGCATGCAAGGGGAGGAAGGAGTGCATGGGCGTAAGGCTTATTCTCACTCTGATAAGCCATGGCTTATCGGAACAACATTGTAACACCTAAGCTAGGCCTAAGTTAAACAGCTCTCCTTTCTCAAGGCCTTGTATAGTGGATTGGTTGGAAAGAGTGTCTAGGTTTTTTTATATATGAGAAAATGTGCGCATTTGGATTAATATTTACCTGTGAAACTTCTGTTGAAATTTCAAAGCATCAGCCGGTTCTTTAAATTTTGCAATGGCCTTTCGTTGTTGAGGAAGCATCTGTAAACTCTATGGAAAACAAAAGGGAAAGATTTCTTTTACATTTTGGTTGCTTATTTATTTATTTATTTATTATATTTATACCCCGCCTTTTTTCCTGAAAGGAACCCAAGGCGGCTTACATTTTAAAGTACCTCAGAGCTTCAAATCAGTTCCCCTTCTCTGTAAGGAGGAATCAGGTTGCTGTAGGGAATTAGAACATCAGGCTTGAGATATGATCTTACTGTCTGATATAAAGAGATGATTTCAAGTGGAGGCCACCAAGGCTGGCCTCCACAACTTGCAAGCCAATCTATCTGAACGCAGAATCTCAAGCCCAGGCAGTCGGGCTTGCCAGTTGCTTGAGAAATTCCATCCCCACCCCCACCCTTTTTCCACTCCCAAGCATGCAGCAAAAATAGGTCATTTATCAAGCCTCATGGCCTAAATTATTGTACAAAGCAGGGTTAGGCAAGTCATAGATACGTGGCAGTCTCTGAATATGATGCTGAAAGCTTAAGACCACAGTCCAAACCACCTCTTGACAGGCACACAAAAGCTTGTGTACACACATCCTGGGGTTTTTTTGCACACACATAGAGTTTCTCACATTATTTGAGAGGATATCGCTCAAGCTGTCCTGAATTTCAGAGGTAGTTTTTTGGGATACACAGGGCACTTGCAAGGAGGCAAAACCCGTTGGATTTGAGTCTAAAGCTTTGTGCCTTTTGTGAGTTTTCCCCAGGGCTGGATTCTAAGAATTTGAAATACTTCTGCAGCCTTTATATAAAAATCATCCTTAATCAAAGCTTTGTTGAATTCTGGAAGGAAACTCAGCTGTTTGAAGGTGAATTATGGTGGATACACACCATTCCATCCCCAGCTCCAAGGAACAGTTTAATTATTTTATATCAAAACAATAAAATACTCAAAATGATATGGTTTAATAAAGGATATGGTTTAACAGTTTCATTATCTGCTGTTCTGGAAAGCTAGCTAACCACGCGTTGCTTAGGTAACATGTTTTTAAAAGAATAAATCCACCAAATGACCCCCAAGTCTGATTACCGTGAGTGCCATTTCTTTACTATGGAAGTAAAAGAAAGTACCGGACAGCAATACATAATGGTCAAAGTGGGACTACAATGAGACCCCTCCTCTAGTTTCCCTGCATTGAGCAGGGGGTTGGACTCGATAGCCTTGTAGGCTCCTTCCAACTCTATGATCTATGAAATCTATGAATAAAGAATGAACAATCATGTTAAGGATTTCTAACACCCATCTTTAATACAGACCAATTTGGAAGGCAGGTTTATTAAGAGAACTACCAGCCAAGGCAAGGTGAGCTTCTTACATGCTTCCTCCAAGAAACAAACTATGGCTCCATAAGGCAATAGGAGAAAAGAAACTTTACATAACTCTTTGAACTACCCCAAGTCTTCCTTTTCTCAGGGCTTACAGTATTTAAAAAATATTCTGTAAAGAACACAATTTTTCCTTTCAGTAGTGCTATTAATCATTGAGCATAATGCTCACGTAATGCTCAGAGATAGTGAGAAACACTAGGCTAATGACATTCCAGTTTTAATTATCCTTCTTGGAAGTGGACTTGTACATACCATCATTAAGTACACATGTATTTGTCAGGCCCTAAGACTAGTTGCAAGTATTCTACTCATCCATGTAAGGGTAGATTTACATGATTAATTCATGTGATCTACTGGCTATTTGGACATCTGTGAACTACCATCACAGTTCTGATATCATGGGAAATTATCTCGCCTGTCAACTTAATGCCAAATAATGGTAAACAAACTGTGATGTGACAACAGTTTCACACATTCTAACATTCAAGTGATAATTTAATGGCAAACTACAACATACAACCAGGTAAGCTTATTAAGTGAATCCAGTAAAATTGAATTTACTTGTGCTCTTGTGTACAGAAAAGTGGAAAGAAAAACAGTTCAAGATAATGTACTGTAATATGTGGATTCAACATTACTATAGCCCTACCCAGGTGTTCCAACACGTGAGGAAGGGGAGTGGGGAAGAGCATACAAGCTCCACTCCAGCGGCATTCTTCGCCCTCTACAGGTAGAGGGTGACTGCGCAGTGAAATGCCGCCTCTACCCATGGAAGCTCTCCATGCATTTAAAAATCCTGATTTTCCAGGGTTCGAAACCACGAGGAGAGCCTCCAAGGATAGAGGAGACGCTTGGTTACTCACAGTCACTCCCCATGCATAGAGGGTGATGGGAATGACAATAGAGAGTGAGACGGAGCTAGTGCACTTGTTCCCCCCTACTTGGGTGCAGACCCGAACATTTTGGAACACCTGAATAGGGCTTATCTTTAAACAAGTTCTAAATGTGTATATAGGTAGACCAGACAGTGGCTGTGTTCAAATGTAACACTAAATCATAATTTAGCATGACATGCACAAGCCTGTTTCCCCCTTCCCTCTCCTCTACCAGGGTTATGACAAGGAGTCGATTCAGAAGCATTTGCTCCATTTTGTTGTTATGTCTGAACTGGGAAATACAGTTAGCTTTAATGATGGTTTACCTGAACAAGCCAGGATTGTAAACCACTGTTTGAAGTTGGCCTGTTCGGACAAACCATAGTTTGTTCTGGTTTGGTTGCAACAACAAACTGCAGGTAGTTGAAAATGAAGCAAATGCTTCCATTTTCCTCCTTATGGCCATTTTGGAAGAGGAGAGGCGAGTGCATGAGCTCAAGATTCATTCATGCAGTGCTATATAGGTATAGCACTGCATGAATGAATCTTGAGCTCATGCACTCGCCTCTCCTCTTCCAAAATGGCCATAAGGAGGAAAATGCTTAGCGTTTATGTCCATTGGCTCAAAATGTGCATCACTGCAACATACAGTTTGAAAGTGACTTCAGTTGTGACAATGAAGGCATCTATTCCTTGAGTTAAGCTGCTCACTCTGCAACAGCATGTCTGAAAGGCTACTTTTGAAAATCCTCTATCTGGGAGATGCACAAACTCCTGATGGAAGGATAGCTTGCACATTTTCTGGACACGGAAAGTTCCTAGAAGTTCTGTTTCAGATGAGTTGATGTTCCAGAAGGAGCAAGAAGCAAAAGGCATTTCTGTCCACATTGTAACATCAACATCTGAAGCTCATCTGAAATGGTTCTGACAGACCTCCCTGCTGTTGGCTGAGTGCTCGTCTCAACTCTTCACACAATACAAAGATATATATTTTCCCATTATAAATAACATACAAAATTGGTCCCAAAAGTCAAGTTACATGCTCAGTTTTCTACCACAACCAACACCTGCTTCTCCCTGGATATTTGTGGATTGTACTGAATGAGTAACAGAGAAGCAAGAAGTTTCACATCAATGATTTGGGGCTCAAAAAACAATTTATCTCACATACTTCCATGGGAATCAAAAACATGGAAATCACTGCCAAGAGTGATCCCTGTGGGGGAAAAAATGCAACTTATGAACTAAACCTAATTGTAATAATAATGAATTATACACAGAACACAACAGTATCGTGTTATTGTTCTGCATAGATAAATGTTTTCATATTATGGTATTTTAAAAAACTTCTTGTTTAAGTAACAACAAACGCCAGACAAGAAAACTTTATCTTTATATTTGAATGAGCAAATAAGGAAGTACGAGGCGTCTGAAGCTTGCCATGAGACCTCAGAGGAAAAGCATTTTTTCAGGACAAACTGAACCCTATTTGTTTCTAACTCTCAGATACTTCCCCTTCAGCTTTGCAACCTTGGCCTAGGGGTTCTCTAATTTTCCTGATTATTTTTTTTTAAACAGAACTAGTGAGAACTAGTTTGGCAAAGGTATATTTTTGTTACCAAAAAAAGAAGAAAAGGGAGGGGGGAGAGAAAGTCTTGCAGCTTAAATGCTGCAACAATAGAGGACATTGTTTTATTTCTTTACTTTTTTCTAAAACAAATGCCTTCCAAGCCTGGTATTTTATAGTAAACACTGCTTAACCCTAATTTTTAAGAACAGGATATTGAGGAAAGTCACGCGGTTCAGCATCATGGCATAAGCTGGATAGGGAGCCTCCATTCTAACTCCCAGAATGCTGATAATGTGTCCGTTATTTGCTCTCTCATCCCTTTGCCCTTTTTGTTGGCAGATTTGCTCCATATTTACCAACAGGAACAATCTTTAATCTGCTAGGTCATTACCCCATCATCAACATTTAACCAGGTTAATGAAATATTTTGCAGAGCCATAGTACACTGAGTTACAGAACGGGTTTAAAAAAATAATAATTAACAAACACAGAAACCATTTGCATTTAAAGTATCTTATTTGTGATTTCACCTCCCGCAGAACAGTCACCAATAAATGAAGAATTTCCTCAACTCCCCAAGAGGAATGGCAGGCTTAAAAGTCCATTTAAGTCAATATCAGAGACAAGTGACCATGGGAGGACATTCCCTGTCCGCGACATGCAGAAATTCCTCCTCTGTCAACAGGTGGTGCTCTCCCCTCTCCTGAACCTTCTTCGGCCCCTGCTGCTAATAACTGATTCTCACAACCAAGTTAGGGGTGTCTCTCTCAACTACTGCAGGACAGTCTCCCAATGCTTTAGCCTCCAGCCTCCTGTGACAGCCAATTGGGAGCAGGGGGGAAAAAAGAAGAAGCTTTGTTTAGCTGCTGCACCATTTCTCAGGACAACATTCTATAAAATTCTTTGTGTACACAGAGCTAACAATACCACTGAGGATTAAGCTGCCAAGCCCAGGTCTCCCTTTGAAACAGAGAAATTGTGAAAAGCATTGCCTTAATGCAGGGGTGGGCAACTTCGGAGGGGGGCGCCTCCTGCAGGCCACACTCCATGGGTCACCCAAAAATTACTCCCCCCCCCATGACATTAGTGCTGCAGAGCACTTAACAAGCTACATTTGTTTTGTTTGGCTTTGGGGAGGGGGCGTGGGCTGCATGTGGCCACATATTGCCCACCCCTGCCTTAATGTGTAGCCAACCAGAGCCATTTGGCTCAAAAACTGTTTTGTGAGTATTTCCACCCGCCACCCCACCCCACCCGTTAATCACAGAGCCACAAGTGACTGTATACAGTGGCACAAACCTAAAGTTTTGGCAACTCTGCTTGAGCTCTCAGGATAGGGAAAGTTAAGTTCCATATACTGGGACTACTGGAGGGGGGGGGGCTGGGGGGGGTTGACAAGAAGGGAGGCCATGTATGGAATGTGGTCATTCCACCCAACTCTGAATCTGTTCTGTAGAACAACTGCTTCCAAACACTTTAACTAAGGGAAGCTGCCAAAACATTTTCACTTTCGGCCCATTGCCTGTTCCAGTTCTTGATCCTTGCACTATACTGTCCATACTACTAATTCTTTGGAAGCTTTAATTACCTTTGCCAAGTTTCCCAAAAACAACAGTCTGTAGGTATTTGGGGGAGTCTTAAAGTCACAGGATGAAGTCTTTTCTGCTAAACTCTTTTTACAATCAATTCATTTTTCTCTAGAAGTATTTTTTTAATTCATTGTTACGTGAACGTTTGGTCCCCTGCAAGAATTGCTGCACATTTTCCTTCATATTCTGCCTGGAGGATAGCTATCTTCTGTTTCCTTAAGGTTTGCATTCTCTCTCTTTGCATTTCCTGCATTGTTTTCCCCAGAGCAGTTTACGTAAGCAGGGCTGGCTCACTAAATTGGCCACATCCTACTAATCTAGTAACCGTGCCATAAACAAGCCAGATGAAAGTGTATAGTCTAGTTTGGAAATCATATTATCCTTATTGGCAGGGGAAATAGAGGTGGGAAACTCTGGCGGGTTGGGGGGCCACACTGCCCTCCCCTTGGAACCCTGTGGGGGCCACACCCCTTCCCCCACTGCAAGTGGCCATGGTGGTGAAATCCCAGGGATTCCCAGTAGAACTGGGCTCCCGACAGCCCAACAAATAGCTGTCTGGCAGGCTATCAGGACCCAATTCTGCAGAGAAACAGGGCTTGTGATCCCAGGACGCCCTGTTTCTCTGCAGAATTACGCTCTGGAGAGCCCAGCAAGCAGCTGTTTGGCGGGCTATTAGGAGCCCGATTCTGCTGGGAAGCGAGACACGCCCTCCCCCAGATCGCTGGGATTCCACCACCACAGCCACGTCTGCTGGCAGAGCAACAATATCCAGCACCAGTGGCGGGGGAGGGGTGTGGGCACCAGCAGTGACCAGGGAGCACACAAACAGCTGTGGTGGCCCGCATGTGGCCTACCTCTGCTCTACACCAAACAAAAATCTAAACAGAGTTTCTTTTGCATCATACAGTAGGTAAAGCATTGAACCAGTGTGAGTCAACACTCATTAGGAAATAGGCTACATTAAATGCTGGCTTTAAACCCAGAACTCATTTCAACTCAATTCTCTGCCAACAGTTTAAAGGAAGAATAGTATATTATATTAATGTGACTTGTCCGTTGCCTTTCCATGGGACTCTGGCTAGCCCTCATGGTTGTAAGCATACAAAGACAAAGGGGAAAACAGCAATGCCTTGCGTAAAATGGGGCTTTTACATGATGAAGAAATGCAGAGAAAATATTTATACTAGTAATTTGATCCCACTATTATTTAATAACTTACTTTACCAGCTTCTGCTTTGGGGATTCCAAACACAGGTGCTAGGAAAACATATAAAATGGAGTTAAGCCTGCATATTTTAGTTGCATTGTTACAGCTAGCTCAACTTCTGCTGCTCCTGAAACACTGTGCAAGCAGCATACATTTTTTTGTATTTTTTTTGTACGTTTATTTTCAAACACTAACCAGAATGCTTGTTTTCCTAACATTTCCTAGAATGCACACGCATGTGCGCACATATATATATATATATATATATATATATTCTGTATTTATAACACTGTATCTCCTGTGGGGGTGTGTGAGAGAGAGACAGACTCTTTCACTCTCCAAGAAGTGTGCAGAACAGAAGAAGTTAGTTTCAACTACTTGTGAATTGCACACTTCTCTAAACTGCTCTTCATTAAAGGGTTGTTGTTTTTAACTATAAGGATGTCTGCACACCTTATTAGCACACATCGACCCCATCTATAAATCCAGTGTCCATCATTTATTCACACAATAGCATGACCAAGGTACAGGGATGTTGAAGAGTCCTTGGTCTCGAGTCACGAGTCGAGTCACGAGTCTTTGGACCCGAGTCTCGAGTCCGAGTCCGAGTCCTTGGTCCAAAATGGTGACTCACGAGTCACGAGTCACTCCCAAAGCTGACTCCACGAGTCCCTATTAAAATCAATGGGGGTTTTTCCCAACAAAATAAGGCTACTTCAGATGTGTGGCTTAAATAAATTCTAGGCACAAGTGTGCCTTTTTATTTCAAAACTCTGCAACTGATTTTGGCAAGAACAGACCAGGCAGAAAAACCCCAAATAACCAGGCAGGCAGAGGAGGCAGGGAAGGACAGGTTGCTTACCTGTAACTGTAGTTCTTCGAGTGGTCATCTGTGCAGTCACACATATGGGCTCTGCGCCTGCGCTGAGCTTCCTTCGGAAATTCTTTAGCTGAGGTGAATTGGGCGGGAGCCCCTCCCCCATCGTGCCTGCTCCTCAGCACGGCTCCCGCCCATTCCCTCAGTTCCCTGAGACCGCCTATTGCGGCCCCATGAACCGAGAGATACACGTTGGTGTAACCCCTGTTTGTCATGGGATTGCACTAAATAACATATTCATAACAGAATGAACTGGAGCGACGCACCCAGTCTCCACTGGCAGGTCCATCGAAATCGATAATGACGCCGAGCGGGGACGGATGGGTGGGTTGTGTGACTGCACAGATGACCACTCGAAGAACTACAGTTACAGGTAAGCAACCTGTCCTTCTTCTTCGTGGTCTCTGTGCATCACACATATGGGCAGAGTAACAAGCTGACTTACCGGTGGCGGGACGGCGGCCCACATCACTGCAACACCGATGAGAGGACTGCCCGGCCAAAGGCGTTTGCTTCCCGAGCTCGAAGGTCAAGTCTATAATGTCTTATGAATGTCGATGGCGTGGACCAGGTGGCTGCTCTACATAGCTCTGGTAGAGGGATGCCTTTTCCAAACGCCACGGACGTAGACTGCGCTCGGGTTGAGTGTGCTCTCACTGAACCAGGCAACTCTTTGTGCTCTATCTGGTATGCGAGAGTAATTGTTTCTACAATCCATTTTGAAAATCTTTGCCTGGACACAGGCTGACCTTTTGATTTGCCGCCATAACAGACGAATAGCTGCGATGTTTGTCTGAACGTGGCAGTTCGATCTTTGTAAAAAGCCAGGGCACGTCGCACATCTAGTGCATGCATCTTCCTCTCCAAGTCGGTAGTTGGGTTTGGGAAGTATGCTGGAAGGACTATGTCTTGGTTGGTATGGAATTCAGACACCACTTTTGGGACAAAAGAAGAATCAGGCCTGACAATTACTTTGTCTTTATGGAAGACCATATAGGGAGAGTCTTCTCTTAGTGCACAGAGTTCACTTGACCTTCTTGCTGACGTGATGGCGACCAGGAAGGCTGTTTTCCATGTCAGCAAGCGGTGGTCTATGGTGGCAAGCGGTTCAAATGGCTTCTGCTGGAGAGCACGCAACACTAGTGGTAAATCCCAGCCCGGTATCAAGTTTTTGACTGGAGGGATGATGTTTCGCAGGCCTTTCAGGAACTGTTTTATTAACGGGTGAGTGAAGACCGTTCCTGTGGTGGTATAAGGTCTATTGGTTGAAATTGCTGCCAGATACACTCTTATTGACGATAATTTTAAGCCTCTCAGCATCAGTGTGTGCAAGTACTCTAAAATTGTTTGAATTGGGCAAGTTTTTGGGTCCTGCCCCAACTGGGTCACAAAGTTCGTAAAACCTATCCACTTTCTAGCATAAGACGCCCTTGTAGATGGCTTGCGGGCAGCTTGCAAGATACTACGGATGGCTATCGGCATGTTTTGTACCATCAGTGTCGAATCCTCCATGCCATGAGGGAGAGGCTCTTTAGGTCTGGGTGCTGAATCTTGCCTTGCGCTTGTGTTAGTAGCGTTGGGATGATTGGAAGCGACCGGTATTCCCCTCTGGAGAGATGCAGAAGTTGAGGGAACCACGGCTGTCTGGGCCACCACGGCGCTATCAGGATACAGTCCGTCCTGTCGGTCCAGACCCTCGAGACGACCCGTGTCAACAGAGGAAGAGGCGGGAAGATGTAGAATAGATGCCCCGACCACTGCATCATAAAGGTGTCTGTAATGGAGCCTGGATCTGACGCTGCTCTGCTGCAGAAGAGGCGGCATGCAGTGTTCTCCGAGGTGGCGAAAAGGTCTACTTGTGGGTGACCCCAGATTGAAAAGATCCAATGGCGTATCTCTGGATCCAGCTGCCACTCGTGGGATTGCAATGAGACTCTGCTGAGAGTGTCTGCTAAGGTGTTGTCTTTGCCTGCAATGTGGATCGCCACTAGGGAAATGGATCTTTGTATTGTCCAATTGAAAATTCTGAGGGTCAGCCTTGACAATCTCAACGACCGTGTTCCTCCTTGCTTGTTGAGGTAGGCAACAACGGTCGTGTTGTCCGTTACCACTTGGATATGTTGATTGTCCAGGTGCGACTCCAGTGCTTTCATGGCCTTCCACACTGCTAACAGCTCCAGCATGTTGATATGCATTTTGCATTGTATATGGTCCCAAGTGCCTTGAGCTGTGTGCCCTGCACAATGTGCTCCCCAGCCCAGGAGGGAGGCATCCGTTGTCAGAATTCTTGTTGGCTTCAACGGATGGAACGGTACGCCCTGAACGAGATTTCTTTCGTCTGACCACCACAGGAGTGTCGCCTTGATGCTCCTTGGGATAGATAGGCGAACTGAAGGACACTGCTTTTGAGGGTTGTATGCGCGGATAAACCAGTTTTGGATCGTTCTCATGCGCAGACGGGCATGGCATACAACTTGCACTGTTGATGCCATGTGTCCAAGAAGACGTTGAATCGTCTTTGCCGAGCTGGTCGTGGCACGATACACCGTTTTTGCTATGGCGATTACTTTCTTTACCCTGTCTAGGGGTAAGTACGCCCGTTCGTGAGTAGCATCCAGCAATGCTCCTATAAATTGAATTTTTCTGGTAGGAGACAGTATAGACTTTTTGGTATTGAGGCACAAGCCTAGCTCCTCGAGGAGGTTCAGAGATGTGCGAAGAGCTGACCTGAGGCGAAGTTTCGACGAGTCCATGACCAGCCAATCGTCGAGATACGGAAAAATCCGAATCCCTCTGGCACGTAGGTTCGCACAGACTGCTGCCATGCACTTTGTGAACACCCTTGGAGCGGTGGAGAGACCGAAGGGAAGAACCACAAATTGATATGCCTCGTCTCCTATCTTGAACCGTAGGTACTTCCGACTGTCTTGGTGAATGGCGATGTGAAAGTATGCATCTTGTAGGTCTATCGATGCAAACCAGTCCGTCTTGCGAAGCAGAGGCACTATAGATTGGATGGTGACCATTCTGAACTTCTTTGCTGTTATGAAGAAGTTGACAAGTCGGAGGTCCAAGATCGGGCGAAGTCCTCCTCCCTTTTTCGACACTGTGAAGTACCGAGAATAGAGCCCCTCCTGGAGGTGATGTGGGTGGACAGGCTGGATGGCGCCTTTCTGCAACAGAGTGTCCACCTCCTCCAACAATGGTGGAGTGGGCTGCGTGGTACTGATGCCGAGAAAAGGGGGGAGGACATCGAATTCGATCTGGTACCCTTGCTGGATGATTTTGAGAACCCAGCGGTCCTTCGTGACAGAGCGCCAGGACTGGAGGTACGCGGCTAGTCTGTCTGTAAAAGAGATTGCTGGTTCTGGGTTTGTCATGTCCTTTAGGTTTGTCATAGCCAGTGACTTTGTCGTGTCTGGTTGATCGTTTTCTTTCAGTACGGTGGGGGAGTCAAAGGCGACGTTTGCTTGGTGCTCCACCCCTCCTAGGGCCTTGGTACCTTGCCTGCTGGGATGGTCTTCTTATTCTAGCAGACTGTTTGTCTTGAGGGCGTGTGTCCTGCCCTCTTTGTTGGTATCTCGGCCTAAAAGGAGCTGAAGAGGAAGGGAATCTGGTCCACTGCCGCTGTTTGAATTGTCTTTGCCGCGGCAGCGTTCCAAGGCCCATCTTCTGTGCTGAAACCTTGGCCTTCTGGGCGGCGTCTAGAGAATCATCCGTCTTTTCGTTAAAAAGACCTTCTCCATCAAATGAAAGATTTTCTATGCGGGCCTTGACGTCATTGTTTAGCGCTGTTGACCTAAGCCACGCGTGACGCCTCAACGAGACAGCACCAATAAGAGACCTGGCATGGCAGTCCGTTTGGTGCCTGGCATTGTTCATCTGCAGCGTTGAGATGCTCATCGCTTCCGCTTGCAGGGTTCTTGCCAGGTCTCTTCTTTCCGGCGGCAGATCGTCGCAGATGTTCCCCAACTTTTCTATCAAAAAGTGTTGGTAGCGAGCCATGATTGCCTGGTAGTTGCTGACCTTCAACCCCAGGGAACCAGATGCGTAGATACGCCTGCCACAGGTATCCAATTTTTTCCCCTCCTGGTCTGTGGGGGTAGTGTGTTGTTTAGACGACGACGACTGGGCTGATTCCACAATGATGGAATTTGGCGCAGGATGGGAGAAAAGGAACTTTACCCCTTCAGGCTGCACCTTGTATAGCGACTCCAGTCTCTTGCCCACTGGTGGAATTGCTGTTGGGGTCTTCCACGTGTTTTTTACTGTTTTCAGCAAATAGGGTAGATATGGGACCAGCGTGGGTGACGTTTGTGTAGCCAGGATGAAACTGTACACTGGGTCCTCCACTTCTGGCTCCTCAGTTTGCGTCTCTATCCCTAGCGCTGCCGTCATCCTCATAACGTGGTCTGAGAAAGTACCCAAGTCCTCTGTTGGAGAAGTGGACGTTTGGGGTTCTATCCGCAGATCAGGCGAAGAATCTGGCACACCTGATAATTCAGAGTCACTTGCGGAGTAAGGCACCTCTGAAGAGGACTCTGATGGTGGCGCTTTTGATTTTGTAGTAGCACTTAGGTGCTTTGTCTTCGCCACTGATTTTCCAGTCTTTTTCGTCGATACGGGGCTTGCGCGGTGCCGAGAACGACGGTCTCTAGCGAGAGGGCTTCGATGCCGTGTCGAGCGCTCGACCTCGAGCGGGCTTCGATGCCGTGTCGAGCGCTCGACCTCGAGTGGGCTTCGATGGCGTGTTGAGCGCTCGACATCGAGCGGGCTTCGATGCCGTGTCGAGCGCTCGATCTCGAGCGGGCTTCGATGGCGTGTTGAGCGCTCGACATCGAGCGGGCTTCGATGCCGTGTCGAGAGCTCGCTCTCCACGGAACGGCGACGAGACCGAGACCGACGTTCGCTGGCGACGGGGCTCGCTCGGTGTCGCTGGCGACGCTCGATGTCGAGAGGGCTTTGATGGCGACGCTCGATATCGAGAGACCTTCGATGGCGATCGGGGTGCTCTGTGGTTAAGGATCGCTGCTGTGATCGAGAGTGGTGGCCATCATCAATAGAGCTGCTCTGATCTCGATGACGGCGGCTGGAGTCGTAAGAGCGAGATCGAGATCGATAGCGTCGATCCTGGCCCGCATCGATGGTAGCGCTCTCTCTTTCCCTTCGATCTCGAGGAGAAGTGCGGCGCCGTCGATGGCGTACATCGTCCCTCCGATAAGTACGCGCGTACCGACGCGGAGAATAGCACGAAGACGATGTCGATGTCGAGCGTGATTCGCCGCTTCGGTGTCGAGACGGAGTCATCGAGATGGAGCGGCTTCTCCGTGGCAGTTGTGCACGCTCGGGCCTCGGGGAGGCAGTTGGCACAGGCGTTGGGGAGTCCAATATTTCCCCTTCAGAAATCGAAACGACATGCACCGAAGAATCCTTAGGTCTTTTTGGAGACGAGGGTGCAGAGGTCTGTTGCCTGGCCGGTGAAAGCAGCTTCGACCGATGGGACGAGCTCGAAGCTGGTCTTTCGACCCGAGGAGGTGATTTCGATGCCGCGCGACTCATGGCCGACTGGGCGGGAGTTGCGGGCTCAGAAAGAGGTCGGCCATGTTTTGGGCTCCTTGCCTTGGAGGCCTCTTCCTCTTTTCTCTCCTCCCTGGAGCGTTTCTTGGCCTTTTTGGCCTTCATCTTAGGAGCGGCTTCCCTGTGAGTCTCAGGCTGAGGTGTAGCCGTTTTAGATGTGGTCGCACGAGGCATAGACGGGCCTGCTGCCGATAAAGTCTGTTGCCACAGCGAGGTCTTTAACTTTAAGGCCCTCTGCTTCCTTGTTGGCTTCGTAAAGGCCTGGCAGTGCTTGCATTTTTCCACAATATGCTCCTGGCCTAAGCACAGCAAGCACAGAGAATGCCCATCGGCTGGAGGCAATTTAGCTTTACAGCCGGAGCACTTTCTAAAGGGGGCCTTAAGAGCCATTATCGACAGATAAGTATAACTATTACTAACAGATAAGGAAAGCTTTGAAGGGGAATAAGGTTAAGATAGAGCAACGGGGATTAACTTTTTTTTTGTTTGTTTGTTTTTTGATAGAGACAAAGAGTGAAGGGGGGGGGATTAAAGTTGTGAGGAAAAAGTAGGGAAATAACACTAATTTTTTTTTGTACTCAGCCAGGAGAAGAAGGAGAACCTCGAAGAAAGACTATAGCAATAGGCGGTCGAAGAGGAACTGAGGGAATGGGCGGGAGCCGTGCTGAGGAGCAGGCACGATGGGGGAGGGGCTCCCGCCCAATTCACCTCAGCTAAAGAATTTCCGAAGGAAGCTCAGCGCAGGCGCAGAGCCCATATGTGTGATGCACAGAGACCACGAAGAAGAACCGGAACCCCAAAGCAGGCAGGCAGAGGCCTTTGTCTTGGACAATTTAACAGTTGAACTGGTCAAGAAGAGACCAGGCAGGCAGAGGAGGCTGGGAACCCCAGACAGGCAGGCAGAGGCAGCCAAACCCAAAATGTCTGAAAATCATTTTAGAAAAATGATTTTAAAAAATAAACTTGCTGTACTTCCTAAAACTTATCCATGTTGCATTTGAGGAACATGATTTTTTCTAAATGTTTGGCCCCCATTCTGGAACGGTGAGATCTCATCACAATTCCACCCTCACTGAACACCCGCTCCACTGGTGATGAACTTGCTAGAACCAGAAACACACTCAGAGCAGCCACACAGAGTAATCTCAGGTCCTTCTTCTGCCTCTCCCAAGTACGCAACACATCTATCAAAATAAATCTTGACACACTGTTGGGGCTGCACTCCTGGTAGCCGTCCATAGTGGCCGAGCAGTGGCACACCTCGCTTCCATGCGCTCTTTGCCGGTGATCGCGCTCCTCTCCACTCCTTCTGGCACTGCCCAGGGATGTTGAAGAGTCCTTGCTCTCGAGTCCCGAGTCGAGTCTCGAGTCCCATGAAAAATATTGGGGCTCGAGTCCGAGTCGAGTCAGGGGGGACTCAGTCCGACTCACGAGTCGAGTCCGAGTCCCCATCCCTGCCAAGGTACAAAAATCAACTTGACTGCCAGTTGCTGGGGTCGTATGCCCAAATGGTATGCCCAGGTACGCCCTCCCGCTCTCCCCCATATAAGTGAATGATTGTCATGCTATGGGGAAAAGAAATGTGCTGCTCCTGGAGACAGTATTGCCACGAGGGAGAAAAAATCTGCTCTCTACTTATAAAACAACTGGAAGCGACCTTATATCGGGTCAGATCACCGGCCCATCTAGTTCGGTGTTGTCGTCACTGACTGGCTAGTGGCTCTCCAGGTATCAGACAGGCGTCTTTCCCAGCCCTACCTGGAGATGCTGCGGATTGAAGCCAGGACCTCTCACATGAAGAACATGTGCTCTACCACAGACATACGGCTCCTCCTGACACTGGACTACCCGGCCTGCGGGGGCTGCAACAAGTCTGTGCACAGGCCCAGGGATCGTTGCATTCTAACGTCTTCCGTTCACCTTTCCCCATGATAACGGACATCTTATACATGTTGGCTGTCAACATACCATCACAGTACAGTGTGACCAAGAGAACCGAAGGGCAGAGCAAGGCAGACAGCTGCTGGCTTGATTCTCAATGGTAGACTTCCAGTCCCAACGGAAGGAGGTGGGTTGTTGGCAGCATGGAGGTGGGGGGGGGCATACACTTCGCCAGAGTGGTGTGAAAGCAATCACCAAGGCGGTGGCAACCACAACAGTATATCACGTAAAATTGACCTAAGCCATGTTCTGCAGATGCAGTTGTGAGGCTTCAAGTGAGGTTTGTTATACGGCATAGTATCCACTACAACGAGCTTACTTCTGGCTATGTGTATTTTAAAACGCTGAGAGAATTCTGGGGAGAACAAGAGGCTCATAATCACTCCAACCTATGAGCTCATCTTATTTCCTGCAAATATACGTAGAAGGGAGATGTCAGGAACGGAGGTTGAAGGACTAGCAATTTGAAGCGAATGTGCAAAGCAATACTCAAAACATGATTACGGAAACTCAAGGAGAAAAATCTGTGCCATTGGGAAAGTGGGAGCACGTGAGAATGCCAGGGGCTGGGGGAGGCTGGTGAAAAGGTACACAGATTCTCCACTGTTCTATAGAATACAAAGAAGTACAGGCCTGTGGCTCACGCTGGCTCAGCTTCTCTGAGCGTGGAAAGTTAAGCAGGGTCAGGCCTGGTTATTACTTGGATGGGAGACCCCTCCTCTAGTTTCCTGCATTGAGCAGGGGGTTGGACTCGATGAGCCTTGTAGGCCCCTTCCAACTCCTATGGTCCTATGAACTTTAAGAATTGGATCTATAAATGTAAGTCACCAATGTAAGACTATTCAGTTCATATTCAATGCTACCCTCATATCAGTGGAACATTCCCTATGACATGTGATGATACATCTTTTTTCCCTCCGAATCAATTTTCAATGTATAAGACAGACCTGTGGCTCACGCTGGCTCAGCTTGTCTGAGTATGGAAAGCTAAGCTGGGTCAGGCCTGGTTATTATTTGGATGGGAGACCCCTCCTCTAGTTTCCTGCACTGGGCAGGGGGTTGGACTCGATGGCCTTGTAGCTCCTTCCAACTCTATGATCTATGAAATCTATGAAACTACTAACTTTATAACCGCTCTTTGAGGGAAAACAAATGACAGCAGATCCTTGACATTACTCTAAGTGATCACTAGGTTGTGCCATTACTCTAAGAATGCTAAATGTGAAGCACTGAAAGGGGCAATTTCTTCCCTCTTCTAAAGCCACAATTTCTTCCCTCTTCTAAAGCCTCTTCTAAAGTCACTCACTCACCTTTAAGAATGTGAGTGCGTGAGTGTGTGTGTGTGTGTGTGTGTTTATACACACACCCCTCAAATAAAAAGGTTAACAAAAATAACTGGGTACGTTTATACTTAATCAGCGACTATGACTCTACAATGGTGTCATGCCTCTTGTCAACCCTAGCAGTATCTCAAGGAGCGCCTCCAGCAACATCAAGTAGGCCGCTCAACAAGGTCTGCCACGGACGGCCTTCTCCTTATTCCATCAGCCAGAGCAGCCAGGCTGGTGGGGACTAGGAAGAGGGCCTTCTCTGTGGCGGCCCCCACATTATGGAACTCCCTCCCTAGTGACCTTCGCCATGCCCCCTCCATGATGAGCTTCCGCCGTGCATTAAAAACATGGCTGTTCAGGCGGGAATATGGGGTGGGTTAGGTTTTTAATGAGAATTTTTAATATTGTTTTAATTGTTATATTTTATTGTGTTGTTTTATTGTATTTTAATTGTACATCGCCCAGGGTGGCCGGGTGACCGGCCAGATGGGCGATTGATAAATAAAATAAATAAATAAATAAATAAATACATATTAAGGAAGCATATATTTATAAATAAATGTTTAGGGAGTGGTAAGGCAGAATATTTAATAAATTACTTTTTCCCCAAAGCAGCATGGCTTTCATAAATATTTCATTTAGATCAGGGGTAGGCAACTTGTGGCCTTTCAGATGCTTTGGCCTATAACTCCCATAATCTCTCACCAATGGCTATACTGGCTAGGGCTGATGGGAGTCGTAGGCCAAAACATCTGGAGGGTCGCAAGTCGCCCACCCCTGATTTAGGTATCTCCCCCCCACCCCCGGCAGCACTGTTGCAAAGATTTATAATTAATTTAAACAGAAATGACTGACAACAAACCAACCAAGGTTTAGGCTGGGGTGTACTAAGACAACACAACACCACAAACCGTGACACTGACACTACACCAGCGCTTCAGGCTGCTATGCCAGTACTAGTCTTTAGGATTAAGGTGCTAAGGAACTTGGGAAATCTTTAAATGGAGAGTCTTCTGAGCACATACTGGAACAGTCACTGAGTTTACGTTACATAACACAGGGACCTGAGATTAGCAGAGGATGACTTTGCAAGATACCAATCACTTTCCCTCGGGCAAAACAATCTGATGGGAACAAAGCTGCCTAGATACTTTGCATTATAAACTGAACTGCTTTGAGACAGAGTTCCAGTGGATTCCTATTATAGTATTCCTATAATACTTTGTCACTGGTGAACTCATTTATTGGTGTACACAGAGAGATGTGAGGGTTTATTTCTGTACTTTTAGAAAGCAGAAAACTATCATAACGCAAACTGTGTATTTTTCCCTTAAATATCACAGAGCTACTCAAATGGCTGTCTTTTGGCTTACCACAAAAAGAAATGGCCGTAAGGACTGGTGGCCGTCTCACTGTTTCAAAAGTATCTTTTATCAGTGGAAAACACTTATATAAAATATATTTGTTCCTATTTGATCCTTACTAAAACCCGCTCAAACAGCCTTCACACTGCAGCTAACTTAGGCAGGCAAGAGTTTAGAGCAGGGGTGGGGAACCTTTTTCTGGGAGGAATTCCTTCCCGGTTCTTGCGGGTGAGAGCAAAACCATACAAATGGTTTCCGGGGAGGGGGTGGAGAGAAAGCTGTGTTTTGTGTTTACACGCACACACCACACCACACACCCCTTAAGATGTGGCACGGCAAAGCCATTGCTTCCTATTCCTCCCCTTCCTTGTCCAGGAAGCTACTTACCCACCCACATGGTGGTGAGTGCGGGGCCAGCTGCCTCCCAACCAGATAGAGCATTTTTTAGAGCAAGCAGGCTGGGAGGTAGATGATCAGCTGTTGGCTGGCTGGGCAGCTAGCTAGCACATCGCTTCCCTCCCTGCCCATGCCCCCAAGACAGGTTGGGGGGGGGGGGATAAGAAGGAGCTTCTTTGCCAAATTGCATCATAAGATTAAAAACAGCCCAGCCTTCTTCCCTGCTCCCTTCTTGGCATGTAGGTGAACAACTGAACCAGGGGATCCTGCCATTATTTGACAGCAGGCTCATCTCTAACTCTGTCTGTTGAAGCCACTTCTTTGAAGGGTGTGGAAGCGCTCAAGCCTGAGCACCGCTTCTGATGGTGCCACAGGTGGAGCGAGGGGGACGACGACAGATGGGACGGGAGCCACATTCCAAACAAGCCCTCAAAGCAGCCATTCTTGCTCATAAGAAGAACTGCTGGCGTTCGTAACTAAGTACAGTGAATAAGGACGGAACCAGCTATCCACCGTAAGTTTTGCCTATCTAATGGAGCGTTCTCTTCTTTGGGCTTGAAACACTATTTCACAGTGCTTCTTGCCGACGTGGCACTGTCTTGCTAGCATCCTGGCCCCTTAGCAAGAGGAGCTCTGGAGCAAATCGGGAGAGGTGTTTGCGTGAGCAAAATGCAATGAGATCCATGATACTCTACTGCGCTTACTGTGCTGCAGCTGAACGCCCCCATTGTACTTCCTCCCATCTGAGGCATTGAGCTTTGTACGATGAAAGATTTCTGGCACAAGTAACACAAGCCCAGGGTGATCTACCTGAATGGGTCCTACCGACATCAGCAGGTTTTTCAGCTGGGCATCCGTGGTTGATGAAGAAAGCCCTTCAACTGACACGACGCAGGGCTGAGGTTTGCACTCCACCACTCGCAGGTTCTGTTTATTTGGCATCAAGCGTCCCCGGCCCATCTGGCCCGGCATGCCTCTGCCTCTCCCGTGCGGAATGACCTGCCAAGAAGAAAAGGAAGCTGCGTTTTTGATTTGCTTGCTTCCCCTTAACTGAATCTGACAGATTTAACACGGAAGTTAGTAATTCACTTAGAAGGAGACACTGAGAGCAGAAGCCGATTAAAAGGTGTTCATGTTGCTGTTAGCAAAATTTTAAAGGCCCGCACATCCCCTCATTTGTCGGACTGGCAGCCAAACATCTCTCAGACACGTTGCATGTTCTAAAGGTGAAAACGTGGGGAAACTCCAACGTAACAAGGATTTCATGGGGGGGGGAGCCTCAGAAGGGTGATGCTATTGTTTTCCTGAAGAGTTTTTAGCTTCGCTTGCATGGCTGCCCAACCCTGAGGCTTGCTGGAGAAGTATCTCTTCCACTCCCCGAGCTCTGGATTTCCAGCAGTGCCATCAGCCCAAGCCAGTTCTCCCCATTTTAGAGCTTGCATATTGTGGCTGGCCTGTGAGACAAGTCCGATAACAAGAGGGCAATAACTGACATACAAAATGGCAACCAACTTCTATGGGTTTGCAGAGCAGAGGAGCGGATGGTCCCCCACACATCTCTCGGCTACCAAAGCCAACGCTTATTATTTATTTATTTCATTTTTATACCGCCCAATAGCCGAAGCTCTCTGGGCGGTTTACAACAATACATATCGTCTCAAACATTTTATAAACTGTCCTTAAGACAAGCTTCCCCAACATGGCGCCCTCCAAATGCGTTGGGACCACAGCTCCCATCATCCCTAGCCAGCATGGCTCATGCTGCCTTAGTACCACCGTGCAGATGGGGACACATTTCAACTGCTGGTAGTGCAGTTTAGCATCAAAACGACCATCTAAAAAGGTCATTAAAGGTGCAATCCTATGCCTAACCTACCTCACAGGGTTGTTGTGAGAATAAAATGGAGAGGAGGATTATGTAAGCCAGCTTGGGTTCCTTGCAGGAAAAAAGGCGGGGTATAAATTAAATAAAGTTTAGACAGAAAAAAAGGCCTACAACTCCCAGCATGCCTCAGCCAGCATAGATGGCTGGGGCATGCTGGGAGTTGTAGGCCTTTTGTTGTTGTTGTCTAAACTTGCATAGGATTGCGTCATAAGTCAAACTCTTTCTCTACCAGGTTACATAAAATAATTATTTAAAAAAAAATAGATTCAGAACCTGAATAATTATGGAAAGTCATTTCTGGTCACTCCTTCAAAGGAACAGTGAAGCAGGTACTGCCACAAATCTGAATCAATACCTTTTTTACTTGATGTATCCCCGGGATGGTTTTCAGTCCTTGAGGAAGCGTGGAGTGAATCTGTGCCAGCTGGTGCGGATGAAGCTGGTGCGGATGAAGCTGATGTGGTTGCTGGACTGTTCCCTTTGTCAGTGTGACCTTCCGCACTGGCTGATGTCTCTGTTCTGGCAGCTGCTGGAACCGGTGGGGAGGCCCTTCAGAGTGAGGAAAGCCAACGTTCTCACCACCCTGCGGGGAACAAAACAGCAGCATACTGGTTCAGGATCTGCAAAAACACAACACCCATTTCCTGAAACTGCTACTATGGAGAAGAACCCGGGCAGCTCGCAAAGAGCACTGGTACCGTATTCTGCTAATCTGGCTCCAGATCTGGGGTTACGCTGAGCGGAAAGAGCGTCCTGAATTTGGGAGGGGAGGGAGAATGGAAGACATTTGGCACAAGGTCCTCCCTGCATGATGGCTCTCTAGTAGCTGCGATGGAGGGAGCCTACAAGGAGGTTCCTGTTAAGTGTCTGTATGTATCAAATGCTAATGCATGAGAGCATCCAGGCTGTGGCTTGTGTGAAGAAAACGGGACCAAATTAGTTGGATGGTATTGAGGGCTGCCCACTGCAGGTTGTTTAGGCCTATGGCTCCTGGCTGAGGCAAACATTGGCCAAATTATTTATTTGTTTGAAGTATTGGTACCCGCTCCTCAGCCAAAAAGGCTCCAGGAACAGCTTACCTATAATCGGTAAAACAAGACAGTCCCTGCCCACAGGCTTACAATCTAAAAAGATACGACACACAAGGAAAAAAGAATGAGGAGGGACGAGGAATACATTAAGTCTTTCAGCAGAGCTGGTGGAATGGCCCCGTTTCCCCCTCTCATCTCCCTCAGTACAGCCTGCTGGAGGTGACAGTTCAGCAAGGAGGCCCATGAGTGCAGAAAAGGGCATTTCACACGGTCAAGGGATCGCACATTCCTTAAGAGGAATGGCGAAAAGCACTTGGGCATTTTAGTTTAGAAAAGGGGAACAGGGCTGTGGTTTCTAAAATTACAAATCGCATGGGCAGAGAATTCCTCCACCACAGAAGAACTCAGTTGCCCAGTGAAATTGATCGGCAGTGGATTCAGGCCCGGCAAAACAATGTCTTTCTTCAAATAATAAATAACAAAAAAATTGGCTCCCAGAGGATTAGCAAAGGCTGCTTGCTTAGATGTCTTTTAAAAGGGGATTAGACAAGTTAATGCAGTAGAGCTCTATCTACAACTACTAGCCATGGCGGCTAAATGGGATCCCCAGGTTCAGAGCCAGTAAACCTCTGAATACCAGTTGCTGGAAGGATAACAGATGCATTACCTTGGCATCTCGCTGGCCTCTGATGGAAAAAGGATGCACGGCTAGTTTGACCTCTGGTCTGATTCAGCAGGGCTGCTCTTATGGCCCCATGATCTCTCCTGGCCATAGCACTAGATTATTCAGAGAGATCTGTGAGTCAAGTCCAGCTAGGTGAATCCAACTAAAGCAGAGGTGGGCAATTTGTAGGCCAAAACATTTGGAGGGCCACAACTCCCATCAGTCCTAGCCAGCATAGTCAATGGCGAGGGGTGATGGGTGATGGGAGCTGTAGGTCAAAACATCAGAAGGGCCATAAGCTGCCCACCCCTGATTTAAAGAATTGCTTGAGAGGGGTGTCTCTCTGCTACCTGTAGTTTAAAAGAACCGCCCCAAACTTTCAGAATTAAAACCAGTGTTGCCCTAGAGGGGATGCACACATTCCTGAGACATATGCTTACTAACATTTTAATGTACATTTAACATTGAGGTGAGACCAATACACAGTAGAATTAAACTTTTGCTAAGGGGGTTGCCTTATCTCAGCCTTTTACCTGGTATACAAAAATCTTTTTGAGCTGGTGTAGCCACCGTACAACCTCCCTGCAACGACAATGCCACACACAGCTTCGAAGGCTGCATTTGCACAGCAGTGGAGAAGTTCAATGGTTATCTGCTAGTGTAGCAACTCTTAGAACTCAACTATTAATCAAGTTATGCATGAGGGTTACTTTGGTAGATTTGCTGGACCCTCAAAATTTTAAAAGAATAAAGTATAGGTTACTCTCACTTTGAATTAAGATCAGTATTTTCCAATGCCCTTTAAGGTTTTCATATTCGCTATATGTGCAGTGACAAATCAAGAGTAGGATCATGCGTGTGAACAAGCTTATCTATTGAGATAATAAAGCAAAAATGGCAAGAGCTCTGATCACAGCAAATCTTGAATTGTGCTGATCTGCCAATACAAGATCCTACAGATTTAAAAACGTGAACAGCCGGTAAATGACATACCTTCACCCCATTATGATGTTAATGATATTTTATTACAAGTAATTTGTACGAAAGGACCTAACCCTTACCAATTTTGAATGATGGGAAGAAGCAAAAATGTTATACTAAGATGTATATAGATGGTCATCCTATTTATGTGGTATTAAAGCTTTTATTATTATTTGTTTCCTGCAAGTCACCTTAGAGGCCTGACTGGGTGGAAAAGGCAAGCAATTCAAAAATTAAACAGAATGAGACCCAACTGACTCCAGTTCAATTATTTATTTGAAGAAATGTAAGCTTATCACCACCAGAAATTTAAGAGACTGTATATTACTGCAAAAAAGAAGAAAGCATGCTTTAATAAGTAAGACCTATGAAGGAGTGCCAGAAGGACAGGTTGCTTACCTGTAACTGTAGTTCTTCGAGTGGTCATCTGTGCAGTCACACATATGGGCTCTGCGCCTGCGCTGAGACCGTTCCGGAAAATTCTAAAGCTGAGGTAGACTGGGCGGGAGCCCCTCCCCCTCGCGTGTGCTCCTTAGCGCGGCTCCCGCCCATTCCCTCAGTTCCTCTGAGACCGCCTATTGCGGCCCCATGAACCGAGAGATACTCACTGTTGGTATTGACATTCCCTTTTATAGTAATACCAAAAAAACCACAACCATTATCATTTAGAAATGACATGAATTGGAGCAATACACACCCAGTGTCCACTGGCAGGTCCATTGAAATCGATAATGACGCCAAGCGGGGATGGATGGGTGGGTTGTGTGACTGCACAGATGACCACTCGAAGAACTACAGTTACAGGTAAGCAACCTGTCCTTCTTCTTCGTGGTCTCTGTGCATCACACATATGGGCAGAGTAACAAGCTGATCCACCCGGTGGTGGGATGGCGGCATTGGTCACTGCAATACCGATGATAGAACCACCCTTCCAAAGGTGTTCACAGCCCGAGCTCAAATATCAAGTCTGCAATGCTTGATGAATGTCGATGGAGCGGCCCTGGTTGCTGCTCTATAGAGCTTTGGCCTTTCCCAAACACCACGGATGTTGACTGTGTTCGGGTAGAATGTGCCCTTACTGGGCCTGGCAACTGCTTGCATGAAAGCTGGTATACCAATGTAATAACTTCTATCTATTTGGCAAATTTCTGCCTTGAAACAGAAAGACCTGGGGATTTGCCACCATAACATACAAATGGTTGATTTGTTTGTCGAAAAGAAGCTGTTCGCTCTTTATAAAATGCTAGGGCATGTCGGACATTCAGTGTATGCATTTTCTGCTCTATGTCAGAAGACGGGTTTTGGAAAAAACGCTGGCAACACTATGTCCTGCCCTGTATGAAAAGTCTGAAACCACTTTTGGTAGTAAATTGAGATCTGGACGGATGACGATTATGTCCTTATGAAACACCATATAAGGTGAGTCTACTGTGAGTGCACAGAGCTCGCCAGATCTTCTCGTCTTTCATGTGAGAAACCTGTGATCAATAGTTGCTAGTGGTTCAAAAGTCTTCTGAGTCAGTGCACGCCGCATCAGAGGCAGATTCCAGCCTGGCACCAAATTCCTGATTGGAGGAATGATGTTCTTCAAGCCTTTCAAAATTAAGGTTTCGCCAACGGATGTGTGAAGATTGACCCCGAGGTAACATAAGGCTTAATGGCTGAAATTGCTGCCAAGTATACCCTTATGGAGGATGATTTTAAACCTCACACCATCAGAGCATGCAAATATTCTAGTACAGTTTGTACTGTGCAGGATTTAAGATTTTGTTTACATTTCCTAGCATAAGATGCTCTCGTGTACGGCTTGTAGGCAGCTTGCAGGACAGTTTGTAACGGTGACGGTAAGTCTTGGGCTAGAATAATCGAATCTGCCATGCCATTAATGCTAGGCTATCCAAATCTGGGTGCTGGATGTTGCTTTGAGCTTGAGTTAGCAGTGTTGGCACTATCGGGAGCAACTGGTATTCTCCTTCGGAAAGGTGCAGGAGCTGGGGGAACCATGGTTGCCGTGGCCACCACAGTGTTACAAGAATGCAGTCTGCTCTGTCCCTCCAGATTTTTGAGATGACTCACATCAACAGAGGAAGAGGTGGAAACATGTAATACAGATGACCCGCCCATTTCATCATGAAGGCATCTGTGATGAGATTGGGATCCGATGTTGCCCTGCTGCAAAAAGATGGTAGGCCATGTTTTTGGAAGTGACAAAAAGATCTACTTTCGGTTGACCCCAGATTGAGAAAATTCAACTGCGAATCTCTGCATCCAGTTGCCACTCGTGTGACTGCATGGAGACTCTGCTTAGAGTATCTGCTAGTGTGTTGTTTTTTCCTGCGATGCGAAGCACCATGAGAGACATGGGTCTTGGAATTGTCCAGTTGAAAATTCTGAGGGTCAGCCTTGTGAGTTGCATCGACCTCGTTCCACCCTCTTTGTTGAGGTAGGCTACAATGGTCATGTTTTCTGAGACAACCTGGATGTGTTGGCTGTGAAGAAGAGACTCTAGTGCCTTCATGGCATTCCACTCTGCCATCAACTCCAACATACTGATGTGCATCTTGCACTCAACAGAGTTCCACGTGTCTTAAGCTACGTGGCCTGCACAATGCGCTCCGCATTTCAGGAGGGAGGCGTCTGTTGTCAGAACCCTCGGAGTTAGTGGATGAAAAGGCACTCCTTTGATGAGAACGCTCTTGCTCATCCGCCACAACAAAGATGTTTCGGTGTTCCGTGGAATGGTGAGGTGAGTGGAAGGTGCCTGTCTTTGCAGGTCAAAGGAGCGGATAAGCCAGTTTTGAAGAGTTCTCATGTGAAGGTGGGCATAATGCATTACTTGCACAGTTGATGCCATATGGCCGAGAAGACGTTGGATCAACCTTACTGAGGACAAAGGAGCTCGGTACAGGCATTCCGAGATGGTAAGTATTTTGTCTACTCTGTCTTGAGGTAGAAATGCCCAGCCATCCTTTGGATTGAGAACTGTTCCTATGAAATTCAGTTCCTTTGCAGGATCGAGGACTGACTTTTTGATGTTTAGACATAAGCCGAGATCATCGAGCATGGACAAGGTTGTCTGAAGTGCAGACTGAAGACGTAGTCTGGATGAATAGACGACCAGCCAGTCGTCGTGTCCTGTGTATTTGTCAAGGCCAATGTAGTCGCCAAGTCCTCTAAAATTCGAGAGGAGTCAAGAAACTCTGTTTCACGGAAGACTTGGCTTTCTTAGGGCCTTGGTAATGAAACTGCGGGAAGCATTCCTTAGTCCTGCAGACTGACTATCATGTGAACATGCATCTTGTCCTCCCATTTAAAAAGAGGTTGAAAAGGAGCTGTGGAAGATGTGAACCTATTCCACTGTCACGGCTTGTACTGCCTATGCCTTGGCAGTGTACTGAAACTCATCTTCTGGGCATTGACCCTAGCCTTTTGGACTGCGTCCAAAGAATCATCCATATTCTCATGGAATAGACCTTCCTCATCAAACAGGTCTTCTATGTGAGCTTTAACATTTGATGTTAGCCATACATGCCGTCCAAGTGAGATGGTACTAATCAGAGACCTGACATGGCAATCAGTTTGGTGTCTGGCGTTATTCATCTGCAGGGTTGCCATACTGATGACCTCCGCTTGTAGTACCCTTGCCAAGTCTCTCTTTTCCTCTGGGAGGTAATCACAGATGTTCCCTAACTTTCCAGTTAGGGATAACTGATACCTCACCATAATTGCCTGGTAGTTGCTACCGTTAGTAGAATAGATGTTGCTGTACACTGGGTCTTCTATCTCAGGTGTCTCGACATTAGTTTCTATGCCTAAGGCTGCCATCATCTTCATCACATGGTCTGCAAATGTATCTAGGTCTTCAGTTGGTAAAGTGGACAGTTTATATTCCACCTGCAAATCAGGAGAAGAGCCTAGTAATTTGTACACTGCAGAAACTGAGTCAGAATAAGGCAGGTTCTCATCAATGTCGAGAGCGATGTTCGATGTAGACAGAGACCGCTGGATGTCAAGAGCGAAGTCGTTGACAATCTGGTCTCCTCGATGTCGAGAGCGATGCTCAATGTCGACAGAAGCCGCTTGATGTCAAGAGCGATGTTTAATGTTGATGGGTTCTCTTTGATGTCGAGAGTGATGCTCGATGTCGAGATTGATGCTCGATGTCGATGGAGCCCGCTCGATGTCAAGAGCGATGTTCGATGTCGACAGAGTCCCGCTCGATGTCAAGAGCGATGTTCGATGTCGACAGAGCCCTCTCGATGTCAAAGCGATGTTCGATGTCGACAGGCTGTGCTCGATGTCAAGAGCAATATTCGATGTCGACAGAGCCTCTCGATGTCAAGAGCAAAGTCAACAGGCTTTCCTCGATGTCAGGAGCAACGTTCGATGTCAACAGAGCCCTCTCGATGTCGAGAGCGATGTTCGATGTCGACAGGCTCTCCTCGATGTCGAGAGCAATGTTCGATGTCGACAGAGTCCACTCGATGTCGAGAGCGATGTTCGATGTCGACAGGCTCTCCTCGATGTCGAGAGCAATGTTCGATGTCGACAGAGTCCACTCGATGTCGATGTTCGATGTCGACAGAGCCCGCTCGATGTCAAGAGCGATGTTCAATGTCGACAGAGCCCGCTCGATGTCAGAGCGATGTCGACAGGTTCTCCTCGATGTCAAGAGCCACGTTCGATGTCCACAGAGCCCGCTCGATGTTGAGAGCGATGTTCGATGTCAACAGGCTGTGCTCGATGTCAAGAGCAATGTTCGATGTCGACAGAGCCTCTCGATGTCAAGAGCAATGTCGACAGGCTGTGCTCGATGTCAAGAGCAATGTTCGATGTCGACAGGCTGTGCTCGATGTCAAGAGCACTGTTGACAGGCTCTCCTCGATGTCAAGAACAATGTTCGATGTCGACAGAGCCTCTCGATGTCAAGAGCAATGTCGACAGGCTGTGCTCGATGTCAAGAGCAATGTTCGATGTTGACAGAGCCTCTCGATGTCAAGAGCGATGTTCGATGTCGACAGAGCCTCTCGATGTCAAAGCGATGTTCGATGTCGACAGAGCCTCTCGATGTCAAAGCGATGTTCGATGTCGACAGGCTGTGCTCGATGTCAAGAGCAATGTTCGATGTCGACAGAGCCTCTCGATGTCAAGAGCAATGTCGACAGGCTGTGCTCGATGTCAAGAGCAATGTTCGATGTCGACAGAGCCTCTCGATGTCAAAGCGATGTTCGATGTCGACTGGCTCTCCTCGATGTCGAGAGCAATGTTCGATGTCGACAGAGTCCGCTCGATGTCAAGAGCGATGTCGACAGATTCTCCTCGATGTTGAGAGCCTTGTTCGATGTCGACAGAGCCCTCTCGATGTCGAGAGCTATGTCGACAGGTTCTCCTCGATGTCGAGAGCGCCGCTCGATGTTGACAGAGCCCTCTCAATGTTGAGAGTGGTGTTCGATGTCGAGAGAGCCTGCTCCATGTCGAGAGCGAGATGTTTGATGTCAACAGAGCCTGCTCGATGTCGAGAGCGATGTTTGATGTCGACAGGCTCTCCTCGATGTCGAGAGCAATGTTCGATGTCAACAGAGCCCTCTTGATGTCAAGAGCGATGTCGACAGATTCGCCTCGATGTCGAGAGCCTTGTTCGATGTCGACAGAGCCCCTCGATGTCGAGAGCGATGTCGACAGGTTCTCCTCGATGTCGAGAGTGCACCGCTCGATGTCGACAGAGCCCTCTCGATGTCGAGAGCGGTGTTCGATGTCGACAGAGACCACTCGATGTCAAGATCGGTGTTCGATGCCGAGCGGCTGGAGGAAGAACGTTTTCTCCATGGATGGAGTATACGTCTCCTCTAATGTTGGAGCTGCAGTAAGCTCCGTAGCCACGAGTACAGGTGAATCCATAATTTCTCCATCGGAGAGTGAGGCTACTTGCACTCCTGACACCGAGGCACGCTTTGCAGGCGTGGATGTAGCCAGCTCGTCTCTTCTCGGTGTCGAAGACTCGATCTGTGTCGGGATCGAAACCAGGCGTTTGACCTTGGTGGTCGACGTCAAAGCCGTGAAACTCACAGTCGATAGGACTGGAGTGACAGGCTTATAGAGAGAGACTTTCAGTCCTTAGATTTTTTCTTGGACACAGTCTCTTTCTTTTGCTCTTCCTTAGAGCATTTGTGGGCTTTTTTGTCCTTTCTCTTAAGTGGGGATTCCACATTCCGAGTTGCCGCCACTGTAGTATGAGACGTCACTGATCTTGGCTTGAATGCCATATAGAGGGACACACCACGGATAAAGTTTGCTGCCAGGGAGCCATTTTGAGCTTTAAAGCTCGGTGTTTTCACATCGGCCTAATGAATGCCTTACAGTGGTGGCATATTTCTACTACATGAATGCCTTACAGTGGTGGCATATTTCTACTATATTTCTACCCACTCTCAAACATAACAGGCACAAAGAGTGGCCAGCAGCCGGAGGTAATTTAATCCCACAATAGAGGCACTTTTGAAAAGGCGCCTAAAACAGCCGTTCCTCAGAAGAGGAGAAGAATTTCATTTTTAAAAAAAAAATTATTTATTTTAATTTCATTTGGGGGGGGGGATTTCCGATGAAAGGAAGAAGAGAAAAAAGGTTTATGAGGAAAAAAATTTTGAAAAGACAATTTTAAAGTACTCAGCTGAGTTGTAGTTTTTTAGAAGAACCTCCGGAGACGACTAGCCGCAATGGCGGTCGAAGAGGAACTGAGGGAATGGGCGGGAGCCGCGCTAAGGAGCACACGCGAGGGGGAGGGGCTCCCGCCCAGTCTACCTCAGCTTTAGAATTTTCCGGAACGGTCTCAGCGCAGGCGCAGAGCCCATATGTGTGATGCACAGAGACCACGAAGAAGAATTTTGTACGCTGCACACTCTATCATGGGTGCCCTGACAGGGTCACAATGAAGATGAAGTTTGTTTGCCACCAATATTAGCCAGACAAATTTATTTATAACAAATGCCTCAAGGATGTCCTGATAAAAAAAAACCTGCCCCATTGATACTGTCAGAGCTTCTTGCAATTTGACAGATCAAATCTTATTTTAATTCTTAAAACCCCGCGAATGAGCGATATCACCAACGTTCCTTCTGTAGTGAGCAAATTGATTAATCCCTTTCTATAGAAATCTCAACTCTTGATTACACCTATCAGACGTTAAGCAGCATTATTCCAGAGTGACAACACTTGACAAATTCCCCAACCATCTCTCTCAGCCTTTGTGGCCCTGCTAGCTTGTATTAACCCTGATGAAAAATTAATTTTCCTTATCTTCAACTAAACCCCAAAATCCAAATCCGCCAAACTGGCAACTCTTTCTGTAAAGGTATTATGAAAACCTCCAAAAGATTAATTGCATGTCTTCAGGTGACATTAAATTAATTTCTATACTCGTGACAGACATTTGATACTCCGTACTGAGAGGACAGATAACATTGTCAGGATACACAGAAGGACAGTGGCGGAGTGTCCCAGGGCAGCCTCTTATGAATTCTCCTTTTGATAAGGCCATACTTCACTGTCATTGGGACTGTTACCGATCTTGCAGCCCCCTAGACCTCACTGCACAGGTTTCTATTAACGACGACAATGCTGTGTTTATCCATGTAATCTTTTCTAAAGCTAATTCAAAAAATATATATATATATATCACCAAACAGTGAGGGGGATGTGCATGCCGGATAACGCATTTAAAGGAAATAAATTTGGGTTGATTTGCCAAGTGTCACACTGCAGGGGGACCCAAGGCAGCTAAAAAGCTATTCTGCAGTTGTATTTTGTAAATTATGAAGTATAAATTAAACAGGATACGGTGCCTTGCAAACCTTACAGCAGAGGAACGTCAACAACCTGGCTTGGAATGTCATCGCCTTTTTCAACAAAAGCCAATTTATAAGCATTTCAAGGAGTTATCCCTTTGTTAACAACCTTTACTTTTTTTTTTACTGAGGTGGTGATGCTGGGGAGACACATGGAAGCCAACCTGTTGCACAGGTGTAGCTAGCAACACTGTTTATCAGTCAGGAGGTCTATAGCTAACATCAAGACAGTGTGCCCAAGCTGGACTTGCCTTTAGAAATTCAGTGAAAAACACAGGGTAAAAGTAACAAAAAACCAACTGGGAGCTTGTGGTAGAGGTGAAGCTGTGCCCCCTCCCCGCCCCCTGGATACCTTAGCATTTAACATGGAATGTCATCTCCTGTTCAACAGCTTAATATCATTCACCCAACCCAAAATAAGTAATCATACAGCTACTGAAATGTTTGATCAATTTTGAGGAGACCCGAGGCTAAGAAATGGAGGGAACACATACTAATTTCTAACTGGAGACAGGAGTGGGGGGAGAGATGAGAGAAATTGCAATAAAATGTATATGGGTCTATGTCCCATAATACCTTGCACTTTAGGGTACAGGCTCAGATTATTCCCACATCCCCCTCCCATCTTCCTAAAAGGTCAAACATGTAATATAGACTTATTTATGCATATGGAAAACATCAAATAATTAAAGTGACTTCTTGGTTTATTTCTTGCGGAAATATTCTTATAATATACCAATGAAAACAATCTGTGGGACATGCCCTAGGGAATTCCAGAGGTTACCTGAGATTTGCAGACCTCTCTGTGGGAGAAACTCGGAATTTGTGTTTTCCACATTACTGCAGAAGCAGGAAATGATAAGAGCGACTCGCTTTTCTTCTATCCATCCTTTCTGGTAACGTTTGAATTAGCCCTCACTTTAAGTGTGCTTACTGGAAATGTTTTGTTTTTGTACCTGTGCACTTGGTGAGAAGCACCATAGACACAAAACCCACAGACTCTCTCTCTCAGTGTGCTTACATGAATGCACAAAGATGCTGTAAAGGTGGTTATACACATTACAGGAGATGCATCTCTGCTATTTCCACCACAATTATCCATATCATTCCCGTAACTTCTCAAGGGAATTCACAAGTGTGAAAACATGCCCTTCAAGGCACGGACAAATCCTTGGCTTGAGGCAAGGACAAATCTTTGCTACAATGTGTGATGTTGCCTTAGGAGGATTTTAAACCTTGAGCATTATAATGCAGAACATATATTTTATATCTATTTTTATTTTTTTATTGTTCACCGCTCCGGAATCTGCTTGATGTGGAGTGGTATACAAATACTGTAATAATAATAATAGTAATAATTTTAAAAATGCAAATGAAAATATACATATTGGTGAAAAGTAAAATTTAAGCTAAAACTGTCCCAACTCACTAGTCTCTACCTAGCAACAGAATGGACAGAATTGGAAACAAACAAATCCCTCCAAGATCTTGATTTCACACACACAAAAATGGGTGTTAATAGACCCATGATTTGCCTGCACTATTTGTAACGTGGCCTAAGAATTTGTATATAAAGGAACTTGGAGTAAGTGAGGCAATGGTGATTTATTAATAAACCACTCGATATCTTGTCCTTAAAGCTGAAAGAATTAACATACAGATAGTTTGATGAACCTTGAGGACCATCCCTGAGAATTGTCCACATTGTCAGGGTCTCATACGGCAGTTTATACTGCCTTAGGAAACCAAAATAAATATACAAAACTTTAAAGTAACATAGCCACTAAATAAGAATTTTGTGTATTTTATTCTTACAAATTCTGGATATCCTTTTAAGGATCTGATATAACTACTAGGGAATAATTCAAATTTATATAAATTCTATTAGGACATTCACTCTTGTGCATACATACAAGAGACTTTGCAGTTCTTCCCCATTTCATATGCTTTAGGCAAGCACTGGACCAAAAAACCCCTCTACATACAATATGGTTGTTGACCTTTAAAAATATGGCACTAGAAACAGCTTGTGGCTAAAGTTATTGAATGTTTTATAAAACAACATAGATTTTTACCGTTGAATTATGACCAAGAAACCACTGTTGCCTTATTGTTGCCTAAAAGTGACAAATATGTACTCTCTTATTAAACGTAACGAAATGGTCAGTGCCCACCCCTGGGCTAGACTAGATTCAAGCTGAAACCGGTATTTCAAATTTAACAAATTACCTGGCTTTCATCCGGAGATGTGTGTGCTATCTGTATCTAGCCGGGTTCTAGTCCCAGCTCGGCCATGAAGCTCACTGGGTGACTTTGGGCCAGTCACTGACTCACCTACCTAATCTACCTCACAGGGTTGTTGTGAGGATAAAATGGAGAGGTGGAGAATTATGTAAGCCGCCTTGGGTTCCTTGCAGGAAAAAAAGTGGGGTATAAGTTTAATTTAAGGAGGTGGTCCTTCCCCTTCACCTCTTGGCCAATTAATTAATTAATTAATTAATTAATTAATTAATTGGCCAAGAGGTGGAGGGGAAGGCCCACCAATGAAGCTGGTGGCAAAGGTGCGGCAGGTACGTGAGGTTGTGTGGATCAATCTAGGAGTCACAAAACTCTGGGTGGAGGAGAGTGTTCACGGAGAAGAGGCACTGGTGTGTTACAAATAGTAAGTCATTAAGTACAGGCAGTCCCCAGGTTACGAAAGAGTTCCGTTCTTAAGAATGCCTTTAAGTTCAATTTGTATGTAAATCAGAACAGCATAGCGTTCTATACATTAAAATCGGCATTTACGCAAATTCCGTAAATTACGCAAATTGCGTAGTATACTACGCTATGTACTCTACATAAACGATGTAGTGCCGGGGAACCCATAAGTCCATTCTTAATATGGGTTGTCTGTAAGTTGGACATTCTTAACTCGGGGACTGCCTGTACTTATAAGGAAGAGCCAGTGTAGCGTAGTGGCGTGAGAGTGTTGGACTGGGACTTGGGAGATCCGGGTTCTAGTCCCCGCTCAGCCATGAAACTAACTGGGTGACTTTGGGCCAGTCACTGACTCTCAGCCTAACCTACCTCACAGGGTTGTTGTGAGGATAAAATGGAGAGGAGGAGGAGGATTATGCAAGCCGCCTTGGCTTCCTTGAAGGAAAAAAGGTGTGGTATAAATATAATAAATAAATAAAATAAAATAAAATAAAAGAGTGAAGACGGTGGTAGCCCTGCCATAGTGGTTGGCTCAGTGGGGGTGGGGGGAGAGAATGGGACTGCAGAGCAATAAGGAAAAGTGGAGATTGGGACCTGACCAGGCCACCTGGCTAGATCAGTCATGATTCTAACAACTCCTAAAAGTGTATTTCCTCAGTTACAGTCTAAAGGAAAGAATTCTGTCTGTGTGATACATTAGTTTTCCTTAATTGACTATGAATTTGATGGGTTTCAGAATAGATTGCTGCCATGAGCATATACAGTCTGTTCAATGTATTAGGTATTCATCTTTGCATGATTTAATACATTCCCTTCTTGCAACCTCAAGTAAACGGGCTGATCCTTGTTCCTAGTCAGAAAGAGACAAGTTACAGCATAAGAACATAAGAGCCATTCTGGATCAGACCAGCATTCTATTCCCACATAGCCAACCAGATGCCCCTCAGAATCCCACAAGCAGGACATGAGCACAATAGCACCTTCCTATTCGTGTTCCCCAGCAACTGGTATTCAGAGGCATACTGACTCATACTGGAGGTATATAGCCATCAGAACTAGTAGTCACTGACCTCCACAAATTTGTCTAATCCCATTTTAAAGCCGTCCAGGTTGGTGGCCATCACTACATCTTGTGGCCGTGAATTCCATAGTGTAACTAGGCACTGCATGAAGAAGTGCTTCCTTCTATCTGTCCTGAATCTCCCACCATTCAGCTTCTTTGGATGACCCCAGCTTCTAGTTGTATGAGAGAGGGAGAAAAATGTCTTCCTATCCACTTTCCCCACAATCATGCATAATTTTATACAAATCTTCCATGTCACCTCTTACTCACCATTTAAGTCATCATTTTAAGTAATCAAATACAGTGGGCTAGATCCAGACATAGTCGTATACTTAGAGTAGGCCTATTGTAATCAATGACTTACGTTAGCCATGACCAACTGAAGACATACCGGTATTTATATCCATGAGTCTTCTCTAAATATGACTAAGTCTTGATCCAGCCCAGTAGATAAAATTCACTGCTAGACTTTTGTCAAATACAAATTTTCACTACAGTTTCACACTCATATTCAGGGCCCCTGGGTATACTTAGAGCATTCATGAACACCTTTGTCGAGTTTCTGCTACTCGCTGAAGATGTTAATTAATGCCCTTAGTTTTACCAAGAAAAATGTATGCCCATCAACATAGGTGGAGAGCTGTATGTTCTCAGACCCGTGGCCGCAGAACACACATAGTACCTGGAGGTGCGGCCACAGAATATTCACAGGGACTAGTTTTGAAAACGGAGATTTTGTACGGCTGCACTCGGAAAAAGCTATTGGAATGGTGGGGCGGGGAGGGGAGAATCTTCACCCCAAGCCTATTTGTCTCCACTATACTGCTGCCTGAGTCAAAGAAAAGGGATCCATGGCTGCATTTCAGAAACTGTGATGTAAGGTACTCCCTCTGAATTAAAACGCTGTGCAGTATAATTTGCTAACCAAGTAAAATTAAGTTAGTACAACTCTGTGACTTGCAGGGTTCACAAGAAACATTTCCAACCATCATGACTATGATGCAAATGTATAGCAAAGGCTAGGAAGCCAGCATGATATTTTAACACATACTGTACTTTAAAAGCCAAGGTTCAGGTGATGAGGTGGCTATATTCCCCGCACCCCCACCCCCCAAATAAAATGTGATCAATCAGTTGTGGCTTAGATGCCTGGCATCCAACCACATTTAAATTAATTCTATGCATGCCATGCAAGGGACACAGAATTCAGTTGCCTGTAACCAAGAGTAGAAGAACACACGTGGGCACTACACCCTAGGCCCCATACTTCTGACCCATAATGCGTGCATCTTCTGTCAGCCTTCCCCATAGTCCTCTCTCACTTCTTCCCAACCTCTCCTGAAATCTTCTGTGATAGAGAAGGGCTCTTAGATCTTCATACTGGCAAGTCTACTGGCATTCCGAGGTGTTCTCCAGCTGGGAACAGGATAGACTCAGCTCTCCTTTCCTGTGATGAGGGAACAGCTGCTATGTTTGGAGTTGCAGGACATTTCCAGATGAGCACCTTCCCCACCTCAGCTATTGAGATAACTGCACCAGATGTTGGACTCCAGCTCCCATCATCTCTGACCATTAGCTATGCTGGCTGGACTGACAGAAGCTTGAATCAATCACCATCTGGAGGAACATAGGTTGTCTACCCCTGCCTTAAACTGTTTGGGGCCAAGTTACTTGAGGACTTCCTTCACCCATACCAGCCTGCCCACACCTTAAGATCAGCACCAAAGGCCCTTCTCATCTGCCCGCTCTGAGAGTAGTCAGGTTGTCAGGCATGAAAGAGAGGGCCTTTCCTGCAGTGCCCAGCCCCACCGACTCTGGAACACATTACCAAGTGGGGTCCATCAGACACCATCCCTATGCTTTCAGGAAAGCCCTTTGTGCTTGTCGGCTTTTTCTTAAGTTGTGTTTTATTGGGCTGCTGATGGCTTGGCTGCAACCATTTACTGAATTAAAGCATTCCTTGAATGGGTTGTTTGGTTTGTTTTATTGCTGGCTTTTATTAAGTATTTTGTGGTTATTAATTATTTTATTAATATTTTTGTAGGAAGTGGAGGCAAGGGTAAGCAGGGAAGCAATATACAGTTGTTTTACTTGCATGTGCTCAGGCTTAGTTATAGTGGCACATGCTAGGGGTGTGTCAAAGATTTCATGGAAAAAGGGGGTTTTGAGGAAAGATTTGTAGGAAGTGAGAGGTGTAATCACGCAGGTATTCTGGAAGACATACAGGGCAGCAAGGGAGAAAGAGAGGAGTCTTTTGAGGGAGCAGACCTTCAGACGGTGGTAGAGCTGGGAGGAATAAAAATCAAGATCATAGGAAGGGATGTATTAAGAGTAGAGTAATATGGGGGAGCAAGATCATGGAGGGGTTTAAAGGTAAGGACAACAAGCTTGTGCTGGATTTTATATTATCTTTATTTAGCTACTAGACTTGTCTGCTAGGGCTGCTTCTGCTACAATTTCAAAGGAGTACAGAAGTAGTGAAGAATAGTATTATCGGTATAGCGTTCAGCTTCCTGAGAATCTAAGCTTTTATTTAAACAGTTTATAAGTTTTCATGAATACAAAGATAAGCTTGAAAGTGTGTGGGCAATACCTGCTGAAATCTTTGAAGCCCGATGGATGGTTGGAGAAATTTCTAGTGATTGTGGGGCAGGGCCTTAGTGTCTTGCGTAGCTCCTTGTCTCCATAAGGAAACCAACATTATGCACAATAGGATTACAAAACAAAGCATGCAAAGTAAGAGAAATTATGCGGATGTGTTGAATTAGAATGTTATACAGGTTGCAGAATTCATATTTTCTTGGCCCAGAATTTGGTTTACAGGTGTAGGTGTTTTTTAAGCATTCCTAATCAGCTGTGGATTATGCACTATGTGAATGAAGTAGAAGAGGGGATTTTAATGTTTTCTTCCTATACTGATTTACATGTTCAACCTCTTTCATATTCATTCTTAAAACCCAATCTGAGCCCGCACATGGGTACCCTTCCTTTAACTATCTATGCTCTGTTCTAGAAAAAAGAATGGTGAGTATTTCAGAAATCAGACCCATCTTCAATATAGTTGCCTTCCATGTAATGGAACCGATGTTATGATCTATGAGATCACAATAAAAGGGCTATAAAGTACAAATTATTTAAACATTTTTATTGCATGAGATGAGAAATACAGATGCAAAAACAAAATACAATAATCAAACTTTGCAGAATGGTCTGTATCAAGTGAGATGGACACACTTTTGGAATAGTTCTCATCTTGAGAGACAGCAATGCTGGCTACCCAACTGCAGCAAATTTCTCTTTTCCCATGCCTCCACCTCTTCCATTAATTTCACCCCTAATACAATGCCAACAGTTCATGCAGCTGTGAATTAAAAATAAAGTGATTGTGCCAGCTGCTGTTTCAGCCTTTGCAAGGCACTGTAACTACCAACAGTTGAATTACATAAAGCAAAGCAGATTTTCTATATACAAAAGACCCACTAGTGCAGCTCTCCACAGAGACAAAGAGGTGTGTTCTTGGTCCAGTATTAGACTCAGCATTTTCAGACGACAGAGGACTAGACATGTCACTCTGAGCAAGGGAGGCGAGTCTTTGGCTAAGGAGAAATCACCCAACAACAACATAAGATGGTTGAATATCACAGTTAATATTAAATCAGTATGTAATTCCACAGAAGTCAGTGGGTAACATCCAACATGTACAGCTTAAGTTCCTCACCAAAAAGCCATATAGAGCATTACCTACAAACCTGCCTCATTAGACAATCACTACATGCTGGCTCATACACACTCCATCTGTAATGGTAACTTCAAAATTTATGACTTGCTATTCCACAAACAACTGGATTTATAGGGACAGTAATACAACAAGGATGGTCCACATGTCAGCCATGCCTGGCCCATGAGGCAATTTTAATTTGATCTTGGGAACAAATACTAATGTGAGGAATTACTCTTTTTTAAATGTTTGTGTGTGTTATAGTTGTATTTGGGAGATCAACTTGAAAAACATGCCTCCCAAGCCCCCTTGACTGTCATGACACATCTAGGCATGGTGAAGAGCAGAGGTAGACAATTTGGGGTCTTCTAGATGCTTTTGACTACAACCCCCACAGTTCATGGCTACTGGCCATTCTGGCTGGGGCTTATGGGAGTTGTAGTCCAAAGCATCTGGAGGGTACCGGGGTTATCTAGCCCACCCTGGTTAAGGGAGAAGCTTTCTCTGTTAAAGCTAATGCTTAAGTTGAAGAAGCAGAGAAAGCTGTGTGTTGTAGTTAATGGCTGCAGTCTGCCTATATCAAGGAATGGCAAGTAACTTCAGAATAGCTAGAATAGCCCCATGGCCAGAAGATTGGCTCCCACCCCAGGAACCTTCAGCTTCCACTAGTTTGATTATTTCCAGTGTCTACCCTTCCCTCTTGCAGTGTCCATTTTATGTAGGGTCCTCCAGCTGTTGTTGTGGTGCTCCCTTGTGTAGCATCACCTTGGCACAAATGCTTCATTTTGTATGTGTCCTCTTTTAATGCCACTAAAGCAGGTGTGAAAGTGGTCACGATTCAGGGGTTTGAGGATGCAGGGGGAACAAAGGCAGGGGAGGAAGGTTATTTGCATGTACTGAAAAGGTTTCAGTAGCAAAGTGATCCAAGAGCCAGTGTGGCATAGAGGTTAGAGTGTTGGGCGAATCCCTACTAAGACATAAAACTCACTTGATCACCTTTGGCCAGTTACGCACTCTCAACCTACCTCACAGGGACACTGAGAGAATAAAATGGGAGAAGGGGACGAAAACCTTGTACGTTCCCTTGAGCTCCTTGGAAGAAGGGAACAATAAAAGTTTAATAAATATGTATATAATTGTGTTAGACCTAAAAATGGTTATTTGCTGCCTGTAAACCATAAGATCCCCCTCCTACTGAGGGCTGCTGAGGAAGAGGAACAATACAGTTTACAGCTGCTATGATGTAAGGGAAAGGCCAGTATGGTAATGGGGCAACCCCTACCCCGGGTTTAAGGACAGAAGGGCCATGCAATGAAAACAGAAGGAGGGCAGTACAGAGGCAATGAGACTGAGCATAAGAAGAATGTTGAGTAGGCGAGGGTCCAGAACGTAGGGGGCTGAGAGGCAAAGGCTCCAGTCCAGCAAGAGTTGGACAAGACTACACTCCACTGAATACAATGGGACTCAAATTACAAGTGCCTAACTCATTTCATCAGGTTCAAAGGGACTTGGGTCCAAATCTACACAGTGCATTACAGTGAGATATTAAGAGTGGCTGACACCATTGCAGACTGCAGGCTGCGTCCACTAAAAGCCTTCCCTGCAAGTAAAAAAGCTAGCACTTCAGAGACAAAGGTAGCCTGCTTTGTCGCGCTCACATTCTACTTCTATGGTGTTTTTTATGTAGGGCCGCATGTATAAATCGATGTCACACTTGCAGTCTGAAGTGACTCAGCCCTTTCTTCCTACTCAGGATGCTTCCACCTTAATTCTACTGCATGTGCAGACCAGGCTTTAGTCACCACTAAATTTAGTTGGACTGGGGACAGGAAAACAGTGTAGGCAGCGTAACAGGAATTAGGGAAGAAAAGTAGAGATGGTAGGGAATTGGGGAAAGGAGAGGCCAAGCAGCAAAGGGAGCCAAGCAGGAAAAAGGATTTGAAATCAATCTTTTACAGGGTTTAGGCATGAGTAATTTGTGGCCCATTCAGAGGGAAGCTACAAGTCTAAGCAAGCAATGTGTGTGGAGTCTATATTTCACAAGTTTTAATATTCAGTTAAATGTCAGCTCCAAGGTTGTTAGTCTATAGTGTAACAGAAAAAATGTGGCAGCTCTTAAAAAGCATCCACTGGGGACTGGGTACAAAATGCAATTAAAGCTCTGATGCAAACAGAGACAGTTCCAGCGGATGGTGAAGGCAGGCATTTACCGGGCCCCAAAAATCTGCTAAGGGCTCACCACCTGAAAAATGCTGCCACTTTCACTTTGCACCAAAGAAGATCAATGGTAAAGAGAAAACTCTTGCTCTGCTGCCTCTACCAGGTGTGTGTGTGGGGGGGAGAAAAGCTGAGAGAGCCTTATGCAAGAATTCTCAAAGTCTTGAAGCTAGCACTGCAGACAAAAACATCCTTTGCAAAGTAATAGGCCTGAAAAACATGCAGCAAAGAGAGAAGAGTAGCTAACAACAGTCATTCAGCAAAGGACCCAAACTCCCAACTGTCACTCTCTAAAAACCTCAACCAAGTCCTGGTCAAAGACTTTGTTCCAAAAAAGCGAAAGACATGAGACATGAGCACGCCTCCAAACGCTGAGACAGAGCAAATGAATAACAGTTCCTCATTTATCAAGTCAACAGGTGGTAGTATGAATAGAAGTTACCACCACCACTTCTAAAGTTTTCTCGCATTCAAGGTTATACAGGTATGCCAGATAAGAAGGGTAAGGCGCAAAAGGATATTTCTAACATACGGTAATTTCTGCTACAGCACCTATATGTGCACTGAGGAAGCTGAGGCAAGGCAGAAGCCCTGCATTGTTCCAAGCAACACTGAATTAAGAAGTCAACTTTCTAGAGCAGTGTTCTCCAACCTTGGGTCCCCAGATGCTTTTGGCCTACAACTCCAGGCGTGCTGGGAGTTGTAGGCCAAAAACATCTGGGGACCCAAGGTTGGAGAACACTGTTCTAGAGCAAGCTTAACCAGTCATTATCCCATCAGAAGGTTAGCAGATCTTGCGTGTCAAGAAACCCTCCCTGGTGTCAAGAATGATCCTCCTGATGCATCTGCCGGGAACGGACTTCACTGCATACGGCCTTCTCCTATTGGAAAATGGCCCATGCACAACAAAGCCTCTTTGCCTGCCCTGTACCTTTTCCCCCTGGGGAGAGGACGCAGGGCAGGCAAGACCACCCAACTGAGTCGATGGCTGGAAGAACGCTCCTCCAGCCATCAGCTCAGTCAGCCAGCTTCCCCAATGGCTTGCGAAAGCCGTCAAGCGGCTGAAGCATCCAGGACTAGGATCTCAACAGAGCTGCAGCCTTACATCCTGCCTGGCGCCTTGGTGGTGCTGGGCAGGCTAATCATTCTTTTTCCCTTGCCAAGCCATCTCCTCCAGGAAGCAATGGTGTTGACGCCCAAAGGAGCTCTAAGCCTCCATCCATGTCATTCCCATCTTGTTGTCCAAGTGAGAGGGAGAACGGGAGAGAAGCAAAATGGCAGGCATCAATTTAGAAAAAGGAGAGAGAATGGGGATCTCTCTTCTAAAATGGTGCCTAGTTATCCAGGGGCACTTTTAAAATCATTTGGAAGGTTGTTAATTAACACATTTGAATAAACATTGCAGCCCTTTGCAAAAGGAATTTTAGTAGACAGTGGTCCAGTCTGGACATCACAACAACTGTGAACAAAGCAGGAGGGAGCAGGTTTGCTGTGAACAAAGCAGGAGCAAGCTTGTTGGTTGCCGTCACCTGATCACTCCCACTGAGAATAAACAACCCAGGGACGCCCCCGTCTCTGCGTTCTCAAGCATGATGTGCAAATCAGGATTTCTGGGTTACTAGAGGAGAGACAGCCCAGAGCTATGACCCAACACTCTCCCAACAACCCAGAAATCCCGATTCGCACATCATGCTTAGCAACCTGAGAGACAGGGCATCCCTACGTTGTTTTCCTCCTGCTGCTTGCAGCGGGAGCTACCAGGCAGCAGGAACCAGAACGCTCACTCCTGCTTTGTTCACAACAACCCAGGGTTTAAAAAAAAAACTGGGTTGTTGTGACATCCAAATCAGGTCAGTGTAAAAATGTAAAAATAACTGAATAATATTGTGCTAAACTTTTATAGCAGGGGTAGGCAACTTGTGGCCCTCCAAATGTTTTGGCCAACAACTCCCATCAGTCCTAGCCAACATAGACAATGGTAAGAGATCATGGGAGTTGTACACCAGAACATCTGGAGGGCCACGAGTTGCCCACCCTTGCTCTATAGTGCACTTTGGGTCCAGAATGCAGGGAGAAGCAAGCTTCTCCTTTTCAGCACATCTGTTTGAAATAGTCAAAGCATCCTACAGATCAATGGCTCAGTGATCAGTAGGATTGCTGCCATGTGTGCCATTTCCATAAAATTTCTTTCCTTGTGGCAGGAAAATAATTTTTGACTTGCAAAGAATAAGTATCCCTGACTGCCGCGTAAAGACTACTTGAAACCCTGCGTGCACCTCACCAGGTATGATTGTGCACACATGTATTTTGCTCCATTCTCATGTGCTATGAATTGTCGTTTCCCAGAAAGCATATATGAAGCAATAACATCTGTGCATGCAACTGTCACATCTGACAGTCTACATGCAGAGTACCACTCTGTTACCTACGTATACGGAAGTGCTTTTCATGTAAAATACAGTAAATAAATAAAATAAAATTGTAAAGCATCCCTAAGTGATATATTTCATGAACAAACATGAATGGGGAAACTGTTCACACAGTGTACTTCTAATGGAGAAGACAGCTGTATGACAAGGACTTTGCTTCAGTTCACACTTTTGAAAACTAAAGCCCTCTTCAGGCGTTCACCAAAGAGGGTGTTACTGCGTACTTCGCCCCACTCCTGGCCTCCCTGTGTGGACAGGGAAGGCCTGCCAAGGGTGCTGCAGTTGCATTTGACTAAATGCAGTTGCAGAGCCTCACACAATCAGGAGCCCTATTAAGCCAGGGTTCCCCTTGTGTGGGACAGTGTAAGCACGTTCAGCCAAAGACGCTTACGCTATCCTTGCAGACCTTCCCCATCAACACGGAGGGGGTGGAGTGCACATCCCCTGCTCCCTCCACCATCACAGTAACGCCCTCTTTGGCAATGCTTGAAGAGCACTTAACAGAGAAAGGACTGCCTTAACTAAATAATTTACTTTTCAAGTTAGGCCTAACATGCAATGGCACAGCTGTGCTGAAGACCACGTTCAGCAACTTCAACATCAATATTCTTTTCAATGGCTCAAAACAAATACAACATAGAAGAATGTCTTCAAAGGACTGGACGTTCTGAACACTTGCCGTAAGCACTGCAATACTGGGAGATCAACTTACTGTTCAAACAGAACTTGACACAGCTGACCCAAGTGAGTCCAGGTTTCAATGGAGCACTTAAAATCAAAATGTTGAACCAAAGGGAGAATAAGAGGAACTACCAAAAGATGCTCTACACAGGACTCAAACTATGTGTAGAGGGAAGGAGTAGAGTGCTCCTTCCCTCTACTGTTGGTTTCTATGCTAGACACAAACTAGACATTCAACAGGATCCGGGACCTATACCTCACATAGGGCTCTGACTGACTTAATCTTCTTATAAACCCAGACTATCAAAATTGGTCAGACGGCCTCCCCAGCTGCCAATAACTCCCCTTTTCTCTGTGCAGCACGTAGAACAAAGCAACATGGTTGTAACTTTTTGACAAATGACTGAAAATTTAATCAAGCATCTTGATCTGAGTTTTCATGCTTACTTTCAATTTTATGTACTTTGAGGGGGGGGGGGTTTGAAACATTCCACTGTGCAAAGGGAAAGGTAGTTATACACATGCCTGCACAGGAAAATTGCTCCTCTCTCATTTAGAAGTTTAGAGGAAGATAAAGAAAGCCCCTTAGGAATTTTGCTGCACAAAATAAATCTGTTTACTGCAGCAAGAGCAAATATCAATAATATCTGCGCAGCTAAACATCCAGCCGTATAAAATAGCTGTCAAATGTTACTAGCCTGCAAATTGTTTTTACTCGCCTGCTTTTTATTCATAAGTAAAGGATGGAAAGAGCACTCCATCCCTCCTCTGCCAGCCTCTTTTGTGGGTAAAAGCAGGCGTGTAGCGCATTTCGCAGAGTGGAAATGAGCACCTCCTGCCTCCTCCAAAACTCACTTTGTTTTTATGTTGAGCACACAGGAAGGGGCTTTGCCTCTCGTGTGTCCAGCGTAGAAACACAGCAGACTGGCAGAGCAGGGATGAAGTGATCTGTGCCTCTGTTCCCTGCCTGCTTGATTTCGAGACTGGATGAACAGGAGGGAACTTTGCCTCCTGGACATCCTGCACAGAAGCTCAGTGGGCTGGCAGCAGCATTGATCTCTGTACCAGATGCACAGAAGGCAAAGCTCCTTCCATGCGGACTGCCTGAGGAGGCATGGATGGCTCTCACCCTTCACCACCACTCTGCTGTAGTTCAGGTTCACCTGTAGCAGGAGAACCTCATATGCTAGACATGCAGGAGGTTCACCTGCTACAGGTCTAGCATAGGGAAGAAGTGCTCCTTCCCTCTACTGTTGGTTTCTATGCTAGACACAGAGGAGGCGGCTTCAACTGCTGTGCGTCCACAATGGAAACACAGTGGGCTGCTGGGAGGAGGGATGAAGCACTCCGTGCCTCCCCTGGAAGCCCACTAGGATTTTAAACTGGGTGGGGAGAAGGGCGCTTTGCTTCTTCTCAGTCTAGATAGAGTAGAAACACAGCAGACTGCCAGAAGAGGGACCATGCACCCTGTCCCTCTTCCAATAGTCCACTCACTCGGTCTCCTATGGCGACCAGGCAGGTAGTTAAAAATAAGGCTGCATAAACCTGCTGCACTGAAGAATTACATTCATTTGGTATGTAAACTGCTTGCACTGGTATATAGCAGGCAATTTTGGGAGGTCCAGGGGGCATTTTTGTCCCTTGGATACTCCTCCTCCTACGGGCCACAGCAGTCTGCCAGGCAACCCCAAAAATGATTTTTAAATATATATATTAATTTGGGGGGGGGGGGGGGTAATGCCCCAAAAGTCCAATTTAGTTTGCAAACAAGCTAAATTTGACCTTTTGAGCTCTCCATAGTGCTACAGACGCCGCTTCTCCCCCATAAAAATGGGGGGGGGTTGTGGGGGCAGCAGGGGTACACATGCAGCCAATGGGTTGCCGACCACAGTATACAGGATTGAAATAATACTTGTGTTTTTACACTGGATAATGAAAAGTGTGTAGTTGTACTACTGATGAAGAAAATAATCCTGTGAAAACCACTGTAAATCAAAGAGATTCCTGAAAGGATCGTTATGATCAAACTTGGAACATATTCCGAACTCCTACTCTAAGGCAGGATACTCTGGCCTCAGTCCAAACCAGCTCTGTACGCAGTGAAGGCTGGAGCCCTGCACACAGCTGGCGCTCTCTTCGAAGCTCTTGCTGCAACAGCTCACACTACCAGGGAGGCATGCCAATCTGCAATTTAAATAGCAACTTGCCTCTTTAGCAGTGGGAGGTGCTGCGGGGGGGGGGGGGGGGGATCGAAGGAAGCTCTGGTTTAATGCAGATGCTTCTGCTGTGCACAAAGCATATAAAACCATCCCTCCAATGCCTGTCCAGGTTTTACATGACAATCTCTAAGGAAGGAGATTCTACAGTCTCTCTAGGCTTCTTACTCACCTGCTGAACTGTTCTGATAATTAAGCTGTACTTAATGCGGAGCATCCTAAAACTACTTCCCTCTACTTTGGGAACCACTTTCTCAATCCAAATCCCATCAATTTGACCACAATTGTGGAAAAAGTGAGACACGGTGGTAATTATTTTTCCTGGGAGAAAAAACAACGCCCCAAACAAATTTAAAATGATTTAACCTACTTCCTAAGTTACTTCCAATGCAGCTTCTTTTTGACTAATATACAACAGAGCATACGACAATGAGAAACAATTTCAGGGACTGAAAAGTCCAACTCCATGGAACCAAGTAAATCTTTACCGAAGGATCAGAACTAGATACCTGCCTCAAAGATATTCCAAATAATATTTCTACAACAGGAGTGGATAACTTACTTTAGCCAGTAGCCTGTCTGGCATATCTTACCCGAGAGTGGGCTGGATGCCATACTTGCTGTGAAAAGGACTCTACTGAAGACTCTGCCTGTCTATTATACTCAGCATGATGCACATAAACGAGATAAACCCTGAGCTACATTCCTCTCTGCCCCTTCTTCTCCCTACCCTCCAGTAATGCTTCTACGCACTTTGAGCTGAGGGTTGATTGTTGACATACAGAATAGAACATGCCTACTACCTACTTGGGCAGGGGGTGAGTGGGGTGGAGAATCCTTGGTTACTTAGCTGGAAACCTTCATAGGGACTGTCCAGGATGTTGTAATACAGCAAGATCTGGGGCCAGGGCAGGAGCCTAGATATACCTTTACTGTCAATAGCTAAACTATTTCTCACTTTAAAAAAAATCCATAGGAGTCAGGGTGGTGGCGGGAGATGCCTACTTCCCCATCAACTTGGCCCATTTCCTCATCCTATTTTCAACAGAATTATTGCTCCTCGTCTTTTTAAGTATTTCAACAAATATTCTCCTTTTCTTTCTACAGTAGATATACTCAGCTCTTAAGCTTTCACATGCAACATCTGGTGTACATTTGAATCATTTTTGCTTATTTCTCACTACTTTCATTTATATTCCACTTCCTGGCCTAAAAGGCAGATACACATGTGTTCCTTTCCCTTGAATGGGGATTATTCTCCAATTTGTTGGCATCCCAAAACTTTACCTAGTCCTCAAGTTGCAACCTAAGCACAGTAAGCAGAAAGCAATGCTCTGAATATTATCTTTCTGTTAAAAGAGTGGATTATGTAAGCCGCCTTGGGTTCCTTGCAGGAAAAAAGGCGGGGCATAAATATAATAATAAAATCTTCTTCTGGACATAACCATACATTACTTGTGTTTGGTCTGTCATCCACTACAGCCTACTGTGGCTAAATATTGAACGCTTTTGATTTAGATACAAAATTAAATGAGGGCATGGAGTAGTTATATTAAGCAATATGCCGGTAGTCTGTCTTTATGTTAGTTGCGCTCACCCTGCTATAGTATATTCCCATCAGTTCAGTGGGACCACTTGAGATTACAATATGGGAAAAGGTACACATATTCCGGGGGTGGAATCATATAAAATAGCTATATATATCCTTGCCCACACATAACTGTGCCAGTTCAAAATTAACAGGGAAAGATTTGAAACGTGAATTTTGCTAAATCTATTTTTTTCAATGTTCCGTTTCTTTGTGCTTTTGCCAATGACACCAATAGGACAGACGTGGACCACAAACAAACCACACGAAAACAAAAGACAGACAAGCCTGGTAACTTACCCCTCCTGACAACTTAATCACCCTGACTTTGGTGCCGACATGGGGCCCATCTCCACTACCACTGTTTGCCCGCTGCATGACAGTTCTTTTCACCCCAGGCTTCAGTTCCTGAGGTTGGCCTTGTACCGATGCCACCCGAGCAATCTGAGATGGGTTCAAGTGCACTGCAGCAGGCTTTGTTTGCAACCCTTTATAAGGTAGCTGGAGCTCATTTTCGGGCACCGTCCTAGTCTGCCTTAGCTGCTTTACTGTTTTTATTTGCTGTCCTTGGAACTGTGCATTATCTCCAGCCTGCAGAATGTTTGTGGGCTTAGCCTGAACAGCTGGCGGGGTTGGAACTACTGGATCTGGTTTTTTAACCATCAGCCTGTACTTCACATTTTGGCGGGGCTGTACACCAGGAAGGGGAAGCAATGGGTTTCCATTGGTGGACAACTGTGGAGTTTCCTCCTCCTGCTGTTGTGCTGAAGAACATTGCTGCTGCTGCTGCTGCTGCTGCTGATGCTGCTGCTGCTGCTGCTGCTGCTGCTGCTGCTGCTGCTGCTGCTGCTGCGCAAGCCTTTCAAGCAATTCTCTCTTGCGAGCCCCAGCCTGAAGCTGCCGCCTGAGCTCCTTTTGTTTCAGGATCTCTTCCCTTAGACGTTTCTGCTCCTCTATCTTCAAGCGGTAAAGTCTGGTTTCTTCATCTTCATCAGGAAACTACAGAATAGCAAAGGAAACAAGTTATAGGGGTAGTAGCTCCTGTCCACCTTTGTATAAATATGTGTTACTTCTTAAAGAGAGAGAGAGAGAGAGAATGAATGAATGAATATAATGGCAGGCCCTCCAAGAAGCATTTTAAATGTAACTGAGAAATGATGCTAATGGTTTTAATGACACAGATCCTAAAAGTTTATTAGCTATTAATTAGCCAAGCCATGTAGAGCCAAAGAATATATGACTCTAGCTTGGACTTTAAAAAGATAGAAAATCAGAATGCTGAAACTGAAGCCTTCCAAATCAGAACTCATTTAGAAGTTCCTGAAACCAATTAAACTATTACTATAATTCAAGATCTCAAAATATTGTTTCAAGTGGAAGCAGTAACAATACAGAGGCAGCCCACTGTCACACAGGTTTTATCTTGCTCTTTTCTGACAAACTAACAAAAGGTAGGGTGGTAAATGACCTGAAAGGCCCTGATTAGAACTATTGATTTTTCTTACAGAATTTTCAGCCTGATCTGAAACTCATTTGTCACACAATAATTGGTTATAATGAACAGCACAAGTCAATCTCTCTGACCTTGAACTCATGCACTCTCTTCAGAATTAAAATGTTGCCAAACGCAGTGTTGGAATATTAATGGTATATCAGAAATGGCTTTAATATTCCAGTGTTAAGCTTTTCCGAAAGTATTATACCCTTTGTGTCTCAAATAACCTTTCTAAAGGGCCTAGCACTCTGGCAGAGAAATGCATCTTTACAGGAAGCTATGGAAAATCAAGGTAATTCTAAGAGTTGCTCCTGGGTTAGCAAGCTTCAACAGGATACACATTTTAATGGATAAAGCAAGACTAAGAATTTGCTTCATTTTAAGTAATATAATAGTTCTAACCCTCTCAAACCACCAACTAGATGTGCTTTATACTGAATTTACTACACCCTGATAACAAATAATTTAGCAGCTTTATCAGATATATACGGACAACAGATATATATCAGAGAGTAGTTCTCTCTGACAGTAATCTGCAACCTTTTCAGACGTTTACCTCAAACTTGCAGCACGAGAGCCACTTTTCATTTACCACCATATAGGCCTGCACCTCCTCTGTTTTACCCTTTATTCTCTCTTCCTCTTGCTCCTCCTTTGCCTGCCTGCCTGCCTTTCTCTTTCCCTTCAAGATATGTCAACAAAAACTAATACTGGTGTGGCAAGTGGTGCGACCCACTTACAGGTCCCAGCCCACCAGTTCTGCCTTTGTTCCTGAAAGCCACCTACAGAGCCTTTGTTATCAGGTGATCTAAAAATAATCTAAACAATAAATAAATAAATGATGAACACCACCGAGCTTTGACTCTCGTCTCTATTGCAAATGAACATGTTGAAGAAAGCCCTCTTGTCTGACACACAGTGCAATATGGATTACCTGTACTTGAGTTAGAGGGGGAATGAAGGTCCTGCATCACAGAAGAAATGTAACATTACCTGAACTAATACAAGTAAAGGACTACTTTCACAAGACAGAATTCGCTCTTCTGCAATATTCATATTTAACTAGTAAGATGGTTAGAAAGTCATCAACAGAAATTAACACAAGAGAAACTAGAAACTTTAATTACCAACTCTCCTGTCTAATATCAATTACAGTATGCAAAGTATTTTGAATGTGACTCTCCTCTTAGCAGTGCGCTTCCCCCAACACACCTGGGAGTTAACTGAGATTAAGAGGCCACATGAATCCATGACAAAGGTGACACTGAACCCAAGTCTTCCAAATCCAAATCCATGTCCACAGTGCCACACTGGCTTTGAGTATGTGGATCCAAATATTGAGCATGCTGAAGACCATCCACCCCACACTCAGACAGCAAGCTTCCCGCCCCCAGGGAGAAATCTCTAGGGATAAAGTAATCTTTTAGTGCCATAGTTACTTGCCAATTCATCCCTAAATGACCTGTTTCACCAACTGGGTACAGTTATTTTATAATGCATATAAATGACAATTGGTCAGAAAAAAGGGAACATTCAGTAGTTAGCATTTACAGTGACAGGCTATTGATATTCATCATTCAAGACTATTTGTAAGGAATAACTGTAATTAACAATTATATAGTGCTTTAAATTGCTCAAATCACTTTACATACATTAATTCAGTAATCCTAATAATCATTCTGTATGGTAGGGTCAGAATGATCTCCATATTACAGATAGGTGGCTGAAGTTCAGAGCAAGTGGCTCACTTAACACTAAAATAAATAAATAAATAAATAAATATAAACTCACTATGTGGCCAAGATAAATTAAAATTTGGGATTTTTTGATTCAGCCACTGACTGGGTCTGCACAACATGGCAACCCAATGTGGGTAACTAGCCACGGTGTGTTGGTGTGTTGTGCAAACCTGGACTGCCTCCTGCAGGGTGGGTTATTTGTGAGCAACAAACCACCCTGACAACCCATGGCTTGTTTTAGGAGTTGATGTACCCACAATGGGTTTCCGTGTCATCCGAACCCAGGCAACTGACCCCATTGTGGGTACAGAGAAGCAGTGAGTAAGCTGCTCGGCAAGATCAGCAAAAGCCCCTTGCTGCTCTTGCTGAGCTCGCCCAGGCCACCGCCAGTGCCAGCCGCTCCACCAAGTGCCCAAGCAGCACTGCGGAGCGACTGTCACTGGCTCGGTCTCCCCCATGCCAACTGCAACCCCTTTTGCAATCTCCAAGGCTTTTTTCCCACCCCTTCAGAGTGCCCAAGTGGTACACTAGAGGGCTGTCATTGGTTCACCACTTTTTTTTGCACCTGAGATTTGCGCAAATTTTTCATAATTTCTTTTTTAAAACTTATTTTTGGTCAGTAGTTCAGAGTTGCACAAGTGCGCAACTCTGACTATCCCAAATGCGCACTCTTGCCTCGCCATTGCCCTGGATAGTGTCCCCTGTCAAAGGACAAGAGGCACCATCCATGGACATGGAAAAGCAAGGCTACAAATAGGTTAATTTGTTGCTTTGCTTCCCATTTGACAGTTGTCAAACAACGAGCTGTCAAGTGAAAAGCAAAGTTGCGGGATCTTTGCTAGAGAAAGGGGGTGGCGTGTACATCACCCCTTTCCCAGTGAAATTCTCTAGTTTTTTGTGTTGGATCCGACTGTTCTCAGTGTCTCCCACCTTTTCCACCCTTTCCCAAGACTCTAGGTGCTCAGGGAGGTAGAAAAATGCAAGCCACCCCATTTATAGAGGCACTTAGTTTTGACAGCTGTTAAAACTCAGGCTTCCTTTTAAAATGGGGTTTTTAACAGGGCTAATCAGGTTTTATTTTGACAGGGACATGTATAGCTTTTATGACTCAGGCACAAAAATGTTCGCCACATTTTTTTAAAAAATGTGGCAAACCAGTCACAGCTGCTCAATATGCCGCTTGGGCACTTTGAAGGGGCTGTCAGTGGCTGTCACTTTGGAGATTGCAAAGAGAGAGATCGCCACCCCAATGAAAACACCTCTAGCTGGTGCCTCAGTTGGGGCACTTTTGCTGCAGCGAACTTTCCCCAGGAAGGCTTGCCACCCCTAGTTTGGCATTACAAGAATGAGCTGCAGTGAGTCTTGGACTAGCGCACTCTTCCCTCCTTTGGCAAAGCCGTGAGGAGGTTGAGCAGTTTAGTGTGGAAACCAACTCCAAAACTGAAGCAAATCTTAATTAAGCTGAAATAACTCAACCTCATAAAACCATGGCTTGAAGTTGGCTTGTTTCAACAAACCACAATTAAGATTAAGAGTTTATCTGGTTTCTGACATCATGACAAACCGCAATTAATCTGAAAGGGAAGCAAAAGCTTCTGAACTCCTCCTTGCAGCCATGCCAGAGGGGGAGGGGGGAGCAGATGAGCCTGAGGCTCACTGCAGCTCATTCTCATAACAGTAGGCCAGCCTTCTGCAGCCTGGTGCCCTCCACATGTTTTGGAGTTCAACTCCCAGCAGCCCCAGCCAGCACGGCAATGGTGAGGAATCCAGGAAGTTGTAGTCTGCAGGGCACAAGGTTGGCGAAGGCTGCACAAGACCATGTTTTAGTATAAAGCTGTGCTGAAAATCCCACACATGCACACCCTTGCATGGCCGTTCACACCCTGCAAATGTGTGTGAGTGTGTGCGTGGGGGGGGGGGCATTTCCAGCAATCTTCAGGGGGGGGAGGAATTCTAACACCTTTCACAGGATGCTCTTAACCTTTTAAAGTATGAGGTAGCCTTGGAATGACACTATGTGAGGTAGCACTGATCCCAGGGGCGTTCTTGGGAGAAAGAGATGGCTGCCCCCATGGACAGACCATGGGGCAGCCATCTTCCCCACCAACACCACTGCTCCAAGAAAGCTCCTGGGAATGACACTGCACCATCACATCGCTCCTGGGGATTTTGTCCCCAGGAATGATGCTGGATGGCTGTGGTCAACAGCAAGGCTTCCGCCCCTTTTTTTAGTCAAATCAAGGAGGAAAGAAGAAAGCCACCTGGGATTTAAAAATAGTTAAGAGCGCCTTTTGGCCCTGTGAAAAGTGTTTGAATTGCCCCACCCTCAAATGATCAAATCAATCTGAGGCAGGGAGCATTTTTGCCCCAGTTCTGCAAAATGAAGGGAAAAAACCCTGGGCCAAATATTTTTATCATTATGTCTGAAAAAGGCCACAATCTTGCACAGCATCTGGTTAATATGACTGCTTCCTTCTGACACCTGCTCAGCACATTTTTATAACTGTACAAGATGCATCTGATGAAGTAGACAATGTCCATGAAAGCTTATGCCTGAATAAATTTGTTAGTCTTTAAGGAGCCACAAGACTGTTTGCTGTTCTTGCTGCAACAGGCTAACCCAGCTAGCCCAGCTATATATGCAAATGGCTATATAGAGATCCAAGTATGATAAAAGCATAAAAAAATTAACTGAGATCTCTTACCTCTGGCTCAGATTTGGTCTCCACTTTAGGCTGTGCCACCGGAGTAAGCGCTCTAGGTTTCGTCTCAGTTCTTCCCTGTTGGTTCTTGACACCTGCAACAGGCCTCATGGCAGGGGTGGCGCTGGCAATGGGCTTCACTTGAGCAGCAGGCGCTGAGGTCCTTCGGTTGTTAGCAGCCTCAATTGCATGCAAGGGAGCAATTGGCAATTCACGTAAGTTACTGTTCCTTGGAGCAGGTGACTGAAGTTGCTGATTTGGACGCTTTACAATGTTCTGCGTGGGTGTGTTCTGAAAGAATCATTAAAAAAAAATACGCCTGATGTTACCGAGTTCTTAGTATCCAATTTACACTAAGGATGTTGCTGCAGTACCATGGAGAACAAAATGGGACGTGAGGTTCTAAATGGAGGTTCTGATTCCAATTTTTTAGCGGCCATTTCAATAGCATAGCATATGCACATCCACCGTTGCTATGCTAATGGTAATAATAATAGGCCTGGAGAAGCTAACAGGACTGGACTCTTCAAAATGGAAGAAGCAGAACTAATAACCAGCTGGCTGCCCTAAGAAACTGGTTTTTTTCCTCCCAGCATTCAATTCTTACTGTGGAAGTGAAGGTATCAACCCATTTACCTGCTGAAAGCCCAAGGAAGCAAAGCTGAACAAAGGCAGAGAGAGCAGTGCTACATCATGAAATCATTCGAAAACTTTTTAACAGAGAAAAAGACAGCAGAAGAAGCAGCCATCTATGGTTCTCGACGGTACAGGATTTGTGACGAGAGATGAATAAACGTAGCCACACCTCACATGCAGACATGGCGTTCCCCAAGTGTCCCTTAGCTGGCACACATAAATTGCCTGGCCTACGCATTCCTCTTCTTTCAAATCCTTCCACACAAACCACATGGGAAAGCTCCTCCTGGACCATCATCTCTTCTTTGCTACATCCTCTACTGCCTGCCCCATCGCTGCAGCTTGTAAACCAATCTTTGCCCTACCTGTCTTGTTTATACTTTGCCCTATCTGTCTTGTCTTGACTGTGAGCCATTAGGGTGGGGCTATCTTTGCATTCTGTGTCTATCACACTGCCCTAAAGTAGTATCAATCAGTAGTGCAAGGTAGGGTTGCAAAGAATCTTTTGATTGATCACTGGTGAGACGCCTCAAGGTGAGCTCTGATTCACTGCCCTTGATAGGGAGAGAAAGAAACAACCCCTTCACAGTGGCTTGCAAAAGCTGCTCTCCCACCCTTCCAGGAGGCAAGCAGGGAGTAGCCCTTATGGGAGGCCTTTAGAACCCAGCTTCCTTCTTTATAATGGAACAGGGTTTGTCTCCTGAAAAACTGAGGAGCGGGGTTCCAAAACCCAATTCCTCCCCGCTTCTTTTCAAGTAGTCTATTTGTGTGAGAGAGTTTATTGAGGACTGCTGTATGCTGCTAGACCATTTTAAATGGTTTTACCTTCTCCAGTGATTTTTTTTTTTAAATGGTGGGTTTTTAATATCACGTGCCTGGGAGATGTCTCTGATATTCACCTGAGGAGGCTTCTATCAGGGTAATTATGGGTAGGGGAAAGTATGGTGGTAGGGGGATTAGAAATCGTGTGTTTATCTTCTCTTCCGGTCTTTCTTTCATCTAGAAAAATCCTATTAACTTGCCCTCTGGTCTACTGGTGCTGTTTTTAAATGCCAGGTCGGTTCATTTTATTTATTTATTTATTTTATTTATGCATCGCCCATCTGGCCAGACATCCGGCCACTCTGAGCGATGTACAATGCAATAAAATACGGGGGGGGGGGGGGGGGAACACACACACAGTATAAAACACAATTAAAAACAGAAGAAAAACAGAAATTCTTCTACTCACCGTGAATTTCAGTTCTCCACGAGTGGAGGAGGCCAGCAAGCTTGGGGTAAGCCCCGCCTCCGGGGCTGGGAAGGCAGACTTTGATCTGAGCTTCCCGGAGGAGGTGGGGCCTCCCCAGGAAACTCAGTTTGAGACTTCCAACGAACCGATCATTGCAGATGCCCTTGCTATCTTGAGTAGAAGGACCGCCGGTCCGTCGGCTGAAGGCCTGTGGAGACAAGAGGAGAAACTCCCTCCCCCGGCCTAAATTAACATGTGCCCCGGAGGAGGCCGACCCAGGGCGGGCCTTGCTGGCCTCCTCCACTCGTGGAGAACTGAAATTCACGGTGAGTAGAAGAATTTCTGTTTCTCCTAGAGTGTCGGAGGCCAGCAAGCTTGGGGATGTAAAAAAGCAGTCCATCCCCCGGGTGGGCCTAACACCCATTGCCGGCCTCCTACTGGGGCGAAATGACCTTCTGCAGCACGCGCCTTCCGAAGGCACCCTCTGCTGAGGCCGCTAGGTCAACTTTGTAATGCCTGGTGAATGTGTGAACGGAAGACCAGGTGGCTGCTCTACATATTTCCTCTAGAGGAGCTCTCTCGCTAAAGGCCGCTGATGTGGCCATTCCTCTGACTGAATGTGCTTTGATGCCCTCCGGAACCTGTATTCCACTGGAGGAGTATGCCATCGCGATGCAGTCGCGTAGCCATCGTGCTAGAGAAGCCACTGACACTTTCTTCCCTAGAGAAGAGTCTCTGAAGGAGACGAAGAGTGAGTTGTGTTGCCGGGTTGGTTTTGTTCTATCTAGGTAAAACTTGACCGCCCTCATGGCGTCAAGCGTGTGCCACTCCTTCTCTCGTGGAGAGGAGGGGTGTGGGCAGAAGGAAGGTATTACTAACTCTTGTGACCTATGAAATGGGGAGTTGACCTTTGGTATGAAGGTCGGATCTGTGCGCAAGACCAACTTGTCTTTGTGGAAGATGCACAGTTCTTTGCTGCATGATAGTGCCCCTAATTCTGAAACTCTCCTGGCGGAAGTGATTGCTATTAGAAATATTGTCTTCAAGGTCAGTACCTTGAGCGAGGCCGCTCCTAATGGCTCAAAGGGTTGCTTTGTTAGCGCCTTGAGCACTACGTTGAGACTCCAGGTGGGGAACCTGGGCACACGGGGTGGCCTAATCAGGGCAGCCGCCCTGAGGAATCTTTTAATGTGGGGGTGCGCCCCGAGGGGCGAGCCCTTGGAGTCTCCTAGCACTGAGCCCAGTGCCGCTACCTGACGCCTGAGTGTGCTAGTGCTAAGGCCAGATGACAGCCCTTCTTGGAGGAACTCGAGAATGTCTGGTGTTTCCGCGCCCAACGGGTCCCTTCCAGTGGTTCGTGACCAACGGAGGAATGCCCGCCAGGTGCGGTCGTATGTCTTATGTGTGGAGGGCCTCCTGGAGGCCAGGAGGGTATCGATTACCTTAGTGGAGTAACCACGCTTGGTTAGGAGGCCCCGTTCAGTCTCCAGGCGGTCAGCTTCAGGAACCCTGGGTCTTGGTGGAAGATCGGGCCCTGGCTGAGAAGGTCGTGCCTGAGAGGCAGCCTGATGGGCCTCCCGACTGCCAGGTTTACCAGGTCGGGAAACCACGGCCGTCTCGGCCAGTGAGGGGCTATTAGAATGACCTGCGCTTGTAGGTTTCTGACTCTCTGGATTACTTTTGCTATTAACGGGAGTGGAGGGAATGCATAAAGCAGGCCCTCCGGCCAGAGACTGGTGAGCGCGTCTGTGAGCTCTGCCTCTCTTGTTTGGTAGCGAGTGGCAAACCGTGGCAGCTTCGCGTTCTGCGTGCTCGCGAAGAGGTCTAGACACGGTTGGCCCATGTTCTTGACTAGAAGGCTGAAGACTTCTAGGTGAAGGGACCACTCTCCTTGGTCCAGGGTTGTTCTGCTGAGCCAATCTGCTTGTATGTTCAAGATGCCCCTCAGGTGTTCGGCCCTGACGGAGCTGAGGTTGCGTTGTGCCCAATTGAACAGTGCCGTGGCTTCTTTTTGGAGAGCCTTGGACCTCGTGCCCCCTTGTTTGTTGATATAGGCTTTTGCTACTACACTGTCTGTCTTCACTAGAACGTGTTGTCTTGATAGCGTTGGAGCAAATTCTTTCAGTGCTAGTTTCACTGCTCTCAGCTCCAGCAGGTTGATGGAGAGCTGAGTCTCTTCTTTTGACCAGAGCCCTTGTGCGTGTCCTCCTTGGCAGACTGCTCCCCAGCCTGTCAGGCATGCATCTGTCGTTAGTGTGACACGTGTGGGCGATTGGATTTGGATTCCCTGGGAGAGGTGCGCTGGGTGGCACCACCATTTCAGTGCATTGGCCACTGGGATTGGAAGGGACAGTGGCGGATTGAGATTGCGGGCGATCTCGAGCTGGTAGTCGAGGAGGAAGGACTGCAGTGGCCTGGAGTGGAACCTGGCCCACTGCACAGAGTCCTGGCAGGACACCATCATCCCCAAGAGCCTGGCTAGATCTTTGAGGGGAACCATGTCTCTGGCGAGGATGTGTGCTGCCAACCTGCTCGTTGATGTCTGCCTGTCGGGTGACAGGAACATCATGTCTGTGGCAGTGTTCAGGGACACCCCTAGGTGCGTGAGTACCTGAGAGGGGTTGAGGGAGCTCTTCTCCTTGTTGATCAGGAACCCGAGGCTTTGAAGTGTTGACATGGTCAGGCTTGTGTCTCTGATGCTCTGCGAGTGGGAGCGAGAGCGAATCAGGATGTCGTCTAGGTAAGGGTGAAGCTGGACTCCCTTTGAGCGTAGTAGTGCTACTGGGGCCAGCAGTACTTTCGAGAAGACTCTTGGAGCTGTAGACAGACCGAAGGGAAGAGCTCTGAATTGGAATTGTTTGCTGCCATAGCTGAACCGCAGGAACTTGCGGTGGGCAGGGCGTATGGGAATATGGAGGTATGCTTCTGTTAGGTCTATCGAGGACAGATAGTCTCCTTTCTGCAGGCAGTCTTTTATAGACTTGAGAGTTTCCATTTTGAACCTCTGCTTCTTCAGGAAGCGGTTGACTTTCTTCAGACTTAGGATGGGTCGGACTCCGCCGTTCTTCTTTGGTACGGTGAAGAAGACTGAGAATATCCCTTGGTTCCTCTGTATCGTCGGGACTTTCTCGATCGCTTGGATGCGTAGGAGGTGTTGGATGGCTGCTACGGTTTTCTGATGTTTGACCGGGTCTCTGAGCCGGTGGGTCCTGAAAAAACTCTCTTTTGGCTTCTTCTTGAATTCTAAAGAATAGCCCTCTTGGATTATTTCCAGAAGCCAGCGGTCGGAGAACATCCGTTCCCAGGTCTGTGAAAAGCCGCGAAGTCTCCCTCCCACTGGGGGAGGAAAGCAGTCAGGCAGAATTGGGCTTCTTATTCTGGGAGGGAGTACCCTTGCGTGCTCCTCCTTTTGTGTTGTTGTTGTTGTTGTTCTTGTGCCATCGAGGCTTGTGTCCTCCTGTTGAAAAACTGCGATTGGAAGAGGAGGAGGAGGGTGGGTTAAATGAAGACTTGTTCTTGGTGGAACGAAAGGAACCATATTTTTGAGACTGTCGTTTGAAGTCTTTCTTTTGGGAGTTTAGCAGGGCTTTTTTTCTTGTCTTTTGTCTCGACAAGAACATGTTCTAATGGGTCGCCGAATAGTTGTTTCCCTGCGAAGGGCACACTTGCTAGGCTTGATTTGGTCTTACCGTCGGCTCCCCAGTTGCGCAGCCAAATGTTCCTTCTGGCAACAACGCTGGAGGCAGCGGCTCTTGCTCCTAGCTGGAAGGAGTCTAGCGAGGCATCCGCTAAAAAGGATGCTGCAGCCTGAGTGTCTCTAATGAACTCTTTGATTTCTCTAGAGTTGGGTTTCTTCTGGAGGATCTTATTAGTTCGGAGACGCAGTGCTCGCGCTACGATGGTAGCGGTGGTGGAAGCTCTCACAGCGGTTGTGGTAGCTTCAAAGCATTTACGGAGCGCTGTGTCTGCTCTCTTGTCATGGCTGTCTGGGAGCTCGTCTCTTTCCACAGGCATCAAGCATTTTGATGTCAGGGCGGAGACTGGGTCGTCGACCTTGGGGACCGATAGCTGCGCCATGTCTTTGCTTGCCAGACGGTATAGCTTACTGCAGGCGCGGTGTGGGGGTTTAGGGTTAGCAGGTTTGGCCCACTCTTCACGCAGGATCTTGCGTAGGTTCCACGGGATTGGAACCTCGGGATGTGTAGGTAGTTCTTCTCCTGGAAATACTGATTGGTCTCCTACGCTTTCTGGAACTTCGTCGGTTGGTCCGCCGCCCTCACTCTTCAGGTTAAGCTCGGACAGAACCCTGGTTATCAACTTGGGGAAGGCTTCTGTCGCGAAAAGGCGCCCTTTGGGTGGCGTGTCCTTTGGTTCGTCGCTGTCATCCGAGATTTCTCCGTCTTCACTCTCGGAGATGGATGCTGCGCTTGCCCGAGACGGTGAGCGGCTGGACCAGGTACTGACAGAGGCTGTAGGAGACCTCTCTCTTCTTCTATAGGCGTTCTTTGCCTTTGATGTGTTGGCCGTGCGTTTGACTTTGGGCTTGGGTGGACTCTCTTCACGTTCTTCCCAAGAATCGACCGTAGAGGCTGGAGAGGGTGATCGCCGTCTACGGGGACGGTCTCTGCTCTCTCGTTGTGTCGCTCTGCTGCTAGTCAACTCGTTGCTGATGGTATGCATAGTTTGCACCATTTGTGCCATCAGAAGGCACATGTTGTCTCCTTTGTTTGTTTGGGTGTCTTGCACAGCCCCCTGTGACTGTGGTACATCGAGGTGTGTTGCGTCGATTGGTAAAGCTGAGGTGGTAGCTGCATGTTCCATGTTTGCTAGTTATATTCCTGAGAGCAAGAGATGAAACGTGAGGCTTAAGAAAAAAAAAAAAAATTTTTTTTTTTTTTTTTAATCATACGCCCCCTGGTGGTGTGAGGCGGCAGCACTCGGAGCTGCTTCTCTAAGAGCGCTCGGCTCTTAGCCGGCAGCCATGGACGGATGAGAGTGCCCTGCCCCCACACGAGCCACGCGCCGCTCGCGGCCGGTAATGCCCCCCCCAAGCGATGCGCGGCCCCTGCGAGGCCCTCCGCGCCACGAGCCCCACCCAGGGACGCAAAGACCCGAGAACGGTGGCGGTGGCACGCGGTGCCGGCCCTAGGCAGGGTCGGTGTCGGGACGGGACCTCTTTGTTATCAGTAGCCTCCCGGCCCCTTGTATCTCGCGCTGGTCTGGAGCGCTGCTGCGGGGGCCGGGAGTGGATCCGCCGCTTGCAGCCCTCTCCCGCTCTGATGGAGGCGTGGAGCGCTGCGGTGGGGGAGGCCCTGGTTTGCAGCCTTCCCCCGCGTTGTTGGGTGGCGCGGCGTATCGGCCGCGCCGGGCCTAGCCGGAACTCCCGTCACCTCGTGGGTGGGGCAGCGCGGCAGAGCGGCGGACGCGAGTTTCTCGCGCCCGACGACCGCAGCCAAGCTGGCGGTCGTCGCCGCTGGGCGGGGGGGGGAAGGGGGAAAACTCGGTCCCCTGCCCTAAGACTAGGAACTTGGGGGGAGGGGAAGGGCCGAGGCGCCTGGGACCCGAATCCCTTCCCCCCCAATGTGCCGAAACCCCCAGGAGGAGTTGCTCCCTCCCCCCCGCCGGGCCCTCCCGGGACGAATGGGGAATTCCCTCCATGCCTGGTGGGGTTATCCCAGGTCAGGCCTTCTGCTTTTCCACCCAGGGTGGTTGCATGAGGCTCTGAGACCTTTCCCTACCGTCCCGGCTTTGTTGAGGTTTCTTTTCTTCTTCTTTGATTCTTTTTCTTTGTTTTCGCGCTGGAGCAGCGCGAGGTGTCTGCCTCCTTCCCGAGGCAGGAAACTAAAACTGAGTTTCCTGGGGAGGCCCCACCTCCTCCGGGAAGCTCAGATCAAAGTCTGCCTTCCCAGCCCCGGAGGCGGGGCTTACCCCAAGCTTGCTGGCCTCCGACACTCTAGGAGAACTTAAAAATCCTAACCCACCCCATATTCCCGCCTGAAAAGCCACGTTTTTAATGCCCGGCGGTAGCTAATCAAGGAAGGGGCATGGCGGAGATCACTAGGGAGAGAGTTCCATAAACTGGGGGCTGCCACAGAAAAGGCCCTCCTCCTAGTCCCCACCAGCCTGGTTTCTCTGGCTGATGGGACAGGGAGAAGGCCATCCGTGGCGGATCTTGTTGAGCGGCCTATTTGACGTTGCTGGAGGCGCTCCTTGAGATAGAATGATTTCCCTCATTCATGATCTAGTTATGGGCAGGAGGCCAACCTGGTGTGCCTAACAAAGACCTGAGTCGGGGAGCAGGGGGGTGGGGAGTTAGACTCTTTTTAGTCCCATAGGACTATGCATAAGGCAGAAGCTATTGCATTTTGGGCCATAGAGCAGATTGCCCCAGAGAAAAGAAAGGACATGTGGAGGAAGAAGCTACGTGGATTTTGAGATTGGGCACAGTAACACCTACGGGACTAAATTATAACATTGACTACATGCACCTCATGAATTAGGGAGTTAAGACTCTCCCAGATATGCCCTCCCATGTATTCAGTTCAGCACCAGAGTAAACTAGAGACTCTGGGAAGGGGAGTTGCTGTAGTCTATAGGAATTCCATCTCTCTCTCTCTCCCCACCCCATCCTCACTCTCTGTCCAGGCTTTCTGTTCGAGTGCCAATCTGGAGTGTTTATATCTTTAGTTGGGCTCTCAGGACAGATTAGGGATTCTGTTGATGTACTGCTCACCTCAGTGCCCAGTCTCCCTACCCGAGCTGATGGAGGCATCTTGGATTTGGTGTTGAGAATCCTCAGAATGGTGCTTCTTGGGGACCTCAATATCCAGTGTTGCCTTATCTGGAGCAGTTTAGAACTTCATGGCCACCATGAGGTTGTCTCAAGATGCTACATGTGTTGTGCCAAATGACAAGTCACACTCTAATTTTGGTCTCCTCTGCTGGACAGGAGGATGGTGGTCTGAAGGTGCAGTATTTTACATCTATTCCTTTGCCATGGTCAGATAATCTACTGTTGAGATTTAGGCTTGCAAAGGTGGGGGACCTATCAGGATAGTCCACCCCCAGGGGTGAATGGATTCCAATCCATTCCAGAAAGCTTTGGGGGATTTTCCATTTAATATGGTTGGCACTCCTGCTGGAAACCCTGGTCATGCTGTGGGATACGGAGATGACTCAGGCAGTTGACACAATCGCCCCCAAGTGTCCTTTCCTGCATTGCAGAGCCCAGTCAGCTCCCTGGTATATATGTGAGCTGAAGGCATTGGGAATGCAGATGGAAGAAAACATGTTTCTAATCAAATCAAGCATGAGCAAGAACTCATTACTAAGCCTACTCTGCAGCGGTGATGCAGGCAAAAATATATCTCTCCTTCACCATTGCAGCCTCTCAACGCCATCCAAGAAAACTGTTCTGAGTAGTTTGGGGCCTTTGGGGTCCTCGCCTGATAAGAGAACTAGTAGCCACAAGGAAGCAGAATGCTGTGATTTGTTTCTACAGCATTTTTGGTTTTATAACTTAAGACTCCACATTTTGTGCAGTTCAATCTGTGGAGGTGTCTATTATTGGATGACTTTCTGGTTTTAAGGCCTGAGGATGTGGACAAGGTACTTGGGTCAGGCTCATCCAACCATCTGGTTGCTCAACTCTCTCTCTCCTCATGCCTGATTACATCTAAATGGGATAAGCAGCTGGGTCCCAGAAGTTATGCATTCTTCCTTAAGGGAGGGAGAGGTCCCAGCCCCCTTAAAGGAAAAGAAGTAATCACTGGACCCAAAGGATTTTAACAACTATAGGCCAGTGGCCAATGTTTTTTAACAGATTGTTGAATTGTTATTGTTTTTTAATCTGCTTTATCTTTTGTTGTTCACCGCTCTGAAATCTCCATACTGGAATATGAAGTGGTACATACATTTTGAAAAATAAATAAATAAAATCCCCCTCATGGGCAGGTGCTTGAGCACATGGTGGCAACAGAGATTTTCTGGAAACGTTTCAGTTGGGGTTTAGGCCTGATTTTGGCACTGAAACTATTTTGGTTGCCCTGTGGGATGATCTATGCCAGGAGAGACACGAGGACTATGCGAGCCTGTTAATTCTCCTGGACTTTTCATAGGCTTTTGATACCATCGACTATGGCGTCCCTCTGGAAAGTGTCTGAATTGGGAGTGGGCAGGATGACTATACAGTACAGTAATACCTTGGATTGCAAGCATAATTCGTTCCGGAAACGTGCTTGTAATCCAAAGCACTTGTATATCAAAGCGAAATTCCCCATAATAAATTTGTACACATATTTTTAATTTAAGCTGCAATAAAGAATGATAGTGTAAAGTCTTCATTTTTCTTGACCGTACTACAGTACTTGTATTGCAAGACATGGCTTGTTTATCAAGTTAAAATTTATTTTAAAAATTTGCTTGTCTTGAAAAACACTTGCAGACCAAGTTACTTGCAATCCAAGGTTTTACTGTAGTTTCATTCATACTTACAACCGTTTTCAGAAGATGGTACTGGGGGATTTCTGCTCCACTCCTTGGTGTTTATGCTTTGGGATCCTGCAAGGTTCCATTTTGTCTTATTCTATTTAACATTTACATGAAGCTGAGTATTGAGAGTAACGTGTCATCAGTATGCTGATGTCGGGTAGCTTTATGTCTCTTTTTCAATGAATCCAAGTGAAGTGGTGGAAGCGTTTAATCAGTGCCTGGTCGTGGTAGTGAACTGGATGAGAGTCAATAAACTAAAATTCAATCCAGATAAGATGGAGATACTATTGGCAGGTGGACCATCCTTCCAGGGCAGTGGTATTTTACCTGCTCTGAAAGGGGTTGTACTTCTGTTGCACTTTCACTAGAGAACCAGGTTTGTAGTTTGGCGGTGCTTGCAGATCCATCTCTGTCCTAGAGGTATAAGTGTTTTCTGTTGCATGAGTGCCTTTAATCAGCTTAGGCTGGTAAGCAGACTATGCCTCCACCTGGATGGTGATAGCCTGCCTTCAGTGATCTATGCCCCGGTAACCTCCCATTTCAATTACTGCAATATGTTGTCTGTAGGGCTTCCTTTGAAGACTGTTTGGAAACTTCAGCTGGTGCACAACTTAGAATCATAGAATCACAGAATAGTAGAGTTGGAAGGGGTCTATAAGGCGATCGAGTCCAACCCCCTCCTTAATGCAGGAATCCAAGTCAAAGCATCCCTGACACATGGCTGTCCTGCTGCACCTTGAATGCCCCCAGTGGTGGAGAGCCCACTACCTCCCTAGTTCGTTGGTTCCATTGGCATATTGCTCTAACACAGTGTTTCTCAACCTTGGGTCCCCAGATGTTTTTGGCCTACAACTCCCAGCATGCCCCAGCCAGCTATGCTGGCTGGGGCATGCTGGGAGTTGTAGGCCAAAAACATCTGGGGACCCAAGGTTGAGAAACACTGCTCTAACAGCCAGGAAATTTTTCCTGATGTCGAAGTGGAATCTGGCTTCCTGTAACTTGAGCCCATTATGCCGTGTCCTGCAATCTGGGATGATCGAGAAGAGATCCTGACCCTCCTCTGTGTGACAACCTTTCAAGTACTTGAAGAGTGCTATCATATCTCCCCTCAGTCTTCTCTTCTGAAGGCTATTACGCCAGGCATTGCAATCATATTGTATCATCTTCACTGGCTTCCAGTTCGGACCTGGGCTAAATTCTATATGCTAGTTTTAACCTATAAAACTCTTCATGGCATAGAGCCACAGTATCTGAAAGATATCTTCCCATATGTTCCTACCCAGGCCCTGAGAACAAAGGTCCTGCTCTGAGTGCCCTCACATACTGAAATTCGGCAGGTGGCTACTTATGAACAGGCCTTTCCAGCGGTAACCCCAACTGAGCCAGTGTGGTGTAGTGGTTAGTGTGTTGGACTGGGACTCGGGTGATCTGGGTTCTAGTCCCCACTCAGCCATGTAGCTCACTGGGTGTCTTTGGACCAGTCAATGACTCAGCCTAACCTACCTCACATGGTTGTTGTGAGGATAAAATCGAGAGGAGGAGGAGGATTATGTAAGCCACCTTGGGTTCCTTGCAGGAAAAAAGGTGGGATATAAATATAATAAATAAAATAAATATACTGTGGAATGCCCTCCCTGAGAGGTCTGCCTGGCACCTACTTTGTTGACTTTTGGGCATCAGGCTAAGACTGATCTTTTAGTATGCTACATACTTTACTGCCAGTTGCATTTTAAAGTTGTGTTTTAGAACTGTTTTCCTCCCAACTGGATATGTTTTCAATCTTTGCAGATATTTGTTGCCTTTAATAGTTATTCTCCACATTGTAAACTGTGCTTTATTGTATTTGATTGATTTGGTTTTGGTTTATGTCTTACCTTTTTGACCTCATCCCAAGATCTTAGGCTAAAGGGGCGAATCACAGCACACACAAAAACAAACAGCCTGACATGTGGTGGTAGCAGACATGACCCCCATGCTCCTTTGCACAGCCCGATGCAAATAAGCCTACTCTGTATCAAACAGGCAACCTTCAAGACGCAGTCCCAAGAGCGCTTTCCTTTTTCCCCCCAGTACAAAGCAAGAAGTCATGCTCACAGACTCCACAATGGAGCCCTGTTTAACACAGAGGCAGCATTACAGAGGCTGGAAATAAATAAGAGTTCTATTAGTGTCCCTGTACTAAGTACTGACATTTGCTGCCCCTTGTGGATCCTGCCCTGTTCTCTGGAAGGTGGAAGAGAAAAATGCAGCCCCTTGGGATGTGGGTGCGAGTGCCAGTACAATTCAGGATGGAGAAAACTCAGGCAAGGAGGGTGGGGGTGATTACCTCCTAAATATTTGTTTGTAAGCTATGGAAACTGAGGTATTCAGAAATGAGAGAACATTATTAGAGGATGCAGCTACACACATTTACAAGCATGAACTGGAGACAAGCCAGGAGTGAGAGAGGTAACTTCTCACACATTTTAAAACATGAATTTTGGAGCACTCTTGCCTCCCACTGAGAGGCATGTCAGTTTTGTTACTATATTTAAGTGACACTTACATGCCTGGCCTTGACCAGACCTTGTCGCTGCTGACACTGCATCCGGTTGCTGCCCGGCTGCTGCTGTGAAGCCTGCATGTGAGGTCTGAACTGGGACGGGGCAACTGGAATCAGAGGCTGCGGCGGCACAGCAAGGAGGTGGTGCTGCTGCTGGTGTGGCTGATGCTGCTGGTGGTGCTGCGGCGGCTGAGGATGCTGCTGGTGCTGCTGGTGCTGCTGGTGCTGCGGCGGCGGCTGCATTGGTAGATGCAAGGGACCCTACACATTATTTAAAAGACAACATGTGTGTTGTGGACTCAGAAAAGGTCTGCCCGTAAATGCTCAACCGGCTAGGTACGGTAGCTAATGGAACTTAAACAGGACTTTGTACGCCACAACTGCTATGATTAAAGAAAGGCCTCGCATTAAAAGCACCACCACCCAGTTCTAGGCTAAGGTGAGCTTAGATTAACCTAAACAGCTATACTGCATGATATTATTAAGTCTCAGCTGTTCCCTTTTTTCAAAATAGGGGAGTCTCAACTGTTGTCTGAATATATTTTACAATTACTGAAGCACAATATTTAGGGCGCAATCCTAGGCATGTTTAGACATAAAAAAAGGCCTACAATTCACAGCATGCCCCAGCCAGCCATGCTGGCTAAGGCATGCTGGGAGTTGTGGGTCTTTTTTATGTCTAAGCATGCCTAGGATTGTGCATTTAATCTATTTTTAAAAAAATAAATGGCTTAAGATAAAAGACTGCATGCTGCCACTCTATGTTCATTAGCACTCTCACATGAAAGACAATTGTACCAGCAGAGGGTGCTCTAACCTTTGAAGTGACCCAATATGTTTTCTAGATGCATGCTTAATCTACTCACTACACAGGAACTTGTTTTTAAACAATAGATTATTTTCATATTTCTTCTGGAATAAATCAATTTAGGAAGCCATGGAATATTGAACAAAATGTTGCATTATAAACTTTTCTAATCTCATTAGCTGTGAACAGCTTCGGAAAATTCAAAGCAGTTTAATATCTTCACTTTGAAGGACTACGCTGATAGAAAGTTGCCACTAACCCTCGTAATTCAATTAACACTAGGCGCAGGGGGATAACATGTTTTCATGCTTGGCACAGCAATAAAAGGCACATTTAAATTTTGTCTACATCTGTGGTATTAATCCAAACATTAAACATTCCATATTTTGTGTACAGGAGAGCTTCTCAAAAGTTTCTGCAGCATTCTGCTTAAACAAACAAAAAAAATGGTTTGAGGCTCTTTTAAGTGTAGCTAAGAATAAAAGTAAATCACCGGCAAAAATTCACTCTATTCTTAAGCACAGGGCCAGAATGGTCAAGGGGAGGGGTTCCTCTACATGTTTAATACACACTTTGAGTTCTCTAAAAGAGAGGTGGGGCAAAAAAAAAAAAAAGACTGCAAAAAAACCCCGGGCATTCCGTTCCCAAGCACTGTTTACATTCTGCCCTACCAAGATGCTCACAAGATGGCAGGAAGGATGCTCCTGCTTTAGCCAGGATTCTCAAGATTGCTAAATGTAGATAAGCAAGAACTCTCATCATGGTTTCATACCTGCATGTTGGGCTGTGTAAGCGTTGTCAAGAACGGCTGCCCTGGGACCTGCAGAAACGACTGCCTGGGAGGGAGGAAGGGCCGCGCATTTGCTGCTCCAGGTTGGTTGAAGTGGAGAACTCCCACTGGGCCCTGAGGCTGAATGTTTGGCCTCACCAGCCTCTCTCTGGGAAACATGGGCTGCTGCCCCTGCTGATTAAAACCTGGTCCAGGCTGACTGAAAGAGAGCGGATTTTGACTGGGAACAGGATGGGTGCTGTTGAGGAGTGGAGGTGGTGGCGGTGGAGGAGGACTCCGCTGTTCAAACAAGTGGTGGCCAGGAAATCTTGGATCTATCAAAAACAAGCAGAGTCAGGAAACCAACCCGTCCGTGAAGCAAACTGTACAGCCTTCACACACACACACACACACACACACACACACGTACCCAACCCTGCTGTAGATAAATGTGACATAGGGAGCTGCCATATTAGGTGAGACTATTTGTCCCTCTAGTCCAGCACAGTCTACTCTGGCAGAGGCTGCCCAGGGTCTTTGGCAGAGTTCCCTTTTCTATTACCTGCTACCAATCCTTTCAGCTGGAGATACCAGGGACTGACCTTCGAAAGCATGTGCTCTGCCATTGAGCTTCAGTCCCTCTCTCACAAAGCATTCTAGACTGTACAGATAATCCTATACTATACTATACCACCCTGCCAGTCTTAGGTGCTTGGGGTGAAAAGCGTTGGTTACTGGGCAGATTAGAAATGTAATAAATAAATACATACATTGGGGTTAGAGTGGACCAGTGTGGGCCCTGGAGTCTAAAACCCTGCTTCAAAGCAGGACCATTGCCCACGGTTAACCTACACAATGCAGACAACCCCTTCAAGCAGAGCTATTAGTGCCTGCAGAACAAATTCATGGAGCTAATTCAGAAGAGGAAAGACACTTTCAGTTAGAGATTCCATTATTTTTTAACTGGAAGCAATCAGCAGCAGCAATAGAACTAATTTTTCACAACCCATACACTTGGAATTTAAATTCCATGAATTACAACGGAGCACACATCCAAGCGTGCTTATGAAAGCTTCCACCATTTTTTACCATCTGTACACGCAAGCCATCCTGAGGCTGTGCTGCCGTCTTAACAATTTCTTGTACAATAATGTATCCTCCAGTAAAAAAAATGTCAATACTAAACATTTACAGGAGAGAACTAAATAAACAGCCATGCTGTTTGAAGAATTGGTATCTAATCACTAATGCTGAGCTCCAAAGAGTGCAGGATCTGGAAGCTTTTAGAGTGGCCTAGAGGAAGCAGATGGGAAAAAATCTGGCTCACTAGTTAAAACTAAGGGCAACCAATCACCTCCCTCAGAACTGACAAAGATGCCTCCTTCCGATGTACAAGAGAACATTACCTCCCATGAAGAAAGGCTCTCTGTCCTGTGGAGGTGGTGGCGGCAGAGGCGGTGGTGGCCCTCTCCACTGATCCTGGAGGGAGAGTCTTGGGGCTTGACTGAAGTTGGTAGGAACAGGGCCAGGAGGGTTTTGCTGAAAATCTGGAGGGCCCTGAATAAAACAAGGGAAAAAACAAAACTAATGAAGATAATCTCCACACAGTTCTTCCATAGCCTATTTAGAATTTTCTCTCTCTCTCTTTTAAAGATCAAAATATCTTCCTGTAATCTGCACAAACTGGCAACCCTACCGAGTCATATCTTCCACTGTGACAGTGAACACTGAACCTAAGCACAGTATCTTTACAATGAATTCAAAATGTTTTAATAATCACAGCAGCACCACAGGAATGCCATCGCTTTTCAAGCTTACTGAAATCCATGCAATTATTGACCTTCTATCCCATTAATCCAAAAGTCTGAATGTCTACTTTAGAAAATGCTCCTGACATTTATCTCTTTAAACCATGCTATTCTTCACTATCTATTTAGTACAACCTAAGCAACCAAAATGAAGCTACTTTAATTTTCTGGATGTCATAAATTGATTTCCCCCCATTCTAAAGTAAAGAAATCATATTTCAAGAATAATAGGGAACCAACATTTGACAAAGCACATAACCCTAAATACTTAAGCATCTGAAGCATTCATTACAAAAGGGATATGAAAAATTAACATAGATTTGCCACCCTTGGTTTTAAAGAAATGCATTACAGACTGATACGATATTCAGTTATTTCACAATCAGCGATGGAAGGAGCCATTTAAAATTTAAGCTCAGTAATTGATTTTCTCTCCCACCCCACCCCCCGCTTTAGATTCTGTGAAGGAACATGCCAAATCATCTGCTAAAAAGACAAGAACTATTCATGACCCAAGCACCCATTAACTAAATTAATAGGAAGTGACGATATGATGTTGTCATAATTCTTCCTCTAAGAAATGAACTGTTAAGGTATAAACATTTGCACTCCTGCGCAAGCTTGCATACCAGTTCCCCTACGTTTCAAGTAACTACATACTCTAGAAGCAGATTTCACATGTCACCTCAATCTAGCAGTTGAGGTAGTTTTCAACAATAGTTTTAACTGTTCAGTTCTTAGTCTTCCATGGAATGGTTTTCCAGCTAATTTTCTTCATTTGCTGAAGTGGCCTTTATTGTAATGCCACATTTTTTTTTAAGTTTTCAAGGTCCACAGGATTCCTTGTACCAGTGATGTGGAGTGGAACGAAATTTTTTTAAATTTAAACAATGTAAAGGGAGTACATGCTATTGTCCATAAAATTTATTCCAGTAAAAATTTCTATGTTTAAATCACATTATTTTTTCCTCAGATATTTCAGGTCAAATATGTGTGGTGTACGTATTATTTTTTAGTTTTGTTATTTACTACATACAATTAGTAAAATAAATATGCTAAATTAAATCATTTTCTAGGGCACGGCTGGGCAACTGGTGGCCATCCAGATGCTTTGGCCTACAACTCCCATCAGCCCTAACCAGCAGTCAATAGTGAGGGATGATGGGAGTTGTAGGCTAAAACATCTGGGGGACCACAAGTTGCCCAGCCCTGCTCTAGGGCATCAGAAAAAAAATCTGAAGAAAACTGACCTTTTCCCAATGCAAATTACCCAATGAAAATTAGCTGAACTGGCATAGGAAATTTTTCCAATTCAAAATTTTCCAGAAAACCCACATCACTATATTGTACCCATTTGATTTGCTGCCATATTAAACAACTCTCCTTAATGCACATTTGAGGCTTCAAGAATGACCCTTTAGAGGTCAGGTATGAAGCTCCTACACATTGCGCAAGGGCATTTTCCTTATGCGCATAGCAGTGCCAATGGCTGCTGCTCCAGCACACAGGATAGGGACAGCTCCCATTCAAGGGCAAGGAAAGGGAGCATCCCCTGCTCTGGAGTCCACACATCTGATCTGACCCTATGCTTAGCTGCCCTTGAGGAGCAAGACACAGAATCAGGCTCTTTATAAATGTATGTACATGAATACATTTCATGTACATACATAAATTAGTCCTCCTCGTCTAACTACATTTTTCCTATAAATCTACATTTCTTGATCAACTAAATGCAAATTTGAGTTACAAGAAGGATTTATCACTAGCTGAGCTTTCAATTTCTTATCGTATAGCAGATATACTACATTCCGAGTTGAGGCTTTTCTGGCTTCCAAATGTTTTAGTTTTGCACAGTATGTTTTAGCTTTACACAATACATATATGAGATTCAGCTCATGTCCCAACCATTTCTTTACTCATAGTATTAAAATATCTTTTCTCCCCCTATCAGACTTTGAAAACTCCAGGTACAACATCCCAACTGCTCAGTGCAACACACACAGTAGACACAAACTACAGCTGCATTTAATTCATTTGGGGTGGGGGAAATACAAGCACAGTACACGCTTTGGACTGTTAAGCATTGAAATATCATTGAGTCCAGGGATATACCATGTACAAAACTACAGTCACAGTTAAGGAGAATGAAAAATATAATATCTATATATGGGATTTCTTTTAAAACTTAAAGTGAGGTGACTTTTCTTCAATGGGTATTTAACTGTGAACATTTTACACTCTAGTTAGATTTCAAAATGTGTTGTCAGAATGTTTCTTTTTGTGCTTAGATACACAACAAATGTACAGGAAATTGAAGGAAAATAAGCATACTGTAAGAGACACAGAATAATTCCTGATATGCACAGTGTTTTCTCTTTTTCATGGTTTCAAGTGGCCAGTTTCAAAGAGCAGCAAGATACCAATCTGTAAGAAACATTATTTTGTAAGCAGACAAAATTGATCTTAACTCTTTATATGGCCTAAATCATAACCTTGCAAGACTATACTTTGGCATAATGCATTTTAGAACTTTGGGGGTTTTGCTGCCATATTAGAAAATATCATCAACTAAATGGAAGAGGTTCATAGCTTCGTAGAAGAATAGATATGAGACCTTAACCAGGGAAAGGCAGGTACGTCCCCCCACCCCCAGCACAGTCTATGTTGGTCTCGTGCTACTTCATCAGCCAGGTGAACTAGCAGGGGGACTGTGTAAGCTGTACCATCTCACAAGTCTGGCTTGCTGGAAGCTATACAACTGTATATTTATTTATTTATTATATTTATACCCCGCCTATTTATTTATTTATTTATTATATTTATGCCCCGCCTTTTTTCCTGCAAGGAACCCAAGGCGGCTTACATAATCCTCATCCTCCTCTCCATTTTTATCCTCACAACAACCCTGTGAGGTAGGTTAGACTGAGTCAGTGACTGGCCCAAAGTTACCCAGTGAGTTTCATGGCTGAGTGGGGAATAGAACCCGGGTCTCCCGAGTCCCAGCCCAACACTCTCACTACTACGCCACATTGGCGTATATATCTAACTATATTTGCTACAGGATATTCACTTGAAAAACTTTATGCAGCTTGAATGCCGCAAGCATCTCATGCCCATTTAAACAGGCAACTTTCAGAGTTTGACACTCTATATAGCACATTAGAAGGTTTGTAGGGCTTTGCACCCATTCTCAGCAATCCTTACGGCCACTTCTAAAAAAGCCTTCCCTGGATCCCTTGGACCTTAATCAATTACAGACCAGTGTCAAATCTTCCATTTTTGGGCAAGGTGATTGAGAGGGCGGTTGCCTTCCAACTCCAAGCAGTTTTGGATGACACCGATTTTCTAGACCCATTTCAAACTGGCTTCAGAGCGGGATATGGAGTTGAGACTGCTATGGTTGCCTTAGTGGATGATCTGCGCCTGAGTACCGACAGGGGGAGTGTGTCCCTGTTGATGCTTTTAGACCTCTCAGTGGCTTTCGATACCATCGACCATGGTATCCTTCTGGAACGCCTGAGGGGATTGGGAATAGGGGGTACTGAGCTTCAGTGGTTCTGGGGTAGGTTCCAGATGATGATGCTTGGGGATAGCTGCTCCTCCAAAAGGGAGCTGCTATGTGGTGTGCCACAAGGTGCTATTCTTTCCCCAACGCTATTTAATATTTACATGAAGCCGCTGGGAGAGATCATCCAGAGGCATGGGGCGGGGTGTTATCAGTATGCTGATGACACCCAAATATATTTCTCTATGTCTCCAGTAACAGCTGCTAAGGATGGTGTGTCTCCTCTGAATGATTGCTTGGAAGCGGTAATGGGCTGGATGAGGAAAAACAAGCTGAAGCTGAATCCAGACAAGACAGAGGTTCTTGCTATAAAAGGCCACAACCTGGGTCTGGAGGTGTGTCAACCAGTTCTGGATGGGGTTACCCTCCCCCTGAAAGACTGTGTTCGCAGCCTGGGGGTGCTTCTGGATCCGTCACTCCAAATGACAGCTCAGATAGATGTGACGGCTAGGAGTGCCTATTATCAGCTTTGGCTGATTCGCCAGCTGCGCCCCTTCCTAGAGTTGGAAGACCTAAAGACAGCAGTGCACGCGCTGGTAACTTCGAGGCTCGACTTCTGCAATGCGCTGAACATAGGGCTACCTTTGTATCTAGTTCGGAAACTTCAATTGGTGCAAAATATGGTGCCCATATTACACCAGCTTTAAAAGCATTACCCTGGCTACCAATTAGTTTCTGGGCGAAAGTATAAAGTGTTGGTTATTACCTTTAAAGCCCTACATGGTTTGGGTCCTGGTTACCTGCAGGATCGCCTTCTCCCATACAATCCACCCCAGGCACTTAGGTCCTCTGGAAGGAATTTACTCCAGTCAGCCAAAACCAGGCTGGCAAGTACTACCCAGAGGATCTTCTCTTCGGCTGCTCCCAGACTGTGGAATAGCCTGCCAGAGGAGATTCGTCAACTGAATAGTCTTAGCCAGTTTTAACCAGTTTATGTATTTTATATTTATTGTTGTTCCCCACCTTGATCCAGGTGGAGAGGCGAGTAAGAAATAAAGATGATGATGATGATGATGATGATGATGATGATGATGATGAACCCTGTAAAAGTAGATTATTCGAAGGCCAGACATGGTGGTTTGCCTAATGTACGTTATGGTGAGCCAGTGCCTGGAAACATGATCCCACCAAGCACTGTTCATCAATTATTCTTTTTGTATTTATTTCCATGATGCACCCTACCAAAGGAGTACCGTGGGTGTTATCAATTACTTCTGCAAAATCTCAATGCTAACTTCTGTCTACAATTTGTTATAGAGATCTGAATAGCTCATTGGGCATGACTTCCACATACACAGGCAATCCAACTTTCTGAAAGAACATGAGATAACGTTACCTTAATCCTGTCAGAGAATTACACTATTTTGCTTTGCTTTTTATCCTCTCAAATATCCTCCCTAGTTAAGAAATTAACATTCTCTCTCATACAATTCTTACACAAATTGTACTTTTACTTTTCGGCATCTCTTGTTAATTACATGATGTTATCTGTTATAATCTATTCATGAACCACAGATAACTTTGGCTACCAATAAAAGGGAAAACTTAGCATAAATTGCTTAGCACAACGTTAATCTTATAAAGCAAGGCATAAAGAGGATCTAACAGCTATTATATGACTTATCAGCTTTCCTAAAGGGTCACTCTATACTTTTTTCGAATAGATTAATTAATTACCTTAACAATGTCATTGAAACTTCATGAATCTTTCAATAAATTACACCCCGTCTTTACAACATGTTTTCATTTATTAATCTCACTTAAAATGCAAAGGGGCTAGGAGAATGCCACTGACACCAAAGTAGAGATACTCCATTTAATTCTTATTAAAATGGTATAAATGCAAAGAATCAGTGATTGCTGTAACCTACGACACCATTAAAACTATAGCCACCTGTCATAAAATATTAATCCTCTTACTTTAGCAGCCACTGAATTTTACCTTCCCTTGGATAAATGACCTTAGTTCAATTCAATCACACAAGGTAAGATCCATGTGGAAATGGATCACACAGATGCCTCCAACGTAAGATTGGCTCCACTGCTGTAAGACTGGCTCCACGGCCATCATGTTCTCAGCAAACTGTTTCTGATGCCAAATGCATGGCCGCCTTGGAATTAACTTCCTGATAGAGACCTACGTCTGACCAAGCTTTGCCCCAATCAGATGCACAATGACAGCAAAAAAGGAGAGCAGGGGTGCAGTCTTTAGTTCTTATACCCAAGTGTGGTTTTAATTTAAGGTGCTTGTTCTGTGCATTTAAAACAAAGTCTTCAAGCTACCCAATGTAAAATAAAAACCTGCACGCTCCCAGCAGAGATTCCAGGTGAAGGTGACCAGCTGGAGAGCCTCAACAGTTGCCATGCTAGCACTGGTGAGGAACAAGTTATCTGTGACAGCACACACAGAAACTACACTCACAAGTAGATGGCAGGAGCTCACAGCTCTGCTAGTTAATGCTTGCATCTCAGCTACATTTGTCTGTTTTTGAGAGCCATGAATTTTAAAAGGTTGCTCCTCAACTTTCTTGTTCTCTTAGGAAGGAAACACTTAGGAAAAAAATATTCTAAATGCTCACATTTCTAAAGTTTTTAAAACAAAGGCCAATGCTACCTAATAGTTTCCTATATTTCATTAAATTTCCCCAGCTCACATTTACGATAAAGCTGATTCCTCCATCACAGATTTTTTTCTGGAAACTAATTACTACTGAAGTTCAGGTATGGTGTTTTTATTGGGTGATATTTTCTTCTGCAAGCTGCTCTGAATTGACTTTGTGAAATGGGGGGAGAGAGATAATAGGAGGCGGAGTCATTCTGGATTGCTCTAGAGTCATTCTAGAGAAAATGTCTAAAGCCAATCAATCACAAATATTTTTGCTGGAATGCTGTGCATGGAAAAAGCAGAAAGGTTGTTATCTTAGATCAGGGCTCTCCAACCTTGGGTCCCCAGATGTTGCTGGCCTACATCTCCCAGCATACCCAGCCAGCATGGCTAATGGCAAGGGATTCTAGGAGCTGTAGTCCAGCAACATCTGGGGATCCAAGGTTGGAGAGCCCTATCTTAGACCATGATAGAATTTGGAACTGGGGGTTTGTTGGGTGGTAGAAGGGAAGAGGAATCTTTTACTTCTATCCAGAATTTCATGACTGCAAAGAATGTGAATCTTTTTTGTTTTGCCAGCACTGGTACTCATAAGGTATGCTGCTTCTAAATTTGGAGGTTTTATTCAGCTATCATGGTGAATAGCCACTGAAACTCATCTCCCATGAATCTGTATTTATTTATTTATTTATTATTTATACCCCGCCTTTTTTCCTGCAAGGAACCCAAGGCAGCTTACATAATCCTCCTCCTCCTATCCTCACAACAACCCTGTGAGGTAGGTTACGCTGAGAGTCAGTGACTGGCCCAAAGTCACCCAGTGAGTTTCATGGCCGAGCGGGGACTAGAACCCGGATCTCCCGAGTCCCAGTCCAACACTAACCACTACGCCACACTGGCTCCACACACTAGATTAAGTAACTGGGGTAGTTCCTACCCCTCAGAGAACTACTAGTTTAGGCATACAGAAGACTTAAGTGCAGGAGTGATGTCATATTCGTTTCAACACTTCTATGGGTCAGAATCGCCACAGCTGAGTACTTAGTTGTGTATTTGATGTTTTGGTATTTGTGTATTTTTAAAAAGGTGCTCATGCACCTTCAAGGTAATCAAGTGGAAGAGTGTGCAACCATGATTTCTATCATTTGTGAAATGAATGCACTGTGGAGAAGGCACAATAAGGGAAAGGGCTACTTCATTTTAGGTCTTTTTTCCCACTCTTGTTTAATAGCTGTTACCATCATGTTTAGCTTCTGCTGCTCCCCCTGCAGATGGGAATTCACTGATATGATTAAATTTGATGGTATGATAATGTATGGTAATAGTGATTAATCAGAAGCCCACTAGCAAATGGAGGATGTTTGTTATTATGTCACCTGCATTTTAAATTGCATTTCTCCTCTGCCAGCCTGACACTGTTTGACAGTGTACGGGGTGGGGGGTGGAAATCTTGCGCTACATCTGCTTGCTACTACTTATAGATCTGATAAGAGAAAACACTCATCACTCCGTCACTATTGTAAGTGTTGTAATTACAGGACTACGTAGACAGGTTGTGAAAATGGGAAGCCCTCATAAGGAAAGCTTGCCAGTAGACGCTGAGGAAGCTCAGTTGCACATCTGCAGGGGCTATAATGGGAGAGAAATGTAATTTGATTCAGCAGTCTCATTCAAACATGATTTGCATGAAATGCCGTATAAAGCTCTATCCAAGAAATGTCAATCATGACCACCTGATACCTTGTATCATGTTAAAAAGAAAACAAAATGCTTTCCAGACTACGTGGGATTTGCCACTGCTGCTGCACAGTAATAGAGTGAAAATTTCATTTACTGTTGCTGTTCTAACAGCGCTGCCATAACAAAAGCAGAATCATTGGGGCAGCAGTGCAGCAGGCTTATTGTTTGTTTGTTTTCATTGTCCATTGGATGTCTTAACACCCACACAAACAGCATTACAAGGGTGTAAACCTCTATCACTCATCAAATGCTCAGAAGAATCACAAGACACGCTTAAAACCTATTCTCACTGGCTGTAAGGGCCTACTCAAACATTACATTTTAGATGTATACCTAAAAGTGTGAAGTACAGATGTAGGAAATGTGTATCCTGTAAGTGCACTCATCTGGGAGCCAGGATCAGCTGCAGCTCCCTATCAAACATGAACTGGGCCAAACACAGGCCTGGCTTCCATGGGTGAAAATGTTCCTTAAGGCGCAATCCTATGCATATTTAGACAGAGAAAAGGCCTACAACTCCCAGCATGCCCCAGCCAGCCATGGCTGGCTGGGGCATGCTGGGAGTTGTAGGTCTTTTCTCTGTCTAAACATGCATAGCAATGAGCCCTAGCCCTTAAGTTTGTTGTCTTCCACCACAGCAATGCACCTTGTTCTACAATTTCTAATAGGTTTGGCTTTGGGGTGGAGGGGCAGGTACTAGTCATCTTGGATAAAATTAGGCCATTATTTGCCTTCATTTTGCCATCACTTGATAGTGCTACAAGAATTAGTTCTAAATCGTAGAGGAAAAGTCTACTTAGAAAACTATGTGAATATATGCTTATTTATTTTATTATTTATTGGATTTCTATACCGCCCAATAGACAAAGCCCTCTGGGCAATTCACAAATTAGAGCTTTAAACATAAAATATAAAAACATGGCATAAATCCCTTTTTAAAACAGCTACAGAAAGAACCAAATGATATATTAAAATGGTTATATGATATAAGAGACAGAAAGATGCTGGGACGCCAATGCAAACAAAAAAGCCCTGCAATCAGGATTAGGTAAACAATTTATGTAATTTGCTGCAACTACAATATTTGGGTTTTCTAAAATATTCTAAACATACTGAAAATGACTGGGGAAATAAATTGCAAGGAAGCAAGGAGAAGAGTAGGGTGCTATTTGTCAGCACTTCTACACAGTTCAGCAACCAGATCATATACAAGTTACGTAAGTGAGATCTGTGCTCATGGAGTAAACTGTAATTGGAATTTGAGAGAAAGTTCTATCAGTCTGAAAACAGACAAACGCACTGCCATTGGGATGGTTGCTTTTCCATGTTACCCAAAGTTATTAGATCATCATAACTGCTGATGGGAGACATCCAATTAAGTTGTTCTGCTGACAGAACCACTTCCATCAATGGAAGCAGGATGGGGGTGTTTCCCCCTCCGCTCCGCAACCTCCCGTATGACCTCAAAGTCTGCTTCAGAGACTTGGGAGATTCTGGGGGGCAGGGGGCTGCAGGGACAAAGGAGAGGAATCATTTCCAAATATCTAAATCATTCTCTGTTAGAACTGTATCCACCGTTGACAGGCTAACAAAAGACAAATACCTCTTTTCTACTTTTCCTCAGCTCAAATTCAGTGATGACCCTTGCTTTACTCCACTACCACCACCACCACATCTGCCAATAGTGCATGGCAAAAATGGCAAACAGGTAGCTCGTGAACTGGAGCTGGTTCTCCAAGCGCCAATGGAGCTCCCAAATATTAATCAATGTGTAGTTTAAAAACTCATTCTGCAGGTTTTCTTTGGGACAAAGCCCATTTCATCCAAGTTTGATTGTTTTACAGTGTCATGCGCAACCTGGAAAAACAAAGATCCACTACACTACTGATCTGGCATTTGAGGGGATTTTTCAGGAAATACATTCATTCCTCGGTGCCCCTCTCTTCCCAACAGTGCCATACCATCAAAGCTCATAGGTTCTGCACTTGTATCCCCTAATACTAGATGATGCCAACTCAAACATAGAATCTGACTATCCATTCATCACTGTTTGGGCCCCTGAACTAATGTCTAGGAAATAGAGTAACACCTGAGAATATAACCTGGCCATCATTGGTTTCCAGTATGGTACTTTATATGGAAAGAATCCAATAATCATAGAGCTGGAAGGGGCCATTTAGGCCACCAAAGCCAACTCCCTGCTCAGTGCAGGAATCCAGTTTAAAGCACTGCTAACCGATGGCTGTCCAGTCTTTGCTTGAATACCTCAAACAACAGAGAGCCCACCACCTCCCTAGGCAGCTGGTTCCATTGTCTGACTGCTCTGACCAAAAAAGTTTTCCTGATGTTCAAACAAAATCTGCCTTCCTGTAACTTAAGCCGATTACAGTAAAACCTTGGATTGCAAGTAACTTGGTCTGCAAGTGTTTTGCAAGACAAGCAAATTTTTAAAATAAATTTTAACTTGATAAACAAGCGATGTCTTGCAATACAAGTACTGTAGTACAGTCAAGAAAAATGAAGACTTTACACTATCATTCTTTATTGCAGCTTAAATTAAAAATATGTGTACAAATTTCTTATGGGGAATTTCGTTTTGATATACAAGTGCTTTGGATTACAAGCACGTTTCCGGAACAAATTATGCTTGCAATCCAAGGTATTACTGTATTTCATATTTTACAGTCTAGAATGACAGAGAAGAGGTTGCGGGCTTGCAGCCTTCTTCCGTGTGACAATCCTTTAGGTACAGTAATACCTTGGATTGCAAGTAACTTGGTCTGAGAGCGTTTTGCAAGACAAGCAAAAAATTTTAATTTTTTTTACTTGATAAACGAGCAAGGTCTTGCAAGACAAGTGTAGGGATGTAACTGCTCGCCTCGAGCAGGCGTAGCAGGCCGAAATCGGCCCCGCTCACACCCGCCAGAGACTTGCTTTGATATAAGAGTGTTTTTGGATTACAAGCACGGTTCCTGAACGAATTATGCTCTCAATCCAAGGTATTACTGTACTTGAAACATGCTATCATATCCCCCCTCAGTCTTCTCTTCTCAAGACTAAACATACCCAGTCCCTTCAATCTTTCCTCGGAGGACTTAAGTTTCTTGTCCCCTGATCATCTCTGCTGCCCTTCTCTGAACTAATTCCAATTTATCGGAATCCTTCTTAAAGTATAGTGTCCAGAACTGGACACAGTATTCGAGGTGAGGTCTGACTAGTACAGAGTAGAGTGGAAGTATTACTTCCCATGATTTAGAAACTATACTTCTATTGATACAACCTGAAATTGAATTTGCCTTTTTTGCAGCCACATCACATCGCACATGATTGTATACATATTTTAATCTAAACTTTTAATAAACTTTCAGATTTCACCAATTAGCAAATTACACATATCTAAAACTGATGTATTCTTCAGAAAAATAGGTGAACGTGTAACAATTACAAAGTTTTTAAATCCAAAAGACGATTCATTCTATGAAAAACACTGTCTCAGTTTAGTTCAAACTAAAGCTCTCTCATCTGTCAACATACACATTACTTGGATTTTCCATAAAATAAAAAAGTGAAGACTTTTGTAATGCTATCAAGTTGCCCATAGGATTCAAAACATTTTTGGTAGTTTTAATTAAAAAAAAAATCTACAGTAATTATTATGACTATCAGTAGTCCCTCCCAGAAAGAACAGGCATAGCAATTAATTAGATAAGCATCTTTAAGGAAAAATAATCCTATTATAGGTCTATGGAAATATACTCACATATTTTGAGTGGTACATTTTCTAGTCTCTCAATTTTTTGTGTAAATCTACTGTCAGGCAAAGAGAGGATGTGTATATATTTTAAATATCTATTAATACTTTCACATTTATGGTTAATTTTCTTTACGATTGTCTAAGTATTGAAAGGGTGCTTGAAATATGTGGTCCTACCAGTCGGACAAATGAAGGTAACAAGAGTCTGCAGGTATTCCCACTATGGGCTTTGATGCTCAGTGTGAAGAAATCATAACTAAATACAAGACTGAAAAAACTAAATTTGTGAAATTTACATATTGCAAGAATATGAATGGCAAGAGAAGTGTGTGTACTCAACATCATTTATAGAAGTAAATCAATAAAGGGTGGTGGTTAGTATGTTTTAGAAGCCAAAAGATAAGGTGGGGAAAGGGTCAGTGAGTGTCAGATCAACTTCTGATATTAAATGCTTAAAATCACCACAAAACCGTAATTGATCTTTACATTTACATCAGAAATGTGCAATTTGTCTTTCAAACATTGAGCATTTAGTATGCCCTTTTTATTAAATAAGCAGTCCTCCTATTTGTATTGAAAGGGCTGCAATGGACAGAGAGGTGGGTGGGGTGTTTTTTAAACCAAGCCAGTTCTCCCCCGCCCCCACTTTTTTTTAAACTCCCCATTGGAAAGACTGGTTCAACAACTTTACAATTAAACAAAATTAATTCTGCTCTCAAAAATTCATTGACCTTAAGCTTTTAACAAACAATTTTCTACCTCACAGATCACTGTCAATATTTACAAATCCTTAAAATTATATTTCACTGGCACCGCTTTTATTTGCCATATTAATATTTCTTTGCAAATGTATGCTTATCCATATCAGAGAAGAAGAAACAGCTGCTACTCACAGGAAATCTCTGGGGTCCTACAGCAGGTCTTGGCTGGGTTGGGACTGGCAGCAAGGGCACTAAAAACAAGGAGCACACCTTTTACATCAATTTGTTTTAGCCAAGACTCCAGGCCATTTTTATAAGCAGTCAGATTCACAGGCAGCTGCCTCCCCACTCCCCCAAATAGCTGCAGAAAAGCAAAAATTGTGAACACCATGCAACAGGGCAATTAGGATTCTGATGGCCTAGGCTGTAAAATGTAGAGTTCTCCATTTTGTAGAATTAAACAATCCATATGCATTTAAATTCCCAGTTCTAAGCATTTGTTCTAAAGCAGGGGTTCTTAACCTGTGGGGCACGCCTCCCCAGGGGAAGTTTGGACTGACTCCAGGGGAGGCGTGAGTAGCCCCTCAACTATAAATTGTTTATTTTACAAGTACTTAGCAGTGCAGCTTGGCGGTTGGCCCAACCGTATTTCTTTCTACTAATCTTGGGAGCTACGCCGTTCATTTAATTGAATATGCTTTTTTTTTAGTCCAGAGACAGAGCATAAACTAAAAAAATGCAAACTCGTCCTGCCTAAGCCTAAATTTTGGGCCGTTAACACATGAGAGGCATGGGTCATAAGATTTTTCACAAGGGAGGTGTGACACCAAAAAGGTTAAGAACCACTGTTCTAAAGGCAAGCTGTCGTGTTGGTTATAGCCCAAAGGACTGAACTAGAGACCACATTTTTATAACATTGCATCAGAGATGCACCACAACTTTCTAAAGATCCAGATGCAACACCAAGGTTAACTCAATTATGCAATTACAGCTGCAATCCTAAACACACTTGCTAGGGGGTAAGGCCAACTGGGCTCAATTTTACTTACTCCTGAGTAAACATGTTTAGGATTACAGTGTACGTTAATTGCCTTATATTTACTTCTTTTGCAAACTGTGTTACACTTCTCTAAGTATCAGGTATTCGAACTATTGGAATGATTTTCACAAGCACTGGACTGAATGGAAAGAGGGAGGCACGCAGAAATTGAGGACAGCAAGCAGGTGGGGCAGGGGCTTCTGAATGAATTAGCCACTCTAACATCAGCTATTGGTATATACCCTGTTCTCACTAGAGCTCACCCAAATTACAAGAATACTTTGACTTAAGGGAAATCTCTACACCGAAACTACACTGGCAGTAGTCCTCAGGGCAGTATATACCTGATCTACACACACACCTTTTTTCCCTTATGCCACAAACCCTCCCTTACACACACACACACCCTCTGCACTACATGCATAACAGTAATGTCTGAAATGCAGCTGTACGGTGGGGGGAAATGCCCCAAGACAAAATAAAGCGATACGGCTGTATATTAAGAACAGAGGAAGCTGCCTTATACTGAGCCTGACCCTTGGTCCATCTAGCCCAGTGTTCTCCAACCTTGGGTCCCCAGATGTTTTTGGCCTACAACTCCCAGCATGCCCCAGCCAGCTATAAGTTGTAGGCCAAAAACATCTGGGGACCCAAGGTTGCAGAACACTGATCTAGCCCATTATTATCAACACTGACTGGCAGCAGCTCTCCAGGTTTCAGACAGGAGACTTTCTTAGACCTGGAGATGCTGGGGATTGAACCCGGGCCTTTTTGCACGCAAAGCTCGGGCTCTACCACTCAGCTACAGCCCTTCCCCAAAAATCTATTGCATCTGTGGTGGAGCTAGGGCAAGGGCGTCTAAGCTTGTATTGCCTATCTGTCTCCAGGGACTCAAGAGTCCTTTCCCATCACCTTATATTTCCAACTGGAGATGCCGGGGACTGAACCTGGGACCGTTTGTGTGCAAAGCATCTGCCCCTCCAGCAAGCTATAAAATTAAAGGGAACCTATGAAGCTGTCTTGTAACAAGTTACCTAGCTCAATACAGTCTCTGCTGACAAGCAGCAGCTTTCCAGGTTTCCTGACGGGATTTTTCCCAGTGCTACCTGGAGATGGCAGCAAGAGAGACTGTGACCTTCTGCACTGAATGTATGTGCTCTACCACTAAGCTATGGCCTTTCTACACTACATTTTGTGGTGGCTGCCTAGGTAAGGGGGTAAAAGACGTACCCTAAACCTTCTAATGAAATCTCACCTTGTACAGGCGTTACTACGGCCCCTTTGAAGTGTGGGTTTATGTGTATGTTTTTTGGCTGCTGGGATGTCACTGGAGGAGGAGTCATCAGTATTCTTGGTGTTTCTAGTTGAGGCGGCATAAGAATCCCTTGAGGGGGAGGGGGTGGTGTATGATGTTGAGAGGGAATGGGTAGCAGACCCTGTAATGGTTGTTGTTGTTGCTGCTGCTGCTGCTGCTGCTGGAACAGATTCCTAATGGGTTGTTGATGACGAAAGATCCTGTCTGAATGTGTCTGAAATGAAAAAGCAGAAAAACGTATTTGCTTGAAACTGTATGAACTTAGAACAGGGGTGCACAACCTTTTCAGCACCAGGGCTGTCTGTGATGCATCAGACACACGATCCTGATACTGATAGCTTTTCCTCACTGCTAGCATGGTGGGAAATGAGCAATCTGTATGAGGACCTCTGGGGGAGGGAGAGTACAGGCAGCAGAGAATTGGGGGGGGGGTGCTCAGGGCACACTTTGGGGATATAGTAAAGGCCTTGGAGGACTGCATGTGGCCCATGGGTCATGCACCCCTGCCTTAAAAGTTAAAAGCAACCCTACCACCAAAGAGAACACAGGAGGCACCCCCTAACAATACTTTTATGAGATTAAAGCAATTCATGGAGGATAGATGTTGGCAGGTCTATGAGCCATAATAGCAAAATAGAACCTCTAGGTAGTGGTGGGGCCAATTTGGAGCCGGCTGAGGCTCGTTCCGGGCTCCCCCCTCCGCCGCGAGCAGCGGCGGCCAGATCCCGCTCTTCCGAGCGGCGCGGAGCGTTGTCCGTGCTGCTCGAGCCGCCGCCGCCGGAGGACCCCCCAGCCCTCCCCGCTGCTGCTGCCGGAGGACCCCCCAGCCCTACCCGCTGCTGCTGCCGCCCCCGGAGGACCCCCGCCGCCGTCCCCCACCACCCGCTGCCATCCTACCTGGTCCGGCACGCCTCCGCTGGTTCCGCAGCCTCCAGAGCCACTGCTCTGGCGTGCTGGAGCCCCGCCCGTACTGTTTTGGCGCGGGGAACCATGGCAACAGGGCTTAAACAGCCCTGTTGCCATGGTTCCCCCCCGCCAAAAACAGAGCGCAGGGTCCCGTCGCGTCACTTCCTCTGTGCCGGAAGTGACGCGACAGGACCCTGCGGACAGGGAGGACAGGCTCTCCGCTCGGCGGAGAGCCCAGGTAAGGCTCGCGCGCGGGGCTGAGCAGCCCGTCAGACGCGAGCAGGCCCAGTTCAGGCCTTGCTCCTGTCTGCGGGCTGCTCGGCTACATCTCTAGCGTCCAGAGACAGTATGCCTCCAAATTCCAGTTTTGGGGGAGGGGGGGCAAACAGCAAAGGAAATGTATGGCCTTCAAGTAGGACACTGCTAGAATCTAACTGGCAGTAACTTGAATCAGTATGCTGCACTAGACATAGTCTTGGGTCTGACCCTGCAGGGCTCCTCTAAAGACATCTAAGTTCAGGGATCCAATTCCGCCAGTGGCTCCCATTAGAATAAGATGCCTAGAACGCCCCTCCACCTATCAAGAAGTCATTCTCTCACTTGACCTACAAACTTTACCGCATCAAACACACCCGGACACATATCACTTCTAGAACAGAGAGCCACAGAAACTTTCTGAGCTACATGGCAGGCCTCTTCAGAAATGGCGGGAGGTTTCAAAAGTAGTTTTTTGGAAGTGGGCCCTTGGCTATACCTAAAAGAATTCTTGAGATTATGGCCCAGATTTCCCAAGTTTAAAGTGGAAACCACCACCACTGCATTTAGGGTACCGTAACAGCTGTCTGGGTTGCCAGCAGTGCAGGCCTGTGATCCTTCATTCTTCCCCTTTCATTGTTGTCTCTTCTTTGTTCTCCCATTCCACGACACATCAAAGGCCCTCCTCGCCTTCCTCCTCTTCTTGCACTATAACGCCCCTGCTTCATTTGCCTTTCCCTCTCTTCAAATTCATGTAATGCTGCTTTGGCTTCTGCAGAAAGTTCTATTAGATGAAAGAAATGGGAGCACTTAGTTATTTACCAGAAGGATTAAAAGACTAATGAACTGATAACATTTTCACTGCAGCCACAACAGAATTGAACAGCCCCCCCCCAAACTTGTTAATATGGCACGTACATTAAGATGATTCATTAACGTTTAATGCAGTAATTCAATTGTATCCTTTTAATTTGCAAATGGAAATGCATAGTAATAGTTTGGCGAGAATATTTTATTCTTTCAAGAGTAGTTCAGTCACTTAGTTTTTAAAAATAGATTTTTTCCTCATCTGTTTATAACCAAATTTGACTTTTGGAACATAAGCACTTAAATAACAGTTTGTTACTGCTTCAAGATGTATATACAGAACTATTTTTAATCTTCCCATCTCTCACAACATTATAGCACAAATGGGTATCAGAACTTCTGATATAATAGCCACTATGACAAGATAATAGCCACTATTATCTTGTCATATTTCATTGAACCTATCAATAAAAGGTACACTTTAAATAATCTGAAAAACTTAGGGCAGTATCCAACAGGTGTCATTCCACAAACTCAAATACCACTAGGGGAGCTCTGCTGAACCTTTCCAATTTTGCAAATGGTTGCACATTATGCTTGCGCAACTCATTGTGAAACTGCTTGCACAACAGTCTGTGCAAGTGTAATGCACAACATACATGTGTGTTATGTAAAGCATAACACACAACCACTTGCACAATAGGTTGTGCAACTGTTTGTGCAACTATGCTCCTGCAATTATAACTTTAGTTTGATTCTCCTCTAGTGCATAGTTCAGAACCTAGTTTCCACTAGCGCAACGTCATTTTCGCTAGCAGAATGACATGGTTGGATACTGCCCCTAAATTCCCTAAACAGGAGACTGAAAATTGTACATCAAATGTTTCGAAAGGAAACTACATAGTTGAAATGCACCTTGTAACTGATCCCATTGCCACTTCCTGTGTCAGTACCAATAACCACCATTATTTATTTTAGATTTAGATATCACCTCTATGTCTCCCTTCCAGTTAAAAGCAAATTTCAAGAAATTCAGCCAGAATTGTCTATCAGCAAGACAAGCATTTGATAGTCACATTTCTAGGCAGGAGGATCGTGGGGTGACACAATGCATACCTTTGAAATGCAAATATGTGCAACTAGTTTTAAATAAAATTTATGTTTAAACACACAGTGGTATGGTCCCACTCTAGCCCCAGACACTGCAAGCAGACCTATACAGGATCTGCAGCATGTCTCCAGGAGAAAAGTTCTATAACTGTATGGAGGAGCATTTTCTGTGGTTCCTGGCAGAAGCCAGGAAATAGGTCAAACCTCTAACCTGCAATGGACAGTAGAGGACAAAATTAAGCCACTCAAGCCTCAGACATAACGAAGTTCTATGGCTAGCATATATTTAGTAGTACCATTTTTACCTGGATAAACACCTCCATTTTACAACCCTGGGGAAAAATACATCAACAACTCAAGCATACCTTCTATAATCACAATAAGGCTTCATTATGTAGCAGACCTCAATGGAGTCGCAGTTTAAAAATTACTTTGGGCGAGGGCCAGCCGGTCTGTTGGACAGAGGAAAGGGATAGCCTATATATCTGCCTTCTTGGGTATACATAGCGTTATTAGACCTATAACTACTGCCTTTTGTCAGGAGAGATGCGTTTTTTAAAAAGCACAGAGAGGTAGAGGGTTTTTGTAAGCCACCTTGAGTGCCATTTTTTTTGGTAGAAAGGCAGGGTATAACTCAAATAAATAATAATAAATAGTGAGCCTTGGCAATGCCAATACTCAATTTCTGATCACTTGCTGCTCCTCTCCCACACTGCATACACAAAATGCATGCGTGCATGTATGGAAAATTCTTTCTTGCACTTTTTACCTGAAAGCTTCTTCCCTTCTTATTTTGGAGAAAGGAGGCTTGTCATCATGTCTATATAGGACTAATTGCTTCATGAAAGCTTTTCTTTATGCAGTAAATGGGGAAAGCTGGTATTTACTAACATGCTGTCCAAAACTATTTTTATTAGCAAATTGACAACCTTGTTAGGCTGTTCTATTACTGTTGTCCTTTGTATTTTACAGCCTTGTCAAAGGAAGTACAAAAACTCAGATCTGCTACAAAATGACAGGAGAGGATTTCCAATTTTAATACCAAGAAGGGCAAGCAAGTGAATGCATAACCCTCCATGTACCTCCTACTTACCTCCCATGAACCTCCCCATCAAGCACTTCCCTCCCAGCCAGGCTCAGTTCCAGCTTCAGAGCGCAGCTGAGAAAAGTGCCCGGGGAGACAGACTGTAGGAAGGTCAGCCACAAACAGAAGAGTCAGTGACAACCCCTGGTCCACCCCTTTTGCTATTAAAATCAGAACCCCACTTTGTGACATGGTTCACACATAACAATAAATCATGGTTTAATTAACCATGGTTTGTTGAATTGTGGGTTGTCATTATACTCGAACCCAGAAGTATGGGTTAACTATGGGATGTTAACCACGAACAACCCATGAAGTGAACCTATGGTTTGTTGCTGGGTTGCGAACTGTGGGTTATTTAAACCATAGGTTGTTGTTATGCGCAAACCCAGAATTGTGGATTGTTTATGGGCTGTTCTGCCAGGCTGCAGAGGCAGTGGGCAAGAGCATTCAAAAAAACCCAACCTTTCTACATGCCAGTACTGCAGTGCCGCAAAGACATTTGGGATACAGGGAGAAAGCAGGTGAAGGAGAAAAGAAACAACCCAGGGACTAAGAAAAAAAAGCCATAGTTTGTTCAATCGTCTGCCAGACAAACCCTAAGTAGGGTAACAAAACATGATTTAAATAAACTATGGGTTAACATTACATGAGAACCAGGCCTATCCGATTGGGGTAGCTCCACATCCCTCAGATCCATTCAGTTTGGATTTCTTTTCCACCCAATCCCAAGGATGTTACAATGCACCCCTATTTATCATTTTTAAAGAAGGATGTCAATGCATAGATGCTGAGTATACCAAACTGGGGTGGGGTGGGGATGCAAGATAAGAAATGGTCCTGTTCTAGTTTGAGATTGGCAGATCTTGAACAAAGCTTCTAAAGGACCCCCATTGCACTTGACCCACAAAGCTGCTGATGAGAGGTGCATTTGCCTGCTGGCTTCAAGCTACTTGGAATCCTCAGAACGTGCTAGCTCACAACTGCTAGGACAGGAAAACAATTGCTTCAGGGATGAAGTGAAACTAGGCCCTCTCTTTGCCTCTGAAAAAACAAGTGTGTGGGGGGGGTTGGTTTCAAAGGACGCTATCTTGAGCTCAACCCTCACTCCATTTTTTGGTCAAGTGGGGGAAGGATTGTTTTCGAAAGACGAATTTGTCCCTTGCCTTCCACCCACAATTTCTTATTCCCACTTGTCTCAGATTATCCTCAACTCATCTTTGACTGAAATATACACATTTGCCCAAGGGTGCCCATTTATTAGAAGTATTTACAGTAATACCTTGGATTACAAGCATAATTCGTTCCAGAACCATGCTTGTAATCCAGAACACTCTTATATCAAAGCGAGTCTCTGGCGGGCGTGAGCAGGGCCGATTTCGGCCCGCTACACCCGCTCGAGGTGAGCGGTTACATCCCTATGAGATGTTTTATTGGTTTTACAGGTACCTGTTTTCAGGGTTGTGAGCTCCCTGAAGTATAGGAGAAGCTGGATATACAGTAATACCTTGGATTGCAAGTAACTTGGTCTGAGAGTGTTTTGCAAGACAAGCAAAAAATATACCTTTTGACTTGATAAACAAGCGACGTCTTGCAAGACAAGCAGACATCATTTTGGACATCATTGTCCAAAAGGCCTTCCAAAAAGTCCTCCCAAGTGCCCTCAGAAATGTTCTCCAACAGATTTCTTCTGGGAGGCTATTCTGCAACTCGGGCACCATCACTGAAAAGGCCCCCGATTCATGCAGAAGCCAACTTTACTTCCTGGTGCATGATGGGAGCATAAAGCAGTCCATCTGTTGATGATCTTCTTAACTGGAGGGGGGGCATATGGGGAGAGGTAGTCTATTCTCAGATGAGCACAGATTTAAACCTAGTTCCTTCATTTTCAAATCCATACATTCCTTTTCTGAAAGGGGAAGAGCTCTGTACCTAACATGAAGTCCATTCTCTCAATAAATAGTTGGGACTGCTAAGAGAACCTTTTACATCCACACAAGCAAAACAAAAGGTTTGGTTCTGAAGAGCCGTGTGTAATCCACGGCACATGTACAGGTGCTTTTCAGCTCCCCTTCCTACTTCAACATGCATATGTTCCCAAAAATTGCCCTGAAGATCTAGAGACCCTGCATAACAGCATTTTGTGAGGTGCTTGGGGCTACCACTGGAGAGGAGTGGGTGGATGAGAATCAGTAAGAGCTCCCTTCCCCCTCATGCACATGTCTCTTTGGATCCTGGTCCCTACAAAAGCCCTATTTTATATTCATGCAATATTATCTACCTTCCTTAAAAAAAACTCTTCCATGCCAAAAGATTTCACTTTTGATTTGCAAAAGCAGCATTTAGGAGATGCCTCTGCTCCATTCATGAGGAAAAATGTTTAACATATTTTTGCCAGCACAGACCCAATCTTGACTGCAGAATTCTTTCACACACCGCTAATGCAGTGAATCAGCAATTATTTTTCTAGTGCCTCCAAGTGTCAAGATTAATTTTGCTACCCTTGGTAATAAAATGGTTTCAAACGACATCTTTAATCAGCAAGTAAGAATGCTTCCCTCCAATAGAGACAAGCTGTCAACGAAAGGTCACCCAAAAGTGACAGGATGGAAATTACGTTTGTAATTTCAACTGAAATATTAATTTCTCTTTTAAGTGTTTTCTCAACTTACGTCTAGATTTTAAAGTAAAGAAACGTAGCTATACAACCAAGTTCCATTTCTATACCCATAATTCCTATTAAGAGCAATCAATCCTGAAAGAAAGTAATATTTATTATGCCAGTTCTACTACATTTTTTACTATTAGGTCGATTCCTAATAGACATCAATTATTGCAGATCTCTTAACAGCTCCAGTTCTGTGACAATGGCTTATCACAGGAAAACTTGGGTGTAAGCTGCAAAATTAACTACAAGACTTGCATAAAATACTTCATTTTATATATATATATATACTGTATATCCTAATCAGATACTAAAAGTTTTTTATTTGTATTGACTATCATATTTTCATACCATAATTTACTATAGCATGGGAATATACACCAATTAATTGACTTCATGCATATTTCTAAGAATTCTCATTAACAACTACTTTTCAGATTAGAGGCTATAAACTGAAAGGGCTTTTGCATGCTGGGGATGTTTCTAAGCACAACAGATATCTGCTGGTAGAATTAGCAAAAATCTCCTTCAGCTGAACTTCTCCAGTTGAACTCTGCCTGGATAGCAGCCACCCAAATGTTCCATTATAGCAGGGGTGAGCAGCTTGTGGCCCTCCAAATGATTTAGCCTACAACTCCCAAATAGTGTGGTCAATGGTGAGGGATTATGGGAGTCCTAGGCCAAACACCTGGAGGGGCACAAGTTCGCCACTTGTGCATTATAGAGTAAAGATCTTCTTTTTTAATCTACCGTATTTTTCGCTCCATAAGACGCACTTTACCCCCCAAAAAAACTAGGTGGAAATGTCTGTGCGTCCTATGGAGTGAACATAGTTTAAAAAAAATTTTTTTTTTTTTTTACTTTCCTCTGCTGGTCCGGAAGAGCGGAGGACTCCTGGGTGGGGCGGGGGAAGCCCCCGCCTCTCAGCTGATTTTTTTTTTAAAAAAAAAAATTTGTACCTTACAGTAAGTGCGTCTTATGGTCCGGTGCGTCTTATGGCGCGCAAAGTGCGGTACCTGTTTTCTTAGCTTTTCAAGGTTCTGGTTTAAAAACTTTAAAAGCCTAAATGTCTTAAGGGCAGCCATTCCTAGGATACATTGGACTACAACTCTCTTCATTCCCAAACAGCATGGTCACCAGGCAAGCTGGCTGGGGATGACAGGATCTGTAATCCAATACATCTGGCATGCCCCAGTTTGGGAAAGGCTGGCTTAGGACCTGGGAACCCAAAAATCTAACTTCCCCCGTACGTGCTATGCTGTGCACTCTGTTCAACATCCTGCAACTGCCACCATCACTAGGATAAAAGATAGACAGCCCAATTGTATTTCATTATTTAGTCATCCCCCCCCCACAAAAAATTTTTTGCACAACAGACATTTGACCCCAAAAAGGAACAGGCTACTTGATAAATTAAGGATGGGTAATTCCAGGCAACTGGAGGGTTCAGATACCTAGAAATCTGAGATTATTCAGCCCAATGCAATACTGGTGTCTGCAAATGTAATGCTAGCACCTATGCATTTGAAATGAGTTTCTGAAATGTGTTTCAAGCCCTGGCTATAACATCCCAGATGCTTCCTCGCTTACATGCCAAGCTCCCCTAATTAAGCTCCTGTGCATATTTCCTTTCTTCAGAAGCACACTATTTGATCCCGTCTGGTGCAAAGGTAGGATACAAATATTCAAAAATACATAAAAAGCAAGGACTCAGCTGGGAACCACAAAGCAGGGCAGGCCCTAAGAACATAAGAATTGCTTTACTAGATAAAACATGTGGCAAGAAGCTCCAACTGATGGTGGACTCCCGCAGTGGGTATACATAGAGAAATAAGTGTGTACGTAGGGTACAATTTCCTACAGAAACAGTAAGTATGTGAAGAATGCATCATGTGTGAAGTGCCCTATAACTTTTGCTTATGAACAAACAAGAAGGTGCAGTCAGGTGTTATTGTTTTTTTGTAATATTTACATTATACACTGCTTCTTAGATTCCTCAAAGTGATTTATAATATGAGAATTAAAATACATAATAAAAACTTCTATAACATATACATAACTCAGTCAGCTATGACTGAAAAAGCAAAAAAACAGAACAGCAGCAGGAACATTTACAAATCAAGCCTAGCATCCAAAGGACTGGTGGAATAAAAAAATGTTTCACCTGCCTCTGAAAGACAGCAAAAGACAAGCAGACATCCCAGGAAAGACCACTCCAAAGTTCCAGAGCCACTACAGAAAAGGCCAGGCTCCTAGTACAGGTTAACCTATCATCTGAAAAGGACAGGAACCAGAACACAGCTTCACTGGCAGATTTCAGTGTGCATGTATGGAAGGGAGAATCACGCAGGAAGACGACATTCTCTGAGATGGGTACAACTCAAGACTCCTTAGGGCAGGGGTGGGTAACTTGTGGCCCTCCAGATGTTTTGGCCTACAACTCCCAGCATCCTCACCATCAGCTAGGTGTTGGCTAGGACTGATGGGAGTTGTGGCCATCCAGATGTGTTGACCTACAAGTTGCCCACCTCTGCTTTAGGGCTTTAAAGACCTAAACTTTAAAGATCCACCTTGAGCTGGGTCTGAAAAAACTGCTGCCCATCAACAGTTGGGCTGCAACATTCTGTACCAGCCAAAATTACTGGACCATCTTCAGCCGCAGGCCCAAGTAGTATGCATTACAATAATCACATCAGATCACTAAAGCACGAATGAAAGTGGCTAGGTCTGCATCTTCCAGCAATGGGCACAGCAGGCAAACCAACCAGAGTTGGTGAAAGCCATACCAGACCACAGCTCCTGCCTGGGAATCCAAGGCAGATCCAAGAATACCTCAAACCTGCCCCTTATGGGAGAATGTAAGAAACATCAATGACAGGTAGGTCCCCAATAAGCCAGTCCACCTGCCCCCCCTTTACATCTTTTTTGTTTAGACTGAGGCAAAGTTTATGGACCCTTAACCAGCTGACTAACAATCTCAGACACTGGATTTAGGGAAGCCACCTGGATTTAATAAGGAGAAATAGGTGTGTCCCCAACGTACATTTCAAATAAGACAATGCAGATCAATTCTCATATTATTCCTAAGTGTGTGCTTTTCAAAAGAGAAACACACCAGAGAAGTGTAGTTCAAACAGCTGTTACCGAGACAAAGTTTAAACTGTAGAGCTCCTCCATTCACAAGTCTCCAAATCAATCCATGTCTTGAAATGCATACATTACTTTCGTATGAGACTTCAGACAGTGATGTGCCTCATGAGGGGACACTTATGTCTGTCATATGGGAAAGGAAATGCACCCCTGAGGTTGTTGCTCCTAGGGATGTACAAGCTTACACCAGCAAATTCTGTTTGCAAACTACACCATGTCTTCATATTGATCCTGAAGCTGAGAACATTTCAAGAGGAGACTTGCTTGCATATACTTTCTTGAGATGACACACTGGGACTGTAAATAATTCATTAGTAATCCTGCCTATTCTATCTCACTATGATAATAGGAATCAGAGATTTCTTTCAGGTACCATCTTTAATCAGCCAGTCCTTCCAGAAAAGGGGGGTGGGGGAACCTACTCCCATGCTGAGCAGACACTATGTGTCACCCTATAAGATAACACATTTGTTCCTAAATCAGGAATGACAAGACACATCTAGATATAAGCAGAGTGTATTCTTTTACTTATGTCAAACTGAAACCAAGACTTAAGGCTTATGAGCCAGACATGACTTTTCCGACACATCTTTACATCTTTTCCGTTGAACCATTTCCCATCCTGGATACAGTAAAGGTCTCAGCCATAAAGCCAACATTATGAGGAATCAACCATTCAATCAATACCAAGTGAACAATAATATTTTTGAAGATTGCAGTACTGTTTCCTATTAGGTTTTTTTTGTTTGTTTGTTTTTTAATTAGGCCTTCCTGCCTTGTACCCAGGGATGCTTATCAAATAAATCAATTAACATATCAACCTAAAAGAACCTATTATTAACAACAATAAAACACAATACCATTTATGGTTCATCTAAAGACAACATTCATGAGAAGACTGAAAGTACCTGCAGTTAATGATTACAAGGGAGCCTTTGAACTTGGAAATAAAGACAATGTGCTCCAGAGATTGTTTTTGAGCAGAGTTGGGAAGCCTGTGGCCCTCTAGATGTTTTGGTCTACAACTTCCATCATCCCTCACCACTAGCTATTTTGGCTATGACTGATGGGAGTTATAGGTCAAAACATCTGGAGGGCCACATGTTGCCAACCCCTGTTTTGAGGAATCTGTTTCTTTATTTTTAAAATCTTCTGGATTAATGCAATTATTTTCCAAACTATATGAAAACAAATTCTCCACCTAAATTTTAAAAAGAAAGTGGTGGGGAAGGTAGCAGAAGAATAATGAACTGGGTAATTGAATTTGGGTAATTAACATGTGCTTTCAATTAATATGCAACTTTGAATTTCACATTTACACACACGGAGCCTTTTTGGACATAATGCCAAACTATCGTTTAGTGCAGTGTTCTCCAACCTTGGGTCCCCAGATGTTTTTGGCCTACAACTCCCAGCATGCCCCCAGCCAGCATGCCATAGCTGGCTGGGGCATGCTGGGAGTTGTGGGCCAAAAACATCTGGGAACCCAAGGTTGGAGAACACTGGTTTAGTGTCACATGGCCCAAGACTACTCGAGCATTGTGCTTGCGCACTCCCCACCCTCCTCTCCTGGCCACAAGATCCGAAACTTTTGCTTCTACTTTTGTACTAACCAGAGTTCCACATTACATCTAAACTCAGAACTGTAGTTATTTTAACCTGTGGTTAGCTGAAACAAGCCAGGGTCAACAGTTGATACCAAAATGGCCCATTGTATGTGTTGGAAAAGGTAGAACACAACTGAAGTTGTCAGGGGAAATATTGCTGATTACCTGTTACTAACAGCCTGTTAAAGATCAGCTCACCTTGCATTGAACCTCTTTGGTTTGTGTTCTTAATTTTTAGAATAATATTTAATGACTGATGTTTTTGTCTGTAAATTAAAGACACAAAAATTCTACTGTCCTAACCATTCCCCAAATATTCTTACCCAAAGTTTCTGGAATGTTTCTTCGTTCTCTTGTTACATCTGATAGCCTAATGATTGTTCCTTCTTTCCGCTCAGTTTTGAAACGTAATCGACCAGACTCTTCATCATCTTCTTCTCCTCATCAGATTCTTCTTTGGTTTCTTCTTGAAGCTCCAGATTTTCAATAACTGCCTGTAACACAGAAGGACATGGGTAAATTATTGGGCTGGCAGGCTTTCAATAGGCTAGAGTTAAAGGAAAAGTTTACAGTCTGTTTGGTAGGAAGAGGTTAATGTGTAGCATCATGCATGCAGCCCACTACTGTATGCAAACATCTCCAAATGATGTCTCTTGAATGTTAATTTCACCAGTTGTCTTCTACGTAATAGAGGAAACACATGATCCTTACTTACAATTCATAAGTATGGACTTGTATCATATTTTTTCCTTCAGTCACCTTTTCTCCAAACCCATTTACCAAGGGCTACAACAGCCTTTCCCAAACCTGGTGCCCTCTAGATGTATTGGACTTCAACTTCCATCAGCCCCAGCCAGCAAGGCCAATGATCAGGAATCCTGAGAGTTGTACCTGAAAACATCCAGAGAGCACCAGGTTGGGGAAGAGCTGGGTTACAACAATTCTGTATACATTAGAATGCACTGGCATTTCAAGCAATAATCATGTGACCAGATACAGATGGCTCACCTTCACACTTGTATTTATTCTACTGTTTACCATCCTGTCAGCTTTTCTCCTCTTATTTTTCCTGGAAGTTACACGCAATTAGAAAACTGTTCCCTACAAAACAGCAGATCCAACACACACAACTGGGTTTCTTAGACCTTTGCTGACACCCACCCCATCACCATATGATTAGAACACTCCTAGACTAGAAAAACTGAATGAAACCACGTTTAGCATGAAATGTGAGGGCATGTACCCACAGATGAATAGCCACCTTTACACACTACTTCACTCTGACCAGGCAGAATGACAGAGGAAGAGGAAGAGGAGGAAGCGGAGGGTGGCTCTGCTTATCATGAGGTATCTAGGTGATCAGTACCACGCAGCCACAAGGAATGCAGTTCTAGGCTATAAAAAGTTAAAACACGCTTGTATACAGGTAAGGAATTCAAGTTAATGTTCAAGGTCTTACTTGAATATTCTGTACAGTTTTGTCAGAGTAAAAAAAAAGCTATTAGATCTCAGGACTGGAAAATCCATGAAGGTTGGAGATTTGGAGTTATTTAGCCCACAGAAACAGAGTGAGGGAATGATTAACTCAGGAGTGGAGACACACAGGAAGATACAAGAAAAAAAGGGTGAAGTGCTCTTTATATAGCAGCATCCACATACATGAAGCTTCACAGTTACATAAGGAAATAGACCAGTCCATATCCATAAAGAGCTAAAAATTTAAAATACAGAATGGAGAAGACAACAGAGGGCGGGGGAGGATGAGAATGTAGGAAGAAATAATGGGAGAAAATGCAGTGACACATACTTAAATTTGGTTAAAGATGGGAACAAAGATCAAGGGTTAAGCCAAAGGCCTCAGGAAAAAGGTGCTTTTGTGGAGAGACTTGGAAGGAGAAAGATGGCACCACACGTGTGTTCAGGGAGTCCTGTGTATCAAAAGAGCAAAATCTTTGAAACAGTCTGATGGGAATGGTTTTTAAATTGAGCAGAATAAATTCCAGGCAATGGATCTCAAGGAGTGAGGGGCCAGTATATCTCACTATTTGTGCAGGAGACAAAGTTTCAACCGCTTCCCATTTCTCGCAGATAGTGCAATAAAGGAAGTTGTGTAAACTCTTCAACATTGTCGCCATCTTAGGTTCCACATGGTGTCTCCATTTTCCATAACTATTTTGGTTCTATTGATTCTCTCAGCAAAGAACTTAAAGAAGGGGTGGGGAACCTCAGGCCCAGGGTCCCAAATCTGGCCCTCCTGTGTTCCTCAGATGGCCATGCCCCCTTTCCCCCCCAAACACCAACCATTTGGTGGTTTCCCAGCTTTTGTGCCATTTTCTGTCCATTCTAAGAGGTTGAAATGCCTCTCCTAAGGCTTAGTAACTGGCAGTAAGAGCTTTCAACTAAAATATGATGGTATTTCTGGCCCCACACACTACTGGAATGTGATTCAACCCTCAGGCTGAAACAGGTTTCCCCACCACTGCCTTAAAGCAAGCTGGCCTATGTATTTCTGCATCACTATTTGTGCTTCAATACCTTATTCGCCCTTCCCCCAGAGGAGAAAAATAATGTGTTACTGCCACATAAACTATTAGATTGCTGTATCTTAACTGTACTTGGGGAAAATTGAAGTGTTTGGAAATTTTGCTACCCTCTTAAAGATTGACATAGCAATGTTTAAGATTCATGGAGGAATGTTGCATAAATGTTAAAGGGATGCTTCACTGACTGTGCAATCCTATGGATGCTTACTCAACTGTAAGTTCCACAGTATTCAATAGGGCTTACTCACTAAAAAGTGTGTTTAGGATTGCAGCCCAAGGCTCTTCCATAAATTGAGAAATAGTTCCCATGTCCTGTGATTCATTAGCTTTGTGTGAAAACATTACCAGACACAACTAGTGGTAAATCTGTGAACAAAATATTTGGTGGTAGAAAACTTTCCTGGCGAGAGGGGAGTTACAATCAGTGTATTAAGGCAGAAGATGGTGTTTCCTCCCATAGACCAGACAGTTGGGTGGCCCTGGAGATTTCACTCTCCCTTGATTGAGCAATCTAAGTCTTAGATTTATTCTCTTGCTTGGAAAAGAAACAGCTGGAATGATAAAAGCTGGTGCCATATTAGTCACATGCTGTATTAATCTATTATAAGGACTAATCCATTAGGAAGACTTGAACAAGGCAAAAGCCACAGTAACATAGATTTTAGTTACATTATCTTCAAGACACTTTCCAAGCCCCTGCGATGTTCAGCTGATTACAGTGCGCTTTATTTTGTGATGCATCAAACATACTTAACGAAATAGAATGCACCATGGGCTTCCAGTACTGAGTGAACCAAGTGGAATTCTGAGAAAAACATGAACCTGGGTGATGAGCCCTTTTTTTTAAGGTCATAAAGGAAGGGGGTGGGGGAGACTGCCTGTCAAACAATCTAGCTAAAGCTCTCATTTCCTGGGTTAAAAGAAACTGAGAACTAGGATGAAGAACCTTAAATCCAAAAAGATAATATAATCCCCTGCCTCAAATGTTAGCAGTGAAAGCTAAGAGTGGCATCTAGTCTCTTGCAGGAGAGGAAAGGAAAATAAATGCGTCAGACAAAAATGAACTTATTGCTCAGTTGATAATTGGTCTTCTCATGGACGGCTGCCCAAAGTCACTCTGAATTTCTTGTCTCTGACTTCTGGCAAGACGTCTGTTTATCCAAAGGTCCTGAAGTGTCAAATGTCAGAATGCTTGGGTATATGGTATATTGCATTTTTATTAAACTTTGGCCTTTCTTAAGAAGTCAACCCCCCTTGCTCATGTGGCTCTTCCAACTTTGAGGGGGATAAAATGGGGCAAGGACAACTCTGTAGAAAACTAGATTACCGAAATCTTGCCACTCAAGCACAACTGAGGTATTGCCCACTAGTAGAAATTAAGCCTATTTATAAGCAGAAGATCAATGCTGGGTGTAGACAGTTCATCCCAAAGTTTTGAACAGCGGAATGAAATTAATTTACAACCGTACACAAATGGCCCTAGAGAGGGATGAACCTAGAGAGATGAGTTAGTTCCACCAGAAGAGGAAAGTTAAAATAAAGATTTGACATCACCATGCACATTGCTACACCAGTTGTGCATCAGCCATGCACAGCCCCATTTGAAAAGGAAAAAAAATGTGTTTGCTTTTTCCAACTGGACTGCTGCTAAGCAGTTTTTGGTCAAAGATAGCAGATAGTTTAGGTTTCAGGGCAACTTTAGATATTAAGAGATAAGGAAGAGAGACAGCGTAAGACAGCCTTCCCCAACCTGATGTCCTTCAGTTGTGTTGGACTACAACTCCCATCACTGCCAGCCAGCACTGAGGACACCAAGCTGAAGAAGGCTGGCCTAAGCAACTCAAAACTTCCAGGTCTCCCACCCTGACCCACTGCCACAAACTCATACCACAGCTAATCCCAACAGCCCTAAATATAATGTTAACATGCACAGGGTTAAGAAAACGCACACATGAGAAAGAAGGTGTAGGGTTGTTCCTGAGGGCTGGCCAATGATTGTAGTGGGCCTTGTAGAAGTACAAGTGGCAGTGAAGGTCTGACAGAAAGAGAAGGAGCGGGAGTAGCAGAGGAGAAGCTGGTGAGACAAGAGTAGCATCATGAGCCCTGTGTGCATGTCCTGAGGCTCTCAGTGATCATGGCAACTGCTGCTTGCAGCATTTGGTCTCAGGAATTTTGACCATCTTGATAAATAGTCTGCACATCTCTCTGACAAAAGAATGTGTTTTAGAACGCAAGGCTAATACAGAATGATAGAATAGCGGCTCTCTGACCACCTTTGCATTTTCTTCATAGTTATAAATATAGACACAAGGCCTGTGAAGGATGAATGCAAACAAGACAATCCCTGAAATATTTTAAATCTCTTGTAGTAAGCAATATTGCGCCTTTAAGATTTCAGTTCTCATAAGTACCTCTTCTGACTCATTTGGAGGTGTCTGGGTGTCAGCAACCTCTTCCAGTTCTTCCTCAGCTACATATTCCTGCTGTTCGATTACTTGCTGCTCAGTGTAGGACTGCATATATTCTTCATCCTGAAGTAATTGCATAAGGAAAAACTTATTTTGCTATCCCTACTACTGCTGATGCATTCAATAGGGCCTGCTACATATGCAATGTTTCCAACCTTTTAACCAAAATTAACTGATTGGGAGGAGGCTACAGAATTTTCACAATCCCCTCCCCACCTTGCATATGAATTCCACCTGCAACTTATGTCAGAACCAAGTTTAAACAGGATTTAAAGCTGTTTAGCAAATGGTGGTTAAGAGGAAACCTGGCTAATATTAACCATGACACCCACTTAACACTTAGTTGTGATTAAGGCTGACCAAGGAAGAGAACTGGGAATTTACACATCAAGGTGCATATCCATGTTTAAGAGATTAGGAACATTCATGCCTGCACTAGCCCCAAATCAGCATGTTTCAAGCTCTAGTCAGAAACAATTAACCTAGGAGAACATAACCTCTCTCCAGTCCTTTCAACACATTAAAGTAGGCTTACTATAACTGTTGGTAGTTATGAAAAATGTAAGTGAAATCAACTACAATTCACTAGTAATAGTAGAGTCTGGTTAATAGTAGTGTCTGGTTAATTCAATGGTTAATTCAAGAGTAGTGAAGTATCACTATAAATAAATTGTTTTCCGGCTGTTATCTTTTTTCCCTTTAGTATCATGACATGTGCATATAAGAGTAACCTCCAATCATCACCTTGTACAAAACAAGGGTTTTGTGAGATTTTGGTTGGTCCTAATAAAGGTTTTGCCCTATTGCAAATTTTGGAAGACTATACTAGGTGCTTTACAAGAAATAAAGCAAAATGAAACAACCAATAAATCTGTTGACACTTCGTAGTTTTTCCTTGTGAAATATTTTGGACAAATGTTAAGTGAGGGTAACATCTTCAGGAAATTGAAACAAATTATGCATATGACATTTTCTGAAGTAACCTCCAATCTCTTTATTCAGGTTTAGACAGTTCTCAGTTACAAAAAGAAGGGGGGGGTGGAAATGAGTGAGCAGGACATCAATCACTTTGGAATATTAGCACCTTAAAGATGTCTTTAGCAGGTCAATAATCTTTTCACCTTCGAAGGACTTTATCAGATCTTGTCTAAAGCCTGGATAAAAGCTTTTGCATTAAGTACTTCTAACAATTGGCACTGTGTCTCCACCACACAAAGCTGTTTTCTTCCTTAAGGATACAATCCTCAAGGTCATGATTCTCAACTGCCTTCCAGAATGACAAAGGAGCATTACCTACAGCCAAACAAGCTGTCAACACAAACTTTGTCACAGCCTAGATAAAGAAACTGGCAGACAGTGATAATAGGTCTAATTTCCCCCCCATCCCTTGGGAGGTAAACAGATTTCAAATCAGTCTAAAAACCTAGGCATGTGAAGCAATGTAATCTCAGAAAATACAATAGAGAAAAACTCACTGGAAATTCATCTAGAGGTTCATTGATTTCGAGTTCTAACACTTCATCATTATACAGCTCTTCTTCTCCCTGATCTTCCCCATATTCTATTTGGTCTTCTGTCAGCTCAGCCTCTTGGCCTTCATACTGTCCTTCTGCGTACTCCTCAGCATACTCTTCAGGCCCTTCTGATTTCTCATAACCCAGTTCATCCTCTCCTTGTTCATACTCAGAATTTTGCTCCATAGATCGATCATTAGCAGTCTCAGAGAGCTCAAAGGATGCAACCATGCCAGATGTAGCATTAAGACCAATGGCGACATCTTGAGTACTATGATAGAGTAAAAATGAATATATATATATATTTTAAAAATATATATCAGTATACTAACCACAGTTAGAGGGCAGGGTATGGGTGTGTGGATTTTGTACAACATGCACACAGAACACTGTCTCTACATTAACTGGCAAAAACTTGAATCAATGCCACAAACTCATAATATGCATACTTATACCACAGCTTATCACCAGCTGCAGGCTATTTGACCAGAGGGATCAAACCAACCAGATGGTCTAGCAGGTTAGGCTGGCAAGAAGTACAGAGTAACTAAGCAAGCTGCATTCAATTTTAATTCTCAGGCCAACAAATACACAAAATGAGAATTGTATCTGTTATCAAATATCGCAACAGTACTGATCATTTTAAGCTACATTAATACTGCCAGGCATCCATTACTTTGAACTTTCATTTACTTTTATTTCTTGTAATTAAATAATGCTTTTTAAAGGGTTGTGCTTGAATGGACTTCGAACTGGAATTTGCATCTAATACTTATAAGCGCCTGCCTCAAATTTTAAATGGGTCCTCAAAGTGTCCAATCTATAATTTGAGATACCAGCATTATCTAGCCAACAAATTCTGCAATAGAGAGAAGAAACTTGGGGCTTTAGTGTCCTTCTTGTCTAATATTTTTCAAATACAGTAAGTAATAACTCTCCAGTTTTTTTGTGGCTCTCTCTCCAAGAACTATGGCATGTAAAAGAGATAGAGATGAACAAATTAGGCCAAGAAAGAGTGTGGGATGGACTAGATAATGAACTAACGCACCCAAGCAAATTTATTAGGGCTGCCACCCAATTAAGGAAATCTTAAATTGATTAATCATACAAGTTTAGTCAGTCAATTGATTACATTAGCATATGGATAAACACAACAGTTCCTAGCCATATTTTGTGTTTCGGTTTATATATGCATCATGGGAAGCATCATCTTAGAATAGGCCTTCCCTTGTGTGTGAGATAAAAAGGGGTATGCTTGTTGAGATGGTACTCGCCATCTGCGGTTTTTATAAATACTTATATTTTAAACAATTCCCCTTTTAAAGTCTACTGCCTTATTATTTAGCAGCATCTTTTTAGTAGATTAAAAGTTTTGTTTAGCTTTTAACCAGTTAGGCATTGGAGTCCTAAACACTAGTTTATTCAATCAGAATTTTTCATTAAAATGATGACTCCAGAGGAATTCCAACACAGAAGCCAAGTTTTTAAGTGAGCCTAACACAGCGCTGCAGAATGCATCTGAGAAACCAGGCTCTACCCTGCAGCTATCTTCTGTTTACTTTTTAAAACTCGGCCAACAAAAATGAATTTCTATTCATACTCTTCCACAAAAGTAAGTAGCAGCTTATTTTCATGGATCAGGTATCACACTAACACACACATACACATACAGATCCTTTGTGCAGAGTCAAAGCACATTAGGTTTGCTGCTCTTGCATTCCAATAAAAGCCATTAAAGAGACCGATTTAGAAAACCAGTTACATTACTTGGCTTATGTAGTAAGACACAAACCTGAAGTGTTGATCCTCTTCATTGTCACTCTGTAGGAGATCATCATTCAGCTCTTCATCTGACATATCTGACTGAGCCTAAATTTTAAATTTAAAAAAAATGCCCTTGAGGTAACCCAGTATGTAATGTTTAAGAGCATAGCAATGAACTTTTACAAGGTATGATCAATAAGCAGCATGCTTTCATGATTGGCAAAAAAATAACACTGCTACTTTATTCTGAAGAGTCCATGAATCAATTGGAGAACTATAGTAGACAATTTTGCATTTTAACAGTGGGCTATTACTGATGAAAATTGGTGAAACTAATTAATCAAAATTCAAAGATTTCAGCACTCGCCTGCCTGCCTGAAGAACAGCAACATGAAGCACAATTTATCACAGTGGGACTGAACACTGTAACAGTAAACCAGTGTAGCACTAAAGTGTTGGGCTTAGCCAAGGGGACCCAGGTTCAAGTCTCTGCTCAGCTGCAATACTTAAAAGGTGTCTTTGAGGAAACTCGTTTTGCTAGCAAGTGCTGTTGAAGTTGCGTTGGCTTGTGCTAGCACAAAGTAAATAGCACTGGCAGCTGCTGGATCCTTCCCACTATTTCTCAGCTTCACAACAACCTTCCGAGGTAGGTTAAAACAAAAGGGGAATAGTGTATGTTGCCCTGAGCTCCTTAGGAGGGTAAATAAGGTAGCTGGAACATCTCACTAGATTCCTTGGAATCAGAGTTTTCATGTGAAGAATTCCTAGCCCATATGAAAACCACCTTTATTGTTCCCTCTGGCATGAATCTTTGAGTAGAAATATTTAAAGGAAAGCAGAATGGAAATGAACAACAACCTTTCACATAAAGGGCAAATAAAAGAACACCGTTTTTACATGATCACATCTAAGGATTTTTATGTTGACCTCAAAACCCTGACCACTATGAGTTAGAAGTACCAAAGTTTGTGGAAACAACAATGGGATAGAACAGTGGTTCTCAACCTTTTTTGCCCCATGCTCCCTTTTCACCATATGTCAGAATGTCATTCCCCCCTTTCCAAGACTGTCTGACTTAATCTGTGTCATACAATAAAGTGTGATGTCCTGTAGATTATGTACAATCTGTAGAATTGTAATTTGTAGAAAGATCAGTATTCCAACAGTTTGAGTCTGTGGTCCCAATTCCCCCCTCCAAAAAAACCCTAAAATCCCCCCAGGGGGAATTCCCTCCTGGTTGAGAACCCCTGGACTAGAACATTCAGCTGGCAAGACATAAATGTTACACTGCCAGAAACTGTGCCATGAAAACTGACAACCAAACACTGTCTGAAAAGAAAAAGCCAACAGTGATAGCATACTATGTCAGAATGTTTAAATATAGGAGCATGGGAAAATCAAGTGGGGGGGGTGGCTGAGGGGTAAAATACTTAAGCTCTAACTAAGGCTGGTATGTGTGTTCAGTTCTATCTTATTCAACAACTTCATTCTAGAGGCTGCTAACAGGGAAAGCAAATGAGAAAGATCTAGAGAGACAGGAAGTATGTGGAAATTGGAAGGAGTTCAGAGAACAGCAATGAAATTGCTACGGGTTGGAGCATCTCTTATGCTGCTCTGAACTCCTTCCAAGTTGTTAATTGTGTTGTCAACATTTGTTTCTATCCAACAGAAAGCAGATCAAGTCACCAAAAAAGATCCAGATTGGTATGATTTGTGTAGAGGACAACAGAACTAGTTTGAATTCACACAAAGAACATGGTTTTAAAATTTATTTATTTATTTATTTATTATATTTATACCCCGCCTTTTTTCCTGCAAGGAACCCAAGGCGGCTTACATAATCCTCCTCCTCCTCTCTATTTTATCCTCACAACAACCCTGTGAGGTAGGTTAGGCTGAGAGTCAGTGACCGGCCCAAAGTCACCCAGTGACTCTAGTCCCCATTTCGTGGCCGAGCAGGGACTAGAACCCGGATCTCCCGAGTCCCAGTCCAACGCCCTAATATTTTTGTTTTCCTTTTTAAATAAGAAATGGTATGAGTGTCGAGTAAAATATGATTAACCAAAATGAATAGGGAGGAAGAGAGGCAATGAATCTACCACTATTCCAGCACCGAAGGAGAATGGAGGGAAGGCCACTATTTGCTATGTATAAGATGCAACGCGAAACAAAGACCACGACATGCAACAAGAAGAAATTTGCATACAAACTATGGATTGTATTAGAAATTTAGCATGATTTGTGGCAAAAATGATCCACAATTATTTTGAAGCAGGAAAGTTACAAGAACAGGAAACAGTTGTTGACTTAACACCCTACACACACACACACCACATTCTGCTTTTGTTAAAGAAAACCCAGGGTGCCTGCAACATATTAAGGAAAAGCCCACTAAAACATATACTAAAACCAAGTATGTTTTTATGCTAGTGTTTATGATAGTTCATTTTAATCAATGTTGGTGACAGTTGCAGACAACAGTGCAGCCCGGTTTGGACATACATTCCAGCTTCATAAATCATAGTTTATGAAGCGAGCAACTATTGCCAGGAACCACATACAACCCACCCCCTTACCCTGGCTTTGTTCTAAACCAATTCCTGGCTTATTATCCTGGTTAGTTAACTGCCATTAAAACAGAATTCCCCATTTCAGGGCAACCCAGGGGTCTCCAAACTGAAGCTTGCACAAGAGAGGGGAAGGGGTATGTGGCCTTGACAGTCATTCCCAGCTTCATAAACCAACGTTTACCATGTAGCAATGTACATCTAAACCAGGACGTAACATCAGTACAATGGCTGCTTGTCAAAAATGTTGATACTTGGGGGTGCGCAATTTTTTCTGGCCTCAGTAGCCAAACCAAAACTTATGGCTGCTCACTTCTCCCCTTTTCACTGACCTTTCATTGAGCCTCTGCATGAGGTCAGAAACAACCCCCTCCTCCCTTCCGTCAGTCTAAGTTTGGAGCTGGTAAGGGTGGAGGACTTGCTAGTTCAGCTTAGCGTGCCTCGGCAAACTTGTCACATGGCAGCCAAACCACCACCCCAACTTTCTCCCAGCCTTGAGTTCACTACTCAACTTTGTAGATGATGCCCATCCACCTACACACAGCTCCAAGCTTCAGAGGGAGGCTTCAGCTTACTACGAGGCGGCAGCAATTTGCCATGGCGAGCAGAAGTGTGGAATCCTGTTTATACTAGACATTTCCATTTCCTCATTTGATCTGCTATTTTGTAACCGAGATTATAGTGTCATCATATCATATGTTTGATAATGCTTGAGCAGAATTAGCTACTCAAATGTAAATCAATATTATACATATGATTATACAAGCCTCATCTGAAAGAAAAGCATCCAAATTTAGCACAAGATAGGCCAGAGAGCTACATCAAGGATAAGTGTGTATATTTCCGCACTGAAACATAGTGTTCTCCAAGGTAAACACAAATTCCACATCAAGAGAAGCTGAATCCAGCATCTTGACTAAAATTATGTTAATTTGCTTATTTTACTTCTGCCAGCCAAGGCAAAAAGCTACAATATAGAGCCTAAAAGCTTTTCCACCTCCTGACCTCTGGAAAACTATCTCAGCCTTCTTCCAACTTCTATCATTTTACCAAGTACTACTAACATGTTTTCAAGCCATCTTCAATGCCATAAGAACTAGAACCTTGATTTTAAAAAAGAAAAAATGAAAACTGCATGATGCCCAATCCAATACCCCCAATACCACATTTTTGCACTTGCCTGGCAAGATAACAGAAACTCGAAATACATACTCCTGCACAGAATGGGAGTGCAAAACAAGGCAATTTATTCTTATTTAACACAAACACGACATGCTCCAAAATGTACCTCAATGTAACAGCCTTACATAAGCAGCCACTACACTTGTTACAGGTCTTCCTGGAAGTACCCCGTATATATTTTGTTCATAACTGCCCCCAGCATTTTGTTAAAAAAGCAGCAGAGACAGCCAATCATTTCTTACATGAAAGAAATAGCATTGACTGGGAGGCTTAGTTTTTTAGACTTTTCAAGCTGTTATATACACATTTCCTTCAAATGAGAAGGAAAACTAAAGCAGGTTATTGTCAGAGGTGCACCAATGCACTCCAGAGACACAGAAAACCATTGGAATCGAACAAATTAAATGTATCTTTTTACTATATAAATTATGCATATACTTTAAACAGGTTTCTTATTTACCTTTTTGCCAGTCAGCAAATCTTCTCCTAGCAAGTCATCATCTAATTCACTGGGAGAAAAAAAGATACAGTTTTCAGTCCTTCTGAACAATGAATGACAGAAGTACAGCTCTTCATATGCCAGCTATTCCTCCTAGCTTACCATGAACAATGTTGAGGATCTCAACAGCATTTGCAATGTAGACCAACAAGATAGTGACCTTGTTTTCCAGATAGAAATCCCAACTTTTTATTTAAGAGAGCTAAAGAGACAGAGAGTTGCAAAATGTGAGCTTAAGCTTTCACATATTGACTCCAAATGAGTGCATGGTTCCCACTTTACCACCACAATGACTGGGTTAGTACGATCGAGGAAGGAAGACAAGCCACGGCGGTGTCTTTTCCCAGTCCTGTGCGTGCCGGTCGCACGCCACCTCATTTCCATGATTACCCACACCAGGTAGAACAAGTCATGGGTTACGGGGTGGTTTGGAAGCTACCTCTGCTGCCCACCTAGATGGGTTCGGATCATGGCAACCTGTGCCCAGCGCAGGTAATTATGAAAATGAGGTGGTGCAGAACCAGCACGCACGGGGCCAGTAAAAGAAGCCACCAAGGCTTCTTCTCTTTCCCTGATCATGCGCGCCTGGCCAATGTTTAGTTCTGAATCCTCCTGATTGTTTTTGCCCACTGACTCCTTGTGGTACTGAAATACAGCGAGTTGAACAAATCAAATGCAGAAAGCATCTCGGTGTACATCTAATTTTAAAGGGAGATTGCTATTTGCTTTAACTTCTTACCAGACAAGCTACTTACTACAGCATAAATCTTAGAGAAGGGGTAGGAAACCTGTTCAGCGTAAAGGTTGTTGCAAACATAGCATGAGCCAAAGGAAAGCTGCTAATCAGCATGTATCAGAATTTGCAGTGAAGTCTGTATGTACACTGGGGATAGCTGCTGGGATGATCCATGCCCCATCCCGCTCTAGCTACAAACTTGGAGCTGGGGAAAAGAGCAAGGAATTGATTTGGTAGCAGGATACTGCACCATACACCTGCAGCCTAACACCAAAATGGCAACCTCAACCATCCTGCACTTTGGAGCAGTAGGTGTGAGGAAAGATCTTCCCCATAGCCGCACTGCACTTGCAAGTACAGTAATACCTTGGATTGCAAGTAACTTGGTCTGAGAGCGTTTCGCAAGACAAGCAAAAAAAATTTTAAATTTTGACTTGATAAACAAGCGACGTCTTGCAATACAAGGTAGGGATGTAACCGCTCGCCTCGAGCTGGCGTAGCAGGGCCGAAATCGGCCCCTGCTCATGCCCACCAGAGACTCGCTTTGATATAAGAGTGTTTTGGATTACAAGCACGGTTCCGGAACGAATGATGCTCTCAATCCAAGGTATTACTATATAGTGCAACAATTGGGATAAGCTTCTCCTCAGCAGCAAGCTAGAGAAAAAGTCTGGGCACGCTCTCGTCACTCACTGGCAAGGATTGTGAGTGGAACTGTGGATTCCTGAACGTAATATAAAAACAAATTATCACAGGTTAGCCAACATTACTAACCACCAACAAAGAATTGCCAAATTGTGCAGAGGGGCAATTCTTGCTGGTTTTAAGAAAACACCCCTCAAGAGCCGTTTAAGGCATAGACTAAAACTAGTTTTCCAGAGAGAAAGCACTTCCTTATGAGCCGAAACAATGAGTAGGTCTGCCATGCTTCATATTTCTACACATCTACCTTACTGTACATGTACACACACAAAAAGCAACAGGTAATCGTAGCTTCCCAGCACATAAGTATGCAGCAGGAACAACCCCGACATAATTGACATACACAACAATCTATTTTATTTAAAGTATTTTAGTCGCTTTTTAATGCAACTTTATTTATTTATTTATTACATTTCTATACTACCCAACAGCCAAAACTCTCTGGGCTACACCCTCACAAAGCAACATACAAACAATAGCAAAGGTAAGAAACAAATATATATATAATTGCCACATTAGCAAACATACAGAATACATTGAGAGGCTGCTTTAAAACAGATTCACTAATCACCATCTCAATTAAATGCAGCACTGACAATGAAGATCTTAGAGCTTCACCTGAATGCCTGTACAGAATGGGAAAGACACAAGTCAACAGACAGCTGTCCCACAGATTAGGGGCCATCACTGAGAAGACCTTCTCTCTTGTACTGGAGAAGGGCCCTGAAGCAGATCTTAATGTTTGGGCAGGATTCTATGAGTCAAGGTGGTAAACCAAGTAACCTGGCCCTGAGACATTTAGGGCTTTAAAAGTTAAGCACTTTGAATTAGACCGGGAAACGCAGTGGCAGCCAGTGCAAAATTTGGAGTTTTGGGGCCCTATATCCATAGGTGATTCTATTGGAGGAGGCTGCCCCTTTTAAGGTTTCTAGTTTGTTTGACACAAAGCCCTCTTTGATGTACAGAGTGACACTACCTCCAGTATGCCCTTCCTTGTCCTTCCTACAGTTTGTATCGAGACAACCATGTCCCACTAGTTCTCTCCATGCCATTAGGTTTATACCCACCATATCTATGTTCTCCATTAAAACCACACAACCCAATACTCCCATCTTGGCTTGGAGGCTTCTAACATTAACACAGAAACATCTTAAACAGTGTCCATCTCCCGATGTTTCTGGCATACATATTTTCCCTTTGGCCTCTTTGACTGAGTATCATATTTTACTGTATGCTCATGGCCTATTTCCACTCCACCCCCCATTTGGCAATGAGAAATATTTTCACCTTCATCCCCTAAGAATAATTCAACTTGAACCGGAAGCTCTCCAGCTCCTGTTGGCTTTCCCCTAGGGTTCAGTTTCAAATCTACTCTGCCACCTTTTTGATGTTACGCACCAGCAGTCTGATTCCATTATGATTCAAGTGGAGCCAGTACAGGCCCAGCTTGTCTCAAAACATTTTCCAGGGCCTAACAAATCTAAACTGTTCTTCCCTATACTACTATCTCATTCACCGATTGAGATCAGGTTTACCTGTTTAGCTGGTCCTATATGTGGAACAGGTATAATTTCAGGGAAAAGCTACCTTGGAGGTCCAGGCTTCCAACCTCCTACATAGCAACCTAAATTTGGCTTCTAGGACGTCACAACTACACTTCCCCACATCACGGATGCTGATGTACACCACGGCCCAAGCACCGTCTACTGGGCTACCTGGACAACACATGATATATGCAACCTTCATACCAAGCAGGCAATTTATCATGCGTCTGCATGCCCATCTCCAATGATTTAATCTCCCACCACCAAAAATCCCCACCCCTCTGGAGGCATATCTTCACCGCAAGGGGATATGTGTTTGTCCCCCAAAGAACAGGTCCCTCCTAAGGGACCATCTCCCTGTTCCTTGGAGTGATGGCCTCCTTCCTCAAGACCCTCAATCTCCATGACTACAAAGGAGATGTCAACCTGGACGTGGGATGCCAGTATCAAGTCTCCAAAGGTCTCATCCAAAAACCTCTTTGACTCTCTCAGCTTTTCCAGGTCAGCAGCCTTGACTTCAAAGGAACAATCTTTTTCTCTCAGGACCAGGAGCTTATTTCATGAAGCACATCCACAACTCCTTTCCAGGAGGCAGACGGCCATACATGCAACACTCAGTGCAATAAATTGAGTAGTCCCTACACCCCGACTGGCTTTCTACCTTCACAGCTGGTTGTTTTGTTATTATTTGGTTTGTTTACCTGAAAAACTAAGTTATTTACTAGCAGAAGGCAGGGAATGTTCGACTCCTCGCCCTGCCACTAAAGTCGCACAAGTGCTTAACTCACATTGTGTCTTCATTTCTTTTTTACATTGCCACTTTGTCACTAGGGTTTCTCCCCACATTTGGTTAGCTGGGCTCCCTCACAAACCTGTACTACTTTTATAGCCTTGGCTACCTTCCCCCAACTGCTGTACAGCCAATTAGATTAGAAGGCCTCATTTAAATAATAAACACATACCTGTGGCACTCATGTTCCTGTTGTTCATAGCAGCAACAGCCACCAGTGCTGTCACTCGGGCACCAATTCAAAATCCCTGCATACTATATGGAGGTCCCCAACGCAGCGTTGGTAGGGACATCCAATGGTGCCCACAAAGCTCTCCATTCCCTTCCCCCTCCAAACATTTATTTGTAATTTAAAAAAAAAAACACCTTGAAAAACGTTAGGGCACCAGGCTCGCCTTCCCCTTCCTAAACCTCCTGCTGATCAGCTGTTGGGCAGGCAGGCAGAGAAAGAAACAGTTGTTTCCTGGGCCTGCCCAATCTTCTTCTGCCCACACTGTCCTTTCCTCTTTGCTCGCTCTCTCCACTCCCAGCCTCTCGCCTCACTCTTTCTCCCCACCATCCCTTTCCTTGCTCTTCCTCTCTCCTCTACCTTGCTATTTTCCCCTCCCTCCCAGCCTCTAGCCTTGTTATTTCTCTCCCCCCACCTCTGTCTTGCTATTTCTCTGACCCATAGCTGAGGTACAGCCTGTAGGGCCTCCTCATCCAGCCTGTAGCCCACGCTCCTCACCCTGCCACTCTGCAATTTAGGCTTCTTTTAAAAAAAACTTCCATTAGTGCCAATGATGGGGGTGAGAATGGAAGTATGTCTGTCTGCGTTACGTGTGCAGGTGTATAAATGCTTGTGTGTGCGTTTATGTGTGGATGTACAAACAGGTGTGTGGATGAGAGTGCGGGATGACCTTGCCACTTTTGCACTGGCCCCATCCAGTTTTTGCTCTGGCCCCACCCACCATCCAGAAAGTTAACCATCAGAGAAGTCAGCCCTTAGGCTGAAGAAGGTTCCCTACCCTTGCTGTAAGCTCTTTATAGCAGGTATAAGTTTCCCCCGCAACTGAGCATCTGACATGCACATGGCAGGCTGATGACTTCATTAGTATCTGAATTTGCACTTAAAAAAAAAAAGCAGCATACAAAATAGAAACGCAAGAATGCAAAATGGAATTCCATATAAAGCATCTGAACATGAAAAAAGCCTTACCTGTCCCAGTCATCATCTCCAGTTCTCCTCCTCCAAGATCTTTCTGCACCAGGCTTATCAAATTGATCAAAGTCATCATCTGTTAACAGAAGACATTCAGTAATTTGCACATATGAAGAAAATGCAGATTGTAAAACAGCAGTGCTAAATTTTTCTCCTTAGGAATCCCTATTTGCTTTTGCAGTGTCTTCCTATGGGAAGAACTAGAAAACATATTACGGTAGGTTTATTAAATTTAAAGAGATCATATTTGTTTGTCAGCAATCCTAGCTTCCATTAGTTTTCCCAATCCTTTTATGCTTAAATTGCTGCTGCTCATTGCTTCCTTCGGTCTTTTGACTGTGTGTTATTTTAAGTTGCTTTATCAATTTTGTTAATCACCTTGGGGGCTGCACTGGGGATCAGTTTAAATAAATCCAAGTTCTTATAAGTCATTCTTAATTACAGTAATGGAGACCACAACACCCTGTGATGCCAGCACATTCCATATATTAAAATGTACAGCATAAAAACAAATTACAAAATAATCTGAAATGCGGCTGGGGCAACAATGAGGCAGATCTACCATCTCATCCACAGCCCTATCAGCTCCCACTGGCCAGGGCAAGAAGTGTATGGGGGTAGTTTCCCGCCCCCCCCCCAGCAAAGCAAGGATTTTAACCTTTTCCCTCCTGCTATTCACACATGAGGGAATTTTCCTATGCCAAGTCTCCAGCCTGGAGCAGGTGAGGGAGGCGGACTGGTTCCCTCTCTGGGGAATGGAGCAGCTTTGGATTCAGCAAATCGAAAGCCGTTCCCGCCCCATCCCAAAAATGTACCTTTTGGGGCTTTCCACTAGCTACTGCCAGTGGGAAAATCACAGATGGTAGCTTCCCACATGCACAACTTTCCACAGGTGCAGTCGGGGCCACTGCCACAACAGAGTCACAACAGCAAATTTAATGGCTGTGAAGTAAATGGAGAGGAAATTTGCACAAATTTAAAGGACAGAAAGTAACGGAGGGGAAATTTGCGCACCTGTAGTAACTGCTCCATTAATGCAGGTGCACAAATTCCCCCTCGATTTACTTCCCAGCACTTAAATTTACATTTATTTCTGCATTTATTTGTTTTTTAGAACTGTCAGGGAACTGCAGTAACCGCAACAGTAAGTACTCCAAAAAGAGCCATGAACTTAATATCTCCCCTTTCTGGAGTAGCTGGAGAGTTGGGGAAGTGTTGAAAAGGTAGAGGTACTGAGAACTGTCAGTTCCACATTAAAAATCGAGAGGTTTACATTGCTAATGGGGAGATATTGTACCCATCCCCTTTTGGTGCACCTTCTGTTGCTGTTTTTCCCCCTTTACCAGTGCTTTTCAATTGACAGCTATGCGCTTGGACCCTGGCAACTGTGCGCAATTTAGCCTATTTGCAGTCTTGCCTTGCCTTGACAGCTGAAACTGGCAAGGAAATTGACGAGGAAAGACTAAACATACCCGATAGCCATAAGTGCAGACTTGCGTACCTGCAAAAGACTAATAATACTAATAAAAAAATTACGACCTCGATTGGGCATTTTTGAGGCACCTAATTTATTTATTTTTAAGCCAAGCGATGAGTGACAGTCCTTCCAAAGTGCCATTTCGGCATCAGTGGAAAAGTCAGTTACCGTACTGGCGAGATTGCCAAGTGGCAGGGGTTTTTGCCACTCTTGCCAAGCAGCTCTGTAGCTGCTCCCAACAACCCACGATAAAATTGCCCTGGTAGGTTCAGATGATACAACAACCCATTGTGGGCAAAAACAACCCTAAAACAAGCCATGGGTTCTCAGGGTGACTTGTTTGTGGAAAAATAAGCCACTCTGCAGAAGCCACACTGGATTTCCAGATGACATGATCATGCCTGGTTGCCCATGGTGGGTTCTACTGCCACGTGGTCCCTAACTCCTCCAGCCATCAACAGTGGGAAGGGTTAGGATTGCTCTGTTAAGACTGCTGTTTAGTAATACCAAGGCTAGAGGGCACCTAGTCAAGTTGGGTGACAGAACAACTATTTTCTATACTTCCATATTTTGAATTGAACTGGTGAATGTCTTAGCTGATTTTTGTATTGTTTTTAGGATTTTTTATGTAACCTGCCTTGGACGTTAATGGGAAAAGAGAATAGACATTTAAAAAATAAACAAAAGTTAACATTAAAATTCTACCCAAACCTCATTTTCTATCACTCTTTTCTCGCTTTGTGCAGTGAAAGACATTCCCAACGTATGTAGACATTGAACAGAAAGCCTATGCTCAGCCTCTGCTACCAGGAATATGGAGCCCAGGGGCTGTCCTGCCCACTCTGTCTATGGGCAGCAGAAAGCCAATTTAGCTTCAAACTTGTTTGAGGGAGTCCACAGAGTAACAAAACTGCAACAATACCAGAAGTTACCATTCCTATTCTGGGTACAAGTTGCTATGCCTGACAGGAAAGCATGAGAACTGGACACAGCAGCAGCAGCTCTCCTAATCAACCACACAGGGGCAAAATATTAAACCCCTACATGTCTTCTGTTTATCCTCAGGGTTTCTTTCCTGTTCTGGAAACTACACACCATACACAAAGTTTGGATACATGCTTATGTGCAGCCTGTTTGGCAACATTTCCCATAGGAGTCCAGGGTCACAAAGATACTGTTTGCTGTAGGCCTCTCTGATCAATAGGGGATCAGATTTTGAACTTATAGCTAACAGTTTCATTGATCCATCAGCTACTCCGCTAAAGCTTGCAGTCCTGAAAGACATAATTCAGGATTGCAAAATTATATTCTCACAGAACAGAGATTTCGCAGTTAAGATTGTATCATGAAGCAGCAGCAGCTGGTATCACCACTGCCTGCAGGGTGATTATTTCTGGAAGCTTTATCTTGGGTTTCTTTTGTTTGTTTACCCATCATGTAATATTTTCAAACTGCTGAATCTGGCTACTAGGGGGGCAGGAGGTAGATCTCTGGGTAATTTGCAGTAAATCTGCAATGATTTCTGACTCCCAATTCTTTAACAATGGCAGCAACAAAATGACCCCCTCCACCCACCCACACACACACAAACACACACAGATTTATACTGCTGAAATGGAAAGCTCAAGGTAAACAGGAGAGGATTTTTATGTGGAAGGACTGTGAGCTCCATTTAGTTCTGGTACTCAAAATAAATCCCTGGGCTCAGAATTCTTTAATTCTAAGTGTATGTCTTGCACCAAGCTCCGGATGGTGGATCTCAGGGTTCAATTAAAAAAAACACCAAGTAGATCCTGCAAATCTGAAGTGTGCCCACCCCTGTTCTAGAAAACCATAGAATAGTAGAGTTGGAAGGGGACTATAAGGCCATCGAGTCCAACCCCCCTGCTCAATGCAGGAATCCAAGTCAAAGCATCCCTGACAGATGGCTGTCCAGCTGCACCTTGTTTGCCTCCAGAGTGGGAGAGCCCACCACCTCCCTAGGTAGTTGGTTCCATTGTCTTATTGCTCTGACAGTCAGGAAATTTTTCCTGATGTCCAGGCGGAATCTGGGTTCCTGTAACTTGAGCCCATTATTCCATGTCCTGCAAACTGGGATGATCGAGAAGAGATCCTGGCCCTCCTCTTTGTCACAACCCTTCAAGTACTGGAAAAGTGCTATCATATCTCCCCTCAGTCTCCTCTTCTGAAGGCTAAACATGCCCAGTTCTTTCAGTCTCTCCTCATAGGGCCTCGTTTCCAGTCCCTTTATAATCCTTGTTATCCTCCTCTGAACCCTCTCCAGTTTGTCTACATCCTTCTTTAAGTGTGGTGCCCAGAACTGGACGCAGTACTCAACATGAGGCCTAACCTGTGCTGAGTAGAGGGGAACTGTGCACGATTTGGAAGCTATACTATTAATGCAGCCCAAAATAGCTCATATTCAGTTTGTGATCTACAACAATTCCAAGATCCTTCTCGCTTGTACTGTAGTTCTTTTGAGTCAAATATCCTGTAACTGTGCATTTGGTTTCCTTTTCCTAGGTGCAGCACTTGGCATTTATCCCTATTAAATTTCATTCTGTTGGTTTCAGCCCAGCGTTCCAGCCTATCGAGATCACTTTGAATTTTGTTTCTGTCTTCCAGAGTATTAGCTGTTCCACCCAATTTTGTGTCATCTGCAAATTTGATAAACATCCCCTGCACGGCCTCATGATGCCATTGGCTGTTCTGCCCAACTGTCAAAATGGGCCAGTTTTTATATTTGAAACAAGTCAGCTAACTAGGTCCCACGTGACATCAGCCCAATATACATCCCCTTTGGCTTCCACAGGGTGACTCACAATCTAAGGGGCAAGAATTTACTGTTTAGGAATAGCAGGGAATCTTATTATGAATTCCAAAATCCATGGCAGCACTTGGTTAAATTAAATGGCACTGGCATGCATTTACACCACAGACTTTCAAATGGGATCTTGCAGGTTAAGAAATTTAAGAGGCCTTCACTAGAAAAACTGCCAAGTAAAATTTGGCCAAATTACAAAGCAGAAACATGGTAAGCAGCACAATTCTATGATATATTTACTGAGAAGTAAGTTCCACTATGTTCAGTGGTGCTCACTCCCTAAGTAGGATTGTAGTTTCAGCTTGTTGAGACAAGGAAGCTTATTTATGATTTATTGCACTGCCCACCTTATGCAAACTGAATTTATACTATGTCTTATATCAGGGCTCTCCAACCTTGGGTCCCCAGATATTGCTGGACTGCAGCTCCCAGAATCCCTTGCCATTAGCCATGCTGGCTGGGTATGCTGGGAGCTGTAGGCCAGCAACATCTGGGGAGCCAAGATTGGAGAGCCCTGCCTTATATGAAAAAATCTAGTGCATTAGAATATATGAGGTTCACCAAAATGTTTTTAACAGTCACTACTGCTGGAAGATAGCAGTGAGAGTGGTGGACTAATATCTAATGTGTTTCCCCAGCCCTGTATCATCTCCAGCACTGACAACACTAGACCTTCCAGTGTTCCACCAGGCCTCAACAGATGCTGAGGTAGTTTTGTGAAATATCTTTTACCATGTAGAATAAACAGCTGTACATCTCTGCAATCAGAATACTGATTGTGGTTTTTGAAAGTTCAGCAATTGGTTTAATTAAAAATGCACAGAACGAATTAACTAGCCAAGTACATTATAGCAAGAGCAATACAAACAAAAGAGAAAACAAAAACATGAAGCCAAAACAGAGCTGCAACATTGCCCCTTCTCCTCTTCCCACCACACAAGCACACACCCATGTACTTATGTTGTCTCTAGTGACAGGCTTTCAACACAGCTTACATGAATATCAGCTGAAAAGTAGACTATAAATTAAAATAAATATAAAAGATGAGACCACAGGCAGCAGGGCAGGAAACCATTTAGATTCCTAGGAGCTAGGCCCAAATATCTGAAATGACAGAACTACGCTTTGGGTGCTTGATACTTTCCCAGGTCTGGCAGACAGGCTAAAGAAACGGTATCAAGAACTTCTCCACAGTTAAATCAAATTTCTGCCCAAATGCCTGTCCCTCCCCTTTCCACCAAGGTGCAAAAAGACTCGGCACCGGGTGGAAGCGAGACTTCTCACTTTATGATGTGCATGGAGACCCAGACTGCCAAGGATTGAATGACAGTCTCATTCTTCAGTCCAATGGAATATGTACCCCTTGTCAAGAGAATCCCTTTTCAATAGAAAGTACATTCTTGCTTGCTTGTGGAGTAGATGCTAAAGCACTAGGCCCTATGCATCATGAGATGAAGATGCATACAAAAGGAGGGGGGGTGTCTACCTTTCTGCTAGAGCAGATGTCTTGTTAAACGTTTGTATCTGGTCAGGGTGCAGATCGTGACCATGTGTAGAACCACTCAGTACAGCTTATAGCAGAGGTGGGCAACTTCTGCCCTCCAGATGTTTTGGCCTACAACTCTGATCATCCCTCACCACTGGCTATGCTGGTTATGGCTGGTGGACTTGTAGGCCACAAAACTGGCCAACTGGGATATAAAAGTTGCAGAGCAATCATAGTTCAGTGCTTTGCATTAATAATGCCCCAAGTTCAATCCCTGGGGATCTCCAGTTAAAACAGTCAGGTAGCAGGTGACAGAAAATACCTGTTTCAGACCCTGAAGAAATGCTGCCAGGCAGAGTAGACGAGCCTTCTCCAACCTTGTGCCCTCCAGATGTTTTGGACTTCAACTCCAATTAACTGCAGCTGGATTGGCCAGTGTTCAGTGGGAGCTGTGGTCCAAAACTTCCGGAGGACACTAGGATGGGGAAGACTGGAGTGGACAATACCAGTCTGACCTACTGTAAGATGGCTATGTTTTCTTAAGCCTTATATTGAAAGTGTACTGGGTAAAAGTACTATAATTACTAGCACAGTAGTTGGTAGAGGGTAATTTCTTAAATCCAGGCTTACGCCATGCTTTACATTTTTATCCTGCCTTTCTTCCAAGGATCTTAGGGCAGTATACAGTCCTACCCCACCTCTTTGACCCTAACAACCCTGAGAGGTACATCAGGCTGAGAGATAGTGAATGGTCTAAGGTCACTTACAGTAGAAGCCCCACTGAGGTAAATGAAGCTTACTCCTAGGTTAAGTGAGTATAGAACTGTTCCTTAATAAGCTTTGTAGCCAAGTGGAAATTTGAATCTGGATCTCCCTGGTTTAAGCCCAACACTCTAGGCCAGCACTATCCAACCTTGGGTCCCCAGATGTTGCTGGCCTACAGCTCCCAGCATACCCAGCCAGCATGGCTAATGGCAAGGGATTCTGGGAGCTGTAGTCCAGCAACATCTGGGGACCCAAGGTTGGAGAGCCCTGCTCTAGGCCCACTACATCACTCTGACTCTTCCTTTAACTTCATGCAAAGATAAGCATTACTATCTTAAATTGTTCAGATCAACCCCAACCCAGTGAATGGGTTCTGCTTGGAGTAAGTGATAAACCCAGATAGAGTCCAACTGGAGCCTTTATGCTCACCATTGTTACAGTACATAAACAGAAACTCCATCATAGTACCAACTCAAATGTTTCATAGTACATATGTATCAAAAAACTAAGAAGTGAATTCATCTAAGTATTTGACTGTTACAAGTCTTGATGACAGAACCAAAAAATTAAACAGACTTCCTTGGGGACAGTTGTGTATTAAAATAACAGTGACCTGCAAAACAAGGAGGACAAGTACAACACACAGTGAAGCAGATGAGGCTTGAAGATATCAAAATGGGAAAGATCCCTTAAACTGAAACTTTTATTTAAGGTATTTATAAGAGTTTGACAAGCATTTAAAAACTGTATACTTGATAGCAAGGAAATGGAAAATTCAGCAAGTTTTTACTATTACTGATTGGTATAAAGAAGTATGGGATATGGCTTTGAATGATATGTTGACTTGTAATATTAAATGCAAAAGGGGTCAATTAAAGAAAAATATTTTCAAGGATATTTGGGGTTTATTTTTGGAATATGTGTTTAAAAAGGGGAAAGGGAGTTTACCCTGTCAAGATATGTTGTATTTTTGGAATAATGAACAATTATAGAGTTATTGGATTATTTGGTCCCATGGTGATGGGAGCACAATATTAGTTATATGTGTGTGTTATTTTCTTTGTATTGTTTAAAAATTTAAATTAAAAAATTTTTTTTAAAAAAACCCTGTATACTTGAGCAACATGTTTAACAGAGAGAAAACACGGCAAGGCAGACACAGCAATAAGGAACATGTCCAGAACATGATAGTTCAGTTTAAAGGGAGAAGAGTCTCCAACTAAGAAGAGATGAAACAGGCCTGTGGTTTATGCTGGCTCAGTTTGTCTGAGTGTGGAAAGCTAAGCAGGGTCAGGCCTGGTTATTACTTGGATGGGAGACCCCTCCTCTAGTTTCCTGCATTGAGCAGGGGGTTGGCCTCGATAGCCCTGTAGGCTCCTTCCAACTCTATGATCTATGAAATCTATGAATGGGTATGAACTGAAGCTAAATGACTCTAAAGCTAGCAATAAACTGTGGGGGTCAGTGTATATATAAGCAGACTATTCTAAACTCAGGAATGTACTGTAATTCAAGATTACAAGCCATTTTGCTGTAAACACAAATGATTCAGTTTGGCCCCAAAATAAATCCTCTTTACTACTCAACCACTCACTGTACTGCAACAGCATCTCAAGAATTATGGGTAGCACAACCCTAAAAAGTCATAGGAGAGAAACTACCCAATCGTAATTATCAGAAAATTAGACTGATCCATTTTTATTCCCCTTTTCACCAATCACCTTTCCCCAGACTTACTATTAATTTTTATACAGCTAGTGACTTAAGCCCCTCCCCTATTTCAAAAAAAACAAAAAATAGTGACACCGTACAAATCAGATTCCATCTTGAGCTTTCTTACCACTAGAAATCCATATATAACCTGTCCTCAAACCCACATAAATACCGCTTAGCTTGGGCGCCCGGCACCCCACCCCCATGTTGCCTGCAGTTCTCAAATCCCCTGGGTAGCCGCTACACCCAGCATCCCCTCCATATAAAGGCCATACTGCTTGCAGTCTCCTCACATTGCTCCAAAATCTACCGGCTCCAAGCTAACCCAAAATAAACCCTGAACCTCTAGCAATCCCTCTCCCCTGAAGCAATCTCTGCATCCAGCAATCCCAACGCTGCGATTCCAGCAGTGCCTCGAGGCTCTCTAATTCTCACGCAGACCCTGCCACTCAACCAGTGGGTGGATGGAGGGCCGCCCACGCCCCCAAAAGAAGCCAGTCCCAATTTTTATCGATTTCTCCTCTCTTCCAAGTGCACGTAACCTCTGGCAATTCCCGCAGGAGCCACCAAATCTACCCGCCCCCGCCCCTCAAATGCCCAACACAAACATGCACATATACCCGAGAGTAAGCCCCATGGAACACAGAGGGGCTTACTTCCAAGTAAACCGAGGATGGGGCTGACAGGAGCATTTATCCCTCCAGTAGGCTACACGCTCGAGATCAGAAGCTCCCCGCTACCCTAGGCACAAGGCCAGCCCACGATCCACGCGTTCTCGCCCTCCTTCCCCAGCTGCCCCACCAGACAGTTTAGGCCCGCTGCTTATGTCGCTAGCCAGCCGCGCCCCCTCGGCCTCAGCGGGCGGAGGGCCCCATCCCGTACCTGCGCCTCCTCCGCCTCTTCCCAAGGCGGCTGCCATGGCGCCGGGTCCTGCGAGGACGCGGTGTGCGGGACCCACGACCCTCCTGCCTCTCACGACAGGTTATTGCCCGCCGCCGCCGATCACAAAACTAGCACAACATGGCGGCCGGCGGCTGAGGGAAAAAGCAGAGAGACTTAGAGAAGAGGGTGAACGACGCTAATGGCGCCGCGCTGCAGTCTGGGATACCGGAGGATCAGTTCCCCTCTATCGCCTCCCCCACCCCACACGCAACTTCGACGAAAGAGGATGGACTCCGCTGGTTGGTTGATCTGCAGCCCTAGCCCGAGAAGCCGCTTCTTGCGCGCCTGCGCAGCTCTGGAAATAGGGCGGAGGTGGGCAGGGAGGGCTTTGCGCGCGTGCGCACAGTGAAAGAAAGCGGGAACTTCTTCCTCCCCTCTCTATGGTCTTACTGACAAAAGAGTTGTACCGCGATGCGCATGCGTCTAAACTGAGGAAGGGGCGGAGAGTGAAGCCCGGAGATCGGAGTCTCATTACCCAAGGGATGTGACGCTATGCGCAGAATGGTGTTTGTGTGTTTTTGCTGCTCCGAGTGGATTTTCCTTTCCCGGCAGGGCAGATAATCCAAATTAATCTTTGCTGCTGCTGCTGCTGCTGCTGCTGCTGCTGCTACACGGCGTTCCCTAGGGGCGAAACATGGATAAATAGTTGGCATATAAAGCCCTTAATGCTTTCTATTCCCTCACTTGCCTCAATGGATTAATATCTTTCTCCTTCATAACCTCCTGTTGTTGTTGTTCTTATTGTTGTTATCATTATAATTAATAATAATATTTAATAAGAAACCCCAGGTTGACAGTTGCGGGAACCGCGCTACGTTGCAAGCAGAACATCCGCCGATGTAAGCCTTAATTGCTTGTCTTAACAATCATAGCGGCGTCTCACGGCCCCCTCTTGCTCTGCCATCTGTGCCTTTCTTTCCTGTTTTAGTAGGCGCTGACTTGTTTTGGCTAAATACAGGCTTAGAAATCAACGCGGGGCGGGGAGGAAGCAAACAATGACTACGTTCTAATTAACAGGAATCGAAGGCATCCACGGACGCCATCGGCGGCTTCCTCTGCCCTTCTGTTTTTGCTGCCTTGCACTGGGTCGGACCCACGGAGCCCGTTCGGCCGGGCGAGATTGCCACTTGTGACCGGCAGTGGTGGACCTCCCAGGCCTCAGGCAAAGGTCTTTCCTAGCTCTGCTACCTGGCCAGCATAGGATAGCTGGCTGGGGGATTCTGGGAGTTGTAGTCCAACACATCTGGAGGGTGCCAGGTTGGGCATGGCTGACTTAATGTGGATATCATGGGGCTCTCTGTGTGCAGGCATGTGCTGTTTCTTCCCTGTAGGAATGAAGTCTTCGCACATTTTTTGACCCCCCCCCCCGTTCCGACAACCACTTGGCTGCTCTCTTGTTCCTGTCCCACCCTAGCGGGGAAGGGACAGCCCTGTCTCTACAACTGCAGCTTTTCCCTCTGCTCTTCCAGCATTAGGTACTGAAATGTTATGTTGCCCAATAGACTCCAATTCTATCTCCATAGAATTTCAGCAAACAACATTTATTCAATGGTTTAGAGACACCTGCTAGCTTTATCCAGATATGACACAGAGGTACATTAAGTGTGAAGTAACATATGAAGCTGCCTTATTGTGCTGAGTCAAGTAGACCCCAGGGCCATCTAAATGTGTTGCCAGCCATCCTTTCCACTGGAGGCGGTGGGAACTGAAACTGGGATTTTTGGCAAGCAAAGGACACTGCTCCACAGCTGTATTAAAGCAGCACCTAAAGTAGGGGTGGGTAACTTGTGGCGCTTCAGATGTTTTGGCCTACAGCTCCCATCAGTGCTGGCCAGCATAGCCAATGGTGAGAGAGTTTAGTGGTTGGACCAGGACTCGAGAAAGGGTACCCAGATTCTAGTTCCCACTTGGCCATGAAGCTCACTGGCTGACTGAGCCAGTCACTGACTCTCAGCCTAACCTACCTTGCAGGGTTGTTGTGAGGATAAAATGGAGAGGAAGAGGATTGGTATGCTGCCTTAAGAACATAAGAGCCATCCTGGATCAGACCAAGGGTCCATCCAGCCCAGCATTCTGTTCACACAGTGACCAACCAGCTGCCCATGGAATCCCACAAGCAGGACATGAGTGCAACAGCACCCTCCCACCCATGTTCCCCAGCAACTGGTGTTCGTAGGCATACTGCCTCTGATACTGGAGGTAGCACATAGCCATCAGAACTAACAGCCATTGATATCCTTATCCTCCATGAATATGTCTAATCCTCTTTTAAGACCATCCCAGCTGGTGGCCATCACTACGATCCTGTGGAAGTGAATTCCATAGTTTAACTATGCGCTGTGTGAGGAAGTACTTCCTTTTATCTGTCCTGAATCTCCCACCAATCAGCTTCATGGAATGACCCCTTTGGGTTCTAGTATTATGAGAGAGGGAGAAAAATGTCTCCCTATCCACTTTCTCCACACCATGCATAATTTTGTACGCCTCTATCATGTCTCCACTTATGCACCATTTTTCTAATCCCAGCTATGAGGAAAGGCTAAACAACCCTTTCCTTGTAGGGGAGTTGCTTGGAGGAATAATGGTGGGACATAAATGTAATAATAGTAAAATGGGTTTTTTTTAATGATGGGAGTTGTAGTAAGTAAAAACATTCAGGGGGCCATAAGTTGCCACCGCTGACCAAAAGGGAATTGTTTACAAGGAAGACCATGTTCCCTGGCACATCAAAGGAGGGGCTCGGTCCCTGGCAATCTATAGGTAATGATGTGTGTTGATTCTCACAGGTGGTGAGAAATGGATTTACATAAATGTACTACCTGATCATTAGAGAATTCGTATCCATGTTTTCTATTGTCGCATCATTTATGTTCTTTTACATTTTACTTACTTATTTATTTGCCGCCAAAAAGCTGGAGCTCTCTTCGATTTATATGCCGCCCTATGACGAAAGTTATCAGGGCAACTAACGCAATAAATTACTTGGTTTGTAAATTATTTCAGATCTAATCTATTTCTGCCTCGTTCTGCTGAACAGCATCCGTGTACACCGCAACTGCCAATTCTATGGTGGCAGAGGAAGGGGAGCGACTGGGCCTCTTTTGGCCTGTGGAAAAATTCAAACCAGCTTCCCCTGGGCTCCTTTGAGTATCTTGCCAAGCCATCAGATTCATTTGTCAGCCACTCTCCACATTAAGCTTCACACCTTGTTTTTAATTAATTTGTTCCTTTCCACAAACAAGTTCGGTAACCCCATCCCCTTGCATCCTGCGCTACAGTATCAGTGAGCCAATAGAGATGCCTCATCCAATATAAAACACAATTTTTGAAGAGCTATCTTGAATAACCAATTATTGACTTCATTGTACATCTTAGTAGGATTTAATTAAGCGATAAGGCCCATCATAGAGGGGTCTTTTATCTTTCAGATAAGAATTTGTCAGGCTTACCCCAGGAGGTCTTTATCAGAAAGATAAGGGAAAGGTACATAGGTGCCTCCTTGTTAGTTTAAATCCTTTAATTAAAAATACCTTTTAAAAATAGTTATAGGTTGTTGTTGTTGTTGTTGTCCTCGGTCTTTGCCTCCGCACTTGAGAGATGCAAAACAAGATGATACCTTTAACTGAACCAACATCTGTTGATGAAAAAGAATGCAAAGAGTTCTGTGTTACTCCCTGGTTTGGTTGAATAAGCTATATTATTGCCTGACTTATTATATGTTCCGTTCTTGGGAACCAATATGCAACAGCAATCTGTAAAGATCTCTTCGTTAACTTGATGGTTTAGAGTTGTGACCTTTGCTGGTCAAAACTGGTGGACCCTATAGACAGCAGTGCCATTTTGATAGTGTCCTGCTTAGCAAAACATTCGGTCTAAAAGGTTTGCCTCTACTGGTTTCAGCAGAATCGGTTAGCCATTCCTCCCAATGTTGGATCAAACAGAACAGCCTTCCCTAGCCTGGTGCCCTCTTGCCTGTGGGTGGTGGGAGATGTAGTCCAACACATATGGATGGTGCCGAGTTGGGGAAGGCTGAGGTAGAACATCCTTTTCACCCTCCATGATAGAGCCTCATGCTTAGCATATAATGAGAAAGATGATGATGATGATGATGCAAAGGATTTTCCAGTGACAAATGTGGGTGTGAAAGCAAAGCAACAAGTGGATTGGAGGAGGAGGAGGGGGGGGGGAAGTGCTGTGGAAAAGATTGGCTTATTAGGCATTCTTGTTAGGATACATCCACGCTTTTAATTTTCAGGTCTCAGTTATGCTTATTCAGCATTCTGAATCCTGCAAGCGACACACTTGGCTATGCAGACATACAGCAGGAACTGGTTTTCTTTCTGTTCATACCGCAGATGTATGGAATTCCTGCCTGTGCATGTGGTACTGCGAGTTACTCAAAGGAACCACTGATGAGGTCAGCGTACAAAACCATATCATCTAACTTTCTTTTCTCAGATGCTGATATTGGGTATAGGCATGAGAACGAGGTGGGAGAAATCTGACAGGGCAGAGCAGTCTGTAACACTTCAGACGAGTGATGGATGCCATTTTTGATTATTTTCCCCGCACATAAAAATACAATAAAAGCTGCCTATAACTGTGCACATCATGGAGAAAGCTTGCAGCCATGCCCACACCATCTGATGCTAGCTTTCTGCTCGCTGTGCGGTTATTCTTTACAGAGGGGAGCATTTGAAATCGTGACCTATCCTCTGCAGAACCGAGTGTTTGCCCCACAATGCTTCCCAGAATCCAAGAGGTCTCTGCCACCAGCCAAAGGAGACAGTACTCAGCTAGATGGACCAATGGCCCGAGACATCTGGGTTTTTGGGGTTCTGCAACACACAAGTCTATCTGGGAAGGGTTCCCTCAAAGAAAAACCTTTGGAAACCACTGGGCTAAAGCATCGGGGCAGCAGTAATATTCTCAATCACACACAGGGGGTAAGGAAAAGATGGCCAAGGATCAAGGGGGTGGAGCAGCTCTCCTACAAGGAAAGGTTACAACATCTGGGATAGTTTAACTTAGAAAAAAGGCAGGCAAGGGGATATAAGATAGAGGTGTACAAAAATTATGCATGGTGTGGAGAAAGTGGACAGGGAGACATATTTTTCTCCTTCTCCCATAACACTAGAAGCCAATGGGCTCATCCCATGAAGCTGATCAGTGGGAGATTCAGGACAGATAAAAGGAAGGACTTCTTCACACAGCACATAAACTATGGAATTTGCTAAAACAAGATGGCTTAAATTTGGATTAGATAAATTTGGATGGCTTTAAAAAGGGATTAGATAAATGCATGGAGGATAAGGCTACCAATGGCTACTACTAGTCCCCATGGTGATATGCTACATTCAGTATCAGAGGCAGTATGCCTCTGTATACCAGTTCCTGGGGAGCACGACTATGAGGGTGCTGTTGCACTCATGTCCTGCTTGTGGGTTTCCCGTGGGCAGCTGGTTGGCCACTATGCAGGACCGGTGCAAGGCAGTTTGGTGCCCTAGGCAAGATCAGATATTTAGCGCCCCCCTTCCCACTTGAGCCCTCCCTCCCTCCAGGCCTATGCTCCTGGCACCCCCTTTAGCCTGGTGCACCTAGGCAGCCGCCTAGTTGGCCTAATGGTAGCACCGGCCCTGCCACTATGTGAACAGAATGCTGGACTAGATGGACATTTGATGGCTCTTCTTATGTTCTTATGTTGTTAGTGGTAGGCTGTGATAGGTGGGTTCTGAGTGGTTGAAGAAGAGCCCAGCAGCATTGGAGGAAGCTGCAGAAATGTAGCAGGAGCCTAATGTTTAGTATGTTTACTTGGAAGTAGGCTCCATTGATTTCAATGCAACTTACTTCCAGCAAGTGAAGTGTAGGCTGGTTGCAGTAGTACCCATGAGTAGCAGGCTGACAATTGGGCTCTGCTGTTCACGTGGAGGACCACATCAGTGCAACTGTGTGACATTTTCCTTTTTGAAGATTCAGGCTAACATGTTGCTGAAAACAACCATTGTTTAGTTCCAGAAGGAGATTATTTTTCTGGCTGGAGCTGTTGCTGAGTCTTGGCATTCTCAACGGCTTGTAAGCAAGGATCAAATCAGTTGAATTAGATTGGTCCCAACCCAAAGTTGTCCCATTTCCATTGATACCTTGTAAAAAGAGAGAGAGAGAGAGGTCTCTTTATTTCTTCAAATCACCCTGAGATGGCATCCCTTTTCATAGATTTCATACAGGACTCCATTGCTCAAGCCCAGAAAGTCACGCAGGATGCTACTCAGAGTATGCCCAGCGTCATTTTACATTGCTGTGCCAGGGTAAGGTAAATGAGAAACAAGCTTAATCTTCTGTGATACTTCTCCTTGGAAGTACGGCTCGGCATGTTCTGATGTCAGCCTTTACTTGGAGCACATAGAAGGCTGCCTGACTTGAAAGACGCAATAGGCAATCCCAACCGAAGCATTTAGACATTTACATATGTACGTTCACAACAGTGGAGTAAAAATAGGCGAGGAATAAACCAGGTCACATTGGCAACTGCGCTTACAGTATAATTGGGACATAAAGAGCTGTCATGCAATCTGAGGGATGATTTCAGCATTGCTGTGGATGTATATTTACCAAGTTATGGGTTTTTCACACAGAGCACAATTCAATGGGGCGCTGTCCTGCACAGACCCCGTGGCGATATGCATCCCAATCCCAAATGCATGGTGCTAGCTCCCAGGCCATGTTACAGCAGTGGATATTTAGTAGAACGTGGGACGAAATGAAGAAAAATCTGTTGAAGCAGAAAACCTCTTGTCAGTGAAGAACAGCCAGGAAGGAGGAATCAGAGGCAATTTGGACCTTGAGAAAAACATGTAGGGCACCACTGAGCTCTGGAAGGTGTGTGTGTGGGGGGGAAGCTCACCAGAGTACTTGGTTCTGATCCACTATCCCAGCCCAGAGACACCAAAAAAAGCCACCCTGAAGTGGCAGTGGCGGGGAGGGAAGGAGGGGGGCTGAGCTGCTGGTGGCCACTGCCGTGAGGGGAAAGAACCATTGTGTGTGCAGGTGCATGGGACCTCTTGTCCTGCTTGTTTTTTTATCATGTTATATTTTAGTATGTTTCTGTTTTTATATTATTTTTAGTTGATATTATTGTGTTGCTTTGTTTTGTAAACCGCCCAGGGAGCCTTTTGGCTGATGGGCGGTGAATAAATATATTAAATAATAATAAAAATAAATAAATAAATAAAACTGTTTGAAATCTGGGCACAATCCACTCATGAGGACTGAAACGGGGCTTTTTGCAGACCCCAGAGTTTATTCCATTACAGGCAGTTGGTGCTGTTCCAGAATAAGTGGTTGGCTGGTGCAGCCGGGTTAGAAAATGTATAGGTGTCATGCAATGTCATGTAATGGCTTTGTCGTGCCCCTGCCCATGGGCAAAGCGTTATAGCAGTAAGTATGCGAGGGGAGGGGGGAGTGTGAGAGGAGTGTGGAATGTTGAGATGTCTGCTGATTGGCTGAGAGAGTGAGAAGGGCGGGGGTTAAGCCTGTGTTATATAAACAGTGGGCGGGGCTGTTCAGGAGGAGAGTCTGAGGGGAGTCTGAAGAGAGAGAGAGGAGAGGGGGGAGAGAGAGGGCTGAGATGTCTGAGTGGAGAATTGGGGAGTCTGAGGGCAGTCTGAGACAGTGGGAGAGAGGGGAGAGGAGAGAGAGGGTTTTCAACATTGAGAATCTGTTAACATGATCTATTTCCCTACCCTTAATTGTAAGTAAATAAACTTGCTTCCTTTTAAAAACTTAAACGGAGTGGTCTGAATAAATTACCCTGAAGGGGTCGCTGGTGGCAGCAGAGGAGCAAAGAGAGTGTCGATTTTTGAAGCGCTGGCAGGAGGTGGTGGGGTTGGGCAAGGAGGCGGCGGAAAGAGACCTGACAGACTTCCTCCCACAGGACTAGAAGCAGGGCTTTAGAGGTCAGTGTTTTGGGATGCAATCCTATGCAGGGCCGGTGCTTCCATTAGGCGGACTAGGCGGCTGCCTAGGGAGCGTGGGCTAAAGGGGGCGCGGCCAGCCCACCAGCAGCCGGGCGGGATCTGCCGCCGCTTCCCGCGGTGGCTCCTCTCCAGCTCCCTGGGCGCGCGCCGCCAAACACCAGCACTGGCGGCGGATGGATCCGGACTTCCTAGTCCTGCCCAGGGGCAGGGGGCGCTCCTCTTCCTCCTCTGCATCCTTCGCAGTGAGGGGGGTGGGGGGAGGGCCGAGCCACTGCCCCGGAACTACCGCGGGTTGAGCAGGAGGAGGAGGAGGCCGGGCCGGCAACAGCGAGGCTCGGAAGAAGACGGCGGTGGGCGCGGCGAGCTCCTGGATCTTGCCCTCCAAGAAGGGCAGCCGCTTGCGGAGGCGCGCGCGTCTCGATCCGCAGCAGGAGCCGGGCTGGGACTCCTCCTGCCGGTGCGCTGAGCGCTTCCTCCCTGCGTGGGCTGCGGGCTTTCTTGGGCATAGGGCTGGAGGGAGGGAGGGGGGCGCTAAATACCTGAACTTGCCTAGGGCGCCAAACTGTCTTGCACCGGTCCTGATGCTATGTGTGTTTAGATAGGAAAAAGGGGCTTTTTAGTGTATAGGATTGCACCCTGAGCCACTTCACCAGCCTCAAAGGACTAGGAAGTATCAGACTCCCCCATGTTTCTCCGCAGGACTTCAGAGGCCCTGACTGATTGCAGTGCTGTAGGGGAGCCAAGGCACGTGGGGACACAGCACCCGGCACTTTTTTATTAGCAGGGATGCCACCCCTCTCAGACTTCTTTGTTCCCTCTGAGTTTAGCTGCAATCCTCACAGTTGTACTTTGCATCACAACAGTTCTCTGTTGTAATGCAAAGTATTTTACTATGGGTTGATCTTGAATGGGCAATCAAGACCAATTAGCTTTACAAAAGACCTGCTCCTGGTGAAGATGAAAACTGCTAGAACTGGTTTGTTGATATGGATCAACACAGTAGTCTGAATTTTTGGACTCCCTTGTGGGCATGGCTATGGGGGGCTGTCATGATAAACACCTGCACTTCACAATGTACCACTAGCCCACTGCCTGATTGGCTGGGAGAAATATATGACACCCTACCATCTCAGCCAGCTCCAGCTCCTACCCTATACATTCTTTTGGTGAGCATGCCCATTTGGGGATTCGCTTACTTATGTGTCTGTGGTGTATTTAAAAAAAAAAAAAAAAATCACAGGGGAAGGAATTCTGCTGCCAGTTCTGTTTTCCTGGCTTCAGCCCAGGTTTTCCATAGAAAATCAATTGGCTGGAATTTACCCAGCTACTGCCTGCCGCAGATATTGTGGTTTCCCTCCCTACTCACACAACCTACATTTTGTCAAGGCCCGACTTTCTGTCACCCCCTGGCAAGACAGCACAGATCACTGATTACAATGAAACTCTTTATTGCAGTATATCAGGTTACACAGATCAAGCTTTCCAGAGTTTGTGGCAGCACTTAAATGGTTACAGCCTCAATAAAACAGATAGAATAGGCAAAAGTATATTGGCACATTGCTTCGTTCAAGAGAAAGTTCCAAAGCTAACCTAAATTCATATGGTGTCAGAGATCAAGTCCAACTTTGGATTCCAAGGTGGAATCTCTACAGTATGGATTTCAAGGCAGACAAAAGTCCAAAAGTCATGATAATTACAGGCAAGAAAGCATTTCAGGCAATCAAAGATGTAGGTACACGATTTAAGGCAACTAACAGTTCATGAACTGCTGAGGCAATTCAAGGCAGACATTTATTTATTTATTTATTTATTATATTTATACCCCTCCTTTTTTTTCCTGTGAGGAACCCAGGCCGGCTTACATAATCCTCCTCCTCCTCTCCATTTTATCCTCACAACAACCCTGTGCGGTAGGTTAGGCTGAGAGTCAGTGACTGGCCCAAAGTCACCCAGTGAGCTTCATGGCTGAGTGGGGACTAGAACTCGAATCTCCCGAGTCCCAGTTGAACACTCTAACCACTACACCATACAGGCTCTCGATCCCCTGTCAGGATAGAACATCAGAAGATGGGCTCTAGCAGCCCCTCCCCTGTATTTAAGTTGGTGCACAGGCTGGGAGCCTAGCCTTTGCTGGGAACAACGTCATCATCATCTCTGTGTGCCAGAAATGCTTTCTTGCCTGGACTTTTTGTGAACTTATGTGTGGTGTAGTGGTGAGAGTGTTCAACTGGGACTCGGGAGATTCGAGTTCTAGTCCCCACTCAGCCATGAAGCTCACTGGGTGACTTTGGGCCAGTCACTGACTCTCAGCCTAACCTACCGCACAGGGTTGTTGTGAGGATAAAATGGAGAGGAGGAGGAGGATTATGTAAGCCGGCCTGGGTTCCTCACAGGAAAAAAAAAGGAGGGGTATAAATATAATAAATAAATAAATAAATAGCCCATAGATGAGCATTATGCTGACCAGGGCATCTGTATTCCACCTCTTGAGTAGATGTCTCAGCCTGGGTGACACCCTTGAAATCCCCTCCCCTGTGGAGTCTTCCTCCTGCCTGGTTCCCACATTCTCAGGCTATAAATCAGAGGACTGACTCAAAGCCTTACCTTGCAGCTGCGGCTGACTGATGGGAAGCAGGCAGCTCTCAGTCCCTGAGTTTCTCACTATTGGACAGGGTTCCCTGCTATCCTGTTCTAAGTCTGAATCAGAGTGTGGCTCTGAACCCATAGGACCCACAGTGGCCCTGGGGATAGGCCTGACACCTTGAGATTGTTAGTCCGTTGGGGCTCAGGCTAGTCTTCCACTTCTGCGACTCTGCAAAGCACAACACACACTGGTGGCGCTCTAGAAATAAACCAACACCAATGCAGAACTGTCATAGCATTTCTGCACTGCACATCACCAATGTGTGTGCACTGTGAATGTGAATCACATTCGTGTGGAGCCTTTGCTTGAACTTCTAGAACTGGGATTTCCCCAGTGCCTGGTGTAATGGTTGCTGGGTGACCATCTTTTGGCTACCTGTTAACAGTCAAGAATGATTACCTGATATTTCTCCAAGCCAGAAATGTTTCCTGAATCGACAATCTACCTGCAGGGTAGACTCTGTGTCTTGCCTGTGGAACCCATGGTGGAAAAAGAACTCCTCCACCTTCAGATCCCCCAGCATCACTCCCAGACCAGAAGGCCCAGTGCCCATTTGGCAATGCAAGGCCTTCCTTCCCTGATTCGGAGGAGGAAAGCAGAACCAGTCTATGTTCTGGATCAGGTCCCTGCTGATGCTTCAGGAGAGAGTCAAGAGACTGCAGAGCCAGCTCTTCAGCGGATGGCTAGCAGCTATTGATGCAATACCTCATTTAACTTAGGTATTCCCTGTTGGGTGACTCCCTTGTCTTTGAGGAAACCTTGCCCCCTGACCTGTTAGAGAGCTCCCGATCCTCAACTGGTAAGAGAAAAATTAAAGCCACACAGAGGTGGCAGTGCGAACAGGGTTGACAACTGGTAGTCTAGCTTTTAGGGGAGGGGTCAGATCTGAGTTAATGCAGGATTAGCAGTTCTGCTGCCTGCTTGCTTCCAATATGCTCTGCTTGTGTGATTTATATATCCATATCCCAGACTTTCTTAAGAACAGATCTTGCAAAGGCACAGAAGCCCTAATACAGCTAAACTTAAGTGCAACCCAAGATTTATTCAGAAGTCCTACTGTGTTCAGTTGGATTTAATCCTAACTAAGTAAGCAAACTAAGGATCACCCTGTAAATTCCACTGAAAGCGATGGTGCCTGATGGTTGCATTTAATGTCTACCATTGGTTTCCATGGGACTTCATTATGATTAACTTTAGCTGGATCAAGGCCCATAAATCTCCAGCACATTCTGTTATTACAAGGGAATAGACCCTGTAAAAAGCTCCCACCCCATGCCTGGAACTTCCATCACTCACAGAAGTGGGGAGAGCCAGCCTTGTTATTGGCTGAGTAAAATGAGGCCTTTGAGTTTAACTTGATCATTTGGTACTCTCTCTACCAATTGTTGCTTGTTGGTTTGTAGAGCTACATTTTTAGTGCAAGAACTGTGTTGAACTTTGGAATATTATAATTTATTATTTTTATTTATTTATTATATTTATACCACGCAGTGGAAGACCGACAACCTGGTCTTCTGTGCGGGTTCAATGCTAAGGGGGTAGCGGGTGCTGGGGCGGGCCTTCTCCGAGGTCCCCAGCGCCTCGCCTTAGCCCAGAACAAAGGGATAACTTATAGCCACAAAAGTATCTTTTAGAAAACAAGTTTATTTACAAAATTACCTTCACAAACTCAGACCCACGCCAGCAATACAGCTTATCAGTACAGTACAAAGTAGCAAGCAGAAACCTCAAGGACAATGTGATTTCAGGGCTCTCAGCTAGTTAGTTTAGCTCGGGTCCCGGCAGAGGCCCGGTCAACCGCACGCTGCTAGCTGGGTTCCCGACGGAGGCCCGGTCTACCCAAGCGGCTAGCTGGGTTCCCGGCGGGGCCCGGTCTACCCAAGCGGCTAGCTGGGTTCCCGGCGGAGGCCCGGTCTACCCAAGCGGCTAGCTGGGTTCCCGGCGGGGCCCGGTCTACCCAAGCGGCTTGTGAGTGATTTCAGCTTGGTTTCCCGGGGGTCCAGTCAACCCAAGCGGCCAGTGATTTCAGCTTGGTTTCCCGGGGGTCCGGTCAACCCAAGCGGCCAGTGATTTCAGCTTGGTTTCCCGGGGTTGCTGATCCTTCATTCCCTTACCCCAGGCATGGGCAAGATTGCTGATCAGGTCCAGAGAAAAGTTCCCTTGTGCAGGGTGTTTTATACCTTGGTGTTTCAGGTAGCCCCTCCCTCCGTGATCAGGTGGGTTGACACCCTCCCTGAGGGGCGGTCTTTTGGGTCAGGTGGGGTGATGCCTTCCCCCCCGTGGGATGGGGTCCCTTTGAAGTCACTTGCTTAATGGTCCCATCCTATGGTGTTGAGTGGCCATTTCTTAGGGGTGCCAAAGCGTCTGCCCTGGAGAGGTATTCAAGTCTTATGTAGATGGGGCTGATATGCAAGAGCATTGAGAAACCTGGTGATGCTTCCTGCCTTCCCCCCTGGGGTGATTCTATGTAGATGTTGTTTGTCCCCTTTGGCATCTGTGGAGACTGGTTGTCTCCCCCCCCCCTGGGTCTCCTTCCCCCTTCCTTGGTGAGTGTGTGTGTGTCAGGCAGGGGGCTTAGGTTGGCTTTCTCCACACCCGCCTTTTTTCCTGCAAGGAACCCAAGGCAGCTTACATAATCCTCCTCCTCCTCTCCACTTTATCCTCACAACAACCCTGTGAGGTAGGTTAGGCTGAGAGTCAGTGACTGGCCCAAAGTCACCCAGTGAGTTTCATGGCCGAGCGGGGACTAGAACCCGTATCTCCTGAGTCCCAGTGCAACACTCTCACCACTATGCCACACTGGCTTTGGTACACCCATTAGGACTCAATTCTACATTTTGGGCTTGAATACCAGCCTATTTTCAAAGCTGTGTGTAGGGGGGTGGGTGCAAAATGCAAAACATAATGCAGTATCTCTCTTGAAGATTGAGAAATCAGAATGTAAGACCGCAATCCTTTGTCCCCTAGACCTTGTCTGGAGGGACATAGGAAGAAGCATAGAAGGTGCTGTGACTTTGGAAATCCTTTCCGAGGTCGCAGCACTTCAGGGCATCCACACACCCCACCTCAGTGCCGGCGTGGTTCCTTCCGTGCTGGAGGGAAACCAAGCATGGAAGACCATGCTCGGTTCCCCCTTGGGGGGGCATTCCCAGGGGCAGGGTGGGGACGAGCGAGGCACTGCCGTCTTACAAAGAATCCAGGTGGCACCTCAGCCTCTCCTTCTCAGGTGCAAAATTGGCCGTCAAGATGTTTCTTAGGGCAGAAGGAGTGTGGAGGATATCCTATCCTCCGTGCTCCTCCAACTCTCAATTGGATGCCAGTAATCCTCTGTGTTCTCAGGGTTACAGGCAGCCTCCTAGGATTGTGCTGCCCATTGTCAAAAGCAGTGGGAACTTTTTACAGGGTCCCTTCCCTTGTAATAACAGAATGTGCTGGAGACTTATGGACCTTGATCCAGCTAATGGGACAAGTTCCTGCATTTCAAGGACAGACCTGAGCTTGATCCCCACACCTGTTTTCAAGGGAAGGACAGCTGCTGCTGCTGTTGTTGTTAAAACAAAATGTCATGTGGATAACCCAGTTGGACGTTGAGAGACTGGAAGAAGGTTAGTGTTCAGGACGCAATTATATATTTCATGTTCAAATCTAAGCTCTATCACCACACCCATTTTCAAGAGGGCTATGACCATCTCTAATGGTGTGCTTTACAGGTCTGACCCAAAACATTTTGCTGCTTGAGTCAAAGGACAAGGATGTGCTCTCTTCCCCTGCCTCTCCATTCCATGTACAGAAGCTGGCAGTAGAATCTTACTTCAATACTAGCAACAGGACAGTGTCTTCCACCACACCTGAGGGCAGCAGGCTAGCTTAGAAGGTGCAAGGCAGGCACCTACCTGCATATGTGGTGGGATTGCCCACTGGTGCAAAGGTTTTGGGTCCAGGTCTTTGCCATCGCCAGTGAGGATCACACAACAAAATATCACACTATCTGCAAAACTGGGGCTACTATCACCTTATATGGACTATAATATACAAATTAGACATAAATAGCTCCTGACTTTTTTCTGGATAGCAGCCAGGTTGGTCTTAGCTGCTAGCTGGAAATCAGCAAATGAACTTTTCTCTTAACATATGGAAACAGAAAACTTGGGACCTAGCATTAATGGAGAAACTCACTAACCATCTTCAGGTACAAAGAAGCCAAGTAGAAATGGACACCTTTTATGGAATACGGTATCCATTTATTGAATTTGCTAATACTGAAAAGAATACACTATGACCTCCTAAGACACATAGAACTCTATGGCATGATCTATTAGGATGATGAGTGATAACTTTATCAGATAATCTTGCTTGTACCAAACAGAGATCCTGAGTGATCAGAAATACTGCAAAGAAATTGACTCACATGTGGTGTACTTAAATTTGTTACTGTTCATTGTTACTTTCAAAAACTTAATTTAAAAAAATTAAATAAGAAGGTGCAGGGCAGTCCGGATGACACACACAGTTCTGTGTCCTCCAACACCTTGCCACCACTTCCTTGCCTCCAAACATCTGCCGCCTGAGGAGGCTGCCTCACTCTATCTAATGGTGGGACTGGCCCTGCTGTCCTACTAGTAACAGTATATATGTTTCCTGATGTAAGTGTGCTTGTGAGATGAATATTTTAAAACAGTTTTGTAGTCCGTGATTTACATGTTCCTTTGAAGCTCTCACTGATAAGGAATGCAATCGTTATCTGGCATCACTTTATTGATTTAGATAGACAAAAGAACAAAGCACAGACACAGAATTTACCCAGATGAATCTGTACTTTTCAACCTCAAACAGTACAACATCTTGCAATTCCTGCTAGAATAGCTTTAAGACAGCTAATGCATCCACTGATATAATAGTGCCGTTTGATTGTTACCTGTGGGAGTAAACACACACATTTGTTTGTATGTGCTAAGTTAGGAAAGATGAATGTATTATGCAGTTAATCTCGTACAGAGTGCCAGATGTTTCTATCTGGAAATTAGTTCAGTCAAAAAAAATAAGGGAAAAGATGAAGCAGCTGCAGGAAAACTTGGTATTTCTAGAATGTGGGTGCAATTGCCGTGGACATTCTCCTGTGCAAGTCCGACTGAAATGGATGGGAGGTACACGAGAGCATCATCATGTTTTTTGCCCAGTTCCCATTCATCTCAATAGGGCAGTGTTCTCCAACCTTGGGTCCCTTGGGTTCCTAGCATGCTGGGAGTTGTAGGCCAAAAACATCTGGGGACCCAAGGTTGGAGAACACTGTGATAGGGCTTGCGTTGGAAAGCTTCCCAATAAAACTTTCTTCCCTAAAATGATCCTGCGCCTCAGCCTTCCACAAATTGGTGCCCTTCAGATGTGTTGTACTGCAACTTCCATCATTCCCAAGCGGCATGGCCGACACATCTGAAGGCTGAGGTCCAGGGTCTGGCCAATCCCTTCTTGAAAATACCCAAGCAAGAAGATTTCATGGTCTCCACATGTAAATTATTGCAAAAAGTCCTCTTACACCTCCGTGTAAGTTGTGAGCTTTCTGCTAGCGTTTCAGCTCAGTCTCTTTACCAGCAATCTTAAACCTTTGCTTTTTGCCCAGGTTATCTGAGAGAGCGCCTCCTCCCATACCAACCTGCCCAGTTGCTGAGGTCATCAGATGGCACTCTCCTGGTGGTTCCTCATGGACCCAATTTGGCCCGATTGGAGTCCACCAGGAGAAGGGCCTTCAGTGTGGCTGGCTCCATTTCTGTGGAACTCCCTGCCTCTGGAGGTCAGGCAGGCTCCAACTTTGTGCTGCTCTCGGCACCTGCTGAAGACTCCCTTGTTCCGGGAAGCCTTCTCTGCTCTCCAGCCACCACTGTAATTGTTACTCTGTTTTCAAGGTGTTGTTTTTGTTTCTTTTATCTGTTTTTGTCTTTTTAGTGTTCACCGCTCCGGAATCTACTTACCGTAGCTACGGAGTGGTATACAAATAGTGTAAATAAATAAATAAATAATATGCACAATTGCTCTTTCTTCTCTGTGATATTGCTGCAATTACTTCAAATACAAATAAACAACGCAATGAAAAGTGTCACTGCAATATGCCCTCCCTTTCACCTTTTTTTCTCCCTGCAACACATAATTGGATTTTCCTCCTATTCTTTTTTTTCCCCCCTGGTCTTTTCCAGCGCTGTATAGCAACATGTATTACAGCCCTATAGACCTGATGACAGACAGACATGGAACAGAGAGCAGTGTAGGCCCGCAAGAAAACAGTGCATAGAATAACAGAAACATGACTACTGGCTTGTTCAAAGACCATAGAGCAGTGTTCTCCAACCTTGGGTCCCCAGATGTTTTTGGCCTACAACTCCCAGCATGCCCTAGCCAGCGTAGCTGGCTGGGGCATGCTGGGAGTTGTAGGCCAAAAACATCTGGGGACCCAAGGTTGGAGAACACTGCCATAGAGCATAGCAGTGCGTATACATATACCCAATATGATAATTGCCATCTTTCTCCTAACAATACATGATAATGACATAATGGCAAATTTCAGACATCTGAGCCTCACCAAGGGAATAGTTTGCAGCAGCTGTTTATGGGTGGGCGTGGTTATAAACAACTGCCGTACTTTGGAGAGAATTTTTATGACTACCAAACACATGTGGTTTTCAAAGAATTGGTTTTGAGGGGGCTTCATGGGGCTAGAACCAGCGGGACCTCGGGTTGGGACCAAACCTAGCTTTTGCACGTCAGAGCGCTCTTTGGGCCCATATGAGCCAGTGTAGCATAGTGGTGAGAGTGTTAGACTGGGACTTGGGAGATCCGGGTTCTAGTCCCCGCTCAGCATGAAACTCACTGAGTGACCTTGGGGCAGTCACTGACTCTCAGCCTAACCTACCTCACAGGTTGTTGTGAGGGTAAAAGGGAGAGGAGGAGGAGGAGGAGGAGGATTATATAAGCCGCATTGGGTTCCTTGCAGGAAAAAGGCAGGGTATAAATATAATAAATAAAAATAAATAATAAATAAAATAGATCTTCCAAGCATTAGTAGGGCATGCAAGTTTGCTCTACCAGCCTTCCCCAAGCTGGTGCCCTCCAGATGTTTTGGACTACAACTCCCAGCATTCCTGACCATTGGCCATGCTGGCTGTGGCTGATGGAACTTGAAGTCCAAAACATTTGGATGGCACCAGGTTGAGGAAGCTGAGCTATACAACATTTTTGGACTGGCTGAGTTATGGATACAAAAGGCTCTGTCAGTAAGGAAGCTGGAATGGAAGGAGAAGTGAGTTTACAACAAGCAACAGTCAGATTTTGTGCACACACCCAGACGTACACTTCTGAGATTTGGCAACTGTCTGAAGCTATATTTAACAGTGGCAACACAAGAGTCAGTCAAGTGTTTTGGGAAGCCTCAAGTTCAGGGTCCTGGCTGTAGAGCATCGGGCCGGCAACTCTCAGAAGAAAATCCTTCACAGGACTTTAGTACCTGGACCTTGCCACTGGAGAGGAAAACATGCATGATAATGAGCCTCTTGCACTGAGCATGCTGCAGAAATCTTAAACAGGGGCACATGTCATGCAGGTGATTTCTTTCACCATGGTAACTGGAATTCCATTCTCTTCCTTGTACTACCTGCTTGGGGCAGGGAAAGAGGGTCCGCCTTTGGCAGCCTTCCATTGGCTGCTTGGGCTCCTTGTTTTCCCCCACATGGTCCACTTTCATTGGCTCGCTCTCCCAACAGGCTGCTTCACTTAATGATAACAGAAGTGCTGGGAGAACACAAATAGGCCAGTGACAGCTGCATCAGAGGCAGACTCAGCTGCCTTACTGAGAAATAGCAAAGAGAGGAGCCTTGCGCTGAAGAGCGGGTGGGGGAGAATCATCCGTGGATGACCTTCGGGGTTTTAAAAAATTGCCCAGTGTGAAACTTACAGCCATACATAAGGCAACTTGGGCTGAGCAGAGAGGCTGAAATCTTACAAAGTAGGTAAGCTTTCAACATTCAACTGACAATGAAACCAAACTGCATTTTATGGATCAAAAACTTGAGCTTTTGGCTAATCTTCAGTATGTTTCGGGAGACCGTTGAAGTCCAGTTCTGTTTGGGCTGGAAGCATGGGGTACAGTCTCTTTTCTGTTGGGTGTTTTGCATCTGTGTAGCTTTGGTAGCCATTTGGGCACAGAACTAATTCCCCACCTCAATTTATTTTTAAAAAAAATTAAAGGTGATTTCCTGCCAACATGGAGCTTCCTGAATTTAATTATTATATTTGCTAAAGGACTTAGCCATTAAAACATAAATTTCCTCTGTATACAGCAATTCGGTGTCATATCCCTTTGCCTGCCAAAAACAAGATGTTGAATAAATGGTTTTAAAAACAACAACATTTGACCAATAGGGCTGCCCTGTGTTCTTTTAAGGGCGGCAGCGCAGGGAACATACCAAGGTTTGTAAATGCACAAATCTGAAATCGAAGAACCAAAAATGCTAGCACTTAAATTTGTGGGGAAGACTAGATTACAAGCTAGAATGAACTCCTTCCCCCACTAGGCGCATTGTGATTTTGCATTTTCCTGGCAAAGCAAAAGTTGGGGGTTTTATGATAATAAAAAAATCAAGTTGATACCAATGTTTTTTCAACATATAATTAATAAATAAACATAAATGTTGGAATTGTGTATTGGATAGGAAGCACCTATGATATGAAGCATGCAAAAACTGCCACCTGCCCCACTTATTCTTTTCTACCAGCTGTGTTTACACAGGAACTTAAATTCACCAGCCTTTGAAAGATTAACTCTAAACATGCAGGGCTAAACCCACACTTTGGAAAGGTTTTTCCCCTCCCATCTCTTTTTATAGAAGGTCATAGCCCCACATAGTGCTGAGAGAGCAGCAGCAGGGTGCTGCGTGGTCACAAAGCCTCGCTCCTTCCCCACTGGGTAACTATTAGATGGGTAGGAAAAAGGGAAAGGTACTCTGTGACCAGGTTCAATAACTGCTTCCCTTTTCTTGCCAATATGTGATCAGCATTGTTAAATATGACCATTCTGGTCATCTGTTGTAGGGTAAACAGGGAAGTCAGGAGCTGATCTTGACAGACCCCATAGCCATGCCCCCAAGGACACACACACACACACACACACACACACTGCTTCTCTATTATTTAGATCAGGGGTGGGCAACTTATGACCCTTCAGATGTTGAACTGCATCTCCCATGATCCCTCACCATTGGCTACATGGCTAAGGCAGGTGGGAGTTGTAGGCCAAAACATCTGGAGGGCCACACATTGTCCATCCCTGATTTATATTCAAAGGAACTGTTCTAGTTAAAAACTCAATCATAAAACACAAACATCCAAAACAAACAAATAAGCCACCATTTCTTTGTTTTCTCTGCTTTATTATTAGATTTATTTATTTTTGTATCAGGTTGGGTTTTTTAATATTGTTGATACCTGCACTGGGATTTTTTTAAATGAAGGGTGGGGTATAAATAGAACTGTGGAGGAAGGGGGGCTGGCTGGCCCGCCACACCCCCACCCTTTCCTCTGCTCCAAAGGAACCAAGACCCCCTGAGATCTCAAGGTACCAGATTGCCAGCCTCAGCTGTCTGCAACCCTACTTGAATCTCTGTTCAGGGACTCGCCTTCAATTCTGTAACCTGGATTTAGATACTGAACTCACAGAGTACTACAAAACCCGTGTGGGGTAAAACCACGACAAGGTTTATTCTGGTAGCATTTTACAACAAGATTAGGGAAATGAGAGAAGCACACAAAATAAAGAGAGACACTTTAGTACACAGAAGTAGAGCTAAAACACAATAAAACCTGATTCCTTAATATCTCTCAGGCATACACCTATGTTACCTGAGGGTATTCTCTTCAAGGGTTAAATCCAGCACAGCCTTGCCGCCCGAGGAGAACCACTCCATCTACCCGCAGGTCTGAGATGGGTAAAACTCCCACAAGGCTTGCCTTCACTAGAGCCCTCATCCAGCTCATTTCACCAGGAGCTAACTGGGGTCGGATCCTGATCCCCCCCCCAAAGGCTTGGGGCCTCTCTCTGCCTTGCCGCCATCCCCAATAGCCAGAGTAGCCGGTAGCCACACGATCCAGGACAAAGACAAAGACCAAAAACCACGCTTTGGGAAAATATACCTTTTCCCCCCTCCCCTGCTGCCTCTTAGCCAATCACCATGCACCTCACCTGGCCAGGCAGGGGGAAGGGAACTCATGACTCATGGCTTGAACTACATTTACATATGAACGCTTTCAGCCTGGCTCCTCCAGACCTCCCGGCGCCAGGCCCCATCTTATGTTTTATGTACCTTTCGCTTCCTCCCAGCCCCCTCAACTGGCTCCACTTGGTTTACACATGAGGAGGTGTGTGTGTGTGTGTGCGTGTGTGTGTGTGTGTGCATGCGCATGCGCATGCATGCAGGAACCCCCAAAGGCCCCTTTCTCCACACGCTAACTATGCACACCCCACCCCCAGCCTTTAGCCGGTTCACACATGAGGGTGTGTGTGTGTGTGTGTATATGAACCCGCAAAGGCTCTTTTTTTCCACAAGAACTAACTAAATAATAACATCTCACAATTAACTTTATGGGGCATGACTACAATCCTATGCGTAGTTTCCTGGGAGTATGTTCTATTGAACTCAGTGGATGCATTGATTCGACTTGTAAAATACATTGAGCTTTAACAAAATATCTTCAGCCAGCTGCAATGCAACTTTTATCTCTTTTACTTAGAAAGCCAAGCAATCTTGTAAAGAAGAGTTACCATTTAAACTGCTAGCATGAAGTAGGAACCCCATCAAAGGAAAGAAGTATCCAGCCTCTCCTTGATCATTTTCCTCACTCTCTGACTTTCTCTGTGCTGCTAACCTGTCACGAATAATAGTAAAACCTGAAAAGTTTCATTATCACTGCATTCACTTGTGGTGCTCCGGCAGATGACATCACTGCTCCTGTTCTGAAAAAAGGCCTGGGACTACACTCCCCTGAATTCCCCCTCCTCCACAACACTGTTAGATGGTCTTGGCACAGTGCAGAAGCCTTACATCCACACCCATCCACACACAGCACTAGAGGCAGTAAGCAAAAACTTTCAGTAAAATGTAAAATTCAGTAAAATTCTTAACCCACATGCACACACAAGGTTCTTTAGCGAACTGTCTTTTTTGGTTAACCATACAGTGTGTTCATGGAAATCGAGGGGGTTGGATCACATCAAAGCAACACAGAGAAGAAAAATCAGAACTCGTTTATTATACTAGAGCAGTGTTCTCCAACCTTGGCTACGCTGGCTGGGGCATGCTGGGAGTTGTAGGCCAAAACCATCTGGGGACCCAAGGTTGGAGAACACTGTACTAGAGAGAGAGAGAAATGAAAACAATGAACACAGTTGCATCATAACCAAGTTGGCGCAGGTTACTTATTACCTGACAAAGAGACACCTCGGCACTTCTTAGGCTGCAGGGAAAGTTGCCATTGAGTTGCCAAGTTATTATTTCGTGGTTCACCAGCTCCGTTGGTTATGTAGAGGAAGAAGGCAGAAGAACCCACAATAGAGCAAAGCAGTCTTCCTCTCTCCAGTCTCGACACCCTGCAGATGTGTTGGACTGCACCTCCCATTATCCCCTGCCAGCACACCCACCTGACTGGCTGGGGGTGGTGGGAGTTGTAGTCCGACACATCTGCAGGGCACCAGGTTGAGGAATCCTGCAGTAAGGAAAGGTGAATGAGCATCATCCAGGGAAGAAAGGATTATTATTTTCTAAGGCAGGGATGGGCGATTTGTGTGTGGGGGGGCACGTGACATGTTGTTGTGCCCCCCCAACTCCCATCAGCCCTAGCCAGCATAGCCAATGGTGAGGGATGATGAGAGCTGTAGGGGAAAACATCTGGAGGGCCGCAAGTTGCCCACCCTGGTTCTAAGAGGAAATAGCAGCTGTGGTGTAGACCTGAGGGTGTCGGTGGGATCTGGAAGGAGAGGGAAGTTCTGCTCTCTTTTGCACAGAAAGAGGCTGCGGTTTCTAAACATGTGGAAAGCCACAAAGAGAACCCGCCATGTCTGCTGATGGGTGCAAAAGACCCGCTGTGGCCTTGTCTTAAACTGGAAAGCGCAGGGAGCTGTCCATTGGGCCCTTGCTAACCTTAGTGCTGAAGTTGGCTTTTAGGTCCGAAGCTATTGATGACTACATACCAGAGACTCCCCCACAAAGAATTGGAATAATGGTAGTTTGGAGTTGCACCATTCAGACGTATTGATTTGGAACCCCAGATAAGAAAGACTTTAAAAGAAATTATTAATCTTTTTAAAAAAAGGGTTTTCCCACACGTATATATAAACAAAATCAGCATACAATCTGTACAATGCTAACGAAAGACATCATCAACAACAAAAATAATGTTACTTAACAGCCCCACAACAATGTTAACAAAACAGCCCCACAACAATCATACATCAATTTGTGCTTTGTTCTGTCTTGAGTTTCCACTACACACATAATTCTAAGTAGGCAGACCAAATGCCTGCATGTCTGTTGGGACAGAGTTGTCAGCAGCATAAGCGCCGACCTAAGTTGTCATGAGGGCAGGTGGTACACAACCCCCTGTGTTGTATAACTGGCCAACCTCTGATCCCCAGGAAAGTGATCCCACACCAAAATTTCCCTGCATTTAGGGCTCAATCCTATGCAAGTTTAGACAGATAAAAAGGCCTACAACTCCCAGCATGCCCCAGCCAGCAAAGGAGGAAGGCTTTGATCCTGGCCATCTCCCTGATGAGTTATCATTCCACATCCAAGGGATTCTGATGTAGGCTGCTTTCAAACATGCAATACCCCCATTTGCATTCTCAGCTGGTAGATCAGGAAATGTACATGTACTTCCGACATGCATGCCCTTCTCAACCTTTTGAATGATCACTTTGGTTGTTTTATACACATTAAACTAATGCACAGCTGTGGCTGCAGCATGCGGATTAAGCAACATATAGAATGATGGGACAACACTGTTCTCCGGCGGTGGATTTGTGTGAACAGAGTGGCAAATTTTCTACCCACCTTGCTCACACAATCCCTGCTGGGCAGCTGTGGGGCCCTGTCAGCTCATCTTTTGCTTCCTCCCCATGACCGTGGCGGTGGGATTGCTCTGTGCGGATGACTTCAGCAAAGATGTGCCGGGCCACAGAATAGTTCTGCATTTATTTATTTATTTATTTATTTATTTTATGTCACCCTATAACAAAAAGTTCTCAGGGCGGCTCACTGGATAAAATAGTTTGCAGCTGATATACAAAATCCTAAAGGGAGAGATTGAAAGGCACCCGGCGATCCTGATGTTTTGGCAGCAAGACCTCCATGCCTTATTTACCCTTTCCGCCACAATGGTAGCTGGTCGGAGGAGGAGGGAGCTGCTTGCTTTCTCTCTGTGTTGTGATTTAGCACTACCGTTGCAGATGGCCAGAAGGTGGTACTGCAGCCAGCAGCCAAGGGTCATATAGGATAGGATAGGCTCATAGAGTTGGAAGGGGCCTACTACAAGGCCATCGAGTCCAACCCCCTGCTCAATGCAGGAAACTAGAGGAGGGGGTCTCCCATCCAAGTAATCACCAGGCCTGACCCTGCTTGGCTTTCCATGCTCAGCGTGAGCCACAGGCTTGGGTCAGGTGATCCAAGGGGCCAACAGAGTTTCATCTAATCCTATAAAGTTGCCGACTCTGGCCTGGTTTGTCACTTGAAGCGCTTTGTTGTTCAAGCATACTGAGCTCTCTGGACAGCTAGCTGGCCTTCCTTCTGACTCCTCTATAGGTCACCTGGTGCTCACTACTTGTAAGTCCCAAACTGCTAGATAGCTTATCCTATGAATATTGTCCCAGAAGAAATTCCTTCCTGACCCCAAGCATATTAATAGCAAGCCCCTTAATATGAGCAAATCCATCCACGGAGGCTGGGGCTAGATGCTATGGCAGACACAGGGCTGCCACTGAAAACAGCAGCCCTCATTCTCCCCCTCTTTTCCATCATTTCTAGTGACATTAAAATGCACGATGTGATGTCATCACACTGCACAGAAATGGAGCAGTAGGAGGACATTCACAGGATGATGGCATTACACAAGATGTTACCGGGAGAAGGAAGCAGAGACACTGGGCTACTGTTTTCAGTGGCAGCCCCATGTCTGCCATGATGTCTGCTTCAGCCTACTCCAGTCTTCCAGGCATGTTGGACTAAAACTCCCATCTTCCCCAGCAAGTTGGAAAAGGCCAAACTAGTACCCGACTGGGTTATCCCACTGAACTGGAGAAAGTAAGATCACAATTGGCCCTTTCTGGGGTGTTGTTTTACATGGGTTTTTGCACTATCATAGCCTTTCCTTCAGATGAGAAGACAGGATACAAAACACCCTGACTGCATCAAAGGAAGCTCCCAAACAGATTCAGCCATAGCAAATGTGTTTGAAAGAAGGTCTTGGGAGGAAGAGGATTTACACTAGATTAACTTTCCCCAGCCTGGTGCCCTTCAGCTATTTTGGACTTCAATGCCCATCAGCCCCAGCCAGCATGGCCAATGGTCAGGAATTCTGGGAGTTGTCATCCAAAACACCTGGAGGGAAGCAGACTGGCTTTCTCCAATCTGCCACCTTTCAGATATGTTGGACTACAACTCCCATCACGCCCAGCCAGTTGGGCCGTTGAGGAAGGCTGCACTAGATTTATTGCTGACTTGTGTGGAGGAGATTGTTCACTGACTGCCAAGGAAGCGATCTGGGTTGTTTTGAAACCTGGCTGTGACCGGCATGCAAAAGGTTTTTCTGTATGTGGGTTCATGCCTCATTGGCTTCCCAGGTGTGTGTTATTCTTCGTTTTATGCAAGGCAGATGGACTGGTTTAGCAATGAAATGTAGGAGGGGAGGAAAGGCTGGTGTCAAGATATGCCTTTAATATTTGACTCAACTCGAGAAGCAAAAAAAAGGGGGAGGCTCTTGTTGAAGGGATCTTGTGCTATTTGTACCTATGGTATGAGGTTTCAGCTAGCATTTCATGAACATGAACATAGCTGCAAGGAGCTCATTTTGTTCAACCAGGGATGGGAAACGTTTTCCATGCTGGAGGCCTGCTTTGGCTTAACTCCACGATGGCACCTTGTGACACAGTGTAGGATGGCTTACTGGACCCTCCTAGAAGGTGGGGAGACATGCGGAACTGCCAACTCTCACACTTCACAAAAAGTTCTTGAAACGTCTGTCTGACTAGTTTCCTGTTTTGAACTCTGGTCAGTTCCATGTTGCCTTGATTCTTGGACAGTTTTGTCTTCGCTGCTATTTTCTAAACTAAGAGCGTAATCCTATGCGAGTTTAAGCAGGAAAAAAGGCCTACAACTCTCAGGAGTTGTAGGCCTTTTTTCTGTCTAAACTTGCACAGGATTGAGCTCAAGTCAATGAAAGCTGTCTAAGAGCTGGCTGGGGCATGCTGGGAGTTGTAGGCCTTTTTTCTGTCTAAACTTGCACAGGATTGAGCTCAAGTCAATGAAAGCTGTCTAAGAGCTGAGCTTGCAAAACAGTGCAACACAGCTCGGGTCCTTCATCAGGAGATAAGCTGAAAAATGCTTTGCTGTGATACAGCAAGCTCAGCACGTGGACCTTAAAAGATGGCTTAGATCTGGGGCGGGGGACTGGGGGCCCCCTAGACGTTGTTGGACTACAACTGCTACCGTCCATGACCATTGGCCATGCTGGATGGGAATGATGGGAGTTGTAGTCCAGCACATCTGGAGGGCATCAGATGTGGGAAGGTGCCTACAGACTGTGTCAGCCTGAGTTTGTGATGCTGGTGTATCTTTGAGAAGGGAAGAAAGCATGGGCGGAGCCTATGATGGAGAGTCGTCCCCTTCTAGCCCCAACTGGACAGCGTGCCACGCATTGAGAACAATGGCAAGGAGAGGTTCTCAATGGACAGGATTCCAGCTCAGGCAGCTGTGGCACAGCCAACAGTGCGCTTAGGGAATTTTTCTGTTGATCTCTCCAGCAGCAGGAGAGCCACAGGTGCTGTTCAGGGGCATTCAAATATCAAATCAAGGTGTGCCTGTTCCTGCAACAGACAGAAGCGTAACACTGACACAAAGGAATCGCTCAAAGAGAGGGAAATAGGCAGGGCCAGTGTGACAGACCTACAAGGTGCAGCACATCTTGTGATGTGTGCACGTTCTAACACGTTGCATGTTGTTACAGAATGGTGTGAAAAAGGCAGCATTTTTGTCGTACAGTTAAAGCACATGACAGAAGGCTTGTGGCCTAGAAATTCATCTCACTGAACTCTCATTGGTTACTGGCCTAATAGCATGTTTCGTCATAAGGTCACACAGGTTAAGGCACAATCCTATGCAAGTTTAGACAGGAAAAAAGGCCTATAACTCCCAGCGTGCCCCAGCCAGCATAGCTGGGAGTTATAGGCCTTTTTTTCTGTCTAAACTTGCATAGGATTACATCCTTAGTGATTTTTTTAAAAAATGGTATAGAATCACAATTTATTTCAGTACTAGTGTTTTCTTAGCCTCTTCCTTCTCCATTGTTTTCATGCAAAAAGCACGGCCACGCGGCACTAGAGAGACCCAGAAAGAAAGAACTCCTATTTGAAGAATAAAGGTGAATGGACAAAATCAAGACTCAGGGGTGGTTATCTCAGAATTCTTCTCCCAGAGTTTGAGCTGTTGTTTCATCCAGTTTGGGAGCCAGGATCGGGGCCATAAAAGCACATGTGTTTACTAATGCCTTGCATATTTCCTCAGATTGGCGTGGGGGGGATGGCTGCCTTCCACTTGGCGCTGCTGCCCCCGCTGCTGCTCGCTCTGCTCCGCAACGCGGTGGAAGGACAGCGGGATCCGGAAGTGTTCTGCGGAGGTTAGTGGTCTAGTTGGGTATTCCCTCACACGTCTCATTTGCTTGGTACATCACAAATGTAACAGTTCCAGGGAATTAGGCCACTAACGCCTACCTCCTTAGGTCTCCTTGACCACCCTGAACATGCCTGATCTCGGAAGCTAAGCAGGGCCGGGCCTGGTTAGTACTTGGAACACCAGGTGCTGCAGGGAGGGACCACAGCTCAGTGTGATCGAGCACCTGCTTTGCATGCAGAAGGTCCCAGGTTCGATCCCCGGCATCTCCAGGTAGGGCTAGGAAAGAATCCTGCCTGAAACCCTGGAGAGCCGCTGCCAGTCAGTGTCGACAATACTGGGCTAGATGGACCAATGGTCTGACTCAGTATAAGGCAGCTTCTTATGTTCCTAACTCACACCTTTGCATATTAGCTCAAGGCCAGCACATTGTCATATGAATGCTGTTTGTACATGGTTGCTTTCCTCACTGTGCCAATAACATAATGGGGGACTATGTCTAGGGGCATATAATATGCTTATTTCCCACACTGCTTCAGTAACATAATGAGAAGCCTTATTTAGGGCACAATCCTATGCATAGATTTCATAGATCATAGAGTTGGAAGGGGGCTACAAGGCCATCGAGTCCAACCCCCTGCTCAATGCCGGAAACTAGAGGAGGGGTCTCCCATCCAAGTAATAACCAGGCCTGACCCGGCTTAGCTTTCCACGCTCAGACAAGCTGAGCCAGCGTAAGCCACAGGCCTCACATGTATAGGCAGGAAAAAAAGTCCTACAACTCCCAGCATTCCCCAGCCAGCCATGCGGTTATTTCCCACACTGCTGTATCATAAGTTCTTGCCACATGATCTCCCATCACTTATGTTTCCAGAGCAACGTAGGATGAAGGTTATGGTTATGGTCACAGGTTATGATCTGAAGGCACATGAGGCAGCCACAATACTGAAGCTCAGCAGGTCTGGGTCTGGTCAGTGCTTGGAGGGGAGACCACTTGGGAACCACATGTAGCTACCTTGAGCTCCACTATGGAAGGAAGGCGGGATATGAATGAATGAATGAATGAATATGCAGAAGTGGCAACTGATGATGCAGCAATGGTACCCTTAGAACTGGCCATTACAGCTGATCGACCTAAGCAGGAATTGTGTGCTTGAGTACTCTCTTATTAAAACAACCACAAAACCAACAAACAAGACCTCTCCACATATAGAAAACTAGCAGGTCAAGGAGAAGGCCACCTGGATTCCTTTCCCTGGTGCGGGGAAACATTCAAGCATGCAACTGCCTCCCCTGCAGTCTGCAGTATTACTATTTCCAGGACACCTTACCATGCGATTTGTATCTGAATATGTAAATCTGCTCTTAGGGCTCATTTGGGCATGACCATCTGGGCTCTTGGTAGTGACAGGAAAAGCTAAGCCAGTGAATAAAGCATGAAAGTTGAGCAGCTTCACCAAAAAGAAGCAAATTGACACTGGCGGCTTTGTTTGCACCATTAAGGCACAATCTTGCCCCTTACGTTGACGTGAGAGGAAGCCCCGTTGAGCACTTTGAGACAGACTTTTGATGAAACGTGTAGGATTGCTCAGTGAAGTAGGAGGTTGAGTTTCCTTCTTGAAAAATAATTAAAATTTAAAAGAAAAAGAATGGATGCTTCCATTATAACAGCCCTTAATAATATTATGCCCACCTGGTAATATTGAAAGCACCATAGAACTTGTTGAGTGCTCATTCTGCATAACCGAATACCTCTATGCAGGAGTGTCAGTTCATTCAGGAGCACCCATGTCGCCCTCTCTTCCTCCCCGGCAATTCCACCTGGATGCAAACAACAACGCTTTGTCATCTATTGACAGTTGTACGCACAAGGAGGGAAAACTCTCCATCTGTGGTCTCCTAGCCGAGAGACAAGTGGCTGCATCTTTTAACAGATGGCACAATGAGCTATAAGAAATGTACATCCCCCCCCAGAGACAGATAACCTGACACAAACGTAGTTTCAGCAACATATTGAAATAAAGCCTCCCTTATGAATGCCAGTGGCTGCAGAATCAGCCGTTCTTGAGTCCCAGGATCCCTTGACAAAAGTCTTGCTTGGGTGATGCAAGTGCGGCAGTTTTGAGAGACAGATCGCCGTGTGTTTCCTGAACAGTAGCAGAAGGAAACAAGGTGGCGAATGATGCGACGTACAGATGTGCATTGATTTAAAGAGACTCAGCGTTGGAGCATCCATGCCTCCAAAATGAGATCAATTTAAGAATCATGAGTGTTTGGTTAATTACCCGATTCTGCTCTGGAGTGTATCACTGGAATAAGTTCAGTGTTAAACTATTTCACTTCTGTAGTGTCCAAACACACAGTTCCATTGGAATATGACAACTCCCATTTCTTATTCACTGATTTGCTGCCAATGAACAGGAAGGGGGGGGATGTTAAATTATTTCAGTGGGCAAGGTAGGGTGGAGAAGGGTGTTTGTGATAAGGACACTCTGGCTAGCTAGTTCTTTTACATTATTTAAGTTCCCTGTATTTGCATTTCAAAAAGATTACAAGTTTGTTTTTTGTTTTTGTTGGTTTGTTTGTTTTTTTAAAAAAATCTGTACTTCCATTTCTTTCAGAAAGGGTTCAAATTGTTCCCAAGACTGTCCACATATTCACTTGATTGTTAGTTCCTTCCCTTCCCCTTGGCAGCTCAGAACGGCAGCTTGGAGCTCCCAATCCCAATGAAACAAGATTAACCACTGCACAATTGCTGTTGTGGTGGGAACCATTCACCAGCAGGAAGTGCTCATAGTATCCTGACCAGGTGAAAGGCCCATAACACAGCACTGTCTGTTCTGGGTCTTGTCAGGCAAGGTAGGAGTCATATCAGGACCTTGGATAGCACACTGCAAGGAGTACCATGTGGACTATTCTTCTGTAATGAGCTGTTGTCCCAGCGAAGGACTCCAGTCAACTGAGGCCTTAAGAAGGCTGGCAGAGCCTGGTCTTTCAGTGGCTCCACCCCTGCTGGATACTGACTGCCATTCTTAAACAGCCAGTGTCTGTTTTGTAGTCTCATGCTCCTGTGCGGCTGCAGTGGAGTCATCCTCTTGAGTCAGATATTGATGGGAGAGCTACATCTTCAGGCCAGGACAGTATAGAAGGGGATGGCAAGGGCTCTCCCTGAAGTGGGGTGACCTGTGACTCGTCTGAGTCCTCCTTGGAGTAACACAGAGCCTCAGAGCCAGGGTTCTGACACACAGGCTACATTTACACATACTGGTTGCAGCTTGGGCTGTGTTGAGCCATGTGGTGACTTTAATTCGAATTCCTTGCAACTACACTACAAAATCATGTATGGATTGTGTTTGATGTGTATCTTTTAAAATTTCAATTAGGGTGCAATCCTAATTTCCCAATATTCCTAATTTCCTAATTTCCCAATAAAGTGTCAAAAGATAACAAAGTCTATTCCAAATAAACTCATCTGTTTATTGCCTGGGGGGGTGCCCTTGGCTGATGAGGTGCTGGATGTTTCAGCATGGACTGCTTAGGGTGCAATCCTAGGCATGTTTAGGCAGAAAAAGGTCCTACAACTCCCAGCATGGGAGTTGTAGATCTTTTTTCTGTCTAAACATGCCTGGGATTGTCTTTAGACATGTGTGCATCTTCCCCCTCTTATATAACAATGGTTCAAATTAGCCAAGGATGTCGATTGGAAGTTGTATATTACAATGCAAGTATAGGGTGGGGGTCTTTGGGCCAATTTCTCCATTGAATGGTCTATCCATTAGATATCAACATAACTGTGATCTTTTTTTCCCTTTAAAAAAAACATTCATAATAAACTAAGAGACAGAACATATTACTGGGAACTGAAATGGTGTTTCTTGATCAGTGAAATGGAAGAACTGTCTTCCCAGTCAATGAAATTTAATGCCATGTTTTTACATCACAGCCGTGTTCACCCGGTTTGGGCCCTTCTCTATAACATAATGGTTGCTCTTATGCTAGACACAAGTCATTTTAATCCGTCAGCATTTCAAATGATTTGGGATTGGCCGTAGTTATTAAAAGCTTTACATACTTTAGACTAGGCAGATTTTTGTCTTGTGTTAAATAGAGGGCTCACATTCAGTGTAATCTTATTGTTAACAGCCCTGCTTTGCATGTCAAGATATCGGTATAATGAACTTGGCTCTCCGATTGATTTAATGACAAGTGCTGCTGCTAGGAATTGATCTAATGTTTTCATTAGACTAAAAAAAATTTCAACAAGAAGACAATTCAGTGCTGAAGAATGGCAAAAGCACTTAACACCATCCACGGGACATGTGAGATACAGAAATGTGGTACGAAACAGCGGCATTCAAACAACATCCTGCTCTTAAGGAACCATCTCCAACTGATTCCTCTGCCATGGAATGAATGGATATCCACTGTGGAAGATCTGAACGTTGCAGAGAATTCTGTGGCACATTCTAGGGACTCACTGACTGGGTTCAAACAATACAATAACCGACACTCAAGGGTTGAGTATGGGTTGTTGTTAAACCGTGGGTTGTTGCTGAAATGTGGGCTATCATGTCGTCTGAACCTAGCTGCGCTAACAAGCCATGGCTTGCTAACCATGAACAATCCATGAAGAGAACCCATGGTTTGTTGCTGGGTTGTGAACCGTGGGTTGTTCACCATGGTTTGTTATGTTGGCTGGGTCCAGACAGCACAATAACCCAAGTTTCAACGACAACCTACAGTTCAATGACAATCCACACTCAACACATACTCAACCCCTGAGTGTGGGTTATCATGTTGTCAGAACCTAGTCTTAGAGCATTTTTCCTTTCCCCCCCGGGGGCCTGCGGGGCCATCAGTTAGGGCTTGTGGGGCCACACATTTTGAACCCCACACCTATCTACATTTAACATGCTTTGAAATCTGTGCAGGGGGCATTCAGACATTCTGTCTCCCCATATGCGTGCAGGGCAGGTGTGCAGGTAGAAGCTGCATGTGCTCATTCCTCTCCACCCACTGGGCTGGATCAAGGGAGACATATTGTCTGATTCACCCGTGTGCTGACTGATCCTGAATCACTCTTGCTTAAGAACGGACATGCCTTGCTGAGTCAGATCACACACCTCCTAGTCCAGCATGTGTTGCAAGAATTCCAGCACAAGCTGACACTACAAGGACCACTAGAATTTGGCCAGTGGTCTACTGGGGGAACACAGCCTACCTTCTGCACACTGCTAATCCAAGCTACTCGGCTTTAAAAAGGGACACCAGCAGATCTTTAGGGATCTCTGCCACTACAATATGCTCCCACCACACTCGGGCTACTGCCATCTAGGGCCGGCATCAAGGGTAGGCATGGTCGGGCACTTGCCGAGGTTCCCCACCCCAGCAGCGGCCCACTGACAAGAGCCCCCTGGACTTGCTCCTCCTCCTCACCATTGCAACTTGCTTGTTCACTTGCCTCTCGCTCTGGCCCAGATAACGGTGGTGGTGAGAAGGAGGAGGAGCAGATGCCACGGCCTGCTGTCTCTCTGTCTCTCAAGCAAGCCAGTGGTAGCGATGATGAGAAAGAGGGTGAGGAACAATAGCAGCTGGTGACAATGGCAGTGAGAAGGAAGACTCAGTGGGGAAGGGGGCCCATGGAAGGTGTCTTGTCCAAGGGCCCTCAAAAATCTGGAGCTGGCATTGTAACCATCCCCCTGAAAGACTGCATGAACGGGCAATTCTACCAAAGGTGGTAATAAATCTTCACTGGTGATCCGTCAGATCCCTCGACTTTTATTCATCCTGTTTTAATCTAGCTGGCTGGGGCATGCTGGGAGTTGTAGGCCAAAAGCATCTGGGGACCCAAGGTTGGAGAACACTGAGCTAGCTAGTATGAGGTGCCTCCAGCATCAGAATTTAAATCTGGATTCCTTCCTTCGTGTGAACATGTGCCTTGGTGAACCTAAGACCAGTGCTTTATTTATCAAAGGAATCACCAGCCAGCGAAGGAATATGTGACAGCAGCTTGCAGGGTTGGATATTTGGTCCTAGGAGTAAGTCAGACGTCTAGGTAATTATTTTCCATTCAGGGTGACAACTGAGAGACATGTCCATTCTGTCTTGAGAAATAACCCTGTTATTTTAGTGTTTATTTCCAGGCTTCAAAAACCAGTGCTAGCTTGCCAGGATGCAAAAGCCCTCGCCTCTGATCCAGTTTCCTATCTGGGCTGGATTATTCAATTACTGCCTCTTTGGCCTCCTCTCAACCTTTCTAAATCACTTCCAGCTTCCACACAAGTCCTTGGCAGGAGCTGAAAGATGGTTTCGACTGAACATTTCACAGCTTCATCAGTCCTTCTCGGCCGCCTGCTCCTGGCTTAATTAATGTTAAAGGAGGGCCAAAAAACAGTATTTAGAATAGATTGAATAGACCTGATCCTGTGTTTATGCACACTGAGGCAGTGGGGCATTAAACACACGAGTCCACTGGGCCTACCGGTGCAACAAAATAATTTGCTCACCTTGTGCCACTATACCAGGGGTGTTGAACCTCCGGTCATGGGCCAAATCCTGCCTCCCTGGGGTCCCAACTTAGACATGCCCCCTTCCCGTGCCCCCTTCCCCCTGGCTGCTAATCATTCGGTGGTTTCCCGGGTTTCGCATGTGTGTGTTTTTTTTACCCATTCTGAAAGGTTAAAAACATAAGAAGAGCCCTGCTGGATCAGACCAAGGGTCCATCTAGTCCAGCATTCTGTTCACACAGTGGCCAACCAGTTGCCTGTGGAAAACCCACAAGCAGGACATGAGTGCAACAGCACCCTCCCGCCCATGTTCCCCAGCAACTGGTGTTCATAGGCATACTGTCTCTGATACTGGAGGTAGCACATAGCCATCAGAACTAACAGCCATTGATATCCTTATCCTCCATGAATATGTCTAATCCTCTTTTAAAACCATCCCAGCTGGTGGCCATCACTACGATCCTGTGGAAGTGAATTCCATAGTTTAACTATGCGCTGTGTGAGGAAGTCTTCCTTTTATCTGTCCTGAATCTCCCACCAATCAGCATCACAGGATGACCCATTTGGGTTCTAGTATTATGAGAGAGGGAGAACCATGTGCCAGTTCTGCCCCAATTAGGCAGTAAGTTGTGTGTTAAATCAAACTAAACAGACTGAGCAGGCAGGAACACAGGTCACTTGGTCACCATCTTCCACGCTATGGTGAGATGCACTGTATTTCTATTTAAATTATAATAATTATTTCTGTGTTTGCATCTATACATCTAAATTAGCATATGCAACATTTATGCCATTTGCTGCTCTCTCTTGTCCCCTTTTTGGTGACATATTTCCTCTTTTTTGGCAATTCAAAAGTGGCCACCCTACTTTCTATACTTTTACCGTGAAATTGACTTTATGCTGCTTTTTAAAGCTGTTTCTATGTATTATGTTTCCTTCTACTCTGATGATATTTCATTTTAATATGTTGCAAATCATGCTGGGGGGGAATCTTTTTGAAGGACGAAATGTGCATGTTATAAATCAATATTTTGGTGCTCCTCAGAGACAAACCTATAGGCTCTTCAGCCTGTAAAAAGGCAACCGTCTCCTACCCATGTCTGTGCCATGTTGAGCCAGCCATGTTTAGTGGGAAGCAGAAAGGGGGGGGGGATCTGAACAGAGCAGGGTTGGGGGAGGCAGACCTGGGGGGCTCCGTGCCAGCAAAGATGCCAGAGAAGTCAGGCTTAGATACAATCTCAAGGGCTCATGAAAACCTGCTTCAAATGAGAAGCAATTTTTTAAAGTCCCTGAATTCTTCTCTGGCTTGGATCAAAATTTTTAAAAAAACATGAACTGCAGCGATACGTATCCCAATTAACAACATGTATATGTAAAATCAACTCCAATTGATTTTATGTTCTATCTTAAATTGCCAGACGTGTTTCAGCCAATCAGTGGCTCCTACTTGCAAAAAACGGTGTGCTTTTAAGACAAGATACAGAGTTCTAGGAGTTCATTAGAACAGTTATTAACACTTGAAAGCATAGACTTAACAAGCTGTTTCTTCAATATTCCTAAGGAACTGCAATGGGGCAGTGGCTAGGAAGCCGTTTCCTCTTGCCAGCTTTTGGGCTGGAGCAACTCAGTACCTTTTTTTCCAAGGGGGGGCACACGGGGGGGAGCACAATTTGTACAGTATACAAAAGAACATCAGACAATACCAATAGTACTACTCCTAATGATACTACTACTACTACTGATACTACTACTACTAATGCTAATGTTAATACTACTACAAATAGATTAAACAGGAGAGGGGAACCTGTGGTCCTCCAGATGCTGTTGGACTCCAACTCCCACTATCCCCACCCAGCATGGCCAAACGGCCAGAGATGCTGGCAACTGGAGCCCAACAACGTCTGGAGAGCCACAGTTTCCTCACCCTGGGGTTTAAAAAGATCGTTGCTACTGACCACTCTTTTTCAGCATGCCCACAAAACTACCAACCACACAACCCTTTGTGGGAAGCCATTGCAACAAGTGCAACTGGTTTCTAGACAGTTCCCATTGAAGATTCCACCCTTCGTCTTTCAGCTTCTCATTTCCCTGCCTGTGCAAAAGTTGGGAATGCCTTTGGAGGCGCTCTTCAAACTGTACAGTGCAAGACGAGACTCGGGTGTTTTAAGGTAACTTGAGTAGATGAAAGGTAAATAAATTCAAGATCTGGATGATCCTGCTTGCTCACTGCAGCGTTGAGTTTAAACCATTCAGTCGAGCGTTGGCTGAACCCCAGGATTTCTGCAATTGAACGGGAACCAGGCAGCCAATAGCATGTCTAACTCATAGCAAAGGTTGATTAGCCAACTAAGGGTGCAATCCTAGGCATGTTGAGACAGAAAAAAGTCCTACAACTCCCAGCATTCCCCAGCCAGCATAGCTGGCTGGGGAATGCTGGGAGTTGTAGGACTTTTTTCTGTCTCAACATGCCTAGGATTGCACCCTAAGCAGTGCATGCTGAAACATCCAGCTCCTCATCAGCCAAGGGCACCCCCCAGGCAATAAACAGATGAGCTTATTTGGAACAGACTTTGTTATCTTTTGACACTTTATTGGGAAATCAGTTTCTTCTCCGAGGGGGAGAAAGGAGTTTGTATTGGAACAGATGGTATTCCCCTTTGAAAGATGCCAAATCTCGCACTAGACAGAAAACAATATTCTTCCCTTCCCTCCAGGAAACTACGATCCTCTCCCCACCCGCCTTCCTTCATCACATCCAGGTAGAGCTGTTCAGATTAATATATTTGCATTAGGTGCGAGCGCCTGCAGCAAAGATGGTGGCGTGTTCCACCAGGCTGTTCGGAGGAACCTGCGTCCCAGGGGTCTTGGGTCCATCTAGTTTTGGGTGAGAACCCTGCACAGGCCAGTACGGATTGATTATTAATTAAATAAATAAATTTGTATCCCGCCGTTCTGGCGGGATACAAAAAAGGGTGCTCAGGGTGGCTGATGATGATAAAACACAGATTAAAAACAACAACTTAATTAAAATGTAACAAACACAAATCAGTTAAAAATGCAGCAATAAAAGAAATAGGCCGGACCCGGCCAGCTAAGCCCCACTCTGTCAGCAGATGAATTTATATGCCAAAGGCCCGAATAAAAATGTCTCCAGGTGCAATCCCATACATGTTTAGATGGGGGGGGGGGAATTCCTACAACTCCCAGCATCCCCCAGCCAGTATATCATAGCTGGTTGGGAGATGTTGGGAGTTGCAGGACTCCCTCCCCCATCTAAACATGCATAGGATTGCACCCTTTGTCAGCCAGCAGAAGGACAACAGAGAAGGAGCCAACCTAGCCTCTCTCAGCAGGGAGTTCCAGAGCCTGGGAGCGGCCACCGAGAAGACACTCTCTCGCATCCGCCCCACCAAACGTGCCTCTGAGAGAAGGGCTTCCAGCGAAGATCTAAACCCAGGAAAACTCGTATGGGAGAATGCCGTTTTTCCAGGTGCTGGAGACCACGTCTTTCTCTTTCGCAAGATGACTAACTCGGACTTGGGCAGAATGAACCGCCGTCGCATCAGTGAAAATGCACCCCTAGCTATGCAGTGCAAGGAGAGCGGAAATGTCTTGTAAGAAAAGGAGTCTTTTCCTACCAGGCCCTGCACAACAGAAGCTTCAGCACCAGCTCACAGCCGCCGCCACTCAATTCCAGCACTGCAGGAAAGGGAGCGCGTTACTCCCAGTCGTTCTGTGCTACAGCAGGCATCAGTTTGCCAAAGTGTAGCTGAATTCAGAGTCCCTGCCAAGCTGGGAGCAAAAGTGGTCCATTCCAGGGAGTCCAGGATCAGAGCCCCCTTAGTTCTCAGAACACGGACCTGGAAGCCTGTATAGTACTTACTTATTTTTTTCCTATACCGCCCAGCAGCCGAAGCTCTCTGGGTGGTTCACAACCATTAAAGAAAGATTGCTAGCTGACCAGTAAAGAAAATCAAAATCCTGACCTGGCCTATTCCTGTGGCTTTAACAGCAACACGATCTATACAAATCAGCGGGTGAATGCTTTCGTGCCATCGAGATAGAAGCATGATCAGCGAACATCTGCAGAGACCAAACAGCAATTAAGGGTGCAGGAGCAGTGCTGGTTGAAAGGAAGAAGAAGCTGGCAACCCTGTTTTGTATGGATCCGGGAGTATCACCAGACTCACTTTAACCTGTTGCTGTGACGACTGACTTGTGTGCTGGTCTGACCTGGTCGCCTTGTTGTTTCCTCCTTTGGCCTGAGGTGGGTGGTGGTGGACAGGCTATATCAGTGTTCTCCAGCCTTGGGTGCCCAGATGTTTTTGGCCTACAACTCCCAGCATGCCCCAGCCAGCGTAGCTGTCTGAGGCATGCTGGGAGTTGTAGGCCAAAAACATCTGGGCACCCAAGGTTGGAGAACTCTGGGCTATATCCTTGCCTGATGCTCCCCTGGGCCTGGTCCCGGTGACAACTACTGGGGCCCAAGTCTCGAGCTACCATGAAGAGGAAGAGGATGTGAGGCCCATGACTGGGATCTGATTGCCTAGCAGTTAGTCTTCACCTCACCTCTTTTTCCTGGTGACCAAGCAAGACACGACACAGGTTTGCATAGCTTCTCACCCACCCTTCTATATATATATTTTTGTTATTCCTTTTCTTTCTTTTTTAATAGCTAAACATTTCTTTGGAAAATTCAGGGAAGGAGCAGCAGGGAAGGTGGAGGGGTGCTTAACCCTTTCTATGGCGCAGCTGGACGGCCATCGCTGAGGGATGCTTCGACTTGGATTCCTGCATTGAGCAGGTGGTTGGACTCGATGGCCTTATATAGGCCCCTTCCAACTCTACTTTCAGCCGGTGCACGGGCAGAAAGCCTTTGCTGGGAACAACTTCATCATCTCTATGCGGCAGGAATGCTTTCTTGCCTGGACTTTTCGTGAACGTATGCCTGCCTTGCATTGCCTCAACAGTTCGTGAACGCTTGGTTGCCTTGAATCATGTGCCTGCATCTTTTCGTCCCGTACTCCTTCAGACTGTAGGTGGGCCGTTGCCTTTCTTTGAATGGTCTTCCCCGTAGCAGCAGGAGGGCCGAGGGAAGGTGGAGCCGTGAAGGTGGGAGCCACGGAGCTCGCTGAGTGAGTGATGTGTCGCTATCTCTCCGTCGACTGTCACTCAGCCTGAGCTACCTCACAGGGTCGTCGTGAGGATAAATTGGAGGGGGAGGAGAGAACAGTGTACTCCACCTGGAGCTCCTTGGAGGCAAGACAAGATATGAATGTACTAATTGAATAAATACTCAATTTGACGAGCTGGGAAAGAGGCCTCTGCTCATGAGACCCGCATCATGGGTAGTATCCAGTGTCTTCCCAGAAATGATCAGCTCGAAAAACCATCTAAACTTCAGCAGCCCCTAGTATCGCCACCCCTTGCCTGATATCCGGATCCTTCTCCCCCTCCCCACACCCCACCTCTTAGTTACCCTTCTGTATCTCTTAAGATGCAATCCTATGCATATTTAGACAGGAAAAAAAGACCTACAACTCCCAGCATGCCCCAGCCAGCTATGCTATGCTGGCTGGGGCATGCTGGGAGTTGTAGGTCTTTTTCCCCTGTCTAAATATGCATAGGATAGCACCCTTATCAGGTTTTCCTTAGACATTTCTGGATCTAGTAATTATAAGCACACACACACACACGTTGTATTTCTGCGAGAATAAATGGCGAATGGGCATATTTTCTCTGCAGCTGCAGCCAACCCTACAAGCTCATGGCATCCAAAGTCTCCAGATGGTGCTGTGACAGGCACAAGCAGTGTTAAAAATTTGGTTGATATCATCAGTGTGCAGCAGCTAGCTCTTGAACAAAATAGTTACTGTCATCTGTGCTGCAGATTTTTCAGATGCTGCACATGATCCTACGACGAATAGTTTCTTTCCAAGAATTATTCTCAGAGGGAGATGCTATGGAGAGGTTCTGGCCCAGCGATATATTAATATTTTATGGTGACAAAATGTTTGTGCGTGTGTGTGCACACGCTTTGGAATACACTTCGCCTGTAAACAGCTCTCTGAATATTTCATTCTCCTCCTTTTCCTCACAATGAGTTCTATTGCCAGTTATATTTTTTAATCATAAGCAAATAACTGAAGGAGCATCCTGGGAAAAGTTGTATCAGCTCTATACGGAGGCATGGAGTGGGCAACCTCAAATTTGAAGGATTGGTAGGGTTTCTAAGACCATTCATCTAAAAGAACACTTGTGAGCACCACCATGGAATTATTCACGCCATCTCCAGATACAATGGAATCTTTCTTAGTATACCCTTGAGAGTCGTAAAAGGAACATGTTTTTGCTGATCCAAACATTGGATTTGGTGCCCCCCCCTTTTTTATGGGCAGAATCTACCATAAAAACCACTTTGCATGCCTGATGGTGCTTCCTTCTCTTCTTAATTCTAACTTTTGATTTAGGCTTTTGTTTAAATGGGATGACAACTGACAAAGATATTCTGTAGTCCTTAACACCTGTGAGTTGGCAACACCCACGATATTGGATTTCTCATAGAGCCACAGCTGCCAGAGATATCTTGTTTTCTGAGAATTTCATTCCTCCATTTTATGTCATTTGAAAAAACAAAAATGCAAAGGGATAGTTTTTGCCCTCACAATTTTTTTTTTGAAAACCCCAGATATACATTCAGGGCCCTAAAAACTGGAGTGTGTGCATTTTATTGCTGGGTTTATCCCCAACAACTGGTACTTAGAGGCATAGTACCCTTGAATCGGTACCCCAAATGCAGACCGTGATTTTAAAGACTATAACTTCCAGCTTTCCTGACCAGAAGCCATGTTGGCTGGGGCTGATGGGAGTTGAAGTCCAAGACATCTGGAGGGCACCAGGTTGTGGAAGGCTTCTAAATGTTCTGTGTTGGGGGTTTTTAAATGGAGGCTTAACTTGTGTTTGGAAATGAATTAGAAACCAATTCTGCTCTTTCAAAACATCACCCACTTGCCTGCTTCAGGAATGCTTCATCTCTGGGTTGTTTCCCATGACGTCCAAACCTGAAACTCTAGGTTGTTGAAGGAGAAAAAACCCAGCGTTATAACCCAAGAACAAACCATGGGTTATAACTCTGGGTTGCTCCTCCCTCAACAACTCAGAGTTCTGGTTTTGGCCATCACGGAGGACAAGACAGGGATGGAGAGTTCCTAGGTTGTTAGTGCACCAGAAGTGGGTGGGATCCAGCAAAGTAATTCGCTCCTGCTCACTCCCAAACAACCCATGGTTAACAAACTGTGGGTTGTTTCATCATGTGAACCAAGTAAATGTGTGCTTAGGCTTCAGAGCCCTCTTCCATCACAAATGGATGCTTGTGCATTGGCTTGGCCTGGTACAAGGGCTAGGAGCTTTGCCTTCTGCTCTTGCCTGCTCAGCAATGCAGTACCTGTTGCACTTGAAACTCTGTCCACCTATTGCTTCCAGCTTCTCCATCTCCCCACCATCCAGGCCTAGATGTGCCTGACCACCCACAGTCCCAACTGAGTCTTGATGGCATAAAGCAGTGGTGAACAACTTGTTGCCCTAGGGCCACATCTTGAGCCTAATTTTGGAAGCCCTCTGCAAGTGGTCAGATCAGACCTCTGGCAAGGACAATCTGGCCCTCCCTGACCCCAACAGCTCACTGGGCACAGAGGAAGAGTGGGCGGGCGGAGAAGAGCATGGCAGGAAGAGAGAAGGGTGGTCAAAGAGAGAGAGAGAGAGAATGGGTGGCCCTGCCCACTTTTGGCTCTGGCCCTGCCCTCTTTGGCACCTCCCACCACTGGCATACAGCCCCGGCAGATTACCTCCAAGAGAATGCAGCCCTTGATAGAAAAAGTTTTCCCTGGTATCAAGTTAAATGCATTTTCTAAGAAGGCAAATAAGACCTTTAACATATTGACCCAGTTCACGTGTCGTAACAGCTCCAACTGTGATAAACAATGGACACTTTGGTCCTAGGTTGTTTACTGTGATGATGGAACCCAGAATTCTGGGTTGTTGGGAGACAAACAACCCAGAGTTTGAACCCAGCATGCACACACTCTCCCGCTCATCTTATCAACAAACCATGGTTTGTTGATCGTGGGTTGTTACAAGGTACGAACTGTTATTTTCATTAGAAGTCCAATTCCTGTTCCTAAATTTTGAGACTGGCATAGTGTAGAATACAGAGTATAGTTACAATAATTTTCATTAATGTGGAGAAGTGGGAGAAGAGAAAAAACTCAGGCAAAGGAAGGAGGTTTGAGGATTATGGAGGCACATGATAAACTACTTAAAATTATTTTGGGCACAATCCAATGGGGATGCCCATAAGCCTCTGAACTTGGAGGATTATTTACGGGCATCCTATGCAGGGCGGAAGGAGCACAGAGGCGATCTTCGCCTCCCCACTCCTCCTGCCCTGCAAATCAGCTAGATGGCTGATTTCGGCCATCTAGCTGAGGCGCTTCGGACAGGGAAGGAAGGAGGCTGGAGTGCTGCCTGGATACATCATACATCGCTCTTACGACCTCAGAGATGCAGCCGACATGGTTCTTTCAGCTGCAGGAGGGCAGGATTTGAGTACAGATCCCCATCTCCAAGGTCAGAGCTCTTTTCTGACCTTGGAGCTGGGAACCCAAAGGATCCTATGGCCCTCTAGGCACTGTGTAGGGGCCATAGGATCGCTCTGCCCATATTATAATGGTTTCCCCTTATTTTACAGCACACAAAGAGCTTAGCTGAACACATCAGTACGTGCAGCTGTATGTTACATATTCAGTTACAAATTTGTCAGTGAAGTCAATAATTGACATCTTTAAGTAACTGTCGTCAATAAGCAGTTCTGTATAAATGTCCGTATACAGGCTAAGTATGTGCATATCTTTATGATATATTTTATTCCGATTATGTATTCTCAAATGTATTGTAACCTGCTCAAGAGCTCAAACTGGATAAAAATCAAATGCAAGTTGTTGTTTGCGCACTGAAATGTGGAACATGCTGATGAAGACACAATCCCCATTTTATTTTACCTTTTCTTCCTTTTACGATATTGTGTTCCACGTCCTGAAACACAGTTTGTTCTTTATTTCAGAGTCTTAAGGAGATGGGCAACCGATACTGCATGTGTCCCAAGATAAGGGTTCACCACAGGTTGGGGCTGGGGTGGCTGAGGATTGTAGAAACATGGATGGCCATCTTGCAGTCGTGCTTGCCTACTGTGATCCACAAGCCAAATGCAGCTCACCAGCCTTGGATTATGGTCTACAAATTACTTGACAACCTCCCAATCAAACAGCAAAAACAGGATTACAGTAATACCTTGGATTGCAAGCACAATTCGTTCCGGAACCGTGCTTGTAATCCAAAACACTCTTATATCAAAGTGAGTCTCTGGCGGGCATGAGCGGGGCCGATTTCGGCCCACTACGCCCTCTCGAGGCAAGCGGTTACATCCCTACTACTTGTCTTGCAAGACGTCGCTTGTTTATCAAGTCAAAAAAAAATTAAAAAAATTTGCTTGTCTTGCAAAACGCACTCAGACCAAGTTACTTGCAATCCAAGGTATTACTGTCTTGATTGAGTCCCTAGCCGTCCTAAATTTCTCATCAGTGTCAAAGCCATGCAAGCAGTTCATCGGAAGGGCCAGAGGCCAGTATGTAGACCAGATAAGGCTGAAATCAAGGTTCAGAGCAGCTTATAGAGATCAGAAGGGCCTGAGAAGGGTACCCTTAAGAACCAGGAACCACCTTAAGGGTGCGGGTGTGGGTAATTTGAATCTGGAAGGGAGGAGAGGTTCCCAGTTTGGAATCAATTTCTCAACAATAGGGCAATTTCCCTTAATGGCTAGTATTCTAACTAAGCTTGATTCTGTTGTGGTTGATTTCTGCAATCTACTTCATTTGTACTTCTAAGCCAGTTTGCTAGGCTGGCATGTGTCCTAATAAAGCTTTTTCCGTTAGTAGCCAGTGTGTGGATCTTCTTGGAAGGAGGAGGGGAAGTACGGCCTCAACAGGTACATCATCTAGGTTACCTAGGCCAGTGTTCTCCACGCTTGGGTCCCCAGATGTTTTTGGCCTACAACTCCCAGCATGCCCCAGCCAGCTACGCTGGGTGGGGCATGCTGGGAGTTGTAGGCCAAAAACATCTGGGGACCCAAGGTTGGAGAACACTGACCTAGATAGTCAAGTTCCAAGAGGAAGCAGTCTAGGCAAAGCTACTCTGAAATGTTGATCCTCAGACTAGGGGACCATGTCTACCTGTTCACAGATCACCTGGTCCAGTTAGGTTGATGAGCTGTTAGTGAGCTCTGGTGGTGCTGTAGAGCAGCAATGATCAGACAATTCGTTTCTTCTGCCTGAGAGTTGCCCACATGATGCCGGGAAGTAGGCAACTGGGCCCTGCTGCCAGATCCCCCTGGTCAGAGTCCCCTGGTGCCTTGCTGGTCACCTGTGTTTGGTTTGGTGGGTCACAGGTTGTTCAGGTCTGCAGCAGTGGCAGCGTCTAAGTTTGTGCCCAAGTGGCTCCATTTCAAAGGCTCAAATGTGCTTTCTCCTCATCACCCCTGATCCTGCATTCTTTCCGTATAGGGTGCTTCTTCAGCCTGAGCTACTCTACATGACTGACGAGGACCATGTGGATTAAGCAGTCCACGTGCCTCCCTTCCTACATTGAATACGAGTCTGCCTGGGTCACTTCCCGTTCTCCCAGTTGTCACCCTACCCAAAACTGGGAGAACAGAGCGGAAAACGGCCACTTGGTTATGCTGAGTTAATGGCTCCTCAGGCTGGTGGCTCCTGTGTCAGTGGGGCTCCTCATCCCTTGCAGCGGGCATGCGGAGCTTTATAGGAGCTCTCCATGGTGCTGAACTCCACCCCCCCCAAATGGGTTCACCACCCTGGATAGCTCCTACAAAGCTCACAATAAAAGCTGCAATGGATAAGGAGCGCCACCGACACAGGAGCCACCAGCCTCCCCTGGCTCTTCTGCAAAAATGCACGCACCGTGTTTCCTGGTGCAATTGCTGTGATGGTGATGTGTCTTTCTTTGCATGAGTGTTTTTGGTTTTGTTTTTGTTTTTGTTTTGGGCTTTTGCTGTAGCTTGTAAGGCCCTTGCAGATGAGCTGACCTACGACATAAAGAAAATAGGTCCAAAGAGGACTGTGAATTCAGGGACATTTCGACTCAACCCTGATGGCACGCAAGGGAAGAAAAAGGTAAGAGAGAGAGAGAGAGAGAGAGAGAGAGAGAGAGAGAGATGGTGGTCCATAATTGCTGGCATGTGCAATTACCAACCACTTACCCAAACAGCAGTTGGTCTCTTAATCTTCTAACCTTTTCCTTGGTAAGGCCAGCAGCCACTAAATTGCTTCTCTTTCCTCTGGGACTCAAAGTAATCTGTGAGCTTGAAATTGAGGTATTTTTCTCCTTTTCCAGGACCTTTTTATTTTTGGAGGGGGGCTCTTAAATGTCGAGAATGGAGTATTGTTCCATTGCCAGGCTGTGTCAAAGAGAAGTCAATCAGAAGCATGCAAGCTGCTGAGAAGAGAGAGAGAGAGAGTGAGAGGAGAGTGAGAGTGAGAGTGAGAGAGAGAGAGAGAGGAGATGGGATAGAAGTCTCACTCAGAGCCAGCTCTCGGCCAACTTTGGGCATTTTCTCCCACTCACAGGAGTCATCTGCTGGCACTAGCAATGTCAAGTAATCTCACTGGGGCAATGTGTTTCAATGATTCTGTTCCTGATGTAATGTATTCTCTTGGTGCTCCTCTTGCGGAATGTTGGTCCGGAATTTGCAGCTAAACTTACAGGAACCGCTTACACAGGAACAGAGAAAGCTGCCTTATGCTGAGTCAGTCCATGGGTCCATCTAGCCCAATATGGTCGACACTGACCGGCAGCGGCTCTCCGGAGTTTCAGGCAGGATTCCTTCCCAGCCCTACCTGGAGATGCCGGGGATCGAACCTGGGACCTTCTACATAAAAAACATGCGCTCTGTCACGCTGAGCTATGGCCCCTGCTCCTATCGGAAGTCCAGCAGATGTGCCCCAGTGATGTGTAAAGCAGAGGATGGGGCGGCGGGGGTGGGTGGGTTAGGAATGCTTGAAGGATTTGATTTTTGTGAATTACGATATGAGCCAATCTGATCTGCACTTCTGGTGCCAATGTACAGATCAGAACATAATTATCCTTTGAATTTCGCATCCCTCCGAATTTTGCAGTGCAGTTCTCGGCTCAGAAAATGTATCAAAATGCACTTCAAAATGCATATTTTACCAATAAAATGCACTTAAGGATACAATCCTATGCAAGTTTAGACGGGAAAGGGGCCTGCAACTCCCAGCTGGCTATGCTGGCTGGGGCATGCTGAGAGTTGTAGGCCTTTTTTTCTGTTTAAACTTGCATAGGATTGTGCCCTTAGAGATGCATATTTTGAGAGAAAATATACAGGCTGCAATCCTATACCCACTTCCCTGGGAGTACACCCCAATGAACCCAATGGGACTTATTCCTGAGTAGATAGCCATAGGCTTGCACTGTTAGAAATGTGTATTTTGAGAGAGAACAGTTCAAAAAGGTACCGTATATTTCTATGCATATGTAATTTGAATTTTCATGCGGATTTTAAAAAAAAAACTATAGTTGAATGCAGAAAAAGGATGGAGTAGACTTATGAATGAACACTTACTTGCAAGAGTGACATGGATTGGGAACAGATGGATCTGTACACCCCTAGTGGGGAGGTTCGATTTAAAGTGAAAACATACCATGTGGCTGAAAGGTGGCGAACTCTCTCCCTGTTCACAGCTCCCTTCTAGGTTATTCTGGGCTCCAGTGCTAGAAATATTCCCTCTGAAATGGAGCTGGAGAGAGAGAGGCTGTACAGGGAAATGCACAGAATGAGTGTTCAGCTCTCTCACCCATGATCCCTTTGGCTTTTTAAATAGCATCCTGCCCTGTGTTTACCCTTGCTTGGGAAAGATGTGCCCTTAAAGACATGCTGCTGCTGCTGCGGTCACCTGCAATCTGGCCGTGTGGAGAAAGACCTATGCTCCATACAGTCTGTAGCAGGGGTGGGGAACCTCAGGCCAGAGGACCAAATCCAGCCTTCCTAGGATTCCAACCTGGGCCTCTGGGGTTTCCTCTGGGCCACCCTTTTGGGTATGGACTTTGGGTAAGTAAATCCAAAGTGCCTCCCTTTTTTATTTTTTTGTCTAGAGCTGAGCTGAAGGGAAGGGCCGTTGGCAGAGGGTAGGTTTGTTCTTCTTGTAAAGAGGAGGATAAGCCAGTAGTGAAAGTGTCTCTCTGCCCCCCCCCCCACCAGATCCATTACAGGCCTAGACTGGGTCAGGGAGACCTGTGCTCAGGGAACATACACTTGAATGCACACTGGGGAAATGGTGCTCAGCGGGAATGCACACTCAGATGTGTGCTTGGGGAATTCTTCTCGGGGAATGTGCACTTGGATGTGTTCTTGGGGAATTGTGCTCTGGGAATTCAATGTACAGTACACTCGAATGCATGCTCTGTGTGTGTGTGTGTGTGTGTGTGTGTGTATGCATACATGCATCATCCAAGCCCAATTTTACCCCTCCCCAAAGGACTCCTTCAGCTATGGGGGGGGGGAAACGTGTTTTCTCCTGAGTCCAACTCCCGCTTTCCCTGTTTGATCCTGCTTGCAGTATGGGGGGCTTGAGAAGGAAGGGCTTAGCCTTAGAGAACTTTCTCCCAGCTTTCACTCCCCCATAGGATCTTTTAAACCCTGAAGGGGAACACCCCCTGGCAGTTTAAAGCCCTGCATTGTAAATCAAGGCCAAAGTAAAGGTGAAATTAACTGCCTGAAAGCAATTTTACTTGCACATTTTTTTCTTATGTAAATAGCTGCCTGGGGCAAGCAGGATCGGACATGTGGGCAGGGAGGGGGTTAACTCACCTCCCCCATGCAGTGATCCCAATGAAAATCCCTCCCCCCCCCTGCAATTAGCCTAATGGTTCCTGGTCCAGCAAATTATACACATGTAGAAAAGTGTTTCATGGAAAGGTGTGCCTCTGCATGTGCTCATAATCTGCTCCTATGCATGTAATCACGGCACATGATTCCATAAGGGAAGGAATACAGCCTTGCCCTTGAAAAAGAGCAAATTTAAACATGGACCAGTGGAAGCATCGTGCTTGGGCAGTGCTCATCCCAAGGCCCTTTTACAGGGCTCTTGATGATGGCGCATAAATTGCACATACGCATACTGTTCAAAATGTGAAGTTACGTGGGTATAATAAAGCCACGCATTAAAAAAAACACAAAAAACCTGCAGCCAGTACTGCTGCCAGTTTGCAAACATTAACTTTCAGGATGGATGTGTCAGCAATCCAGGCATAGGGAGGGTGAATGGGACAGTGCTGGGAGCATATTGGACCCCAGCTTCGTAGCAGAGCACCTGCTTTGCATGCGGAAGATCCCTGGCATCTTCAGTTAAAAGGACCAAGTAGCAGGTCATGGGGAAAAAACCCTCTGCTTGAGGGCCCTGACTGGAAAGCTACTGTCAGTTGCAGGGGCGGTACTAGGTGCCCAAAAGATCTGGGGCTCAGGCCCACAGGACAAAAAAGATGCACAAACTTGCATAGGCTAATGTACATATGCTCTAAAGTGTGTGTGTGTGTGTGTGTGTGTCTTGAAAAGACCCTGTCTCCTATGTATGCCCCTATTTGTAGAAAGGGATGTATGGACAGGGGAGAGGAGGGCATTTGATTGCAGAAGAAAATCTCAGGGAGAAATATTCAAGTGGAGGGCAGCAGGATGTGAAGCACATGTGAGCAAAACACCAGCTAATGCAGGGGGATCAGATGCAACAGAGATCCGGGGGGGGGGGGGGGCTGGACCTTTATTTCAGCAAGTGCCCAGGGACAGCAGGGTGGTGGGGCAGAGGGCCTCCCAGAGATTCGGGGCTCCAGCCCTAGTGGGCCGCCCCTTAACACTGCCTCTGGTCAGCTGAAATTGATGCTACTAACTGGGCTAGATGGACAGTTAATCTAAGGTGATCAAAGGCAGGTTCCGATGTCCCTAAGGGAGAATGGAAAGGCCAAAATGAGTCTGTTCAGTGATGATGTTAATCTTGTTTGCTTTTGTTCAGATGCGCATCTTAGGAGCAGAGTAACAAAATAAGCCCCCTCAAAGCATCTGAATATTTCAGAATTGTGATGCAGATGGGCCATTGCACAAAGAAGGGGGGGGGGAGACAGGTGACAAGTGATGCTCTGAGAAATGGATAGGCATTGGGACCCAGAGGAAACCAGCAGAGAAAGATGCTTAAGAGCCAACACACTTAGGAACTAGAAGCAGGAGGAGGTTTGGGTGCAAGGAATGTTGCCCGATGCATAAACACATAAAGGGACTCTGAGGAGTCTTCCCCTACTCCCCCACCTGCTTTCTGTAACATCTTGCCTGATGAAGAGATCAGGAGATCTCAAAAGTTTGCACATTTGCTGTGACCTTTGAGCTGGCCTAATAATGGTATTACACTAATATGGATTTTGGAACATAGAGGGGCTGGAGCGGGGCGGGCGAGGCAGCCTGGAGAAGGGAGTCCCTTCCCCTATCAGGGGTGGTGGACCTACCTACACAGTGATCTGAAAGGTGCTGTATACCGTCTCCTCCTTCTTGCTCTTTCTGCTGGAGCTGTTTTCCCCAATCTTTTATAATTAACACATGTACGTACGTATGTACACGTACACACACACACACACACACCAGTATGTTTGAGAAGCAACCTTTTGTTGTCTGCTTTGGTTGTATCCCTTCCCAGTTTCCCACTGGAGGTTCCACCAAATGGCACAAACTAAGCAAGAAATGTTCTTCTGGGCGCAGGGAACTGGTTGAGTGTATGAGAAAAGCAAAGACTGTAGCCACTGACTTTGTGGCAGAGCATATGTTTGTGCTCTGCCACAACATGTATGTACATGTTGTGGCAACTATCTGCCAGACATGTATGTACATGTCTGGCAGATAGTGGATTCCCCAAAGGGATCACAATTCCAAGATCATGCATGGAAATGAGCCGCATAAGATGATATTTTTCTCTTCAGTCCAGGAGCCCAACACCCATCAAACCATCTGGCCCTGTTTTTATTTTATTTATTTACCATTACATTTATATCCCTCTTTTTTCCCCCTTCTTTCAAGAAACCCAAAGCATCTCACATGGTCCTCTTCCTCCCCATTTCATCCTCACAACAAGCCTGTGAGGTAGGTTAGGCTGAGAGTCAGTGCCTGGCGCAAAGTCACCCAGTGAGCTTCATGGCCAAGTAGGGACTAGAACCCAGATCTCCCAAGTCCCAGTCCAATACTCTAACCACTACACTACACTGGCTTGCTTAATATTGCCATGCATAAATCACAGTATGCTGGATTGGATTCCTTTTTAAGGAAACATGTTCACATCCATATACCCCAAACATTTCTTTTCTTACCAATAAGATTGAAGGAATTCTTGACAGGTGAGCATCTAGTTTCTTTTTCTTAAAAACTTTACTGGCTCATGTTTCCAGTGGTTAGGTAGTGTTGCATCACGCAGACAAATCAGTTCGCTACTACAAAGATGATGAAACTGAAAGACAAGAATGAAGCTGGACCTACAGAACAGGGTGAACAACATCTCTTTAAAATGGGAAGTGCCTTCCAGCACTACACATCCAGGTTGTACACTGTCTACCTGTATGAGATTTGATTAGACAGTAATTTGACACATCTACTTCCCGCCAATCTAGGCACATCAGCCAAAGTGACACTTATGATTGTCAGCTCCTGGTTCGGCATTATAGATAGGAAGGCCTCCAGAGTGGGAGAGCTCAAGGTGAAGCTGGATGGCCATCTGTCAGGGATGCTTTGACCTGGATTCCTGCATTGAGCAGGGGGCTGGACTCGATGGCATTGTAGGCCCCTTCCAACTCTACTTTTCTATGATTCTATTATTCTAGTCTGACCTGGGATAAGGCATCTTACTACTTGTTCATCAAGTCCAGTATTTCCTACACTGATTGGCACGGTGCCTCCAGAGCAGTGTTCCTCACCTTGGGTCCCCAGCTATGCTGGCTGGGGCATGCTGGGAGTTGTAGGCCAAAAACATCTGGGGACCCAAGGTTGGAGAACACTGCTCCAGAGTCTCAGGGAGAGAAGGGTCCTTCCCATCATCTGTGATTCAGAGATTGAACCTGGGACGTTCTGCATCCAAAGCATATGCTCTTCCACTGGGCTATCTCTGCCCCACCCGCATCCAGAAAGAGGGTCCAGTTGAGGCTGTGGGCATGGTAAGACATCAGGGCCAGCTCTGGCTCAACGAGTGCCCCGCCCTCAGTGAGTCGACCTTCTCAACACTCACGGGCTGCACTTGCTCCTCCTCCTCTTTCCCATCATTGCTTCCACTTCCTTGCTGCTTGACAGGCAGAGACCCAGAGAGCAAGTCGGCAGGGGCCACTCCTCCTCCTCCTCCTCCTCCTCCTCCTCCTCCTCGCCATTGTCTGGGCCAGAGTGGGAGGCGAATGAACAAGCAGGTTGCGATGGTAAAGAGGAGGAACAAGTCCAGGGGGTGCCCAACCATGCCTAGCCTTAATGCCAGCCCTGCAAGGCGGGGGCAAGTCTATAGCAACCTGCTGCTCACATCAAAGATCAAAGATCATGTACTCTGTATATGCTTTGTTCCTGTATTTTTCAAGTCATCGTCTTAGTCAATCTTTTGCTAAAGAAACTGGCTTGTGTTTGCTTTTACTTTCTGGACTAGCCTACGCCACTGAGCCAACACCGCTGCTACTCTGCTACTGGGGGGAACATTGTTTTTATACTTTGTTTTTCCCCAGCGGATTCCGACAGTCCAGGGGGTGCCCAAGCATGCCTAGCCTTAATGCCAGCCCTGCAAGGCAGGCAAAGCAATGGCGGGGGCAAGTCCAGAGCAACCTGCTGCTCACATCAAAGATCGAGCCTGACCTGCGGGCTTTTATTGGACTCTGCTCTACTCAAGAGGCTACTTGCAGATCTGGTTGCTCCTTGTATAGTTCCTTCTTTTGGCCAGTGCCCAGTAGTGGTGCAAGGCTAACTTGGGGCGCAGTGCTATGGGGATGCCCCATAACCTCCTGAACTTGGAGGGCTGCAGGCATCCTGTGGAGGGAGGCCGGGCTCCCCCTGTCCTGCAACTCAGCTGGACGGCGGATTTCGGAGGGGGAGGGAAGGAGGCTCAGGAGCCCCCAGGACACCTCGTGTGTGTCTCGGGGGCGCCTGTCTCCTCCACTCCACTCCCCGCCCCCGAAACCCTGTCTCCGAGGTCACTCTTGCAGCCTCGGAGACGTAGCCGATGTGGTTCTTTCCACACCGGTTGCAAGTGGAGCGGGGGAGGGCACTCCGAGTGCGGAGACCCAGCTACAAGTTCGGAGCAATTTTCTGACCTTGTCGCTGGGTCTCCGAAAAATCCTGTGGCCATCTAGATGCTGTCTAGTGGCCATAGGATTGCACTAAAAGGATTCACCTTTAACCCAGTCTGCAAGATGGGGCTACTATTAAACCTTTTCTCAGATACATCTGTCTTTCTGCCCCTTCTTCTCTCTTATTTATTATTATTATTTATTATTTATTATATTTGTTAATCGGCCATCTGGCCGGTCACCCGGCCACCTCTTCCATTTAACTTTCCATTGTAAACTTGAGGGTAGGTTTGTTCTTCTTTAATGCAAATATTGTGTAGTGCCTAACCCTTAAGGTTCCTTATAAGTAATAAATATTTCTTATTATTCCTATTTCTTTCTCCCCCTCCTCCTCTTTGCTTCCTTTTTCCTTCTCCTAAAAAAAGTAGACAACAATGGAAGAGAAAATGATGCATCACCCTAGATCCCCAACATGGTGCCCACAGGCACCACCACTAACAGCTCTCTTGGCCCACTCCTGGCCCCTCCCACATATATTTTTTGATTTCTTAAGTTTTTTTAATTATTATTTTTAACTGGGAGGCTGGCATGCTGCAAAGCAAAGGGGTGGCCTCCACTGCATTCTTTATTTGGGTTCAACAGAGTGGTTTTCTGGTTTGGAGCTCAGACCCCGCCTTTGCCTTGTACTTTTTATTTTATTATATTTATACCCCACCTTTTTTCCTGCAAGGAACCCAAGACGGCTTACATAATCCTCCTCCTCCTCCTCCTCCTCCTCTCCATTTTATCCTCACAACAACCCTGTGAGGTAGGTTAGGCTGAGAGTCAGTGACTGGCCCAAAGTCACCCTGTGAGTTTCATGGCCGAGCAGGGATTAGAACTCGGATCTCCCGAGTCCCAGTCCAACACTCTCACCACTACGCCACACTGGCTTAGTTTCTCGGGCAAGCTGCGGTGCTTTTCTTTTAGGCTCATCAGTTTAACCTCTGGAAAATTGGAAAAAAATTGTGACTGGCCATGCCCACCATGGCAGCCATTTTATGAATGGGCAAGACACCCCCACCCCACCCCAATGGCAATCATCTTATGAGAGCACTCACAACACTCTTTCAAAATTCCAAACATGCCCACTGACCCAAAAAGGTTGGATGTCCCTGTGCAATCTACTTGAGGCCAGGGCCCAACTGTTGAAGACCAATGAGGGAGATCCCTGTCTGCCAGCCCCCAGGATCAGGCCCACTTGCAGGTTTGAGTCCTGATTCTCCTAAAGAAGCGTATCCCAAAGGACAGTGCCTGATGCTCAGGGTGATGTGGCAAATGGATTGACCGGTACTTCCCACTAGTGGCGATATAGTCTCTTGACTTTCAACTTCAGATTATTCAACCAATTTACGATCTTGGAAGGAAATTCAGCTGGACTGATTTTGAAATTATTTGAGGGAGGCCAGAATTTCTAGCAAATCTGTTGTATTCGGCTAGCTAGAGACATCTAGGCTTTTGAATCTGCATCAATTCATTATTTTATGAGCTGGCAATGAATAATAAACCATCACTCAGGTGCTGATTCATCACCACCAAGTGCATTTTTTAAAAAAGAAAGAAAATGAAACAGACACACATGACAGCATCCGACTGTAATGAGGTATTAAAAAAAAGCCAGCACAGATTAATTCAACTTGAATTGTAACAAACAGCATATTTTGTATTTCAGGAAGCACTAGAAGTTGCTTAACACTCCTAATTTGTGAAACTCTTTCCCCACAGGAGGTATTCAGACAAAAACTATTGCAGATTAGATACATTTCAATCCAGGTATTTATTAAGGATAATGAACGTTTGGCTCTGATGGGAAATATCAAATTCCCCCTTCACTTCAAACTCTACCATTCACATTTTCTTGTTTAGGCCTCCCAAAGGGCTTGCTTCAGACTTCAGCATTTTTGGACTGACCAGGCAAGCCAACTTTTTATTTTCTAGCAGAGGTACCAGAATATTTTCTAACTGCCCATTACACTTTTGCAGCTCATTACGCTCCTGATGACTAAACTAAGTTTAGCTTAGAAAAAAGATGACTAAAGGGAGACATGATGGAGGTGTACAAAATTATGCATGGTGTGGAGAAAGTGGGCAGGGAGACAATTTTATCCCTCTCCCATAATACTAGAACCCAAAGGGGTCATCCCATGAAGCTGATCAGTGGGAGATTCAGGACAGATAAAAGGAAGGACTTCTTCACGCATAGTTAAAACTATGGAATTCACTTCCACAAAATGTAGTGATGGATTAGTTTTAAAAGGGGATTAGACAAATTAATGGAGGAGAAGGCTATCAGTGGCTACTAGTCATGATGGTTATATGCTACCTCCAGTATCAGAGACAGTATGCCAATTTACTCCAGTTGCTGGGGAACACGGGCGGGAAGGTTCTGTTGCTCTCATATCCTGCTTGTAGGCTTTCCACAGGCAGCTGGTTGGCCACTGTGTGAACTGAATGCTAGACTAGATAGGCCTTTGGCTTGATTCACCATATAGTTCTTTTTTATGTTCTTGAGAGTCCCAGGGTCTCTCTTTAAAAGATCGTGCTTCTTCTTGCTGTCTAATGTATTTGTGCATTTCTAAGCTCTCAGCATCTCCTCTGCCACAGCTAGAAACTACAATGATGGGTGCTGTGAAGCCCACTCAATATGATCTTCTGTAGGATAACTCTTTGTGCTCTGCCAAGGATCTGCCAAGCCCCTGTACTTGGTGTTGAGATGGAATCCCCCTTCCCCCCCCCAGTCAAGATGGGTCACTAGCCTTGGGAAAATTCAACTGGTTTGCATTCAGTCAATGAACTAACATCAAGCACAAATGTTGCACTCACTGATTGGAATCCAAAAAGTCATCATGCACACCAGAGGTGCAGAACCTCCGGCCCTCAAGCCTAAGATGGCCTGCAGAAGCTTGTGCAAACTAAGATTCAAAGTGCTTACATTAACATTTAAAGCCCTAAATGGTTTGGGGCCAGTTCTTCTTCAGTTTAGGAAGAACTGTGGCCTGGTTCTCTGTTACTGCTCTGGCTTACAGCCTGAAGGCCTTGGCCTTGAATTGTTTTTTCACCTCGTCTATCCCTCTCGTTCATTCCTCATCGTCTATCCCTCTCGTTCATTCCTCGTCCATCCCTCTCGTTCATTCCTCGTCCATCCCTCGTCCTTCAACAGCTAAGTATTGATCCTGCATTTACCGTATTAGTTGTTTACCGTTCATGTTGGGTTTCAGTAAAGCTGAAGATCTGAGTTATACAGAAGTGGATTGGATGTGAGTTGAACTGCTTGGATGGACATACAGCCCAACGTGTGCTGAGGCCAGAACAGTGCAACATCACAGTGTGTGGTTGTCAAGGTTCCACCTGTACCAGGAGAAACTTAATGCCCAAGAAGAACAATGCAGACATGAGGAAAAGAGGATGCAGCTGAAACAGGTGGAACCTTGACATATGGTGGTAGCAGCAGGATTCTGATAACAGGGAAATTGAGCACTCCAAACAGTATTTGGGTTTTTACCAATAGAGCTGACAAAAGCAGTATATATTTTAATTTCGGGCCTGCAAAGTAGGGAAACAGTGAAGTTAGTAAAATGAGCCAATACCTCTCCATGAACAACACTGCCCTGATTGAGCAGTGCAAAAAGGACAATTTGCCATGGGAGGAGAAAACAGCAGAAGAACTGAAAGTTACTGTATGCTGATCTCCCAGGTGGCAACAGAGGGAACTGCGTCTTCAAATCCCAGTACAGCAGGACCCCAAACGAAAGAATGGGAGCTCCGTGAAAAGGAACTGCGGGTGTCGACAAAGCAGAAGGAAGAAGGGACCAGGTTAGAGTGGGAGCGGATCCAACTGCAACAAGAGCAACTTAAGGCGCAGGAAGAGCAACGCAAACATGAGGAAAAGATGCAAGAAGAACAACGCAGACATGAGGAAAAGATGACAGTGGTACTCCTCAGAGCAACTTTCCCCAACCTGTCGCCCTCCAGTCGTGTTGGACCGCAACTCCCATCATCCCCAAGGGCCATGCTGCGCCAGGTTGGGGAAGACCGCAACCTGGACTACGACTAGGGAGTCCTGGGTTCAAGTCCCTCCCCCAATCACAGAGTTCACCGAGTGGCCTTGAGCCAGTTGCACGCTCTTGGCTTAACCTAGGTCGCGGCATCTTATTTATTCACTCATCAGTCTATCCTGCTTTATAGCCCCCAGAGGCTCTCAAAAGATTTTCACCACTGTACAATCACATCCAAGTGTAGCGTGAGGAACAGAAAGGACACAGTGTCCATATGATGCCAGGAGTATTCAGGCAGCATTTCTGGAGCTCAGCTTTGGTCTTCCGTGGTGTCGCCCTTTGGCTCTTGTCTATATGGCACCAAGCCCTCTGAGCCCCTCTGAGGCAAGAGGGAGGGAGGGAGTGGGGCTGAGCAGCTGGAATTTGCTCAGCCCATGGGGGAGGCAAGTCTTCCCAGCAGGGTAGCTAGGTCATTTTAGACCAGTGTTCTCCAACCTTGGGTCCCCAGATGTTTTTGGCCTACAACTCCCAGCATGCCCCAGCCAGCATAGCATAGCTGGCTGGGGCATGCTGGGAGTTGTAGGCCAAAAACATCTGGGGACCCAAGGTTGGAGAACACTGTTTTAGACCCTGGACTTAACAGTCTTACAGCCCGCCCCATCTTTCAAGTGGCCATCTGTTGTGAAGCACACAATGAACAGTTCTCTTCTCTCACACACCGCCTTCCCCCACCCCCATGCCTGTGGCTTACGCTGGCTCAGCTTGTCTGAGCTGTGGAAAGCTAAGCAGGGTCAGGCCTGGTTATTACTTGGATGGGAGACCCCTCCTCTAGTTTCCTGCGTTGAGCAGGGGGTTGGACTCGATAGCCTTGTAGGCTCCTTCCAACCCTATGATCTATGAAATCTATGAATTCCTGATATGGAAAGCCCCTCTGCTTGCCAATCCTGTTTAAAAAAAAGAAAGAAAGAAAGAAAAAGAAATACTCTGGACACGTGCAGTTTAGCAATTTAAAGTCACTTAAATCATAGCACCATCACGACTACAGGAATAAAATGGTGCTTGCTTCTGCTGCCCTGATACTAAACGCATTTTTGGGGGGAAGAAACACCATTTTGTTGTGAATGAAGAATCACATATATTTTTAAAGTACAAAATAATAAAACGAGCATCAGTAACCACGCACATGCCTGGCCAACTGGCCCCTGGCTATAAAATGTTTTTGCTTTGTTTTTAAATAAGACTTAAGAAAGAATGCTTCAGTGAGCAGTGCCAGCCCACGCGGTGATACGGGGCCTGCTTGCCACTGCCCCATCACCTGCCGCTCTTTGGCTGGTCATTCAAGTCCCTTCTGGGCTGTGAGGCCCTGTGTTTCAGGTGTACCACTGAGTCTTCTCTTGTTGTGAGGATAAGGGAGAGAAGCTTTTATGTTGCCCTGAGCTGAGTTTGGTTTAAAAAAAAAAAATTAACCAATCGACAGCTGCAGGGAGCTTGTTTTGCCCTTACCTGCCAGGAAAAAAAACAAAAACACCTTGTAACTAAGAAGTGGTGCCTGGGTTTTGCTTTTTTCCTCCTCCCTCCCAATTCCCTTTTCCTTTTGTGTCATGTCTTTTAGATGGTAAGTCTGAGGGCAGGGACTGTCTAATATTAATCATTGTAAGCCACTCTGGGAGCCTTTTTTGGCTGAGAAGCAGGGTAAAAATGCTGTAAATAAATAAATAAAGTTATGCCAGTATATCCTGCAACGGACAGGTAAACTGTGAATGATAGATGCATATCCTTCAACACCCAAGTGCTCATTCCTGGGAGCCCTGATTGAGCTGTGACACTCTCACATAACAGGGGTGTTTGAGGACATGCGTCCGTTGTTCATACTTTACCTATCTGAATGGGAAGCACTGGGTGTTCCTGGGGCAAATACAGTTGTAGCCACCAACATTTATGATCTATTATGGTTGTTATTATTTTATTTATTTATTTAAATGATTTTTTTTTTAAATTTATTTATTTTTTTAACCGGCCTTTCTGGGCACACTGCCCTCAGAAGGTGGCTTACAATATTACAAAAAGAAAAGAAAGAAACATACAAATTACAATTAAACGGGGGGGGGGGAGAGAGGGTGTACAGTAACAGTAGCAGCTAATGATTTTTAAACGTGATGAGGCGACTGTGAAGAAAACTCCGTATAGATTCATTTCCTGATGTTCTTTCCCTGACATTCTCTCTGGCTCTTTCCTTCATGAAGTTGTTTTCAGTGTTTAAATCAATCATTTGAGTCTGTTTATTCCAGCAAAGGACTTAATTCTTTAGAGAAATGTGCCCAGTCCCAAGGGCTGTGATAGGAACATGACCTTTGCTACCTGTAAATGTTGTGTAAGAAAGTTGCCTTTCCTGACAGCTGTGGTGATAATCCCCTTTGTCTCTCTTAAGTGATCCGCTGATAAGTCTGTATAGAATCTGTTTGCCGTATTTATTTCTCCACAAGGTTAAATTACCCCAAAGAGAAAAATGTGGAAGAATACAAGTTTGGTTCAAAAAGTTGTGGTTTTTTTCCTTTTAAAAGGAAACTGATTCCAATCAGGTTTAGCTATGGGAATAAGGCACCATTTCCAATCAGGTTTAGCTATGGGAATAAGGCACCATTTCCAATCAGGTTTAGCTATGGGAATAAGGCACCATTTTGTTGTAAAAAAAAAAGAATAATATATTTTTAAAGATGATGATGATGATGATGATGATGATGATGATAGGGGGTTAGTCTAAAATCTTAACAGGTCTGCTTTTAAAAATGAAATAAAAATCAAGTGTTTGCATCTAGGAAATCTTTACAACACAGAAACTAAGATCCCAGGGCCACAGTAAGTGTTCAGCATGTTCTGTGACATTTTTTAGACACACACACACACACACACACACACACACACACACACCACGGCCCCCCACAATCTCCATTGCAGCTCCGTGGGTTTCTCAAATCGCTACTGCTAAAGATAGTTCTGAAAGAATGACTTTTCTTTAAAGGAAAGAAAGAAAGACACAATTCTTTCTGCTTTCTCAAGTGTTACAACTTCAAAGCCCATATCTGAAGATTTTGCTAGAGCTTCCTCGTGAGGAGCACTGTTGATGGCAAGGCATTCCCGAATAAGAATATTGTAGAAGAAGTACATGTCCATTAGCTGTTTTCATTAGAGAGTACTCTAATGAAAACAGGTTACAGATTAGGTGAATGGCATGCTATTACACTGTGTAAATGATCTGCCATTCCTCCAGTTCATGATATATTTCCAGTGTGATCTCCAATGCTGAATCCTTATAGGATATTATGGAATGTAATATCTCCTGCGGTCTGCGCTGCATAACAGTCTTTGCAGAGGCATAAGGGACATGCATTCTCGCCCCCCTCCTCTCCTGTTCTAACACCTGAAGAACTTTTCCAGCCATCTAGAAGGGCATGAAATGGCAGTGTCTGCTGCAACGGACTTTATTCTCTCTCTCACTCTGGCTAGCATAGAAGGATGGATGGATGAGGTCATGCGCCAAGTCCCCTGCAGTTAACCATTATTTTTGGTGAATAAAGGATGGTTAAGGTTGAGTAGAATGTCAGCAAACCTTTCATCCCTCTTCCTTTCAGCTGTCTGTGTTCTTACCCACAAGCCATACAAAGTTCCTTGGCTTGGTTTTCACATATGTGGCCAGCTGGCCCTTTCTGCATAATGTTTGTGAGTTTCTTGGCAGGATTGGGTGTCTTTGGTCTCCACATCTACAGGGACAGAATACCAGGAGATTTCTATCACGGTGTGGTCAATTTAGTCTTTGCCCCTCTCTGCGTGTTTTATAAGGAACGAGTGAGGCCTGTGACAACACAGCATTGGCAACATTTAATCTCGAAAATAGTGTTCCCTTAGGGAGGGCCCAGGGCAGGCCAGAGGTGGAATTGGATAAGTTGGGCCTGGGTGGAGCCTATATATTTAAAAAAAATCTTTATCAAACTGACTCCAAAGATTTCTGGTTTTCAAGCCCCAGTACTGGTCGGCTGCCAGAACGTGGCAATAAAATAATGGATGGTTGGCAATTTTACTTAAACAACTCATTGCAATTGCCTTTTTCCATTAGCACTACACCTAGATGACATAAGAAGAACATAACCCGTATCAGAAGACTGGTTGCAAAGACTCCATTGTGTCCACATTGTGGAATTGTATCACCTTTGTTGCTGACATAGTCTGTGCAGTAACAGTTTTGTCCCCAATAAGGATAAGGGTTGGACTGCACTCCACTTTTTACCATATACAGGTGGTGACCTGAATTGGAGATCTTGGCTGACCGAGGATGCTTCTAGACGGAGGGATTGTAGCTAGAGATGTGAAGGCTTGGGGAAAGAATAGGGGAAAATGGGGCGGCGGCGGAAGGGGGGGGACATTTCCCCCAACTTAAAAATATATATATATCTGGGGGGGAAACGGTTTTTTCCAATTTTTTCTGGTCCCACACCGCATGTTTTCCTCATTTTCCCCAGGCTTTCACATTTCTGCTCTTAGTCCTCCCAATCAAAAGGTATTGACTTGGTTCGCACAACACAACCACCCATCATGAGTGACAAGCGACAGTGGGCTGTTGGGTCGTGTGAACCTGGATTGATTCCTGCAGGGTGGCTTGTTTGTGGGCAACCAGCCACCCATGGCTTGTTCTTGGACCCATGATGGGTTGTTGCGTCATCCGAACCCGGGCGACCGACCACATCGTGGACTGCAGGAAGCAGGTAGCGAGGTGCTCAGCAGGAGTGTTCTTGCCGAACTAGCCCGGGCCACCGCCAGTGCCAGCCTTCCCACTGATGCCCAATCGGCACAGTGGGGCAACGAGTACTAGCTTGGTGCCCCCCGCTGCAATCGCGAGCCCTTTTGTGCTCACCACGGCTTTCCCCCATTTTACTCCCCTTTTCCCCCCAAAGATCGCTTTTCATGATCTCTGATTTGACAGCTAGTGACAGCCCCTTCAAAGAGTCCAAGTGGCATATTGGAGGGGCTGTCACTGGTTCATCACCCCTTTCAAAACAAAACAAAACTTGCACCCCAAATGTGCGCAAATATTTTTGTTTTTTGGGTTTTTTTCTAATTGGACTGGCGCAGGTGTACACTTGCACACTTCTGTGAGTCCAAAATGGCATGCCTCGCCTGGGAAATTTCCTTGGGGGGGTGTCAAAGTGCAGCAGGCACCCCTCATGGGCATTGGCCCAGAGAGGCTGCCAAGAGCTTTATTTTTGACGTTGGTTTCTCTTGACGGCTGTCGAAAGGCGAGCTGTCAAGAGAAATCAAAGCCACAAATGATCTTTGCTCGGAAAAGGGGGTGGCCAGTAGATCACCCCCTTTGTGGCGAGATCCTCAAGGGTGGTTTTTTTTTTTTTTTTACCTTACCCTTGTCAAGTTCCTCTCACTTTTCTACCTTTTCCTGAGACCTAGGTGCTTTACCAGAGCATGGAGGTTTGACAGCTAGCTGTCAAAACTCTGGTTCCTTTTAAAAGGAGTTTCTCAGGTTTTTGTTTTTTTTTACAGGAACATATGCAGGCATGAATGCATATGTCCCTGTCAAAAAACCATGGGTAGCCCTGTCCAAAAAAAAACCAAAAACACCTTTTAAAAGGAACCGTGCTGGGAAATGCTGGGAATTGTTAAACTTTATTTTTTTTTTGTCCTAAATGTGCATCGGATTGCGCTCTTAGGTGGTGCTTTTGGAGGGGTGCTGTCCTAGGCAAAGTGAGGAAAAGGCCCCTTCACAAACTGAGTGGTACTTAGAACCTCCTGCAACGGTACTGAGGGATCTGGGGTGGATTCACAGTTCATGCAGGCAGTTAGCTCTGTGGCTGCCTATTGAACTGTGTGCTGCCCTAGGTTGCAGTTCCGTCTATCTGGAATGCCCTTCCTGGAGAGATCCGCTTGGCAGCTTCACTGTATACATGTAGACAGCAGATTAAGACCTTCCTCTTCCAGCAGGCATTTTATGTTTACGGTAATCTGTTGCTGTGATTATTAACTTTACTGCTGGCTCTTTAATGTCATAATATTTTATTATTTTGATATTTTCATTGTTGTATTTATCGTTGTGGCTGGGGGGGGGGGGTTATTGCTGTTTTTGGTTTTTTTAAATTATTGTAAGCCGCCCTGAGGTTATTTGCCAGTTGGGAGGTATATAAATAAAATAAAATAAATAAAATCTGAATAGTTTATCTGGCCTGCCCACACTGAACTTGCTTATCTGCAGAGCAGTTAAATGCAGGGGCAACATGCATGCTACAAAGCTTTCGGGTCAGGAGAAGAGAACCTTTGGGGGGGGGTGTCTCCTTCAAATGGTGTTTTTTTAAAAATTAATTAAAAGTTTAAATTTTTACCTGAAGCCATTTGGAACATTAGGGCCCTCCTTAATCTCAGTGCTAGATGATGCTATAATCTCAACAGATCCAGATCTTCCCCTTCTCACTTGTGCTTCCAGATAGCTGCCTTCTCCAGTGGCACAATGAAAATATATCACCCTACATGGGCATTTATCTGATATCCCTGTGGTTTTGCAGCACACAACAACAGCTGCTGTGCTACCTGCTCTGATCTTGCTTGTCTTTTGGTAGGGCAGCAGTTCTTCATGAGGATCAGGGATTGGCAGAGCCCCACTGCAGGCCACTGGTTTTAGGCGTCCTGAATCCCGGTGATTTGGTGCATCTGTTGTTCCCCGAAGTCCTAACTGTGGAAGCATCCTGAGTGTCTCAAATGCAGGAAAAGCACTTTCCTGTTTTCTGAGGTTGCTTCAAGCCTCTCCGACAGAGTCCTTTCAAGAAGTTAGCCATGACATTTCCAGAAGACGAAAGCCAGAGTGAGGTGGGGGATACCGTAGTTTGCATTTTGATTGCTCTGCTTTTGCTTTGATTGTCTGCTTATTATTCACATGTTGGGCAATTTTGGAGTGCCCATTAGAGATTGTAAGCAATATGTTAATCAGCCAAGGCACAACGCACAGGAAAGGAGTAACTAAACTGATTTTTAGCTGAAGTAGACAATGCTGCGTATAATTTAATTATTATTATTTTTTAGTGTTTTGTGTTGTCCAATACTTAATTTGGGGGGGGGGTGTTACTGGAGTTTTTCAGCAACTGAATAAGGCAACAATTTACAAATCCTACATTCCAGCCTTCCCCAACCTGGCGCCCTCCAGATGTGCTGGACTGCAACTGGCTGCATGGGGAATGATGGGAGTTGCGGTCCAACACAGCTGGAAGGCACCAAGTTGGAGAAGGCTGCTAGTACACACTGACTTGGGAGTAAGTCCTGTTGAATTCAAGGTGGCGTAGGTCTGTATATAAGCATTAGCAAGACACCGCTCAAAGGCAAAAGCATTAGCGACAAATTGTTAAGAAAACATACTGGCATTAGGGCATGGTCTAGTCCAGTGTTCTCCAACCATGGGTCCCCAGATGTTTTTGGCCTACAACTCCCAGCATGCCCCAGCCAGCTACGCTGGCTGGGGCATGCTGGGAGTTGTAGGCCAAAAACATCTGGGGACCCATGGTTGAAGAACACTGGTCTAGTCAAAGTTAAGCACCTTTAAGCCCCTTGAAATTCAGTGAGTTACACATTCTTTTCCTCAGTTGAAATCAATGGGATTTACGGCACACTGGATAGCACAACTTTTGTTGGTCTTTGGAAAGTGGTAGGAGCAGCCTGATCCTGGAAGCTTTCACATTGGGACAATAGCTCGTCAGATCAGATGTCAGGATCCTCCTTGCGGCGGCGCTGCTGTGGGCTGGCATAGCAGAAGCAACCAGCATCACTGATGTACCACCGCTGCGCTGTTTCATTTGACCCAGATACACAAGAGGCTGTGGGGAGGACATGGGGAGGGAAGGGGTCATTGCTGGCTGGAGTCTTGCCTGGCGTTCTGTGGGCTTGCTTTGATGGAATCAGGGCCAGAATAGATGCGATAATAATCACGTAATTACTAAATGTGGGGGGTGTTAAAAGTAAATAGCCATAGAGGGCAGGCACCCGAATCCAGACTGTGACCAAAGCAGGGGGGAAGGGTTTCTTTATTTAATTAATTAAATGTATGAATTGCTTACATTGAAAGAAATTTCTAAGCGATGTGCAGAAAATACAGTATAAGATCATAATTAAATACTGCATATTAATAAATAAATACAATTATTGTATAGAGAAGACAAGATTACTTTCCTGGGAATGCTCATTGTTAACAGCATGTTTTCAGTAGGTGCCAAAAACCCAGAAGGGTTGGTGCCAGTCTAATAGGGATCCCTAGAGAGGGGGTGCCATGATACTTAAGGCCCAGTCCTGAGCCATCATAGATGCGGACCACTGAAATCCAGGAGGGTATCTCTTGATGAGCGCAGCTATGAACAGGAAGGTCAGAGGTCAGGCGACCTCATAAGTATCCTGGCCCTAGGTTGCTACTTGAGCTTTTGTGTGTGCGCGCTTCCTATGAATGACTTCCATCAAAATTACTTAATGAATGCATAACCATATATGACCAATTCCCAAACTGGTATGAGGTCATTGCAAACTCCTATGTACTGGCAGGACCACACATCACAGAGACTTTAAAATCACACAGGTACTGATTGCGCGATTACTGTCATGTCAATTTCGGCACTAAAAGTGATGCTACCGTGCATCACTGTTGCTTTGTAGTGTGGATTCCCCCCCCCCTCCAGTAAGTGGTGCAAGATGATTAGGCTGGGGGGGGGGAATGCTGCTCCTTTGAAAATGGTTTCAAAAACAACTGGTTGTCTTATAGTTTGAAGAACACTATTATTTATTTATTTATTTATTTATTTACATTGATTAATCGCCCATCTGGCCGGCAACTGGCCACCCTGAGCGATGTACATAGGATAAAAACAAGATAAAATACATTTAAAACAGTATAAAAATTTTTTTAAAATCTTAGCAGGCTTCCTTTGGTGGTTCTAGAGTTGTGAAATACTCTCCACCCCACAATTCCCCAGGAAATCTCTATGTGTTCTCCCCCCCCCATTGCCTCCCCACTCAGGTAAAAACATTTTTATTCCTTCAGATGTTTGGGGATTAATGGAGATTATCACTGTTTTAATTTTTAAATTATTATTATTGATTTACCGCCCTTGCTTTTCTGTGTTGTATGGCTTGTGTTATCTGTATTGTATTTTATTTTTAATGGTTGTTAACTGGCTTGTGAGCAGATTTCTGTTGAAAAACTGCAAGTAAACAGGAACATATGACGCTACCTTATCCAGAGTCATGCCCTTGGTCCATCTAGCGTAGTACTGTCGATGCGGGAGTCTTTCCCATCTCTACCCGGAGATGCCAGGGACCGAACCTGGGACCCCCCTGCATGCAAAGCAGGCGCTCTAACCACTGGACTACAGCCCTACTGAAAGGATCTGACCTAGCTCCTTAAGTCCCTACACTGGCTTCTGACAAAGTCACCCCGGAAGGCTAAAAACAATTTTTAAAATGCCTCACATGAGTCGTCCATGGACATTAGCACTCTACATCGCGACAAGGACTTGGTTCTATTTACTGAATAGGTACCAACTTTAAATTAACCCGCTAGCTGCTTAGCGCCCATCTGCAGAAGGACAGGAAGCTCAAGTCAGACGACTGGTCCGTCTAGCTCAGTATTGTTGACACTGACAGGGAGTGGCTCTCCACGGTGCCAGACAGCCCTACTGTTGAGATGTTGGGGATTTGCTTATTTTCTTTATCTGTTACATTTATATCCCGCCTTTTCCTCCAAGGAGCCCAAGGCTGTGTATGTGGTCCCCCTCCTCTCCATTTGATCCTCACAACAACCCGGTGAGGTGGGTTGGGCTGAGAGTCAGTGACCGCTCCAAAGTCACCCAGAGAGCTTCATGGCCGAGTGGGGACGTGAACCCAGATCTCCCAAGTCCCAGTCCAACACTCTCGCCGCTACACCCCTTCTTCCCTCCCCATTCCTTTTTCCTTGTGTGTCGTGTCTTTTTAGATTGTAAGCCTGCGGGCAGGGACTGTCTTGTTAATTGTTGTAAACCGCCCAGAGAGCTTCGGCTATTGGGCGGTATAAAAATGAAATAAATAAATAAATAGAATAAAAATACACCACACTGGCACCACACTTTGGTACATATTCAGATTGAATCTGAGCTCTGTCACTGAGCTGCAGCCCTTTCCCCCTAATACTGTAAGCAAGTAAAGGTGCAATCCCATACATGTTTAGACAGAGAAAATGCCTACAACTCCCAGCATGCCCCAGCCAGCATGGCTGGCTGGGGCATGCTGGGAGTTGTGGGCCTTTTCTCTATCTAAACATGCATAGGATTGCGCCCTAAGCAAGCAAATATGAAGGTTGCACATATCCACACACTTGCTTGTGTTCCCGTGGAAATCAGTCAGAGTTGCTTCTGAAGAAATATGTGGAGGTTAAGGTTTTAAAACCAGAACTAACCGACAGGGCTGCATATGCTGCGGGAGTTAAGAACTGAATCAACCTGAATCCTGGCCTTGGATCCAAAGGTATTTCTGATCCAGGTTTTGGTACCTCAAAAGTTCTTACTAGCATTTATGCTTTGAAGTTTGAAGCTGAATTTTTGCCTTCTGCTGTACAAGCTGAACGGAGGGGCTAACCCTAGAAGATCATCCTGTTCACTAGTATGTCCTTAAAAGTTAGTCGGTGGATTAAGGATCCAGTCCTGTGCATGTTTAGACAGAAAAAAGTCCTGCAACTCCCAGCATTCTTCAGCCAGCTGTGCATAAGATTGCACCCGAAGTCTGTGTTTCCTGGGTAGAGCTAGTGGCTTCTGGGGAAATAGCTAGCCACTGAACTTTTAAACAGCAGGCTTTGAAGTTGTTCTAACGTTAGTGGTTTGCATTCCCTTCTAGAATTACAATGTATTCTAACATCTTAAATGTGCACAAATACTAGACACACCACACACAACTGTATTAACACGGACCTTTCCACATAATCGTTCAAAATAGTGAATGTTAATAGCAGGAGTGCAGAACCACTTTCAGCCTGAGGGTTGGATTCTGTTTTGGAGACTCTCAGGGGGGTGGGGGCATTTCAGTAATAGGCGGAGCCGAAGGCAAAGGGGGGCAGGGGTGGGGCCAAAATACCAGCATATAATAATGGGCAAGGACAGAGGTGGCGCCGAGAGCACATAATGCAGGCCACACGCTGAAGCTCAGCAGGTATGAGCCGGGTCAGTGCTTGGATGGGTGACCGACTGCCTGGGCTGCCCACATCTGTTCTCCTGCACTGAGCAGGGGGTTGGACTCAATGGCCTTATAGGCCCCTTCCAACTCTATGATTCTATGATATTTTATCTGAAAGCTATGACTGTCACACTTTGGAGAGGCATTTCAACCTTTTAGAAGGTGGGAAAACTGCACAAAAGCTGGGAAGCCACCAACAATTGGTGGTCAGGAGAAAGGAGGTGGGACTCCGGACTCCTGAGTCCCAGTCCAACATGCAGAATACCAGTGAGCCAGTGTGGTGTAGTGGTGAGAGTGTTGGACTGGGACCCCGGAGATCCAGGTTCTAGTCCCCGCTCAGGCCATGAAACTCACTGGGTGACTTTGGGCCAGTCACTGACTTTCAGCCTAACCTACCTTACAGAGTTGTAATGAGGATAAAATGGAGAGGAGGAGGAGGATTATGTAAGCCGCCTTGGGTTCCTTGCAGGAAAAAAGGCGGGGTATAAATATAATAATAAATAAACACTCTCAGCACTACGCCACACTGGCTCACTGGTATTCTGCATCCATTTGATGTACATCAAGGCTGCAGCCCATAGCTCAGGAAGCTGCCTTATACCAGATCAAATTATTTATCCATATTGCCCAGTAGTACTGTCAATCTGTCTAGCCAGTGGCTTTCCACAAGCTCAGGCTGAGTTCTTTCCCATGACCTGCTTCCTGGTCCTTTTAAGCAGAGATTTCATACATTTCATAGAGTTGGAAGGAGCCTACAAGGCCATCGAGTCCAACCAACCCCCTGCTCAATGCAGGAAACTAGAGGAGGGGTCTCCCATCCAAGTAATAACCAGGCCTGACCCTGCTTAGCTTTCCACGCTCAGACAAGCTGAGCCAGCATAATCCACAGGCCAGAAATCGAACCCGGGACCTTCTGCAAATAAAGCATGGGCTCTACCACTGAGCTCTAGCCCCTCCCTTCATATAAAGCATCTGTATTTACTTGAAAGTAATTTCCACTGAAGTCAGTGAAGTTTGCTTCTGAATAAACAAGTTTCATGTTTGGCTGGAAAGTTAGGTTAACTTTTTATTCATTTATTATTATTAACTTATTAGTAGTAGTTATATACCACTTAATATAGCAACATCTCTATGTGATTTACATACAGTGCTGTGTATGTTTAATAAAATTACAAGTTAAACATGCAGCAGGAGCAGCTGATGGTTTTTCAGCACCAAGTACAGACTGGAATAAATGTGTCTTCAGGTTTGGTTTGGGTTTTTTTTTAAAGCCAGCAGTGATGTGGCCATATGCACCTTCCTGGGGAGGAAGTTCCAAAGGTGTTGGGCCATCACTGAGAGCTCAGTTTTTTTCATACTGCATTTTATAGTTATGGACTTTTCCTAATCCACCCAGTGAATGACCACAGACCATAACAAAAAGATACATCAACACAAATGCCATATGTTGCAAAAGATCAAACATCATTTTAAAAAGCGTTTTCCTAAATTAGGGAATGGGGAGGGTGTTTCGCTAGAAGCTGCCAAGCCGTAAAATGTGATCCTTTCTACTACATTTCTGTTTCTACTGGCTAGCGACAATTCCGTTCGGTGCTGAGTGGACCATTGCTCCTTGCCTGGAATCGAATGACCCCAAATGTTGCATTCTAATCTCTTTGTTCATATAACAGCCCACCAGTAGATTGTCCACCAGCTCGTCCCCATATATTACAGGGTGTTTCTTTCCTGTATCGACTACTTCAGAGGACATCAGGTAAAAAAAAACAAAAGGAGGACGAGTGCTCTATTAACTAGTTTATTTATATCATAACATTATTTTAAATATATATTAATATTATGTAGCATACTGTTGCTGTTACTGCTGTTCAAGTGAGCCTAGCGTTAAATGCTGGATATTTTGCCACCTTTTCCTGTGCAGACACCCTCAGTGTGACAAGCGAGCATTCTGACATTGTGAAAATGGACAAAGTAAAGAGTCTCAGCATTGGCACTGGGGGTGGTCCTCCCATGAAATGCAATGCAACTGTTGCATATGTAGGCAGCTCTAGAATGTCTTTACTTTCAAGGAAGGCTTTTAATTCCAGATGTTAGAATGTCAGCATTCCTTACTGTAAATGAAGTTATGCTGATTAGTTACAGCACAAAGCTAAAGTATCTCTTCCTCAGCTTGGGATCACGTCTCTTAATGATGATGATAATGGTGGGGCTTTCTCTGTGAATGTCCATCTCTAAGTATGTGTCTCTACACATCTGGCTGCAATTTTGCATGGGAGAACTCTGATTGGTTTTATTTATTTTTTAAATTTAAATCTGAGCAAGCAACCAGGCTAAAACAGGAGAAAACCTATACTTTCAGGTGAAACGAATGTATCTTTCTCCACTCTCCCGCACATCTTTGCAGTAAACTTCTGTTTCTAAAGTGTGACAGTAAATGCTTTAAACTTTCTTTGATTTTTTTTTCCTGTTGGTGAATAAAGTCTCTCTCTCTCACACACTTTTTTTTTTAATTAAGCAAGCCCAGGTGGTAGTCCCACATAGCAAACATATTTTTCCAACCTTTATTATGCCTCATTAGAATTCTCTCTTTTAAAAGGATTTCTAATTATATTGTCTAATAAAACTAAACCTTGGAGATCATTTGCATATTATATGAAGAAATCTCATACAACAAAGTCACAGCGGATTCAATTAACATAATAGCTAATTATATATCCCATCAGCTTTTGAGTAGCTCCGCATTCATGTTTCTCCTGTTCTAGCCTAGAGCAAGTGGGGGGGAGGAGTCTCTTTCTGTTTTCACTTTTAAATATTGACTCTTAATAAATATCAGAAATGATTGGAATACTTTTGCCAATTAAAAAGCTTATGATTAAACTACATGAAACACTTAAAAAAAACACTTGTTTCCAAATTCTTAGAAACTGTCGTCGTGCCGTCCCTGTCCCCCCCATACACACAAGTTCTGCATGCTATTGAACAAGTATACTTATATACATGGATGGTTGTACATATGTATACATGCATGCATGCATAATTCATACATACTGCAACACTGACAGAGGAGGAAGAAGGAAAGAGGGAGAAAGGCTCTCTCTTACATGGAAAACTGCTGTTCCAAAAAAAAGGTTTGATTGGCACTCCGAATTTTGGAAGATGTCCATCTGCAGCAGTTACATTTTTATTTTTCTTATCCCATGTCCACACAACCCAATTGCATTCTTGGCTGGCTATGGTCTCTATCAAGGCAGAAATTTACAACGAGATTAGCGGAGACATAGCAATGAACTGGCTCATGAGCTTCCTTGTAATTGACTGTTATGAAGGTGTCATCTCTGTAGCCTGTAATGAATTCTCCATCATGGGGCTTAAAATTGGCTAAAATATTCTGGAACTGATTTGTCTCTGTGTGTGCACATGACTATGTGTGTAGATATTAACTTGCCCCCTCCCCTCCCCTTTTAGCATTTTGAATTATTGGAAAGATGAACTTACTTTAAAAAAAAAAACAAAAAAAACTGTCAGACATGCTTTGAATGATTAGCAGAACTGTGGATTTATTTGAAAATGTTCAAAGCAATCCATCCAGTGCTAAAATCTGCACACACAATAAAAACCAAGGGAAGGAAATAGAGTTTTGGGGGGAACTGTGTTGATCTGTTGTTGTTGTTTTTAAATGATAGCTAAAGTTTGATGCAGAGTAAGATGCCTTTCTCTCTTTACAATGATGGCTGACTTGTTATTCATATTTTAATGAGGTTACTATCTCTGAGACAGCTTTTTCGGGGTGGAGGCCCACATCTCCGGTGTGACTACAATAGAAGTTGCTTTATTGACAAGTACCATTCAAAATCTTCAGAGTCTCCAAAGAAAGGCTTTCATTTTCTGCCACTTGTCCAAATACTTCCCCCTCTTTTATTATTAAAAGTATACTTAACTTCTGGAGAAGGGATATTGCGCTGGAGGTGGTTGTGATATATCTCCGTCAAAAGTATGCACTAGTTTAAATACAAATTCTGGTTGCTTTCTAATAAAACCTGGTCATCCAAAAAGCCAAAAGAGGTCCAACAGAAATGAACTGATGTACAACTGTACATATTTCATTTGTGTAAGAACAGCATAGATTAGTGTGCAATGCATGTGTGTGTGTGTGTGTGTGTGTACAATTCTGCATATATAACAGCACCCAAGACTATGTGGAAGAAGGAGAATTTAATCTCCTAATAGTTCTGTGGGAAAAGGAAGCTAGTCTGAAGACTTGTTCTGAGTTCAACTCTAATTATTTAAAATAAGGGGTGGGGGAGGAAGTAATTTTTGAAAAGGAAGTGTTTGCAACAATGATCAGATACTGTGCTGGCCCTATTTATTATAGGGCCCTATTTATTATAGGGCTATGTTGCTAAATATAAAATTAAGTTATTAAAATGTGCATGAAAACAATGCAAGTCCTTTGTTTCTCTTTAAAACCCACTTGGATAGGCATCACATATATGAGATATGAGTCAAGTCCTCTCTCTCTGCATATACCTTCATAACCCATTGTGTAATATATGCTACATGTATTAGAAACCAATTACAGACTATTATTTTTGGATACATGAAGCTTTTGTGCACATATGAGCAGGGAAACTTTTGGGTTTATAAAAAAAAATGTACATCACAGAAGTGTATGTTAATGTAGTCAGGCAGAATCCAGCACATGCTTAACTGCCACTGAGATCAATGAGACATAAAGATGCTTACACTTGCATTGAATTGTAGCATTTCCTATATTCTGAGGTTCTAAGTTGTATCTTTCAAGCCAATGCAGCTCATAAATTGTTGTCATACTTATTGATTATATGAGACATATTTTGGGTACTCAAGTTCCTTTCATTGGATTGGATATAAGCAACCGGAAAATAGAGCTATAGCTTCCAAAATAACATCCCCTCCTGCCAAAAAAGCTTAACAAATTAACCAGTCTGCTGTTATGAAAACATTACAGAGTTGTTGTTGTTTTATCAGTCTGCTGAGAAACAACTAGTACTTATGGTAATTTTAAATGTCTGCCTGTCATATTTAATTGTCCTACATTTCTACATTACATGTAAAAAAAGGTAGCATCCTGAAGTTTGTATGCAGCGCAATCCTGTGTATAGCTACTCAGAAGTAAGTCCCATTGAGCTCCATTAGCTTTACTCCCAGGTAAGTGTGTCTAGGATCGCTGCCTTAATATCCTATGTATTATTCTGTATGACATGCTATATCCACAATCCAACACACAGTTAAGCATGCTTAAGCATTGAAATCAATGAGCTTAAGTACTCCTAACTCCGTGTTGGTTTGCAACCATGACAGCTAAAAGATGGTACAGCTGAGCTCCACTGCATCTCCCTGAACTTTAACACTCATTATATTGTATCATATGCCCTTTTCAATCAAGCCCTTAGCCTCTGCAATAAGCTTGAGACAAAGTTTTGTGCTGAAAAATGAAGACATTTTTGGTTTTCTAAAAGATGTGAAGGTCTCAGGAGAAAAAAAAAAAACCAGGCAAGTATCTCCTTGTATTATATCTACCTTGAACCTATACATAAGAAAGGCATTTCCATTGAAATCAATGGAACTGACTTCCAAATAATGCTAGGGTATGTGGCTTCTTAACCCCAAGTCATAAGGGGTGGGGAGGTTGTGCTGGATTGCATATTTCTCCTAATCTTTTTAAAGCCATGCTGTGTGTGTGTGTGTGTGTGTATGTATGTATGGACAGACAGACAGACATAATATCCATGTACACACATGCGCACACACTATGAATAGTTTGCTTATGATTTGGCCTTCAATGTGGTGCCTGAAATCTGCATCCAACATCTGAAAACAAACAAACAAACAAACCAAAAACTAGATCATCTACACTCCCCCGACCCCTTCATGTGCGAAGTTTAACCTTTTTGTTTTCCCCAGTTTCCATAAAAACTTAAGGTTCCAAATACAAAACAGGGATGAGATTAGAGAGAACGTCTCATTAAAAAAAAAAAAAAAAAAGGCCTACTTTCAGAAGCACAGGAGGTGGAGTGTAGAGGGGGGGGGGGGGCGAAGGGACTCTAAGCTTTAATTTTAATTCTCCTGCCTTTATTTATCTGATTTGTAGCCAGATGGTGGTGAAGCAAGGAACCCCTTTGTGCAAATGGAGCACACATATGAAAGTGCTTCTGTAATGTAATCATTGAGACCGGAAGGGTTCATACTGCGTCTGAAAAGAGACAATGGAGACTGGATATATCAACATTGCAGAAATCGAGTTCATTTGTGATTCAGTCCCTTTGACTATGGTTGTCATGATAACTTCCTACTTTGATCAGTAGAGGGTGGAGAGGGGGGGAAATCTTCTAAAGGCCCAAGGATGCAGCCCCGTTGTTTACCGTGCACTTGGCTTCAATTCACGCCCCCTTCCGGAAGAAGCAACAGGGATAGGCCGGCGCATCTTGCACCTTGACCTGTCTAGACGGGAGAGAAGTTTTTTTGTCCCTGTTTCCAAGGGCGAGGGGGTGCTCTTTGACCCCTGCAGCACTAGCTGTTGAGAGACTCTCACTAAGTATGTAGGTAGTGTCTAAATGTTTCCCCTGAATTCTTGCTTAATTCCGAAGGAAGAGGGATGGGCGAAGACATGGACCAGCTGTTTGAAAATAAAGCTTGAAACAGTAGAACCTGGGAGAAGTTAAATTTTGTAAGCGATTATTTTCTTTGCACAAACCCCTGGGAGGCATTAAACAGCTGCATCTGAGTTGACGAACTGCAAGTAAGACAGACCAACTGAAGGATTGGGGGGGGGGGGAGGCGAGAGAGACTTTCTAGAAACTCAGCTCCACTTAAAGAAACCGAGCTGACTCCCAACAAGAAATCTTTCAAGGTTGCATTGAGAAAATGTTGGTCATGGAAATATGATTTTTCTCTCTGTATTTCTCTCTTTGTTTCACAGCAGAATTATAATGACACATTATATTGTTTATAATGGCACACTATATTGTTTCAGTCTAAAAGGCATGTTTTGTGGGAGCCTTAGATGTTTAATTTTTTCCAAGCGTCATCTTAGATTCGGCTGACATTTTTAATTACCGTATGTATGTAATATAATATGGGTCAACAATTATGCAGATATGGAGATCTGGTGGCATTGTTTGTTTCCTTGATCTGTGTCAAGAACCCTGTGCTTATATATGCCTACAGTCTTTTGCTTTTGTGATCTTTGAAAATTTAAGTGTGTGTGTGTGTGTATCTGATATTTTTCTCATTTCTTTTAGATTCCTTTTGCAAAGTCAGAGACCTTCTTAACAGACATTTTGGAAAAGATATGCGATCGGATGAACGATTATCAACTTCAAGATGACCCGGTAACTAAGGAAAAGATATTCAAGAGATATGCTCCCAGGAAGGACGAGCCAATCTATGCAGAATATAAGAAATACTTTTTTTACTCTGACGCTTATAAGCCCTTGAAATATGCGGTAAGACAACATGATAAACTGGTGACATTTTGGGATGAATTGCCATTAGCATAATGTTTTATATTAAATCACTTCACTGAATGTAAACCCACGGCTTTTATAGTATTACCGTGTTTTGCAGGCTGTGTACTAGTTTGTCTTTAGTAATAATAAACGGTATGGCATGGTTTACAGGAGGTGGAACGTCATGACATCCCAGATCTAAATATTCTGCAATACAACATTTTACAGTGCAATCCTATGCATTTCTAGTCGGAAGTATGTCCCTTTGGATTCAATGGGACTTGCTCCCAGGTAAGTGTGTATAGGATTGCAGCCGATGTTGCACAGATAGATGCTGTTAACTGTCACTTTCCGTCTGTTGTTCTCATAAATTAGAATCTTTTTAAAGCAACAATAACAAAATACTGGCAATTATTTTTCAGTGATACAGATCCAAGCTAAGGAAATGTCTTTGCTGCTCTCTTTTGTAAGCGGCAGGCAACTGTGATGCCAGGTTAACCATCCAAATTAATACTAATGTCATTTCATATATTTTTTTTTTACTGTTCAGAGGGGTGAAGGAAAGGTATCATCCTCTCCTTTTCTTGCCTTGGGCCTCACTGGAAGGGTTCACATTTGCTGAGCTAGAATGAGGGCCTAGAGCGGCTTGAAGCAAGAGTGTAGGTTCTCAAACTGGCCTAGCACCAATTTGTGCCTTCATTAAATAACACATATTTCCCCCCCCCCCCATACATCTAGCTTCATTGCATGTCAAAGAATGCTCACTATTCAAAATAAAACAAAAAACTACTTTTGTTGCTATTTTTAAAAAGTCTATAAGACAAAGGGAAAAACAGCTGGTGATAGATTTGTACCACAATCCAAAACCTGATCAGTCGAAGCCAACCCCATTGTTTCAAAGAAATTTACTTCTAGGTACTAATGTATTTAGGTCTGGGGTTCAGATGTAATCTTAGCATAGTTAAAGCATCATCAAGACTGTTAGTAAAATAATTAATATAGCTAGTGGTCCAGTTGAATTGGTCTTGTTTTCTATAAGCTATCTTTGCATTTAAAAATCCTCTGTGTTTAAATGCCGAAACTGTACCTCTTGTACTCTAACCCACCCACCCCCATTTTCCACTAAGATTTGGAGCTGGGCAAAAGCTAGCATCCTTTGGGGTAGGTTTTTGGCCTCCTGACTAAAACTACTTTTGTTGCTATTTTTAAAAAGCATCTTATGGTCGTTTCCTCCTTTGGTACAACCCATTTTGGAGTTTGGGGGCAGAAGCTTGCACCCGTGACTTATGGACAAAATGGCTGAGCAGAGCTTTACTATCTGCCGCCCAAAAAGATTTTGCAAGAGCAGCACCTGCTGCTCAAGAAATCTGAATGCTAGCTGGTGATACCTGAAGATATTGATTGCTTTTGGCATTTTGGTAAAAAGTGAAAAAAGATAGCTATATACACCAAAGAAAGCTTTCTACACCAATGATATATGTATGTGTATCTGCGTGTATATGTGTGTATATGTGTACGTGCGCGCGCACACACATACACACACAGATATAGATATAGATAGCTTGATGAGTACACAGGTACAATCCTTTGTTAAAAAATAATTTCAGCCAATTGTATTGCAGTGAAAACAGCCTGCCTTAAGAGGAAATGTTCCCAATCCTTAACAGGGTGATCTTTAAAAAAAAAAACACTGCATAGTTGAAGGGGTCGTTTTGTTTTTTGAAAAATGGAACCTGAATTAGCATATATTGAAATCTCAGTATATCGTTAATTATAAAGGGGAAAAAACAGAACACTTGATCAGGATGCTGCACCAGCAAACAATCCCAAGTAGTCTTCTTACACTGTACACCTTTGCTGATCTGTGTAAACAGTCTTGTTTAGTTCTTTGCTAGAGAGCTACTATTTTCCCCCCTTTCAGTGTGAAACTATCATAGAACAGTATGAAGATGAAATATTCTCACTTATCGCCCAGGAGGCAGACTTTCTGGCTGACAAGCTGTGCATTGAAAAATCAGGTACTGTGTCTGATGTAACATGTGCTCTCTCTCAACAGCAACTCTTCCCCCCCTCCCCCTCTCTCAACCCAGTTGTATTGCTTGGGTGCAGCAAAAGCACTTTGGAAAAAATGTTCTGTAGACTGAAGAAGCAGTTGACATTGCACTGCCATGGAGTGGGGGTGGAAAGCTGGTTCCTTTAAATAGATGTAACTGTCTGCTCTTAAATTCTGTCACCAATTCTAACATGCCACCATTTTTTTAAAAATGCCATGCGCATGTGCTACATATTTTCTTTAAGTATTACAAGTGCCACATTTTTGTCATGTTTATGTATGTGTGTGTATGTATCTGTGTTTATGTCTAGATCTATCTATCCTTAGATATAGATCATATGATTAGTTTTATAAACTAATAATCACACATTAAATCAATAAAAATTCCTTATGTACAAAGCTTGGTATTTGCCATCCTGAGCCTGTTGAAGCCAATGACAAAAACGGCCACGGCTTTTAATGGAACTAGTTTTTCTTTTTGTGATCCATGAGAAAAAAGCAAAATGGGACTGTGAACAAATAAACATTGTGTCACTTACAACAACATTTTGGCATGCTACTCTGCCTTAAGCAATGTCTAGGTTGATTTCTGCTCCAATAATATTTTGTGAATCTTTGCTCATGATTGTTCCGTATCATTATACTTAAAAAATTCTGTCTGAAAGAATGTCCAGATTAATAATTCAGTCTAAGAAAAATTCAGTCATTTTGTCATGCATCCACCTTGGTTTTAGTTTCATACGTTAGTATCTAAGCACAAGAAAGAATTCTGTTTTACCCTCTTCCATACTTGTCCTGCCAAATTCTAAATAAACTTAAGCTGCAATCCTATGTATACTTACTTGGGAGTAAGCCTATTGAACAAAATGGGACTTACCTCTGAGTCAACACACATAGGATTGTATTGTTAGACCATCATTTTTGGATAAAAACATATCCTAGTTATGAAGAGTGAGTGACTGGATATGCCTGAAAATGTTGATCTAAGAATCAGTACTTTTAATATTAACACAGGTTTTTAAGGTTCAAAAGGTCTAATATTAATTGTAAGTATAAAGGACATCAGCTCAGCAGTATGAGATACCGTAACTGTTGCTAAAACTTAGGAAGAGTTCATAGAAGTAAAAAAAATTTAAGAGGGCTGGTAAAGTCTGTTTAAAAGTCCTTATTACAACGCACACAGATAAATTATTTTATAAAAATTATAGCTTTCAACCACATTTCTCTTGATCATTATATAATTTATATTGGTTCTTCTTAATACATTAGAAAAATCAATCAAATAAGATGGTTTTCAAAACTCTGCATGCAGTTCCCATGATCTGTATTTTTCTTTCAAAGTTCCCCCCCAAGCAATATGGAGATAAAGAGAAAAGGACATTACACAGCAAGAAGAAACAGATGAATTGTATGAGTAGATTTTCTCCAACATGTCGATCTGACTCTCAGGCTTGCCTATAGCTTTAGGGTGAAGTAATCTGCTGTCACACAGAAGCCAAAAGTATGCTGAAAGTTGCGTGTTTATGCTAAAGACCAATGTAATGAATTCTCTTTCCTGGAGCATCTGGCAAAGTAAGCTCTTGCTTACGAAAGCTCATGCCACAATAGGTTAGTTAGGCTGTAGTCTGTGCACATTTACACAGGTGTCAGTCCTACTGAACTTAGTAGGACTTCCTTCCAACAAGTAGTAGAACTTACTTCCCAACAAGTACATGGGATCAGGCTCCTAGTTGTTTGTCTCCTTTGGTGTATTTCCTAGCTAGTTTCAGATATAATGGTTTCCTTAGCTAGATTTTTATGTATATAAGAGTGTATAACCACCTTTCAAAATGATCTTACGCATTCCAGTTTTCTTTAAGGATTCTCCAAGAAACTGACTGCCTCCTAAGAACTTGTGTTAACTTCCATCACAATCAATGGGACTTATTTCCAAGTAAGCGTATTTAGAATTGTGGAGCTAGATTGCGATTCTAAGCATGCTTACTTGGACTGTAAATTCTACTGAAATCAATGGATCTTCAAAGACAGCATGTTTAAGATTGTGGCAAAATACAACTACCGGTACTATAAGGAAAGGTAGGCCTTCACATCGGCTAGAGAAACGAACATTTGTTTTTTGCAGAACTGAGTAACTAGCTTAAGTATTTTGTATAATAATAATAATAAAAATAATAATAGCAGCTTTTTTTTTTCTTGGACAGTGATTTATAGAAAACAAGAAAATGCAGCGATAGCAATACAACAGTCCTTGTGTCTGACCTTGTAAAATCTCACAGGATTACAAACATGGCAGACATGCTAAAGAGAAACCCCAGAAATGCAAGGGAGAAAGGAAAATAACCAGGCACAATATATGTCTACCACTTTTTATAGCGAAAAGGAGAAAAAGATACTCAACATTAAAAGTGTATGCTAATTTAAACCTAGAGAGAGATACCAAAAAAGAAGAAGCCATAACATACAGTTTTCAAATTAATTCAGATTCTCAGCATCATCAACGGAGGGAGATAAAACTGCTTAGCTTTAGAAAATTCAGATTAATTCAGATCATCATCATCATCATCATCATCATCATCATCATCATCAATCGAAGGAGATAAAACTGCTGAGCTTTAGAAAACCAAGCATCTCTACTTAACTGCTGGTGGAGGGGGACTCCAAATTGGCAGAAAAAGTGAAGTTCTCCAGAAATAGCTACACAGGCACTTTGCATAGAAAGGGCTAAACGCAAAATATGGTGAAACCTTGTATAGGTTGTACATATATAATTCATTTCCCCTGTATATTAATCAGATTATTATAGCTTTGTTATAAACTTCTTTTAATATTGGGAAACATTCCCATCTACACAGTTTGGGTAGGAAGATACTCCAGATATTATTATAAATGTGTGTGTAGCTTTGTGAAAAACTAAAGGTTTTCAGTCATCCGAATGACCCACAAAAAGCCTTTGCCTACGGCAAATAGCTAATTATGGGGCTGTGAATTTCACTGGAAAGCAAAATACAAGCAGGTCAATGCAAGGATATTTTTGAAGTATTTTTCAAAGCAGAATTCAGAACATACGATAGATTTGGGATGACCCATAGGAAGATGACTTACGCTGGAATTAATTAGCTATGTGCCTCTTCCGTTGTATGAAGGGGAAAGTTTAAGGGTCACAGTCTTCTCACACAAGGCATATTTGGGGGAGTTGCATGGACTCCCTAAGAATATGTCCTGTTGGCGCTACCAGTGTGTCACATTCAAGAAAGCTTTTACTAGAAACGATATACTGATGTTGCTGCACATGTTTACATGACATTTGTGTTCACTGTTTGACTAAAGAGCCAAAAAACTTCAATGAAGTGTGTTAAAATGATGAAACTGTTTGATACAGACAACCGTGGATCAGTTATCTGTCAAAAGTTTTCTTTGATCTCATTCAAAATGTCTTTACTACGCTTTTCACAGGCAAGGAATCAAAAAGGAAGAAACACATACATTCCCCCCCCAGTTTTTATCTCCACCCCCTCCCCAAGTCCCCTCTTGCTTAAAGAACTGGGAACTGTTTCTCTGCTTACCTATTGTTTTTCAGCTATTAGTTGGAAGTTGAGATTTACTATAGGACCAGTGATGTTATAGATGTATTGGGGCATCTTTAGAATGAGCTGTTGTCCCTTGATGTATCCATACTGTTCGTCTAAAAGATTTTGGGGATGTGGATGAAGAGAGGGGCACTGATTTATGTGAATGACAAACTTTGTCATCTCATGGGTTTCTAGCTGGTCCTTTACCGGGAATCATAGCAATTATGTTATTTACAACAATTAGAATTAGGAAACTGGCCAGTGATATTTTAACTTAACAAATGGACTTCCATCAGTCAATTTACCACTGGAATATAATACACTGCTGTAGCTTCCACTTGCCCTCCAAAGTTATCATTAAGGTAACATAGAGACTTCTATTGTACTAATCATCTTCACATGCTCATAACTCTGCAAAATTATTCTCTTTGGCTGAAATTTTCCATTCTCATCCCAAAGGTGAATTTATGTATGTATGTAGAAAGCTTAAGCAAAAACCATTCATGCATTTTTGAATTGCGCAGCGGTAGAAGAATATTTCTATTCTGCTATAAAAGCTTGATGGTTCTCCTTCTGCGTTACCCCACTCTCTACCTCACTCTGACACATCTATTATTCCTTTTAACAGCAGAGCTTTGAAAGTCAATGTTTTCCAGGTGACTAGTCCTCACCGAGAGTTGCTCTTCAGGATGATTTCCCAAGCCCAAAGAAATACAACAGAATTCTACATAATACGGCTCTGTTTTAGTACATGAATTATGCGAACATTTCTCCAGTAGTGTAATAACATTATCTGGGATATGAAAATAAAGATGATGTATTCGCTTCATGGATGGATTTTTTTAATGAAGCCTTACACAGTTTCATAATTATTTTTTCTTCCCCACCACCTGAAAGAAAGAAAAAACCCTTTGGAATTTCCCAGTAAATAAGCAAAGTGTTCACGATAGCCCTCTTCTACAGTGGGTTATGTAAACTCAAGGACAAACATACTGGCCATACTCAGGAGATCACAGTACAGGGTCAAGTCCATAATAATCAGTTTCTTTTTCTTTTAAATCAGTAACTAGCTAATTTTAATGTAACATTCAGATTTCTATTTTGAACTCTTGAAAGGAAAGGCACAACAAAAAACAAAATTGCATGTCACAGTAACCTAAACTTATTAACTCTGGTTAGCTGGAGAGTACCTGAAAAGCTACCTATGTTGCTGAGTAGAAGATCAGCTCAACCTTCCATGGTATCTATAGATTGTTACTAGCTCATGGGTTCAAGATGTATGTCAAGAATATGACACATTTTACATGGTTCTAACCATGATGAGTAATTTACTGTGCACTCCTATACATGTGTACTAAGAGACTAGTTCCAACTGATTTCAATGGGACTTATTCCCAGGTAAGTGGGTATAAGGATTGCAGCCTTATTGTATTATCACAGTCACGAGATAGTGGAACATAAATAAATAGAAAAGTTGTATAGTTGTAACAGAATCTAATTGTTGAATCCTTTAATGATGCCTAACTTTGTCCTTTCTCATTTTCATTTAGGTCTTTGCAAAAAGCCTGAGGAGCACAGTGAGCTCTAGAAAAACAGCGGTCTCCTATTATTACAGATGGAGAACGTCAACTGAACCATCCCTATAGTCTCTGCCTTCCATTAACCTTTATCTTTGCTTGCTTTTTTAAAAAAATGTTTTTACCTAGACTGAGATATTAAAATTGCTATCTGCACCATTTGTTGAGGACACTGGACTGGGACTTCCTTAAATACAATGGTGAAAATTCTTCAAATTATAAGGCGGTTGCATCAGTCATACTCATTTTTAGAAGCCCAGTGCCTCTTAGAAAGAGAATTTGGTAGTTCAGTGGTAAAATGTTGGTGATTGCTTAATAAAACATAGAGACCATGTGGATTGAAGTTATATTACGATGCCTGTGTATTATTATTCTCTTATTTTAGCCAATGAGTGATTTCCAAAGGCATAAGAACCAGCCTTAAAATGAGAAAAATTCAAGGCTCATCTTAGGCGACTACTGACACTGGTGTAGTCATGCTGAAGTCAATGGAACCACACCAGTTTAAGTAAATGCTGATTCAATCGTTATAGATCCATCCGTGGCAGAAGGCAGCAGTTTTCTAAACCTGTATGTAAACCAAACCTTTAAATTGATATGACTTAACGAACCCCATTTTGTTTAGGTGCAAACCATTGCCAGAGCATTTTGTGTCCTGGATTCTGGAAGAGATCATGTAGCAAAAAGTCAATCAAATAGCAGAATATCGTATTGGTGGTAAAATCCAGCCGGCCCATATGGCAGCTGCTTATGTTCTTTGCAATCAAAACAAACAAAAAGGTGGAATTTAACGTGGTTACCATAATAAGTTGCAATCAGACTGTTAAGTTCAATGGGGAAATGTCAGCATGCTGCTGATGCTCCTTGCACCAGTAAACCGTGTCTAATAATTTCCTTTGATGGGAAGGTATTTTATTACTAACTCACACAATGAATTTGTTTATAATTTTCAGTACTTTATAATAAAAAGCTCTCTCTCGTTTAGTAATTGTTGCTTATAGGTACCATCAAACTTTTCTCACTCTCCGGTAAATTCTTATAAATGTTTTAAGCATGTTCTGCTTATGGAGCAAATCACATACTGACCTCCCATATAGTTTTACCTAAATAGGGAGAATACCATGTAAAATATTGGGAAATCTTTGAATTTCCTAGTATGCATTTGCCATTGGAAATATAATGTTGAAAAAATGACATAATAAACAGTTTTGTTCTGAGGTGACCAGGAAGTCAATCAAAATCTGGACCCAGTAAACTATATAGGAAAAGGATACAGGAATTAAAAACAGGAAGGGGCTGTCTTTAAAACAGCTCATAATTAAAAATGATGATGTCAGTGTTGAAATTTCAGTAAGGTAGCTACCGGTATATAAAATGTTATGCTATGTTCTTTAGAGGGCAAACCCATATGTGCTTGCTCTGAAATATGCTTTATCCTTAGTAATCAACTTTCCTCTGATGTCATTACACATTTTAATATTTTCAAAATTCAGGTTGGAAGTGAGCTCCTTTGAAACCAACAGGACTTACCGGTACTTTATGTTTAGGACTGAAATGTAAGTATGTTATACTTGAGCCGAGTGCAAGCATCTCGGTGCTTTCAGTCATTGTGAACTTTTTATTAATTTGGTTTTACTGGAGCCTGTAATCCACTTTATATCTTTACCAGGGTTGTTCCTGTTGTATCATTTATACTCCTTTCCCCCAAGCCTTACAAGTCAGAGATGGCAAATTTACAATGACTGGCAATCGGACCCTGAACATATTACTTGGGAGTAAGACCCATTGATATCAATGGACATACTTCCAAGTAATGTGCTTAGGGCTGGGTGTTGTTCTCATTGTGGTGAATGGCTACATTGGCTTACGTTCAATTCCACCCAGTTCAGCTTAAGACTGTGCAACATCAGAGGCATGCACTCCAACTCTTAAGTATATTTACTTGGAAATAAGATCCATTAAAATCACTGGGGCTTGCTTCCAAATAGATTAGTTTAAAATCAGGGTGATTGGCTATAATCTTGCACCTACATCCGCACAAATAGAAACCTTTGTTTCTAACTGGGTCCAGAATGGATGCCTTAATATTCCTTTTAGCCAGCGGTGTATTATCTCCCTTATCGGCTACATTTTCTCATTTTTATATTCTTTGTCTTGTTGAATAACTTTCTATTGTCTATCTCAGGAATTTACATTAACTTTCTTTCTTTCATTTAAACCATACGTTTTGGCTAATTACTACGGTTTCTATTCTGTTGATTAACAAAGGTGAACATACCAGTCAGTTTGAGGACTTTAATTTTGACATGAAACGAGTGTGCTTAGCAAACACCCTGAATATGAAGAAGAAACAGAGAGGTTTCCAGTTGGCTTCATTTAGACAAATAGAGCTGGAAACTCTGTCCCTATTCATGGTGGATGGAAAATTAAATGGAAAGGGTCAAATTGCTTCCTTCACACTTCATGGAATCCTATTGATTTTTAGGGCAAAGATAAGGAAAGAACTTACCCAAAATCTATATTTTATATATATTAAAAAGGGGTATAATCAACTTCAAATCTCATCAGCTTATTTTAATTAGTGAGAAGTGGTCTCCATATCCCAATTAGTTTGGGGGATGGTTAAAACCTCATTTTTTCTCTCTTTTCAAGAGAAAACAAAACCCAGCATTGCACCATCCAAAAGCCAAGGAAAAGGCTCAGTCTGTGGGAGAAAACAGCACATGTGACCACACAAAGTAAACCAATTGAAGGTGTAAACAGTTTAAAGCAGGGCTTTTTTTCTGGTGGAACTCACCGGAACTGAGTTCCAGCACCTTTTCTTCTATTAATTGCATTACAATTTAATCGCCATCTACTCCCGAGGAAATGTAATCCAAGAGTTCCGGTACCTTTTTCTCCAGAAAAAAAGCACTGGTTTAAAGCATTGTTTTTCCTCCTAACTCTACCAGTTCTAGGAATAGTTCATGCTTCTGTTTACACAGTAAAGCAGTATATGACTGACATATGTACGGCTGTTTATATTTTCTTAAACACTACTTTTAGCACCTTGACACTGGATTTATGCTTTGTTTATTTGGGAAATACCGATAATCTTTTATGATACACTTGCATGCTTGCAGGAAATGAATGAAAATCTAACTCTGTGTTTACTTTACTTATTGTTGAATCTCCAATACCCTTATGCTGTCATGAAACCAGACCTGCAGTGACAAGTCATTGCGATTTTGATTGGGCTAGAAAGCAAGGACCGCATGCAGTTCTTTGGAATTGATGGTTGGGTCTTAAAGGCCATTTGAAACATTACTACCGGTAGATGGCTTTCAGTGCTATTCTAAGGGCCTTATAAAATGGTTGTACTGATCCATCTGTATACCAGTAATTCTATCAAGGTTATTCTTGCACAGTTCTGAGCCAAATCACTTTTACGTATATCCAAAGGGGCAGGGGGGATCCAAAATCCTGTCAGGCAATACCTTTATTAGGACCAACCCCAATGCCACAAACGATTGTGCGAGTTTTCAAGTTCTCCAGAACTCTTCATCAGTCTAGGTCAGGGCTCTCCAACCTTGGGTCCCCAGATGTTGCTGGCCTACAGCTCCCAGCGTACCCAGCCAGCATGGCTAATGCCAAGGGATTCTGGGAGCTGTAGTCCAGCAACATCTGGGGACCCAAGGTTGGAGAGCCCTAGTCTAGGTGGTAGAGGCAGAGGATGGGGAAAGAAACAAAAAGTTCAACCATTAGGCCAGAACATATACCAGCACTTTTATCTTTATTTTTCATGTGCCTTGGAAATTACTTTTTGTAATTCACAGAGCACTGCTATATGTGTCAACTCAGGAGTAGGTCTCTCTTGAGTTCAATAGGGCTTACGCCTAGGAAGTGGGTAGTAGGATTGCTGCCTTAATACATGAGTGTGCACACATATGCCACACACATGCCTTCAGTAAGATTGCCACCTTTTAACCTGCCAAATTATGGGTGGTCCAACATTCACTGCATCAAAGGGGGCAAAATGAATAGGACATCCAGGAGCTTATATTGCAACCATCTTGGAAAATAGATCACTAATGCTTACTGCAGCGTTAGTACTATGCAGCATATTATAATTCTACAAAACAATTTACCATTCATACGTCTTGTTTTGTTCACATCATTTTGCCTTCACAAGGAAGGAAAACAGACAAACGGTGTCCATGATAAGCTTTCGGCATGGGATGGCTACCACAGTTCTTTCTGACTAGTAGAAGGCATAAAACAGGTCACTAGGTCAGAAAGATACATTTCCATGTTACATTTTCATGAGTCTTCTGACATGAGTGGGCATTTTATTTAATTTATTTATTATATTTATACCCTGCCTTTTTTCCTGCAAGGAATCCAAGGTGGCTTACATAATCCTCCTCCTCTCCATTTTATCCTCACAACAACCCTGTGAGGTAGGTTAAGTTGAGAGTCAGTGACTGGCCCAAAGTCACCCGGTGAGTTTCATGGCTAATGGCCCTATGAAATCAGAGAGTATAATTATGAGTACCCTAATAAAATAACATTTTAGTTCATATGATTATTTATTTAGCTAGCATTATAGAGCATACATTAAATTATTGGAGCCCAATCCTTTTAAAACCACATTGATCAATGAGAAAAGTCATATATCACTAACATATGCTATCCTGTGACAATTAACAGGATATGTTAAAAGTCATATCAACATTACTTTGGTTGATAAGGTTGCAACCCTACGCACAATTTCTTGGAAGTAGCAGGTTTTATTGAAATGAATGGGATTTACTTTTTAAATCCATATTTTTGGGATCAGAGCTGGGTTGTGATTATAAGATCACCCCTTGGAAGTAAGTTCCCTTGATGTCAATAGGTTGTACCCACACAAGTAAGCATGTTCAAGGCTAACTTACATGGTGCTCAGTTCCATAATATGTAATGGCTTGATGAAATATTTCTACTTAATTAACAGTTAAGGTTAATCCACTGTAATTATTACAAAGTTGGTTTTGAGCTCTGGCAGTAGGTATTTTACTAATATAGAAATGTTCCCATTAAATACAGGAGAAAACATATTAAATCAATCCTGAAAAAATTAAATTAAATTAATAAACCTGACTAGAAATATTATTTATCTGTAGTAAAATCTATCAATTGCACAAATGTAAAAATGAATCATATTTAGTTCAAAAAAAGTGTTCAAGGAAACCAGAGGATGGCATAATAAAGGGGCATCATTCTACTAAGGTCAAGGTAGCTGTGTGCATTTACAACAGCCAAATCTCCTGCTCCTACATCTGTATTCCTTCAAAACAAAGATGCAACAGGGTTAGAATTATACAGTTACTTTTTAATGGGTGATTTCATTTTCTGCATCAGGTCTATCAGGCAAAGAGCTCAGGTTGCTGTGACTGATATTATATTTAATGTGGATTGATACTGTCTGCTAGAATGAGCTGCCACCAAGGTATACATATCGCTGAGGGATGGATAGTGGAATTGAACCAGAGGTCCCCAATGGAAAAGATCAATACTTTATTTACTAAGATAAGCCCTAAAAACAAGATTGTTCAATAACAAGTCATATTTTTCTACTCATATTTGTCTCCCGGTGTGCACATTCTCTCTGGTGCTCGTGATCTTTCTCCCCCTCCCTCTCTCATATACACACATTCACGCTCACACTCACACACACACACACACACACACACACCCCTTCACTTGATGCCATCATGATATTAGTCCTGCTGTATTTTTTATATCTTATTGACACAAGTCAAAATATGATAGGGAGAATATTAACTCGTATAGTAGACCTCCACACACATTAAATTCATCACAAATTAGGGAAGCCGCGTCGAAATGTAATGAAATACTATTAATCGCACTTCTGTGTGAAATACTCTGTAATTATACTGAACACAACCATATACAGCATGTTTTGTTATGGTAGCTTAACTAGATAATTAGAGCTAAAGTTATTCCGTTGCTAGATATCAGATGTGGATCTCTAACAACTATGCCAGAATTTATATGCTGTTACTGAAGGATACACCCATTTACTTCTGCACTAAAAGAAACAAGACGAAAAGGAACTTTTGTGATAAGCTGGTCATATGCTGCACAAAGAAAAACAGGATCCTGTAACTTTTGTAAATTAAGGCTGCAATCCTATGCACACTTACTTGGGTGTAAGTTCCCTTGAACCCAACAAGTAGCCATGACTAGAATTGCGCTGTAAGTATGTACTTTTGTGTGGCAAAATTATGTCCCTGCTAATTATAGGGAGAGATAAGAAGCTATGTACTGCCTGAGGCCACAATCCTAAAACACACTTACTAGGGAGTAAGCCCCATTGGATACAGTGGGATTTACTTCCAAGCAAACATGCATAGGACTGCCCTGTGAATCCCATGTTCATGGAAAACCTACAGCTGAGATTTTCAAGATATGGGATCCTGTCCAACCCCAAATGCAGCAGGGTTTCTGTACTTGCACATTGTACATCCAACATGGTACTTCTGTAGTACTTTTTTCATTTCCTCATTCTTGAACATTAAAGTTTCGCTTAAAACATGAAGCCAAGAGAAAAGTAAAGCAATCTTTGTGGTCAGACCCAGAAAGAAACAGTGACCTCCATTTGATTTACCAAGCTGGAGTAGGAATGACAAGCAATGTTCAGAATTGCAATTCTAAAATCTAGTCTAGTTTAGAAATCTAGGCTTTGTGTTTATGAGGGAATGTGTGTGTGTGTGTGTGTGTGTATGTGTATGGATAAGCCCAGCTGTCTCCATATGCATCTCGCAAATGTCCATTCAAACCAAACCCAAATGCACCTTCAAGTACCGTCTTGCAGAACATAGTAAGGCTGAGGGGGTTTTAAGCAAAGTCAAATGACCTAAGGCAAGGCAGCGCAGAAGAAGTATTGAGCGACCCTGCTTAAGAGGGCTTTTCTAGGTCACATCACATATTGTGGCAAGGGTCTTGCTGAACGGCAGAACCACCTTTTATGTATTACAATAAAGGTAAACGCAGCGCTTTTTTGAAGGAAGAGCATAATGAGGCTTTGCACCAAGAATGGGGAGGTGGCGGGGAGAGAAGAGAGAAAGAGAGGAGGCAGGAGAACAATTCACAAAGCTCATTTAAATGAAATGGAAAAAGCAAGGGCCTTCTTTGCGCCTTTAAACGTATTTACAGGATAGGCCAGTCTAATGGCATTCGGCAATGAGTTCTGTTGCCTTCAGGAACAATTGATAAAGAACCTGGAAACTGCCTTCTCCAGTCTACTGTGGGGAATGTTAATAAACTAGTACCCAAGGACTCCAAAGAGTGTGCAGTGGAATATTGGGAACTAAATGTCAGCTAATTAAGTCGGGCTGAGACCGTGAAAGATCTTGTGAGTTAAAAGTTAAATATTAATATCAGTTTCAAACTTTATGAGGAGCTGGCTTAGTGGCAGAGGAGCAGAGACGGGAATACATTGTACAGTTGTGACATTTTATATTGCTAGCTGCTCTCCATGCTGCAGTATTCTGAATCTGCTGGAGATTATATTCTTTTTCTAAAGTACATACTGAAAGAACATCCAATAAAGAATGATAGAAAACCTGAATGTGACTCTGTGGAGGAAGAGAGCAAAGATCCCAAGAAGGCAATATAACTTTGATGGTGGTTTTGTTTTTGTTTTTTTTACAAATTGCAAATGTTATCCAAAGAAATGTGAGAATATTGAGGACATTAAGAAAGGTTCTGTCGCCCCTCATTTGGTTTTTATTTTTAATTGAGCCAAAGCTACTCACAGGTGTTTTTTGAGTGATTGTTTTTGCAAACAGTATTGAAAAGTGCCTTCCATGATTAGCAATTTTTGGTACTCCTTGAAATGTTCACAGCTTAAATTACCTTCAATCACTTACTCTCATTCTCAATTGCACTTTTGTGTCCTCAATTACTGGGTTCACACAACACACTAAGCCACAGTGGCTACAGTAAACCCTAGAACAAGCCATATGACTTCAACATATAGCCAAATTCAATTGGTTGTAGGTTTTTAAAAACTGACTTCAATTGACATTACCTCATACATGGGGTCCCCATTCCCTACGTAATCCTTCATCCAGTGGGATTACCCATATAAGAAGAAACTGCCCAGTAGGTAAATATGGGACCAAAGAAGAAGCAGCCAGGGGAAACAGTAGTGCTGAACAGATATATATATTTTTTTAAGGTGAATATTTGCGTAATCTAATATGTTTGGGGTGGGGGATTTCTACTAGAGAAATTCAAAAGTTTTGACTCCAAAATTAAAACTGGCCTATATTCATTGCAGCACTGCTTCTACCCCTTCCAGAGTAAAAACACGAGAGGCTCTAATAGCCATTTGCCTTGCCAGGGCCAGCCCTACCATTAGGCAGAGTGAGACAGCTGCCTCAGGCAGCAAATGCAGAGGGGCAGGCAGTGACTGAGTCTCCCCCAGCAATTCCCCCTGAGCTCCCTGGCTGTTTCCCTTCTCCTGAGCCAACGGCAGCAATGCTTGTTTGTTGCTAGGCTAGCTGGCTGTGTCGCCCAGTCACTTTTTCCCAACATGCCAGAGAGGGTGCTGCTGTGCTGGGTAATGCCCCTGACCAAGTGAGCAGGCAAAGAGGCAGACAGGCCAGGCCATGCACTCCAGCAGGTAATACTTATGTGTCCGTTGGCTCAAGTAACATGTGCTGGTGCCACGGCATTGCAGCATTGATTTGAGCAGGCAGGGAGCAGGCGCTAAGCCAGGGGTAGCGAACCATTTTCGGCCAGAGGACCAAATTGGCTCTGGACAAGCTTGCCGGGGGCTGCATGCTAGCAGTGGGCGGGGCCACAGCCCAAAGTGGGTGGAGCCATAGCCAGTGCTGGCATGTGACATGCTTGTCCCTGCATACCCACACACACTCCTTCACACATTCATGAATGTGCGCGTGCACGCACACACACACACACACACACACACACAGTGAGTGGGCTTTGCCCACCCCTCGCCTTCTCAGATTGGTGATAGTGAGGGGTGGGCTGAAACTGGCTTTGGACTCAACCAGCTCCTCAAGACACCTGGAGCCAGCCTTGCCTGCCACTTGCCATCCCCCATCAGGGAAGGCGAGCAGCGGGCAAAGCACTGAACGCCAGTGCCTGGAGGAGCGACTTCCTGCGATGACAGTTCAGCCCACAGCCAGCCTCACTCCCCACTCACCTTCCCTGTCTGAGGAAAGGCGAGGGGGGAGCGAAGCTAACTGAGCCAGAGCCTTGAGGTGTGCTTTCTGAGGCCACGGCTCAGTCAGGAGCAGCTTTCCCAGGGTCCCCAACCTTTTTGGACCCGTGGGCACATTTGGGAATTTGAGAAACTGCTGTGGGCACACTCCAAAAAATGTCTGATCAGTGGATTGCCTCTTTGGCATCTACCTGTCGCATCTATGGATCTTAGGCTGCGTCTTACCTGGCAAAAACTTTTGTTTGTGTCTTGGACACTGTAATGTCTCTTTAATAAGGTATTGTCTAATTCGGCTAATTACTGGTGGTGCAATACAGCGAATGCTTCTTTTAAATACGGTATATGTTCTGGCAATGTCCAGTTACTTCATTTTGGGAGGAGGTTATTATACAGATAAATTTTGTACTGGAACAGTCTTTAATATTCACTTAAGTGTATACTCTTTTAAATTATTTACCTGTTTCATGGAAATTAACAAATGGTCAGTGTAAGTGGATTCTCCACTCCTTTTGGGCAGCTAAAAGACTGATATTACAACATTAGAAGGATAAACACTCACCTGCCATAATGCAAAGGATTGAGGAACTTACAACACTTTCAATATTTTAACAGGTGGCATATAGATACCACCTTCAAATGGATACTTGTTTGGATAGTTGGTCTGTTTTTGTTGAAGCCTATGTATAATTGCTAGAAAGTTGTATGCATTTCATACAAATCCATGTATGTGAAATAATTATTATCATCATCATCATCATCATCATCATCACCACGCCAGTGTGGCATAGTGGTGAGAGTGTTGGACTGGGGCTCAGGAGATCCGGGTTCTAGTCCCTGCTCAGCCATGAAACCCACTGGGTGACTTTGGGCCAGTCACTGACTCTCAGCCTAACCTACCTCACAGGGTTGTTGTGAGGATAAAATGGAGAGGAGGATGAGGATTATGTAAGCCACTTTGGGTTCCTTGCAGGAAAAAAGGTGGGGTATAAATATAATAAATAAATAAATAAATAAATAATTTTTATTATTGTTTTAAAAAATTGGGGTGTGCGGGTGCCACATTGGAGACCTCTTTGCAGGAGCCATAGGAGGTGCCCACGGATGCCACATTGGGAACCTCTGTGCTATTCCTTCTTCCCTTCTCAGAGGGGGTGGTTGTAGGGACCTCACCTGAGGCCTGGTGGAACAAATCTGGCCCACAGGCCAGAGGCTCCCCATCCTTGTGCTAGGCTGAGTGGAGATCGGGTGGTGGTGAGGTATGGGAGGACAGAGCTGTGTGTATCATTTGGCCTGGCCTGCACTCCCCTAAGATGTGGTGGAGGCTGCTGTGCCATCACCAGCCTTGAAGTAAGATTCAGCAGCCAGTCCAGTTAGGGGGTCATCTTGTCCTTTGCCTCAGACAGCAAAATGTCTTGGGCTTGCCCCTTTCCCTTCCCTGTTAACCAGCAGATCCATTTTTAATAGATCTGAGCTCCCACCAGTGTGGGTGTCAGGCCAGCAATAAAGCCACGCTGAAGTGCCACTGCTCAGTTTTGTAGAGAAGGCCAAATGAGCCAGGAGAACAACCATTTTGAGAATTAACTTGTTGTATTTAGGGAGGCAATAACAGGTAGCTTATTTCTGGCATGCCTTTGGGTCTTCTTGAAACAAGGAATTAAGGCCAAGCAAGCAAGATTATGAAGACCCATCCTACAGAATTTCTCCTTTATGCTGTTACCATATTAGCACATACTGTATCTCCGTGCTTCGGCTCATCTTGTCATTGTTATGACATTTTCAATACTTGGGGCAAAGAAGGGCTGGACTTTGAATCCCAGCATGTGTATATGATCATGCATCTGATGAAGTGAGCTCCAGCCTACAAATGTCTGAACCACAATAAATGTGCTAGTCTTTAAGCTCCTACTAGATTATTTGTTGTTTTTGCTGCTACTACAGGCTAATATGACTGCCTTGTTGTCATTTTCCCCTATGCTGTTGTTGCTGCTGTTATTTTATTTTTAAAATTGCATCCTGCCTTTCTTTTGTAGAAAACTCAAGGCAGCTAACAATACAAAATTTTTAAAAACAACAACCCAGGGATGGGGACTCGGACTCGTGAGTCGGACTGAGTTGGAAGCAGGAAAGGCCTGCTGTAATGGTCACTATCGGAAGTAGCACCTCAATGAAGTCCAGCGCTCTAGGCCAGGCTTCCCTAACCTGCCACCCTCCAGATGGATTGGACTATGGCACCCATCACCCCCAGCCAACAGGTGCCCATGGCATGCTGGGTGGGGATGATGGGAGTTGTAGTCCAAACCCATCTGCTTGGGGAAGGCTGCTATCTAGGCTACACACTGCCATGCAAAGGGGTGATCCATGACAGATAAATAAGGCAGAGCACCATAGAGAGACTGAAGCAGAGCAACGGACTCTATCCACACTATGTTCCTGCCCTGCAAAGGGTGGCTTTCAATTGAACTAGACGTTCAGGGTTGTGTGCCATTCCAGCCATTTCTTAGCTCTATGGGTGAGACAAACCCAGTTACCAGGCCTGCTCCCTCTTCCTGCTTGGGCAACCAAAGGCATCTCACTCCATCCCTCCTGATCTTCCAATAATCCACAGTAATTATACCGCAGCACTGGGAGCAGCAGGAAGGGGGTGCACTTACATATTGCCAAAAGGAGGGCAGAGATTTGCATATTTATCTATTTATCTATTTATTATATTTATACCCCGCCTTTTTTCCTGCAAGGAACCCAAGGCAGCTTACATAATCCTCCTCCTCCTCTTCTCCATTTTATCCTCACTACAACCCTGTGAGGTAGGTTAGGCAATTTGCATAGAATTGCATATGCTAATTTGTATCTAGAGATGCAAACTGAGAAAAAAACTACTACAATTCCAATAGAAATACAACACATCTCACCATCCTGGGGAAGGCTGTGACGGGGTGACCTGTGTGCCTGCTGCTCAGTCGGCTGTCCAGGTGCTCACGGTTGCTGGGCAACTTCAAGGTGAACATGCCCCTGCCTGCTCCCCCTTCTTATGGTTCTTTATCCTTAAACTGGACTTGGACTGCAGAGCCCTTCAAAAAGAGGGCAGCTCTTCAATCACAGTAGGACACACGGCCACCCTAGCGGCAGGAGAGGTGACCTGCATGCAGTGCTCTTAATCATCACTTCTCACAATCGGGGCTGTGCCTGAAAAATCAGCATCAAGAAAAAGTACATAAATGTGTTTGCGACCTGCTCAAATTGAGCCAAGATGCCCACTGCCTTAAGTGGAAAGGTGCAACATACATTTCATTAACAACAGTTGAAACGCTGATGCACATCAATGCACAGTTTATTCTGCTTTTCCTAAGCATTGGCGGAGGAGAGAACAAAGAACCAGTGCCCAGCTTGGCCCCCAGCTCTACTGGTAGATAGGGAGGGACCATAGGTCAGTGGCTGAGCACCTGCTTTGCATGCAGAAGGTCCCAGGTTGTCCCCAGCATCTTTAATATAATGAAGAATCTCAGGTAGCAGCGCTGGGAGAGATCTCCACCGATGTCTCGGAGAGCTCCTACCTGTTAGACTCAAGACAGCACTCAGCTAGATGGACCAGTGGTCTGATTCAGTGCAAGGCAGGCAGCTTCCAAAGTTTATCGAAAGCCTACAAGGCTCCCAAGAGTTTACCAGGCATTTCCCACATACTTCCTAAATCCTAGCCTCTCTTCACAGCCTGTGGATTTAGCCACATGGAGGCCAAATCCAGCCCTCGCCAAATGGCCATGCCACCTTCCTCTGGTCCCACCCCTTTTCCCCAATCACCAATCATTTGGAGGTCTCTCGGCTTTTTGCAGTTATTTACCCACTGTGAAAGGTTGAAACACCTCTCCCAAAGCTTTGTTACTGGCAGCAAGAGCTTTAAACTAAAACATGCTGGTATTCTTTGCCTTCAGCCCTATCCACCATTGGAATGCAGCCTCCAAGAACTTTTCCAAAATGGAATTCGGACCTTTGACTGAAAGAGGTTCAACACCCCTGCTTTATACCCTAGAGCAGGGCTCTCCTAACCTTGGGTCCCCAGATGTTGCTGGACTACAGCTCCCAGAATCCCTTGCCATTAGCCATGCTGGCTGGGTATGCTGGGAGCTGTAGAACTTCTTCACAGGCCCTTCCTGGGTGCCCCCCACCTTCTGAATCAGGCAGTGTGGGGCTACCGGAGAGAGGGCCTTTTCTGGGGCATCACCCAAATGATGGGACCATCTCGCCAGACATGTTCACCTGGCATTGGCTCAGCTGTCTTTCAGACACCAGGCAAGGTCTGTCCTTTTCTCCTGTACTGTTACTGGTATTTTATATCCTTTGGGCAGTCTTCTTTGCTTTTCCCCTTTAATCTGCTGCTTCTGCTGCCTTCATGGTGGTTGTGTAAAATAGTATTTTATTACTTTTTCTGTTGAAAGCTGTTTTGAGGCTGTTCACAGCAAATAGTAGGATATAAATTTAGGGAAGGAAGAAAATCATAGATCACGGCCTTGCATATTATCTCACCAGTCAGTGCATAAGAAAACAAGATTGTCATAATAACAAGGTCTCTAAAGTGTATGATGGGGAGGAGGAAGGGGTTGTCCTAAGACAAGTCGCTGCGACCCTATTCTATAATTTCAAGATCTTCAAGGGGCTGTTGTATTAATTAGAGGAGCCTCTATTTTTCACAGTCCAAGATGTTTGATGGCTGATATCATAATGTGGCGTGAAGATTCTTGCCAACTTTCTCAGTAGACTACAAATGCAATCCTGCGCACTGTTTGGCTTCTTAAAACCTGTTTGACTTCAGTGGGATTTTTCAGGCAGCTGAACTGTGTGCAGGACTGCAGCCTAAAGAGGGAAAGGAAAGACAATGGCAAGACAATGCATGGTTGATTTCTGGGCGAGGGGCTAGGTGCATTCCTGTGTGTGCGTGTTCATGCGCACATGCACATGCACGCGCACATGCACACACACGCACACGCACATGCACACACACACACACACACACACTTGTGTCTCTCTGTGTGTAGATTTGTCCTTGGTGTATAGAGTGGTGATTTCCCCTCATGAATGTTGCAATGCCCTTGAGCAGTGCTGCCCCTGCATTTGGCTCAGTCAATAAGGATCCCTGAGGAACATCACAGTTATCCTGTTAGCATCAGACAAAGGGTTGCCTAACAAAAGGATTTTTTTAACGTTTAAATTGATGCATGCAAAGAGACCAGCAGGAAGCCCTCTGAGAGCAGAGCCCCCCCCCCCTAAAGCTAGCTGTGTTTAATGCTCAGGTTTAAATATAAATATCATAAGCGACACATTTCACCTTTTTACCTACCACACCACCAAATTCACAGGTTAGAAAGCTGCATGGAACAGGGGCACACAAGGCCTTACGTGGGCAAACACCTGCCTTCTCTTACACTCCTGGATTTAACCTGCTTCCGCCAATCCTGCTCTCACCATTCTGCTGCAAGTATCTACAATCTACAAGACATATGCAAATATTGTATTTTTTAATAAAAACTTATTTTTCTTTCCTGTCCTATAAGAAAGCTGCCATTAGGAATGCAAACAGATTAAAGTTTTTCCCCTCAGTTGATTAACTGTCCGGTTTTTAACTGATTAACCAGTTAATTAATTCAGTTGATTAACTGTCCAGTTATTAACTGATGAATCAGTTAATTAATTGATTGATTAAACTGGAAGATCCATGGGGCCCCTCCCTAATGGCAATTTGCTGCCTGCTGAAGACTTTTTTTTTTTTATTCCTGCAGGCCTTTGGTCTGGCCAGCAGATGACTTGGATTTAGCCTGCTCACTCTGTTTTTCTGCTCCCTTTTTGTCTTGTTATCTGCTGCACCTTCTTTGTTTTAATGTTGCATTGGATATGGATTGTTTCTAAGTTTAATGAAAGCTGTTGTGGGTGTTGTATAATATATTTTTGGTTTAATAAAGAGAGCTACCGCCCCCATTGCTAGATGGAAAGCCCAGGAAGGAGGATTACACATTATGGCACAGAGTTCTGCTTTTTCTCCTGACTTTTTGCTTTGGATTTAGGTTCGGCACAGAATTAATCAACATTTCAGGCTCCCGTATATTTGAAAGTTTGTACATCAGCATCCTCTAGTTCTGTTACTTGCAGTCCATGAGGATATATATCCCCCCCACGTATCTGCCAGTTTCAGACATAACACATGGTGATGCAGGGTAAATAGCACATAGCATCTTATGGTAAAGGGATTTTTTTTTTTAAAAGGAGGTTGACTGAAATTATATTTATTTCTAAAATTTATATCCCATCCTTCAATATTCAATCGGCATTCTCAGGCCAGCTTGAGTGCAAAATAAGATAAAATAAAATAAATACAAATATTTCAAAACAATAAAAACAACAGCACAGGATTAAAAACACGAATCAATAAAAACTCAAAACAGCATAAAATAACTGAACAATTTAAAAGTTAAAATGTTTAAATGCCTGGGAGGGTAAAAAGGTCTTCACCTGGTGCTGAAAAATGAACACAAACTAGACATCAGGCGAGCCTCCTTGGAGAGGGCATTCCACAGGCGGGGCACAGACCCAAAAAGCCTCTTTCCCTTGTTGCCACCCACCTTACTTCCGAAAGCAGAGTGTCAGAACCGGCTGCATGTCCCCATCTGTCTCTCGCAGAGAACTGGCTGAAAGCCATTCTAGTGTTACCTACAGTATTTGCCTCCATTTCCTTTTAAAACTACTTGGGTCAGGACAGGAAAGGAGCCAGACTTGTGGTATTTGGGAGATCCAACAGGAGTGGCGTGTGGAGAATACTCCTAGCTAATCCTTGCCTATTTATAGTCAGAGTACAAGCTGCAATTCTCCCAACACCTCTCCTTACCAGCTTTACAGTGTGGTTGAGTGGTTAGGTGCTTGAGTAGGACAAATTCTTACTTATAAAACACTAGGTACTTTCGAAAGCTCCAGTTAAGGTATATTTCTTAACGAGTTAAGACAGAGACTGCCTGCAGAAGTGAGACGTTGCTTTTAAAGAAAAGGAAACATAAACATTACTAACTGGTATTTACTTAGTGGGAGGACTAATGATGGGGTCTCCAAGGTGGTGCCCATGCTTTTACATTTGATTTCTTAAGATTTTTCAAATTAATTATTTTTTCATGCTAGCCTGCTGCAAAGTAAAGTGCTGCTGTCCAGCACCATCTTCATTTTGGTTCAAAAGAGTGGTTTTTTGTGCTTTGGAGCTCAGCCGCACCCCTGCCTTGTACTTAGGTGCTTGGGCAAGTTGCTTTTCATTTAATCTCACACGGTTGCCTTCTGGGAAATGAGTGTTTTGTGACCAGCCATGTCCAACATGACATCCATCTTATGAATGGGCAAGCCCCCAACAGGCACTTTGTGAGAGTGCCCACAACACACTCTCACAATTCCAAATGTGCCCGCTGACCCAAAAAGTTTCGGGATCCCTGGGCTAGCATAACTAGAACAACTTATGTAGCAGAGCATCCTTTACAGGCAAAGCCTGGGTACCATTGCTGGAAGAGGACAGACATCGAAAACTGGGAAGCTCTGGCCCATGAACGATCTAAATGGAGGTTGGCCTTTCACAAAGGTTCCATGGACTTTGAAGAAGCCCGAGTGCAAGGTGAAAGGGAGAAACGTGCTAAGCGAAAAGCACGTCAAATGAATCCTTTACAGGACCATCTTCTATCTGGTAACCTGTGTCCTCACTGTGGGAAGCTGTGTGGATCTAGAATTGGCCTCCACAGTCACTTACGGACCCATCGCTAGAGTCTACACAATCTTCTTTAGAATTTCCTCCTTTTATCCTGGAAGACAATCTTACTCGGTCACGAGTGATCGCCTGATGATGAGGCCATCAAGGATGGAGACAGGCTATTTCCAAAATCATGCTACTTTTATCGGGTGACACCCAGAGGAAGGCTGGGGGAGAGAAGAAAAAACAATTATCCAATCTGGATTTTGATTGTACTGTATTTGGTTTCTCACATACACTTTGATTGCAATGTTTAGCACATAGTTGAATTCCTGGAAGTAGGGAGGAGAGGTGTAATCTGAGGGGATATCTTCCTTCATTTGCTCCCACATGGAAGAGTTGGAAGGGGCCTACAAGGCCATTGAGTCCAACCCCCTTGCTCAATGCAGGAAAACTAGAGGAGGGGTCTCCCATCCAAGTGATAACCAGGCCTGACCCGGCTTAGCTTTCCATGCTCAGACAAGCTGAGCCAGCGTGAGCCACAGGCCTGTTTGGTAGCTAATAGACATCCAGCGCAGTTCGTTTAGCACAGGTGTAATGTGGACATAGCTGGGTACCCTCCTGGGCAGCCTACCTGCTGCATGGTACACTAGCTGCAGTTTCCAAACCAGGCACAAGGGCAGCCCCACATAGAGTGCATTACACTAACCTAGTTGTAAGGTTACCAGTGCAAGAACCACAGTGGCTATCGGCTATCCCTATCCAGGAATGGGTGTAGTTGTTGTAGCAGCCAAAGCTGGTAATGGGCACTCCAAGCCACTGAGGTCACATGGGAACCACCCATCCGTAGGGCCTCTGTCTTATCAGGATTCAGTTTCAATTTATTGGCCCTCGTCAAGCCCATGACTGCATCCAGGCACCACCGGTTCAGAAAGTGCATGGCCTCTCCTGACTCAGATGTTACAGAGGAATAGAGCTGGGTGTCATCAGCTACTCAGGGAGGCTGCTCACTGAAGGCACCTTGCCCAAGCATCCCCCCAAACCTGGAGAAATTCCTTGGTGTTACTTTTGGAGTATGAAGATGGTTGCGTTGCAGCTGCCTTTGGCACTGATATCCTTTCATGATGGCAGGAGGAGCAAAGGAAGACATCTGCCTGGGGGGAAGCTTTCTCCATCTTGCCTTTCCCAATACTCTGCTACCTAGAGGGAGATGATAGGAGAGCAGGGCCATTCCACCAGCCCTGCTGAAAGAATTAATTTCCCCCCTCTTCCCTCCGCATAAGTTTCTCCTCATGTGGCATGTCTTTTTAGATTGTAATTCTATTTATTTATTTATTATATTTATGAATCGCCCATCTGGCCAGACATCCGGCCACTCTGAGCGATGTACAGTCCAATAAAATACAGGGGGGGGCGGTCTTGTTTGAGTATATGTAAGCCACTCTGGGAGCCTTTTTGGCTGAGGAGTGGCATAAAAATACTTCAAATAAATAAACAGAGACAGCTAGGTGGAGAGTTGCCATGGGAATGAAGGGACCCTTTCTAGGGTCTGGACATGGTACCCTAGTGAGGGGAGGGTCTCTATTGCTGTTGCTGGAGGATGGGCTGTCTGAAGTGCCTTGTGGTTATTATGTCTTCATTTGGAGTGGGGAGTAGTGCTGGGATCCTAGTGAGAGAGGAGAATCATCTGGGACAAAAGTTGGGTTTTTAGTTGGATATTATGGCTGTGTTTGTGTATAGGGACTGAGTATGCTTGGCTGGTCTGGCTTGGTTAGAGGGTGCTGCTAAGAGTAGTTCACTTTTGTTCATTTTATCGTTTCCTGCTTTTGCTGCTCATTTTATTTGGCCAAGTCTCTCCTCTTGTTAGATCTCTTAATATGAGCTACTACATGGATTGCTTAATGTGGGTATAATGTTGATGCTATCAGACCTGCATCCTGTTGCTCATTTCGGCTGCAATCACTTCTCTGGGAGGGAGTGCCACTCAGCTCAATGGGACTTACTTCTGAGTAGACATGGGATTGCACTGTTTTTGATGTTTCACGTAAACTGTTAGTTGTTGAACTGTCAATATTATGTTGTACAATATTATAATTTTTACTATGGATTATGGCTATTGTGCTATTGCTGCATTTAAATTGCCTATTTTCTGTATAAATATATGAGCACTAATATATTTATTTATAAATAAACTGACTAAAACTGTGTGGCACTTGTTTATAAAAAGGCAAACAGCCTGCCTAAAATGGTGGGGGAGAGACAAGACTAATGGCTCAGACAGCATTTGATCTGTTGGGATGTATTTCTGGCAGTTCAGCTGCAAAGCTGGGTGGAAGCTGAGCTTGAGAAATCACCATGAGCTGTATTTTCATGTTGCATTTCAGGCATTCCCGCAGTTTAATTGCCTTCTATCTTTTAGGTCCTAGGGAATGTGGTTATGGGCACAATCCTATGCAAGTTTAGACAGAAAAAAGGCCTACAACTCCCAGCATGCCCCAGCCAGCATGGCCTTTTTTCTGTCTAAACTTGCACAGGATTGCACCTTAAGGTGATTAGTCCAATTGAAGCAATTTCCATTGGTGAAGGAACACAAGGAAGAAGCATATAACAGAAAAAGGCACCCTCTTAACTACTTTGTGTTTGTCATGCTACAATGATGGTTGATTTCTAAAAGAAAAGAGATTGCCATTCTAAACCTAAATATGTTTTTGACCACTCAGCGGTAGAACAAAGGCAATCTCTATGTACTCACAGAGGCATACCCTTTATTATGACCGCACATGTTCCAGAGCTGAGCCCCGCCTCATATTTTGTTGTGTGGAACTGAACACTTTTTGAAGACGAAGAATATCCCAACACAGGAATGAACTTGGCATTTACGTCACACATTCGAAGGTGGGTGGGAGCCAGGTGGGTGGTTCCTAGCAATACTAATGATTGCTCTTCTGCTGTAAACTACAAGCAGAATTGTAACTGACTTTCCACACGCTCGGAGGGGAGGGAGGCATTGCACTTTCTCTTTGGGAATACCTCGCTATGTTCCATCCATATCAATGGGCATGACATAATCATGTGAACAGGGAAAGGGAAGGTATAATTCACCTTCCCCTGAGCAGCTGTTTTTAAAACTATTTTTTCCAATTCATCTCCCCCTCCCCCCTTTTTCGTTTTGAGCAATTATTTAATTTGCACTATAATATTTCTTTATTAAAGCTGGGATTGCCCGATATCTGTCAGGGATTGTAAAAAAAAGTTACAACATAAAACATTGTATCTTTACAGTAGACGTCTTTTAGGTCTATATCAGGAGTATTTAATTTGGGGGGAAAACAAACATGTTGCTAAAATGTCAGTGACTGCAAAGGCAAAGCAGTGGAAGATGATAGATAGATAGATAGATAGATAGATAGATAGATTTCATTTAAACACTATTGCGCAAATATTTTAATAGTTTAAAATGTGTGTGTGTGTGTGTGTGTGTGTATGTGCTAATTAAAACAGTTTAAAAAGGAAGATGATAAAATGGCAGCCATCAGAAAGGTAATAATGGTGTGCCCAGTGGTGATAAGGTTTACCTGCCTGATACATCACAGCACATGTGGAAATTGCATCTCCTGGAGAGATAGGAGAATAGCGCTAAGAATCATCCACAACTACAGAGATTGTGCTACTATTCCATTTCTTTTCAAATGTCAGATTTTCTGCAGTCTGAGAAAAGACAGGAAGAGGAGAACACAAGAGGACAACAATGTGATGATGACCTCATACAGCACTTGGCATTTATCCCTATTAAATTTCATTCTGTTGTTTTCGGCCCAGCGCTCCAGCCTATCGAGGTCACTTTGAATTTTGTTTCTGTCTTCCAGAGTATTAGCTGTTCCACCCAACTTTGTGTCATCTGCAAATTTGATAAGCATTCCCTGTACCTCCTCATCCAAGTCATTAATAAAAATGTTGAAGAGCACCGGGCCCAGGACCGAGCCCTGTGGTACCCTGCTCGTTACCTCTCCCCAGTTTGATAAGGTACCATTGATAAGCACTCTTTGAGTCCGATTCTGTAGCCAATTGTGGATCCACCTGATAGTTGTTCCATCTAGCCCACTCTTAGCTAGCTTGCTAATCAGGATATCATGAGGCACTTTGTCGAAAGCTTTGCTGAAGTCCAGTTATATAATGTCCTCAGCATTCCCACAGTCCACAAGGGAGGTTACCCGATCAAAAAATGAGATCAGATTAGTCTGGCAGGATTTGTTCTTGACAAATCCATGCTGGCTTCTAGTAATCACTGCATTGTTTTCAAGGTGCTTGCAGACTGACTTCTTTATAATCTGCTCCAAAATCCACTTTATCCACTAACTCGTCTCTGTTGGTTAGAATCAGGTCAAGGATAGCCGATCCTCTAGTTCCTTCCTCCACTTTCTGTAGGAGGAAGTTATCAGCAGCACAGCTCAGGAATTTCTTGGAGGGGCCATGTTTGGCTGAATAAGTCTCCCAACAGATATCAGGGAAATTGAAGTCACCCATTACTATCACATCGTGCCTCCTTGATACAATGGCAATTTGCTTTTCAAAAGTTTCATCCTCGTCTTCTCCTTGATTGGGTGGTCGGTAGTAGACTCCAACCGCCATGCTCGTTTTATTCTTTGCCCCCTTTATTTTAACCCAGATGCTCTCAATGGGGCTGCCAAGCTCCTCTTCCTGTATCTCTGTGCAGAAATACGTATTTTTAACATACAGTGCAACTCCACCTCCCTTTCTGTTGCTTCTGTTCCTTTTGAACAAGTTATACCCTTCAATTGCTGTATTCCAGTCATGGGAGTCATCCCACCAGGTTTCAATTATCCCTATCAAGTCGTACTTGCCCTCATGTATCAAGAGTTCAAGTTCGTCTTGTTTGTTGCCCATACTCTGGGCATTAGTATAGAGACATCGAAGACTATGTGCTGTATAGTCCGACTTTTTCCCTACATTTTGTGGTAGACTATCAATGGGCACCGCTGGAGCTGTTCTCTCCATTGTGGCACAGAGGCCTTCTTCCATTGGTACCCCCGAGTTTATGTCTCCCTCCCCTGTTGGATTCAGTTTAAAGCCCTCCTGATTAAGTTATGCTGTGGCCAAACACATTCTTCCCAGTCCTTGTGAGGTGCAATCCATCCTTTGCCAGAAGTCCATCTTCTAGGAAGTGTAGCCCGTGGTCCCAGAATCCAAATCCCTCACGTCGACACCACCTTCGTAGCCAGTCATTCACTCAGAGTATTTTTCTTTCCCTTTCTATGCCTCTTCCAAGTACTGGAAGGATGGATGAGAAAACTATCTGGGCCCCGAAGTTCTTGAGTTCCCTTCCCAGCTCTTCAAAGTCTGCCGTGATTTCTTTGTAACTCCGCTTGGCAGTATCATTTGTACCCACGTGGAAGAGAAGAAAGGGGTATGTGTCGGTGGGCTGTATGAGGCCTCGGCAGCTGCTCTGTCACATCCTTAATCCGTGCCCCGGGGAGACAGCACACCTGGCGAGTCCATGGGTCTTCGCGACATATTTTGGCTTCAATCCCCCGCAGGAGGGAGTCTTCCACTATGAGTACTCTTCTCTTCCTCTTGCTGTAGGCCTTGGTTTGATTGCCTCCACTTGACTGACCCTCAGCCTCTTGCTCGCTGTCACGTTGGGTGCCCGGTAATTCGTCCTCTGCAGGCTGTCCTCTGCTCTCGTCCTCAAGTACATGGAAGCAGTTCCATAGCTCCACTGCTTCCACAGGCGCAGAGTGTCTTCTAGTTCTTCTGCTCCTAACAGTCACCCTTTTCCAGGGAGTTCCCCCCTACATTATTTTCCCTTGCCTCTGCAGTCTCCAACTCCGCCTCATCCTGCCGTTGCCCTTCTGGCTCCTGTTCTACGCTTTGGTGCTGTGTTTGTGGATAGGGGGAGATTTGAACTAGGGACTTTTGAGCTCCCTAACCTTGCCTCCTATTTTCCAGTCTTAGCTACTACACTATACAAACTGTCCTCCTGCTAGGGGCTAGGTTACCATTTTAGGACATGGGACAAGTTCTACAACTTCCTTCCCTGTACCTTGTCTGAATGCTTAGACATCTAATTAGCTCAGATCTGGATATTATGAAACTTCAAAAATTGCATGGTAATTGTTTGTATATGCTCAGGGAATGCCCTAGGTATGCAGAGGTATACCATGTACGTCTGTAAATGAAAAGAAAATGTTGTTTTTTTTAAACACCCCAAAGTCGCCTGACAAGAAATTGTAAGTTTCCAGGAGGCACATAATACTGATGGCCTTTGAGCCTATAGAGAGAAAGAGTGCTCAAAAGGATCTAAATAAAGCCAGGCATTTTGCCTGAATAGGGTCTATGAACGCACATAAGGGGCATGGGACCAAGCATGCTGCCTCCAATGTTCACATCCCAACTTCCTCGGGGCTCAGCCTCCATGCACTGAGCACTGCAGGGAGATCTGAAGGGGGCTTCCAGTCGCATTCAGTTGAACGCAAGCAGAAGCCTCTGCGTGATCAGGCAGCCTGCTTTATCAGGGTTCCCGACTGCACGCATGCACGTGGGTGTGGGTGTGTTCAAGTGAACATGCACGGAAGGCCCCTTCAGACCTTTCCCCTCAACACAGGAAGGTCAGGGACTGAGGTGGCAGGGCCAGCACACACTGGGATACTGGAAATGGAAACCACAGGCTAGGGATGGACGAATCTGTCAATTTCGTTTTCTGAGAACTTTGGGGTCTCGTTTTTCCAGTCTTAAGTTTGTCTCAAACTTTGAGAGTTTCTCCAGTCTTAAATTCAGTTCATCCAAAACATTGAGCAAATTCAAAAGCATTTTTGTCCACATTTCTCTTAATACATGCATTATTGTACTCATTCTTGCCTAATATACACATTTCTGCAAGCTGTTTTCCTAATATAATGCACATTTGAACATTATTTTCTCTAATATACTCATTTTTAAAAATTGGAGAACTCCATTGCAAAATGTGGGAAAGTGTGAATTTCAAAGGATAACTGCATTTTGGTTCACATAGTGGTTTGAAAGTGCGAAATTAGGTACATTTGCATAAAAATATGGACTGAACAAATGTCTTGTCCATCCCTATGTCCCCATGCCCCTTACACATGTTGATATGCTCTGTTCAGGCATAACGACTGAACAGGGCTTGTGTGAATCTATCAATTCATTCTGTACCAGGGCATTGGTACAGAATGTGGCGGCTCACCTGGTTAAAGGCAGCCGCCAGCAAGATCACATCACACCAGTGCTCAAGGAGTTGCACTGGCTACCAGTTGCTTGCCGGGCTGAATTCAAGGTGTTGGTTTTGACCTTTAAAACCCTATACGGCTCTGGTCCAGCTTATCTCAAAGAGCGCCTCCAGCAACATCAAGTAGGCCAGGCTGGTTGGGACTAGGAGGAAGAGGGCCTTCTCTGTGGCAGCCCCCAAGTTATGGAACTCCCTCCCCAGTGACCTTCGCCATGCCCCCTCCTTGATGAACTTCCGCCAGGCTTTAAAAACATGGCTTTTCAGGTGGGAATATGGGGTGGGTTAGGATTTAAAAAAAACTTTTATATTGTTTTAATTGTGTTTGTTTTAATTGTGCTTTATTGTATTTTATCCTGTTGTATATCGCCCAGGGTGGCTGGGTGACCAGCCAGATGGGCGATTTTAAAATATAATAAATAAATAAATAAATAAATAAATAAAATTCAGTCTACAGTTGGAAGTAGTTGAGATATAGAAGGATAGGGTGTCAGTTGAAAACAACCTCCCTAAACTATACAGGGATATTCCTGAAGAAGAACCAAGCAAAAGGATGCCCTTCCCACCTCCCACTCTCCAGAACTATGACCCCTGGCTATAAAATGCTCAGGATTTGGGCTAACATCCCTATAGCACAACTGGGGAAGGCCCTAGGGGTGAAGTTATCTTTTATCCCTTCTCCACTCCTGAAATTCCTCAGCCTTCCTTGAAGCCTGAACAGCACTACAAGATTCCTGTTTCAGATTCCTTGGAGCCCTGAATAGAAGCACTCCACTTAGGGGTTGGGTTGGGGAATACGTCTCAACATTATGTTGCAGGTCCCACTAGTAATATTATAATACGAAGAGTAACAAAGAATTATAAGTGGTCTGTCTTTCGAACAGTGGTGTTTTATAACTGTTATCAAATGGTTGTAACCACTTGGTAATCCAGATGTTTATGACATTCTGCTGAGCAGGATAAGTCTTTTCACCGATCCCTTCCTGCTTCCTTGGATTTCTAGTAGGATGTGTTTGTGTGGGACATATTCTCAGTTTCTGCAAGAAGCTCGCTATGTCAGAAGCAATGCAAGTTCTGAGGGTGCTTCCACATTACACCCTTATTGAGTAATCACACCACCCCATTCACTGAATTTTATGTTGGGGTCCAGATGACCTCATCTTCCATTCGTGCTTTACCAACACTTCTTCCATCTTTTTTCTTACCAGAAAAACACCATTAAGCAAGAAAAGACGGAATTGCTGCACAATGTCTTTTGGCTGTTAGCAACAGGAGGCCTCCGTCTGGAAGCATCCTGTGTCGGTTATTGTAGTGGACCATTAGAAAAGAAAGCTGCAATCCTAAATACCACGCCTAGTCTTGTGTCAGCTTCCTGCTAGTATTGGATTAGTTTCAAGAATACTCTGAAGGAGAGTGGAGAATCTATGTTCTGCAAGAATGTATTTATGGATGACAAGAGATAGACCTGCCCCCCTAGTCCAATCTGAAAATAATTTGGATGAACTGGATTATCTTTTTTTCTTATGTCTACTGAACATGTGGTGTCTTGTTCGAGAGTCAGAAACGTTTTAGATCTGCAACAATACCACCACCACTCTTTGCTAGACCTAAGTTGAGCCAAGTAAGGCCCAGCCACCAGTCACCAGAATACCCACTGCCTCTGAGCAGCAGTAGAGACAGTAACTGCACCACCACCCCTGCTGGTCTATGACCGTAATAAATAAATTGATTGACTGTACCACCACCACCACCCCACCTCCATGGGAACAGTGGCCATGGCTTTGATAGCAATGGTTCAGTAGGCAAAGCCTGGCATTCTGTTTTGGGCTGATGCCATCATCAACCTATTATTTATTTATTTATTTATATTTATATCCCACCCTTCCTCGCAAGGAGCTCAGGGTGGCTAACAGCCCATATGAAAATTATACGACACATGAACACAGTTAAAATCGTAACTCTAAAATTACAAATACATAGTATTTGTAAATGCCATAAAACCATCACAAAACAACCAGAAAACAGATAAAACATATATCCCCCAAAGCTAGCCTATATCCCAAAGGCATGTACAAATAAATACGTCTTTAACTGGTGCCTGAATGACAACTGAATCTCTATTAGAAGGGAGCTCCACATTTGGGGTGCCACCACCAAGAAGGCTCTGCCACATGTAGTAGCCCCATGGACCACATTCTTGAAGGGCACCACAAGCAAATCTTCCCCAGCTGATCTTAAATCCCAGGTTGGTCGGTACTGGGGAAGGAAGTCTGCGACAACACGGTCCCTTACACTTTAGGACCAGGCGCATAAACCCTTCTCAGGCTAAGCATCAATACTTTAAAACCTGAGGGGAGGGTCAAATGAAACCTTTTCCCCTACTAATGAGGGAAAATATTAATACTAGTTATTAAGGATCTAGCTTAAATTTATGATACTGTGGGTACAAAGGTGTGTGTGTGTGTAGATTTAAAAGTAATGCAGGTTAATAACACCAAGCTGACACGTAGGATTTGGGTAGCAAACAAAATAAAAATAAGTTTATTTTAATTCTCAAAATCTTAGTTCCAGAAAATAACTTTAAACCTGACTACACCAAACACTTTAAAATTAACCTAAGTCCCTATAACTCTAAATACTTCCACTCCTCATACAAGCACTGATTTCTCTTAAAACTCCTGACAAGACACGAATAATCCAACTAACCTAACTCCCACCTCTCCCAACTCTCCCCACACTCCAAACACATTCCCATAACACACTAACAAACTCTGACATCACTCAAACACTCCTTATATACTCCTCCCGCCACCCTTTCTAAGACATCACAAACCACACCCACTCAGTTCAACATTCTGTACTCACTAAATATACTAAAGCAGACATACACCAGGGAACTGAATTGTGGGGTTACACCACAAGGTCCTTCAAGTATTAGCAGAGCATCAGGCCTTGATGGAAGTCTAGTGAGGCCCAGCATGACTGGGGCTGGCAGCATCCAACCCCCTTCTGAACCCATGGAACATTCTGCTAAGAAGGTATTGCTACTTTCCAGATATTTTTAATGGCTCACACCTTGGTCTGAAAATCTCTAGCTATTTGTTAGACCTGTGCCATGGTCAGCTGTTGAGGCATCATTTTTTTAGGCCCAGTACAAACTTTTAACACAGGCCCCTCCCACACCGATACCACAATCCCATCACATATGTACAATCACATAGGTCATGAAAGAAATGTTTCTAGTTTAATTCTGAAATTACATTTTCCTATATTTTAGAAATCACACCATAGCCCACACTGGGGCTTTTCTACTATGCCCCAACCTCCTATCCATTTGCTATTTTTGTTTAACATTACATCCAGCCTCAAGAAGAGTCCTACACAGCTTGCTGACTATTGAAACTTTGTGGCTGGTCCCAATAAAGGTATTATCCTGTCAATGTTTTGATGTTTCTATTTTAATGGATCAATGCGGCTGCAAAATACCCTTAAAATACCCTTTAAAGGTATTTTTTCTGGCCATTTTCATTGCAAAATCATGGATTATCGCCCCAAATTTCTGTTGCAAGTTCTGACAATTTCTGTTGCAAGTTCACCCTCAAAAAGTTGCAAGTTCACAAAATACCTAGGTGGCATAACTGTTCTTGTCCTATATTGGAAGACCTACAATTCTGGATAAGAAGTAACTTACTGAAACTTCTTTCAGCTTCTGGCACAGTCACTGGCAGTGTGCAAAATAATCTGTAGGGCTACACACACTTCACTGAAAATTAGCATTGTTTTTTGAAAATTATATTTAATAAGTTGAACAGGGGTAGTTCATACACTTTTTCAAACATACACTTGAAGATTTTTTTTTCAGATGCAACATTTCACAATTCTCAGAAAGAGAATACATCTCTGTAGGATACTTGTGAACTAGAATACAATTTACTCACAAATATTTGGAGCCTGTAAATCCTACCACCAGCACTGGCTCCTACTATCTCTGGAGACAATCTGCTGATTATTATGGTATTTTGTCCCTCCCACTAGCTCTCCCGCCCTCCTACCCATGCATAAAGAACTCTGGGAGTGGTAGTTCTTGAGAAAGTGTATCACATATAATGATGCCCAAATTTCTCTGCCTCTCAAACTACACGTTCTGTTTTAATTGCATAGGCAGTTCTTTGTTCTAGAGAAGGACCTGGGCCAGTAACTCACTGTTGAGAATATTGTTTGTTTTGCTCTAACGTTGCTTCTGATTGGCTCCAGCAAATGAAGTGTGTAGATACAATGCATAGATCCAGGGCCAGCATCAAGGATAAGCATGGTCGGCCATCTGCTAAGGACCCACACCCCAGTAGGGGCGCACTGACAAGAGCCCCTTGGAGATGCTCCTCCTCTTCACCACTGCAACCTGCTTGTTCACCTGCCTCTCACTCTGGCCCAGACAATGGTGGTGGTGAGAAGGAGGAGCAGGAGATGCTGTTGCTTACTTGCTCATTGGGTCTCTATCTGTCAAGCAAGCAAGTGGAAGCAATGATGAAAAAGAGGAGGAGGAGGAGCAATAGCAACTGGTGACGATGACGGTGAGAAGGTAGGCACACCGAGGGAGGGGGCCTATTGAGGGTGGCTTGTCTAAGAGCTCCCCAAAACCTGGAACCAGCACTCCATAGACACCTATGCAATAGTCACACATCATCTCCCATTTGCAACAAGCTTTCCTGCCACCACTCTCAGCTACCCTGCTGAGACGGAAGGGAGGAGGGGTATAATGTGAGGTGGGAGTCTGCTGCTCTCAGTCGCCCCATCTACCCTTTGCAGTGAGCATTCCTGCTGTTCTCAGCCACCCACTCTCAGCTGTCCCCAGAGGATAATCTGTGGTGAGAGGTGGGAGTCACGAGGGGTCTGACCCTGGGCACCTGCCAACTCCTGCACCAGTGCATAGGAACAATGAAATAAGCTTCCATATCTATATCTATCTATCTATCTATCTATCTATACACACACACACACACACACACACACTCAAGCATGATTTGCAATTTAGCCTCAATTCTCCCCCTCATGGTAATGGGGTTGCAGCCTAAGCTGGGGGGGGGGGGTACCCTTCCTTGGGACCTAGAGCCAGGAGACTGGGGATCACTCCAGGAGTCAAAGCCAAGGGGCGTGCAATGCAACAAGTCAGGAGTCAGACCTAGGAGCCAAGCAGAGAGTCAGAACAAACCAAAAGCCAGGAAAGATTGCCATTGCCCAAGTAAAGTCCAGCCTGAACAGGAAGATTTATTGCCCTTCCTGTTGTGGACAGCCAATGGTCAACCTGGTTGGGGATGGTGGAGCCTGGATACCTTCCATTCATTAGCACAGGAGATACACTAACCTGGTGGCTCTGGCTCATGCCACAGGACACCTAACTGTGCACAGAGCTGCAAGTTTCTGGTTCTAGCCCTGGGCACTCCTGATACTTTTGAGCATTTCCTGAGTTATATATACTTTGTCTAAATCTGAATGATTATTTTGGGCTTGCAACCTGAAGAAAGACTATTCCTATATTTCATCTACTCTACAGACTCTGGAGTACAGATGATACTCTATGGAGTATATGGCATAGAGCCATGTCTGTCCTTCATGGAAGGCCTGGTAGTGGCAGGCACTTACATTACATGTCAAGGTGTACACATGTCCTTGCTGGATGGATCACATTTGAGAGCAATGTTTGTGCAATAAGCCTTTGTGCAACCTTTGCCAATGAAGAGTGAGAGAACTGAGAATAAGCCACAAGAACTCTACATTTGGGGCCTCAACATCAATTTGGCTCAGCTATACTTCCACTGACTTGTTGACGTATTCTGCCTTAGGGAGTACTGAGTCTAAGGTCAGCTACAGCCAAAACTGCCTAGCGATCCAGAGAATAGTAGTCTGTAGCATAATGCTTGCATCAAAATGTTATGAGCAGTTTCTCAGACCTTGTACATTTCACAGCTTCTAGATGCTATTTGTCCAAATGAAACTATTATCACTGAAATGGTTCTAGATTTAGTCAGAGTAGACCCATTCAGGTGATGACTAACTGAAGTCCCATTTATTTCAATGGGTCTCCAATGTGGTATAAACAATACAGATAAATTGGTCTAATCTAATTTCTTAAAACTAAATAGAAGAGAAAATAAACGTAAAACATGGGGGAGGGACTGCATATACAGCCAAATAGATCTCCATTCCACAAAGGCAACATGGGGGTCCCCATAATTAACCTATACATTTGCTTGGGAACCACACCTCTCATTTGTGGCAGTCTTTCTTCTAGCTCTCATCTGGTTCTTCTCTCTCAGTCCCTTCTCCATCTGTCACCTGGGGAAGTAAAGACTGCTACTCCACCTTCAAGCCCCTCATATACTCACAGTTTTAGTATTATTCAGTGTCCTTCCACCAAACACCTCTTACATCACTCCATTCAAGGCAAGAGTTAAAACATTGGGTCACATCCAATTGATATAGCTCGGCAAGATACCACTATCAAAATGTTAGCACTACAAAATCCACTTTCTTCTTTTAGATGTTGCCTATTCTAATATACACAAGATATTTCTAAAAAAATGTCAAACAACACATTTTATCCACAGCAGGTGGAACTGAAGCTCAATAAAAAGGTGATGTATAGGAATGCCAGTTATAGAGGTCTAGGTGTCACACATTTAAGGTTTTAATATGACTTATTTCAGCTAAGGCAATTCTTGCTTCTATTGCAAAATACGCACACCCAAATGTGGACTTCCACAGAACTACCACTGAACACCTCCTCAGTGATTCACACTATACCCTTCCTACCCTTTCTCCTTCTCAGCATCCATGCGCTGCACAAACCATTTTGGAAAACAACACTGGTGGCTTAGAAATGGTGGGTAAATAAACTAATATTGCTGACTTCCTCATTCAGTCCCATTCTAGATCATCCCTTTTTCTATGATACTTATAAGCATCAGCAATTTAAAGATTAGAAGGAAAACCCAGGCATACATAGACTGACAGTGAAACTCATCCACTGCTGGCACTTCACAAACTCCACAATATCAACAAAATGCCCATGAACGATCTAAATGGAGGTTGGGCTTTCACAAAGGTTCCATGGACTTTGAAGAAGTGCAAGGTGAAAGGGAGAAACGTGCTAAGCGAAAAGCACGTCAAACGAATCCTTTACAGGACCATCTTCCATCTGGTAACCTGTGTCCTCACTGTGGGAAGCTGTGTGGATCTAGAATTGGCCTCCACAGTCACTTACGGACCCATCGCTAGAGTCTACACAATCTTCTTTAGAATTTCCTCCTTTTATCCTGGAAGACAATCTTACTCGATCACGAGTGATCGCCTGATGATGATGATGATGATGATGATGATGATGATGATGATGATGATGATGGTGCGGATGTAGAATCAGGGATTCCTTTTTATGGTTTTTTGTTGTTGTTGTTTTTTTACCACGTGTGGTGGAGTTGTGATGTGAGATGATCTCTAAGTTCTGGGAACAGGCTCACCATGAGATTTACAAAACAACAAACCAAAATATCTCTCCTAGTCCTAACCTCTCACTTTTGACCAGATGTGATAGGAACAGGAAAAATCTCCAAGACAAAGAACTTACCTTTCTTACTGGTGCCACCTACCGTATATGGAAATTGCCCACTGTTGGAAACTATCAGAGGTATACTGTATACAATCATAGTACAATATACAATATCTGGCAACTTGTTCTATTATGAAAATACACACACACACACACACACACACTGTTAGTCAAAGGGCATAGATAAGCCAGACTCTTTTTATTCTGTGTGGTACCCCTTCATCCTTTAAGATATTGGGGATCCTGTCACACAAAGCCACCCCCTTTCCACAAATCATTTTGGAAGGACCTTTTGAAGCACAATAAGCTGTGATATTGGGAGATTTTTGATGATGATGATGATGATGATGATGATGATGATGATGATGATTAATTTTATTTCCATACCGCCTCATAGCTGAAGCTCTCTGGGTGGTTTACAACAATTCATAAAAACAGTGATACACATTATAAAATGCAGATAATAAAAACATACAATTTCATCATACAAGTTCAAAAACCAAATTTAAAAACCAAATTTAAAATGGCAAATAAGATAAGTTAATAAACTAAGCCTGCAGCTGACAAAAACCCCGCCCCCCATGTGCTGTTTTGAGCTGTTAAATATTAAATGCCTTGGCATAGAGGATAGTCTTAACCTGGCTCTGAAAAGATAGTAGAGTTGACTCCAGGCAGACCTCAGTGGGGAGCTTATTCCATAATTGGGGGGCCACCACTGAGAAGGTGCCCCCCATAATCTATGGTTATATCTCCCATTGTTCTTAAGAATACAACATAATTCAGAACCATTAGGCCTCTGTGTGCAAGAGGGGCAGAGGCCATGGTGGTAGAGGCATAGCTCATATTAGGGTTACATTCATTCTTAAAACTGGACAACGTACTCCCTCCTTAACTTAGGATTTTTAGGCTGCAATGTTATACACCTGAGACTTACTGGTGAGTAGAAATGTACAGGATTGCACTATTAGGCTGCAATCCTATGCATATTAAATAACTTTCAAGTAAATATGCATAGGATCGGGCAGCATGATAGATGATTGATAGATAGATAGACAGACAGACAGATAGAGACAGACAGAGTAGAGTTCAAGTTTTTATTTCATTATTGGACCTCCATTTCTTGGTATATTCTCTCAGAATTCCTGGAAAATATATTTGTTTCTTGGGCTCCTATATTACTTGATTCAGAAATAAAATGTAAATGTAAATTAGTCTCCATAATACTGGCTTGGCTTTTCTTACATATGCTACATTTTTTTACCAGGCCAGGGAGTGGAGCCCTTCAGCAATTCAGACTCAAACCAGAAAATGAATACAGTGATATATTCAGTTGCCATAGCTGCCATATGGTGCCAACGCTGAGATGAAATAAAATAAAAGTCCAGGAGGTCTAGAAGTCAATAATGAGGTAACCCATATGACACCAGCTCTCAACGGAAATGCTCCAGACACCACCAAGCAGAAAAACAGCAAGAAAAATCCAAAATGGCAAGAAAACTGCTGGAAAGGCAGAAGATAGTCTCTCCAAAGAGTAAGTCAAAAGAGGGAGTTGTTGGTATGTGTCTCGGCCAATGAGGAAGAGTTGAAGGGCTAAGAGGGAAAAGAGGAATTATAGGCAGCACAGAAAGGAGAAAGAGAGAGAAAGAGAGAGAGATCATCCAAGCGTTAAGTGGCAAACAGTCTAAACAATTGTCCTGACAAGAAGGAAGGAATCTCAGCATTCCTAATGTTTGGCTATTGAGCATGAACAAATGTTCAGGCAAACTGTAGCAACATAAAAGCAGGTCATGGAAAAATACAGGGCAAAGCAAAGCGCTTTAAGATGAAAAGAGTAAGAAACAGTACTAAAACAGCTAGGTTGGTGAGATTGCAAAGCAGAACTATAGTGAGACTCGAATGGGCTTACTTGGCCAGCTAGTGTAAAATAGTATAACTCCATTCAAATCATAGAAGCCGAAGCTATTAGCTGCCAGGTCTTGCCCATCAGTTTCAAACCACATCAAACAATTTGTGACATGGCCAAATGGATCTAAAATGAGCATGAATATTATTAGCAAGAAACGCAGGGAGTCCACAAAGAATCAAACGTCAAGAATGACCAGAGTTAGTTCAATGAGATGGGGTGAAGTAGCTACCTTTAGAAATCCGTTGTGTCTAGTCTCATGTTGGAGCCTGAGAAGCAGGAAGGAAGGTGCTACAGACCACAATAAAGAAGCAAAAGGCTGAGATTGGTACTTGAATGGCAATAACTGTAGGAAGATATTCACAACTCACTGATTAACTGGTAGCACTACTTCTAAAACCAGTAAATTCTTCTGTCTTGGCTTGTAAACTGAATTTTAAATATTAACTATTAAATGAGTCCTATAACAACCTGATCTTCTTCTTCTTCCTCCTCTTCTAAAATATGTTTTGATTAAGGAATTATGACATGATCAGTGGCACAAAATAGCAAAAGATTTCTACGGATGTAATCACAGTTTATTCAGCCCAAGGAGGCCTCGTAAATTGTGCAAGAATTTCAATGTTAAGATTCTAAACTTTCTGACAATTTCTTGTACGAATATTTTTCTTGTTATGCTTTTCCTCGGAGGAGCCCATTGAGTTCAACATGTTGGAAAACTTGGATTGAATAAATCTCTTTTACACCGACAGAGTGTGTTTTACTATTTTGTATGTTAAGGTATCACCTCTTGTTGCTAGATCTGATCAGATGGCAGTAAGTCCCATTGTTTATGCATAGGATCGAGTTGTAAGACTGGATCTAAGCAAACATATAGGAAAGCAATGGCACCTACTTAAGCGTGGTTTGGATTGAAGTGGAAGAATTGGATTGGATTGGAAGAAAGCAACATCTGTAATAAACAGAAGTGTACAAAATCTATAGCACTATAGCAATGTTATTCACAAATTCAGGCCAAATTCTCTACCGGTAAAAATTAGCATAGGGATTTGGAAGGTGATAGAACAATGTTGATCATGCTTCCCTTATGATCAATAGAGGCATACTAAAACATAAACGTAGCCATAAAAAAGCAGCGTTTCAAATAATCACGGTTTCTGAAGGCATGGAATCAGTTGAGAATAACGTAATAATACTCCTTTGATGGGTCTCAGTCCAGCAGTATTATGATTTTAAAAATAGGGTGAAAGCAGCACAATTCAGTTATGTAAGAAATCTATAGGCAAGAATCACACCTGTTATCTTAATGTTCAGGATAAAAAAATCAAGGTTTTGAAAGGTCCTAAAAATCAAAGTCTTGTCCACAAAACAAGAGATCTCTAAACATGTATTCATCTATATCTGTATATCTATCTAACGGTGAAATGAAGTGAATAAGAGAAATGCTGCATAAGAGAAATGCTGTAGAATCTGAGAGAAGGTATGGAGGAAAGGATTTTTAACAAGCCATAATTAAGCTGCAGCTGACCACAGTTCTTTTGAAAACAAACTAGTCAGCCTGATTTCACAAGAGGCTGTTTAAAGATCTGAGAATTTTGATTTTCTTTAATTATTCCTGAAATGGCTGAACTATGGCACTTTGGGGCTTAGCTGTAAAAATCAAGAATTGAAATTTGGATTGGAAGGAATCAAGACAACTGATGATGATGATGATGATGATGATGATGATGATGATGATGATGATGATTTGTGTGTGAGTTGAAAAGGGAAAATTAGTTAATTTGCGTAATCAGCCAATTTTCCATGTTTGGATCATATGCCTGGCAATTGCAACTGTCTCAGATTTATTCATTATTCAAAATTACTTTCCAGTTAATTCCTGTGAATAATATTTGAGCTGCATATCTGTTGTTGAGCAGTTTATTATTCAAAATGCAGGCTGTACTAGCTGGTTGTCACCGAACAGCTAGGTTAAATTGTCTATTTTTGTCACCTGCTTGGATGTATGTATCTGTGGAAATCAGGCTGCCAAGGAAAATGTTTTTGCATTTATTTAATACCAGGATTGCTTTTGGTGGGTACAATCCACCAAGCACTGCTTCTGTACAAGCCCTGTTGCTGTTGATGTGGGGGACTGCACAGGAGCAGTACAGGAGCAGTTCTGGCATCCTCAGGGGGAAAAGCACACAGCTACCATGTATGTGTACAAATGTCACTGGTTTTCAAAGCATTCCTGCCAAAAGCTTAATATTCCAGGAAAAAATACAATATTTTTTCAGTTTATTTCAAATTTCAATGCACTCTTCAATATTTTTACAGTTATTTTTATTGTTATCAGTACTTAAGTGGCTGTGGAATATTGCAATATGGAAAGCAGTACATCAAGGCCTTGTGTATCAATTGTTGGACTAACAGTGCAATCCTAAATATGTCTATTCAGAGGCATGTCTCATTGTTTTCAATGGGGCTTACTCCCGGGTATGCGTGGATAGGATTGCAGGGTGAGGTAAGGCACCTACAAGTGGGAACAGCATCAACCTGAGTTCCCATTCTGCTAGGAGTAAGCCCAACTTAGAAGCTTTTATAGAGGTTAGGCCTTGTCACATGAAAGCCTCAGACTTGGTTTTCTCTAACCAGCAACCCTACCCACCCTCCATGATTCATGGCAAACTGCTTTTGAAACTGAGGGGTCATTTCTGACCAGCAGCACCTGGAAATGACATCAAATGGGCACACTTGCCAGATGTAGGAAGGACCTGGCTTGGAAGCAAGGCCAGATGGACCCAATAGTGGTGGTGAGCAGGAGGTAGGGATAGAGCCCACCCGGGGAGAGGGCATAAGAGGGCCCTGCCTGGGAGCCGAGGAGGATGGTGGAATCCAACCCTGGTAGGCCAGATGGGAGCAGTGGCCTGGTGCAGATGGGCAGAAGATGGAGAGCCGCATTAAACTCATCATCTTAAGGGGCTTGGGAGACACCAACCTGGGAAGCTGTCTGGAAGAAGGGTGTCCACTTAAGCCAAGGGGAGCTAGGCAAGGGCTTCCAGCAACAGAGCTGTAAAGCAACGGGGAAGGGCCCTAGAACACCTCAGAAAGGGATACAGGAGCCTCCTCCCCTGTCCCATTGCCACCGGGGCAATGTAGTAGGTGCTATTACTAGTTAAAGTCAAAAGCTTAAAGCGGCAGTTCTTAGGAGCCTGTGTGTTTGGTGAGAATGGAGATGCCAGGGCTGTTTAACATACCGCTGCCTTCTCTTTGTCCCAACAACGGGGTGAGGGTGCAGAATGCGAACGGGGAATAAAGAGAGAAAAAGTGTTAGAAACAAAAAACGTACCGTACGACCGGATTCCTCAGATCTGCCCTTGTACTTTCATAATTCCTGTGGCATGCTTATTCTATAGTTTTTAAGGTGATAGAATAATAAAATGAGGGAATCACAGTTCATAGTTTTGGAAGAAACAGATATCCACGCAGTTCAGTTTCCTGTTCAAAGGCAGAACCTTTTGGCACAACAAAGGTGAGTGAACTATCTCTACATGTTGGTAGATTTTTTGCCCCGTATACCTTGCACAGGGCACCACCGTAACTATGCTAATACAAACTCTTCTATGCACTGTTGCAGGAGAGGACTGGGTCTATATTCCTGTTTATCTCCTCAAAGAGGGAGTAAATAGCATACTACTGATAAAATATACAGTACCAAATGGTGAGAACATTCAGACCTAACTGATGCTAGGTGGGGGTGGGGATTAAAGTACTTCAAAGAGCCTGGAAATATCAATAGATGGAGAAAAATTAGATTCAGCTTGTGGAAAAGAAGCTACTTTATTCATGAAAAAATAATCTAAAACCAGATTTTCAATCTGTGATTATAGTAGTAGTAGTAGTAATAATAATAATAATAACAACAACAACAACAACAACAACCATAGAGAAGCTCTAGTGCAAGTAAAGATTTTGGGATGATAATGAAGACTACATTAGACACAAGTTTGCCTTGAAATATGATTGGAGGAGGGGGAAAGCTAATTTGATTTGGGGCTTCCAACATCATAGTGCAGAGCACGGAAATAGTAAGTTCCGCTGTATGTGGCTCAGATGAAACAGCAGCTACAGGGGCTGCATTTAATTATGGCCACCACTTTAGCTTTACGAAATTGGCAGATGAAATATTATTGCCAAGGACAAAATTTTAAAAATAATATAGAAACTGGTGAGAATGAATTATGTAGAGAGGCCGATCACGGTAGATCAAAGCCATGTGTTGGGAAGCTGCCAGCATAGACCCATCAATCCTGCATATATATGCACTTCTGTTGGGTGGGTCTCCAGCCTATCTGCTTCATCTTTGTCATCAACCTGTGGTTTCCAAGTGGAAAAGCATTTTTGCTATGAATTGTAAGTCATCATCTGAACAAGGGTATCTGCTCAGGGGAGGTTTTGGCCCCACAGGGATATTCAGGCCTCCTTCCCTGAATGTTCATTAAAAATAAAAAGTAAATTTCTAGTCCATTTTCTTGTGTAGATATAGGAAGAAAAATCTCAAGAGCCAATGTAATGTAGTAGTTAGAATATCCAATTGGAGAGACTTGGGTTCAAACTTTCATTCAGCCCTGAAGCTCACTGGGTGATCGAGGGCCAGCCACTATCTTTCATCTTAATCTACCTCACAGGGCTGTTGTACAGATAAAATTATTTATTTATTATATTTATACCCCACCTTTTTTCCTGCAAGGGACCCAAGGCGGCTTACATAATCCTCATCCTCCTCTCCATTTTATCCTCACAACAATCCTGTGAGGTAGGTTAGGCTGAGAGTCAGTGACTGGCCCAAAGTCACCCAGTGAGTTTCATGGCCGTGCAGGGACTAGAACCCGGATCTCCCAAGTCCCATGAGGGGGAAGGACTAGATATGTCACCCTGAGCAACTTGGAGGAAGAATGGGATGAAAAAATGTAATAAATAAAAGCTTGGAAACAATATGCAACCTAATTGCTTACTAAGTAGTAAGCCTACTCCTGCCTTCCAGTGTTCTAGGAAATGTGTACATGGCACTGGGTTAACTGATAAGCCCTATGCCTTTATATTTATATTTAATAAATGTAAAGTTTATTTTATTAATATTTAATAAAAGCAAATAGCATTAAACAAATTAGGCTACCCACATTCAAGTTCTGGCTATTCTGCACTGATTTCCCCCCACCCCACACTGTGTCCTCTTAGGCCCCCTCATCACAAAATTTCTGACTATGGGCATTTATTGTGCGCTTGTCATTCCCTACTCGTGGTTGTTTATGGATTTCTTTATACGACGTTGTAACTCTCCAGTTTTGCTTCTGTGTCTAACAAGTACCTTGGGTGAGTTTTTTTAGAGCAGGGAAAATGCGGCATTTAATTGAAAAAGCGAAAGAAACTGCTTTTTCACTTGTGTATTTGCGCTATTCCACTATACTGCAGTGCCACCTAGAGGTTATGTAGCAGAAAAGCAGGAAAGGAAATGCTCTTTGTGTAGCGCTCAGATCTCAGTTCTGCAACAAAACCAAAAGTAGATTCAATAGATTAACAGCCTCGTGTAGAAAAGCTCTATGAGGCTGCAGTTGAAATGCCCCTGCTTTTATGATACAATGGAGCTGACCTGTCCCATTGAAATATATGGGGAAACCCAATATTCATCAGTGCACAGAGAGCGCTCGGGATCAGGGTTGTAACTGTGCTATCCTGTTATACAACGTTAGCTTTGGCACAATGTGGCAACTAGCACAATGACCTGGTTCGCACAATCAAAACAGTCCACCGTGGGTTGTTCAAACCACGATGGGCTGTGGCGTATGCCGGGCAGGATTTACATATTCAACGACCGGCCATGGCTTGTCATGTCAAGCGAACCCAGGGCCTGTGGGTTATGCAAGGGTTATGGATTATGCGAGGTTCGTCTAACCTTCACATAGCCCACAGTCCTCAAGTTCGCAGGACACAAGCCACAGCTGGGCACTGATTATTCAAAATTTTCCACCCATATGCGCCACAAGCCCATCGTGACTTAAATAAGCCACAGTGTGCTGTTCAATTGTGCAAAACCAGCCCAATGGCTCCTTTTATTTATTTATTTTCAACGTTTCTAAATTGTGTTTCTACCATTGCGTTTCTACCAATTGTACCCATGGCAAGGCACCATGAACGCAGCATAAATGAAATATGAGAAGGGCAGGGAGGATTGCACACACTACATTCAATTTGTCAGTTAACAGACAATCAAGGCAACAGATCAATTCAGCCAAGTTTAGATAATAAGCTCATACTGACCTGCAGGGTGGGAAGGTGTGCCAGCAGCCTGCATCTGGGGTATAGACAAGGAGCCCTGAAAAGTTGAATTCCGGTATGGAGGAGAATGACATTAGTCCCTGTTTCGTAGTACCTTTTTCATGTCCCTGTTTTGCCGTTCACTTTTAAAAATTGTTATTAGTGAGTGTTGCACACACAAGTTACCATTCCAGGTCCCACTCTGGAGTCTCTACTAGACGCTAAAACTTCTAGACAGGCAGATGCATTTAGAATTAGACTTTACTAGAATAGCACACATGCATGTAAACACATGCACATTAACACCAAGGCTGCAATCCTACTCACACCCACATCGGAAGAAATCCCATTGAACACAGTGAGACTTACTTCCAAGTATACATACAGAATGTGCTGGAAGGCACCGAGTAGTGTACATCCTGCTATCAGAATCTGGCAGGGCTCCTTTGAGTGAGAATAAGATTATTACAAGTGGGCGGCTGACCCCGTTTTCATTTGTGACCTATTGGAAGGTGTGGGGCTGAATGGAGATGCACTCTTGGAGTTCCGGGGCACTGCTGTTGCTTTGGGACTGATACAGCTCTGGGAACTGGCACTGCCTGCTTGCTTCTTCCTTCTTACATAACATGTATATTTGTAACTGAGTTTATTAAAGAAGGTTTCTACTAGTGCTCTGTCATCCGAAAGGTTGCCCTGGAACTTCTTATTACTTGGAGAGAAGTGCAAAACAATATATTTGGTAGATAAGGTGCTAAACATGACAAACCTCAATCTCATCTGTATTACAAAACATAAGAACTCCACACATTACATTACAACTATACAGGTTACATCGCAAACAGAGCCTGCCCTCCAGACAGTAGACTGTATCAAGTTCATTCAGTTCAATTGAATGCATTGAATACAATGCTGTATAAAACATCCCATTTGGCATTGAAAATCCATTCAAGTTATTTTATTCATTCATACAGTCATTGCTCATTTCTTAATGCATGTAAATGTATGCCCATTTAAAATGCCTAAATGCCTAGTGTGTAGCTAATAAAACTTTAAAAACTTGCCAGGTTACACGGAAGGTCACTTTGTGTGTTTGTTTATAAAGAAAAACAAGCCAGGAAGGGCCCTCAGCCAACAGACATAAACTCTCCTAACAAGGTTTTTTAGATTGCTGTAGGCCAAGAAAGGAAAAGCTGCATCATGTGAAAGAACTGCTATCTCTCCAGGGCAGGGCTCTCCAAACTTGGGTCCCCAGATGTTGCTGGCCTACAGCTCCCAGCATACCCAGCCAGCATGGCTAATGGCAAGGGATTCTGGGAGCTGTAGTCCAGTAACATCTGGGGACCCAAAGTTGGAGAGCCCTGCTCTAGGGTATGAAATATACACAAGTCTGCTGCCTTTGGTTGACATGCCCTGAGGAAGGACCACTGCTGCCCAGACCGTTACCAAGAAGCAGAGTGCAGGTAAAGATGAGGGTGCAGGAGAGGCCCTTTTAAGGGTTGGAAATAGTAACAACAACAATAATAATAACAGTAATAATATAATACCCACTTTACAGTCTTTAAAAGACCTTGAGAGCAGCTAACAAAATCATTAAAGCATTACTAAAAATCAAAACACAATCTAAGGAATATCAGCAACAATCAGGGACGGTGCTAGGTGCTGAAAAGATCCGGGGCTCAGGCCCACAGGACAAAAAAGACGCACAAATTTTCATATGCTAATTTACATATGCTCTAAAGTCTCTCTGTGTGTGTCTTTAAAGGACCCTGTCTCCTAAGGACACCCCTATTTGTAGAAAGGGATGTATGGACAGGGGAGAGGAGGGCATTTGATTTCAGAAGAAAATCTCAGGGAGAAATATTCAAGTGGAGGGCAGCAGGATGTGAGGCACATGTGAGCAAAACACCAGCTAATCCAGGGGGATCAGATGCAACAGAGATCCTCAGGGCCCCTGGACCTTTATTTCAGTAAGTGCCCATGGACAGCAGGGTGGTGGGGCAGATGGCCTCCCAGAGATTCGGGGCTCCAGCCCTACTGGGACACCCCTTAATGCTGCCTCTGGCATCGCCTAGAGTGGCCGGGTACCAGCTAGATGTGTGATTTAAAAATACAATAAATAAATAAACAAACAAACAAACAAAACCAGAATAAAATCAGACAAAAGGAGGCACAACTCATCATCCTACTATGGTGGCCATTTACACATCATCAAAACAGAAGAAATGCAACAGAAGAAAGGACAAAAGAGGATGCAGATTTGCATAACATTTGCATATGCTAATTTGTATTTATTGCTGCAAATTTAGAAAGGATCACTATAATTTAAATAGGAATGCAATGTATCTCACCATAGCTGGGAGGGCTGTGACCAGGTAACCCAGGGGTCCTCAAACTTTTTAAACAGGGGGCAAGTTCATTGTCCCTCAGACTGTTGGGGGGCCGGACTATAGTTTGAAAAAAATATGAACGAATGGATCAAGTAAAAAAAAAGGACCCGGGTCCTTTTTTTTTACTTGATAGGAGTGAATTCCCCCCCCCCCTTAAATGGAAAGTTATTTTATTTATTTATTTATTTATTTCATTTTTATACCTGCCCAATAGCCGAAGCTCTCTGGGCAGTTTACAGCAATTAACAAGACAGTCCCTGCCCGCAGGCTTACAATCTAAAAAGACACGACACACAAGGAAAAAGGAATGGGGAGGGAAGAAGAGGGAATATTAATGAATACTCCTGGCAGGGCTGGTGGTATTTACATATATAGTTGCACAATTGTTTCATGCCTAACACGAATATACTTTTGTTTTTGCCATCACACAAATGAGCATACTCTGCTTCAATCCAAAGTAGCATTTTTGAAACATTAGAAATCTGACTTAGTTACATCAGCTCATACATAAGAGGTAAAACACCACCACTAATTTTTCCATATTATGGAAAAGAATTAAAAGAATCGGCGCTTGAAGCGAAAGAGTTAAAAAAAAGTCTGCTTCCGCCAATCGGCTGGCGGGCCGGATAAAAAGGCAAGGCGGGCCGGATGTGGCCCGCGGGCCTTAGTTTGAAGACCCCTGAGGTAACCTGTGCGTCTGCCCCGTCTGATGTCCAGGTGCTAACTGTTGTTGGGCAAATTCCAGGCAGGCCCCTGCTGTTCTCCCGTCTTAGAGTTCTTTATCTCTAAACTGGACTTGGACTGGACAGCCCTTCAAATACAGGATGCCTTCAAACAGAGGGGAACATGGCTAGCCTACATCCACCAAATTCCTTCTCCAACTACAGTATACTGGGCATTTGTAAGGAGCAGGACTTTTCATTTGTAGCGCCAGACTTATGGAATGCCCTCCCTAGGGAGGCTCACCAGGACTGAATGTTTTTAGACAGTGACCCGGTTGGTGTGTCTTAAAAACCCTGGGTAACAAACGTGGGTTATTGAGATGATGAGCAGGAGCATGCCTGAATGCTGATTCCCATTGCAGTGAACAACTCGGGGACGCTCCACACACCCCGAGTTGTTTATCATGATGTCCAAACCCGGAACTCTGGGTTGTTGTTGTTAAACCATGGGTTCAGACTCTGGATTGTTCAGACATCACTATGAACAATCCAAGGCCGCAGTGCCCCAGGGCTGTTTATTGCCGCGGGAGTGGGCAGGCGCCTGAGAACCAGCACACACGTACTTGCTCCTGCTCATCTTCTCAACAATGCATGGTTTGTTAACCGTGGGTTGTTATGAAGCGGCAACCAGGCCACTGTTAAAAGACTTGAGCTTTTAGAGGGTTTTTGGCATGTGGGCTGAATATTGCCTGGTTACTTGTACTCTCCTTTTATGCTTCTATTTATTTATTTCAGAAAATTTCTATACTGCTTTTCATTTATTTTATTTTATTTTAAAAAACAAACTCAAAGCAGTTCACAAGATAAAATCATAACAATCATAAAACTGTGTTGTGGTTAGGTGTTGTGTTTTTATTGTATGGCTTTTTGGTTCTGTTCTGTTGCTGAATGCTTGTATGTTGTTTATTAGTAGTAGTAATTATTTATTTTCTTGTTGTAATTTGGTTTTATTTCATGTTGTAAACCACTCTGGTTTCTGTATTTTAGAAAAGTTGGCTATGAATTAGGGATGGGTAGAAATCAACAATAGATTTAAAAACAAAACAGGTTTTAACAGCATGGTGGAGAGCATTAACAGTGGACCCAAGGAGGCATTTTTCTAGAGGGCATTCCACAACTGGACTTCAGGAAAGGCTGGGTGATTACTCAGTATCACTTAATATGGATTAACATCTTTTATATCCGCCCTGTCATATTCACAATCCCAGTTGTAAAAATGCTGATGATTGTACCATATCAATGCATGCTTAATAAAGATGAAGTGTGAGAGAGTTTTAAATCACAACTAGGTCGTAATAGTTATGCAGGATTAATGTAGAATATAATGTGCGCATGTGTTGTCTGTCTGTTTGACTTGATGGGTCCAAAAGGATAGAAGAAGAAGGATCCCAAACCTGCACATTTGTTTTGCCCTAAAGGACTTCAACTGCCAGCCACCTGTGGCAGTTGGTTGCCATGGTGATATCCCCACAGTTGTCTGGGTGGAACATTCTAGACCCCTACAAGCTACAGAGAAAAAGCTTCGTATGTTTGAAGGTCCTTCTGTAGAGGCTGCTGAGGGGATATATATATACCTCTCTTTCAAATACATGATACATCCCTCTTTCATATTATATGCCACACACACATTGAAAAACAAAGAAGTGGCCTCTTCTCCACTGAAGCCCACGTTTCAGGCTGTTTCTAGTTTTACTTTGGTCTGCCTCTTCTTCTGTGGAGAAACTGTTTGTGCAAACATATGAAAAAATGGTGTGGGTGGCGCGAAAAAGTAGAAGGGAGCAGAAGAGGTGACATGTGTGAGAAGGACAAGACTGCTGAAGAGAGATTGAAGAAGTGATATGTGACAGGATTTTTACACAGAGACAAAGCAACAGGGCCCAGCCCAAGTTGTTGTGCTGCCTGAGGCAAAGGAGAAGAAGCCCCTTCTCCATTCCATGTACAGAAGCTGATGGGAGCAGCATTTCAATCCCACTTTAACCCTGACAATGGGATACTGATTTTATTTATTTACTACATTTACATCTCGCCTTTTTTCCCCTCTTGCAAGGAACCCAAGGCGGCTCTTACATGGTCCTCCTCCTCCTCTCCATTTTTCCTTCACAACAACCCTGTGAGGTAGGTTAGGCTGAGAGTCAGTGACTGGCCCAAAGTCACCCAGTGAGCTACATGGCCAAGTGAGCTTCAGGGGCCGAGTCCCACTTCAACGCTCTAACCACTACGCCACACTGGCTCCCAGTGCGAAGGCAGCAGGCTTGCTGGGGCGGGGTGTGTGCAGGAGGCCAGGCTGTGTGGCACAGACAACAGTGTCTTCCAACACCTCACGGCAGCTGCATGCTCGCACCCAGCATCTACTGCCTGAGGTGGCCGCCTCACTCTGTCTCTTGGTAGAGCCGGCTCTGGCAAGCAGTCATGAAGCAGAGAATGAGGCAATGCCCTAGCCTGAGAGGTTCCCTCACTGCCCCTCTGACTGACTGACCGTGGGACTATAAAGACCTGGATTCAGGAAGGCAACGGCATAAAGGCAGGCAGGATGAGAGCATGGTAAGTCAATTTAATTATGGAACTACAATATCGTTATTCTTTACGTTCATTCCTTTTGCACTTGTCTTTGTGGGGCAGATCATGGGGCTGGGGGAGAGAAAATGGGCTGAGGAGGATGGTAGCCAGGCTACAGTCAACAGAGGTGTTAGGGGGCGGCCCACTAGGGCTGGAGCCCCGAATAGTTCATTTGGAGCCCTGACTCTCCGGGAGGCCATCTGCCCCACCACTCTGCTGTCCATGAGCACTTGCTGAAATAAAGGTGCAGGCGCACTGATGATCTCGGTTGCATCGGATCCCCCTGGATTAGCTGGCTTTTTGCCCACATGTGCTTCACCTCCTGCTGCCCCCCCCACAAATCTTTCTGCCTGAGGTTTTCTGTGAAATAACATGCCCTCCTCTCCCCTGTCCATGCATCCCTTTTTACAAATAGGGGTATCCTGAGGAGACAGGGTCCTTTAAAGACACACAGAGAGAGAAAGACTTTAGAGTATATTTAAATTAGCATGTGCACATTTGTGCTGTTTGTAGGGGGGGGTGTCCTTTGGGCTTGAGCCCGGGATCTTTTCCATACCTAGCACTGCCCCTGACATTCAAGAAGAAGAAGGAAATGCTTCCCTGGGCTCAGGTCATACTTTCTCAATATTTCACAGATGAAATGAGGGGCACTCTTGTATACTGGTAACACCCCCCCCCCTTGTTCTCATTCTCTCCCCACATCCACACACACTGCTGAAGGCTCTTTGCCATCAACTATACACTGTATTCATCTGCCCCTCAATAGCCTGCTTTGCACAGGCTTCTGAAGCAGGTTTGTTTGCCAACTGATTATACAGTTTCCTCTTTTAAAAACATAAGAATGGTTAGTATAATGTTTATTCTCAACTGGAGATGGTTCTACTCAAGAGCAAATTTTTGCTGGTGCTGGTAGCCAAAACAAAATGTGTGGTCTCCAGCACCCTCCCCCTTCCCATTCAGTGCAATCCAATGCATGTCTGCTCAGAAGTAAGTCCCACAATGTGTTTTTCCCTCCCCCAGCTCCACATCTGGAGCTGAAGTGGGGCCTCTGCAGTTACACTGGGATTCAGAGGACCTCAGAAACCCAGCACAACTGCAGGAACTACCTATCCCCTCCTTCCATAGCTCCGAATTTGGAGCTGGATTGGGGAGGTGGCGCTTTTGGCACATGGCTGCCAAGGAGCTTGGAGCACCTCTGCCACTCATTGACCAAATGGACATCATCTCCTGTCTTACCTTCCAGAGCAGTGCTGGCTGGGGCATGCTGTGAGTTATAGGCCAAAAACATCTGGGGACCCAAGGTTGGAGAACACTGCTCCAGAGCCAAAGGGAAAGGCTGAGGCTTGTTTTGACCACTGAAAACAATAAGTATTCTGACTGAGTGCCTTGACTAGCAATCATCAAAACCGTAAGCTCCAGACTTCCTCCCCAGTTTAGTTAAGGAGAGCAGGTGGGGATCTTTCTTACAGTTGTGTTGCACCGTCCAACGTTAGAGTTCAGTGCAACTGCAGCGGGATGATCCCCACCCCTTCCCCAGCTCTGAGCTTGAAAGGAAGGTGAAACTCCTCTTGGCACCTTCATCAGGTGGCAATGGAACACTCCAGAATTAATGACTGGTAGCTGTGCTTCCTATAAAATAGAAGCAACTAAAACACATAGCGTTGGATCCAGGCTTAGTCATACTTAGAGTAGACCCATTGAAATCAATGGGACTTAAGTTAGAGATGGCTAACTTAAGTTTGATTGATTTCAATGGGTCTGCTCTAAGTATGACTAAATCTGGATCCATCCCATAGAATCTATGCCATAGATGGTTATGTGGGAGATCGAAGGAAGCGATACACTGACATTTAGTGTTTAGACAACCAAAAGAAAAATTAAAAAAAATTAACGTGTTTATTTATTTAGTTAGTTACATAATGTATATCCCATACCTTCAGCATAAATTTATGTTCCCAGTGTGGCTAGCAAAGTAGTTAGAAACAAAGTATGATTTTTTTTAAACCCTAGAAAATAATAAAATAAAGCATACAAACTAACAAAGCAAATAAAACTGCAACAGTCCACGCAAAGAGACAGCAAAATCAAAACTGCTCTAAGTTCAAAATACTAATATTAACTACTTAAAAGTCTGGGAAAACAGAGAAATTCTATTTATTTATTTCTATATTTTTATAGCTTCCCCATAATGTAAGTTCTCAGGGGGGGGCTCATAAACAAATATAATATTACACTATAGTATAAACATAAAACAATAAAAACTATTAAAACTAAAAACATAATTAAAAACACAGAATCGTTTTTGCCTGGTGCCTAAATGATAGTTACAAGGGCATCAGTAATGAGAGGTGGGCTCCCCTGGGGAGGGCATTCCAAAGGTGAGGAGCCACCATTTTAAAGGCTCTCTCTCTGATCACCAGTATGTCACATTTCACATTTAAGGCTGAAGAAAGGCCTTAGATGATGATCCCAGACCAGTTGACACGCAGATTGATGCAGCAGTCCAATAGGTATCTGGGTCCTAAACCACATAGAGCTTTAAAGGTTAAGACCAGCACTTTGAATTGAAATCGAAAACTTAGCCAGAGCCACTGGAGCAGTTTCAGTGTACGGTAGGTGAAATACTGGTCCCTGTGTTCTAGACTGGCTGCAGTGTCTAAACTGTCTTCATTGGCAACCCCACATAAAGCACATTGCAGTAATCCAGCCTAGAAGTTACCAAGACATGGAAAATTGTGGCTGGACTATCTCTGTCCAGGAGGGGTCACAGCTGGTGTATCAGCTTCAACTAACATCTTCATAAACTCATCAAAAAAATCTGGATAAGAGAAGAGATCCCAGAAGACTTCAGGGATGCCATAATTATCACCCTCTTTAAGAAGGGTGATAGAACAGACTGTGGAAACTATCGGGGCATTTCTCTCTTAGCAACCGCAGGTAAAATATTTGCTAGGATTCTCGCAAACCGTCTTCTATCTATTTCAGAAGAGATCCTCCCTGAAACTCAATATGGTTTCCGCCCCTCTAGAGGGACAGTAGACATGATTTTTACTGCATGTCAGCTCCAAGAAAAATGCCGGGAGCAAAATCAACCCCTTTATATGGCATTTATCGATTTGGCTAAGGCCTTTGATACTGTAGACCGTACAGCTCTCTGGACTATCCTTATGAAAATTGGATGCCCCAATAAATTTGTGAATATCTTGCGACTTCTCCATGACAACATGACGGCAACGGTTTTGGACAACAACGGCTCTCATGGTGCTCCATTTAAAGTGGGATCAGGTGTTAAACAGGGATGTGTTATCGCCCCAACATTATTTGCCATTTTCATCGCCATGGTTTTACATCTTGTCGAGGGGAAACTTCCCACCGGTGTGGGAATTATATATCGAACAGATGGAAAGCTTTTTAATCTCAGCAGGCTGAAAGCAAAAAGTAAGGTAATTACAACCTCCGTCGTGGAACTTCAGTATGCTGATGATAATGTGGTCTCCGCACATTCAGAGGATGATCTCCAAACTATCCTAAATGCTTTTGCAGAAGCATACGAAAAACTTGGTCTCTCACTTAACATCAAAAAAACCAAAGTGCTTCATCAGCAAGTGCAAGCCAATCCTTTGGTGATGCCATCTATCCAGCTTGGCGGGACAATACTGGAAAACGTCGATCATTTTCTCTATCTTGGCAGCTATCTTTCTGTTACAGCTAACATCGACAGTGAAATCCAGCATCGTCTGAGCTCCGCAAGTGCCGCATTTTCTCGAATGAAACATAGAGTGTTCGAGGATCGGGATATTTGTAAGAAGACCAAAACACTGGTTTATGAAGCCACTGTATTACCAACTTTATTGTATGCCTGCGAAACATGGACTATCTATAAACGTCACTTCCACCTCCTTGAAAGGTTTCATCAACGTTGCCTCCGGAAAATCCTGCAAATTACTTGGGAGGATAGGCGAACAAATGTCAGTGTACTGGAAGAAGCAAAGACTACTAGCATTGAAAAAATGATCCTTCAACGCCAACTTCAGTGGACCGGTCATGTTGTTCGAATGCCTGACTGCCGTCTCCCAAAGCAGTTACTTTACTCCCAACTCAAGGATGGAAAGCGGAATATCGGTGGTCAATATAAGAGGTTTAAAGATGTTCATAAGGCTAATCTAAAAAAATGCAATATAAACATCGAAAACTGGGAAGCTCTGGCCCATGAACGATCTAAATGGAGGTTGGCCTTGGTTCCATGGACTTTGAAGAAGCCCGAGTGCAAGGTGAAAGGGAGAAACGTGCTAAGCGAAAAGCACGTCAAATGAACCCTTTACAGGACCATCTTCTATCTGGTAACCTGTGTCCTCACTGTGGGAAGCTGTGTGGATCTAGAATTGGCCTCCACAGTCACTTACGGACTCATCGCTAGAGTCTACACAATCTTCTTTAGAATTTCCTCCTTTTATATTGGAAGACAATCTTACTCGGTCACGAGTGATCGCCTGATGATGATGACATGAGCCTCAAGGATAAAGATGAATCTAATAACTTAGCCATAGCCAGGGTCTGGCCACATGACTTAAAATCAGAACAAGTGTCAAACTTGAAAAACAACAACAGTCCTATAATATATTATACTTAACAGTTCAAAATGAGCCTCCTTAGCGTAGCATGTGAAATGGCAAGCTGAGCAGTACATCGCATCTTGGGTGTTCATCCCTGTGCATTTACATGCTGTGCACTCGAGTGGGGTGGCTACTGTTTTATCTGGTTTCTTTCTATTGTTCTTTTATGTTATATTTTGCCATTGCTATGTTTTTAAGGCTGAACTCAATGGAACTTACTTTTGAGTAGACATGCATAGGATTGCATAGTAAGTCTGCTTTTTTAGCTTTGATATTATAGGTTTTTGATACTGTTGTTTAATGTTTTTTAACAGTTTGGTGCCATGAACTTTCTAAGGAAAGGCAAGTTAGAAATAATTTGAATGACTGAGATGCATCCATCTCTTTCTTAAATATTGAACAGCATGGGGATCTGCAGGAATTTTCCCCGGGGTGGGGAGCGCGAGCTGTACAATGGTATGTGATTGTAATTCACATACATAGTGCACACACATTTTCCTCGTGTGTGTGTGTGTGTGTGTGTGTGTGTGTGTGCATGCTTTGTTGCTTGGCATCACATTCCATGACATTTTGAAGCCTACACCGAGTAGCAGAAAACCCTGGGATATGACAGCACTAATACAGAAGTATGTTATATTCAAGCTTCACACAAGAAGCATCATGAATTCCAGTAAAACTATTTGGAGTGAGGGATATATTTTTAAAAACTATGAAAAAGAGGGTGGAAAACCAGATGCACAAACAGAGGGAGAAGCCTTAAGAATGTATTGAATATTTTCTGGCATCACCACTGCCCTTATAATAGCATGTTCTAAAATAATTTCCTTTATCTTGGAAACATTGGTGAACACTCTGCAAAGTAGCAGTGGAGTCTGCAGCAAGTGTCTTTGGCAGCGGGAGGATAAATGGGCACACTTGATCAGCTTGTAGGATTCTAGAACGACTCCCTTTACTTTTCACATTGTTATCAGGTGTTACTTGTGGTCCAGGTGGCCCCACCTTTGTGGTTAGGTGGGTAGCTAACAGAGATAGGGCCCTTTCTGTGGTAGCTTCCCAATAGTATCTTACCTCAGATCTATTCACCAGGTGCCTACTTAACTATTGTTTTGGTATGAGGTAAAAACTATTCTCTTTGTCCAGCTGTATAACCAATTAAATAGTATGGTTTCAGTGCTGGCTTTTGTTGTGCCTTTGTGAAAGGTTGTATTTTAATTGTTCATTAATATATTGGTGCCACAATGCCTGTAGGCACTGTATAATTTTTGCCATTTGCAACCACTCATAGCTGTCTGGCACCTGTGCTTACAATAAACAAATTTAAACTGGATTGATAATTTACAGCACAGCCCCCAAAGGGTTGTGTAAACTGATTCTCAGTTTTACACCCCAATCTTGAACAACTTTATTCAGACATGAATCCCATTGATTTGGAACTTAATTTCAAATAAGTGTGTTGAGGATTGCAGCCTTAAATTGATTAAAACACAGCACATATTATAAACAACATTGGTTGTTATAACTTCAGGATATATGGCAACTGGCTGACTTTGTAATATGATTGCAGCATAATGTAATATGATTACAGATAGGCTTGCAGCATAAAACTAATGGCATTGATACTTAAATACTGCAGCCACATAGTGGGTTCTGTTGTGGACAACTGGGTACTTACAAATGTATTTCATTCCTGAGAGATTAGCTTCTGCTGCAGAATATCTAAATCTTTAGATTGAACTTGATGTTAATTACTGTTTTCATTTACACTATTTTACAATCTTCTTCAGAAAAGATGGTGTTTTAATCTGGAATGTATGCTGTTCAGTTCATGTGGTATTTAGGATCACATTGCTCAATTTTATACAGCTAATAAGATATACTGTATCTATTTGCACTTGCTGGTATGTCAAAAACAGTGTGGGGGGAAATTTCAACCATTAAGGGCGCAATCCACTGGAGCTGGATTGTGGGCATCCTGTGCAAAATAGGAGAAGCGTGGAGGTGAAGGTCACTTCCGTGCTCCTCCCACTCTGCAAAACAGCTAGACAGCCAGTTTCAGCCGTCTAACTGCGGTACTTCAGAGGGGGGGGGGGGAAGGAGGCTGAGGTGCTACCAGTATACATTATATTTTGGTAGCACCGGTCTCCTCCCCTCCTTGCCCTCCTCCCAGCCCCCTAAACCCCTTCTCTAAGGTTGCTCTTAGAACCTTGGAGAAGCAGCCGGTGTGGGTCTTTCTGTGCCAGCTGCAATGCGGTTGGAACTCTTTTCTGACCTCGGATCTGGGAATCCAAATAATCCTATGGCCCTCTAGACACTGTCCAGGGGCCATAGGATTGCTCTGTAGGTGTCAGATCCCATGCATGTTTAGACAGAAAAAAAGTCCTACAACTCCCAGCATTCCCCCGCTAGCATGGCAGCAAAAGTGATGGAAAATGGGTGGCTGGTTTACTTCTAGTTAGCTCCTTCTAGTTGGCAGTTGGTGGTCTTCTGTAGGAGCAGCAATGGTGGAAAATAGAGGTTTGTGTTTTGTTACTCACTCTGTTGCTCACAGTTGATGGTCTTCTGTAGAAATAACAATGACAGAAATCACAGCAGGGTTGACTTTCTTAGCCCCTCCCTCTGTTGCTGACAGTTGATGGTATTTTATCCTCACCTTTACACATATCTAGCAAAATTCAGTGGGTGTCTGGGGGGGGGGTGTCTGAGGGCTGCCAGACAGGGCTTGGGGGACTGCCTGTGGCTCATGGGCTGCACTTTTTGCATTCCTGCTCCAGTCCATGAAAACTTATGCTACATTACATCTATTAGTGTTTAAGGCAACATAAGACTCTTTGTCGTTTTTGTACCTAAAACTGCAGTGCATTTGTTCTAAATGAGCAAAGAAACATTTTTGTCATTGTTCATGGTAAAGTTTCTTATCTCTTGACAGGTTTAGTTATCTCAAAACAGTGGTTTAAAATAGTCAAAGCTCTAATGCAGGGGTAGGCAAACCTTATGGCCATGGGCCCATTTGGCAATTTGAGAAACTATCCTGGGCACCATCACAAAATGGCTGCTATGGGAGGTGTGGCAAAGGACAAGTAACCTGCCCAAAAGACTGAGTAAAAGGCAGAGGTGGGGTCTGAGCAACAACGCACTAAACAACCCTCTGAATGCAGTTTTCAGCACCAAGAGAAACCTATTAAATATTTATTTATTTATTTGTTATATTTATACCCCGCCTTCTTTCCTGCAATGAACCCAAGGCGGCTTAAATAATCTTCCTCCTCCTCCTCTCCATTTTATCCTCACAGTAACCCTGTGAGGTAGGTTAGGCTGAGACTCAGTGACTGGCCCAAAGTCACCCAGCGAGCTTCATGGCCAAGCAGGGACTAGAACCTGGATCTCCAGAGTCCCAGTCCAACACTCTCTGCCAGTAAGGAAATTTTTTGGGGGGTTTTAAGTGGGAGGGCAGGGCATCTAGGCAGGCACATTGAAAAGTTGTCCAGGGGCACATTGTCCAGGGGCACATTGGTGCCCATAGGCACCACATTGCCTATCCCTGCTCTGATGGAATTGTGCATGATCTGTAGTAATGTTAAGGTTATAGTAACAGGCTCTTTTGAGAGGGACAGCCATGTTAGTCTGTTGCAGCAAAGCCAAAGTTTTGTGGTGCCTTAAAAGACTAAAAAATGTATGATGCCATAGCTTTCATGGACTAATCCATTTCATAAGATGTATGAAGTGCTATCCTGAGTGGTGTGTGTGTGTGTGTGTCTGTGTGTGTGTCTATACAGGCAGTCCCTGGGTTATGAACGTCCCGACTTACGGACAACTCATACTTAAGAACGGACTGCCATATATGTAAAAATCTGAGTTAAATAGAATGGTTCGTACTTACGAACACACGTGCTATACTTTGCAACACTTTGAAAACATTGTGCGGCTTCTGTTCCAACTTACGTACACATTCGACTTAAAGACAGACTTACGAATGGAACTCGTTCATAACCTGGGGACTGCCTGTAATGGGTTTAATCCAACTGTGTCATTCTGCTGATGGAAGCAATTCATCCCTCCCTGTTCCCCACAGCCTTGCACACCCCCAAAATCTTCTCTGAAGGGCTTGTCTGAGCGTGGAAAGCTAAGCAGGGTCAGGCCTGGTTATTACTTGGATGGGAGACCCCTCCTCTAGTTTCCTGCATTGAGCAGGGGGTTGGACTCAATGGCCTTGTAGGCCCCTTCCAATTCTGATCTATGAAATCTATAAGGGCTGGGAAACCCTCTGGAGCAGATTTTTTGGTTGCCCAGAGGGCTACAGGGCAGAGGAAAGAGGGATGAAATCCCATCACACTAGGGGACAGCTGCTAGTGCAATCTTGGATTTAACCCAATATCTGCCAATTTAGGATAAGACCTCATGCATCTGATGAACTGGACTCTAGTCCATGAAAGCTTAATAAATTTGTTTGTCTTTAAGGTGCCACAAGTCTCTTTGTTGTTTGAGGAACGGGCACTATAATCTTTTTATCCATTGCATTATGAAAGATAGAGAAAAATGTGGCATTATCTAATGTGGATTTGTTTCAGTTTGTTTTCTCCATGAATATGTAATCAATTAAGGGTGTTTGAACACAATGATAGTTTCTTATTAATCTACAGATATTCTCTTCCTCCCAACTTTATGATCCTATATCCACATAGAATGGCCATATGGAAGAGGGTTGGCTCCATATGTATATAGAGGGCTCACTCATGTGGAAGAGGTAGGATCAATGGCCTAGCTCCACAGATTTCTGCATGAGTTGGGAGGTTAGGCTTGCTTGAGATTATTATGGCTATAACATAACAGATACTACATCTCAATAATTCTGAAATTTATTGTTTGGAAGCCCATGTTTGATGTTTTAATATCTAAATAAAAATATTGTCTTTTTCTCCTAAATGATTCAAACATTTAAAAAAGTGAAATAATTTAAATGTCCACAACAAATAACAACTCAAGTTGTATGCAGAACCTGTATACTGGTAAAAAATAGATAGCAGTTTGAGAAAGAGAGCGAGAGAGGATATGAAAAAGAAAATCAAAGAAATAAAGCAGTACAAATGATACAAAAAAATTTTTTATTTATTATATTTATATCCTGCCTTTTTGGCTTACATAATCCTCCTCCTCTCCATTTTATCCTCACAACAACCCTGTGAGGTAGGTTAGGCTGAGAGTCAGTGACTGGCCCAATGCCACCCAGTGAGCTACATGGCCAAGTGGAGACTGGAACCTGGATCTCCCAAATCTCAGTCCAACACTCCAACCACTGCACAACACTGGCTCTCAAAAATGCACAGTAAAACACAAAACTGTAAACTTTTTCAGTTTTAAAGGAAAGAAGTTTACCTTAATAATTTCAACAAGTTGTAATATTGTGATTTCAGTTGACTAATTTTAATTGCAAATTCAAATTCAGATGAGCTATCTTAAATTTTGAGTAGGAACATGCGTTCAGTTTTCTTACTTTATAATGTTTACTACCATACATCGGTTACAAATGCTTTATCATGTGCCTGACAGTGCAATCCTAGGCATATCTACTCAGTCAGAAGTAAGTCTCATTGAGTTTAATGGGGCTTACCATCAGATATGCATGCACAGGATTGGATTGTTAACTTCTAAGATTATACCACCACACACCTTATGAAGTGTAAGAACTGGCAGATACAAAACTGTAAGAATAGAATTGCAGGCGTACAGTTTGACAATTTCCAGTTGTAATGTTCCAAAAGCTGGAGCAAATGAGTACTGGATAAAAATTCTGGTTTTTTAAAAAAACAAATAATCAGCTTCTCACACTGATGTTTCACTCCTTGTTCATTGTTAACTTTTTTCTAGCATGGCTACATAACATTTACTATAATTTGAATTAGCATACAATGTGGGGTTGGAGTCTCTTTTCCAGTTTTGTCACACAAGTCACATTCACTTTATGATATTGTGCAAGTCAATAAGCCCAAGTTTCTACAACATCCATAGAGTGTTGTAAACTGAGCCAAATTAATTTTTATGCAATAATGTACTCAACTGTAAATCAGAACAATGTTAGCCAAATACACAACTCAGGTAAGATGATATACTAGGATTTAAACCAAGTTATTCCCCATTGTGTTCAATAGGGCTAAAATAGATACTTAAACCAGAAACATTAACAGGCTATGGAGTAGTATATGTTGGAGTACCATGATATGAAGTTGGATTAATTCATATTTTAAAATAGAAAATACAATGATCCAAAAAAGGGCAGCATTAAAGGCATTTGTTAATAATGAGTTACTGTTCATGGCATCTAATTACTTAACAAAACAGAATAAATTAATATTTAAAATACTGGTCCAAATTGCCTTACTATTATATTTGAAGGGCCTATTAAATCACTTTGTATAACAAAACTGAATTTTGGATATATCATATAAAATTATATTTTCATACTATCAGACATGTTTAAAATGACTTTTCTATGAAAACCAATGGAATATATATAACATTAATCCATAATAATTCGCACTTAGAGTTTTTTCAGTATTTGATTTAGTTACAAATGTGAAAACTGTTTTGGGGTGCTCCTGGATCTAAATTATCTTTGAATAACTTGGTGACTAGAAGCACCTTTTACCAGCTTTGACTGGTTTGCTAACTGTGTGTCAACCTGGAGAAGACAAATTTGGTCTTACTTACTCATACACAAATTACATCCAGACTGGACTACTCCAATGCTCTCTGTGTGGGGCTACACTGTACACTGCATTGTAACAGAAATTGTAACTAGTACAAAATGTGGCCACCAGTATGCTGGTAGGAGCAAGGAGGTCAGCTCATATTACAGCTACCCTACATCAATTCCATTGGTTACCAATTCATTTCTGAGCTCACTTTAAAGTTCTGGTTATGTGACTCTTCCATTTAAAGCCTTAAACAGCACAGGGCCAAGTTATCTTAAAGAACACCTCCATCCACATGAACCTATCCAAGCCTCGAGATCAGGATCAGAGAAACTGCTCTCTGGCATGACTTTAGTAAAGATCTGATTGGTGGGTACCAGGGAAGGGGCCTTCTCCATGGTGGCACTGTAGTTGTGGAATTCTCTCCCCAAAGAGGTCCACCGAGCACCTCTCTTTCTGTTTTCAGTTGGAAGCTAAAAACATTTATATTCTGACAGACATTTTGTTATTGATATCTGCTGTTTTAATGCTGGCCCCTTTGTTTTTAATACTGCTGTGGTTTGTATTTGTTTGATGTTTTTTTAATCTCTGTTTTATTGTTTTATACTTGGATAGAAATGGAGCCCAAATGGGGCCACTGACGTGTTACTACATATTTAGTGGACTTTTAAAATGGTTGGAAGCTACTGGAAACTAGTTTTTGAAGATCTTCTTTTAAAAAAAAACTGTTTTACCAAATCCAACATTGGCTTTACTTCACATTTTTGAGGACAACCGAGATTCCATTCCCTATAGAAACCTTGTAAGCTTTGCCTTGCTAACTGCAAGGTTGGAAATATTTTCATGTTGGAAGAGTCACATAACCCACACATTAACCAATGGTATCAAGGGCTCTGGAAATTAGCTTTAATGGACAAGCTATTTATTTATACCGCTTTCCAATCAAATTATCAAGGCGGTTAACATAATATAACAATAAAATAATCACTTTTGAACAATAAGACTATACAGCAATACCTTGGATTGCAATTAACTTGGTTTGAGAGCATTTTGCAAGACAAGCAAAATTTTAATTATTTATTTAAATTTTTTTGACTTGATATACAAGCGACGTCTTGCAATACAAGTACTGTAGTACGGCTTAAATTAAAAATCTCTGTACAAATTTTTTGGGGGGATTTCGTTTTGATATAAGAGTTTTTTGGATTACAAGCACGTTTCCGGAACGAATTATGCTCTCAATCCAAGTCATGACTGTAGTTCTATTATTTATTACACAGATTTGTAATAAAGCTAATGAAATAAATTAATGTACTCCAATTGACAGACACGTATTGAGAACTGGTATCCATTCCATACTCAGCCTGTTGACATATTGCTAAACTTTGTGAGTCATTCTAGTGAGATGTTCCATCCTTATATTTCATGGCTGCTCTTGTATAATCCTATCTTTTCTACCTCCTGAACCTTTATTACTCCTGCGGCTGTACTTGTGCCCTCATGGTTCTTAATTTAGTTGTTTTATTGGATTGTGGTATTTTATTGTTGACTCATTTTAGCTGTTTTAAATTATTTTAATTTTGTATGTTTTAATTTTAGTTGTAAGAAGTCTTGAGTCTTTTTTCTGAGAAATATATCTAAGCAATTTTTAATAATAATAATAATAATAATAATAATAATAATAATAATAATTTGTCTTTGCTATATTATTATTCCCCTGCACACTTATAGGGCTTTCAATTTATTTTCCCTCATATTGGTACATTTATGAAAATCAATAAAAATGGGCCACTGAGAAACAAACTATCAGCATACTCCAGGGAACATAAGGTTTGCAGAAATACAACAAATGTAAAAGAACCAAACTAAGAGGGCACTGAAAGGACCCAATGAGGACTGAACACGCTCAGTAGCTATGGAATGTGGAGTATCAGGTGGAAAAGAGAAACAGAAAACTGGAGACTGGGGAGATGGAATGGAATGGTCTGCTGGAGGTCAGCATGGCTGGCTGTATAGAACCCTAAACAGGAGCACTCCTATTAGGAGATGAGAATTCATCATCATCATCAATTTTATTTATATACCGGAAGCTCTCTGTCCCTTGCAACATTTTGTTGTAGTAGTAGTAGTAGGCGATCACTCGTGACCGAGTAAGATTGTCTTCCAGGATAAAATTACAAAAAGAAAATTATAAAAAGAGGAAATTCTAAAAAATTGTGTAGACTCTAGGGATGGGTCCGTAAGTGACTGTGGAGGCCAATTCTAGATCCACACAGCTTCTGAATGATGATGATGATGATGATGATGATGATGATGATTTCTGTAGATAAAATGCTTAGTAGTTATAAGTGATCTTGTAGTGAAAATTTCAATACAAGTCAATGGGATGCAGGCTTCTATATTACAGAGATTTACCACATTCCTAAATATTGCAAGGCAGAAGGGGAAGGATAAACTTTCTAATGTCTAAAGACTCCAATCCTGACAATTGAATCTGCCACATAGATGTGAGTGGCTCAATAGTTTACTTAAACATAAATTTTAGGTTTAAATGTTTAGGTCCTAACCAGGGGTCTTCAAACTAAGGCCCGCGGGCCACATCCGGCCCGCCTTGCCTTTTTATCCGGCCCGCTGGCCGATTGGCGGAAGCAGACTTTTTTTTAACACTTTCGCTTCAAGCGCCGATTCTTTTAATTCTTTTCCATAATATGGAAAAATTAGTGGTGGTGTTTTACCTCTTATGTATAAGCTGATGTAACTAAGTCAGATTTCTAATGTTTCAAAAATGCTACTTTGGATTGAAGCAGAGTATGCTCATTTGTGTGATGGCAAAAACAAAAGTATATTCGTGTTAGGCATGAAACAATTGTGCAACTATATATGTAAATACCACCAGCCCTGCCAGGAGTATTCATTAATATTCCCTCTTCTTCCCTCCCCATTCCTTTTTCCTTGTGTGTCGTGTCTTTTTAGATTGTAAGCCTGCGGGCAGGGACTGTCTTGTTAATTGCTGTAAACCGCCCAGAGAGCTTCGCCTATTGGGCAGTATAAAAATGAAATAAATAAAATAATTTTCCATTTAAGGGGGGGA